>JAWNLT010000262.1:5000000-7500000 GCA_035042145.1 Drosophila kokeensis | reverse complement strand
CAAATCCCCTCCACTCCCCGACCGACTTCTGTCGCATTCGCAAAAGAAAACAACTTCACGTATACCCTTTAGTCCATTTTCAATGGGTATAGGGTATATAAAAAAAAAATTAATTAAACAAAAATTCAAAACAAAACCCCAAAAATTCCTGGTTCCATACCCGCAACTCTCAACATCTCTCTGACTGTGTGTGTGTGTCTGTGTCATTTGGTGTATTTCGATATGCTCTGTGCCCTTCTCTCTCTTTCTCCTCATCTTCGGCTCTTATAGTGACACTCAAGTTCGATCCACGCGAACTGGAGGATACGGCCTCATCGAGCGGTTCATCGGGCTATCACAATACGGGGCCACGCAACTCCCTCAGATCCATGAGCAGTTTGGAGGCCGATCTCGTCGAGTCTGATGAGCTGTCCATCATTCCCGAAGTGGATACAGCTATAGAGAGGGCAGCGGCAGCGTCCTCAATAGCCTCTTGCACGGACATCTTTGCCGTGCCCAAGGCCAAGCATTGCAACTCCATCATCAGGTGCGTAACCACACAGAATGAGTGCAACTGAATTGTAAACTCAACTGATTGATTTTCATGCTTGCAGATATACGCCGGATCCGACACCACCGGTGCCCAATTGGCTGCAGGTGGTCATGCGCAGCAAATGCAATCAGCGACCGGGTTCAGCTACAGATATTAGCGATTGGTAAGTGCCAAGACAAAAGCGGGCCAAAAACGAAGAAAAAAAGAAAAACAACCAGCTCTGATTTATGGCACACGGCAGCCGTTAAGACGCTGGTTCTGCAACATATTGTTTACATGGCGCCCTCAAAATACAATTTATGAACTTTAAGACCCCCGGGCACACCACATTTACTTTCGTGTGTTGACAGTTGTAGCCGACCCGCCAGGTTGCGGCTCTTGCAACTTGCAACTTGCTTGCAACTCTCGCAGCTCGCACTAACGTAAATGTCAGGCTCGGTTGGCCATTGTTTTGTTTGGCTATACGGTGGACTAGATCTGCCTCCCTGTCGCTAAATACATAAGCCTGTTCATCCATTTTCGGTATTATCCACATGTTTGCGTGTGTGTGTGTGTGTGTCTATCTAGCTGCTTGCATCTTTGGGCCTTTTGGACCTCACACGATCGCCCGCTGCTCATGTTGAACGGCATTTTGCGTACAGTTTATGATAGTTGTATTACTTTTGTTGTTGTTGCTTGTTGCATTTGATATTTGGTGTCGTACATAAATTTAAGATCGATGATAAGTTCACTGTGTGAACTCTTATTGTAGGAGTATTGTTTGGCTTGAACAGGCTACTTGCAACAGGTGGAGATGACTCAAACTCTTAAATAGCACTGCGGGTGGCAAACAAAAACGAAAAATGAATCCAAATTTTGCTTCAGCAAGAGTTTAATGATTTCGAAATTTGAGATAGTTTGCCATAACCAACCATGGTTGGTTGATCTATAACTGAAATGAATGAAAGTAGATTATTTATTCAATTATTTAATTAAAGTTCTTTAAAGTTAAATGATGTATAAAGACGAGATATTGATGAAAGCTAGCGCATTCATAAGTCGCCTTTTGCCATTTTGCTGTAGATTTTTGTTTAGGGGCGAACAGTTTTATAGTTTGACACCTTTTTTTGAGTTTTTTGTTTGAATCTGAAACCGAATTCAAATCAATGTTGTCCCTGAGATACATTGCCCGACCTCTGTCAGCAGCGCACCCAGTGCGACATGAAATGAAGTCATCGCGATTGGCACGCTCAGCATTTGTATCTTGTATCTGATGGATACCGTTCAGTGCAGCGCTGCGAACGGTAGCAAAAATATCAATATTAATATGAACTCATTAGGCGGCTGCGGTGCAAATTAATTAACCTCCTTAACTAGCTCAGCCAATGCAATGCAATCAATAAATCAAAGCTACACTCAGCAAAAAGTATTATTAAAATAGGAATGAAACAAATGTCAAAATTCAATTAAGATTAAAGTATCTAAAAATACGCTAAAATTAAGTTTGAAATGAAAAAAAAAAGACCAATCGGAAAATAATATTAAAAAAGTATTATTAAAAAGTTATTCTTATATAAATTAATTAAAATAATAAGGAAAGATATTTATAAATTAAATTGTATAACAATATTTACATCTATGGCAAACCCAAAATGGTTTTTCCTTATAATAAAAAAAACACTTTAGTATTGAACTTGATTGGAAAACGTAGAATGTAAAAGATTTTCGCTCAGTAGAGGAAATTAAACAAGCCTTAAGATATTTAAACAAGCGATGATAATTGCCAATTGCCAGTTACCAATTACCAATTAACAATCGAACCATTGCTGATAAAAAGTAATTAAACGGGGGCATTTGTAGAGACTATAAATATCAATAGCCAGATAAAAACAACGCTTTGGGCCAAGTCAAAGCAACCGACAATTCCTAATGGCTAATGACATTTAGCACGTTTTACAACTGCATCCTCATCTCTAAGGTACGCAGCCGGTTCAACGGATCTAGAATCCCCTGAGAAATAGCAACAGTTAGAGTGAGATATCTGAACCAGTTTTTTTTTTTCTTCTTAGCCGAAAATAGTGTTTTGCGTTTTACGCTTCGACGGCATGTGAAATACTTTTGTTGATATTTTATTTATTGTTAAGATACTCTGCTGCATTTAAGCATTAATATGAAACGAGTTTGGCTTTCGGTCGGAGCACGCGGAAAGTAAAAGTCAAGTCAAGTCAACTTGTGCGATGGCCAAAGGCCCGACAATCGGCAGCAGCTGGATATCGCACCCAGAGATCGATTGAATGCGTGCATGGATCGCTTCCCCCGATTCGAGAAATGCCAAACAAGTTCTATTGTTCAATCGTTTCCCCAATATGATTTAGCTTGAACTAACTCAAGGTGCGGATCTATTAAGAATGCAGCGGACAGGTTTCAATTAAAGACAATAAGCATTTTGGCATGCGGAATCTGTGAAAACAAGCGAATTCGAATTAATTTTTTTTTTGGATCTAAAAACTAATATATCCACAAAAACTAGAAAACTAGAAGCAGACACCTAACCAGTACTAGTTCGGCCAAAAGTGAATGTCAATCAAGTGTTAAACATTAAGTAAACAGCTTCTAATATCTCAGCAAGAACTGACGACAAATCGCCAATTTTCCACAAAAATATGCGTGAAATTCGCATTTACTTGGGGCAACAACAAAACTCAGCTTGCGGCACATTCGCGTCGTGTGCTTTGTTGTTGATTTTATTTAATAGGTTTTTAAACACAAAGGCGTCACGAGGCAAACACTTATTTCATGGATTTTGTTCGCCTGCGGCACGTGGGCGTCAACAAAATGCAATTTTCCAAAGTAATTAACTGTGACGCCAGGCGAAAATTGAAATTGACATTTTCATGTGCGGCCCACAAGGAAGCAAACTTGCAGCCAATGCCAAAACTGTGCCTGCCCAGTAGTTGAGCACAGCCCGTGTGGGTTGACTCTCTGTCCAAAATGTCTGTGTCGAGTAAATATGAGTTTGAATTGCATTCTATTGTGTTCGCTGAAAAACGGCAGCTGGCAGGGAGGAAGGCAGAAGAGTTGGTCAAACAAAAGCGAAAATCTAAAGCTGGCTGCAACTGTGGGTTCAGCTGCCGACCTTCTATGGGGCGCGTGTTTTTTTTTTTTTTCTTTTGGGTTTGGCCACAATGTTGTTAACATTTTGCTTTATGGCTGCTGCAATTTATGTGCGGCCAACTGACGAGGAGGCATTAAGCACAACATGCAGACAAACATGGACACCAGTTGGTCTGTCTGTCTGAGTGGTGTGTATTGCGGTGCAGTGCATTGCACCACATCAATCAGTCGCATAAATCATTTTAATTATTAAATAAACAAGTTTCGAGCCGCTGACTCACTGCCACTGGGCCTGGCCACAGGGTGTGAGAATATATATGAACCAAACTATCAAAGGGTTAATTGAACAACGATTTATGTTGTTCTTTTCAATTCTGTACTGCTTTGCTTCTGAGATGGGCTGGTTAGATGAGCTGCCAAGACTAGCGTGACTGAGCAAAAAACTAGTTGTCTGAGAAATGTTTATGGTTGCTTAAAAGTCATTTCAGTTGTAGACAAAATCCTTTTTTTTGTTTATGGTTTGGTCTGCTCTTTTTTTTAAGATTGTCTTGACCTAGAGCCAGCACAAAACATATTCAAAACTTGATAAAATTGACACTTAAATATTTACACTTGATCTATTTTATGTCTATATTTTGAAAATCATATAGTTTGTTCTAAGAATCGATTTTACTCTTTTTACTTACAGCGTCAGTTCCACTACATTGACAGCCGAAGATGAGGGCATGGGCAAATCGAATTGCTCCGCATCTCAGGCAACGTCGACATTGTTGTGTGTTGCGAATCCGACCAGTACTCTGGCTAGCCTGACCAAAATGGGCAATAGCAGCTTCTCGGCAGCACATAACGAGAACAGCAACAGCTCCGGCTGTGGTGGCACTGTGTCATCGCAATCCTTGGCTGGTGCATTGATGTGCACCACGGATGCGGTGATGAAGTCATCGTTTGAACGGCTGGATGTGACGGGTGCACACTTCGGACGCAACTTGGATCAGGAGTACATCGCTATGGTGGCATCAGTCTATGGAAACGAGATGGCAAAGTGAGTGAGTTGGGCAGCTCGGTGATTGAGTTTGAGAAGCAGATCAGACACTATGCCAAGACCAGATCGGTCAGCTAATTGACAATTAGACATATTGCGCAAATGCCAAAACACATAAAAAAAAAACAAAAAACAAAATCCAAAATCCGAACGAATTCGATATTCGAGATGCTGACAGAATGTCAAGCTGTCAATATAACCAATAGCCAATGGTTTAGCAGTTGACCAAGCGATCGTCGCCCTCTCGGCTGTTGGGAGCATGCCAAGCATTTTTTGTACAGTGTCTCACATAAATTTATGGCGGGCAATTATTCAATTTAAGGCGAATTCGATTTTCAATCCAAAATTGGAGGCGGTTGCATGTCGAACTCAAATATTATTTATTTGTATTGGTGTATGGTGTATGGTGTAAGGTGCCGTTAAAGGCGCGACTATTTGGGATGCAAATTACTAACAGGGTTTGAATGAGAATTCATGCTTAGAATAAATGTTGTTTTGTTTGTTTTGTTTTGTTACAAGCTAATACCGATGTTTGCTAATGTTTGCCGATGTCTTTAACATCTTCAATTCTTATCGCAGCAGCGACAATGTTTCAGTGGCTTCGGACTTGACCCGCATGTATGTCAGCGATGAGGATGAGAATCTAGAGTTCCGAGGTCCAGAGCCGCTTTATCATTGAGCATTATCATGGAGTGTGGCAGACAGAGAGGCAGTGACAATGACAGTGAGAGAGAGACAGAGTGAGAAACAGACTAAGTCCAATTGAAGTTAATCGAATGCATCGAATAATTCGAATTATTCGAGTTATGCGATTGATTCGAGTGGTTCAAATGAGGCAGACAAAGGCAGACAATGAGCAGGTCCAAAAGGTCCGATTTATGGCAGTAATTTAAAGTACCTCAACTTTGAAAATGTTTTACCTAATCGAAACATATACCATTATATATCTAACACTAAATTAATTATTGCATTTGTATTTACAGTTTACAAGAATAAAATATATTTAAGCATTGGATATCAAACTTTTGACAAAACTCTTGAATGCAAAGAATTAAATATATTTAAGAAAATATTTATTTAAATGCAAATGATTTGCGACAGCTGTGAATACGTTGGAAATACAACAACTTAAATATTAATACACTTTTTTGCTTGCTATTTGCATACAAATATTACAAATTATAATCAGGCTTAGTATTTATTCACAAGTCTATAAAAAGTGCATTTTAATATGTAAAAGAAATTAATTATATATATATTATATTAGTACATACTCCAAAAAATATATATACATACGTAGCATTAATATTGGATACTGAAATATATAATAAGCAAACCATTTAAAAATGGATTATCGAGTTAACAATACATAAATGGGCAGTTCCTGGTTGAAATAGTGCAAATATACACATACCGTGAAAATATTTTTAAAATATTAAAACAAATTATGTTAGACTAAGAGTTGATATATGTATTTAAGATTGTGTAACACAAAAACAACATTAACTAACCAAACAATGTATATTCTATGCTTAGATACTCCTTAAGATAAAGCTACTCTTGTTGTACTCACTGTTTTGCTACTTACTGAATAGCATTTTTCCCAACTGTTCAGATCCGCCAGTGGCCGACACGCTGTGCGGCTAACAAATGACATAGAAGCCAAACAGCATTTGAACTCTGAATAGATCTAAGCCGAATGTGAAATATGCGCTGCAAATTGCCGGAGCCAGAAGAAAAACGAGCTTTGACCATTGCGAATTAAGGTCATTGGCGTAAACCGATGGCTAATGCAGAATCTGTATCTAAATCTGTGGCTGCTCCATGTGTATCCACGCACCCAATGCAGCCAAACAGTAGCCAGCATCGAGTAGTGTAAATCGCATTGGTCGTGGACACATGCTTAATATGGTCCAAGTGCACATAAATAAATAAATGTTCGGGCCAAAGCCCAACTAACCAAAATGGTAAACATGCCAAAAACAATTACCAAATGCCGCTGCTGCTGCTGCTGCTGCTGCTAACAACAACAACAACAACAACGAGAACTGCAAAAGTCGAGAGCAAACACAAAACACAAAAAACATTGCAAAAATAACCGTACGAAAATGATAATAATAATAATTGTGGCCAATTGCTGTTTAGTTGGCAGTTAATTGCAACATGGCCCAGACAGCCAGCGCTGCACGAATTGGCCAGCCAAATATAAAATTCTCCATCTGGCTGTTCTTTTCCCAAAATGCTAAATCCACTCAAAACATTCGAGTGCCAAGCGATTTATGTGCAGTGAACTAGTTCCAATCAACACAAGCTGAAAATACAATTTATTTATTCTTTTAGTATTTGTCGTAAAAATGTTAAAGATTACAATTTCATCCCAGTCTCAAATATTAATATAATAAAATTTAATTGAATAAAAAATCATTTGTTTTACTTGATAAGAAAGCATCCTTAACTGGGCATCCTTCTTAGTATAGGGTATATGCAAGTCAGGCGTTGTCGTCAAACGCATTTTGCTTTGTCACTTTTTTCATTTAAAATGTTTTGGTTAAACATTTTTCAATTTCCGCTAAAACTTCGGTCTAAATATGAAAAATTAAACTCGTACGACGTCGAAAAACCTTTGTTTTTTTGTCCAGCAGGAAGTACAGAGAATAATCCTCCTCTTAAGAGACCCTGTATTTTATGAAGGTGCTACTTTAATTTCCTTTAAAAAACCATATTAATTGAAGATTTCATTTTTTTAGGAAATCTACTTCTCCTTTAAAGTTGTCGGTTGCTTTGAAAAATTGAGTTTAAAAATAAATCTTAATGGGTTTTAAACTAATTTGAAATTGACAAGATCGATTTGAAAGTGCGTAGTGCGACTTTTTTGTATTAACAGTTTAAAACTGGTATAAGCCACAATTCAAGCGTGATTCCTAAAAATAACATCCATATTATTTATTTGTGGCTTAAAGCTACGCCAAAAAGACAAGTTGCTTAGTCATAGGTGGTAACCAATTGTGGTTCATATTTCGTTGTCAGATTCAAAAATAGAACTTTGACAGTTTAATGGAAAATATGTTTGCCATCCCTCGTTCTTCTTACCAAATGCAGAATGCTGGCTCAAGCCTCAGTCTCAGAGTCAGCCTGAGCTCACGTCCACGTCCACGTCGTCATCGTCGTCGTGGTTGGTGATTGTTGGTAACTTTGCTAACTTGGCTGGCTGTTGTCTTTGGCCGTGCCGCAATTACTAAGACAGGCAGCTAATTTTATTTGCTGTAAACGTGCCTCTTGTTGTTGCACTTGGTTTTATTATAGTTGACTGTTTTCGGTGGGAATTATTTGACGATGACTTTCTGGCGTTGCGTGTCTGGACCGCGGTAGCCACCAAAAGGCGATGGAAGCAAACAAAATCCGTCAGCATCAACGTCAATTGACTTGTCAGCTATTTGACAAGACATTACTCAGGGTGGTCTATGGATCCATGTTATCCAAGCCGTACTCGCTGTCTGTCGGCTGTCAAATGTTGGGGTGTTAAATGGAAGGCGTTGAAATGTTCAGATTTGTTTTATCATGCATATTTCTGGCATTACTATTCAAATGAAACAGGAAATCGCAATCGTTTGTCAACAGTCGTTTTGAAAGTGACACCAACACTTCAACAGACACAAAAGAATATCAATCAAATTAGGCAAAAAACTGGTTCGCAAATTTAGCAATAGCTAGTTCCTCATCCATAGAAATGAAGATAAAAGTAGTTGACAATGGCATACCGAAAATATCAAATATATAACTTATAATTTCTAACTCTGACTCAAAGCGTGGATACCCTTCCAAAAGTATTTGGGAGAGCCTTATAAGCTGTCAGCATAATCCCTAAATTATGATTTGATTTCTAACATTCTGAATACAAGTTAAATTCGAAAAAGTAAGTAAAATTTATTATAGACCATATAAAAATGTTCTTAAGCAGATATTTCATGACTTACACAAGTTGGCCTAAAAATCTAAGACGCTCTCGGCATTCAATTTAAAATAATAATTAGTTGTTGGCTGTCATTTGGCTGTCTGGCTAAATTGCATAACCTTTTTGTGGAGAGGCTTGTCAAAGTTTATGCAAGAGTGAAATGAATGCCATTTAGATAACATTTAGCTTGGCGTGGCTCACAATTCGCCTGACCATATTCCGGCTGAGCTGACTTATATACGTGTGTACTAGTCCCATATTTGGTGCATATTTTGTCAATGGCTCTGGCCGAAGCAGTCAATACTTCAGCCTGAGCCCAGGGAAATCGTGTTGAGACAAAGTGCAATAATTCACACTCACTTTGGTGCGACCCATTGAGGTTGTTGAGGCTGACAACAACAACATCGCTGATCGAACGACATGCCCCATACAATCCCCATGCAGATGTCGAACACAAAATTATGCTACAACTTTCAGTGATTATGAAATTTAACATGCACACGCTGCCACTTTGTTATTGTTTATGACTTGATAATGCAGCGAACCAAAACGGGGCGTTACTAAGAATTCCACTTGCATTTGCCCGAATGAAGTTATTAAATTAAATTTATGATTTCTATAATCAAAAAAAAAAAACCGAAGCGTGCAGTTGAAAAATGAATTGTTTGCCAATTTCAAAGAGCCACCGGCGATACGTGTATTATGATTTCAGTTCGCAATTTATGACTAATTTGGAAATGATTTATCCAAACGCCCATAAGCAATATGCAAAGTTGTCTCACACTAACAGCAAACGTGGCTTATCGATTGACCGCAAAGCTTGCCAAAATCCAATTTTATATTGTTTTATTTTTTGCAAATTTAATTAAGTCAAAACAGAGGCCAGGGGCAACAGTTCGCATAAAGATGATAATCAAATGCAGTCAATTCTACTTGTTTGCATAAGTTGTGGACGCGCTCAGCCGAGACACAAACCAGACGCCGACTATCTTCGATTGGGGTCTGGACAGCTTCGGCATTCGCTTGCATTTCGGCTGCAGCTTCGGTTGTGAGTTAAGCCCCGACTTCGGCTGCGAGACGGATCAAAGCTGATCGAGTCGCTGGCTACTTTAACTTGGCGTTGCATAAAAAGTGGTTCAGTGGAGCAAACGGCTTCAGACCGAAAGCATCGCGTGCGCGTCGAAAAGTGCCTTCAATTTATTGTATAGACCTTAATCGCATACGGCGCGGAAGTGAAGTGTAGGTGTTGTACGAATATACTCTATAAGGATTAGCAAACACAAATAATAAATAATAATTAATATATGCATGTGCTTTATGCAAAATCGATATTTTAACATTTCCTATTTCCTGTATGCATTTGCAGCTGCGACGTATACATCATATTTGGATTATATATATATATTTTATTGCGGATATAAATCATTATAATCAATTTTGAAGGTGAGTCTTCTGCGAATTTGACAACGAATTAAATAGCATATATATATTGCACACCATAATTTTAATTTAATTTAATTTATAAGCTTTCAGCTGAAATCTTGCTGTGTGAAACTAATTTAAAATAAAACTGTTCACACAATTAATTAATTAATTAATTAATAAAGTGATGTTAATCAAAATAGTGAAAAGAAATTGAAATCTTTCATAAGTTTGAGATGCCCCTTTTTAACAAATAGTTGCTAAATAAACGTGAAATTATATAAAATCAAGTTTGTTCTATAAAACCAGAAAGCAAAGCTCTAAATAACAAATTTCAAATGTTTGCAAAAATATGTAATAAATATATATGTATATATATAACCTGATGCTCTTTGAGCTGATGCTGTTCGGACAATACAAAAAAAAATAAATAAATACGTTCTCGAAATGTCATCAGTATAAATATACAATTAGACATGTTAAATACTTAATTTATTGCGACACATTGTGTGATATTCTGCATCAGGTTTCTGCAATGTCAACTTTTGATTTATCTGAGTCTGCAAATTCCAGATTTCACTTTACAATGAAACCAGTAAAAGTTTGCAATTACAATAATCAGTTTCGATTGCAATTCATTTAGCTTTGGCTTTAATCAATCCGACAGATGTCAGTTGGCACTGGAGAGCCACGATAGTTGGACAAATTTGCATATTAATTTTAATTGAGCGCACAAAGCATGGCAAATGCGAAACGATGAAGTGCAGTCGCTAAATTGAAATTGAAAATGTCAAATTCGGATCCCGATTCGAGATTCAAAAATGAAATCGAGCTGAATAAGCCATTTTGAGCCGCAGCTGTGGTAGGTCCAACAACAACAACAACAACAGCAGCAGCAGCAGCAACAGTTTGCTTGTAATGAACACAAATTAACATACAATACGAGCTGCGAGCGACAGATTGTCAAACACCTAGGCGAACAAATGCTCGGAAAGTGTGGACTCCAAATGTTCCAAATATCAGTTAAGTCAACAGGGTCTCGATACTCGGGACCCAAACTCCAGTCGAATGAATAATTCATGTATTGCAATCGATAAACATTTGTTGGCTCTTACATACATATGTATATGCAGTTGCCAATGCAGCGTGTTAACTGCTTAACGCATTTCACTTAATGGCATTTCAAATATGTGCAAAAATTGAACTATCTCAAAATAAGTGTAGAGCCTTTTGATTGCGAATTGATTTTGATGGATCGTAAAAATTCTGCTTATGCCATCCGGATACACATTCACTTCCACCTTGAAAGTAACTTTTTTGTCTGCTGTTTTTCTTTTTTTTTTAATAATTACATTTTGACATTGGCCAAGCACAAAGCAACACACTGCAAAAACTAGCCAAAAAAAAAAGAAAGACTAACTTGTATTAGATTTGCATATGCAAAGTCGATTCCCACGACTTTTAATTGTGTGCAACAAAGAAAAAAAAACCAAAAGCCTTTGAGCTTGGACTTGAGGTAATGTGATTCAATTCTGATCATTTGATTGGCACTTAATGGTCTGGTCAGGGACTCACAAACAAAACAGAAGTTAAGCATTGTGCCCAGTTATCGGATGCATCGGATACATTAAAGTTGATGAACAAAAGTTTTGCTTATTATGTTTGTATTTCTTTTTTCTATTTTGACTACCTTTTAATATGTATTTTAAGCAATTTAATTAACGCCATTAGCAAAAGCCATTAATGCGTACCGACAGCAAGTTAACGAACCGAAATTAATTCACAATTCGTCTACCCTGGCATAATGGAGTCAAACGACATGTTCCCATTGACCATAAATGGCAGCGACTTAAATACATAATGAATATGTTGACAATCCCTTACTTATCAACGGAAATATACATACGTATTTCATATTGATGTTGCAAAATTTGAAATGTTGCAAAAAAATAATTGGATTTGAATACGACACTGAAATATCCAAAGAAAAATAAACAAATATTTTGTATTTTGTTTCCACACAAGACTTTCGCAAAAAAAAAACTAATAATATTATATTAATGGATAAAATCGTATTTGGAAACCAATTTTTAAGTCGTTCAATAAAACTACTAATTCACATTAAATATAAAGATACGCAAGGGTTCAGTTGAAATCAAGATATGTTAGTATGTAAGGGTATATAAATACCATTGTATCTGGTTGAGGTTATCTTGTACTCCGTTTGGCAATATGTACACAGAGCTATGACAGCTAATAGAACAGACAACACAGATATTTATCTTAATGAAGTCGACGCATTGGCAGTCAGTTCTAACATCAGCTGGCAGCAGCTTGGGGCAGGGCGAGCCGTGCCACATGCCAGACTGCGCCTAGAAATGCGTACGGGGTCTGATTGACATTTGCGAGCCAAGTCACTGCACCACAAAACCACTAAAAAATAAAAATAAAATAAAGTGCATTAGCAGACAGACTCAAGTGAAACTAAACGACATTAATTGAGTTTCAGCAGAGCGACTCAAGTGATTGCCTTTATGTAGTTGATCTTACCAACTAAAGCGGATTTGGAGCAGCTCTGGCCAGGCATCTCCGTGCAACCTCAAGTGCATTCAAGGCCCCTGTTTATGTTGCTGTTTGTGGGCGTGCCGTGTTTGTGCTGTTAGTTGTGTAACAATTGAAATCAATTTGACTCTGGCTTAGAAATGAACCAACATCGATTTTAGTTCAAAGTTCAATTACAAGGGCTTAGCGGTAACAATAACAATAACAATAACAAAAACTGCAGCGTCAGCCCCAATTGATTACGTAATGTGTTGTAAACAAATCAGAAATCAAAAACAAATACAATTACAACCATAACAAGGCAGAGCACATGCATTGAATGCAATTGTCTTCAAATCAACAAAATGTACACGATTTAAAATCGAAAATCTATCTAAACTAAAAGACTGTCGAAATCTCAGTACAAAGTTTTTGAATCTTTGTTAATCGATTAGAAATATATTGGATTAATCAATTTGAGTAGCTGCAATAAGAATTAGTCGCAGCTCAGTTACTTATTTGGAATTAAGGTACTCATTGAGCAGTTATTTTACCCTACAGTCATTTCATGATTCCATCTATAGGATAAAATTCTTTGTCACGATTCCGCAGAAGCAACTTTGTCGTTGAAAATTATGTCGTCTTAAGAATATTGAGGAAAAACTGAGTAAAAATATGTTGGTTGTTAAGAGAACTCTTCCTATATGAAGGAGGCACATTTGCTTAGATCGAAATCCATCCTTATGTGTATTTTTTTCAGCCTTGCACAACACGTGTCAAAATGATAATTTCGCCTATATTTGAAAGCCCCTCCGGAGCTGTAAATCAACAATAACTTATAATTCATTCAAAATTATGCTTATTCGCCAAATTTGAATGGCACAGAAGCCTTTTTATCTAATTTTCCGTTGCGTAACTTTCATTCAGCAATCAAAATCAAATCTATTTAACTTGTATTTAGACAAAATGCTTTTTGTTAACAAGGCCCTGCGGCGTTGGCCAGTTAAAAGTTCAATCATTTGCTGATTATGAGTATTACTCGAGCCGAGTTCAAAGACGGGTTCAGTTGGGCAGTAAGTCAATTGTTTTTTTTTTTTTGTCCGATTTTGGCGAAGTTTTGGGGTTTGTCAGTTATTTGGCGAGTCACGCATGCCTTTCGATTTCTACGAATCTCTGTGGTGATTACTCAATTCGATTTGCAATGCGAGCGCAATGCAAATTTATCATTTGCCTGAATTTGCATTTCACAAAACAAAGTTCGTGATATGTCACAGGCGCTAGAATGTGCCCCACCAGCCACAACCAATCGCAACACTAACGGCAGCAGCAGCAGCAACCAAATTTACAATATTTACTTGACACTTTGGGGCAATTAGTAGCAACTCCAGTTTGACATTCGAAATGACAGCGTGTCGAATGGCAAATGTCTCCTCCTCCAATAACTGTCAGCTACTTTGATTTATTCTTGTACATATTCTTATATATATATATATACATCTATATAATGCCAATTTACATTAATTGGCTTTAATAGATTTTTGAATGCTATAAAATATATTTATAAGTTATCAAATTGAAGCACAAATCAAAAATGCTAAAAATCGAAATTTGTCTAAAATTGATTGATGCAACTGTTTCCCATAAGCTCAAGATGTGAACTTAATTACAGAGTATCTGCTAGTCAGTATTCTAGTTAGAGTAACTATTAAGTAACTAGCTGTGTTCCTTAACAATATTAAATTTGTTTTTTGTCCACAACTTGTTTAATTAAAATGTTTCCATTACTTGATTTGCTCTTCGTTAATAAGCCAGCAGTGGACAGATGGAATCTTGAGACCATATATACATATATAATCTGTTAACACCTGTCTGTGGGTATTGACTGCATTTTTATTATCAGCTAACCAGGTCAAGTCGGCTTGTCCATGGCTGTCATTTAATGCAAATTATTGCGCAATGTTTTTCTTAGCATGTTCCATTACAAATTGGGGCTTGTGCGAGTGGCTAACGCATGTGGGCGTGGCTCGGTTGTAAACTATTGAGCACAAGGCGTTACTTTATATTCAAATTCATATGTAAAAATATCAGACAATATCTTAAGCAACTTCGCATTGCTGTTCACCATGAACTGTAGGAAGTTGGAGGCTTGTTTCATAGTTCGTAGAGGTACTTCTAATATTTAACTATATAATTTCTTATTTCATTAATAATTTTATGGCATTAATAATTTACTTTAATTCAAAGAGCTTAGAATATTCTTTTGTGGCTTAGATATTTTTTCGGATTGTTGAAGGCGACTAAAATCAACTTTTCTAACTCAGTTATTTTAGCAAGTATTCTTGAACAATGAATATTTCTTTCATTTGAAGTATATGTATATATATATATATATATATATGCTTTTATTCTATATATATATATTCTTGATACCCCGTTAAAGCTTAGTTCATCAAAAACTTGTTTGCTTATCATGAGATGTCTTTGTGTTAAATAACATAAAAATATGTCTATTAAATCACAGAATGGGCATTCCACGTCAGCTTAATGTGTCTTTATTTTTCAGATTTGGCAAACTTGATTAAATCGGTTTTTTTTTATTACTTTGCAGGTAGCGTAAAGATTCATTAGCTGGCAATTTGAGAAACACATAAAAATATTTTTACATAGTTTGAGCAGGTGAAAGAAATTGAAGTCATTTAGTTTTTGAGAATGTTATCAAATTATAGATAGTTAATGGACATGCATTTTTCCAGCTATATATTATTATAATTTATGCAAGACACTATGCCATTTGAGAAGCTGGATTAATTGTGCAATTTGTGTAAAATGTGATTGTAATTGCCTTTGGCTTGTTGGGGAAGCGTTCTTAATGACACTTTAAGTGTCGGCACCCCTTGGGCAATTAAACGAGTTAACATTGCCCGAATTTTGGTTGGTTGTGACTGCAGCAAAAATCAGCTGTTGCAACGAAGAACGAGCAGCATGCCGCAGCTTGTCGTAATGTGCAACAAGCGGTTAGCGAGCAACGGGGCTTGTGAACGACATCAATTAGCAAAGCTTTTAATGCGACCACATTTGGCGTGAAACTGCAAAATGAATCAAGCATCTACACACAAAATGCGTACAAAAAAAAAAGAAGGAAAAAATGAAAAAACGCCTCAAGTCAATCAATTTTGTTGTGTGTCGAGCGACGCGTATTACAACAAGCCACAAGTCGGGACGACGGACCAGGCTAACAAGCTCCAATCCCAGCCCCAAAGTACCAAAGTGTTGGCCACGCAGCCTTGGACGCAATGCGGCTGGCAGATTGTGATGGCGATGCCGTTGTCGATGTCGATGCCGATGCTGATGCCAGATTGGAAGCCATTTGGAAAGGCTGTGGCACTCGAATTACGCGGCAGCTTACGCAAATTTTTCTTGAACGCCGCCACCAGGCAGAAATGCTAAAATGCCACTGCTGCTGCTGTTGCTGCTGCTGCTGCTTGCTGCTGCTTGCTACTGCCTCATCGTAGGTGCTGAGCTGGCGACCAAGACTGCAAATGCCGGCACACCCTAGTGCTATCTACCTTCTCGCTGGCTGCGGTCTGTCTCGGCTGCCACCAATGGCTTTAATTGAAAATCTGCGTTGCCTGACCAACTAGTTTACGCATTCGAAAGGCCTGCGTGGTACGGGTAATTAAAAACATGTCGTTCAATGCGATACTCTTGCCAGCCAAGAAGTTCCATAACTAACTCATAAAGTTGCCAGCAAATTAGTTGGACTGTGCTCAGCTCGTAAAGATTTATAACTAAGATGAAGCATAACATATTAAGCTACATTTTGATTGAATTAAAATTGGGTTTCAAATCCATATCCACGGTAATTATATGGGCGTGCTAAGTAGACAAGGTCAGTTGTTGTTATAAACTGTTGTTGCATCTAATTTAATTTAACCTCAGACCGTCTAAGTTTATCTCGGGCTTAATCATTTCCGTTTGGGTGATTTTTTTAGTCAAATTTGGAGAAACCCAAAAGTTCCCACTCTGGCATTTTGATATATAAGCCAATGTTTAGATGATTCACTCAAGTGAAGATGGCAATTGTTGAAATAAAAATAAAAATAAAATACATAAAATATATGATTTAATTTGATTTAGTTTAAAGTTTAACAGCAATTTAGGAAGTGACTGTATGCAGAAATTATACAATTATTGAAGTTTACTTTTTATGCAGTTTTAAATATTTAAAATGGTTATCAAATTGAAGATATAAGTCAGGATCAGATGAGTCGCATGAATAGAGTACTCTCAAGTCGTTGTGCTGTTGTTTGTTTGTTTTACTTTTGATTGTTTTGCTGTGTTGCTGCTGGCTAACATTGCGTATACGCAACATTTGTCATACCTTTTTTCTCTTGGCTGACATCATTAATTATTATGTTAGCTTTTCGTTATTTTTTTTTTACGCTTGTCTAGCCTGATTGCAGTGGAATTTTTTGGTAAGGATGTGCAGCCAGCTGATTAATTGAGAATGGCTAATGCCATGCGGTTAGATGAATGAGATTTCGGGGCAATTTACGACACCCTCCCGAGTGACTACTTAGTATTTGGCTAACTTAAGTAGCATTGCTAAATTATACCAGTTTATTAAACTGGTTTCATTGCACGCAATATCCCATGGCAACCCACAAAAACCCATGGCAGCACTTAACTGCTAATAAAAGTGACGCACTTTCGAGTCAAGTCCCCGCCCCAAGATCTCTCTGAACGTTGCACAATTGACGTGACATCCTGACTACTGACTGCGCATAACTTAATATGCTCGCAGTGATTGCATTTTATGACCCAATCTCGGCCATATTTTGCCCCAAGCCTCCGTTCGCAAAGTGAGCGGCAATTGCACTGAACACGCAGTCCCAAAAAAAAAAAAAAAAAGCTGACTATCAAAGGATTTTAATTATTTGCACAAAAATCTAATTTCCGTCCCGAATATGCCGTATGACTGGGACTATGCAGCTGATGCAATCGCACCTAAAAAGAAAAAAAGAGAAAGAAACCAAAAAAAAAATAGAAAAAGAAAAAAAAAACTGAGTGCCACGCAAAAGTTAACAACAAATCAAACGCCGCAGTTTGACACAGTTCGGAGCAGGAGCAGCGTGTGGAAAATCCAAACGACAAAACGAAATTTATAAAGCGCGTAGAGAGACTCAAAGTGCTTAAATGGATGTGGATATTGATGTGGTTCTTGTTGTTGTTGTTGCTGTTGTTGCTGTTGGTTTGGACCAGTCCCAAGCCCGAGGCGAGGTGCGTGCGACGTCGTCGCTCAATCAATGCAATTCATTCATTGAGTTTGAAATGGGCACGCGAATTGAGACCTGAGAGTCGAGACCAGAGGAGATCTGAGACTAGATTTGCGGGTCTGCCTTTTGGCCAAGTGCCTTTCAAGCCGCACACACACACACACAGCGGTTGTCTCTTGTGTACTGCAATAGTGGCAGGAGGTTGGCGGAGGCAACTAGGTGTTTCCATGTTGCAATTGCAATTTTGATAGCACAATATTGAAAAGTACTTACTAAGTACATACATGCCACCAAATTGGCAAATGCCAGCAAAGGTGGCAAAGTTGGCAACTGAAGAGTTGACTAACGTATTTAAAGTTAAAATCAGTTAGTATATCCAAAGTACATCTAAGTGCAACAAAATAAATTAATTAATTACTTACTTGACAAATAATTTTGGTTAGTTTTTGTAGATCATATTTTTGGCTGATTAGAAAGAATCATCTGATTTTAGCAACATTTCTATTTCTGTTCTAAATAAATAGTAATCATGAAACATCAAACTTGCATTAGACAAACTTTGATATATCGAAATCAAATATATGAATTGAGATTATACAATTGAGATCAACAATTTTATTCACACGGCTATGCATATCGATGCATGTTGGACTCATCCATTATGGTTTGCTTTTTGTTTCTGTCCCAAGCTTATCGTGTATATCTCGAGCATTGCTCGAGCATTGCATAAACTGTCTCAAGAAGTCCAAAGCTTAATGCTTGAGGCGCAATTCACTTGTGGCATGTGTTTTTTTTATTTCTAAACGCTGGACTCAGGCGACAGACGTAACGAGCGCGTTGCAAGTCGCTCTGTGGCCAGCTTTTGTGGTTGTTGTTGAATGCGGTTGTGTTTGGCACACGCTGCGGCTGCTGCACAAACAAAAAAAAAAATGCGTTGGGTGCGTATGCAAAAAATACGAGTAAAAAACAGAACTCAAGCGGAAAAAACGCACAAAAAAAAAACTAAAAGAAAATAAAAACTGCGAAAAACTGCGAAAAACTGCGAAAAACTGCACAAAAAGTTGCGTTTGGCCACATTTATTGATTTATTACGGAGCTCGGAGCGCATAATTTATTACAAATCTATTTGTGCTAGACCAGCAATGGATATATATATATATATATATATATATATATGAGTATTTTTGGATCTTTGCGTTTTTGTGCGTAGCAGCTGATTTATAGACTGCAGAAAACAAAAGACTTGGGCAACAAACTTGCCCGCAAAAAGATACTTGCCGATAAAAAAGAACTGGATATTTATAGGACTTTGAAATTTAGATAACACTTGGATAAGATTCTGCGCAAAACAGAAAGTGCTCTAAGAATACAAAGAAAATCTAAAATGCAGAATAATATTTATGTGTTCAAGTTTATTAAAACCTGTCCTGAATGTCGAATGTCGCCAAGCCCACTTTCAACGGCATATTATTAAATTGTTTATAAACAATTGCACTCGATGATTAGCTGTCAACTATTTTAGATGCTGTTGAAAGTAAGCTTGTCAATTGCAACAGAAGTGGTTGACACAGGCGCACCCTGTATGGAATTAACTGCGTTAGTAAGAGTACATTCTAAATTTAATAAATTAATTATAATTATATAATCGAATAAGTCTAAGAAGTATAACAGAGCCAAGCACGACAAAGTTCAACTTTAAACTCGAATCAAATTTAATTGAAAACTGAATAAAAAAAACTTAGTCTGAGTCTGGAAAGGCGCAATGCAAACTGAAAATGCACGAGCTCTCTGACTGACAAATAATCCAATTACATTCACCAATTTTTATCTATAATTTTGCCATTATGATCAATCACACAACCAAAAATTGAAAAAACGCCAAACAACTTTTCAACTTTTAACCCCAACAACACGCCACGTTTAATGTTAGTGTTTTTGTTGTTGTTGTTGTTGTTAATAACTTAATTAAGCGCCATTTATGTAAACACGGCAACTAAGTGAATTATGTTCCCATGAACTGCCGCCCACGCGCAACCTAAACAACAACAACAACAACAGCTGCAGCAGCAGCAAAAACAACAACAGTTGCAACAACAACAAAGATAATTCTGGCCACACGCCACAAGTTGGCAACTAGCCCGCAAGCCAATGGTAAACACATTTGAACCTTGCAACTTGGCAGCTTGGCAACTGCTGAATGCCCCCCCCCCCCCCCCCCCTAAACGCCGTGTTGATTAATATCATCAGTCGTCGGCTGCCGCGAATTTTGTTGCTCTTTATGCCAGCCACCTCCATCAGTCCCAGCCAGCGTGTTATTGTTAATAGACATGACAGCTGCTAAATAGGCCCATTAAGGCCATGATTAAATGACCGCCCAGCGACAACTTTGCATGTGGCTTTGCTGGCTGCTCTTTGACGAATTAAGCTTTGCTTATGTTTGCCTCACTCTGCCCGCTAATTAGTTGCACTTCATTATGTGGATTGGTTACTTACTTGTGGTTGTAGCTGTGATTATGCCTTGGGCAACATGCGAGACACACAATCGATGCATGAAATATCACACCAATTACGAGTCAAGCAGCGCGACTTCAGCTCAGTTTCAGCTTCAGCTCAGTTTCAGCTTCAGCTCAGTTTCAGCTCAGTTTCAGCCCAGCTTTAGCTTGAGCCTCAGCTTGAGCCTCAGCTGCGGACAACTCGCACAGTGGCTGCTGTAAGCGTGCGCCACAAATTAAATCAATTAAATAACAAAAAGCAATGCGCTCAAGTCAATTTATTTTAGCTCGTTGACAACCTCAAAATACCCTATCAAAAGCAATAACTAATAATAATAATCAGCTAATCAATCAAGTTTTTTTTCTTTCAACAAGTTAACTATGAAACACTCAATATACACTTACAAATAAATTGATAAATTTGACTTTTATTTTTAAATGATTAAATTTAAATTGTAATTTATTTTTTAGTTAAGGTTTAGGTCTCTTTGATTTTTACTCTTTGATTTTATTCACTACTCAATTGGGAAGAAATAATTGTATATCTTTGGAAAATAAAGTGATAAGAGTAAAATGTTATTTTTGCAGAAGATAAGTTTAATTTTACTGAAATAAATTTGAAATAAAGCTTGTTTCCTTAGGGAAAGATTTTAAAGAAACAAAAGTGAATTTTATGTATATTATATAAAAAAAAAGGTAGGAAGGAAAACTTCACTTTGAAAAACTATAAAAAAAAAGTTTTTTTTGAGCACGTTTTTATTAGTTTTAATTTTTTTTTATTTTTGTTTATTTATTATTTCAAAAACACTTATATTTTTCGTCGTCTGAATTACTGCAATAGTTGTGAAAAATTGTTATTAAAATCCTTTAATTACAATATAATCCTATGAGAAAAGTAACCAACTTGATGCATTAGTGAGCATACCCTATTTCTTGAGTTGAATTAAAAAAAAAAAAACTGTAAGCTGTAAACAGCAAACTGCAAACATAAAGTGATTTTCATCAATTATGTTTACGTCTGTGCGTCTCATTAAACATTTATAAGATTGATTGGCTGCTATTATTACTATTATTATGATGTCATAAAAGTGTGTGTGTGTGTGTGTGTGTGTGTGTGTGTGTGTAATGCGCTATGGATACTCACGCTCTCCATCTCTCTCTCTCTCTCGCTCTTTGCAGATGCCTCTCGATCGATTGAAGATGGATGTGCCTAGGATGTTGCTGCTGCTTGTGGTCGCAGTGCAGCCGCTGAGAGCTGAGCCCATTGGCTATCATTATGATCGGCCCTCGGTGGGTCCCTCGCCACCCTCCATTTACACGGGCCATCATTTTGCACCGCTGTCCACGGTCCAGCCGCTGCCGGCGGTGCCGGCGCTGCCTTCGCTGCCCACTGGCCATGGGTACCAACAGCGGATTCCAACGCATCCAGCGAGCAGCATTTTGAGTCGCTATCTGCCAGGCCCAGCAACAGCAGCTCCCATTGTTGTCGGCTATCCGGCTTCAGCTCCGCCGCAGGCAGCCATCAGTTACCAGCTGCAACAGCCCATCAATGTGCCCAGTGCTCCCAGCCAGCCGCAACTGCCCTATAATGTGCCCAGTGCTCCTGCTAGTCCACAGCCGCTGCGTATTCCATTTGGCAAACAGGCGCTCTTCTCGCCTGGGGAGTCCTATGTGGACGCCACTGGACGCCAGCTGAAGCAGTATGCGGTCATCGAGATAATTGACAATGATATCAACGAGAGTCCGGCGCCGTTCCTTAAATCCACTTTCTTTGATCGCTATCGTGCGCACTTGGGTGCAAGTGGTATTGGTTCCACTGCATTCGGCCCCGCTCCTGGATCAGGTTCCGCCGCTGGTGCTGGCTCCGGTCGTCAGTTGGACTCACGTGCCAATGCTTTGCTCCTGGAGCAGCAGGCATTAAGTCTGCAGCCGCGCCAACTCAATCAGGGCCAGAGACAGGAATCGGTTGCATTGGGCTCTGGTGGCTTGGGCTACATTCGTCTGCCCAATGGCAATGTGTACTTGGGCTCGGGTTCTCTGGGCTACATCAGTGGTCAGCAGCGTATCGCCTCCGTTCGGGATGCACGCACTCGATCCGAGTTGACCTCAGATGCGCTCCACTTTGGACATGGACCATTGGGTGGTGCGGGAACCTTTTTGAGATTTAAATGAGGAGAGAGAGAGAGAGAGAGAGAGAGAGATAGAGAGAGCAACGAGTTCGGCTATCATTTTGTACAATACACATATTTTATTGTAAATATTTAAATAAACCAATAAAATAATGCAATAATTTTATTGTGTAGTTTTTAAGCGACTCAAAATATTTTCTTTTATATATATACAAATGTACATAATTGCAAACATTTTGTATGTTTTCCTATGCGCACCGCTAAAAAGTTGGCAAAAATAAATAAATTGAGAATGGAAAATATTTATATGGCATTTTTAATTAAAACGGAATTTCCTAGTTTATCACTTTTTCATTCAAGTGTTAATTTGAATACAGCTTTTAAATTATGTTTAGCGCGTTAATAACACTGTCATAAACATAATCTGTTCATGTTACAGAAAAGTGTTTTTACAGTGCCATTTTGAGCTCAACGCACGAATTTTTGCACAGATTTTCAATCAATTCCAGGAATTTCTTTGAAATGCAAGCAACATAAGCACATCTGAACTCCAAACTCTATTCGTAATCACAAAAAACTGATAGCATAAATGCTGCACACCAAGTGCGAAAATTCAAATCTAATGTTAAAAGCAACAGTTTAGCTAACAGTTGTTAAATAACATTATGCTAACATTGACCGAGCTGCCAACTTGTTGGTCGTAAAGCACATGTTGCTAGCTTCAAAATGTTTGGCCACATGCTGCGCAGCAACATATTTGTCTATCGACGTTATCGATGCCGAACTGAAGTCGACTTGGCCAAAGTGCAAAATATTCTTCTACGACTTTCGTGCGGTGCGGTTGTGCGCGTCGGATAAAATAAAATGCTAAGAGCATCATTTTGCCAATTGCTTAAAACCAAACACGCTAAACACGCGAAAAGCAAAAGTGAATAGCGAAACACCAATTAATCAAGTATTTAAACAAAACGCGGAAAGCTGTTTATGGCAAACAAAACAGCTGCCAATAAATTCAAGTTAATTAACAAAACAGTTGGATGCTGTATGTGTGTGCGTGTGTTCAAAAACGAAAATATTTTCCTAAAATTCTGTGGGTGTGCGTGCGTGTCTGTTCCAGTTTTGTGTATAACAACGAAGAATTCTGTGTTGAGTGTCCTTTGAAGGTGGTGTAGGATAACGTCGTATTAGTCATCAGCAGAGGCAGCGCAGTCGGCAGCGCAGTCAGCAGCGCATCCTCTGTCTGTTGTCGCCGGTTCTTGTTTTGCATACAGCACAAAAACAAAAAAGCTGGAACACCAACAACAATAACAACACAACAACTTGTTCTCCATGCACCGTTTAACCCCTGCGTAACAACAACAAGGAGAAGAACAAGAATAGTAAGAAGAAGAGCGAACGAACGACCAGCGAAGGGAAATTGAGAATGGAGCGTAAATTCACGCGGGGCTTGAATAAGCCCGGCATGGCCGCACAGCTGAGAGAGAGCGTCTCTCAGGTGGTGCGTGAGAGCGCAGTTTTGGTAAGTTGTTCTTTTTTTGTATTTGAAGTTGCTGTTGTTTTTGTTGTTGCTATTATTGCATTTACTTTTTCATTCTGTGCGTGTTGTTTCTCATGCAGTTGTTGGTAGTAGTTGTGGGTGTGTCCCTTTGCATGTAACTGGCTTGCAGTAAAATAATAGCTGTATATGAAATTCCTTTATTTGTATGGTTATTTTGACAAGTCATCAACATTTTTTTTAATTTCTGTCTCTCTCTGTGTTGCTCACTTTCAGTGTTGCAATGCTTACTCAGTTTTGCGCAAGTTTTGGCAATCATCCAAAATGTATGATTTCTGCGTTTTCCACACATATGTTGCTCTCTCTCTTTCTAAGCATATTTAAAATAAAAAAAATATTTTAATGACTTTTGTGAAATGTTTAGATCAACTGTAAAGTTGCATAACCAACAACAACAAGAACAACTGCCAAGGGACAAGTTTATTCAGTTGTTGTCCATCACTCTCTCAACGCGCTTTAGTAATAATAATAATAATTATCTTAGGGGCTAGCAGCAAGCTCGGCAAGGCCGTGATATTAAATACCGCAGCTTCCACTTTTGTTTACAATCATGTTTGGGAAAAAAAACAATGATGTGTTTGCCTTAAGCGGCACAGTGGAATGTACCTACAGTGAACTTTTTGGATGAACTGACAATTCTTGGCACAAAAATTAAAATATTGATTTCATTGAAAGCAAATTCTTTTAAAAAGTAATTATATACAATTGCGGATCGATTCTCAAATTATAGTTTGATTTTAAATTACTTAAATTGAATTTAATGAAGACTTATATCATTTCAATGTATATAAAAATAGTTCGACAACTTCATAAAGTACTCTAATATGCCCGATTCTACACATGCAATACTCAGTATCTAGGCCCTATTTACCCTGTAAATAACCAAAACAAACCGCTTAAAAAACATTACTCAATTGCTTATTTACACGGACACGCCTCTAACAAGTTGTGCTTCATGTTTTGAAATGTATTTAATAAACAAACACAGCACAACTTTGAGTCTCCCACAGCATGAAGTCGAAGTTGAAGTCGATGTCTGCCCAGCCCCAATTGCCGATTAATCAAGAGGCAAAACGTCGCAGCTCCAAATAATTAAGAGTATTACAATTTGGGCCGCTGAACTTCTCTGTCTAGCTACACTGACCTTAAATTATCATCGGGTGTCAGCATATATATTTAATGAAGGCGATTAGCTGATGGATAGCGCTGCTGATAAACTAATGAGATAAAGTAAAAAACGCAAACGATTGTTTGGAACAACAAAATTTGGAACCGGAAAAAGATTAAAGTGAAATTTGCGCAAAATAAGAAGAAGAATGTGCAAGCATCGCAACTGATTGACACGGTTTCGTTCACTCTTATAGCCACATATGTTTTGGTCAAATACCCATTACACAGTATACATGTATATGTGTGTGTTGATATTTTTTTGTGACCTGATTGACTGCCAATGGACAACTGCGGCTTATTATGTCTGCTCGCCACATTTGTGCTCCCATATCAATGTGAACTCTCACTTACGGCATTATAACGCACTAATTGAATTAGAGAGGCAGCTCTCCTCCTTCTCTCCACTCTCTCTCTCTCTCTCTCTCTATTTATTGATGGCCACCCAAAAAACAAACATGATTCAGCTTGGAGCACACTCTAATTGGCATTGAAGCGAGTCTAATGTGCGCCTCCTTCACATAATATGATTATTTTGTGTGCTGCGGGGCAAGTAATGTAATTAGCGGAACAGTTAGCAGCGACACGTGAGGAATGCTGCATTCGATGGCTGAATGGAGTCACGCCCCGTTCCGCCAGATACGCCTCAAATTTGCATTTATTGACATTTGAGCTGCTCATATAATACATTCATTATGCATGTAGTTTTCGAAATGACTATGTATATCCATAATTATACAAATGTAATGCTTGGCATTTACAATATTGACTTTTCCGCTTACAAATTGACACATTTCCTCGCATTTCTCAACTTGATAAGAATTATGAAGAAATCTGTGAAAAATTATTTTTACACGCAAATTATTTGATAGTAAGAATATCGAGCTGAATCAGCACAGCAGGCAGAAAAAATCAACCAAAATTTACAGTTAATCAATATGTCTGGATATATTATATATCAATTGGAATGTAAAATCTTTTTCTATCGGATACGATTTTTATAAATATTCGTTAAATCAGCGAAATTATCGGTTTGATATTCATATTGTATACGAGAACTTACTTGTATATCCCAAACTTAAAGACTCTGGCACTTATAGTCTCTGAGATCGGCTTCTTCACATAGGTGGACAAATGGATGTCACTGACTGCTAATGCTGATCAAGAATCTATATACTTTATGGGGTCGCAGATGCATGCTTCTGTCTGATACATTCTTTTGCACAACTTCATTATAAAACTTTTCCATTTTTAATGGGTCAGAACTATAATGAAAGTATGCAATAATATTGAGCTGAATCATCAATAAAATACTCGATTGCACTTCTTAAGCAGCGCAAGTCTGTGATTACAACTTTTATATGCGCTGCAAGTTAAATCAGTTTAACTAATGCCAGAAATTCGTCGACTTTTGTTCTACCAGTCGTTACAAAATGTGTACTAGATCGCAGATGTATTCAAGGTCAGACTAGTTCCATATATATATATGTCACAATGAATCTTTTAAATAGTACTTAGTGTAAGTTCTTAGTTCTCGATTTCTGACTGGTTACACTGTGTAATTTATACCTTCCCCATTGCACATTTACTAGCATGGGAATGCACAATTTAGACGCCTGCTGTTCATTAGAATACTTGCTTTGTGTTTATTTTGTTTGTTTACACGCTCAGACACACTCACACACACACACACACACACACACACACACACACAGCTGCCATACGACACCACATAACAGAAAATCATAAAAGCCGCCACTGCGTCTAAGCTTTTGAGAAACGTCGACGAATCAGAGGTCTAGTATATGTTAGTAAAAACCCAAGAGATAAGGCTGTGGAGCTGCGAATAAACAGTTTAGCAAATGTTTCCAATAGCAAAGCAGCTGCACGATTTCGTATAAATATTTAAGTTGAAAAAAATTATCATTCTATTTATAAAACAGCTGCCTGTATATAATATAATATAATATATTATTTTTTATCGTATTTGTATTATGTCGTATAGCCCTAAGCCATGCAAATGCAAAATAAACCCATTTAAAATATATTATATATGTACACATGAATATATATATATATATATACACTTTGCTAAAATCGCCTGTTTGCCTCCATAATTCTCACTTAGTTCTTGGAAACTTTTCAGCCTTTGATGTATGATAAGCATTATCCCATGTTGTATGCCCCAGCAAAATTCATTCATTCGCTTCTTTTATTTTTGGTTGCCCACCTTTGGACATGACGTCATCTTTCAATTATGTTGAGCCCCATAAACAAAAAACATAGAACATAAACAGCGTTCCATTAATGTACAATAAAAACAACAGAAACAGGCACAAATACATAAATAAAACTCAACGGAGCTAAGCAGCTTCTCTGTGAGTGCCACTTGAGGTGAATTTGATTAGTTGAGCGTGTATATTTACATATATACGCATATTAAATGAACATTATGTGTAGTCATTTTATTAGCGGCATTTGTTTTTGTATAATTGTACCGTATATTATATAGAACTGTTAGCATTTTGCTATACTTGTTCTGCCCACATGCATATACAGATTTATTTATTCATGTATTTGTCTTAGCACTTCCTCTATTTAATCGTTCTATACTTATGTACATACATATGTATATACGCCTGTACTCTCGTATTGCCCATTTTGTCTGATTGTTTTCGAAAGAGACGCTTCACGTGTTGAGCGCTTTTGTCACGGCTCAACTGTTTCGGCTCTGTTTGCTTGTACGCCCTGTTAAGTGCTGATGAATTGGGTAGATTAGCAATGAAGAGAAGTCTTGACAATAATATTGATGTTGGGCTCGGTTAGATAGTGAATCTTTATTGTAAATAAAGTGGGGAAATAAACATGGTTCACTCATCATTATTTTTATACCCTGAACCTATTAAAAGTGGGTAAGTGTGTATAATGATTCTGTCCAAAATTACCTCATGAAGTATAAATATTCTTCATCAGCAGAGTCGATTTACCTAGATCTGTTTGTGTAAACTAGATGATCTTAGAAACTATTAAAGTTAGAGATTTCAAGTTGGGAATATTAGTTATACCAACGCAGATCAAGTTTATTTCATTTGATCGATTGCTGTTCTATTATAGATACAAATCGATATCCGATAACAATAAATGCTTAATTTTTATTAGGATATCTTCTAAATCATTCCAACTTGTTACAATCAAAGATTATTATTTATTTCATATATCACTTTTAAAGCGTCGCATTAGCAGGGTATCTGCCTGTTTAAAAGACCCTTCCAAAAAATCATGCTTATTTGTTCGCCTCTCTATATGTTATTGCCATAAAGGTATACGTGTATTCTTTATTGTGTGTTTTGTGTACTTTCGTGCTGTTCAGTTGTCTGGAATAGTTCACCCCAGCGGAAGCATCGCCTCTGAACTTTTGCTGTTTGATGCATATATATTTAAATATATAAATATAATGTATGTACTTATATATATGTATGACGTATGTGTTTGCGCTTTAATGAGCGCTATATTTACCCGGTTCTGCTTACCTACCTCACATGCAAAATAAGTATCTACATATTGTTGCCAATTTTCATAGTGTTTTCTTTTTTTGGGCTCTCCTACATAATATATATAGTCTAGCCTTTACACGAACTACCAATTGTACATATCCAACCAATATATAAATTGTTTAAGCAGTTACTAAACACTTAGCTTGTACTGACCCAAGCCTCTCTTAATTCTTCTCTATCGTTTTAGCTACACTGCCCTGGAAGCTATCAGCGCAGTCTCTCCGTTTTGGTAAAGCAAATTGATATAACAATTGCCAGTCCCATAACCCACTTCCAACTACATCTAATAATGCATAATAGTCGTATGTCGAGCGCTAACAACAACAGCAACAACATCAAACTTTGACCTGCTTTTTTTCCGTCTTTTTTTTTCGCTTGATGTCAATCTTTTATTGATTCTCTAGATGACCTTCACTTGGCTGTCACACAATGTCCTTAGGTATGCACATCAAGTTGAGTTCCTGAATGATTAATTCATGCATGTCATGCTCAAGTCAAGCATAATTAAATGCCGCAGTGATAATCTCAACTCATCGTGTTCAAGCACTTTCCATTAGTTTTCTTTACTTTCCACATGTAAAAAGCGTTAAGACCATGTTCATCATGTTGTACATAAATATGTGCATAAGATGCATCTTTAAATTTATTTTGTTGTGGCAGTCGTGCAAATATTGACATTGAAAATAGTGTCTGTTGCGGAAAAACTCGAAACTCGAATTCGAAACTCGTTTCCAATGGCTGCTGTCAATTAGTCAGAACGAATCAAGTTTTTAGCTTTTCTATTTTAATTTGATGGAGAGAGAAAAAAAAAGTGGAAAACTGCTGGTGCAATCAGTTTTATAGTTTGTGGCTCTGTTAACTATTTGACTCATGGTCATCGAATGCTCCATTTGGACAAACCGTTGCGTCCAATTGATGCTAATAATATAAATGGTTGATAGTACACGTCGGTATTATTATTATTGTTGCAAAATCCCATGGAATTGACACAATTGTCGACAGCGTCAGCCAAAGTGAAAAACAAAACAAACGAAAAATAAACAAATATAAATATAATATAACAAATATTTTGTGCACACAAAGCAAAGCTGATTTTCGCACATTTTTGCGCTGAAAATTGTCTTGTTTAGATTTTTTTTTTAGGGAATTTTTGTTTCTCATTTCCACACAAAGAGAGATATTCTATGTGAATACATAAACAACAACAAGAAATTTGTTTTCGGCGGAAATGCTTTGTGATGCGGCCAACATCACTTGACCCATAATGCAAACAATTCTGCGAATTCGACGCGTTTGCCAGTTTATTAAAATTAATGGCATCTTAATTTATGAGCTTGCCTCCGATTTGCGGCACTGATAAATAAATGTGCGGAGCGTAGAAATTTTCGAAGTGTTTGATAAACAAACGTGTTGTGGACCGCTTCGATTATTTATAGATGTGGGTACACACAACAAGTGAAAGAACAACAACAACAACAACAAGTATCACCAAAAGGTGTTAAAAACTCATTTCTGTCAAGTTGTAGGAGAAACTCCAGAAGCGATCGTTCAACTGAGTGAAAGGTGCGAATATTTCAGTTGTTTTGTTTTGTTGGATTATCGAAATGTAGTTAAATTTTAGCTAGTTTCTCTTACTACACTAAAACTAAATGTAATATTAATAAGCAGAGCATTATTTTTTTAATTTTAGGGCATTTTTTTATATTAATGTAGATCACTCACTTGATTTGATACCATAAAAACATTATCATAATAAACTTTCGCCCTAACTGTGTACTGATGCAACTTGCAGACTGGCAGACTGGCAGACTGTAGCTGGTGTTTGGTAGTTCATGTCTCTTTGAATTAGGCCAGTGGCTGTAAAGTGAAGCACTGAACACGCAAACACAGATATGTACAGAAGAGATTCTGTGATAAATCACAGAAGTAAAGGTCGCTGACATGTCACATGTCGCATTGTCATTTGTATGTTCGCATACCCATTTACACGAAAAAGATAAAAGGAACTACAAGCAGAATGCGAATGCAAATAAAATCCACTGGAAACAAAAAAAAAACAGATCTAAACTCTCTGGCTCAGAGACAAAAGCTTGTATTGTCAGTGAGCTCCATACGGAAGTGAGTTAACTATTATTTTGTTGTTTGTTGTTGTTGTTGTATTCGCTTGGAGTAACTGTGTCAACTCGAGACTTGAAACACAACAAAGAATGGCGATTCTAATGTGCCATACTGAATACTAAAATATTTGCCAGATACGAGTACAAAATTTCTATGGCAAGTGCTAACACAGCACACAAACACAACATTCAACGCACATCTGAATGACATTTGCACACAATTATTGACAATTGGGGAAATGGTTGTAAAAAATGATTGCTGAGAAAATGCATTTCACAATGCGTCACTCTTTCAATGCGCATGTTTCTAATAATAGTTTGTCATATGTATAAAGTTTGCAGAGAAGTATAATGAGACTCGGAGTTAAATTAATATTGAAGTTGCTGCTGCTGCTGTTGCTGCTGCAGATGGGAGACTGCGGCTTGTTTGCCCATTATGCAATAGAGCAAAGTGCACAAGCGACACACCAACACAAAACAGTAACGACAATAGACAGTTGTAAACAACAACAACAACAACAACAACAACTTAGGCTGTCAACACACAAAAGTCGCAGACACTTGCAAATAACAAAAGTGTGCACTGAGCAAAGAGAAAGGGTATATGGAGGCAGGAGAGTTGAGTTGGGATTAAGATTGTAAAAACTGAGATGGCACCTATAAAAAAATATCTCTAGATTGCTTTTAGAGGAGTGCTTTTTTGTTTACCTGGGCGTGGCTGGTTCAAAGATGGTGAAAATGTTTGACTTATGCATTGCTATTTTGAAAGTGGAGGGATTAACGATAAGTAATGATAAAATGATTGAATCTTAACGCTAAATTGAGTAACGACTAAATTCCTGTGAATGATTCTCTCGTAGCTGCTCTCAAATATTTAGTAATTTAACTACCTCATTTTTACAGGTGCATAACGAATTCAGCTACCCGTCAGCTTAACCTCTCAAGGTCAAAACGAGCCCCTCAGCCAGCTGGGCAACTTTTGCTACCTCATTCCGAAAACGCAGTTAGCCCTGCGGCAATTGCTCAACTGCTTTGTTGACGGGCTGTGCAACAGCAACAACATTTTACAGAACTAGAAATTCAAGTGGGGGTCAACCTTGGGGACAACTTCCAAGCAAAAAGCAGTCGGAAAAAAAGACAACAAGCAGCACGCATGAAAAGCAAGTGCAATAAAGAGTAGAAAGAGCACAAAAAGTACACAAAAAAATTCCCACGCGACCAAAGTGTAGCAGCTAATAGTACTTAACAAATAAAAACAACACAAATGATTATAACAACTACTACAACTATAATACCACATATAATTGTTCAATTCTTGGTCATGTGCAGCAAAAAACAAAAAGACAAGAAACCGGTTGAATAGCTCTACTTAAAAATGCTCAACCGGCAAATACCCTGTATGTAAATCTAAATTAAGTTAAGAATGAGACACTTGCACACGCATATTTACATCGATCAGTATCAAAATCGGCTGAGAGATACTTTTAGAATAGATCGACTCCCCTCTTGAACCATTCTAAAGGGTATGCGAAAATAATTAAGCCAAACTCAAGACAGTCTTAAAGAAAGTAAAAGAAAAACAAGCACGCTTGAAACGTCATCATTAAAAAAAAAATAAGTGTATTGTGGCAAGAATATTGCGACGTCTTCAATCTTAATCGTTTACTGTTTGCTTGGGAAAGTTGACAGTTTCATTGCAGTTGGACAATTGAGTGTGTGTGTGTGTGTGTGTGTGTGTGTGTTTACACACAACACAATACACGCTTCAATAGATGCGGCTACTTTCTAAAAAGTACTTAGCACTTTCAATTGTGTAAACGCTGCCATAAATACTTGTACAACTGCGAGGCAAGAACCTGTCAGCGCCTGTCGACGGGCTAATTATGGTCAAGACTCAAGGAGCCGCTTTTCTGCTTTTCCTTTGCAGCAGTGTCTGTGTGAAATAAGCGTTAATTAAGCAGATGGCCAAAAAGTAAATGTCACTCATTAATTGCTCAATTGTCGACAGTCGAGCGAGAGTTGAATAAACCTCTTAAGCTGCAGTTTGATCTTTTGCAACATTGTGTGGTGCTGCGACGCTGACGCTGACGACGACGACGAAGACACACCCGCCATAATCTACTCAAGTTGGCATTTCGGCAGGCAACAAGAAAAAAAAAACTCAAACAAGTTTCAAGAACCCAAAATCCGCTCAAGGCACTCAAGCCAATCTTTACGGCAATACTGGTCTACCAAAATTTATAGCTTAGGTCAAAAAAGATTTAAAAAAAAAGAGATCCAAGATCTAATTGTAATAATAAACAAAATTTGATGTGAGTTGCAAATTGAGACTTTCAAATAATAATAAAAAAAAGCAGTTTTGTTGTGATTATGGCACAAAGTTACTTTCTCATCGATCGATAATAATTCTGATAATTCAGTGGCATCATAATGAAAAGTATTATGCAATCGAATGAAAGTCTTGCGGCTCTTTTATCCACTCGCATGTTGCGCAATGTGACGCGATAAGTGCATTATAATATGTTTTGGATATAATGCCATGTCAATTGGCATTATGCGATATGATTTAAATAAACTGCAGTTGCTCGGCGTCAAATGAACAAAAAGCCGACTAAACAATCGAATGTGTGTTCGGGGCTTGAATCGAACTATTATCGATTACTAATGATAAACTTCCGCTTCGATCTTTGAAATCGCGCATGTAAATTTGTTTCAAAAAAAAAACCTCCAGCAATTTGTATTGAGATTTAAGATTTAAGACCGCAACAGAGGCTGGGTGAAATTTTTTTTTTTTATATTTTGCCATAATACAAAAGCTAATTTCAGTCCAAAGACAACTCAATAGAATTGTCGGACAGCTTAGAAAGTTTTACTTTGTCACTTTGATTTACAATGTTATTTATTTATATTGGAAATTATGCGAGAGATTTTCAACAGACCAAATGGAATTTGCCGCTTGTGATTATGTGATATCTATCCAATTCCAGTTGATAATTTTGCTGACTTGTCACATTTGAAATGATGGCAAAGTAAAGTCCAGTTAACACGTTTTCAGTTACACCTCTGTACATATTTGTTGGCCCAAAAGTTTTTGGGTTCATTGAACCAAAACCTGCTCTGGCGTTGACCAAAACAAAAGCGTTCAACCTTTTGCAGCCTTTTCCGCTGCGTCACTTGGGAAAAATGGCCACAATGATAAAATGAAACTTTATACAAACACAATCATATCTATACACACACACACACACACACACACACACACATTCACACACACACACACATACACACTATTAAGTGCATTTTATGATGACATTGCTATGCAAAGCAATTTTTTTATCAGTCACATTCTGTGCCCTTTTTATAGCTCAAGTTCACATGCAAATTCTCAGCTCATGCCGCAAATATTTTGTTTGCTTATATTCAAGTTTTACAATGATATGCAGCGCGGCAAAAGGAAGTTGCAACAGAGCGTGTGTCATTCTCTGTAGAATTTATATTTAATTATGTATATTTATAGATTTATATATTTATGCATATATATTTCTAAAGTACAGCACTCAATATTTATTAGTTTTATAATTTACTTTGGTATTTCAAGGCCTCAAATGAGTGATTAAAGTTCTGCCTAGCGACTAGTCGCTGAGTTGCAGATAAATATTTGCAGTTTTCAATGCCTCTAAGAAGTGACTGCCTATTCATATTGGAAATTGGCAAAAGACAGTCACTAATCCAACAACAATTTCAAAAGTGACTACCTGTTAATCATGGAAATGGGCACTGTCTTTTGCCCATTTTCCATTTCAGTATTGGAGCAACACAGGTTTTTGAAAATGACCCAATTTGCTTATGCTGTTTTATTTGTTTAAATGTTGTTTTTCCTGAACATAGTAAAACAGGAGGAAATTGAGGAAATATGTTAGCAGAGATGCAGAAACATAGCCCTTTTTTGGATGTGCCATACATAGATATAACATCATTTTTGGCCTTTTTTAAATTAATTCGTGCCATGAAATTGTGGCAACATTCAACATAGCATTTACAATCTGTTATTTGATTCGCCTTGCTTGGCATATTAATGTTCAACCCCTTTATGCAAAAGCCACAACATCCATTATAGTAAAGCAATAAAATATTAGCCAAATGAAAGCTTTTGAAAAATGCCAAACACTTATTATTTTACTCTATTTGCCACTTTGACCATTTAGTAAAAAACATTGGCATCAATACAAAAACATTTTATGGTAGCGGCCAATTGGAATTCTGTTTTGAAAAACTATAGCACAATTTGTACGCAGAGATATCTATAGAATTACAGTATTCATAAGTATTTCTTTCGATATCAAAATAGCAACTGGAAAAACATTTGATGGCTAAAAGTGTGGGTCAAAAGTTCGCCAGACGTAGTCAAAACTTTTCCATATACTATATACCATATACCATATACCATATGCAAATCACTCTCGTCAGACTGCTGATGCAGACCACTTCAATGGTTTCCAATTCACTTCAAAGCGAAGCAAAAAAGATACAATTTTCCCCCCCATTTGCCTGCCAAGCGCTTTTGTGCCGCTCATTTAAGCGGCTCAAGATCTTTTTTTTTTATATACATATATATGAAAAGGCGGCTGCATTGTTGCAATTTAAATTGTTCGATGTGTGGGTTGGGTTGGAGTGATGGAGTGGCAACCCCAGCTGTTGGGAGGTTGCCCCACTCGAGTGACATTGTGGGGCTGCACTCTTAGGCATGCTATGGGCGGGCGGGCATGGTGATGCCATTGCATTTGCCATATCAAAATCAACGGTCATTGCCATTACCATAGCCATCGAACATTAACCATTAACCATAACCAGCGACAAGTAGCCCGCAAGAAAACTGAACAGCAGCAGTAGCAGCAGCAACAGCAGCATGCCGCATGCCACTTGGCAGCGCTTCAATTGCATGGCCAGGCATATGAAATCATCACGTTTCATGGTGGCGCCCCAAACTAAGCCCAACATTCGCTTTCTGATGATGATGATGATGATGGTGATGAGGCCTTCTGCTCAGGTTTCACGCCTTGCCAGGCAGCTGGACCAGTTGTTATTGCTGCGGTTGGACGTTGAGGCTTTCCATTGCCTGCCTGCCTGCCTGGCCTGCCTGTCAGTCTTTTATTTTTACAACAAATTTGCGTGTTGGGCTCTGTAGATGGAGTCGATTCCACTGATAGATTGTGCCTGTATTGACTGATATGAACAAGTTTTCTAGCTGGTTGGCATTTAACGCAACGCCCATGCCTTTTTTTAGCCACTCTGCTTGGAAGTCGATCTGTCGATCGGTCGTCTCTGCGGAACAAGCTGAAGAATAACTCGCTACGAAGTCAGTAAGAAAATTGTTGACAATTTATTTAGGAATCTTGCCGGACGGTTTTTTCATGTTTATGGAAAACTCATGCTTGTTGGCATTTGCTTAAGCTTGACTTTCAGTTTAATTGCATTTTGCTGTCCCGTCAACGACGTCTCATGAATTTGGTAAAAAATAATATTTAAAGTTGTAATATTTTCATATTTAAAAGTTAACAGGTAGTTGAACTGTCTGTTAAATATATATTGACAGACAAAATCAGCTAGTTAATATTAGAAAACAGATCTAACAGATCGACAACACTTCGCCTTGCGATAGCCACTTTTATTGTTTCATTTCAAATGGAAAGCTAATGTCACCAAATGTAAAATCACATGTCTAATATATCTAAGATTTAGTTTTATTTAAATGCTTTTTGTCAAAGACTATGCAGATATATCTCTATGCAACTTTATAGCTACTTTCAGCCAACTATTTTGAGATGATATATAGCTCAGAATATTTTTTGTGCTAGATTTTCTTATGTTTTCTACATATAGTTAGCAATAATAATTTAAACTGCTACTTATGTTCCATTAAATTGTTGTATTCATTGTTCATCGGCTGTCTTACAGGGTATATCGTGTGTGGATTTAGCCACTGTCAAATCAGTGCCTTGTTTGGCTGCCCAATTGATTTGGTAATTGCTTTGCGTAATGCTTGATGCACTTGTCGACGCATTCGTCGGCTCAGACTTTTGCTAGGGGGTTTAATTACGCAAGTGAAGACAACGACGACGACGACGACGACAACGTAGTCAATTTGCATGCAACGCGTGTAGTGGCGTAAAGGAGAGAGCAGATGCGACTTGGGCCCACAAAATAAATGCTTTCCACATGGGGCATGCAATCAGCGCGTCCAGGCGACAAGTGCATTGACATTAACTGCGCTCAAATGCCTCACGCTACAGGCCCCACTGCGTACATGAAACCCAACAAATGAATATAAACCTAGACATTGGCTGGCTGGCTGCCATTGGCATAAAAACAAACTTCCAAATTTGTAAAAGTTTTAATGGGAATTGAAACTAATTGGAAATTGGTTGACCATATGCAAATTCTGAAAATATATGCAAGTTTTCAAAGCTTTTTCTGGCTTCGGTTTCACATACATATATAGTTGCAGTTATGCAAGCATTCGGCAGATTTCACTAAAGTTTGACTATAACCTATCCAACCTCATTTATTATTATTAATGATTATAATATTTTGAGTATTGATTTTATTCATGAAGAACTAACTTTTGACCTGAGACAAACCTTTCGATATTGCTGCGCAGCTACGCAGTTATCACACGATGTTCTCATTGCCTCATTAACTGGAAGGCAGAACCAAGCCCAGGCTCAGGTTTCGCGTTAAATGACAAGACTTGACACCGGAAATGACACTTTAACCTTTCGGTCTGGCGCCATGTCATAAAGGGTTTGGCCACTTTATATCACCTGCTGCCCACCATTTGAAGCAGCCAGCAGTCGCACCTCCATGCTCCACTACCCACCCATTGGACAAAAAATAAATAAAAATAAAGAAACTAATGCGCTTGGCTGCGGACCATTGCAAAATGCCAAATGTTTAAACAAAATCGACTTGTTTATGCCAATAGCGGGGCCCACGTCGATTTCGATGGCATGGAACACATCATTAGAAGTTACACCCGCTGCCAGACACAACAAAACCAAAACGGCGACGTCAACATCCGCCGCATAATGCGGTCAAGGTCTGAATATTTTTTTGGGGGGGGGGAAGCCTATAGAAAAGTAACCATAAATTTATTGCGTGCCTCGTTTCAATAAATTCCTCGGGCGCTGCATGAACATGGAGATTTTGATTATTTGGGAAGGGGAGGAGTACTATTAATAGATGCGTTTTGCTTTCACAAGTGGCACACATAAATTAGCAAAGAAATTCTAACCAAAATATCATCTCACCCTCCCTCTCTTTCCACTTTACAGAGCAAACCACTCGTCGTGGAGCCGATCGACTTTGAAGCCTTTATAGCCAAAAATAAAACACTCATACAGAATGATCCGCAGCGGGAGTTGCTCATCTATCCAGCAGACGATGTTTCGGTAAGTTGTTGTTGTTGTTGATGTTGTTTCTATGTTTGTTGGAATAAGACTAAAAGCGCCACAACGAATAATTTATTCATTTGAATTTGGTATTCAACAAACTTTTACTTTCGATCCAAAACGAACCAAAATGTCTGCGTTGTTATAAATCATGGCCAAGTGCCTCGAAGCATTGTTATTCGTGCTAAATGCTTAATGGTCTATTATATATAAGATATCCTAAATTAATGATAAAAGGTTGTCAGCTTAAAGGTATTTATATTTATGCTCTTATCTCTTATGGTCTAACTTTAAATAAACCTTTATGTGGATAATTGGCCTATGAATACATTCCACAAAGTGATGTCAATAATTAAATTTAGGCACATTTCTCCACTATTATAGATTATTTTACTTAGCTAGGATAATTGAGCGTATAAAGTAAACACATTAAAAAATACATAATTGAAAATGTATTGCAGGAGATTCTCATGCCGCGTAAACAGCGCACCAATGCCAAATCTGTGGCAGACCGGTTTGAGCCACCCAATGAGGCGATTGTTTGTCCACTGCACGGCTCTGTGGTGCTGGGCAGCAATGGACACAGTCAGGTGAGCCGGCAGAGCAGCCTGCAATCGAATGGTAGCCTCCAGAATGGACACAGCAGCAACAGCAGCCTGTCCAATGGCAATGGGCAATTGTCCCGTAAGAGTTCACAGTGCTCCAATGGCTCGGGGAGTCGTAAGTTGTCCCAGGAGTCATCGTATGAATCGGCACTCTCGTCTACCACACTGCGTTCGCATCTGGCACAGCCCGAGGAGGTGGACGAGTATGTCGATGAGGAGCCAGCAGCTGGCGAGGATGCAGTTGCTCTGGGCAGCCGTGCCGAGTGCACACGTTTCACACGCCAAGCTCTCTACACGTATCGTGCCAAGAATCATCTCATCCACTACAAGTACAATGCATATGGTGGCAACTGTCACGATCTGCCCAGGTGAGCATTTGACGCAATTGCTACCATCTTCATGCTGACATTCTGATTCCTGTACAGCACTACGCCCGCAGAGGAGTTGCTGGAGGAGCTGTACGAAATCGATGCCGATCAGGATCGCATAGATGAGGAGATGACGCGTTCACAAGCGGACACAATAACCAAGCAGGGTTATCTGTTGAAGGGACCCGATTCGGCGTCGGATCGCATGTTTGCCAACATTGGCAACAAGTCCTTCAAGCGTCGCTATTGCTATCTGCGCCAGGAGATCGATGGCACCTACATACTCGAGTTGCACAAGGATGAGAAGCAGGGCGATGCCAAGGCCACCATTGTCATGGACTTTTGCACGGAAGTGGTGCAGGTGCGTCTTAAATCTCAGCTGCAATTCTCAGAACTAATTCGTGTTTATTGTTTTCCCTTACAGAATCCCAAACGTGGTCGCTTCTGTTTCGAGCTACGCATGACAGCTGGCCACAAATCCTTCACCTTGGCCGCCGAAAACGAGCAGGACTTTAAGGATTGGCTCACCAAACTGTCCTCGGTGCTGGCCCAGAACAAGGCACAGGAGGAGAAGCGCAACGCTTCTCTCGAACGGCATCCGGCTGCCAATGCGCAACCAACGCCACAACTGCAGCCACCCGCAATGGAGCCGCAAACGTTTGGCACGCTCAAGGGCTTGGACCAGTCGCTGCATCCACAGCTGATGAAATATGGACGCGAGACGGATCACTCCATAGCGCTGGCGCGACGCGAGCAACGTCGCCATCTCTTTGCCTGCTATCAGAGTGCCAGCAAGGCTCTGTCCAATGTTGACAATGTCGAACAGTATCGCGAACACTTTGGCACCCGCATCCTACTCAGCTGTCAGTGCCTGCGCTTCCGTTTGCAATGCCAGCCAACGGATTTGACAGATGGCGGCACGGCTGGTGACCAACTCTGTCAGGTGGAGCCGTACATAACCAGTGTGACACTCTACGATGCCAAGGCGGGTCGCAAGCTCAGCGAGAGTTTCTACTTCAACATCAATGAGCCAGCAGCGGCTCAACTTCTGCCCAATACCCCAGTGCCTGCCTCGGTCGCTGGCTGTGGCATGCCGCGGCGTGCGGAGAGCGATGAACGCAGTGCCGCCCAGGCGCCGCATTCGCTATTCGATGGCGTCTCATCGGAATTGTTGCGCTGTCCGCGCCAGCAGTTCCAGCAGCTGCGACAGTGCCTGTTGTCAGTGAGTGCACCACACGCGGACATCTATTTGGTGTTGCGCATCGAGAAGGTGCTGCAGTGCAGCATCGCTCAGGCGGCCGAGCCGTATCTGAAAGCGGCACGCGATGCTAAACTTGGCCAGAAGGTGTACAAGGCGGCCAAGAACTGTGCCCACCACATCGGACACTATCGCCAGCCATTCGCCTGGGCGGCCAAGCCTCTGTTCAAAGCCTACAGCCATGAACTGGATGTGGAGTCGCAGTGCTTATTCGAATTCAATACCATCTATCGCCAGGAGTTGCCCAAGCTGCGCGATGACGAGCTACTCAAACTGCTCGTCGACTATCGCAAGCCAGAGAAACTGGGCAAATTGACGATTATACCGGGTTTTATGCGGCTGCAGCTGCAGTTGCTGGATCAGACGACGCCGTGCGGCCTCAGCAAATCTCTAGCGCCCTTGTCCACGTTCAGTGCCTCGACCAAGCAGCCACTCACACTGGAACTCTCCGAGTTTCAGAGCCAAGCCGAGCGCGATGCGTATCCCTACACCAATTTCTGCAATCATCTCTATGTTTATCCGCTGAGTCTGCAATTCGATAGCCAAAAGTTGTTCTCACGCGCTCGCAACATTACCGTTGTCGTCGAGCTGCGCGATGGCGATGGCGAGTACAGTAAACCCCTCAAGGTAGAAATATTCCTGTAATCCTGTAATCTTAACTAACGGCATCTTTTTGCTCACTTGCAGTGCATCTATGGCCGCCCCGGTCAGGATTTGTTGGTCTCGCAGATTGCGAGTCCGGTGCTGCATCACAATGTGACGCCCACTTGGTATGAGGAGATTAAATTGCGTCTGCCGCTGGGTCTCTTTGCGGAGCATCACTTGCTCTTCTCCTTCTATCACGTGTCCTGCAATCTGAGCAAGAAACGCGACGCCCATGCTGCTTTCGAGACGCCCATTGGCTATGCCTGGCTTCCGCTGCTGCAGAAGAACCGCATCTGCCTGGAGGAGCAACTGTTGCCCGTTGCTGCCACGCTGCCCGTTGGCTATTTATCCATACAGCCGCTGGGCTGGGGCAAGGGGGTGAGTTACTGTTGTTCTTGTTGCTGCTGTCGCTGCTTGTTGCCGATCATCGACTCATGCATCGTTTTGTATTCTCTTTTTTCACATCCATTCCTTGCTTGCCTAACCAAAAACAACCATCCGCTCTGCGTTTTCTCTTTCTTACACATACTCCATGCACTGCATCCGCATTCGCATTCCCCTTTTGGCCGCCTACAAACCCTTTCCAATTTCTCAGCAGAACTGCGGTCCGGACATTCAATGGATCGACAATCAGCGACCGCTTTACAGCGTCGGTCTCCGCTTGGACTCCACGGTGTTGACGGCCGATCAGCATCTGCATAACTTTTTTGCTCACTGCGAGCGACTGCTGGAAGGCGGAAAGACAGGAGCCCTGCCCGCCGAGACGGAGACGTGCAAGATCCTGAAGGCTGCGCATGCAATCGATATGCGTTCGCTTATCAATTTTCTGCCCACGGTGCTGAACGAACTGTTCACACTGCTGGTGCACACACAATCCGAGGAGATTGGCCAGAATGTGATTCGTGTGCTGACGAACATCATCCATCTGATCAGCGATGATGCCAAGCGCACCGAGCTGTTGTCTGCGTACGTCAAGTATGTCTTCAATGCGCCATACTACAGCCAAAAGACGGCAAGATTGCGTACGGTTCACGGTGAGCTGTGTCGTCATTTGCCCCACCTGCTCAATCCCAACAATCCGGACTTTCTGATCGTCAACAAAATTATGCGCTACTCGTCGATCTTCTTTGATCTGATTGTGAAGAGCATGGCACAGCATCTGCTGGCCACTGGTCGCATTCGCATGTTGCGCAACGAGCGCTTCCCCAAGGAGTATGCGGATCGTGTGGAGCAGCTAATCAAGATGCTCGTCACGTACATAACAACCCGTTACGATGATCTCGGCGAAGAGACCCAGCAACTGAATCGTTCCCTGGCGCGATTTGTGCGCCAGTGTCTCAGTTACATGGATCGTGGATTTGTCTTCAAGCTAATCCGTTTCTATATGGAACAGTTTTCGCCGGGCAATCCACGTGTGCTGCACGAGTACAAGTTCAACTTTCTACAGGAGATTTGCCAGCACGAGCATTATGTGCCACTCAATCTGCCCTTTGTGCTCAATCCCAAGAATCGACCGCCCGAATTGTTGCAGCATTTCACACTATCCGAGCAGTTCTGTCGCCAGCACTTCCTCTCCGGTCTGCTGCTGCAGGAGCTGAAGAGCAGTCTCAACGAGGTCGGACACGTGCGTCGCCACGCGCTGTCCATCTTCAAGGATTTGCTGGCCAAGCACGAACTGGACGCACGCTATCAGCAGCGTGGTCAGCTAAGCCGCATCGCCCTGCTGTATGTGCCCTGGCTGGGCATTGTCATGGATAACCTGCATCGCATCGATGATCTGTCCGATGCTAGCCCCAGTACGCCCAACGGACATGTCTATGCCGACTCGGCATCCTATACAAAGCGTCTTAGCTGCTCCAGCAGCTATGTGTTTAGCAAGGACTCCTCAACGTTTGGCTCGCTGACCTCCACACCGCGCTCGAAGAATCGCCTTACAGTTCACACCGATCAGGCGAGTCCCTGTCGCACCTCGATGCACATCAAGGATCACAATTATTTGGCCGCCATCGCTGGCACAGCCATTGGCAATGGCTTCTCCAATGTATCGCTTAACTCCAACTCCGATTCAGGCGTAAGTAGACCATTGTTGAATCCGTTAATTTCACAGATGTTTCTCAATCTTAACATTCCCCCGAAAATTTCTCTCTGTTTTATTTGTAGCACTCTCAGGACACGACCACAATTGGCGCCTACACAAATGGGGAAACGGATGTGGCGCTACGCAATGGCCACAATCGATCCGTGAGTGTGACCCATGCACAGATAATGTCGCGTTGCGATAAGTTTAGCGCTGCCGAGAGCAAGGATCTGCTGCTTGGCTTTCTGTTTATTGTGAAGCATCTGTCGCAGGATCAAATAGTCGCCTGGTGGCAGAACTGCAACGAGACAGAGACACTGCAGTTCCTATCGATCTTAGACCTGTGCCTCCTGCAGTTCCGCTACGTGGGCAAAAAGCATGTGGTGCTGGCGTCTGAGGCGCGTGTGCAGCGACCAACTAAGGCGCATACGCTGCCAGCCAGGAGTACGCCGCCAGTGCTGGAGAATGGCAATCAGGAGCCGCCAAGCAACGGCACTGGCACACTCACCCAGACGCGGGAGCATCTGCTGGAGGATATGGAACTGTCGGCCCGATCACAGCAGGCGCTGTACGAATCGAATTTGGCCACAGAAGTGGGCATGATCATACTGGACTGCCTGGGCCTGTATGTCCTGCAGTTCCGTCAACTACTCGCTGACAGTCTGGTTCTGCCCAAGCTGGCGCGCGTCTATTTGCGCTTCCTGCAGCTGGGCCAGTCGGAGCGTCTCTCCAAGCACGTCTTTGCCGCCCTGCGCGCGTTCATCAACAACTATGCGATGGCTCTGTTCAAGGGCAACGCCATGCTCTGCGGCCAGATGGTCTACGAGCTTTTGAAGGCCTGCGACAGCCGCCTGGTCGAAATACGTCACGAGTCCTGCGCTGTGCTCTACCTGCTGATGCGCAGTAATTTTGAGTTTAGTGGCCGCAAGGCACTGACCCGTGTCCATCTGCAGGTCATCATCTCCGTGTCGCAGATGATTGGCAATGTGATCGGGCTGAATAATGCGCGCTTCCAAGAGAGCCTGTCGATCATCAACAGCTATGCCAACAGTGACAAGGCCATGAAGGGCACCGGTTTTCCGCTCGAGGTCAAGGATCTGACGAGACGGGTGCGCACTGTGCTAATGGCCACGGCCCAGATGCAGGCGCATCACATGGACCCGGAACGACTGCTGGAACTGCAGTATTCGCTGGCCAATTCGTATGCCTCGACACCGGAGCTGCGTCACACCTGGCTGGTGACCATGGCACGCAATCACGAACAGAATGGCAACTTGTCCGAGGCCGCCTGCTGTCATCTGCACATTGCGGCGCTGATGTGCGAATATCTGCGATTACGCGGCGGCTGCACGCTAAGCTGGTCCTCGACGGCTTTTGGACGAATCTCTCGCAATATACCGCGCGACGAGCAGGGCCTCAAGCTGGATGCGGGCGCACAGGACTCACAGTATACGGAGCAAATGCTGCTCGAGCAACTCAAACAATGCGCCGATTTTCTCGATCGTGCGGAGCGTTTTGAGTGCCTCGGCGAACTCTACAAGCTCATCCTGCCCATCTATGAGCGGGCGCGCAACTTCATCGAACTGGCCCAAAGTTATGAGCATCTCACCCAGGCGTACAATAAAATTGTCGAGGTCAATCGCTCTGGGAAACGTATGTTGGGTCGATTCTACCGCGTCGTCTTCTACGGCATGGTGAGTAGCTCCAACTCGAACAAGCTGTATATATTCACATATGTGATTACCTTTCAGATGTACTTTGAGGAGGATCACGCCGTTGAGTTTGTGTACAAGGAGCCAAAGCTGACATCGCTAAGCGAGATTTCGGAACGTTTGGACAAACAGTACAAGGAAAAGTTTGGTGCCGATGTCGTCAAACTTATTATGGACTCATCGCCGGTATGTAGCAGTATTCAATTCTACAAATTAGTCAATTTACATTAAAAAAAAGAAAAAAGAAAAGTTGAAAACACGTTTTGAGTAGACTTTTTTATACCTGGCTTCAATTGGAATAATTATGCATCATATGCAAATGTGAAAAGTGAAACTGAATGTTTTATGTGACGTAGCACGTAACGATTTATTAATTTGCATATAGTATATAGTATATAGTATAATCACACAATTCATTGTCAAGCTAAGCTAAGCTAACTGAAAGAAATAATTGCCTGCCTTGAAACGCGTCTAACAAAATCTGCTGTTAACAATTAAGCTTTACTTGGAGATAGCGGCATCCGATCGATGTTGTTTGGAATACCAACTATATAACTAGATAAAAGAATTTTCGAAACTTATCATTTGAATAGATACTCATTAATCTGAACATCAGATTCGCTGTCACCTCGCATTAAGTTGAGACGCTGCGTATGGAATATGTGCAGAAATTAGAGAGTATTCAAATATTCGTTGTGTGCACTTTGAGGCTTACACGCTTCACCTCCGACTGACGCATCTGGGATGCTTGAGTGCTACGTGGTCCAACTACTCGTTGATGAGCTCCCGCTGAACCAATCTTGGTTCTCTGCGCTAGAGCCGTGGTGTCCGCAGGGCTTGTGGTATCTACTTTTTTTAGATTCTTGCTGGAATTTAAGGAAATACAAAAGTTAATTTGCAACTGCACAAGAAGTCAATATTTTTGTCATTTACTTACGTCTGGGATCGGTCTAACTGTTGCTTAGCCATAACGAGCTGTGAGCGAGGTGGCTCCATTTTAGAGATGCCATTTGGTTTCCCAATTTGAGTGGCCCGCATCGCCAGTATATTACCAACAATGCTCGACTTTGGTTGCGATTCGCACTGATAAAAGCGATCTAACCGATTTTCCTCTTGTAGCTTCTTGGACGAATCAATTGTGCCCATTGCAGTTGCTGTGTTTGGTGGCGGTGCTGCTGCTGCTGCAGCAAAGCTGTAGCGGGATCGTTGGGGTTTGCTCTCTTTGTTTGGTTGGGCTATGCGTGTTCCTTGTGAACCTGTCCATTTTCCCAGATTGACATTGTACAGTTTGGGATAAGTGGACGACGAGGAGGAGTGATTAGCTTGTATTTTTGCGGGCACATTCAGCTTTGAGCTGGATTGCTTTATTGGGTCATGTTTCAGTTGCTGCTGCTGCTCATTCAGCGGCTTATTTATGGGCAGTTTGATGCCACTGGGTGCCGCATAGTTGCTCAATTTCATTGCATCATAATCAGCGGTAAACGAATCCCATACGTAGGGCTCCTCCACGTAATTTAGCTCGTCTCTTGGCAGGGCTGCAGGAGCAGCAGTAGACTTCATCGATTGCTCTCCACTGGTGGTCAGTCCCAGTTTCTGGCATAGCTCCTTGAATGCCTCCTGATAGCGTGTTCCCGCATCCTCGCTGATCAGCTTCTCAAATCCCTTGATATCCTCGATCTGTCGCTCAATCTCCAGTTCGGTGTAGATGCACTTTTTCGGCATTGCCATACACTGTGGACATAGATTCTGCTCTTCACTCTTCTCCTCCAGCAACTCACCCATGCGACTCAGAAATTGTGCGGCCACAGCTTTAGAGGAACGCATGGACTGCAATGCTGAATCCCCAATATCCAGACGAAAGCCAGCTGCCATGCTAAGTTCTTCATCCAAAGGTTTTCGTTGGCCGTACTCTTTTAGCATGAACTGCACAGTGATGCCCTGTCCGTTGGGTGTTAGGCTCAATTGAATACCAGAGAGCGGCAAATTTGCTGTGCCCAGTTGATTCATCAAATAGAAGAGCTGAATGCGGCTCTGTGAATCGCCTCCGTTGACGTGCAGACCATCACCGTTGTTCACCAGCGTCGTTGTCGAGCTGATCAATTGATTGGCACCATCATCATCATCATCGTCAACACAATAATCAGCAGCGCCATGGCTAATTTTCATGAAGGAGGGCACAAATTCGGCCGCATTGGGATTTAGTGAGAACTCACTCTGGCTCCGGACTTGGCTTTGCATATGGCTGTTGCTATCAGAGGATAGCAGAGAGCTGCCTAATTGCAGAGGGTAGATAAAATCCTTTACGTACTGCACGTGCATCTGATTGGCAAAGTCCATGCTAAAAAGGTAACCTCTTGGCCTTCGAACTAAAATGTTAATTTTCAAATTAATTTGGTCACAGTGCACTCCTTGGCACACAAACAAATTTCTATTTGTACGAAGCTATTTAGTTATTGTATCAATGGTATTTTGAGTGATATATACATTTAAAAAATTGGAATGTTCATGGGAACGATGATGTTAGCCGAAACACTAATATTACTTTGATTTGATAGAATTTTCCAATATGTCAATTTTCTAAGCTACTTTGATCTTATTGTTTTTATAGTTAAAACACTTTTGATTTAATTACTGGTCGGTTTTGTTTTGCGTTTTCAGGTCAAGGTTGAGGAACTGGATGCCAAACTTGCCTACATACAGGTCACCCATGTGATACCTTTCTTTACCAAAGACGAGCTCGATCAGCGTCTCAATGAGTTCGAACAGAATCATGACGTGGACACATTCATGTATGAGACACCATTTACCAAGTCTGGTGCCGCACGGGGCAGCGTTGAGGAGCAGTGGAAACGCAAAACGGTCATCAAGAGTGAGTCATTAAAATACGAGCAGCTTCTCGATTGAGATTTAATGGAGATGAACTAATATTCTAATCATTTTGCAGCCACATATTCGTTTCCATATGTCCTCAAACGCATACCCGTCAAATCGCGCGAAATCATCGAGCTGAGTCCCATTGAGGTGGCCATCGATGAGATGCAATCAAAGGTTTCAGAGCTGGAGGAGATCATTCTGCCGCCGGCGGATGTTAAGAAGCTGCAGCTGCGTCTGCAGGGTAGCGTAGCAGTCACTGTGAATGCGGGACCATTGGCATATGCGCATGCCTTCCTGGACGCCAAGGTGATCAATAACTTTTCGCTGGATCGTGTCGAGGACTTAAAGGATGTGTTTCGGTATGTAGCAATTTGAATGTTTAAATTAAATGAATCGTTTTTGATGAGTAATCTCATCTTTCTTTAACTAGTGACTTCATTGGCGTTTGCCATAAGGCGTTGCGGGTGAACGAGCGCATGATCAGTGCCGATCAGAAAGAGTATCATCATGTGCTCAAGGAGAACTATGAGAAGCTGTGTCAGGCGCTCAGTGAGTTACTCCAAGACGAGTCATTCCAGCCGCTTAGCGACGATGCCGACACAGCTGCCCAGCGCAATAGCATGGCTTTATTCAATGCGATCAGTGGCGCCTCACATAACTCAAGTACTGCTTAAGTTCAAGCCAAAACCAAAAAAAAAAAAAAATTTGAAAAAAAAACACAGCTAAAAAATACCAATACACACATACGCACAGCTACTAAAAATGGTTATTTTTTACAATATTCGCATAACAAAGCAATGTAGAAGCGTAAATCGTAGCATTAAATTTGTTGTTCGGTGTTCCTTTTGTAATTGATGTTTGATCTTTGACCTTTGATGTTTGATGTTATCGTTGTTATTGTGGCAGGTAAACTGAGAATTTCGCCCCGTCCCTTGGTTTGTGTCTCATCCAATTGTTAAACAAACGCCATCCATGTGACTAATTCCCAGGTATTTGGTCATTACTAAAACCAAACTAACCGTAATCAATTACTATACTAAACAAATATAAAAAAAAAAACAAAACGATTAACAAATATACTAATTGCTTAAACCCAACCACAAAATAGCTAGCGAATTCATGTAATTAATTCAATTTTACTTTCTGTTTTAGGTTTTGGTTATGCCGTTTATTAAAGTCCATGCAAACCAGCAAATACCATACCCCACACAAACCATACAGCATATATCGAACTACATACATATACCACATAAATACGCGAACACATCCATACACGATAATCAAATATATAGAAGTAACAAATGTTTCAACTAGCTGACCAAGTTCCAGAGTACACACGAAACACACTTGTTAATTTTGTAAATCCGTTTAGCGTTTATCAAATACATTTATTGTTGTTCAATTCTAAGTAAATGCTTAATTGTATATACATATAAGAGCTTCATAATGATTGTACATTTATTTTATTGATTTTTTTTAATATATATTATTTATTAGTTCGACTATAATGATATTTCCAGTGTGAAGCATACCTAAAAAACTGATATACATTTTATATATTTAAATATTTATATTAGCCTGCTGTTTAAAAATCTCAATGAGCTCCCTTATTAGATCAAATCTGCTAACATTGTGTCTTCTTCTACGTAAATGTCTAAAACTAAAGTGTTTAATTATGAAATTCTTTACACATACCCAATAAACCCGCAGCACTATCTATGGCACTATTGTGTGTGTGTGTTAAACAAGTAATTTTGAAATCAGAAGAACTAAAATTTCATTCTGTTTTCGATCAGTTAATAAACTTGTATCACATTCACGACAGTACTAGCGATAGTTTTGCACCCCTTATACGTATAGCAATTATTTGTAAACCTATGATATGCCTAGATATAAGTTCCAGACGCAACAGAACTTACCAAAGTATTCAAACAACTATGATACATATACATGAATATATATTTACATGCATTTTCTAGTGAAATCGAATAATGTACTAAATAAAATATTTGTTAATCAAAATGATTTTGTAATATTTTTCTTATATCCGAACTCGGTAAATTTAAATTTATTCCTCTATTTACATGAGACAATTCAGAAAGTAAGAAGAAATTGAATGATTGGTCTCTTGATTCCCGACGTCCCTCATATATATGTTTGATGTGAATACATATATATATATATTCAATTTAATAAAGTGCTTTCGTCAGATGAAAGATCTGTAAATATCAATGATAGGGGCAACACTTAATTATTATAAGATCAATTCATTTACGGAGATTACTTAATTATTATTAAGTGGCTTCTGCAGACTCAAGCGCTGTAAATGAAAATAAGGATTAAGACGCTTCAACTGTTTAGTAAATCGGTTCACCTTTTGTATCTGCAATTGGCGCATTTGAGAGGTAAACGTGCTACGTGGAACTCGTTTCTGAACGCTGGTTAGACGTTTCTTTGCCACATAACCCAGTCCTTTTCGGGGCGTGAGTGTTCCGCTAATTACATTTTTTCTGAAAGCAAGAACTTTATTTAATTAAGAAATTAAATACTGCAAGACATAAAGAGACTTCGATTTGAGGATTATTAATTAAGGAGATGAGTAATCAAAAAATTGGGAACCATACTTACTCGAATTTTGGATCCTGTTGAGTACTTGAAGTTCCGGGCAACAAATTATTCGAATAGGATTCCTCAGGTGTGTTGGCATTGCACAGTGTTGAAACGCTGGTGAGTTGATTCGTGGTGAATTTATCACTGACCAATGCTGTGGTAGAGCTGTCGTTGCCAACGGAACTAGAGTGAAACTTGCGTTTTGTCTCCTGCACTTCCTGTGCGGTTGTCTTTTGGCCGTCTTCATTCCACTCTATGTTATCTTTGAGTATGTCGCCCATACGGACCACGAAATTGGTGGCCAGCAAGTTGGGCAGCCCTCGGGATATGGAAGAGCGATTGCTCAGCTCCAAATGTAGGGCTGTATCTTCCCATAGGTTCTCGTCCAGCATATGCTTGCCAGTAGGTCCAGGCTCAGCCATAAACTGAACATTGATGCCCTGGCCTTCTGGTGCAAGACTCACCTTGATCGCCTTCAACGGCATAAGCTTCTCGCCCAGCTGATGCATCAGCTCAAAGAGCTGTATATGGGATGCATCTCCGCAAGGCAACTCACTCACACGCTGCGGTAAAGTTGTTGAAGTTGTCGCCGTATTCATTTTCTGAGTGAACGACTGACTCTTTTTCATATATGATGGAATAAACTCCAAAGCATACGGATTTAAGGATGACCCTCTGCCGCAATACGACTTAAACGGAAGATTTGGCATTGACTGGGAAGGAAAATCCTTCTGCGTTTCAGACTGCATTGCTCGGCGATGCTCTAAAGGTCTGCAGTTTAAATGGAATTAAAATAATTTATATTTCGGTTATTTACTGTGTAATAAGTTGTATTGTATCCAAGTGTTTGAAGTGATTGAATAATCATGGCTATCTTTGTACATTGTCAAACAAGACCTGAAACTGACGGACACACTCTATTGCTGCGTTAAAGACACAGAAAGAGAGTTAAATTTAGTGTGATCGAAATATTATTTAATAATAATACACTTTAATAGTACACTGAAATAAAACATGGTTTAATTTCGAAGCCATTTAAAAAAAATTACACACAAAATTATGTACTTTAAATATCACTGTCCTCCAAAAGTGACGATGATCTAATTTCGAGACTAGGTCCATCTATATACAGATCCACGATATCAGTGTCAATCATGTCAAGTTCATCGAAGATAATCTCGTCGGTAATACATTTCGTTGGATCCTACAGGAGACAGAAAAGATAAAAGAAGGTTATGCCAATCAAGGATCAAGCTAGTTTAAAAAAAAATTACTTACAATCCGGGCATGTTTCCAGCATGAGAGAGCACTCAAATTGTTGCCCATTTGTAGATTGATCAGTGCAAGAAAGCCCCAAACATTGGGCACATGGGCACCGAATGTAGTGCAGTTAACAAAACACTCCATGGCCTTATTGAGATCCTTCAGTTTGTAGTATGCCTTGCCCATTAAATAACTCCTGACCAGTAAAAGCAGTTTACCAGCCTTAAACTGGCTCAGTGCATCGATGGTCTGATGATAGTTGCCAGCATTAAAAGCCAAGTACGCAAGTCGGATTTTGCTCAGTATAAAGTTATCAGGTTTGGATATGGGGGATTCTGATTGACCGATATTGACTGCATAGTATTCGGCCGCAACTTCAAAATTACCGCGATGGTATTCCACATTGCCATTTATTTGGGCATTGTAGCTAGCCTTGAGACATAAAGTCCGTAAAAATTTAGGTGTTTGAAGACAAAAAAGATACCCACCAACAGGTTCTGCTCATTGTTATCCTCAAAGCTGAAGGTCGTAACCTCAAAGTCCTCACCCAACTGATTAAGCAGTATTTTCAGCTGGGTGCCAATCATATAGATTTCCGGTTTGCTCCACTCATGCTGCAACTCATCGAATATCACCTGACCGAACTCATACAGACCCAAACGCACAAACATCCTAAAGGACTCGAACAAAGTTTGACCGCGCCGATGCTCAAATTTGGGACGTAGGCGCAAAGAAATGCCAAACCAACTCAATGGTGCCGAGGCAGAGATACTCCTCTGATGTTTCAAATTATCTTCCAAATGCAAGCGTGCAAACGAATATCCAGGAGGATAATTGAAACGCTTGTAGTAGCAATAGAGTAGTATCCAACCATCCAATTCATTTTTATAAAGCTGCGCACATTTAGTAATGCTGTTCAACAGACACTCGGTGGCTTTGGCAGATGTCTCCGGATTAGGATCATCGCGTGTGGCTACATAGTCAAGATAAACGCGTATCCAACCGCTGGGGAAAGTTTGCGAGTAGTTGAATCCTTAAGGAAATAATGCATTTAAATTACTTACGCAAAGTACTCATGAGCTTCAGATAGCAATTTTTCCGATTCAAAGTAGGTTTTGGCCGATGCGTATTCTCCTCGCTCCATCCTGGCGATTAGGTCATAGAATTCAAAAAGATTGCCAGTGGAATTCTTTGCCTGATTAAAGTAAAATACTATATAAAAATTCAGTTAGGGGTTAATTATATTCATTCAATCACCGCTTCATAAAAATGATCTGCCAAATGTTTATCCCCGACAGCATTTAAGAGTTTAATTGAATTCAAATGATCGATTAGAGATTCAATCTTCTCCTCACTATCCGCGATTAGATCATCCAAACCATCATCTTCGATCTTTTCCAACAGATCGTGGATGCGCAACTCAAGCTCATTGTAGGCCATGGCGCACATATTCTATGAGGAGATATCAACAATATATTATTGGACTCTATATAAATGAAAAGTGACTGACTGTGAAATCCACATTATTGGCGGTTTTTTCGCGCTGATTAAAATCGCAGCCCACCACCTTGAGCAGTATGTTGTTCAGATTTTGGAGAGCACAACAGAAATAGCCTCGCTTCTCCTCCACAGAATGCACTTTCTTATCGACAATAAACTTGATCATATTCCGCATATGTTCATCAAAATGTGAATAGGCATTTTGCTGGATATCCCTTAGCTGTACGGGCTTCGGTGCTATCAAACTACTGTGGCAAGAGAGCAAACGATTTTGGCTAATGAAACTCTCGCGAAAGATCTTCAGCTCCGGGTAGAACTCGCCCAGCGGTGCCAGCAAACAAATTTGGATAATCGCAAATGTGCTCAGTGCCGGATCCGAGCATGCTGAATATCGAGTATCGGTTTTATGATCGTTCGACGATACGCTTCCAGCTGGTACTTTTATCTTGGGTAACTTCTTCCTTGTGCCCAGATATTTCAGCTCCACGGCAAAGCGAACCTTTTGCACTAAAAGTAGATAATATCCCGATATTCCGTGGTCGGGTAGATATAGACAAAAGCCACTTACCGGCTGGAAAGAGCAGAACTGCTGGGTCTAATATTCCTGAGAATATTTTCTGATTTCGAATTGTCTTTACGGTTTTCTTCCCAACTTTTTTCTCAATTTCGGCCATATTCCAAACATCAACAGCAATCACGTAACGCTTTTGATCTATGGCAGTGAACAGTATATCGGAAAGCTTTTTGGTCAAAATAAAGCGATGAAATGAGTTGAAGACAAGAGCAAGATCCTCACTCGGTTTGATCAAGTCAAAATCGACGTTCATATTCTCCGAGCGCATTAGCCGAGAGAAAAGCTGATGCATTTGCACCGACATTGGAGATCGGAGTCCCGGACAGGACTTATTGGGCATATTATTCCGAAAGAATGCAAATACATGATGATTATCTTGTGTCTCAATGCAGTCTAGATTGCACTTCGTGAAACTGCACCACGGTATCACATGATATTCCTGGCGATTTACGGGCAATACGGAGCGAAAGCTCAACTGAACATTCAGGGTTTGCGGATCGATCGCGTACTCTTCCTTCAAGTTGTAGATAGACTCGAATGTGATGAACGCCATATTGGTGAAGGTAACCTCTTTGGCAATGGGCACCAGCGTATAGAGATGCCACTCAGTGTGCATTGTGTAGCGCAAATCCATTGGGCACTCGGGCACCGGATAAAGTAAGAGTTCCTCTCGCATCATGCAGCGTTGATGACCGAATAACTTGACAATATCCAAATACCCCATGGATAGCAAAACCATTTCAACTCTTGGCTCAAAGTAATCCATTTGGGTTTCCTCAACTTTATCCAGCAGCAGCGCTAATAAATCCGACGTTTCGGCCTCCAATCCCAGATCAGCCTCCTCCTCATAACTGACGTCTTGTATCTTGCACATGTATAATTTTATAAGCAGTGGATTATCGGCAGCTTGATTCATTTGATCGAGGTTATCCTGCTGCAGTATTAATGTAAATGTGGGCTTGGAGGTGAACTCATCTTGGGCAATGATGCCCTCGGTATTGTAGTTGTCCACACACTTGACAATCAGACTTCCGCCTTGATCCAAATGCATTTGCAGTGGATATTGAATTTCTGGCAGTTGACCAACGTGGGCCAACTGCACATATAGGAAAACATTTGGTGCCGGTGGTCCTAAGGCAACCTCTGTACTCTGTATCTCTGGCTTGGCTTTCTTGTTGCGGGGCTTTTGCGGCATTATTATTGGGTTGTTTCTACTTTTTCTAACGTTAAAGTCTATGATTAGTAAATTCAAATTTTGTATTTAATTATTGCGCAAGTTGGCAGCCCTATACCAAAACTATCAGTTCGATAGCAACTATCGATACTGTTGCTTGAACAGCTGTTAATGCAGCCCTGTCGACTTCTACACGTGAAACGCGCAATGGACAACAAAATATTATGCAAGCATTGGGCATTATTCCGTGAACATTAGTTAAATTTCGTACGACGACATTACAATTACGCAGCCATAATATGTATCGTTTGCTGAGCGCCAACCGCGCGACAGCCGTACAACGTGCTCTGCGACTGCCAACGCCTGCCTCAACAAGCGGCTGCTGCTGCAGCTGCGGCGGCGGCAGCGGCGTCGGCAGCACTGCGCATAATTTAACACAATATCAGCAATATTATCAAATGCTCTACCGCCAAGCACCGGCTAGTGAGTAAATCAATTTCAAATTATGTACATAATAAAATTGTGAAATTTTTATTCAGCAACAACAACAATAACAACACTGCGCACACAATCGACCACGCCTACACAAACAGATGCCCTTGCGCTGGCCAAAAAGAAACGTTTGCGTAAACCGCGATACGCAAAATACGTGGAGCTCTTAGAGGGTATGCACGGCTGCTAAGCATATATAAACAATTGTTACATCTTATTCTAATCTTTCGATAGTTACCGAACTCACTGCCAGTGAACGGAAATCGCGGGTCAAACGTTTAAAATCCAAGAAATTGGCAGAATTCATACAGAAAACGCAATTGCAAATCTTGGAGAAGCGTGCCCGAGAGGAGCGACGTTTTCATAAGAAGGGTAAAGCTACCACCGAGGAGGCCACACAGCGACAGCCGGCGGAGTATCAAAAAATCGATATAGATGCTCTCGATATCTCCATACTGGAGGCGGGCTTGTACGACGACAAGCCTTTGATATTTTTTGGCAAGGAGATGTACACGAAACAGGTTATTGCGAATCCCGACGAGGTGCATAAGATATTGAAAAGCTTTCACAATTATCGAAATATCATCGAGAGCATGGAGAACGAGCGACAGGATAATGTTGAAGCGGATTTGACCAGTTTTGGGTAGGTAACTGACTAGCTCCACGTTTTATGTCAGTCGCTCTAATGAATCCTTAAACTTATTTGAATTTCAGTTTAAATGCGCCTAAGCATATATCTGAAACGGAATTGTTGGATCCCTTTGAAGCAATAGAGCCGTATATTGAAGTCCAAGAGACTCATAAAGCGGACGTGCCAGCAGTTAATGTGCCCAATGTTAATACCGTGACAGCCAAATCCAAGAAACGGTTTGTTATACAATTCCATATCTATTCCGGCTAAGCATATTTATCACTCATAATTTTTCTGAATAGCTTCAAGTCAAAGGTGCACGTCAATGAGGAGCAGGAGCGTCTGGCCAAACAGCGCGCATTGATCATCAATTTAACCACATATCTGAACGTTTGCGTCTCGGCCAACATGCTGAATCGTGCTCTCTCCACCATCTTTGCCTATCGCAGTCGTGCCAAGAAGAGCAGCGTACAGCATCCGAAACCGAGCAGCAACCTTATCACCATTGATCTGTACAACATACTGTTGCATGGATATGCGGGCAAAGGTTCCTTTGAGCGCTGTCAAGAACTCTTTAAGCTCATCCATGAGGATGGCTTGGAGTTTAGCGAGCAAACATACGCGGCCACATTTGAATGTTTGGGCCGCGTTGAGTCGGATGCACAGAATCAACAATTAATTGAGCAGTACATAGCACAGGCGGAACAACAGGGCTACAGTCTAAATCAAATCATGGATCGCTCCAAATTTGTATCGGATCAACGCGATATTGCTCTGGATGCTATAAGACGAGTGCGCGCGGAATTTACGCCCGTCTATGTGCCTCCCCCGTTGGGTTATGACAACGAGCTGCTCAACGACCTCAATGCGAAGGCTCTGCCTGTTGGTGCAACTCTAGAGACTGATCTCGCTGCCGAGGATTGTGTCATTATGAATTCAAAGCGCGGCTATACCAAAACACAGCTAGAACAGCTGGCACGTGAGCAGCTGCAAGTGGAACTGGATGGCCACATTACCATCAAGTCCATAGAGAAGACTAAAGAGTTTGCCAATGCCGAATATTGCGTAAGTTGTGCATGCGTTAGTGTATTTTGTTATTCTCATATTCCCGTTTTTCTACATGGCAGCGTTCGAAGCTCAAGGAGCTGGAGCAAAGCTGGCGCAAGCAAATCTCCGCAGCGATTGTGCGAGATCTGAACACATTGCGGGCTCAGGTGCGTTTCAAGCCGCACGGTTATATGAATTACTACACGTACCTGAAAGTACTCGACACGAATCACTTTGCTGACATACTGATCAAGGAGCTCTACAAACTGGCCGAGGGCTCAGAGACATTCAGTCCGACGGTGGGTCAGCTGTACAAGGAGCTTGGTCAGAAGGTGCAGCAATGCTATCAAATCGAACAAAAGAAACAAAATGGTACACTGGAGAAAATCGGTGACATATACAGTGCATATTGTGAGCTGTGGGACACTGGACGCACCAAGGACAATACGCGCCAGATGTGGCAGCGATTGGTGCACGCCGAGCGCCACAGTGGACCCTCCATGGATCTGCCGGAGGTGCCGTGGCCAACGAATGTGCTCGCTGGTGTCGGCAGATTCCTCTATAACATCCTTATGCGCGACATTAAAATCGATGCGCATATTATGCGGCAGAAGAGCAAAGCGAAGACAACAACTGCAACAATGACGTCACATAATTTGCTGCCCGCCTTCTATACGCTCTTTCGCAACCAGGGCCGGTTGGTGAAGGAGGAGGTTAAACCGCATCCGGTGCTGTCGCGATTGTTGCGCGCTTCGCGGCAACAAACTCTTACGTTCGATTCGAATCTGGTGCCCATGCTGTGTCCACCGCAGCCCTGGAGCACGCCACATAACGGTGGCTATTTGCTGAACAAATCGGAGCTGATACGACTGCCACATCAGGCTGTGCAGCAGTGGGAGCGCATACGTTCCTCCAATCCACAACATCTCTATCCGGCAATTGACTCCCTCAATCAGCTGGCCAGTGTGCCATGGCGTGTCAATACTCAGCTGCTGGACGTCATTATTGAAGTATTCCAGAATGGCGGCGACACCAAACTGGATGTACCCCAACCGCCCAGCTCATTGCCACCGCTACCCACGTTGCCGTCGTCCGATAAGGACAGCGAAACAGTATCGCCGGCGGAGCGAGCTAAGCAGTTCCGCGATAAGCTCGGTCATCGGCGCAAACAGGCCGAAATGTACAGCTTGTGGTGCGATGCACTCTATCGCCTGTCGCTGGCTCAACATGTAAGTGTGTTATATATAATGGCACCTTTATATATAAAATCTAGATAATATAATCCGACTTGGTTCTGTTTTTTTGGCAGTACCGCGACAAGGTGTTCTGGCTGCCACATAATATGGATTTTCGTGGTCGCGTTTATCCCGTTCCGCCGCATCTTAATCACTTGGGCTCGGATTTGGCGCGATCGATGCTGATCTTTGATCAAGAACAACCGTTGGGCGTCGATGGCTTCAGCTGGCTGAAGTTGCACTGCATCAATTTGACGGGCTTGAAGAAGCGCGACTCAGTGCGCGAGCGTCTGCTGTACGCTGAGGAGATAATGCCCGACATTCTCGACTCGGCGGACAATCCTTTAACGGGTCGCATGTGGTGGGCCAAGTCCGATGAGCCGTGGCAAACGCTTGGCTGCTGTATGGAGATTGCCAAGGTGCAGCGTTCACCCAATCCAGCCGCCTATCTCAGTCGCTTTCCCATCCATCAGGATGGCTCCTGCAATGGCCTGCAACATTATGCTGCACTCGGTCGAGATCAGGCGGGCGCGTGTAGCGTGAATCTGTCGCCCTCTGCCATACCGCAAGATGTGTACAGTGCTGTGGCGGCGATAGTGGAGCGCACACGTAAAACAGATGCCCAAAGTGGACTGCATGTGGCGCAGGCACTAGAAGGCTTCGTGCGGCGCAAGGTGATCAAGCAGACGGTGATGACTACAGTTTATGGTGTCACCCGTTATGGAGCGCGTCTGCAGATTGCACGGCAGTTGAAGGACATTGATGACTTCCCCAAGGATTGGGTGTGGCCAGCGTCCACATACTTGACCACCAAGACCTTTGATAGCCTGCGCGAAATGTTCACCTCAACGCGTGAGATTCAAGACTGGTTCACGGAATGTGCGCGCCTCATTGCCGGCGTCTGCAGTCAGAATGTGGAGTGGATAACGCCGCTGGGTCTGCCCGTTGTGCAGCCCTACAATCGGCAGGACGTCAAGCAGGTCCTTCGCAACAATGGACTGCGCGTGAATGCAAACATGCCCATGGATATGTACGAGCGTCCTAATATACTCAAGCAGAAGAACGCATTTCCGCCGAATTTCATCCACTCGCTGGACTCATCGCACATGATGCTCACCTCGCTCCACTGCGAACAACAGGGTATTACCTTCGTCTCTGTCCACGACTGTTTCTGGACACATGCGTGCACGGTGCCCGAACTGAATCGCGCCTGTCGCGAGCAATTCGTTGCTCTACACTCGCAACCCATACTCGAAAAGCTGTCGGAGTTTATGCGGCAAACATACAGTTTTCGGGATAAGTAAGTTGGACATTGTCCGCTGGTTTTTAATAAAATTCACTAAACACAATATTCAACTTCTTGCAGCGACTTCACCAACGATGGCTCTGTTGAGGATCTTTCCAAGCGTCAGTTGAATCGCACTTTGCGGCAGCTGCCACAAAAAGGTGACTTTGATCTGCACAATGTCCTCAGCTCGGTCTACTTCTTCAGCTAATTTTTGTACTTAACATTGTGCCTGATTGTAGTCATTAGTCATTTATCCTAAGCCTAAGACATTGTTAATTTTGTTAACCAATTTGATGCTTTTAATACCAAAAACAAAAAAAAAAAACAAAAAAAAAATAAGAATGACCAGTGAGTGCAGCAGCAGTATATGTGATTTTGTAAGAGTTTACACATGAAAAGTATATTTAATATTTTTTATGTTAAATGCCATACCATCAGTTATACATATTGGCTTATTAATATTTGACAAATTCGAAACCCATGTAGTATTTATACATGCAATGCAAATAAGAAGCTTATTTTTGAAATAAATAATAGGAAAAAGAAACTCTATCGAACTGCATTTAAGGATTATGGGAAAAACCAAAACTCATTCGCTATCACTGCACTCATTAAAATAAAATGTAAAAATTCTTTTAGGGAAATGCGAAAAATCCCTGTAATCCCTTTGGGATTTTCGTGGAATTATAAAACTTTCACTCGAACGAATAAGTAAATTTCGTGCATTTACTGTTACTAATTGTAAAATTGAATCGTATTCGCAAATTGCTTAAGCTTTTGTATTCTGACTCATCCAGGGCACTAACGTGGAACATTCGTGTATCAAACCAAGGAAGTCGACGTCTAAAATATTTATGTTTGCTTTGATTTCGAGATACATTCCAAAAGCAGCTGTTGACTGTTTGCATGCACTGTAGACTTTCACTCAAAAATGTCGGCGAGCGCTCACTCAAACATTTGAGCGCCACCCCATATCCATTTTTCCTTTTTGCACGCCTTCGTTGCCGGGGCTGCGGCTGCTGTTGCTTTTGCCGTTCCCGTTGCCGTTGCTGCTGCTGCTGCTGCTGCTTTCGCTTCTGCCGGTGACCGGCGAATCGTCGTAATTTTCTTCGTTTGTCGCTCGTGTGCGGGACGCTCGTTGCGCTCGTTTCGACTGCTCGCTTGCTCGCTCGCTCGCTCGCTTGCGTGGTCTGTGGCCTCAGTTTGAAAAGTTCATGCGACGCGTTGAGAACGTAACGGTTTATACAGCTATCAGACATCGCGAGCAGCGGTCAGTGGTCAGCGGAAAGCGTTTATTCGCAATTGAAAGAGTGTTAACGTTAAGCAAACGCATCTTTATTGTTATTTGCATTTTCTCGCTAATTTTGTGGTTCTTTTTTTTCGGCGTCCGAAGAGGCATGTGGCAGCTGCTGTTAATGCTGCTGCTGCTAAAATTGACGCGACGCTAAAGAAGGTAAAAAAAAAAGACAAACAAAAAAAAAAACAGCTGGTAAGCTTTTTATCGCGTATCTCACAGATACTACACGATGCCGATGCCCGGCCGCCGCTGCTGCTCGACATATTCACTGTAGTGGCAAAATGCAGTGCAAATAAATTTTCAACAATTCGAAATTCGAAAATAAAAGCACAAAAGGCAAAATCAGAAACTCGCATAATAATACATTTTGGTTTTGTTTACGCTGCATTCTAGTTATTGTTGCTGTTGATTTTGTATTTTTGGCATTGCCTCCGTTTAGTTTTTGTGCAAGCACAAATTTGTGCACAATTGTGCACAATAATAACAAACAACAAAAATGAAAAACGTTCTCTTATCAGCGATTTGCTGCTACGACTATCAAAATGTGCCTCATATCGTATTAAAACTAATTCAATTACACATTCATATGCCTTGCAAATTGTGCTCAAGAACAGAAGTTTCCAAATGTCTCAGATTATTGTGGATTGTGGAGGGAGAGTTGAATAAAAAACCGCAGGCACCTCAAACACAATTTATATTCCTTCTGTGTGGGCATGTGACATTAATTGGGCCAATGTTTGACTCCTTTTATCTGCAACAAAACGTGCTGCAGGCGCAACCAAAGCCACAATCGCTGCTGCCTCTATTGCTCTATCTCCCCGTCTTCTTGTCTTTATCGCTCTGTCTCTCTCTCTCTATTTTTGATAAGTGGCCACAATTGTAAGCATTGACATTTGATTGAATGTTCAAATTGTTTTATTGTCGGATATTGGTAACTGATTCCATTACCCCAACACACAGTGGACGTATACGTAACTTGTCTGTTTGGTAGAAGTTTATCCAGCTCTCATCGAAAGTTTCATTAGATAAAATTTGTTTTCCAGATTTTATTTAGCGTTTGTTGTTAAGTTTATTATTTGCTTATGCTAAGCTTTGCCAGCTACTGAAATATGTGTTACTGTATAGATTTACTATATAGATTAGAAAGCCTAGAGAGATATAGTACGTGACAGGATTAACTTATCTTATTATTATGACTGGTGCACTTATACATACTGACAAAATGACTGTCAAATAAATTAATCTTGTATTTTATAAATATACCCAATAAATTGGGTTTTACTGCAGCTTTTAACCTCAAATATTATACAAATTCTATTTTTGTTCTTGTCTTTTCCAATACGACACAAATTCCTAAGCTGTAAATTCCATTCACAAAGTTCATAAGCTGAAAGTATGAGATTAGAAAGTTGCAAGAAAAGCCCCCCAAAATGCGTAACAATTTATGACAGTATCCGCTATATTCAATAATTTATTATCGTTTTGTAGATTAATGCACAAATTGCCTGACGAATTTTTTTGTGATAAGTAAACTGAGGCGCTGGTTTCAGCAAAAAAGTATTCGCCTGACATGGTGAGAAATTGCATTGATTTCTACGTTTACCTTTACGCTTCTCCTTTTGTCCGGCGTAATTTATGAATGCGAATTAATGAGCAGTTGGCATGCCGAATAGCTAGTCTAAGGTTTGGGACTTGCAATTGGCCACGTCGCGACGAACAATTTTGTTTTCGACTAAAGGCGATGCCATGATTGTTGTTGGTGCTACCAATGTCCATTTTTTGGCTACCATACTTGAGTCCATTTCCGTTTCACAGATTTCCGGTGATTATTTCCAGTCGTGACGCTTCATTGTCGTCATTCTCATAGTCCTCGTGCCAATGTCCATTTGATGTAAGTTCGCACTAGCTGATTGAATGAAGCAAAATTATCCTGGACAGTTGCACACGCAGCTTAATTACTGATTGCTCATACACAGAGGCTCACACACTGCCAGGTGCTCCACTTACCCTAATTGAAATTGATTCATTTCGGGCCTCATGTACTCAACTCCCAAATGACAACCAATTCGATGGGCTGAGCTTGTCAAAGCTGAAAGTCAAAAATTCAACTGACATGAAGCTATTTATGAAATTTGCTGCCGCTATTGCTGCCATGTATCGATTCAGGTTGCGACACAGTGCCAAATTTTGTGAACCGCTAGTTGGGTGGTGGGGTATGGTAACTGTAATTTGTATCGTATCAAACAATGCGCCACATGACACACATACACAGATACAGATACAGAGCAGATAAATTCGTGTGGTTGTCAGAGCTCTGAGAACTCAAAACTCGTACCCCTAAACTAAAAGCTGAATCGAGTCTAATGCAAAAGCCACACAGAAAAGACAACTAGCGGAAATTGTTGAAATAAATAATAGTGTTCAAATACTAAGTGATTGACTAAGGAATGCCCTAGGAAACAGTTGTACATCGTCATTCACAGCTATGTAGTAGAAGAAATTAAAGTTACATATGATCGACTAAGCAAATACCCTGTATTGTGTCCCCCTTGGTCTCTTTATTTAAACCATCATACGAAGCATTGTTTCACTAAGGAAAACTCGAAAGAATCATTTAATAATTGCTCTTTACAAGCAATAAAAAAATCTAAATACACGATTTTCCGTAGATATACCAATTTTGATGTTGAATAGCTGCACGTAATTGCTTTCATCGTGCATGTACCCTATATAAAATAAAATATTACAGCGTATTATAAAAAAAAAGTTCGCAAACAAACGGAAGCACCAAAAAACATACCGAGTCAAACGTAAAGAATTGTAACAAGTTGAACGCGCTGGCTGAGCATTAATAGGTTTTTGACTTGCTATAAAAATGCTCTTCCCCCCCTCACCGTTCGCCCCACTTCCATCCGTTTGCCTGTCCAGACCGCTGTCAGAACGAGCGCGAAAAGCTTGGGAAACTACCAATGCGAATGAGTTGTCTTTCGACAGACAGCAAAATAAAATAAAATAAAAAGTAACCGAATGAAATCTCCCCCAACTTTCAGCTGGAGCAATTTACTAGCTTGTCTTGAGACAATGATTTGCCAAAGTGTTTTTTATGCGGTGTAGTGGGAAAGGAGGGGGGACGGGGAGGAGTGACAGCGACACGTAACTCTATTTTGACTTTAAGTTGGTCTTGAATTTCTTTCGAGAGGATCTTGATTAGCTTTGTGCTGCGTATTGTAGTCTAATTGGCCCGCTGACTGTGGCTAACACGAACTGTGGCTAATGCCACTTGAACTAGCTACGTAATTGCCCAAAGATGGAAAAATAATGCGATTTGTTGTCATTATTGCGTAAGCTATCAACCTCCAAATACACTGGAGCAGTTCGCTTGGTATTTTGTTTTTTTCAGTGTCATTATTATCAGAGGGCCTCTTTTATTAACGCCCTAAAGCACGGGCAAGGTAAATTATTGGGCCTGTATAAGCGCTTTAGTTGTGACTTTGTTCTTTGTCATATACCAGATACCAGATAAGGGCAGATCTCGTACCTTAATCAGCTAGATAAAGTGTAATTAATTGAATGCAACTGTGTGTAAATAAAAATACATTTTAATTAAATCTGACAGTCACTTAAATACAAAAAAAGTGTTACTCAATTTCGATTTCAATTCCAATTATGCAAATAAATATAAAATTACTGATTTATGTACAAATGGAAATATTTCAATTTAATAGCTGTGCAGACAGCACTTGAAATATTTGTATTGCTGGCAGTAAGACAGGTAATTTTCCACAATTAATATGTGCCACAAATTAACATAACTAAATTCTTATGAGAGGGTTTTGAATTTTCCTAGATAAGCCGTATACAAAAAGTAAGAGATTTACTTTTACTTTACTACTCTTCAACTTGCACTCTTCCCCTTGGCAAGAAGTAAATTTATATCTCAAATAAATTTCACGTTAAATAGTTCTCCTCCTAATTCCCACAGTTTCTTTGTGTTTTGATCTTTAAATCGCTCGATTATTCACTTCTGCTGTGTGCGTCATTCGTAAACGAATTGCTGCAAAAATGATCTTAAACAATTCAATAAACATATAATATATGAATGTTTCATTAATTAAGCGGTTATTGTTAAAAAAACACAAATGTAAAATAGCAACTTTGATTTTGCTGGACTTATTTGTGTGAATTTATTTTATTACGCACCACATGCAGCTAAAAATACTCTTCTGATAGCCCAAGTTCAACAGCATGCATGTATTCAATGCGAATATCATTTTTAATGATAATTTCTCTTATCACTTATCTGCATGTTTTCTGTTATTCATTGTGCAACATGAGTGGGGTAGCTTCGACATTTGTGCAAATACTCATCAAATTGATGACGATAACATATGTAGACAATCATTTGAAATTTTGCATACTTATCTTTGTGTGTGTGTGCGTGTGTGTGTGTGTGCGTGTGTGTGTTAACCACACACGTGTGTATAATTCGCCCCCCCTCTTCTATTCAAATTCTGCACATGCTGTAATCAATTTTCCATTCAAGCGTGGATGTTTCCTGTCCTTCATTTATCCATGCATTCAATCAAGAAGTCGACCTCAGTCAGTCAATGCTCGTTTGCTCTGCTCTTCCCTTTTCCCCTTTCCCTCTTCCCTTCAATTTCTTCTTCTTGGCCTTATTCATACAAAATTTGATTGAAAAATTAATTTCTCAACCTTTTTATTTACTTAACTTTTTATATTTTTGCTATTTTGTTGTTGTTGTTTTTGTTGTCGTCTTTTCTGATGTTGTTGTTGCTATTGTTGGCATTGCCAGCGGCTCACACTTTATTTCGAGCATTTTTCTTTTATTTGATTTCTGCAACGTTTGCATTCGCAAATACGTTTCAAGCTGCCTTCAATTTCTTGTTGCTCTCTTGCCATTCACTTGCTATTTTATTTGCTGATTTAATCGCGTCTTGAAGCTTCCTTCCTGTTACTGTTGCTGTTGCTGCCTTCGTAGTCGCCGTCGCTGTCGGCGTCTCTTTTTTACTGCGCCTCACAGTAAATGGGGGAAAACTGGCAAAAAGGGGCAAGAGAAAAATGGACAAGCGGACAAACGAATTTATAAGGCGTAATACCCGTCCGACCGACACACACACACACAAACACACACTAAAATACACTAACACACACACACACACACACACACACACACACGCCAAGACACATAATCAAATGTAATGCGCTGTGGGGCAATAGCCCGCAACTAGCAGCAACAGCGTTGCCCCGTCTAATGATTATAAAATGCGAGTGCGAAAAAAATAACAATGTGCCCACAGACGAGCTGTCGATGCGCTATAAAACTGACCTCATGATCTTTTCCAGCGAATTTACTATTCAGTGTTTTTGCACTATTAAATTGGTCGAATTGAAACGCTAAATTAAATGAATAATCTTATTTACCAAAGAGAACGAGATATATTCAAATGTTTTAAATGAATTATACTGCAATTTTCCTATAGTTTTAAACCTAATTTCATTAGAACTAAACGATGTCAACAAAACTAATTAAATATTAATTTTGTCAAAGTTTTAAATAGTAAAATTGATGAATTTCTAAAATGATTAATATTTGTCTTTTGAAAGCTGCAATAAGCTCAAAGTTAATGGCCAGAATATTCACACGTTAGTTAGAATTAATTCTGACAAATTTAAATCAACTATTAAATAAATTCAAATTAGTTAGTCAAATAGTTATCTCACAATTATCTCAACTCTTTATAAGTTTTTAGACGTTAGTTAACTTAGTACTAAAAGGAATTATTATAATTACATCAAACACAACAAAATGTTAAGAGATGGAATACTCGTTGGAGTGCACACCCATCAGAAGTCTTTCGACTTTTTGCCTTTTCGCCTACCCGTTCTTATACGAATTCTCTTTCCAAGTCTTACGTCTATTCTCAATTCTCGTACTATATATTTGTTTATTTATTTTCACATTTACGGTGCCACTTTCTTGTTTGCTTGTCAAGACGTCGGGCTGAAAACCTATTGCAAAACTAAAGCGTATTACGACTGGCAGTGCAACTTAATGGGAGCCCCAAACACAGATACACACACACACTTACACACACTTACGCGTACAACTGCGCATACATATTCCACATGATATATATTGTGCATTGTCTATAAGTCGCTCAACGTGTCGTATGCTTGATGATGTTGATGTTGAGTCGAGCGAATGTGTCAAACAGTAATAATCAGTTCAAAGGCAGCAATGTTAACAACGCACGCTCTCTTTCACACAAACCCGCACACACACACACACACACACACACACGCACACACCCATAGCGATGGTAAGCCCTTAACAATGCCGTTACGTGCCACATGGCGTATGCGTTACATTTTGTCAGCTTCCCAAACTTCAGCAAATGCTGGCAGCCCTATTAAACGCACATTATGCAAAATGAAATATCAAAAAAAAAAAAAAACTTTGTATTGCATACTAAATTGAGACATAGGGGTCCACGAAGCGAAATATTCATGAATACGACTCTCAAAGAACCTTGACAACTATCATCTGTCATGTATACATAATGAAAGTGTTTGATAACAAGTTTAAGTCACCCTTAAACATGGCTTACACTTTAAGTTGGTTGAGAAGTATTTAGTTGATTCGTGGTTTTTGGTTTATTTTAAAATTGAATTAAATCTTAAGCTTATCAATTTCAATCTTTAAAAATCCTTTTATGATTAGAAAGACTTATAAGTTTTTTATGGTTTTTTTTCCCATAACTTTTTGTTAGGGGAACGAAAGAATCACTTAATTAAGTTGTTAAATATGTGACTTGAGCACGTAACATTGCATGTTCTTATGTGTTTGTCAGCAATGAACCCCGCAACTTAAACCAAAATATTTTAATTTCCCGAACGGCGACAGTTTATCATTAAGCTACGGCCGACTTAGTGAGGTTTACCTGAGCTTTGCAATGACAATATTTATGTGCAAAAAGAGAAAGATATCACGCAATGAGGAATTTCGAATACAAAATACTAGAATAGGCTTCTAAAATGTATATGCAAGACCACTAAACCACGCAGTTGACAAGCAATAAGATGATAATAATAATAATGAAATCTGAACTAATCGAAATGATTAATCTTGATTATCAGCGCAGCCGCTCAGCTTTCCAGCAATGCCCTTCTAGGTACATATATAATATAAACAGATTTGATTATAAACAGCCTCAGCTAACATCAGAGCTTCATCGTCAACGTCAACGTCGCCGTCGCCGTCGCCGTCATCTTATCAAGCGAATTGAGCGCTCATTCACACGCAACAAATAAATATACAAAAAGGAAGGAAAATATAATAAAAAAAGAGGCAACAGCACCTACGTTAAATATTTGTACATGGAGAACTAAGTGTTGTTGCAGGGGCAGCTGTGGCAGCTGTGGCAGCTGTACCCTGGTTAGGGGGCTGGGATTTAGGGGGACATTTGAGGAATGTTGGTTATGCGTGTGTGTGAGTGTGTGTGTGTGTATGTTTGTGTGCGTGTGTCGTAGTCGTCGTCGTCGTCGTTGTCGCTGACGATGTCGCGCATTTGGCTGCACTTAATGAAGCCAGCGCCGCACTAACTAAATTGACTTTATTGCTGTGCAAATGGGCGTGCAGCTTATTATTTGCTGTTTGCTGCTGGATGTTTGTTTTGTTGTTGCCCTTAAGTATGTATTATAAAAATAATATATTTACATATCCCCCATACACACACACGCACACACTTATCCAGTCAGACACAGAGAGAGGAAAATCGAGGCCTATGTAAACACTCATTGCCTGTGCGCTCGTCATTTGCTCATTGTACTTAAATTATTATAAATAAAACATTGGCGATGTCTCCAAGCGCTATAAATATACAATATACACACACCCACACACACACACACATGCACACCTGCGTTAAAAGCAAAGCTGCTTTAAATAAATAATTTGCAAACACTTAATATTTAAATACACACATTAAGTGCAAATTAAATTAAACGTTGCATGCAATTCAAAACAAAATGTAAATTTATTGCGTGAAAAGTTGAAGTTAACACTCATGCCTCTGCTTCTGTGTGTGTGTGTGTGTGTGTGTGTGTGAGTGAAAACTGGGGTAGGTCTAGAAAGCAGCCTATTTGTATAGCTTTGAAGCATTCATTTGGCAATAAATAATATGCTTGTCGCTCTTAATCTACATTTTATTCAAATTTATTTATTTCTTTGAATAGATATTTTTCAACAAATAACATTCTTTTTGGAACAATGATTGATGATTCTGCTTATACATATAGTTACAAAATAACTCAAAAACTATGATAGGAAATCCTCCATTACTGTACACAGAGACCTTAACATTAATTTTCACTTAAAATCAATCTCAAAGAAGACGCAGTAAATAATTACTATTATTATGTCAATAACAAAAAATTAATAATAATTCTTATCGATTTGACATAACATGTAAGCAATTTGAAGTACATGTTTGGAAATGCCTTTAATCATGTCTATGGCATTCTGCCATTAATATCTCAAGATTGCGGCTTTAAATCGCTATACTTGTGCTTATGTGTATAGAAATTTAATAATTATTTAGTAATTAGCGAGTATATCCAAATATATACCTAATTTAATTGAAGTACAAAATGCAAACAAAACCAAATTTGCAAATAGCACGAGTTTGCCAAAAACTGAATCAAAAGCAATGCTTTTGTTGTCATCATTTGGTCTCTGATGATTATTAATAAATGGAGGATACATAATAGAGAAACTCTTGATGCTTGACGCTTGACGCTTATCACAATGGTTGTTTATCTCTGTTTGGCATTTACTCGCACCACTAACGACATTTCCCAGCTGTTTGCCACTTGAGGTGGGAGCAGCACTTACCACACAACACATACGAAAAATTCAAGTCTTTTGTCTACATCCAGCTAATCTTTGCCTTTCATCTCGATTAGTTGATGTTGCTGATGTTCGCTAAAAATGAGACAAAAGCTAACGGAAATTGAAGCACGCTTAATTATTATTAATTTGCATGACATGTGCGACACGAGGGAGCCGTTCACTTAGCGTCTACATTTCTATATATATATATATATATATATATATATACACATTCGTGTATTGTATTGTCAACAGAACAAAAGGCCAAGCGAATCTATCGATGAGGCTGCCACACACAAAACAATTGTGATCAATGGTTTGCTAACGGCAAAGTGCGCGCCACACAAGTGCGTCTAACTGTACTTGAGCCGCCCTCAACTGTCTGGAAATGGGTATGGGTATGGCACTGAGTGCCGCCACGGGTCACGGGTGCCACAATGGCCAAATAAATTAGGTTTGACATCATCGGTGTCGGTGTTGCTCTGGACATTGATTCACTTGCCTCACACGCCTTTTGAGATTGCTCTATTTCTTTGTATACCCTAGACACAACACTTAAGTGAGGTATCTTGGCTAAATGGTCATCAAGCATCAGTTGACCGATTTCAATTCTGAGCGTTTTTCTAAAATATTTATTTCAAATCTTAAGCAAACTAAAAATCAGAAGCAAAAGACCTCCAAGCTCGTTCAGAGTTTTCTTATTTAATTAATTTATTTAATTATTTAATAAACTTATTGGATGACTTATAGTCGTGCACTCGAGACAGCTGCATTCATTTTTGTTTACTTCGTTGTTGTTGTTATTGTTTTTATTGCACCGTTTTTGATTGCTTTAAATTGTTTAAGCTTGTTGAAAACTAATCTGTCGGCGTCGCCAGTGTCTGGCATTCATTTGCGGCTGCGCTACACACATGTGTGTGTTTATTTTTTGGGTGCAAGTGTGTGTGTGGGGATGTGTGTGTGTGTGCGACACCTTTTAATCGCTACAATAGATTTGACATTCAGTTAAGAGAAGGCGGCCCAGTAGCTGACAACAGCTTGAACTTAAATGGCAGCTGCTTTTGGCGTCATTTCGTGGTTCAACGCAAAATTCCCAGCAGCTGTGGGTGTGTATGAGTGTGTGTGTGTGTATGTGTGTGTGTATGTGTGTGCTTGTAGAGGTCAGTGTTTGGCCGCTCGTCAAGTTGAAATAAGTGCACAAATTATCCAAGCGTAGACAACGCAGCGCTGCAAAAGCCAAAGCAATTTAAAAATTTACGACATTCTACAGTCATTACACCTTACGGCGTCTCTGGCAACGCCCATTTGGACGTACGCCCATGCGAAATTCGCTTACAACTTCCGCGCAACAAAACAAAAAACCACTTTCGGTTTTTCCTCATCTGTTTTTTTTTTGTTTTTTTTTTTGTATTCACTTTCTGTTTGTATGCAAATTTGTATTTCTTTGCTTTGCTTTGGAGGTAAAAAAACAACGCGTTGAAATGGACGTCAGCACCTCCGCAACTTCCCTTCTATCAGTCGACGGTGTCGTTGTCAAACAAAAAAAAAATAACAAAAAACAAAAGAAAGAAACAACAGCGAAATTTGCCAGTCTTATCGCCCCTACGGGTCTCTGGCTGGCTGAGAAGTGCGAGTACACGTATTTGCATTACTGCGAATTCCCCATTAGAGACTTATAATTGTGGGCACTTTAGTTCACCTAAATTGCTTGCAACAGCTGCACGGCGAAGAGCCACTTAACTTACCTCAAAACACGAGTGTTATTTATTAGCCGCAATAAGCTACATAAATGTTGTGCGTAGAACATCATTAGCCATATGGGAAGCAGCTACTTTTCAATTTATACAAAACTTTTTATGATTTAGAATCGAAAGCAATCCCAGCTCAGATTTCCCATTGTTATACCAAACAAAAAAAGGCTTAGGATTTCACGTTGATGATACACAAATTGTGTTCGAGTAATTTGTCTGCTGTAACTTCCCAAAGTTACTTTAACATTTCATCATATTGCTAGCAAGAATTTTAAATATTCCAATTTGAAGAGTTCAATCGAAATCCACTCAAAAACTTGCTGTCCCCCAAATCGAAGGGTCTTTGTTTGTCGCATACCTTTTCCATTGGATGTTTCGAGGAAGTTATTCTTATGACTCGGTCATTTGTTGTGTCCTCAATTATTCGAGGCATGTAGATGTTGTTGCAGAGCATTTTATGAGTGCCTCCCCTCCGCTGCCATTCCCTTATTTTCTCTTTGAAATTGAAGTTGAAGGACGTCCGAGGACTTGCCAGGACTTGTGGTTATGTTTTTTTTTTTTACTGTTTTCGCTTTTGCTTTATGAAATTCAAATTGAAATTGAATTTGAATTTGGTATGCGAAATTCCGAGTGGCTCCGTTCGGGTTATTTGACTTGAAACGTGAAAACTAATTAATTATACGTGCAAATTGTGTGATAAATGCTATTTCTATGCTTCCGGGCCCCGGCTCCTTACCGTTTCGCTTACGGCTTAGTTATGGCTTTTGTTTATGGTACTCTCACATTGTTTCTCATTTTGAATGTTTGTTAATTTCATTTTGAACATATTTTGTGCTTGTTCTGTGGCTTTTTGCAAAATTTATGCAGTATTCCATTGATTTTCTAGCCAAGTGGGTGGGCAGGTAGGTGGTGTTTGGGGGCGTGGCATTACAAATAACACAGATGCTGGCAACTGACCACACACAGCAACAGCAACAGCAGCTACAACAACATCAAGTGTCCTTGTGCCCGTTAGGCAGCCGTAGCTTATTTTGGAGCATTTCTATTTTCATGCCAAAGCATCTAGCCTCCAACACCCCCTCCCTCCCCGCTCCCACGCCCCCGTTGATTATTACATTATGCACTGTTTGTTATTTATAGCGGGTGTGACATCTACGCAACTTGTGCAAATCTGATTCACTTGCGCTCACAAATGATTCATGTACGCAAATATTTTTTAATTATGCGCGCAGACTACGCATCAACAAAGACAAATTGATAGCGGTTCATTGGGAGGGGGTGGTGGGGGGTAATTTGTTAGTTGTGCCACGCTCACTTAGTGCTGTGTTCATTTGAACTTGCGCCTTGGCAAGTGCCAAGTCCTTATAATTAATGCATCCAATTGAACTTGACCCAAAAACCGAAAGCAATTGAAATATTTTTGCTTGCAGTTGCTAACGAGCCGTTGAGAGGCTGCTGCAAGATGAATAAATATTAAGATGAATGAAGGGAGTCGTAAATTGACTTTCGACTTGAATGGCAAAACGATTTGCTAACCTGGCCCAAATACTGCCAGCCAGTTTAATTTTCGTATCCACTCACTCATAAATAATTGCTTGTTATGCAAGCAAGAAGGTCATTTATCAAATACATAGTTTCTAAATCAGATGGCATTCAAGTGAAATTTATTGTTTGTTTTTTAGACTTAGCAATCATTTCAAGAAAATTATATATATATAAAAGGATGCGACTTTTACGTACTTCTTTATTGGTTGCAAAGTAATATGATGACTTTAAAATGCCAATCTTTCAATTAATTGCATAAAAATTTCACACCAAATTTTACAAATTAAATTAAATATGTTTTCGTTGGATAAAGGGAAGAATAACATTGGCTTGTCACTAGCTTTTGTTTATTTTATTAATTAATTTTTGAATGAATAACCAGAATTTGTGAAAGCAAAGATTAACAAATTATGATAATTGTGTAGACATGAAACACACAGAAAAAAAAAACCTATGCATAATTAACATAGCTATTTCTAGATTCATATGCATAACTGAAGAAAATTGCCACTTTGTTCAAATATGACTAGAAAAAATCACTTTGTTCTAGTTATAAGCCTCTTAACATATGGTAGCTGCCACATCTATTGCACATTGCTGTTCCAATTAAGTCCCATTTATTTAAAAAACATCTCAGCTTGCAATTTCATTCATGTTATGGAGCACTTCAGAGACAGACAACCGTTTCATATGATCTAAATATGACCAGTCTGAGTGCATACACCATTTTTTTCTGTGGCCGTGGCTGAGCATCTGTTTCAGAGACTAATGTATGAAGCATTTCAGAAACAGACACGTTTCACACAATCCCTCTCATTCTCTCTCTCGTTCTCTCTCTCTCTCTCTCTCTCTCTATCCCTTTTTTATGTATAAGAGTATTTCTTCAGTTATTGTGCGCTCATAATTATGTATGACCTAAATATGAACCCGTCACAGTGCATATCCCATTGCTCCCATTTTTGCCAACTGTGACTGAGCATCTGTCTTTGGGAAACTAACTATGAAGCACACTCTGTCTGCGCCATATAGCCAGCTATCAGCTTACCCACTCTGAGCTTAACACAATGAGCTTCGAGTGAGTGAGTGAGCTCGTCTCTGTTTTCGTTTGATATGGAATACATTCATGTTTAGTTTTGTAATTAAAAGTGTCATTCTATCCGCACGCACAAGCACCTGGAGAGGTAGAACTTTGGGCATTAGCATGCAAATGCATTCGTTCCAGTGTCGAGTGGCAAAAGAAAAGCTTATTCAAGGCAACTCACACGTAATGTGACACACACACACACACACACACACCCTGCAATTGCAATTACATTCGAGTGCTTTGCCTGCGCCATGTTTGATAAAAACGAACAAAAAAATGTTGCATACTTTTGAGCGACACACAAAAATGGCGAGTGCGACACCGACGACGGCTGCTGTGTTGCACAGCTGCTATCTAGATATGCAAATGTGTTGTGAATGTAAATGTGAATTTCATTTTAATTGCACGCACACTTGAAGCCGCTGCTTTTACCGCTGACACGCCTCAGAATCTATGGCCAACCTCAATCACAAAACTTTTCTCACCGCAACGGCGAATTGCACCTGGAGGGACGGACTGTCAGTCAATCATAAAAATGGCGTCACTTTTCGCACAGTTGTCATAAAAGTTATGCAAAATCCCATGCCAACCTCCATTGTCACTTTGCGGTCTTAACAATATTTTTGAAAATTCTTTATAGTTGATATATTGCCGGGCCATATCTCTGTAGTGTGCGCATTTTGCTAGCTTCCTTCCTTGCCAACTTCCTGTCACGCTTCTAAAGGCAACAGCCATATAAACATTATTTCTACCACTGTTTGTTGTTGTTGTTGCTGTTGGTGTCTGTGTTTCATTTGAGAGGACGTGCAGGAAATTTGAGCAACGCAGAAAAATCCATTTACGTAATTACTTCACGTTAACTTTCGCTGTGCGTCGCTACAATGTGCCCCGTAGCTATTTTCTGCTCTTTTTTCGGGTCTTGGGAATGTTTTATGGAAGAGTTTGCTGATGGCGAAATGAAATTGTGCTCTTGCCTCAGCCTTAGCCCCCCACCCAACCCAGACGCCAGTCAAGTCCTTTTATTATTAAATTATTACACAGGATTGCTTATTGCTTGATTGGAAATCTTTTTCGCCTTTGCTTTCTGTTTTTTTTTTTGCGACCTACTTTTGGGCATTAAACTTGTTAGTCCCTGTCGGCGGCCCTTTCTAATTAGATGAGGCAGCTCTGCCAGCGCATATTGATTACAATGGCTGTCAAAAGTTGGCGATCCGTCTCGTAACTAACCTCTTGCCCTAAATTATTGCATAATCTCAAAGCCGTTTCTCATTTCTGATACAATTTATCGATTTCATTAATTAATATTTAGCTAATATTATTTGGCCTATATGCTTCCCTCTTCCCACTTACTCAATTCCAATTACTGACATTAATTAAAATTGAAAGATAATCCCGTCTGAATATACAAGAGATTTCACAATAAATTGAACTTAACAGCATTTTCATTTGGTAATTAATTGGAAATATTTGTTGTATTTTTAGATTTAAAACGAAGCTTTTAATGATGTAAGGCGACACTTTAAACAGCCAACCAAGAGTCGAGTTAAGCTAGGCAAAGAAAACAACAAGTCAACAGCCGGCAATTGAAGCGGAAAGAGAAGAGAGCAAAAGGAGAGCACAAAGAGGGGGAACTAAAGAGAAAGAAAGGAGGACGCAGAGACCAACAAGTTGCCATCAACGCCGTCGCGCCCTTTGACTGACTGGCCTTAGCTCACTCCCAGGCGCCGATACAGAGACAGCAGCAAAACGGCAGCCGTGGATACCAACACGCTGCGCAGTTCAGCCACTGTGAAAGTGACGACGACGCCGACACCGCTGTCGACGCCGCTGCCGCCGCTGACAATTTGTCAGCCGCCAGCGCCTACGCCGCCCTATCAGCGGCTGACCAAAGCGTTGCAATGCGATCCGAGATGCGGACACGAGGTGAGTGCCAATAAAGAGTTCACCTCGAGTTGCGGTCATTTTCGAGTGGGGCGGCAAGCCACCGGCCAAAAAGGGGTGGGGGTGTTTGGGTGTGTGCTCGCCGTGCTGACGTCACAGCCAGGAGCGGATCTAACTAGAAATATAACTTTAAACAGCAGCTGAGCGGTTTTCCTTAAGTGATTAAGCTTTAAACAAAAATCTCATCATAATCTGAGGAATTCAATTTCCTTTCACTTAAGGCTTACAAGAGAAAATTGAATATATACATAAAGTTGACTATTATATATAAATAAAGATAAATATAACCTCTAGATATTCAGTATAGAACAATGCGAGTTAAATTCGAAACTTAAAAATTAGGATTTGATTCAGGAAATCGATCATTGAGTTTGCTAGCTCTACCTCAAATAGATTATACAATATTCCATGTCGAGGAATCTGATCTCAACTGAGGCCCGGCAAATGAAGTCCAGCCCTGGTACGAGCTTAGTTAGCTAATGCACAAACCCAGCATTTGCAGCTAGCTTCTCAGTTGCTGCGCTGCAATTATGTCGAGGTTCAAGGCTAATTTTCTTGCGCCCCAATGAGGGCGGGGGTTTGTTTGTGTGTGTGTGTGTTTGTATGTGTGTGTGTTTGTTTGTGTTTGTGTGTGTGTGTATACTCTCATTCAGTGCAATTGTTTTTTGTTGTTTGGCTGTCGCTTTGTATGCATGCGGAATGCGCGTGCAGCAAATGTAATTTTACCGCATTACGTATACGCCACGTTTTGCATTGCGTTAATTAACGTTGCCCGCTGCCACGCTTAAGACCGCTGCAGCTGCTGTTGCTGTTGCTGCTGCTGCTACTGCTTTGGATTAAGAAAAGCACAGCCAGCGTTGCTCCAATTACGTTCACCGAATTGCAGAACAACTTGACCTTGTCTAACCATAAGCCCGAATCCGCGAATGGGGCCTTGAGTGCCCCTCCAAACCCCCATACACTGTCATATGCGCACATTTATGTGCACTTGACCTTCCTTTAAGTAGATTACAAGATTGAAACCAAGAGGAAGAGACGCTGCTGAAACTTGACAAGGTTTCTTAAATTCCATTAGTGAATTAAACGAGTTGCATATTATTATCTGGAGTGTTGCTCGCGTTGGGGTTTTCATATTTAAATATTTATCCAAGTCATCGCTTTCATATTTGATGGTATTTGAAAGCTTTTATGCTGATATAGCATAAGATGCATTTAACTTATTCGTTTTCTCAGCAACTAACAATAAATTTGAGTTGCAAGCCTCACTTAATATTAAATATTAAATACACTTTGAAAAAGTATGCATCTTCGATCAATTTATTTTTATATAGGTAACAATTGGCCGTCGCATCGGCCTCTACAGATTCTGTGGCGACATCGGACGCGGCAACTTCTCCAAAGTCAAACTGGCCGTTCATCAGTTGACACGAGGTAAGCCATAAACTTACCCCACAATCCGCCATCCACCCAATTCAAATACACTTGAATTTCAAATTGCAGACAAGGTGGCCATCAAAGTAGTTGACTTGGATCGTGCAGGATTGGATGCCAAAGCGCTGCGTATGCTGTCCAGCGAGATAGCGACACTGGAGTGTGTTCATCATCCCAACATATTGAGGTGCCATAGTCAAGCACATTTTTTCTGAGTGTAGGCTTATTTCTTTTATTGATTTAATTTATTAATCTATTCGCCAGGCTGTTTGAGGTGGTTGAGACACTGGGGCGCGTCTATCTGGTCACAGAGTGGATACGTGGTGGTGAATTATATAACCACATAACACAGGGTGGTCCACTAAGGGAAATTCATGCAGCGCCGCTGTTCAAGCAGCTGCTCTTAGCCGTCAAGCATATGGTAAGCCAAAGAGTAACCATTTGAAACAGGCATTCAAAATCATGCAGTGTTTTTTTTCTCGTAACTTACAGCATAGTTTGGGCTACGTGCATCGCGATATTAAAGCGGAGAATGTGCTGCTGCTGTCGGAGGATCGTCTGAAGTTGGCGGACTTTGGTTTCAGCACACAGCTCATAAATGGTAAGCCACCAGCGCCAATCTTAGACAGCTTAAACTATGTTTTTCAACCACCACATTATAGGTGCCAATCAGAAGCTAGACACATTTTGTGGCTCACCGCCGTATGCGGCGCCAGAATTGTTCTCCGATGATCATTATATAGGCGCACCAGTGGATGTCTGGGCCCTCGGCATTTTGCTCTATTTTATGGTTGTCGGCAATATGCCATTTCGTGCACCCACCATACCCGGTCTCAAGGCGGCCATACTCAAGGGCGACTACCTGCTGCCTGGCCAGCTAAGCTTGCCCTGCATAAGACTAATCCGTAAGTTCCACTTTACTTATCAACTGCCTTTTTTTGATCTCTTTTCTCTTTCATTTGGCCTCTGTTTGTCTATGCAATTGTAGAACGAATCTTAATCCATGTGCCCGCCCAGCGGCCCACAATTGACGACATGTTGAACAGCCAGTTCGTCACCTGTCCCAAGCTGAGCGTTGAGCTGATGCAGCTGGAGCTGAATCTGCATAGTAAGCCGGCCAAGAGATCGATTTTCTGGGCGCGTAAATCGCATCGGCTGCGGAAGAGCGCCTCGCTGCGGGAACGCTACTCGGAGGTGGTGAAGAAGCCAGCGATTAGCATGAATACGCGCCAGCAGAATGAGCTGTTTGTGGACAGTTTTCTGCATCCCATCGAGCTGGCGCATGAGGTGCCGCCGTCCAATACCAAAGAGCTGGAGGCAAATGGTGAGGTGACCAAGCGTTCGGGTTCCGGTCGTCGTTATTTGTTCTGCGGCACACTGAAGAAGAAGATCACACCCATCGAAACGGAGCCGGAGAAACAGCTGTCGAACGGTGGTCCGCCGGCAAAGCTAAGTCCGTGGAGCATTGAGGTAGCCGACGATTGTCCGCTCTTCAAGAACTACGATGCGGAGACTGGCAGCTGTGTGATGCTGCCCACCAATACGGATGATCTCAGCCAGCTATGCGCACTGGAGTTCGAGGCGAGACAGCTGCTCGCCGAACTGGGCCTCAGCTCCCAAATGCTAATCAATGCCAGTCCCAGCGGACCACGCTCCGACATCATCGGAGCCTATCGCATCGTCGTCAATCGTCTGCAGAAGCAATCCTGGCTGGCGCGCAAACATGTGGAAATGGCGCTGCATCTGGAGCCGAAGCCGGAGAAGCGGATCGAGCGTCAGTGCTGCATTCTGTAGACCCCGAAAACCCAATGTTGTTGAATGTGTTAAATGTTTTATATAATTAATTAATAATTAATGATTAGTGTCAATTTTATAGCCCAAGCATAAATGTGTATGTGTGTGTGTTTCCCGTTATTTAGCGTAGAGCGAAAGAGCTGAAGAGTTCCTCATTTCGAATATTTGTAGATTCTGAGTTATGTAAACTATTAATTAATTATATTTTATACGATGACGATGATGATGATGATGATGATGATAATATATAACAAAGCTACACTTGACTGGTTAGCGATTGCAACCCTTAACGCCCACAAAAATAATTTTAAGCAAACAAAATGAAAATTTAACGAGTATGTTACTCGAAATATAATAATATATATAAACGAACAAAAGTCAAAGAAATTATAGACATTACAATATTTCATCTCTTTACAGATTAGATTGAACGGTTAACGTATCTTATAGATAGTAAAAAATGTATCGTGTCAAAGCATATTAAAAAACGAAAATAGTCAAATAACACAATTAAAATGTAAAGTCAGTTTTCCGAAGAGTCTCTTCGAACGAGGTAAGAAAAATGTTTGAAATCAAAAAGAAATTTGCTAAAATATTTGCATATAATATTCAGTATACACATACATATATAACTCCTAATGGAATCGTAATATTTCTCAAAATAAGAACTATACAGAAAAGTATATAAATTCGGCACAAATCCTGAAGGACACTAGAAATTGGATGGGATACTTTAGAAAACAAATAGTTTGTAGGCTAAACAAACATCGACTTTTGGGGGCGTTGAGACTTTGGCTTTTTTAAGTACAATATTCAAAAGAAGACCAGTCAAAAGTGCAAACGGCTTGGATAATCTAGTGAAATTTATATACATATATATAAATACGTACATATAGTCCAAATATTATGTATTTAGTTGTTGGTCCATTTTTGAGCATATATATATAGGAATTATACGAATAAAATACATATACAACATATAATAATAAAAAGAAGCTACATACACATACCTACATATATAAAAAGATATAAAAAAAGGAAAAAAAAGCGATTCGAGACTATTCTTAACTTGCATATAAAAAATGGCGTTTTAATCAATTATTAAGGTAGTTTGTATTCATCATCATAATAGATAGCATAAACAATGCGTTTGTGTGTGTTTCTAAGTGTTTATGCGTGTGTGTGTCTGTGTGTGTGTGTGTGAGTATGCCAAATTGTCTCCCATGGAGTCAATCGCTCGTACAATAAAGCAGCATATGAATCATATATATATTTGTATATATATATATATATATATATATATATATATATATGTGTTCGTAAACAATCTAAAAATTTAAGTCTAGATTTTCTTATAGTTTATAGCCATTCGGCAGCCGCAGCATCCGCGTTGGATTGCTTGGACAGCTGAGCAGCTGTTCCAGTTTCAATTATAATGCACGGCGCAGTCGCCGAGAGAGCCGACTCTCTCCCTCTCTATCGCTCTCTGTCTCAATTTCGCTCTCTCTCAAATGGGGGCGCTCGGTTTGCTGTCGACGTCGCTGCTGCTGCTGTTGCCTGCCAATTGGAGCACATTGATAAGACACCGGAACATTGAGTGGAAATTGTTTTCAGTTTTTAGTGTTTTTTTAGTTACACTCACCCAACAAGGCAAATGGCTCCGAGTCGTTGCTGGCGGGCCAATCGATGTCGGGCATGGTGGGCCATTCGATATCGTCCGCCGTATCCCAGTCGACGGCACGTGACTGACTTATCTCGAAGAGAGCTGGCGTGCAGAGGCTGAGCACCTCCTGACGCAGCTGCTGCAGCAGCTCATCGAAACTGTCGCGCGTCTTGCACAGAAAACAAACAGCCAGCGAGGGATCCATGGCGGCAAAGCTCAAGCGTGCCGCATACTTTTGATGATAGCTCTCGTCCAGCTCCTGTTCCGCTGCAGTTGTCTTTTGCGCCACGGCGCCGGCACGTTGCGTCGTATGTGGATCCAAATACAGCACCTCTTCGTCCACATAGCCCAGAAAGTAGAGCGCCTGATTGGGTCGACCGCCAATCATGCCACAGCTGCTGTTCAGCTCCAAGCAGCGCTTCAGGGCGGGCACATAAATAGGATTGATATCGCTGATGCCCAAACGCAGCGGCACAATGAGCAACAGTGGCTTCCACGCCGACTCGCTGGGCTCCTGGCAGAGTGTAACTAAAACCAAATAAAATATGAGATTACTTCGAGTTGTCAAAGATTATATATTCTGACAATCTTACATATATCATCCAGCACGACAGTGCTATCCATGGCAACGTGTACATTCAGTGAACTCCAGTCATCAAAACGCACCAGTATTCTGTGCATATAAGGAACATTAATAGAGCTTCGAATTGCGATTATTAGATGATCGTGCTGCACCCACTCACTTGAGGATTTGGGCAACCGTATTTGGTCCGAGCCATTCGCCGACGGCTTTGTTTTGCGACTCGCCCATCAGGGCGATCTGGTGTATGGAGTAGAAGCTTTTGCGCGTATCCTCAAAACGATTGACGATCTTTAAGTAGGTGGCATCACGGCAATCTGGCGTCCAAAACCAATCTCGGCCCAAGTGCAGTTCAATCAAAGCTTGCGCGAGCACCATTTGGCCGCAGCGCAGCATGCAACCCCAGCCCTTATCCGTGGTCAGCTGTACCTCGCCCAGCGGCACAAATCCATGGCGATATGTGCACCACAGACGCGATTGGATGTCACGACGAATTACCTCCAGTTCTGTGGAGTAATCGAGCATTGCAATCAATGATTAATTTACATAAATATGGGCGGGAATTGCTAGCCATTTAGAACCAATTCTTGGAATTTTTGAAAGTTTTATTTTGCTAAGCGCGATAACACCTACGAATTTCACATGTACGCTCACCTTGAATGGCATTGTAGCGTTTGCCAAGCAGCCAAACGTTTGTGTTGCGCTTTGGAATATCCTCGGGTTCGCCGCTGCCCACAGCGCCGCCAACGGCGCCAGCGAGAACGCTGTCCGGTCCGAGATAAGCCTCGAAAACGCTGTCCATGCCGCGTGCCAACTGCGCGTACAGACTAACCAGCATCTACGTCTCCCTCACGCACTACTCCTACGCCCTCTACGCGCCGTTGTTTTGGGTGTGCGTCGTTTTTCGAGGAATGACGTTGTCTTTTTTCTGTTTGCTGCTCTGCCTTTGTTTTGGTTAATTTCGTTTCCAGGGTTGTAGCTGTTGTTGTTGTATTTTATGTCTTTCGCTTGTTGTTTTCGTTGCTGGCAGTGTTGTTGTTGTTATTACAAAGTAATCTCAGCTTGTGTGCTGGTCGTATAAACTGTTTTTCTTTATTGTATTTTTTAATAGTGTGTGCTGATTACAACGATAACAAAAATCAGCGTCGTCAGCTGCGCTGCTGTCGTTGGGTTGCCATTATACGCACACACTTGCAATACTTTTGCATAATAATATTATCGTGACATTTTTCGGCAACACTGGTACATAATCTGGAAAAATTCACTAAATATATTTTTTATTTATGTCATCAGCAAAGCAGTTTAAATTGCTTCTATATTCATTAAACATTTGTGTACAATCAAATTAGTGTGGTGTCATTCTGGTATGGGTGATGTAAATAATAATCGATATTTTGCTGCTCTCGATTATTATCATCGAGTCACATTACAGTGTTGGCAATCGTTGCTTGCGTTGAGCTGGGCGCATTATTTTAAATATGCAAGCAAAATAAGTTTTTATTAAAACCATACCATTTGTTGCATTATAAAATTTAATTTTATTATTGTACTACCTAATTAAACAAACGATAAACTGCCTCGGATGCTGTGCTCAATTTACATATTACATGCAATTTATACGTGCTGGCAAACGTTGCAGTTGCACAACATGATTCACATTTTCAAACCGCAAAATTTGTTATTCAAATCGTAAAATTCATCCTGCTGGCCGTCCTCCTCCTCCCGATCGCTTGTGGGCAACATTTGTGCATTCGGATCGGCTGCCGCTTCAGCTTTGCGTGCCGCCTGTCGCTGCTTCTTCAGACGCTTCTTCTCGACCACTTTGGCCGCCGCCTGCTCCGCCTCCGACTGCCGTTTCCAGGGCGGAACAAAGGCCGCACACCAATCCCACAGATAGCAATAGAAATCGAACATCAGCCGCGAATCGGCCAGCAGAAAATGCTCCACATGGAAGCGAACATCGACCCGATTCCGCAGCAGATCATAAAGATTATAGATAAGGGCACCGCAGAAGAGTTGATTCATTCGCGGACTACGACGTGGATGGTCGAGCAGAGCATTCAGTCCGTTCAGCTGATAGATGACCGACTGGAACTCGGCAAAGGCATGCAGCACAGTCGTGGAATACAGATCATATTTCTTCTTGAATATCTCCTGCATGTGAAAATGGGGCAGCAGCTTCTCCTGCACCAGATAACAATCCGACTTGGGCACATGCGCCATCCTCTCCACTACGGACAGCTCCAGCAGCGCAGGCTTAACACCACGCTTCACCCCCTCCGCTGTCTCCTTGTCACGCACAGCTCGCTCCTGTTTCAGGATCTTGCCGAAGCGACGCTGGAACTCTTTAAGCTCCCGCTCGGCGGGTATGGTGACATCGACGGTGCGCAGCACGACCAGGCTGAGCAACAGGGCGTGCAGGTGCAGCATATCGCAGTGCTCCGATCTGTGCAACCAATAGACAATGGCCAGCAAATATAGTTGCAGATCCTCCGGCAGCTCATCCAGCTGCTGGAATAACCTATCCACATTTGCATGTGGCAGCTGAGACTCGATCACTGCTCGCAAGTGTCTAGCATCTGGCGCAGATGGTTCGTATTCCAGTGGCAAGGGTTTCTCAATGGCCTGGCGATAATAACGCACATTTGTCACGCGCAAGGCACGCGTTAAATACGTGTATTCAATGGGTACCGATTGCCCCGATTCATCTAACTTGGCAGGCGTTGCATGATGGAGCAGAGCGAAGCTGTAGCTGAGTATGGGCAGGGCCAGAGCATTGGCGTCGTGGTGCGCAAAGTGCTCGATTTGAGGATTATTGATGTACTTGCGCAGGTGCAGCAGATCGACCATGTAACGCGGCAGACTGCCCGGATAGAGCTTGTCGAGAAACCAAGGCGGAAAGAGCAGTGTTTTATCCTCTACTTCAGTGCCATCCTCTGTGTCCTCCTCCTCCTCATCTAACTCCTCCTCCTCTTCATTGCTATTTTCCTGCTGCTGTTTCTGCTCTGCTTCCTCCTCCTCCTCCTCCGAGCTATCTGCTATCTCTAGCTCACTTAGTTCCTGCTGCTCCTCCTGCTCATCCTCACTGGCTGTCTCAGCCGTGTAGGGAAAAGCATTTTCGTAGTGTTTCTCAAAAAATTCGTAGGCATGGCAAAGTTCATTTGAGTAGCCCGAAATCGCTGCATGCACCTGAGACACCAAAGAATCGCGTTGTGCCTGCACAAGATAAAGATCAAGATTAGTAAATATATATATATATGTATATATATATATGCCTAGTTAGTTAACCTTCTTCAGCCTGGAGAGCACTTTGGCCAGTGCCGATTCCGCTGTTTGATCGCGCAGCCATTCGAGAATGACGCGAATCCTTCGCTGTTGCTTCTTCAACTTGCGACTTCGTCCCGCTTTGCCCATGCCGACGGCGAAAAAGTTGCGGAACGCAGAGCTGGAAGATGGAGTTATTTTAAGAATTAAATTAAATTAATATTCGAAATTGCTTAATGCACGTGCAATTTCTAATCAAACACATTTCTAATTCATTCATCGATTGTGATTACTGATTTCCCATTCGGTTTTTTTCTGTTTTTTGTTTGGGAAATTAAATTTGAAATTACCGCGCAATGTAGTCGTTGCCGAGGAGCGCTGCAAACAGGGGCAACTTCTCGGCGCTGAGTGCGCCACGGCCACACAGATGCTCCACGCGATAGATGCAACAATCCAGATATTTATAGGTTGCGCCCGACTTGGATGTTTGCTCAGCCGAACTGTTTTTAATTCCATTCATAATTTTGTGGGCTTTTGTGCGTTTCTCGACGTGTTTCGCTTCGTGTTGGCGTAATGAGCGCTGATCAGCTGTTTGGGGCTTCTTGGTCAGCTGTTTTGTGAGCACCTTGACGGTGAGCGTTATTAACGGTATATACTTAACATTGTGTATATAGAAATCCGAGTCGTAAGACAACACTGGACAGTTGAGTTTCCGGGCGAGTGCAGCCAGTTCGTCGTCAGCCTCGAAGACGCAACGCATGACGGGCACATTGCAATCCCTGACAGCGTCGACGAACACCTCCTTCAAGTGCAGCGGGAAGAGTGTGATCGATGCACAAGGATTAATACGTTTTATTACCGCGATTTTGCCCCTCAGGCGTTTGCTGACTGTGCGCAATTTCCGCTCCTCGTAGCCGCCATCCATCAGGACATACGCTCGAATCTGACACTCGGCCAGCACCTGGAAGAACTGCAGCACAGCCCGATAGAAATCATCGTAATCGCCGCCAAAGGCGGAATAAGTTCCCGTCACATCTTTGTACAAATTGCAGGCCAAATTGTCGCCATCGATGACTAAAGCAGTGTTGTGAAGTTCGTACGGCTTCAGATAGATCTCCGCTCGTTGCGCTATGTAGCTGGTCAAGCCTCGGACACCCATTTGTTGCTGTGCGGCCTTTTTTTGTTTATTTATATTTTGCGCATGAAAACCGCGTGTTAAAGCCGAAACAGTGTTGTAAAACTAGGCGGGAATTAAGTGCTGCCCATAAGCTCAATTGGCACTGATACAGAAACAGTGCCAGTTTGAATGTGCCGCCTGCGAGATGCCCCAGGAATTTGTGAAGACAAGAATTCAAATTGGCAGCAAAAATTATTAATACTAAGAACGCATTCATTAAGCATATTTTATATATATTTGTGCCACAACATATGGTCACTCTATTGCAGCGCTAGCGACGCAAACTGTAAACGCATTATTGCGACGCAACTGTTAGCGCACATTTGAGACAGTTAACGCATGCTGTTTGTTTTTGGTATTTTGCCGAAATATGTTGTATTTTTATGGCAACCGTGTGACAGCCACACCTGCATTCAGACTGTCGCCGTCAAGCAAATGAAACGCTTGTCTTTCGTCCGAAACGTAACGCGTAACGCGAGTGGCTTTTCTGCTGTGCCGAGCAAGCAATTAAAATTCGAAATCAAATGCTCCACGAAGAAAAGGCGACAAACAAATAATATACAAATATATCACAATAGCGGCATGCTACAAATGTAGTTAATGTAAATCGAGTGCCTTTCCCAAATGCTAGCGCGTACGCGTTGCATATATACGGGTTCCGTTCGTTCCGCAAGCAGCAAAGCAGCGTATCGTATTTTTCCCTCTTACGTTTCTCGTGTGTCTGTGTGCTTGTGTGTGTGTTGTTTTTGTGCTTGTTTAACGTAAAAAAACAGCAGCAGCAGCAGCACAGGTAGACAACGTCTCAGACACTATTAAACGATCAACGATTAAACACAAAAAAACAAAAATAAAGAAAAAAAATTGAAAAAAAAATATTTAGCGAAAAAGTATAGAATAAGAATTTCGACTGCGAGAAGCGCATCAAAAAACGGCAACAACAGCAACAAAAACAGCACTTATTTTTTGTGTTAATTACTTTTGTGCGTCTTTGCTTTGCGGTCGCATTCATTTCATATACTAGTATTATTTTTTTCTTGGATTTTCTTCAGGCAGCCGCAGCCATCAACGGCCGCCAGACACAAAAAAACAGAAACAACAACAAATGCTTTCGCGCCCCAATGGGTGTGAGCGAGCGCGCAGATCATTTATACGTATCGTAAACGTATCGTGAATGAATATTTTGTCTATGTGTGTTTTGAGAGAGAGAAGAGCGCGCGGTGCGTACGTGTTTCAGTGTGTGCGTGCGTGTTGCGTGTCCATGTGTGCGACTGTGTGTGTGTGTGGGAGCCCAAAGCATTTATAATAAATAAATTGTGTTGCCACTCGTCAAGCAAATAAATAATTATGCTGCTGCACACAAGAAAAACGGCAAAAGCGTAACAAAAAAGTGTGAAAATTCGACGTCGACTTAAAAAAATAATAATTAAGATCAAATAATAATACAAGTTACGACTTAAGAGCAGAAGCAACACAAGAAAAAAAGCTCTCAAGCTGCCTATCCGAAAAAGTGTTTCGTTTCTTTCGTCGTCAGATTCGCGAGTTTTGAGTGGAATTTTGACAATTTCGTGTCTTGTTGTTCTTGTCGCTTGTCGGTTGTCAGTCGAAAGTTTTTCGATCAAATTTGTCATCGCATCGGGAAGCTGCTTTTGGAATACGCGCGTGACAGAGAGATACTTTGAGAGGGATAGCGAGAGAGAGAGAGAGTACTCAAAAAGGTACGTAGACAAATGCTTTTTGACATTAACAGTTATTCCTATTGATACTGCTTAAATGGAAGCAGCGCATGGAAGTCGAAAAACATTTCCAGGAAGAATGCAATAAAGCAACGGGTTTTCTTCTCGCACACGTTTCCTGTCTTCCTCCTAACACAATTTTCCCACGTCCTTGTCGTCCTTTAGCGACAATTGCAATTTTTTTCCTTTGCACAAGTTGCATTTCCCACGCCTACCCCACACATGCACACAGACACACTCAGGCAGGTAGCAGTGCAAAAAAAAAAGGAAAAAAAAATTCTCGCATTACCAAAATCGAACAATATTCGTTGAATGCCTCCATAGGTGGGCGATTGAAATATTCTTTCTGCCAGCGCAGTGTGGAAAAATTAGACTCACGCACACACACACACATGCATGCTTGCTTGCACATGTGTGTGACTGAAAATGCGCAAAATTAGCCACCCGCAGTTTCCAGCAAATTGTGAAAATAACAAGACTTCTCCAGTCGGATATGCACGACTAAATGTTAATCTGTACTTGAACTATTCCCTCACAAACGAACTGATTTATATATATTCATTTGAGATGAGTCTGCTAGTCTCTGTCGGCATCTACAGCTTCATTCAATTTTATTTTCTGTTTTTCATACACTTCCATCAATCTTTAGTATACCCTATTTTAAATGGCTACATAATATAAAATGGAAAATAACGGTGATTCTGAATACTTCAGTTGGCAATTTGGCACAGTTTGAAATTGTCAAACGCCAGAGGGTGCTTTTGCTGCTGTTGTGCATTAATCAAAGAAAATTGAAATGCGACTGGCTGCCAAATTGAGATTTGGCATCATTATGCAATTATCTATTATTCTTCTTCTTATTGTGCACTCGCTGTGGTCCAGGCTCTTTTGGCAAGTGGAATATCGAGCACAAAAGTTCATGGGGCGCTTCTGCTGCTGCTCCAACCTCCATACGTATTCCATATACCCATTCCATAAATCCAACAATGACTCGACTGGAAGAAGTTGAGTTTAAGTTTTACAGTTTGTTGCGACAGCTGCTGCTGCTGGTTCTCTCTGATTTTATGAATTTTGCTTTGCTGCATACAATAAAAAGAGCATAAAATGCACTCACACACACACACAAGCGCACATGAACCGTGACAGCTGCAGCCAAGATCTGTCTCTGTGTGTGTGTGCGTCTCAAATGACACTTGCCGACGTCGTCGCTGCCGCTGCTGTCGCCTGCACATTTTTCTATAGAATTTCCTAGTAGGAAGTGCAGCAGCAGCAGCAGCAGCAATAACAAAAACAACAACAACAACAGCCACGCAGCACTTGACAATTGTCTCTTCTTTGTCTCGCTCGCTCTCACACCTGCTGCTTGCCATAGGCGAGAGCCAACGAGAGAGCGACAACAACTGTAACTGTGTTTATGTGTGCGTGTGTAGGTGTTGGTTTATTCCTTGTCCTCGTCTGCTACTCCAGTTATGTGTGTTTGTGTGTGTGTGTCTTTTTATGTTCGCAATTATTCAATTGTTTTTCATTAAATGTGCAAATTTGTCTAATGTTCTTGCGCGGAAATTGCCATTTAAACCTGCATTTAATCGTCGACCATTTGTAATTTGTCACTGATCTGTCTCAGCCAATGTCTCTCTCTCTCTTTCTCTTTCTCGATCGTTTCCGCTCCCTCCTCTCACTTTCTCATCCGCTGAGCTTTTCCACTCATGTTTATATGCATTTACCGTTATTGCAACACCTCCTTCCCCATTTCTATCTCTGTTTCACCCACGTCTTGACCTACAAGTCGCTTTAATTGTATTTTCGACGCGCGCATTTCCTGTCCATTTTTTTATTTACTGTTTAGAATTTAAGTATTGGGCAAGGCAACGTGCACACACACTCACAAAAATTAATTTGAAACAAAAAAAGAAGCCACAAAAAAGCACAACAAATAAAGTTATTATTTCCTTCCAAAAATAGCAACATGAAATTAAACGTAATTATGTTTGTTGTTGCCGTTGCGGGTGTAAAAAACACGTGCAGCACAAAAGCAAACATAGAAAAATAAATGAACTAGAAGTGATAGCTGATAGCAACAATGGGCAAACTATTAATCCACAATAAAAATAAAGCAAGCGAGAATTTGCATTGATCATCCTCCATCGCACTCTCTCTCTCGCTCTCTGGCATTTCAAACCGGAACCCAATTGGATTTGTGAATGAATCGCGGGCCGACCTTGCCCCGCTTACGTTGAGCTTGCGTTACGTTTTTTCTTTTTTACATTGATCGCTGATCAATTGAAAGCTCAGCCGGAATTCAATTTGATTGATGACGGCGCAGCTTACGTTACGTTAATATCTGGTTTCTCTCTCGCTCTCTTTGCTTGGGTGTGTGTGTGAGTGTGTTTGTGTGGGTGCGCTTTAAACGTTGAGTTGTAATTTCGCAAATTTGTGTCGCTAATAAATCATGCTTCTCTTGTTAGCCGATTGTAAATTGTTTTTTGTTTGATTTTGTTTTGGTATAGTTTTGGCCCTCCTCCTGTGCTGTGTGCCTTGGTTATTATTTACATACATATACGGCGTTCAGCTACCGTGCGTATGTGTCTGCTTACGTCATTTGCAACGCCGTATTTGTATTTCATATTCGAACAATTCTTTACCATGTTTTACAGTTGTCAATTGGCTGCTGCGGCCACTTTTTGTGAAAAAACACACATTCTGCTCGCGTCAACACATATTGCTTTTGTTGAAAGTAGGTAACATTTGGAGTCATCACATTTTTCGATGAGTTTCTAGTACATGACCAAAATTTATATAGTTCAACATACATTTTTTCAAAATATATCGAAATTATTTACAGCCATCGTTTACTGTTTCTTTTTCTTCTTCAATTTTTCACTTGTGTATTTTGGCTTATTTATCAACCGAAATGCGTATCCGCACTACGAAATTTCGATTTTCGAATTCGTGAGAATTTACATTTGTCTAGACAGTTTTCATAATGCAATAAACTTCAATTAATTGGCTCGTTAAGTGAATATCATGTGGATATTTGTTTTGATTTGCTTACGTTTCAGCGTGAAGCATTCGCCGCTTGAAAATAACTCATGAAATAATCCATGAATGGATTCGGAAATGGGGCTATACACTAAACAGTCTATAAGAACAGTATGTGTAAGAATATGTAGGAATAAGTTTGTACATATTTGTGAAGCGTATTCAAGTTTTCTGATGAGGTACATTCACTTCTTGCTTCAGCGGCTAGTCTCCTGCCATAAATTGTTTATATGTAGATTATAGGGTATTTATTATTCTGCATTCAAATTCGGCCATTCAATCATTTATTCTTCTACCATAATTCGTCTAGAATTTGTTGTGTTTGTAATTTAAAGTTCGTTTGGGCAATTTTTAACACATGATTTTTCCTTCTTTTTTCCTTTGAATTCTCGAAAAGTTATAATAATTAGTGTTTGATTGGAATAGCCAAAGAGTGAAGCATTTTAAAGAGATTGAAGATTAAACACCGGCAAATGAATAATACTTATAGGAAACTATTTGCTTTATGTCAAATTAATAGAGCCCGCAGTTTGTTCTTAGTATGGAGGAATTGATGTAGTCACTTCTGCAGGGCAATAATGCTGTCCTTGTCTATTATCTTATCGGGGGCTGTTTCTGTTGGCTAACGAGCTGGGTCAACAAGCCGACAAGACAAATACAAATAACATAGATACAATTGTCATAGATAGGGGTACCAAAAACCTTGTTTGGCTTTAGCTGGCTTCGATTCCCACACTTCATAAAATGCGTCAGAAGTTGCCTCTAAGTGAATCATTAAACAAATTTCAAATTAGTATGCCAGTTATAAATAGATACAAGATAAAGGTATCGATATTTAAATAGACGAAAGCCAAAGAAATTTCAACAATGTTCAACATGTTCAATATTCAGTGTAAATAGTGGCACAGCCCATATAAGTACAACTATGAATAGAAGAATGAGTATAACTATGAGTATTGAGTGAGTCCCAAACTACACCCACAGTCATTTAAACCTATATATAAATAAATGTAAATACCTATCAGTATATGTACGAATACGTCTTGCCTTTCAAAGCTTATAGCCAACTCAGATTAGCCAAAAAAAAAATTGTGATGCATTCACTTCACTTTTGTTTGGCTTATTCGATTCGATTACGCATAAAAACAGCAGGCCTTGGCAAGATCCCAGATCCCAGCCCCGCTGATTGTGGACCTAGTTAAATCATTTATGTGCATTTCTGACGGTATTTCCCATTATTGTTTTTAGCAATTTTGTTATAAGTTTACAGTGAGCACTAATTTGAATTACTTTCGCAAATAAACAAAAATATATTAACAGTTTCGCAAGAACAAATAGCAACTAAATAACGGAAACAGTTTTAATTTGAGAATCCTTTCGGCATTCTTAGACCTAGCATTCATTTCAAGTGGGAATACAGCTCCATTATAAGCCAAAATGTTAACTATTATTAGCCTACGTCTCTTATTATGCTGTTGCGATAAACCCATGGTCGTTAAGCCATTTCCCAGCTTTCGAGTTAGTATGATTAGTATCATTTTCCAGTTGGAGAACTCTCATGTCATTGTTGTCGTAAGACAGCAACACGACTTACAATCTTTCAACGGATTTTGAAGGGATTTTGAATAATTTGTATGCTCTGACTCCTGACTTATTATTGCTGGACTGTAAAATAATTATCAAGATCGGATAAGCAATTAATATTGAACAAATTAATATCACCATGTCTGCTGATTGCTGATTGCTGGGTATCTCCTGGTCGAGTATTCTCTGATCTTTCCATGCTTCGTCTATTGCCGTATAACATCTACATGTTTGTTGAACTGCCCTCGCATCTAAACAATCTCGAAAGACCGATCTTGCCCCACAAAATCAAGCAGTTTGCTTTCGCGTATGTAAACAATATTTGTGCGTTCAAAACCAACAAATTTTTCCGCTCTTCTTTTTTCCTCTTTTTTTTTTAATTTTGATTTTGGGTGCACAATTTGCAGTTATTTTGATTGATAAACACGCTTGGTGTTTTTGAACTGTGGATGGCCTGATATCAAAATGTGTGTCTCGAGCAACGTTTCCCAGACACATTTTTCTACCTTCAGCCTCTGTAATAAACCAGTTTCTCGGTTTTCCTCCATCCCCACTCCCCCCAAAATGCCTCGCTGCAACCAAAAAATTGCGTTGCCCAAAAACCACACGACAAAGAGTGAAAAACCACAATAAGAATTCCCATAATTATAACAATGCCACACGGTGCCGTGCCACAAAGCCCAAAGCCCAAAAAAAAAAACGAAATGATATCCAAGCGTCACATTAGTCAAAGAAGAAGAAGAAGCAGAGAAAGAAGAAGCAGAGAAAGAAGAAGAAGAAGCGAAAGAAACTAAAGAAGAAAGAATCAGAGTGCCTTTGAAATTTAAACTTTTGTGGTTACAACTTTTCTAGACCACAAAACTTCTCAACCGAAAGCCAAAGAAGTTTTCTTGTATTTTTTTGATTTTTTTTTATGCTGCCAAAACAAAAACAGAAACACAACAAAAACAAAAAACCATGACGAAGTAGAAGAAGCAGGAGAAGAAAAGGTTGTGTGAGAGTCCGGAATAAGAAGAAGAAGCAGCAGTACAAAACGGACAGCGCAAAACTTTTCTCAACTATTTTTCCTTAAAAAACTTTAACTTCCCAAGATGGATGAAAATTGAAAGGTGAGTGTGGGGAGTAGTTGTGTGAGAGTGTGTGTGTGTGTGTGGTGTGAAGGGGAGTTGGGGATCAAATCAAGTTTATAACGATAACAAGAGTGCTCTAGTTGAGAGTGCTCGACTAAATGATGCCCTGTGACTATAAGATAATTAATTAAACTCAATATGCGTTAAACGAACGATTCAAGTTTAAATCTGCTTGATCTACTCAAAAATATAATTATTGAAATCGAGAATTTAAGTAGAGTTAGTAATCGATTTTAGTCAAAATTATCGAAAGTCAGAAAGAGTCGATGATCAACACCTAACTCCGAGTCATGCTCATATGTTTTAAATGCAGGGTATTAAAATGACAACACCACTTAAAATCCACGACAATGACAATGACTAAGCGCAATCTGTGCGACATTTAAATTGAGCTGCAAACAGTGCGGAAAATAGTTACGAGTGGTTAAGGCAAATAGTCGAGAGTGCTCGGCGACAGAATGTATGTGCCGTTAGTACAGTTTGAATCAATTAAAACTCAGCCGCCATTTTAACTGTCAGCTTTTTCAATTACATGTGGCAAGGGGTAACTATAGGGGCAGGGGCAGGGAAGATGTCAGCTAGTAGACAGAGCGTTGCGCTCCAGAAAAGGCGCCTGAAAAAATTAACCAAAAACTACTGAAAAAACGTGTCATGGCTTTCACAGTTTTATTTATTTTTTTTTTTGTGGCACTGAAATTGCCGCAGCTTAATCATTTTGTGACTGCGCTCGTCTCGTCTCGCACCTGAGGATGAGTGTCTATCTGTGGCGTAATTTGTTGACTTCCTGCAACAAGCCGCTGCACATGCGCCGCTTGGCTACACACACACACACACACAGCGATAGTCGGAACTTTGCAACAGGAGGCATAGCAGGTAGTTGGGTTACAGTTTCGGGTTCAATGCGCTCGTCGTGTGGCGTGCCACAACAATTGATAAACAAAATCATCATCAAAGCCAACATCAGCATTGCTTGCTTTTTTCGGCAAATTAAGGTGCCGCCCGGTGGCAGACACGACCAGGATGTGGCAGCAGCGTCGTATATACATATTTATATATATATATATGTAATTTATACTACCCACTAATTACGCCCACGCCACAAATTGACCCAAAGCAAGCTGCGGCAGAGACGCACGTGCCGCCGATTTGCTGCCTGCCCCCAGCGCTGTGAGCGGGTTAACTAAAGACAAAATGGTTGCCAAAACTTTGCAAAAAACAGAATAGCTCAACTTGCCGATACCCTGTAAAGTAAGAGTTCCGAGTTATATTCAATATCATTCAGTCTTTTCTTATCTTATACATTTCCAGAAAATCACGTTTCAAGCGTTTTATAGAAGTTAAAAATTGTGTACAAGGAATGAATTTGGCACTTATAAAAAGCAGTCAGAATCAAAAATGATTTGGATTCAGATTTTTCAAAATAATCATGAAATTCGCTTTGCTTCTAACATAAACGATTTGGTTTTTATTTATTAAATCACTAAGCTGCTTCGGTTTGCTGCGCTTGAAAGCATTTTGTAAATCTTCAAATTCGCCTTGCTTGGCAAATAGTTGGCCTTGGTTAATGAACCCCTTGGTCTCCATTTCATAGGGTATCCACACAGTTTTAGTCCATTTAGGGCGCTCTGTTGTAATCCGTACATAAAACCGTTCCACTTCTTCTGCGACTTTTATGCGAATTTCGCAGTCATGGTTATTGTTGTTGTTGTTGTTGCTGCTGCTGCTTTTGCTGTTGTTTTCTTAATGTTTCTTCGCACACGTCAACGTTTAAAAAAAGACGGCAAAAAAAGGTCACACACCTTTTTATTGTGCGCGCCGTTCCATTACCAAAGCGTTCCTCGTTTCAACCCTCACACTGATTTTTGCACATTCGGTAACCCCAAAAAAATAAAGAAATATTTAACCAGATACCCCTCCACTCCCTCTCTCCCCAAGGGTTCACAGAGGGTAGCAGCAGCAGGACTTGTGGAAGAAGCGCAGGTGCATATTGTCACCGTCGTTTAACCCTCGACTCGACTCTGCTCAGCTCTGCTTCAATTTCAATTTTGTAAATTGAGTTTATAGTTCGATTTATTGACACGACTTTTCCCCTGACTGACATTTATTGCCATTCGCTGTCTGTTGCCAGGTTGCGTTTGTTGGCGCTCTTACGAATTATGTGACCATTGCCAGACGGAAAAAAACAGTTAAAGTTAGAGCTGATGAACTTGAAATACCCTTGATATTTGTATTCTTGTTTTGCAACTGATTGTTCCTTTGGTAGCTGCATTACATATAAGACTTATCCTAACCACATATCTAATCAGATCATTATCATATGGGTACAAAGATATCTTCTTAAAGATATCTTCTTAAAGATATCTTCACACATTTGTTGATACAATTGGATTGCTCTTGGTAAGAGTAGCCCACAAAATTATCATCCTTAAAAAGGGTTTTATTTATAGAGATAAATATAATAAATAAATAAATCAAAAATGTCGTTAAGGGAAAGTCTTATAAGGTTTGGACGTGTAGTAAATAAGAAGTTTTTCCAGAAGCTCTGAACTTGATGGCAGTTTTATTGCTTTTCTAAAAGTTATTTGTTGTGTCACACATAATAAAGACATTCTCAACTGTAAATTACAGTAATATATTTAACATTTAAGTACAGTCATAAATTTTAGTTTCCCTAGCACTTCCACAAATTAAAATCATCTCTCATTTTCAAATAGGATAATATTTCAGACCACAGTTTCCTGCAAACCCCAAGACAATAATCAGCCTCCAGTTTCAGGAGCGTATTAAGCACATGATCATTTGTATCCTTGAGATACAAATCAAAACAACAGCTGCTGCTGCTGCTGCGAGTGGATGTGTGTGCTACGTTGCCAAACTTCTTGCCACTTTTCTTTTACTACGAAATTCTAGCTAACTTCCATTCTGAGTCCGCAATTTGAGCAACAAGAAAAATCGGCATGTCATTCTAGAATTTGTTCGAGAAATTCCAAAAGTCTGGCAACAATGGCATGCCACGTGAACGTGTTGCAAACAAAACACACTAAATGAGGAGATCAAGCAAAAAAAAAAACACATCCTGGTGCTGGTGGATGGAAAATTGTGCCACTTGAGTTTTCCCTCAAGGCGGCGACTCATTCATGCATCAAGCAACAAGCGTCTTCCGTTTGCCCAAAAAAAAAAACAGCGACATGTGTTTGAGTTCAGGTCCAAGACCGGAGTCTGAGCCAGAGTCGCCTCCTCCTTCTTCACTCTGTCTGCCTGTTTACCCGTCTCTTTTCCGCATAATCTCGATTTAAAATTTTTCACCTGCCCAAATGGCCCGCCCGGCACCCGCAAGCACTTAGTCCTCTGTTGCTGCTTGCTGCTGCTTATCAGCGGCAAAACGGCCAACTAAATACGTAAAAAAAAGAAAGAAAATTATACACACACACACACACACACTTGAGCATACTTGTGTTTTTGAAAGGCAACAATTTGTCTATTATCTGGCCAGGCCAATTTTTGTATTGCCCTCTCGCTCACTCGTCCGCTCTTTCGCTGATGCTGATGCTGCCTTTTTGATAAATGTGCCGTCGTCGGTAAATCCGCTCAAGCCTGATTAAGTGAACTATTATGTTCGCCCATTGCTTTCATTCTCTCGCTCTCTCTCTCTCTCTTTCTCATTCTATATCTCGCATGCTGTACTTTGTTTTTTCCCATTCGTCATGCATGTGTAGACACACAAGAAGCAGCCGCCGACGACGCAGACGCTGACGCCGCAGTCACACACATCGCGCAGCCATCAAATATTGTTTATGTTTTCAACAAATAGAACTCGCTGCAAACACACACACACACACTCACATATAGAGAAGAGAAAGAGAGTGGAGAGAGAAGAGAGTGAGTGCGGGCAAGTGGTGAGAGAGGCGGACACGCACATTGCTGCACTCTTTCTAATCAGCCGAGCGAACGAACGCTTGTTGCATTTGTTTTGTACCTGCTTGACCTGTGCACAGTTGTTGTTGTTCATTTCTCTCTCCGTCTCCCCCGTCTTGCACTCTCTCGCTGCCAGGCTGCCTGCCTGCCTGCCTGCCTGTTTGTATCTGTTGCATTTCGCTGCTCTTGATCCATTTCCATTTCTATTCATTTTGTGCGTGTTGCTCATTACGCGTCTCTGAATCGTTTCGTATTTGTTTCTCACATGCTGCTGCTGCTGCTGTTTCTGCTACTGCGCTGCTGCTGCATCTGTTGCTGTATGACCAGCTTCATTGAGCTTTGCTTGGCTGCAGTCACGTCAAAGCTACGTGATTTATGTTGTTGTTGTTTTGCTGGCTATGCTGGGTGGTAAAATTAATATAACGTTCTTTTTCCCTGGAAGTGAGCCACTATGCGCTCTGTATTTATGTGCGTGTGTGTGTGTGTGTGTGTGTGTGCAACAATCATTTGAACAATGTTGCTGCAATTTAATTGCTCCAGCCAGCATGCTGGCAATGTTGAGCAAGTTGCGTAATTGCTGATTGAATTAAAGTTGTTTCCCCTTCCCAGCCACTTGTGCCTGCAACTAAGTTGCTCGCTTATATGACGAACAAGCCTGGCAACTCTGCCAATCCTTGCTTATGAAAAAATGTCATAATAAACTTTTACAAAGTCAACTTTCTTGACAAACTATTTAATAACCCCACAAAATAAGTAAGAACCAAGTCTAATAATGCGTCAGAATGCATTACCCTTTTTTTGCGCAAAACTTTATGACGCAATTTGCAAATTGACTGGCCACACATTTTTATTGGCTCGTACCGCCCACCCACATACAAATTGCTGGCCATAAATTTTCCCATCTGCACCATATTTTTTTTGTTTTATTTTTCTTTTATGAATGCGGTAATTTTTCAGGTTTGCTACAGTTCAGTTTTGGCATGCAAACACGTCAACCTCTCATTTAGATATGCCAGGTTTGATTTACTAGGTGATTGGTGGGGGGTGGGCAGGGGTGGTATTTTGGGTGAGAAATCTCGTTGCGACCAACCAATTGTCGCATGCAAAGTGCAAACTGGAAGCAATGCGACGCCGCCGCCTGGCAACAAGCAGCATGAAATTTACAGTTGCAACGTCTTGAAGTCCCGGTTGGAAGTTGTTTTTTTGTGTTTTTTTTTTTTTTTTTTGGCACACGCCAGCTGTCGGGAACTACGCCAACTGCTTGTAAAGTATATGTATATATTTATGTAGATATATGCACATTTTCCTGCCTAGTCTAAGAATGCTTCATGCTATCCGCATGCCCTTTTTCTTATATATATATATACATATATATATATTTCTGCCTTCTTCTTTTTTGGTAATAAATTGCCAACATGCAAAGGCAATAAAATAGCAGCGCAGCGCAGTAGACACATTTGCAATTTGCGAAATGTGTTGACTATAGTCTTTTGGGGGCGGGGATGGGGGGTGGTGATGGTGGTTGTTGTTACCCTAGATTCCGACATAGCTATTTGTTTTGCTCGTTTTACCCGTTTTACTTCTGGCAACTCTGGCCAGTCATTCGCGCTAATTTAAAAGAAACAAAAAAAAAAAACAACAACTTGCTAAAATAACTGTTGTTGTTGGTGTTGGTTTTTTGCGCTTGTGCAACTCCTACAAAAGCGACGACGCCTCCGGCAGAAACAATTAAACGACGCGTCGTCAACGACGCTCTGATAAACAAGGCAGATAACAAGAAGAAGAAGCAGCACCAGAAGAAGCAGAAGCAGCAGCAGACGACCACACAAAGGTACTTCCAGTTTGTGCCTCACTCCCTCCCCTCCCCTCCCCTTCCCAGCCCTGTTGGCAGACAAACAGCATATGCTACACACTACACACTTCACTTGTAATTCAGTTTCGGTTTTTTTTTTTTCGTTACCAATAAATTTTCGAAATACCTTCTTAACTTACCGTCGAGTGCAATTTTTTCATAAGCGCTTCGTTTGAGCTGTTTTGGGTTGTTTTTTTTTTGTTTTTTTTTTTGTTTGGGCTGCTTGGTAGCCGAGGGTCAAGTACGAGTGCAAACGTCTACTAAATAATTGCCACAATCGGTAAATTTCAACAACTTTTTAGTGGTGACTGGTCAGGTACGAGGTGTGCTCGAAAAGTACCTACGTAAGCAGCAAGAGAGAGAGAGAGAGAGTATGTGCAGCGATCGTTGCTCAAACCAAAAAATAGGCATTTAATTAGTGTGTTTATTTCATTTGTAGTGTTTAAATATTAATAAAACCAAATTTGAAAAATGTGTTAGAATGCATTAGTCGAGACAGCTCGACAAGATTTAATTATTGAATTCATAGACGGGTTGCTGATACTAGTTTTTTCAACATGAAAATATATTTTTGTTAACAAAATCTGTGTTTCTTAGACGATCTAAAAGCAATTTGTACAATTGGGGTATATTATTTATCAATTGGAAGGTTTTATCTGTACAATTGATTAATTGACTGCTGTCGGAAATTGATTTTTATCGATGTTTACGAATCATGCGCAGTTATCGATATAATTAAATAGACTTTATCTGTCTACGGTATACGAGAACTTATTTGCCAAATGTGAAGTGTATAATAGAATAGATCGACTCGACTTTTGAGATGAGATCAGAGAAATTTTGGTCAATTTTTCAATTTTTAATTGAAAGAAGCAGCTTAAAATTATAAATTGCTTTTGTTAGTTAAGCTTTATCTCTATCATTAATAATGCTGCAGACTCTGCATATTGTTTAGCCATCAAGTAGCCCTCGCATTTGGCAACCCTGGCCATACAACTTTACAGCCATACAGCAATCATCAACATCAACATGAGGCATCGGGCATCGGTGGCCGGCCCCCGTTTTACAAGCGAGTGAAGAAAATGTAGCAGCAAAATTCCGAGCAACGTTTTGTGGCCGATAGTCGTCGGTCGCACTCTGTTTTTGTTGTAGGTTTTTCAGAATTGCATTTTTATTGTCTGCCACTTTGTTGTTACTACCACTGTGTGTCGAGTTGTTGTTGCTGTTGTTGTTGTTGTATAAATAAACCATATGGTTAAAAGCGTAGCATATTCTACAACCAGCCTTTTTCTTCTGTTGGTTTTTTGTGTTTCTGCTTCTTTTTCTTCGCTTTTCTTACTTTGCCCGCCTGTCATCGTTGTTGTTGTTGTCTTCGACTTGGTGGTTACCTCGTGTCGTCTTCGCTGTTGTTGTTGTTGTTGTTGTAGCTTGGATGTGGCTATGAAGTTTCTGCCTCAGTGCGTTTGTAAATGTTTATCAAAATGTCTTGTGCCGTTCTCTAAGTTCTTACCACCACCTCCCCCTCTGTCTCTCTCCCCCCTCTCTGCATACCTGTGTGTTTGTTGTTGTTGTTACTACTGCTGCTTTTTTTTTGTTTGTTACATTTGAAATGATGGTCGTCGCACGATCATTAACCGCAAAACATTGCTCTTGTGGTATGTTGGGCTGGTTGCTCTTGCTCTTGCTATCCACAGCTCGGCAACATGTTGTGTGCCTGCCTGCCTGCCTGCCTGCCTGCCTCACGCCTTACCCCTCTCTATGCCACCTTATTGCTTTGACTGTTGACTGTTTGTTTGGTTAGCGAATTCTTGGAAGTCAAGGCGCAAAATATGTCGCACCACACACATAATCCAGAAATTGATTTGATTGCTATATGAATCCAAAACAAACTTTTTTCAAAAGCGCTGAAAAACAAGTCTTGAAATAATTATTTTAATAGGAGTCTAGCTAATTTAACTTCATCGATTGTATCTGTATTACTTTTGTATAGAAAGTAGACCGATTATAATGAATCGAGACTGTTAGATATAAAGTTTCCATATATTACATATCGAAAATTACAATCTATATATTTATAAGTGTATTAAAAACACAAATAATTTTTCTATCCATTGTTAAACATATATTTATAAACAGAATTCATTAAGAATGGGGAAATGGAGCATTATAGTTTTCGTTCTGCTCCTTTAATTCCACGGAATACCCTTCATGGATACAGCCTATATCGAGTGTGTGTATCTCACGTCTTTAGCCACAGCTACTTGCTTCAATTGTTCCAAAATAAATCATCATCTTATAGAGCTTCCGCCGTTCTTTTAGGTGGCGCCGCTGTCACGAAATCTCTTTCGCATGTCGCACAATTTTCACCAGACAGTTGGCAGACAACAAGACGAAAAAAAAATGTGGAGGGAGAAAAGCGACGCAACATCAATGAAAGCGACGCCACAGCTATAAAGAAAAAACAAACGCACAAGGCTGCACTCACACACATAAACAACACACACGCACACACACACACACACTCACACACAGCGAGAATCTCTCCAGTTTTAATCGATCGATTTTATGCGCTGTGCGACATGGCTGTAAATCACACGCCGCTTTTGTTGTATCCATGAGATACTTTGAGGGGGGGCAACATCAACAGTGGATAACTTTTGCTCGGACAAATCAAATGCCAGCCAACTAATTGCTAAAATTAAAAGCACATTAAGGTTTCTCATTTTTCTTTCTTTTTTTTCAATCATAAAATTAAAACCACCCCACGGACGACGGCAACTGAAAAATGTTAAGCTGTGAAAATGCATTTGAATTGCGACTTGCGCCACACAATTAATGAACGTTGAAGTTGTTGCACCAGCCAAAAAATAAAAAATTAACGTAAACAATTGAAATGTTGTTGTTGTTGCTGCTGGTATTTTTATTAAGTTGTTGGTGCTGCTGGTGATATTACCTACTATTAATGAGCATTTGAATTTTACATTGTGAAAGTGCCAGAGTCTATTGATCTTAGTGTGAGTTCATTAAGACCCCAAACATATTAATAATTTCGGCCAATTAACTCAGTAATTTAGTAAGATTGATTAAGTTGAGATGTGCCACAAATTAAATGTGGGAAAGTTCATAAAAGAAACTTGGATTTTGTAACTTAAATAAAGTAATATTCTAGAGGTTTCTAAATGAAAATTGGTTCAGGTTTCCATAAATTCGCAGGATATTGTTAGCCATTTTTTTGATAAGTAGAGTGCTTAACAGCAAACTGCCAAAAAAGAAAAAGAAAAAGGATTGAATTCATTCAGAGACTGCCGCACATTCCAAGAATTATATCGTTGAAAGATATTGCCACAGATGCTGTTGCAAGAGGAGAGGATCATTAAATGCGGCCACAGCAACTGCATTTAATCACAGGTCTGCCAAGGGCTTTGGATATATATGTTTCAATAAATTCCAGCAAATCAAAACATATGCACATACATACACATATGTATGCAAGACACATGGGTCTTGGCCAAGAGCACGCGTAATGGTCGAAATGAATGCGCAAATGGCTTGCGGGCTGAAAATGATGAGGACGACGATGGTACGTACGTACGTCTGTTGGTCAGCCAGTCATTCAGTCAGCCTTGCCCCTAGCAGCCGCTGCAAGGAGCAGATATCCAACCTGAAGACGTTATGGTTCATAAAGCAAAAAAAAAAACAGAAAACGAAACGAAACAATGAATACCAGCAGAACTCAGCGCAAACGAGCGAGCAGAAAAAGAAGCAGAGAAGGAAAAAACGCGACCAAGCAACAGCCGCCCAAACATTGGAAAAACATCTGCTGCCTGCCACAGTTGATGAACTCGATTCGGTTTACTCTCAATCTCTCTGTCTCTCTTTCTCACTCACTCACTCTCTCTCTCTGTCTGACGCACTATCCCTCTCTCTCTCTGTCTGTTGTCCATTCTGGCAACTGCTGTCTCGCTTGAGTGTTGCGCAGGCGCGACAGCAAGTACCGCAGAGTATCGAGTACCAAGTATCGAGTACTGAGTGTAGCGAGAGTAAATGCACTCAGAAAAATATGTGCTTTGAAGAGGAAATTTTTAAGTAAACCTCACACTTTGATCTTGATCTTGAAACTAGCTTAATAAAGCCAACATCTATAGTTTATTTATTTCTTATTGTTTATTGTTTATTAAAATTTAAATAAGAAATTTGTTTGTCTACTTTTAGCTGTTTCTTTTTTTGATAAATTAATGTTTAGAGATTATGATTATCTTAGATTTTTTATTGGCCATTTTTGTGCGCGTGTACAATTGGCAGACAATTGCCTACTCCTCCACCTACTTCTCTCTCCCTCGCTCTCTTTCTCTCTCCCTGTTGCTCGACTCCTCCACATATTTTTAATCCACGCTGCTGCTGCTGCTGCCCCTCTTCTGCAGCCTGCTGCGCGTCAATGTTTTCCATTTATAATTCTCATGCCTCGCTGCAATGCCTTTGCCTTTGCCCCTACCCCTACCCTTGCCCGTGCCCGTACCCCTGCCACCTCTCTCTCTGTGTCATTTTTAATTTGGTTCACAAAATACCGCGCGTTGTTGTTGAAATTCTTTAGCAATCGCCTCGTTTCGTCTCAGTTGCCCTGCTCTGCTCTCCGACTATCTCGCTCTCTGTCGCTCTCACTCTATGTGCGCTACCCTACCACTTAAAAGACTCGAGCTGCTGCTGCTGCTGCTGCTGCTGTTTCTTCAGCAGCACCGTCTGCTCGGCTTGTCGGCTCGATTTTTGACAGGTGGTGCAGTTTGTATTCAATTTCTTTTGGGCCGTCGTCGTCAGCGTCGTCGTCGCCGGCGACGACTTTTGCTCTTGTGCTCTTGTGTTGAGTTTTTCGGGTTCTCTTCTTCTTCTGCTGCTGCTGCTGCTGCTGCTTCTTCTTCTTGTGCGTTTCTTATTCTTTTTTTTTGGAATGTATTTTTGCCTATTCATAAAACAGCAAATGAGTTCAGACAGCCGACAGCTAACAAAAGATTACCCAAAGAACAGGCAAACACACACACACACCTATACACAGACACACACACCTATACACAGACACACACACACACACAGACAGACACGCACACACAGCGCATGATCGAAGGATGCTGAACACAGGCTCTGAGCTCAATTCTCAGTTGAGTTCTGAATTCAGTTCAATGCACTTTGCTAAATTAGTTTTTATATACCCTGTTTTATTAGTGGGGTATATTAAGGCGTGTGAGAGAGAAAGCACTTATTATATTTATCATACTTTGATTGATTTACTTTCAAATCAATCAAATTTATCAAAATTGGAAAATGTTTGGGAAATAGAGATTGCGTTTGCTTTAAGTCTTAAGAAAACTGCATTATAATAAGTTTATATATTTATAGGGTATCTTATAGTCATGTTAAGTGAACATAAATGCCGTTCATACAATGTAAAACGCACGCACATGAAACTAATTGGATTCTCTACTTCACTTTTGCAGTCGTGTTGTGGTTTGCCAGGATGCAGAGGAGACGGCACTAGCCAGGAGCAGCAACAGCTAAGCAACGTGGACGCGAAACGAGAGAAGGAAGGAGCGAAGGAGTGAGTGTGTTATCCTAGAGGCGAGTCTAGATTGCAACAAGAAGAAGAACATGTCACAGCAAGTGTATTCGGCGCATCCAGCGCTGGCCGCTGAGCAGCTGGCAGCGCCAAGCAGCTCCAACAATAACAGCAGCAGCAACAACATCGGCAGCAGCAGGCGGAAGGCCACGCCCAAAAAGTACACATTAAGCAGAAGCTGTGCGGCGCTAGCAGCGGCAGCTGCAGCTAAAGCAGCAACAACAACAGATGCAGCAACAACAGCGACAGCAGCAGCAACAACAGCGCCAGCGAGTGGCAAAGAGTCATGCAACACGCGCAAAACGCAACCGGCGCGAACAAATTTGGCGGCCGTGGATGATGATGATGACATCGAGTGCGAAGATGTGGACGATGTCAACTTTGGCCAGCAGCAACAACAGAAACAGCAGCAGCAGAGGCAACTAACCAAAGACAATGGCTACGATGAGACGGATCATGTGCAGCTGCGTCATAAGCGGCACAGTCGACAATTGTCAGATAGAGGCGGCGGCGGCGGCGGTGGTGGCGTCGGACGAGCGGTTGGAGTGGGTGGCTTGGCTGGCACGGCGGCAGGTGGTTCAATGAGCGATTTGAGCAGCGTGATTAGCTCACCGTCGGCCAGCACTGTTTCATCGCCGCTGTCTACGCCGACGCGAACGGCGCCGTTGCAGCTGCAACTGCAGCACAGCCATCAGCATCCGCATCATCATTGTTGCCACAAGCAGTCAAAAGCTGCGGCGTCGGCGGCATCACACCACCAGCCACAAAAACATCAACAGCACCAGCAGCAGCATCAGCAACAGCACCAACATCATCATCATCATCATCAACATCATCATACGGCTGCTGCTGCTGTTGCTGCCTCTGCCGCAGCCGCTGCAGCGGGCTGTGGCGCCAACTCCTCGTCAGCCTGCAAGAGCAAGAAACTTGATCCGCGCTTCAGTCCGTCACCGTATCGCCAGCTATTGCCCATTGCCCTGTGCCTGCTCTCGTTTGCGCTCGTCTTTGCCACGTTAATTGTTTACATGGACACGACAGGTGAGAAAAAGAAAAAAAAACGCCCCCCTACCTCCCCTTCCCTGCACTTAATTATATCTTTGCCGAGGTTATGTTGAATATTTGTCATCATATGCGTAGGGCAAATAGCATTATATATATATATTATATATATTCCTAATCATTAGCTTATTATACTTTATATCATTAGCTTAACTATGATATTCAAAGCATATATTTCACATGTTATGTCAACTGTTGCAATTATATGCAACATGCAACATTTGTTATGTAGAGTATTTTATCTTCGGCACTTTACTTTTTGCTGCATATATTATTCATATAAATTTGATATCTTTTGGCATATGTCTCATCTGTTTATTTTCAGCCATTTTTTTCATCATTTAAATTTCTTTTTCGTAAGTTTTTTGTATACTTCCACCGGATGTAGGCTGTGTTTGCCTTTGGCTGCCTGCTGTCCTTTCCTGGGCACACTTTTCAGATTAGTTTACGCATCCTTCTAACTAGCCGGACGAGCCGAGTTCTCGTTGCCACCACATACCTCATACGTGACCTGCTTAGTTGCTTGTCAGCGCATCTTTTGTCAATAGATCTTTCTTTCTTTTTGGTTTTTTTGTGTGTGTTTTCTTTTTGGGCTCCTTTTTTTCCTCGTTATTTCTTTGGCTTGGCGCAGTGGCGCTTCCTGTCAACAACAACAACAACAACAACCATAACAACAAAAACAAAAACAAACAAGCAAACAGCAGCAGCAGCAGCAGCAAAGTTTGCCGATGACGTCTCACTTGGCAACAGCAGCTGCTGTCATAATGTCAGCAGCGGGGCAAGGCGACACGTGCCGCCAACAAAGGCGACACCGCTGCAAACGCCAAAAGAATTTCTAATTTGCCATTTGATGAGTGGTAGTGGCCCCAAACGGCAGTGGCCAACAGCAACTGCAGCTACAACAACAACAACAACAGCAACACCAACTGTCATGGAGCACAAAGCGTCGCTGAAGTGTTGCAAGTTTAATCAGCCAAAAGTGCATGCTTCGCACAACCTTTTTTTTTCGTTTGTGGAACTTTGACACAATTTAATGAATTTTACAAATTTCCTAGAATATTTAAATGAATCGAAAATTGGAATTTTCGTCAAGCTATATATATATTTCAATGGGTATATTAAATAAACTTTAAAGCATTTGATTTTGGCTTTGTTTTAAAACAAGAACAGCTTCAAAAACTGTTTGAAACTTAGCAGAAATTTACACATTTTTAGAAGGTGTAAAAAAAACTATGAATTTCTATTGTTGAAGATGCAGTTCCAATTCTTGTTGCAGTTATATTCGAAATGTATTTTTTTGTGGCAAAGTTTTAGGGAAAAATCTGTTATTTTTAAACAAATATTTAATGTCACAGAATCAATTAAATGCATTGAAATGCATTTGGTTTTCAGAATCAAAAGTTATATTGCTGTTGCTGCTATTAGAGCCATGAATTTGTCCGATTTATAACAGATCGTATCCGTTGATAAGTGATCGCATTGGGTAATTAAGAGAAATGTACTTGCTTTAATTGAGAGACGAGAGAAGCCTTGCCTTAATTGATGCACACCTCCCACTCCCTGCCACTTGCCTCAGCTATTTAGTCGCTTAGTTCAGGCTTAGAAACCTTGTTAGTTGATTTACTTAGTTACTTATTGTGAGATGAGTCATCGCTCGCTGATTTGTCCACAGTGGATTTAGTTACAACTGGACTACGACTACGACTACGACTATGTCATCCATCCAAATTATGTGTCCCAGACACCAAGTCAGTGATCAGCCAGTCTCGTCGTCGCAGTCGGATGAGGCAATTTTCTTTTAATTCGCTCAAATATTTTGTTATTGCGCGGCGACGTCGCCGATTCCAATGTGGAATATATGTGCATATAGTAAGACGATGTGGTTATATATAGGCGAAAATAAATTTGCTTAATTTGTGGCCCTGTGTGTGTTTCTCAATGAAAGCGGACAAGCGAAATTGTTGTTGCTGTTGCTGTTGCAGCACTAAGCAAAAGAGGCCTTTTCTCTGCTACTTCGTCTGCTTCTTCTTCTTCTTCTGCTTCTTGTTCGCCATTCTCCGTTTGCCAAGTGGCTACGATTTGTGCTGGTGGTGTAAATGTGCCTGTTGGATCATCAGCTCTGACTCATACCCCCCTTTCCAAATGACTAGGGGCGAACTGCGTCTGCTGCTTGGCTGCTTGATTGCTTGCTTAAACGCTCCTCTTTCTTTCTCTACTCCAATGAGACCCAAAAAATCAATGGCAATCCATTGTGTGTGTGTGTAAGTGTGTGCAGCTGTGAAGCAACACTTAACAGTGACTCAAAGCACTGCGAACAATTGAGTAATCATTTAGTATATCAAACTTCATACTTAATGCAATCCACTCGCTAAGAGAAACTAAAAACGGATTTAACATTTATATAGTGTTAAACAATTAATCCTTCAATGATAATTATGAAATGAGAAACTTTATTTTTATACTATTAAAAAATAGAACAAGGCAAAAGTTAACTTTACCAATAAAATAAGCACAAGTTGTGAAAAATATATCGCAAGTCTGGTTTTTGGTTTAGTATCCATGCATTTCCCAGTGTGTTGGGTTTATAAATAAATACTAATTCTGATAAGACTGGGCTGTAGGGCATCTGTCAGTCGAGCTCTCTCCAAAAAGGGCGCTCTTATTACATGTTTTTTTCTTTTTTTTTTAATACGTTTGTTCCACTGTGCGTTAATGGAGAAGGAGTGCATTGTGAATTCCGTTGAAGTACCAGTAATTTTCGCTGCTCATTGCCGTTCCTTCTTGTTGTTGTTTCACTGATTGTTGTTGTTTCACTGATTGTTGTTGTTGTTGTTGTCATTGCTGCGGAGCTTCCTTTGCATGAAACGATTCCTTCCGCCTACCGCCTTTGTCTTACAAAATGAAATATATGCAAATTGTGCAGCGAATTAAAAGTCGATAAAGACTGAGTGCCAACTTGCAGTAAACAGACTGTCTGTCAGTCACTCAGTCAGACCGTCTGTCTGTCTCTCTGTCTCTCTCTCACTCTGTCTGGCAGCCATTCAGTCAGTTATTCAATCAGTCAGCTGTTTGCCACCCACTTTTCAGCGTCGGCTGCTGTTTTGCTAGATCAGAATTTTTTTATTTTTTTTTTTTTTTGGCTGCCGCCACGTAGACTAGACGGGGCTTGGCTCCGCTGCGCTGTTGGGCGTGGCAGTTGCCACTTGGCTTGCAACAGCTTGACAGCTTGTGGCTGGCTGGCTGGCAGCTCTAGTTTTATGGGACTCCATTGATGGCTCCATTAGGTTTATACGAGTGTACGGATTCATAAACCATAATAATATAAATGAGCACGCTGTGCATAAATTAGATGCGCCACGGCAACAAAAAGCCGCTAAGTCACATCAATTTCGAACACGTTCCGCCGTGTGGCACAAAAGGTTGCTTGACTGCGCTTGCTTGCTTGGCTGCTGCGACGAAAATTCTTCAAATCATTCCAGATCAAAACAAAAATATTGTGAACCCAAAAAAAAAAGCGCTTATTAAAGTGACAAATTCTTGTGGCGGCTTCCCAACGTCTTAGCATTTAGTTTTGTTTAGTCTTTGGCTGCTCATTCAGACCAAAACAATCACCTCGACCATGACTTTACAGAATGAAATTCCAAAACTAACCATTGACTTTTTTTCTCTACTTTTCTGCTTTTCGTTTTGGTCTTTTTTATTTTGATTTAATTTTATTTTTTGTGCTTGCCTACGCTCTTCTTTTTTTTTTGTTACAACATTTCTCTTCTGGCGTCCTCGGCCTCTTTTTATGGCCGGTCACACAAACCAAACCAAACCAATCCAATCCAATCCACAATCCCCCAGCTCGTTGTAAATGTCACGTTTCAGCTTTGAGACGCTACTTGATCGTGATCCATCTAGATGATAATGATGATAATATGATGAGTGTCGGTGCGATTCAATGAAAGTTACAAGACTTATTTTTTTTAACTGTATTGCATTTCTGTACTATCTGTGACTATCTTATCTATATCTTTCACAAACCTTGAGCCGTTACCAGCTTGTTTCTATTTATAATATTATGGCAAACAGACAGATAATTGAGTTTGCACAAAGCGCGCTCTGAGTCAGCCATTGAAAGAATGCACCACATAATCTAGACTATTTTGCAACTTTCTTTGGAATATGTGTCGCAAAATGGTCAGAGTTGTAAACATTCCTTTGTTTTGTTTTCTGATAAGAGTTTCTTAATTACAGTCAGCTATTTTACTTATTAATACAATCTGTGACAATATGTTTAAATAAACTGGTATTTTTTTTTGTAATTGGCTTTGGATGTCATAAATTAGTATACGACTTATAAGTAATTTGTAATGGGGAAAACGCCTTTCGTCAGTCCGTCTGTATGCACAAGCCGATCTCAGAGTCTATAAGAATTATAGACCTGAAGTTTGGTAATATCAGTTGTCGTATACCTGGGACAGATGATACTTATTTCATTTAGTCGATAACATATATATATTTCAGAGTGAGTACTCTCGACTATGGAATTTCATCTTATTTTTTTCGATATGTTTATTTAATATACAGGAAGCTAAGGAACTTAACCCGATATTCCCTTGACCATCCCGAACTGTCTTGTGAACTTTGATTGATTGCTGCCTCTGTTTGCCTCATTTGTCTGCATGTCTATCGCTGCCAGTGTGCTCCTCTTTGATTTGGCCATAATACACACATAGCCTACTTATCCACGCCTTTTGCGCCACCTTTAGATTGAGTTGCCTGCCACCGCGCAAGAGGCAACCACATTGCAACATTTAAAATTTTGTTGACATCGCGTGGCGCATCTGCACGATTCTTGGCTTTGCCTTCGCTCGGGTTGCAAATGTTATTCGCCCCACCTGCCACAATAACAACAACAACAAGAACAAGAGCAAGCAGCACAATAACAGGCGCATAAATCGCATTAGCCCAAATCTTGAAACGTTGCCACATTTTGTCGCTGCCTTTTGGCGTCTCTCGCTTGTTTGTTTGTTTGGGGGCCAAGTGCGGCAAATCGTATCAGAAGCATTAATCATTCATGCTAATCAGGCATTATCTTCACACTTCTCCACTGTCATTGTAGCTGTGGCACTGACAATTTGCAAATTGCCGCCTTAATTGAAATTTACAGCCTAACACACACAAACACGCACGCATACACATACACATTTTCACACTTACACTGTCACACACTAATGACTTAATTCCCGTTAAATCGCACGCAGCGACAAGTTTCATTCATCCTCCCCCCAACTTTGTTGCAATTCCATATGCCTGATTATTTTGTGTCCGTTGGCCGTGTCTAAGCAGTATTTGCAGCACGTACTTCTTACAGTAGTCACACGTTAACTAAAACACTTGACAGCATTGCAGAATTTTTATAGATAGTATTTTCTGCAATTGATTATATACGAAAAATGATTAAATCAATATTTAACATTCCACAGATTGTGATTTTTTCCAGAAGCAATATTAAAATGGTATCAAATTAATTTTAAACTTAAACATAAATAAAATGTTTCTATAAAATCTGAAATATTTAATATATATTTTTTTTATTTTTTATTTTATTTTAGAAATTGGCAAAATATTTCTAAAGAGTTAAAATTATTTAAAATTTAATATTACATTTTTTCCCAAATCCACCTTTCGAGCAAGCACTGTAGTTGAATGCAAACCCCCGCCCCCTGCCTTGTCCGCCGGATGTCAAATTGCCGCCCTGGTGCCCTTTTGCCCTGTGTCTAGTGATTCATAATGTTAACGTTCAAGTTAACAGTGCTTGCCACTACCGCAAGCGCGCTCGCTCACTGCTCCTGACACTGCTGTTCTCTGCCACAGATCAGAGACCCTTCTGCTTGCTGCACTAAAGCGCAGCGAGTGCTCAATTTGAAAAGCAAAGCTCAACGGGCATTATCACAGCATGCGCCATGTGGCGGTTTCAGTGGTTGCTGTGGTTTGTGTTACGTGGCCCATTGCCACCCGCATTTGGGTTTCAGGTTATTACCAACCCTCTTTGAGCAATTGCGCAATTTCTTCATCTTCTTCTCTTCTTCTCTTCTTCTCTTCTTATTCTTCGTGGGAGGTTCCCTGCCCCCTTTCTTTTTGAGTAGTTTGCTAAAAGACTTTCAAGTCACGCAGCCACAAATTTGACATCTTTATTGTAATTAAATTAGGCTTCAAGGCAAATAATTTGATGGATGGACGGGTTTCCTCTTGAACCATTTCATTTTGAGGTTAGGCATAAATGGCAATGCGATACGCATAAAAATTTAATTACCTTAAGTATTTATTATACACATATCAAACAACATCCATTCGCCATCAACTTAACAGCTCCATTTTGAGTTACTGGTCGCATTCCTCTTGGCCAAATCGTTCGCTTTTGTTAATCATTTATGGCAATGACGATTCCCAACATTGTCTCCGCTTTGCCCGTCCCGCATCATGCTAATTTCGCTAAAATATTGTACAAAAAAAAACTATATATATATATGTATATAATAAAACATAATAAAAAAAAACTTTTTCGGTCACAAAATGACCATAAAGTTTATTATAATTTAGTATATATAAAACAGTTGCTGGCGCTGGGCTCATAAAATGCCAACAATAATATTTTTTTTTGGCCAAAACGACAACAATTTAGTAATTTGGCTAGGCACCCCCCAGTCCGTCTTGCCTACAAAAATGAAACGCGACGGCAATGAAACGAAATGCTCAAGTGAAAACTTGGACTAATTAACACATTGCTGCGGCCGTAATTTAAAAGGAAAGTGCGCCACGCTTATGAGACAACAGCAGCAGCAGCAGCAGCAATGGAAACTAGGGAAAAAAAATAGAAAGAAAATTTATGGCCACTATTAGTGGCAGATATCTGATATCACAGACTGTTTATTATTAGGAACGGGGATCGCATTACATCAACTCGACAGCAATTGGGCGATTAGAGGTTAACAGAATGGTTTCTAGATTTGTCTACCAGCAGAATATTTCAGACGAAATGAATGGGAATAAAATAAAATAGCGACAGCTGCTTTAGACATTGCTTAACTGATCAAATTTGTAGTTGGCTTAGATACAAATCTGTCAGCGGAAAGAAATAAAATGGAATGAAATAGCAGCAGTTGAAGCCAGTGTTTCAATTTCCTACCAAGTATCAGCAAGCGCAAAAGAACTTTAACAGAGCAAGAGCAGAGCGATAGCAGAGCGATGGCAGAGCGATAGCAGAGCGATAGCAGAGCGATGGCAGAGCTAATCAGCTTGGTTAACAGCGATGCAAAAGAGCATATTAGATATGTTATAGCATAACGGCAGATCTCTTACTACTGTTATTGCTCTGGCAAATGACAGAGCACTTACTACTGTTACTGCTCTGGCAAATGACAGAGCAGAGCGTACTAAAAGAGCAATCAGTTCACTTTTTTGCTATTCTCACTGCTAATTCTCTGTTATGGTTCGTAACCATAGCTGGTTACGAAATTTCACTGGCTGACACCGTTTAAGATAAAATTGGAAGGTTTCTAGCTTAAAGAAACGAATTGGAAAGAAACAGCAACAGCTGCATTTGCAACGGAATGAAGTGGAATGAAACAGTGGCAGCTGCGCTTGAAAGCACCGTTAAATGTGCGCATATGTAAATCCCCATTTGGCACACAATAAAATATTGAGAAGGAGAAGAACTTAAAGTGAAATCGGGCCTCGGGCGCCGTAATTTTGGCGTCAAGAAGAAATAAACGCTGACATTTCTAATTAGAGCGACACGAGAAGAGCGAAGGGGTCGACAATGGTCGACGCGTCGTCTCGGGGTGGCAAGACAAATGACGGGGCAAGGCCCAAAAAATAATTCGAAGCAACGTTTAATTGCGGTTAAGCGACGGCGGTAAGCTTAAAAACCTGAGACCGATGTTGTTGCCCCCTCGGGGTTTAGGGCCAGGACTTGTTCAGGGGTAGCTGCTGACTCAAAATATATTTGTGTGCCCCGCCCTATTCAATAACTCAACAAAAGCCACACACACACACACACTTAGGCACACACACACAACTTTTTCCATGCATTTTCAATTACAAGAGCGCTTAAAGTTTGTTGAATAAAGCATAATCAACGAGCAATAAAAACAGGAACACCAACAAATATCTACAAAAAAAAAAATGGTTGAAAAACTTTTGTATTTTCTTTTCTTTATAAAGCGGGGCAATGTTACCCTTGTTGTGTAATATTTGTATGGCCTGGATTGCATGTGGCACTCTGCACTCTGCTGCCTGCTCACTGCTCCCTGCTCCCTGCTCCCTGCTACACACTTAGTTTGTTGTATAATTCATTTCTATTGCCACTTTTATTATTGATTTCTACAACTCCGCGCATCAAGTCCGGGTCTGTTTGCTGTTTGCGTGTAATTGCTTGCCCCTCTATTCAAAATGGCCTGTTTCCATGTCGTCTGTGTGTGTGTGTGATAAGAGGCTATTGTTATATATATTGCTAAATTGTTAGTGCTTGTTGTCTGATGTGTTGTGCATGTGCCAACAAGCTAATGTATTACACTGAACAGCGCTGATTTATTGCGTATCGAACCGAAAGCGTGCCTAATCTAACTGGGTCGATCTTCAACCGGGCTAACTGAGCATGCCCCGAACTTAACGACTTACAGAAGGTCTCTGCATTTCAATCGAGAATCGATACAGCAAATGCACAGCTTAATTCACGGCTCACAGTTGAAACGTTGAGCATTTGTCAGACTTATCGATTACTTTTCTATATGCAACCCTCAAAAGTGTAGAAGATTAAGCGAGTGTTCCATTCCACTTTGTAGCTGTTTCATAATTTTGGTTTTTGTGTCTACTTATTTGTTATTGTTATATTGAAGTTGGGCTAAATTAAGTAATGGGTAGAGGGAAGCCATAAAATATATATAAATATATATATATATATATCCATCTATCTGCCTATTGTATGCCCCCGTTTCGTCAATAGCAATACAAATCGATTTCCGGTGGCAATTAAAAGGCATTATTATAAAGATAAAGCCTTTCAGTTGATATGTAATACACCCGACATATTATTGATCAATTGTTTTGATTAAGATCTCAGATTTAGTTAGCCAAAATTTATTTTCATATTGAACAAACTGTTTTATAATATATAATGCTGGACTAAGGGCATCTGCTAGCAGAGCTGTCTCAACTAGAGCATGTTTTATAATAATATCAAAAAAATAGATTCCTTCTTAGTTGAAATACAAGTCTTTAAATTTAAAGCCAAACATTTCCGTTGATTCAAAATGTTTCCATAATGTTTCATGCCACATTGATGTGGCCATCAAAGCGAGCAGTGAGCTTGGACACGCCTCTGCTGTTTTTTTTATTTTTTTATTTGTGGCAGGGGCAAGCTGTCTGGCTGTGGCCCTCTAGCCAATCCATTCATGCACCTGTGCAACACTTGCACAATTGCCACAATTACGAGTACATTTTGTATTTAAATTTCTTTTGACTTTTACCGAGCATTTTATGTTGTTTTTTTTTTGTTATTTATTTCTGTTTTTCTATGGCCAGTTAAAAACGAAACAAAAAGTGGAAATTGGCGCAAGGAAAGTGTGAAAGGCAAATAAAAGTAAACTACAACAAATCGTACTTTTAAATATGGCATATATATATTATGACTACATATGTATACGAGTCGAGGAAGTAGCGCATGAGCCAAATATCAAAGGTTCTTGTGGTGTGCTCATTATATTTTATGGGCCTACCGGCCGGTTCCCCAAACGACCGCAGCGGCATAGTTTCAAGGCTCATTCGAGTCAGGTGAGGTCGTCGCTGCCAAGTTCTCTATGTTTTTGTTATATTTTGTGCTGCTCTCTGGCTTTTGCCACATTTGGCAACGCCATTTAACCTTCGATACGACACCGCCACACTTTTCACTTTCCCCCGAAATTTGTATGCCAAAAGAGTCTTTTGTTTTTTTGGGCGATGGGAAATCTCATTAGTGTAAACGGATTTCTTTGGGAAATTTATGGAGACTTGTAAGGTTTGGAAAGCTCAAAGAAACTGACAAGCAGCTGACTCTGCAGTGAAACAATATGGAATTGAAACAGTCGTGGGCACGTGTTTGAAGTGTGAAGTGTACACTGAGAAAAATGAATTGGCGCCAATGATAACTCAAAAAGTACATTTCTAGAAACATTTTTCCTTTCTTAATTTAAGGGTACACTTATCTAAATTTACTTATGCATTTTTTAATAATATAAAAGTTAAAAAAACCAACATATTTTTGGGATTTCTAATTTTTAGATTTTGGTTTTCATATGTTTAAAAATTATTTCTAGAAACAAGAAAAGCCTTACAGTTTTCAGATAGCTTTTCTAAAATTCAGAACAGTTTTTTTTTTTTGAGTGTAAAGTGTCTTAGCCGGAAAAAATGTTTATGTAAATGCAGCAATTACAAGAACCTATATATATGTATAAACAAATTACATTCTTGGCCGAATGTTGTTGGAGGTTTGCCCCCTCCACCCCCTCTTCTTCAGTTGGCCAATGCAAATCTTTAAATAGTTGGCCAAGCGTATCGCAGTTGATGCAGTGCACGCCATCAAAAGCCGAGGATGCTTCAGCTGTTGCTGGCGCTGGTGCCTGCTGGCCAGTTGGTCAGCGCCCAGTGGTGCAACAACTTTTAATTAAATCCACTTACCCACTCGAGCAACAACACAACAATACAATGTTTATAATAATAATAATAATAATAATATTTCTCTTTCGTTTCGTTTCTCGTTTTGCAGAAATCCGGCATCAGCAATTTCGGCTGAATATGTCGCGCGACTACGAGCTGAATAGCGTGGCCCAAGACGATCCCGCACTCATTGCATTCCTGCGCCAAATTCACATGCGCAAGTATATGTATATAGCCAAAAGCGCCACCGTCTCTAGCTCCAGCGGCAAGTCGCCCGCCGTCTCAGCAGCAGGTGTACCGCCCGCCGGTACGGGCAACATCAGCAGCAGCAGCGGCAACAGCATCACCGATCAGCTGGCGCATTATGTGTCCGATTTGGTTGGCGGCAAACTCAATGGTGCAGTTATACAATCGTTAAGCGGTCCGCTGGCGCATCTGATAACGGCGCCCTGGCTGAGCGAGCAACTCAACTGGATGGGCGTGCTGGTTGAGCCGGAGCCACGCTGGTATTTCGCATTGCGCAAACAGAATGCGCAACGGCCACGCATGCAGGTGGTGCATGCCTGCGTCTCCCCAAATCCCTTTCCCAAAGAGGTAAGTACCAATTGAATTCAATAGCCATATATCTATCCATATTAATGATCCATCCATTCATTTGCCCAGATAACCATACACAATGAGGATGTGCGCATAAACAGTTTGCACGATGAGGAAACATCGTGGTTCAATTCGCGTGTCAAATGCTTTCCGCTCTACACAATCATGCTGGCATGTGAGCGCACCGAATACGATCTGCTCAGTCTGGGCGTGCAGGGGCATGAGCTGGAGGTAAGGCAGACATTCGTGCAACAGCTGCACATATTTGGGCATTTCCAGACGTTAACTAAACTGGACTCAATATGGATTCGATTAGTCTACAAGAATTTTCAAACTCTTTCTTTAAAAAGTATTTCATGTCTTGCTGAAAGTTAGCGTGGAAATGTTCAAATATATGCATATCACTTTCAATATCTAATCTAGATATAATTTAACCGTTCTCTCTTTGCCAATTTGAAGATCTTGCAGACGCTGCCCTTTGACAAGATCAAAATCGATATAATCTCGATACACTTGCTGGATGATCACGAGGATGTGCGCGACTATGTGCAGAGCATAACAAAGTTCCTAGCGGGCAAATTCTACAAATTGCAGCGCAAAATCGGACGCAACTATTTCTATCAACGCCTCAATGCCAGCGCCAGTCGTACGCGCAAGAAAGATATACTGCTGCTCAAGACCCCAATACAATAACTGCAACAGCAACCACAACAACAACAACAACAACGAAGAAAGGATTCAGCTATTAGATTATTAAATATGCGTTAAATGTCAGTCCTCGATATGTTAGACTCGATAATAAAGTATAGCAACAGACGCAAAAAAAAAACCAACTTTCGAAAAACTCAAAAAACGTTTATGTTATAATGATAATTATTACATATATATACCATACAACAACAAAAACAACACTATACATATACATACATGTTAAATATTATATATACACATAAAACTGTATACCCATTATGATATACATACACACATACATACATACATACATACATATGCATTGTACGTTTAGTTTCATTTTCATTTTCATTTTCATTTGCTATGTTTTGTCGCAAGCAGAAAAACAAATTTGAAAACTGCCTTTTTTGTTTTTTCCTATTCTATTTTTTTTTCTGTGTCGAAATTGTTTAATATTATTATAAATTTTTCTGTGTCTGAGTTCGATACAAAATGTTTATGATTATGATTACGATTATGATTCTTCATATACAAATATATAAATCGAAACAAGCTCTAGCTAAGGTATTATGATTTTTGCTATAAGCTATGCTACATATATATATATATATATAGAAATGTAATTTAGGCGCGCCCCTAAACTTGTCTTGATCATGTATGTATAAATTTAATAAATTTACAACTATTATTTGTAATTGCTTTGCTATAAATATATATATATATATATACAACTATATATATATATATTATAAAACTTTAGGCTTCATAAACAACTTACACTACATACTATATATAATACATCTAAATAGATAAACAACTATAAATTATGAACTATAGCTATGCGAGTTTATGTTAAATTGAATGCTTTATGTAGTAAACCATAAGTAAAAAAAAAATACATCAAGATCACTAAAAACAAAACTCAAAATACAAATATTTAAATTATATTAAATTACTGAACCAAACCAAGCCCAAGCACATTCATACACACACACACACACACACACACACAACTCACACACACACACACCAATACAAGATTATAAAAATGAAAGAAAAAAAAAACAAAAATCATTGCAAAATCTGCTTTCAAAACTCATCTCATACTCATAGTTAAAAGTAAGCAAAACGAGAAAATTGATAAATATTAAAAAAAACAATAACAACAAATTTAAATGAGGCAGCATTCAAAATAAAACTTGGAATATCACAAAACAAATAAAGAATTGCACCTAAAATTAGCCAAAATAATAATAAAAAAAAATACACAAAAAAAAAACAAAACAAAAATCACACAACACATGCACATTTTTATGTATTAGCAATTAAATGTATGTAAATTAAATGTAGCTCCAAACAAATAATATAATAATAATTACAACTTATATAAAAGAGAACAAAAAAAAAAACAAAAAACACAATTACGCACGTATTTCAATTACATTTTTAGTAATTACATAATGTATTATTATTTTGTATATTTCATTGCACACACACATACACACACACACACACACAGTTGACGGTTGTTGTTGTTGTTGTTGTTGCTGCAGCAATGTGAACTCGTTGCACCTCGCACTAGCACCACACCCTCCCTACATACCCCCCTCAAGCGCCCCACAGCTTACAATTGTTTATGGAAACGAATATACTATTTATAATAATGAATACAACAAACAAAATCAGTGCCTTTTACTTAGACTTTAAACAAATGAAAACCAAAATTGTTTAAGCTTAAAAAATGATTATACAATATGATATGATGATGATATGTGTAAGTACTCAAGCACTTAACGCAACACAACAACCGTCAATTAGATAAAACAAAAAGTAAAGAAAAACAACAATTGCCGCCTCCTAAACTTGCCTTATCGATGTTGTCAGTAGGCCCGATCTATATATATCTATAACTATATTTAGATCTGTCAGTTAATCAAGTGTAAAACTCGCACAGTAACTAAACAAATCCGTCACAACAATTTATTTAAACGCTTTGTACAAAATACAAGAAAAAACCAACTACACACACACACATAGAAATACACACTCACACACACACACACGTAAACATCACTTAAGTCTTAAGCTTAGCGCTAATTTGAAAGTTTTCTGTTTTAAGCCTAGTTTTAATTATTTAGTTGTGTATTTTTTTTGTGTACATTTAGCGTTTAACCAAATTTTAAGTAGGCTTAATTTACACATATACATACACAATACATTTAATTTGGCATCACACACATACAGAAACACACACCCAAACATAAATACATACACACACACACACATATACAAGAAAAAAAGGCTAAGCTCGAAATTATTTATAAAAGTAAGCAGAAACGAATACATTTTAGCAAGTAATACATAAATAAAGCAACGAAAAATTCCAAAAAAAAAAAATAAATAAATAAAAAGAATTATGTAGAAATTTGACTTTATCTGGCACAACAGGCATATACTAGAACTACATAAATGTAAACTTTATATCGTATACAAAAGGGAAATTGTTTATCTTATGAAAGAAATGACTTATAAAAAGAACTTTTGAATTAAACTATACAAAATGCGAAAAAAAAAACCAATGCGGTAAATGCTAAAAATAATCAAACATATAGCTAGACACTTGCGAACAAATTGAAAACAGGCTTACACAAAACAAAAATAAATGGAAGAAATTACTGAAATTTATTAACTAAAACCAACAAAATTTACACAATGAATGAAATAAAGATTTACATAAAATGTAAAAAAGCAAAAAAAAAAACATAGAGAAAAATTTCTTACTTTCTGAATAATGCCGTAAAAATGGGCTAAATTAATTTTTTTTATTTTCCTATGTCATGCACATATTTTCCGAATAGGTTTGATGTGATGTTAAATTATGTAAGTAGAGCATAAGAAATGGGAATGCCTCATTTCCAAGGGTAATTCCTTATAATCAACTTTTAATTCAGCTGCAAATGCTAATGATTCTGATTACTGAGCAAATCGACCTGCGAAGTTCACAATTAGTAGTCAAACGCAGTGTTCTAATGCCTCTTTCGCATGTCTTCTTATTCTTATGTCTATTTTTGGGGGTTGTAATTAACAAGCAACCACTAATCGTATTGATTATAATCCATTTCGTTGCCAAGCTCGCGTTAATTGCTTTACTCGTACAAAACGGCTGCCTTTAGTCGCAGCCCTAAAAGCAGGCAACACTTTTTAACAGTTCATTGTCAGAAACAACCTGTTGCACGCAACGAGTTAACGGGCCCACCCTGTACGCCTGTAAGCAAATGTGGTAACTCGAAAGCCATAAAACTAACACTTAGCCAGGGCTTAGTTTGGGGTGTGTGGGGCGGAAGACAAAGCATTGATGCCTTTTTAAGAGGCCACAAAGCCGGCTGGCAACAGAACAGCAGCAGCGACGAGAACTCATTAAAACGGCCTTAGCATGCAGTTTGTTTTTTATCGAGTGCTAAAATTCATACGCTATGCGCAGTTTGTACGCACTAGGGATTAAGAGAGCAACAGCAGCAACGCAGGTTGGAAGGGGGAAGACCATTGTCTGGGACATAGATTTGCAGATGCCTTCCAGCACAATGGCGCCTAGAACGGCCTGGAAGCTTTTTTTACGGTTTGATTGTCTTATTTTTAATTTTTTTTGGCCGCCCTCGCGACTGCAACAGGCTGTTGACGGAGCTTTTCTAGCTTGCGTTCTCTCCCAAATGCGCACGCGTCGAGCTGACACACTAACACAAATGCAGTCGGTTGTGGGGGGCGTAGGTAGAGCAGCTGCGCACGAAAGTGAAAGCTGCGACTTTCAAACTGTTGCGCTCAAGCTCAAGCATTTGAAGCTAAAAATCAATAGCAATAAGGTGCTGGCTAAAGCAAACAGCTGTCAACCTACGTCAACTGGCAAGCACAAGAACGATGCCAAGCAGGCTGAAGTATGCTGCGCTTCTTCTTCTTTTACTGCTGCTGCTGCTGTAACGCAGCTTTTAGTGCTGTGCACAGTAGGCCAAAAAAGTTATTCTTGCATTTAAATATGCTGTGCCTATGTTTTTACTAGCACTGTGCGACTGTTGCGACAATTGACAATTTAAACTTTAAAGTGCTATTAGAATGAATGTTATCAACTTTATCCATAAATTATGTTAATCAAATTCAAAATATAAATAGTTATATTTATAAAAAATAATATATCAATTATTAAAATTAGTTATTTAAATAAATGGAATTACAAATATATACAAATTTAATCTATCACATAAGAAAGAAATCACTTCTCAAATCAGATGTTATTCATGTAGCTGGTTCTGTGCTTGCACGCAAAAATTTGACTTTATAATAAGCAATTTTGGCCACTTATGAAAGGCATTGGGCAATCGAAAAAGCTTGCGCAGAGCTTTCGCTGGATGGCGCGTGTGCCTAACCTACAGCACGCAAGCAGAGCAACATTCACCCGCACCCACACGCAGTCAGGCAAAATGCGTAGGAATTTGTAGGCAACAAACTGCTATTGTACATATGCGAGTGTGAGTGTGTGTGTGTGTGTGAGAAACTCCGAAGAGGCAGCGACGAGCCACAAGCTGCGCTGGCAACACACAACGAACACGAACATATTTTCAGTAGGACAGGCAGTCCTTCGACTGACGGTCAACGCGAGCAGCCACCAAAAAACTAAATGAAATCAGCCAGCAGAGAACAGTGATAAATACAACAAAAAACAAAAGAAATGTAAAGCATGTTACTATCTATGTTTGTATGTGTGTGTGTTTATATTATATTTTATATATAAATTAAAACAATTATTTAATAACCTTAAAGTGCTGTATGAAAAACGAGAGAAAACAAATATGGCGTTAGAGCAAAGCTTTCGACTCTTTTCTTTTTGCATATTTTTAATGCGAAGCGAGTTGAAATAATGTTGACACTGAACTTCAATTGCTAAATTTAGACGTACATATATAGTTTAACCGTATATATCTACGTATATTTATAAATATATTTTTGATATGTGTGGCAATGACAATAACAACAACAAGAAAAAGAGAGCAGCGAAAGAAAATGCTGCATAATACTATGGCTCAAGCATATGGTGAGCTTAAGTTGCGGCTCTTGTTGCTATTTTTACAAGAGCACCAACGGCAACAACAATAATAGCAACAATGATGTGCATATTAATTATAGAATGTATTTGTGTGCGTGTACGTGTGTGTGCGCGCAAAACCAAATAGGCGACAGCATAACGGACAATGTGTGTAAATAACAACAATGTAAACTTGACTTGTGCACATACATACAATCAAAGACATGCGTGTGTGTGTACGCTTATTGCGTCGCCATACGTATCGTCCAATCTATCACTCTCTTTGCCCGTGCATATGTGTGTGTGTCTGTGTGTGTGGGCGTGCGACAATTTTTCACCTTATTTTTGTTGCTGGCCATAAACATTGACGGTGAGGAGCCCTCTCGGCAATTAGATGCCCAGAATCTTCTGCCCTCTCATACGCCCACAACATATTCACTCTCTGTGCGCTCTTTCATAACAACGTCATCGTGAGCCTGCAAACACCTGCGGTTCGCCGCCTGCCCACACACACACACAGACACACAAATACAAATACAAACAACACACATATGCACACATACTCACACACAAATCGAATTACCGGCGCTCTTACAAGCTCACTCAGTGGCTATTACGCTCTCTTCGATTTGCGCTCTCTCTGTCTCTCTCTCTCTCTCACTTTCATTTCGGAGCCGTAGTCAGAAAAAAAGAACAGTAATATCTAGCGGCCGCTGCTGCTGCTGTCGTCAGTCGCTGACGTTGTTTGCGTCAAAAAGAAGTTGTTGCTGCCTACGAACATAAAGTATAATCTAAAAAAGAAAACAGCAAAGTAATGTGAAATGAAGTCATTTATATATAAATATATATATATATATAAATTGTAAATATATGTGTGTTGTGTGTTATGCCTATTTTCAGTTACAGGAAGTCCGCAACATAACGTAAAGCCTCTACCATCAAAAATAAATAACAACAACCATTTGCATGTCTTCGTTCGCTTGGGTTGAAAATGATATAAAAAACTACATGAGCAACGCTATAAATGTCAAACTGAGGTAAGTCGCACAGTTTATATATACTATATAGTATTTTATTTTATTACGAGTGCAGCTAAATGTTTTGACCTTTGACGCTAGTGTGTGCGCCTGTGTGCGGCAACAGGTGCGTCCGCCTCTCGCCTCTTGCCACCTCCACTCTATAATAACCTCTCTATTTGCCGCCCAAGAATAAAAGAGGCAAACAGCAATCAAGAGCAAATGCGTAATGTAAATTTGCCAACAGCGCCAATTAGCGGCTTGTGCTCCTCTCTCCCTAAAAATGTGTACAGGTGGTGTACAGGTGGTATCCACTGTACACTGCTGGGGCTGCTCTCCCATTATAATCATCATCTATTCAAATTCAATCGATTATATTAATATGCAAATTTTGAGTTGGCTTTTGAAGAGGCTCATAAGAGGCGCAAAAATCCAAAGAACCACAATTCGTTTCCGCTTCCGTTTATTTATCATGCTAATTTTTTGTGGTACTAAAAATCAAAGAATAGGAAAGGATTCTGATTCCAAAGTAAGAACGATGAAGATTATATTATATTAAGTTTTTTTTTGGGATATTATTTACTTTATTGTTATTTTATATATGTATTTATATCTCTGCTCGATCCCATAACAAAGAATTCATTATTCGACCGATTGTTTACATGACAACTATATAATATAATAGTCCCAACATAGGCCCCGACATACATCTGTGCTGCTTGCATCAAAACGTTGGATATACATACATCAAGTTTATCAAGTTGCTTTAAAACTCAGGAACAAACAGACAGACAGACATAGGGATAAACCTAAGTCGACACGCTTTCTGAAGCTAATCATGAAAGACATGTTTCTAAGCAGCAACATTAAAATAATGATTGTCTGTAGATGGAAGACATTAATACGATTAGCAACCAGCTGCATCAGGTGCAGGTAGTAAATCTGTTGTTTAATCATGATATGCCTTAGCTTCATTTAAAAAAGATGGTTATTTTGCGACATTTTCTGGAAGGTGGAAAGCTTGGTTGGATGTGAAACAATTGTTGTCGGGGTAAGGGAAGCCGCTTCTATTTTCTGAGATATATATTTATGGTAGTCAAAAATACTTTTTATGGTGTTCAAAATAACTAACTAAGATTGTTTTTGGCCTCTTTCTGTTATTTAAACCTGTCTTTCGCTGGATTCAGATCAACCAATTAACTATGCTTAGTTGGCTTATATATGTTTAAGCTAACTTCAAGCTCTCCAACAAACTATTGCCAAGCAGCCAATTATGGCGACAAATCAGTTCATATTAATATGAAAGCCGTCAGAACCCAATTTTTGGTATTCAATGTGTAAATGAAATAAATTTGCAACAGCACCGAAAGTCACGTGGCCTTCATTAGTTTGTTAAATCAGATCAGGTGGACAGGTTTCAGGACATGTGACTTGATTTCACTTGAAATATGACGTTGACAGAGGCGTCAGGAGCACCAGCTGTCGATGTGGCAAGTGGCAAGTGGCAAGTCGATGGGGTCCTATTATGTCGACTTCATTTACTTTGATTGAATGCTGTTGACACGAGTCCCGTTTGATGGCTGCTGGATGGGATATGTGGATTTGTGGATCTCTGTGGATATGTGTTAAAAATAGCAACAATACCAGCAGCAGCAACAAAAATAACAATAACAACAACAAGGAGAACAATGACAGCATTTATATTCTGTCACACAGCGAGAAATTCATTTTGATTAAGACTTGCGTAAACAGCCTGAAGGAATCTGCGGCATTAATTCCCCGCCGTCCGCTGTTCCGTCCCGACTCTGTATTATAGATGAAACGCAAATATTTGTGTGTCCACAATACGGATGCACATACACATACATATGTATATTGGATATACATATAAAAAACCAATTCATAAAATACCACATAAACCATAGTTCAGTAAAGGAAAGGAATGGACTTGTGAAAACACTCTCGTTTCATTGTTGAATAGCTCCATAAACTGGGAGCCATAAAAAAGTGCATAAACAAAAACACAAAATTTAACTTAAAGTTGGTTCAAAGAGCTCTTACTACATTTTGAGTACAATAAATCACATTTTGCAGAGTGTACTTCACAACATATGTGAGTCACTTTTAGTCATTTGATTAATTATTGATCAATTTATTTTTGTCATATCATTTATCATTTATCATATATTATATAATTTAATTGAAGCACATAAAATCAGATAAATATGTTATGATACGCAGAATTCGAAAGTCATTATTTCCTCATTTAATTCAGCATTATTCATATTATTGTGCAATTATTAAACTCAATTATAACCCATTAAAAAGAGATACACGGTTATATTAAAGCTGTGCAAAAGACATATTTTGATAAGCAGCAAACGTCAAGTCTTTTTGGACCGTATGTATGAACATGCCGATATCAGAGACTATAAACGTTACAGGCGAATTTGGAATAAATGTACTCGTATACCATAAACAAATCAAACAACATAACATTTGATCGATAGCCCGATTCGCCGTTTCCCAAGCATCGATACAAATCGATTTTCGATAGCAATAATAATCTTAATCTTAGGTATATATCTTTCTAAACTAATCTCAACAAGAACAAGATCGATTGAGAGGTACGTGGACAAAATTAAGATGCTAAGTAAATACTTAGTCTTTTTTCTTGCTTTTACTCAAATAACGTATTAAAAAGCATTTCCTTTGACATTATTTATTCATTTACCACTCTCGAAGCTCAATTTGATGTCCTTCGATAATTAAGCCCTGAAAATAGACCTTAATTACTTTCTTGTCGCCCAGGCACTAGTTCTACATCTGAATACTTACTGTGGCGCACTATCAAATTTAGCCATCGATTAAATAGTCCATAGCTTGATTTACGGCACAATCAGTCGGCGCCTTCGGCAAGTGCCTAAGCGTGACATTACCAACCCTACCAAGACTACCCTTACATACCATTCTGCCCCACTCCCTCTCACACACACACATACTGTCCGCACTCTCATTTACTACCCCGCTTCTTTGGGATTATTAATCAACATTCTGGGCGGCAGCCGTTGTTGCAAGCAATTAATTTAAAACTGAGGAAATATCAATCATAATCCGAGCACGTTTCCAAAGTCTGGCCATATATCCCATGGACATCATTAGGGACATGGGGGAGTCGAGTCGAAATTGGAATTCGAATTGGAAGTGGAATACAATGGCGTCATGTGGCGCATCACGAAACCTCAACGACGACAATCCATTTACTTAATGAGATTGCAAGTGACATTGTAAACTGAACCTCGTCTCGAGGTTCCTGCACCCTTTGGGTTCCCAATCCAAGCGCTCCTGCGGTCGGATGGAGGATAGGTGTGCAGCACAATGTCGGCCAGTCTCATATAGTAAGTTAAGTGAGCCAAGTTCATTCATAAAAGGCGTCGCCAGCCAAAATATAAAAACAACAACAACTCAAATGTATGAAAAAAAAATCAATGGGCGGCGTAGGGGTTCCCTACTGCGCATATACAAAATGCCTATAAATAGCCGGACAAATGCACAAAGATATCAAATTTAAAATGTCTTGGCAAAAAAAAAGAAACAAGTAAAGTCTTAAGGCAGCTGAGAGGTATGCGGATCCAAAGAGGCAAAGTAGCGGGCAACATTAGTTGAAAATATAAAAGAAAATGTGGCCAAATGTTAAGAAGAGCAAAAAGAGTGGAAAAGCTAGGGAGAGAGAGGCAGTGAGAGAGAGAGAGAGAGAGAGGGAGGGTAGCTATTTTTGGAAAGTAACGCAGTAGCGAGTCAGTGTGTGTGGGATTGTGTGTGATAGAGACAGAGAAAGAACGTCAAAGCTTAACGCTGAGCTCACACTCCAGACGGGCGCCATCAGCCTAGCAAAGCAAGCTTTGCATTGCGTGCGTGGGCATTAAAAGCTGCACGAAACCGAACACAAAACGAAAGCTCAATGCGTGGGCGTCGCTGCCGACGCAACAGGAGCACCATTAGTCGTCAGCAGCGTCAGCAAAAGCTTCCCGTATAAAAGCTGATTGCCAACATTACCCCAGGCCCGCCAGCTGGAAGGCTGGAAAGTGAAGCTTCGCAGCGTCGTGTCGCGCTTTCGGGTGGCATTTACTGGACTTCGTGAAAAGGTGGCTCGTGCCTCTGTCTACCTGATGCTCGGCGAGTATTCGCGGCAAGGCGTCACTTCGACTTGATTTCAGTTCAACCTGGTGAGCGCAGCGAAGTGAACGCTGGGCAGAGTGTTGAGCGGTTAAATAAGAAAAGTGACTCCCTACAGCAAGTAGGGAATAAATTCCCAGCTAGTGTTTTGCGCCAGCTAATTCAGCGATTGGCGTCCAGTGTGGCCAGAGTTCGGCTGCTTATGGGCTGACGCTGTTGCTGCTGCTCTTGCGTGGCATATGAAGCTCAACATATGGCAGCAATTGGTATCGATGCCAAAATGCAGCGCACTTATCACAAGCACTTTGCGCACTTTTCACCCTGGTAAGTCACTTGGAACACTTCGAATGTATAAAACTAAGTTTATCAACTTTGCAATTATGTTCAAAGTTTTTCGTTTGCTTAACTTTTGCTTTCCATTTCTCCTTTCGCTTGCCTAAAGCATTTTTGCTCTGAAAAGTATGCTACCTTTTTGTCTGTCTCAATTACATTCTTATGCATTATATGTGCGCGTGGCTGGCGTCGCCTTTTTGTGTGACTATCGACAACGCGAAGCGTGATATAATGCAATAATTGCCTTTAATTAAAACAAGTTATTCATTTGTCTTCCATTCCAATTAAAATGCAAATAAATTCCAATTATAACATAATTAACTTTATTCATTGTCTGTTTGTCAACTGTCATTATGAAAGAGCAAAGAAAATTCATGAAATGAAAGTGGGATACATAAATTAATGATAAAAAATTACACATTCATATATGTATATAAAAAACACCAAAAATATTATGTGTATCAATTTCCTGTCATCAGGCAGCAACACTCATGACATAGATAAGATATGAGTAGAAACGAGCAGATACAGATACACACGCAAAGGTGCTATGTGCAACTGTATCTGGCATTGACACTCATACACCCCCAATTTGCCCTACCGCCCACCTACTCCACTCGTTGTACCCTTTACAAAACTGCGCATTTGGTTTTTGGAAAGCATCGAATGTTGATTTCCAATTGATATGCAATTTTCTTGCTGCTGCTGCTGCTGCTGTCTCTCTGTACACAAAGTATATGTATTGAGACCCACTCAAACACACACATACTGATTCAAGTATACAGAAAATATCTCAGTTATTTCATCAGACATATTAACAGATGTATGAATCTGACAAAGCCTGCTCATTATGCTTGCATTTTATCATGCATATTTTTTTCCGAGAAATGAATAAAATATTGTGCATAAATTCCATGGAAGTGCTCAATAGACCCTCTTAATATGCAGCTGGGTGGAAGCTGACATAATGAGACTCACTTCGTTTCGCATCTGTTGGCCTGGCAACAGCAACAGGAGCTGCTGCTGCTGCAGTTGTTGCGCTTTGTTGGGTGCCTCCTACGTAAGCCGCTTTGGCAGCACCGCATCCTCACTGAATCCTATTCAGTGCACAGGATGTGCACAATTTCCATGTAGTTTGCTATCAAATTGGAAAAATGCTACCCTCGTCTCTGGTTTCTAAATAGAGGGATGCAAGTAATGTGCAAATTGTGTGCCGAACATAAAATATAACAACTTCAAAAACAAAACTTGTATATGCTTTAAATAGCTGCGAATAGCCCATTTAGTTGGATGGCTCAACATTTTAAACTTCGTTAAGCAGCTTAATGGTCACCTTGGCCAAGATCTATCTTAATTCCTAATACCATGCCGAGTGCCTTTTCATTTGCAAAAGTTGTTGAGTGCTGCAAAAGTACAAACCGCAATACAAGTTTTCTCTGAAAGTCAAGACCGACAATGACTTGTTACAAATTATTTTCGAAAGTGAAGTAAACAAAGTTTTGCATCTTAGTGTCTAGTATATAGGAAAGATGAAACATAGAAAATCGATAAGTTATGAGATTAGACTGAATGGTAGAGTTTTCAACCAAATGCTGACCAAAAACTGTGTCTCAAATTCTTAATTCAGCAAATAAATAAATCAATATTTACAAGAAGTAAAAGAAACAATTTTAATGTTTATCCGCACGAAATACGCTTACATATCTGCCAAGTTGAGGCAACATTGTGCTAAGCATTCATTAATAGGTTGCTTTTCAGAACAAAGTCGAAAATTCTTTGCTGCTTTAGATGATAATACTATAGGGGTCAAAATCGAGTCAACATCAAAACAAAAGGTGGACTGAAAACATGTACTTTTCCACTGAAAGGCTTTTCGCTGATAAATTTCATTGTTAGCTCGCAGCTGGAGCCATTTTCTATCAAGCGCATAAATCATAACCAATTGCCGCATTGAGTTTCGCGGCCAGCGCTTATCTAATTGCTTTTCATTTTCCGCTGAGCGGAAATGTCTTCTCTTTGTTTTTGTTTTTGTTTTGCACGGTGTGCACAAATTGTGATTTGTGTATAGAAATGAAAGCCTGAAAAAACAATTTGTTATGACTTAAATAGGGCTTAGCAACAGCAGCAGCAGTTGTTAGTCAGTTATATAAGGCTTTATGGGCCAAAAGACAGCCCACGCACCTTCACCTTCCACTCGAGATTTGCAGCTGTCTGTTTGTTAATTTTGTTGTTCTGCCCGGCTGCTCGATATTCACAATAACAGGGCTCCTAAGAGCTCTAAAGTGCCCACGCAAGCAGAAGACCTAGAGCCAACACTCCAGGCTCAAGTATCCGACCTTTAGCCCCCAAAATTGGGTATACATATCCAAAAAAAAAAAAAAACCCCGTCTTAAAGTGTGATGAACTGCCTCCTCCTGAGCTGAGAGTCGGCCAAGCGCGTAAGAGGGCCTATTTCACCGTCCACCTCCATCTTCTGATCCCTCACAGTGCTGGTTTTATGCTCAGACACACAGCAACTGACAGCCAAAAGCTGGATAAAAAAATATACATCAGAGAAAATCCTTTGCGGATTTTGGCCAATAAGTGCGCAACGAAATCAACTTGAAAGCGTTGAAAAACTGGCCAACAACTGGCAAAAAACCTTTCGACCAAAACTCAACAAGAGGTCACGCAAAACAGTTAGAACAGTTTTCAGGCAAACAAAAAACGCAACTTCAAACGGCTGATAGAAAGTTTCTTAACTTTGAGTTTGATCTGGAATGGTGGCTATTTACAGCAAAGAAAAGATATCAGCTGCATATAGGAAGTATGTGTAATATATGTATGTATATTCATCTGCGACAAGGAATATTATTCCGGTGACTCCGGTGACTGATCCGATGACTTCCAATCGTTGATATAGCGTGCGGCTGCCTGGGCGGTGGCAGCACTTGAGCCATTGTCGATTCCTGGTAGAGATGACCGGGAGACTTCCATCAGCAAAACTGTATCTTGAACGAATGCAAGTGTTAGGCATACTCTCCATCGATTTCACACTTATGACAGTATATATACATACATATAACTGTAACGGAACTGGAACGGATTCTTTTTTTTTTTGTATTACCTGCACCAGATGATTTGTGCTTAGAAATAAAATGCCGATAAAAGCAATTGACAGCCGCATTTGTGAGTCAGTTACATCAGACTTTATGAGCTGGACGTAGCCCTAAATCACTCGATATTCACAATAATAGGACTTTTAAGAGCCCTAAAGTGCCCAGGCAAGCAGAATACCCGGAGTCAACACTTCCTGCTCAAATATGCGACCAAGCACCAACGTTGTGAATATTCCAACAGTATAAAACACATAACGGAAATATCCAAAAGTCCGTCTTAAGCAGTGATGAACTGCCTCCTGCAGAGCTGAGTCGGCCAAGCGAATAAAACGCCTATTTCACCACCTCCAACTTCTTATCCCTCACAGCGCTGGTTTTATGCTCAGACACACAGCAACTGGCAGACACAAGCAGGTTAAAAAAAAAAAATACACTAGAGCAAATACTTTGCGGATTTTGGTCAAGAAGATAGCAAAGAAATCATCATGAAAGCGTTAAAAAAAATACTCAGAAACTGGCTAAAAACTTTGGGCTTAAAACTCAAGAAGTATCAAAGCAAAATTTAAAGTCTCAAAGGTAGCAAAATTTCAAAACCAACAAAAAACAACTTGCTCCAAGACGCAGATTCTGCTTTACAATGTACCGGACTGCGTTATACTCTTATCTAAGTGTAATAATTATAACAAGTAATATAGTTTTAGAACGCATGTTGCATAAATTGAAAAAGAGATTTCAAAAAGTTTATCAGCACCTAAGTAAATCATCTAAGAAATCCCATAAGCTCTTTTTCCTTCGAATGCAGGGTATAAAAATGCACAATATTTCGGCCATAAAAGCTACGAAACTTGAAATTGTTTGTTGAAAGTTACAGTCGTTACTGTTGGGCAGAGGGGGTGAAGGGTGTTGGTGGGGGTTGTGGGGATGTGGCCAACGGTTAACGGCACGTCCCCCTCAATTGTTTCTGGCTACTTAAGCTGTTTACTCAAGCGTAAGGCGTTTGCCATGTGGCCAGGTGATGGCTGCCATCTCCAACAGCTGCCTCTGACTGTGTCTTCGCTTGTGGCATCTGTTTTACTTGCTGCGCCTTTCAGTTGATTTTGTATTTCGCACGCGTCTAGCGAACGGCGATTAAAACTCTGCGCGCACAACTTAATCAATTTCCGGTTTAATTTTCACTACAGCCAGCTTTAGATAGGCTTTGAAAAATATTGAAAAAGAGGGTTTCACAAGCTAATCCTAATCACAACGTTAAGGTTCTTCCCACCATGTCTGATCTCAGTTGATATATGGAGTGAGAACATTGTAGTCAATCGGTATACTATGTTAGCAGTGTAATACCAGCTTAAGACAGGTGGAAAATATACTTCTTGTGGTGTCTGACATTGCAAGTGATATATGCATTTGCAATTTTTACCAATCCTAGGAGGTGGTTTCTAAAAATCTGCTTTCCAACTTTGGTAAGCCCACCCCTAAAATGATGGGAGATATAGGCATTGGAATTTTCGGGGATGCGGTGAGCGTTGCAAAGAAATTTTCCTATCTTCCAAGTTTGGAAACTCTAGTGCAGATATTGTGGAAGATTTTTCTTGCCCGAAAATGATTTTTGCCATTCAAAGGGCTGCTACCTTTCGATTCTGATGGCTCTACTTTTCAAATTGTATGTGTTCGAGTATGAACATGTGACGCTCTGAGATGCTGATCGCTGGCCCATGCAAGCCAGCACGTTTGCCGTTATTTTTAACTGTCTGCCGCTGTTAAGCGCCGTTGCGGACGCTCTACCAACGTTTGCCGTTATTATCAGCCGTCTGCCGCTGGTAAGCGCCGTTGCGGACGCCTTACGAACGTTTGCCGTTATTTTCAACCATCTGCCGCTGTTAGGCACCGATGCGGACGCCTTTCAAACGGCTGCATAATATTTTCTAAGTGTTTATTTATTTATTTATTTACAGTTTATTTATAGTTGACAAATTACGCATTTCAATTAGGAGTGTTTGGAAATGTAAAGCCCAAAGAATGAGCAGTCAGTCTGCAGGAAGTATGTGTAATAAATGTAACTACATGTATTGGACCTATTGTGTTTTAGCTCACTTCCGCGCAGGGCATCAACTTGAGGAGCGCTGGCTCCCCATCTCTTACAAAATGCGAGAATTGTTTTATTTTTCTTAATTTTCACGCACAAAATTGTTGGAGACACGAATTCGGTCACAATGCAAAAGCTAAAGTCCTTTTTACGGCTGCCGGCGACAGCTGCAAATTGAATGAAATTAAGCCAAAGTTAGAGCCTGCCATTTATTAAGTGGCTTTGCGTTGCGACAGGACGACTGACTGCCCGACAATAGAATGTTAAAAGAAGAAGCCGCTCGCAACAAAAGCCATTTTAATTGAATGAATACTTATTCAGTAAGTTGTTGTGAAAGGCACCAGCACCTGGCAACTACAACGCCAACAGTAATAACAGCATCAACAAAAACACCTACATGAAAAGCTTATTAATCCGCCATAAACAATAAGCTGGCAAAACTGGAGTTGAAACTGAGCAATTGTGTGCAAGGACCAAGTTACGCGAGCAGCTCAAAGATGTCAGTTAGCAAGAAATGCCATCTGTCCAGAAACAAAAGAACGGTAAAGAAAAAACGCAAGAGATAAAATAAACGGTTCAGTTTTGACAAAGTTATTCCAGTGTAGAGTTTTTACATATCTCTCTGATGACATGACCTTATATTTTATTGTTAGCTCTGATGGCAGCCAAATGGCATCTAGATATACACATTTTCCGACGGCAAAAAAGTCAAACTTTGATTCTGATTATGGTTGAGAATATAGTTATTCATAGGGTTTGTGAAGTGGGCATTAATATAAGGTTAGTTAATACTTACTCATGCTTTCCACAAATAAATACATGAAACGGTTTAGATAGATGAACGGATCAAATATTTAATATTTCTTTAATTTAGGCAGATAAACTTTTTAAATATGTAGAAGTTTAGTTTTTCTACCTAATTCATTGTTAGCTCCATGATGGCATTGACAACATCGCTACTGTGCTTCAGGAGCGCTATGCTGGCCTGCTTGCGGGAACAGCTCGTCTGCATTACGACCAGATCGATATCCTTTTCATCCAGATCGTCAACTGCAGCGCTGCCAACTGCATCCAGAAAAGTGTCATCATCACTGTTGCTGGCAATATCCGGTGACTCCGATGACTTCCCATATAAATAGTTTTCGGCAGCCTGGATGGTGGCTGGATTTGCGGTTTCGTCGATCATCACTTCCCCGAAAAAAATGAATGCCTTGCTTCTGGGGCACTGGAAAACTTCCGGTTGATTGATGTACATCACCAAATTTCTGGTCTTACGCATCGCGACACGCGACACATTCGGAATGGGCTGCAAGTCCAGTTTCATGAGTAGGCGTCGTGCCTTCATCTCGCCACGAGAACACTTTGGCTTCCATAAGACATTGCCGGCTTGGATTTTCGAGAGTAGCGGCGGCTCATCACCGCTGTCCAATGAGGATGAGGCTTTGTCCGATTTCGAGTTGATTGACATCGATTCTAATTTGTCGGTCATAAGATTCTCCACATTGTCAATTAAGTCAGAGTTCTTAGAAATCGCACCGTTAACGTTTGTGTTGTTGTTATTGGCAGTTGCAGCTACATGTTTTTTTTCGGAAACTTTAGCAGCAGCAGCAGTGGCGGCTGCCTCTTTTTTCACATGTTGGTTTTTACTCGACATTTTTTAAGAAATTCCAAATTAGTTTTGCAAAAGTTGACGAGCTGCAATTTGTTTAAGATAAGATTCACTTTAGAATTTTGCTTATTAATTTGTAAAAAGTAGTTGCGAACATACCGCTAGCGTCCTAACCTGTCAAAGTTTCAACAGCAAAGAAGTGAGCGAGGTAATTGTGTGAACTTGGGTGCGCTTGCGCCAGTGTTGTAGATCGACAATCACTTGCAGTGCTGGTTAACTTTAGTATTTGTTAATTGGTTCATTTATTTTGGTAATACTTCGGTTGGACAATAACTGTGTTATAAAGCGATTTAGTTTTAGTTTTGAAACTTTCATATAAATCAATAACTGACGAAATTGCTGCAATATGGCAACACTCTAACCACGATTAATTGCACTGCTTATTGCACTTCAGTGTCTTATCGATATATTGAAATTATCGATCACCGATAGAGACACACTCTCTGCTCTAACAGTGCAGTACAATTTGTAATATTACTTGTGTTTCATCATCCATTATCCATATATACGAGATCCTATGTATATATACTTTAGACTTGCTTAAACTTTTATAATTTGTGTGCTCTTTGAGTTAAATTATTTGCAACACTATCCGACATTTGATAAAAATTCGCAATTTAGAGCGCCTGCCAGTGCAGTGAAAAAAAACTCATAAATCTGTTCTTAACCCGATCCGTCGGACCAAGGCGTAATCAGTCGCTGCATTTCACTTTGTGTTGGCTAATTGGATTAAAAGTTTTGTAGCTGCATTTGGCAGCAGAGCCTTCAAATTTGTATAGCCAAAGCCAATAAAATTTTGTGGCTATCGCAGCCAATTTGATTGAAATTGACGATGGAAATTCAATGAATGAAAGCTTCAAACCAAAATATTTATACATATATATATATATATATATATATATATATATATATTTGTGCAGGCTAAGGATTTCGAGTAAGCCAATTGCAAAGCATGGAAAGCGAAAATGGTGCTGGCGACAAAGCAGCGGATACATGCCGAGGAGATGGGGGGGAATTGTGGGAGGTATACCGCAGTTGAGTGCAAATTTAAAGGCTGTCGCTTCGGGGCGCAATATGTGCTGACAAAAGCCAAACGGATGTGACTAGAAAGGCAATGGGGGGAATAAGGGCAGCATTGTGTTTGGCGGAAGTGGAGCGAACAATGCAGAAAAAGCGTTGCGAAAAACTGCAACGCAGCCAGTTGACAAGCGCAACAAATGTATTTTAAAGTAATTTCCCTGAATTTTAATTGCAGCTTTGCGCGCAACGAGGCGAATGCCTGCCAAAGAGGATGAGGATGGAGAGGTGAGGTGGTGGGGCATTGGTGGAATTGGAATTGCGTGTACTTAACCGAAAAATGCCAAAAGAAATAAAGGCGCTTCCTGGCCAAAGCTGTGTGTGGGTTTTGCGGCATGCAGCCATGCAACACACTCACTGAAACAAATGCACTTGCGGTGCCATTGCAATTAAAGGACAGACTATTAGTGTCTATATGCAACTAAAGGCAGCACTTTGCTCTTCATTTAAATATTAACGTTCACACAAACTTGTTGCTAGCCCATTTAAAAATGTTTAAAGCCACTACTTGAAAGCAAAAGTATTGATTTTCACGTTCTCACTGAGCAAGCTGATAAAGTGATTTTGAAAAGTCTACATTCTAATCGAATGATTTGAGTTTTATTGAAAGCCATTAATATTTTATTTAGTTTAAGGATTGAATATGGAATGAGTCGAAGTAGAGGTTGTCTTTGTCGTGGACAAAGCCAGGAGCGGCACTTACTCGTTTTTATTACGTAGTTTTCATTTTGTCTGTGCAACTTTGTTCTGTGTTTTTTTTTTGCGCTCCGTTAATTTATTTTTCTTCTTCTTCTTCCTTCCTGCACCCACTGATGCGTTTTTAATTGCTCGACATTTTTAATTAAAGAGGGACATGAGGTGGCAAACGGGCATTAGGTAAAAAGTGGAATGCTCAACATTTTTCAGTTATTAAAGTTTATCTTTTAATTGAGTTGCATAAATTATAAAATTTTGAACTAGAGGCGGCAAAGCAAAATGAAGTAGAACACTTTATGACGTCACTTAAATATATATTCTTAGGTGGTCGGCTAATCAAATATTCCGTTTAAGCGCAATAAATTCAGATTAGTACATAACATTATAAAGACCTTTTGTAAGTTTTCCGAGCACGGACTTTTGGGGGAGTAGCCTTCAGTGGGCTGGGTGGAAAAACTTTGAGGCTGGCACGTTCGAGCGATGATTAATTGTGCCGCCGCATATGTTGCGATGTCATGCGGCAATGGGCTGCCGAGGCCCTGTTTAGTCAACTTTAGTTTTCGCATCTACACTTCAAAAATATCAAAATAATTCTGGAAAGAAAAACGGCTTTACTCTTTGAGCTTTTTCGAAACTTTTTTTTAACTCAAATTCATGGGAAAACTAAATATGATGTCGAAAGATTGTCGGCATATTTTTCTCAGAGTGTAACAGCATGAAAAATGAAAGAGCCAAGACGAATTCGAGAGCGAACAGGAATAATAGTCATCGCTACGTCCTGGGAATAACTATGTCAAGGCAATAAAGTCCCGCTTGGGTGGCAACGAATCTATAAGCACATTAATCATGCAGCTTATGCGAAATGATTGAAAACACATGATGTGTTTGTATTCCAAAGGGTTTGACTTCTGTGTGTGTGTGTGTGAAAAGACGACCGAAACTTGATTTAATTCCAAGAAAGTTAAACTTCTTCCGTCAATAGCACATAGCAAACAGAATACGTAATTACGAATGTATTCATTTTATTCACAATACTACTCGGCATTCGTTCAATTTCGCAGCTCAGCGCAGTCAAACAACTGAGTTCACTCGTAATTTATTTGCATCATTTAAATTTATAATTGATTTTGAATTCAAACAAGGCTTGAATATTCAAATTTTGGTTTAATATTAATGGCCATTTTAAGTTTATTTTGCTTATCTTTTGTGCTTTAGACTTTTATTTAGTTAGTTGTTTATTATTGACTAATCTGCGCTTTTCATTATACATTTAATTTGTTATTCGCATCGAATCGATTTATTTTTCGAATATAAATTCAATTAATTAAAATTTTTGGCAAAGCTCTATTATTAGCATGATTTACGTCAACACAGAATCAAATATAATCTACCATGATTATTTAATTAAATGTTTTGCATTTAGTATCACAATAAAGGATGGAAAAGGTATCAAGTTAGAAAATGTAATAAATATATATGTTTGACTTAAATAGGACACACACTTTGAATACCAGCTGGTTTTGGCCTTTTTAAACATTTATATCTTGTTCATTTTTGTTAACTGCTTTGTGATCCAAATCCCAAATAAATTATGCAAAACCTAAAACTTTAACTAAACCTTATCTTTAATAAATTAACCCCTCTGTGTTGTCAAGCATCTGAAGGGAAGCCTTTTGCATTTTATTAAAACTGTTCACAACACTGGCCAGCATTTGGTTTATTCCCTGAGAAAATAAAAGAATTATTTGACAAAAGGACGAAAAAAAACGAATACCTATATTTATTTGCCTAGCTATAGAAGTTTGGCATTTATTTATTTAATAGTTTTCCTTGGATTTGGGGCAGATTGACAGGTAATTGCATTTTGGTTTCTTATGTTTTTTTTTGTTTTTCCGTGGCCTTCGTCACACCTTGCTCAACATTTTATGGACATTTATTTCCCGTTTTTTTTTTCTTTTGTTTTGTGGTTGGGAGGCGTGGCTTAAGCTTGAGCAGATTTGTGCTTAACGAGCGACAGTCGATGAGCTGCTAGCGGCAAGACCTTGCCCAGTCCAGTCCTCGACAATAATATGAAATACAATGCGTAGTTTAAGACCTCCGTTTCGAGAATATACTATGTAAACCAAAGAGAAAGGACCCCTGAGAAGGTATCGCTGGTGAAGGAGAAGGGAAAGTATGGGGCAGGTAACGACCGCCTACCCATTGAAGCGGGAAGGAAAATCAATTTCCTTTTGGCAGTGTGCTTCTGGCGCTTTTGCAAAATGAAGCCTGACATTTATTACCATATAAACAGGAAGAATTATTTGTAAGGGCCCACAAAAGGAGCACTGGGGAAAAATCCGGAAACTGCAGTGCAACAATACAAAACAACTTCACACGTCCCCTCTTCACCTTAAATATGTGTATCCACAAGGCGCCAAGGATGGGAGCTGATTGTGTACTTTACACATTGAACCAAACATTCTGAGCAATACAGGAAAGACAAAAAATAAGTTTGCGGCAACAGAGCGCACAGTGGTTCCAAGACCCACTGTTGAGAGCGCTCAGCCAGTCATGTTTCATGTCATCGTGCGCATGATAAATGATTCATCTTGTAAAGTTTTCCTTTTTTTTATCCATTCTAGCGGAAATTTATCATTCTTGTAGACAGCGGGGATCCTTTTTACAAATTATGCCACAAATGCGATGAAATGATTATCGCGCAAAGTGGAAGAAAGATTTTGCATAATTAAGTACATTTTCTTGGCAAAAGTTAGCTGTTGAAAATGTATATTTGTGCCACTGTAAAAATTATATAAAATATTTAATTAAATTTTTCCAATTTCCGTGGAGAAAACCAACAAATAAGTTATGCCCCAACCGTCATCTTTTCTTACAGGTGGGCCGATTATCATGGCAAGCAATGTACAGCAACAGCAACAAGTGTGGCAGCAATATACAACAACTAGAGAGCAACAGCAACAGCAGCAGCAGCAGCAGGTGGCAGGTGGAGGAACAGCCGTGTGCCAACAACAGGAACAAGGAGCATGGTTTGAGCAGCTATTGCAACAGCAACAACAAGAATTTGAGCTTGAGCAACAACAAAAGCGAACTGAGACGACGCAATCCACATCGCAGCAGCAGCACCGTCATCTATTGATCAGTAGCAGACCAGCAACGTCAACGTCAGCGTTGTGTGGCTGCAGCGGCCTGAGCCGCCTATGCAACAATCTGGACGCACTGAGGCAATCATCGAGGCAGCTGCAATTTGGTTCGCGGGCAACGCTACTGCTACTGCTGCTGTTGCTGGCCACGCATGGAGATCTTGTGCAGGCGGAGGGCAATGTTGGTAAGTCACAAACATGCATTAAAACACCAACTTTGTAACATTGCCACACACGCAATGTGCGCCCACTCTGGGGACGGTGCGTGTGATGCGTGTGGCAACAGCAACAAATTTACTAGTTCAATTAAAAAGTTTGCCCGACAAACTAAATCCAAATCCCAAATCTGCCTTGCTGGCCAGCTTTTAACATGATTTGCAGCTCAACCATGTTTTTAACTAGTTTCGTGTCGTGCATAAACCAATTGCACCCACTGTAAAACAACACACAACATGTGTGTGTGTGTGTGTGCGCGCGCGCTTATATGTTGTCACTCGATAGTCTGACCGGAAACAGACAAACTGTGACAAGCTAAGCGAGTTTAAGTTAGATAACAAAATTACCGTTGCACTTCAACACAAAAACGTTGTTATAATTTTGAATTATATTCGAATTTGTGCTTGCTTTGCAAGTGAAGGCTTAATTTTACTTTGCGCACTGGATTTTAGAAAATTTAAAATGAAAATCTAATCTAAAACCATTATTTTTTTTTTAAATATATTTTATTGTGAGTTAATTAAGTATTTGTAGCGCGGGGTCAAAAATAAATTATATAAATTTATAAACTACTTAAAATCAAAGATACCATGAAATTGAAAAAAGAACTAAAAAAACACAACTAAAAAACATACGTTTGCAACAAGTCAAACTGTGGTTTGTTTGGCAAACGTCGATCTAACTGCGCATTCTGGCATTGTGTATCTGGGGTATATATTATGCATATATAATGCATGTTTGGGGCAATTCGGTTAGCAAGTGTTAACCTGGCAACACCTGGGCAGCTCTTTGGCTCAACTGTACTTTTCCATTAGGAAAACGTCAGTAGCTTGAACTGAAAACTGAAAACTGAAACTGGAGGTGGAGGTGGAGCTGGAGCGCTGCATGGTGTGCAACGCCCCAATCGGAAAGCAGCACTCAGCTCCTGGTGCGGTCGTCATGGCAACAACCAGTTGCTATGGCCATTGCTGTTGCTGTTGCTGTTGCTGTTGCTCCTGCTACTGATGCGAAAATTTTGCAACTCGGACGTCAGCAATCAACCCACCCAGAATGTGTGTATGCGTGAGGAGCTATCTCTTTGTGTGTGTCTATACATATATATATATATATGTGTGTGTTTCAGTGCATTTATGCATCAACAGGAGCTAGGGCCTGGGATTTATTGATTGCCAGCCAGCTGCTGCTGTCGGCTGTTCGTGTGTCGCCCACGCATCCTGTTGCTGTTGTGCTGCAGACTCGTAGATAAATGAACTGGCATTGTCTGTTGAAACTGTATGTGCCACACCCATACACATCTTATTGTTGTTGAGCATCTCATGTATAAATTAGTAAGCAGCTCTCATTATCAGCAAAACTGTAGCAGCAACATAACATCATCATTAGCAGCACTCAAGTTGCAACTTTTGCTGGCGGCAACCATAAAATTTAATTAGACGCTGAAAAGTATGTGTGCGGCATGCTGCTTTCTAACAATGCCTTAAACTACTCCTTTGACAGCCAACAGCAACAACAACAACAACAACAATCACTTTATTAAACTGACAGCAAGGCAAATGCCATAACTTAAAGTGCCTGTCAGCAGCGTTGCCGCTGCTGTTGCAACATTTCCTATGGCAATTGTTCACAAATATAACAAAAATATTTGCATATTTTGCATTAGCTGCTGTTGTCGTCTACTCTCCACATTTGTTTGCAACTGCAGCACATCTAATGAAATTCAAATAGAAATTTAATTCACTATTCAAAAACAAAACAACAATTTTCCATTTGACGCATTTTTGCGTCACTTTATTATGATTTATTAATTATTTAAATGAATTTAAACAAGTGCATTCGCATTTCGATTTGTTTTCTATTGTTATTTATATGTTTCACTCCACCAAAATTAAACACTGACCAAATCAGATTTGAAACTCTTTTCACAGTTCAGTGAAAATTTCTTGTGGTTTTTCGTTAATTGGTATTTTGTAATTGTTTTCTGTTGACCTTAAATAATTAAACACAAAGAGCCCACAACATACATTCTTTGAATTGCTATTATTATGTTTAAACAATATTGCGAAATTTGCATTTCCATTTCATTTCCTACACATTTTCAATTTATTGCATTTTCAACTGATTGCACAATCCGAGAAAATTGAGTTACATAAGAAATTGTCATGCGGATTGTGATTTGATGATAAACTCTCAAATAAATGAAACCCATCAATTCAATAATTAAATAACAATCAATATGCAATAAATATTTAAATGAATTTTATTGTTTAATTACGTTTGAAGGTTTCATTTGTCTGCTAACTTGAGCAAAAAAGTATTTAACTTAACTAAGCCAGTTTGCAAATGGCAACTTGAAAGCTAGTTAGAAGAATGGCTAAAACTTGGATGAGTGCCGCATCATCTGCTGTTCTGATGTGTTGCGACTGTTAAGTGCAGCTTTGTGTCCGCCTCTAAGTGCAACAGCTTTTATTTTGAAATGTGGCAGAGTTGCCGCAATTGTTTGTAATTGCAACAGTTAAATTGCCCACCGTGATTCACCTCCAAAACTTGGCAACTTTTGGGGACGCCAGTTGCAGTTGCTAGTTTTGTTTTTGTTCGCCGCGCCCCATTTACAGGCAGCAGGCCCAAAAAGCGAAAGCGTAAAAGTTGCTGCTTTTTCACTCTTACAATGCAGTCGAGCGGAAACGTCGAGCGGAAAGTCGAGCAGTTTCCCGGTCTGGCGGAAGTAACAAATATTGTTCACTGCAACATGAGAAATGCTGCTCGATTACTTCAGCAACAATGGCTGAAAACAATAATGGTGTAAGTTCATAGCTTGCAATACAAGAGCGCAAGAATGCAACGCCCCTTGCAACGTCTTGTGGCAGGCAGGTTGGGTGGTTTAGTTAAGCAGAAAACGTTCTTGCTGCAAGTAATTTGAGCGAAAGGAGTCTAAAATCAAGTGCATTTTCATTAGATACAAGCTGTTGCATTTAATAAATTAAATTGCCGACACATGCAGCAACTAGAGACGCCTCAAATTCAGGGCGCTGCTAGGTTGCAATTATTTTTCATGGCTCACATTCGCCAGTTAGCCTTGTTCGCTTGAGCAGTACAAAGCGGGCGAGGGAAAGCATAGCTTTTCTTCTTCTTTTTCTTCTTCTTCTTCTTCTTCTTCTTTTTTTTTTTGCCAAGTTAAAGAGCGGCTATCATTTGAAGCACTTTAGTTGATGGAAACACTAACGAATGCGAAGCTTGTTGCAAAGTTCTTGCCACGCATATTCAATGTTGTGTATTACCTACAGCCAAATAGTTTTCTGTGGTCTGCCGAAGTTCCAACACCCTTGCAGATATCGCAGATGTGCTATATAAAATTCACAGTTTATGTAGATGCAATAAGTTGAATATCAGCCATTTGAAGGAAACTCAAAATTCAGATAAGAAGATTAGGAATGGGGCAAGTTTTGTGGAGCGGAACAAATGCACAAAGTTGAAATTCAGCTGAAACTAATCGCAAGTGTAATAAATAACTGTGGCAACATATGCCAAATGTCAGCAAGGTTTTATTTCTTATTCTTGGCATTCAATTTTTTAGTTTTAAGCCACATTTGCATACCAACATCTACTTTCTACAGGAAAGCCATGCCCTTGACTTGTCATTTGTCAGAAAGTCGTCGCGGAAGAGTACTTTCCTACTTAATATTCTCAAAATAGTATTTGTTGAAAATCGTTGTTTGAGGCCAAGTGTGACGATAAAAGCCAAATGTGATGATATTATTGCCTAGAAGTTCGTACAAATTTCAAATGACATACCAAGGATAAATGTATTCAGTAGTAAGAATATTTTATGCATTTATTCTGGCAAATGTTAGTTTGAGGCAAAGTAGTTTTCTCAGGAGTTCCATCATCTATAAATGTTTCGTCTCTTAGTGAGAGGCACTCACACTCAATCTTTATTATTTTACAAATATTTCTAGTCTGAAAGAAAATGGCTTGTTTAATAAAAAAATAAATAAAATTGACTAAAACCTAAAGATAAAAGAGATGAAATTTCTGAAGTAGTAATATTGTGCTTAATAATATAAGAATTTGATCTGTAAGCATGGTAATATTTTCGAAATTTAATTTCATACACATTCCTTCTCCAATGTCATTTTTATAACTCACATCTCAAAGATATATCATTAATTTATATATTAATGAAAGATTTTTAGAGCTTGATTATCTATCTTTATTTGATAGAAAACGTTGTCCTTAAATAGCTGAACTATCACAATGGGCACACGTTCAAAGTGATAACAATTCAATTATGTGGCCTCGTAAAGTTGTGCATTAGAGCAGGATGAAATGGTGTCTATATTGAAAGGACATGCTCCTTAGACGTATCGGGTAGCAGCAGCGAACCCCAGCTACTGGCACGTTAATTAAACTGGGGAAGTTGAAGGCATTGAAAGGCAAGCATCAACATGAAAATGTAATTAAGAGATAAAAACGAAACAATGTTATGTACATGTGTGTGTGTGTGTGTGTGAGTGTGTGTGTGTGCAAGCAGAACGCCCACATGCATTATGGGGCCAATCAGCTCAAAGTTGAAAGAAGAACAAAATTGAGCTGACAATCGCAGCTAGAATTAATAATAAGTTTACTTTATAGTCCTTGAACGGCTGTCATAAATATGGCATTGGAATCAATCAGTCGCAAGGTAGTAATAAGAACTCATCAATAATGGGGGGAAATAAAGATAAAAAAGAAGAAAAAAAAGCGGAACTAATGACTAATATCCGTAATCATCATAAAGATGTATAAAAATGATATGTGTGATAATAAATATAGCTTGAAATTGGCAGCCAAATTGCCAGCGGGAACGTCATCAAAATTAACGTCTCATCTTAAATATTTGCAGCTGTACATACATATATCCATAAATACGCATATAAGTACGATTGTATATGTATATGTGTATCCATATGCGTTGAAGTGCAAATATGCGTAAAATTGCTCACATATTGCGCACAGACTTGGAAAGCATACACAAACAAACACTCACTCACACACACACTCAAGCAAACAATCACATTTGGCGTATTAAGCACAGAAATGTCGCCGCCAACAAAAGAAATCGAGGAAACCGAGGAAACCGAGGAAACCACCAAGATTTGCTCACATCGAGCAGTCAACAATGGGAGTTCAGCTTTGGCCTGTTGCTAAAATCAGATTGAACTAAATCTAAATGCAAATCTTCCCACACATAATACACAATTTGTATGGTAACATTTTAATTTTTAACTATGGAAATATATATATATACATATATATGTATATATTAAGATTAGGATTCAAATCATGTCAAATTTGTATCATATCTATCCCTTAAGCATTTTCACTGGGTATCATATTAGGTAATCAGACCATCTCTAATTTCTTTTTATATTTTTGTGTCTCTGTACTTGTTCATATTTAGCATATTGCCATGGGCGTGACAGTCACACACACAACACACACACACACTCCCACACACACACATACACTTAAAATTAGCCATTGCCCGCTAGCAAAATGCTAGCAATTACTTTCTGGTTGGCACTTTGTTTTGGGTTCGCTTTTGAAGTGTATCTTATTGTTTACACAATTTGCCGTCGGCTCTGGTCCAGGATCAGCAGTGGAATGTTGGAACGCACACAGGACGAGGCTCAATCCCATTTGGCTGGAGCAGAAACTAACAGCCAACCATTGCAATAACAACAACAACAACAAGCCACAATAAAAATTGCGAGCACTTTTCATATGTTGCATAATTTATGCAAATGTATTTATTGCGGCGCCGCAAAGTAGTCAACACGAGGCAAGGAGGCGATTTCTGGCATGCCAAAGCAAATAAATGTTAATTTCATGGTAATATCGTTGACTCGACTGCAAGGTGTAACAAAAAGTAAAGCCAGTAAACTGCCCCCACTTCCAGCATAAACATAAACAATTCGTGCAAAAACTAAGCAAACGAGAAACCAAAAGTCAACTAAATGTGTATTCACGTACGTACCGCACATGCCAGCTCTGTTTATGTACCTATACATAGACTGGGTACATATGTATATATATATATTTATAAATATATATATATTTATAAATATATATGTATGTGTGTAAGTGTGTAGAGGGTGTGTGTGTGCTTTGACTTGTATTTGCATGTTGCCTACTTGCTGCTGCTGGGGAGCCGGTGGCTGTGGCTGTTGCATAAATACAAAACACAAAAAACATGTAAAATTCATTGAAGCCACCAGCAGCAGCTGTGTATGTGGGGAAACTTACTTGTAAAGGCCATACAGGGGCACACAGATGTGTATACACAGTACGAAATGCTGAGTTCAAATACTTTTCAAATTCTTTGTATTAAGCCATTAATCTTAATCAAAGATTCTGCAGCAATTTTTTTTTAAGCACAAGCACATTATTCAAAAAAATGTCAGCTTCAATTTTTTTGTTTTAATTACTTAGTAAACAAGAGCCAAAATTAATTACCAAATTATTTACTGTGTATATTTACTTATGTGTTTGTGGTGCCACGCCTTGATATTTGCTTTGGCTCTAGGCTCGGCTGCTTGGGCGTGCGGAAATTTAATAAGAATTGGATTTTTATGTTTTTCGCGTCTAGATGGCATATGGTGCACACTCATACACACTCACACACACACTCATACACACTCACACACACACATACAGACACACAAATGAGTGTGTGGGCGCCTTCTCCTTGGGGCGTACTTAATTTGGCATTAATACCCATTACAAGCTTAAACATCAGCCCTTTTCTCTGTTCATCTTGTGCCTTTATTCCTTTCGACCTTGACCTTTTTTGCTAATGATTTGATTTATCTGCATTCAGCCTAATACCATTATTTGCACAACCCCAGCATAAATTAATTAATTACATTTGGCCATCAGCGTAACATCGAACAAATTCTTGTTTTATTTTTACTTACCGGTAATTACTGTCATTGATTCGAATGACTTCAAATAAAGGTTCATTTTTATAATTAGTGGTTTTTAATGTACTTGCCGAAAGAACTGTTAAACATCATTAAAAGTTGTCGAAAATCCATTTTGGACATATGTCCAATTTCAGCATTAATTGCATTCGCAAATTTCAACGCCAATTAACAAAATGTGTCGCCATTTGGCCGCAATTTAAATTGGCTATAATTAAAAGTAAATGTAATATTTCGTTATGGACATTTTCAAATAACAATTAGCGTATTGCAAAAGTCTGAATAGTTGAGTTAAGTTTGAAAATTGATGCAGATGAAATTGAATTCTGAAATCAATAATCTTTCAAGACATTGTGTATAAGGTCGATGTTGTTGCTTTCAAATTATGCAGAAATATCTAATGAATTTTTATGCCGAAAAGCGCAAGGGAAAACAAAAGTCAATCTAAAGAGGGCAAGGGGCAAGGATTGTTAGATGTAGTGGGAGAGGGGGGCGCTGTGCAAATTAATTAAAATTCATGAGCAATTCTTTTGTCTTAAGTGAAAGCAGCGCTTAACGTGTCCAAATTAAAAGCAGAATCCAAACATAAATGGGAAGCAAAGCGTTGAGGAAGTCCCAATAATAAGCAATACAAATTCGGTGTTTAATTTTTCTTATGGCAATTTGCCAAACTAATTGCACATTAAAGCGATGAAAACCGATTTTGGATTTAATTAAATGGCTCGAGAAGAGCAGGTACTTAGCCAGGCTCATGCAGGTATATCGGGGATTTATTTGTTTCAAAGCCGCATAAAGCCAATTGTCAGGAAATTTGCATGCACAGGAAGGAGACGGCTGCTTCTTATGCACTATGCAAGCAGCCAGCTAAGTAGAGCAGCCGCACCCACCTGCATCGGCTCTGACATAAATCTTCTTCTCTTCTGCCAAACATCCTTTGCTGACTGGCGGAATGCACGTTGACATAAAGCCATCTCCTGGCTTGTCTCGGCACAGGGGGCCAACAATCAAGCATAATATCTGAATTTTGATTTTCCATTTGGCATTTTCGTTTGGATTTGACATTTGACTGCGTATTGGATTGCAACCAAGCAGCGCTTCTGTCGTCCCCATTCCATTTAATTTAATTTCACAATTCCACGAACTTTCGGTCAGAAGTAACTGCGGATGACAGCATTAATCAAGAACATTTTCATTTCGTAGGAATAACATTGAATAGTTGTGAGCAGCAAAGACTACGCTTGTCAAGCTGCACAAATTGTCCATTACACATTTCTGGGGAAAATGCATCACTTGAAATATCAAATGATTTCCTCACAATAACTGTACCGAGAACACAATATGGAAATATAACCAAGAAAGAAAATCAAAGATAAATTGGCCAAAATGTGCACTCAGCTGATAACTTCGTTTGTGAAAACGTCTCAGAAAATATTATTTTCACAGAGAACTTAAGTATTATAACAGCAATGCAAAAAACCACTTCAAGAAATCAACTTTTCACAAGACTTAAAGTAATATATTCTATTGCTGTTTAAAATTTATTGATGGCAATAGTTTGATACTCTCTTTAATGAAAATTTAAGGCATGCAACAACTCACACAACTACGAGCCTTGGTCCTTGGGCATGTTAATCAGTTTAAGGACATCCTTTCCGGATTGTCGGACTGTGGCAAACAGTCAGAAGACAAATGAAAGCAGTCAGCAGAATATGCGGTCCCTTGGTGTTTATACTTCAGTGCATTGAGGTTAGTCACTTTTGTGAGACTGCAGCAAGGACGTGGTTTATGTGCTTAATCTGCCGCTTGTTGCTGCCACACTCAATTTATATTTTTGGCCCACAGACAAATGGAAAGGAGCAGAGCACAAAAAAGTTCATATATATGTGGCACGTTCATTTGAAGTGTGCAACTTGGCCGCCTAATTACGTGCCAAATTTGTGGCTGTTTTAGGCCAAACACATTTTTGTGGGCCCACAAATTCCGCTAGATAAATCAGAGCCGCTAGGCAAAGGGCTGACGTGTCCCAGCGGGGTCAGCCGCAACAGGACACCATTCAGTACAGTCAGCCATATCCTGAGCATTTCAAAATTTATGAATTAAATGAGTGCGCATAAATCAGCATACTAAATGAAAAACTGCTTAGCCAGCCCAAAACGAATTGCCAGCGAGCGTTGAAGCTGAAAGTCATGAAAACAAGACAGGCAAAATTGTGGCCGTTTAGCCGCTCCTCTTCGTGCTGCACTTGCCACAGCTGCTGCTGCTGTTGCTGCTGCTGTTGCTGTTGCTGCTGTTGCTGCTGTGAAATACCGCTGCTTATTTACACTTCATAAGTTTGCAACAAAAAGTCTACAAAAGCATGCCATAAGCCGAGTTAACAGAGAGAGCTGCATGTGTTTTGCTTGTGTGTGTGTGTCTTTTTTTTTGGGTCGTTCATGAGGGCTATGACGAATAGATCGTAAAATGTGTATAAGGGGTTTGCTGTCCAAGGAACCCAACCAAACTCAACGAGTATTAACTCACATAAGATTCTATACTGTGGGAACTTAGAATATAATTAAAGCAAAAATTGGCATGTGAAAAAATCGAGTTGAATTTTAGAAAATTGAGAAACCTTTGGCAGAAAGTGTATTATTCACAAACTATATTTCTAAATTTTCTCGTTGTTTTTTTTTATAGGTGTACACAGAGAATTCTTACAAAAAATTAAAATTTCAATTAAATTTAAAAAACTTAAGATTTTACAGCGATTCGAGCCCGCGAGTTGTGATTCCTTAAAAGTCATTTCGATGTATTCATCTCTTTGATAAGATTTCATCGTATAACTGACTTATCATGTATTTTGCTAACACTTTCATAAGGATATTAAAACTTTGATAATTTAAAGTTAACTTTATGTACTTGTCGTTCCTGCTGTTTTGCTGCAACTAAGCCCATAAGCAGCTGCACGGCATTAGACATCTGTAGCCCGTAGTTGGAGGCATTGCTGCCACCATTCACCTTCCACTGCGTCCTGACATCATTATGTTTTATTTGTTTGTTTGCTTTTGCTTTCGAGCCGTGCTGCTGTGTGGCGCATGTGTGCGGCAAAGCATCAAATGCTAAGAGAGGAGGCACATATCAACGTAGCAGTCAGTGCAGATGTGGGTGGAGGGTGGTAGAAGTGGCATAACTGACGGCTCGTGTGTCTTGTTGTGTGGGCCTTTAACGAGCTAGGCGCCACTCGCACACAGCTTTGTGTCTATCAGTTCTCGTATTGCATGTGTTCGTTACCTTCCCTTTTGTCCCGTGCCCCTCTCTTGGCATTTGCCTCCTCCTTGCCTTTGGCTTACTCAGATTGCCAGTGGCCGCGCTCTGATTTGCTCCTCTTTGGCTTGGCTCCGTTCGAGTGTTGTCTTTGTCACGATTAATAGTCGCTCTGTTATTATTTTTATTATTTATTTTGCTTTGTCTGCTCGTCCCTGACAGTTGTTGTTCGCCCCAACGATCTTCTTCTTCTTCTGGCCTTGTTGCTTGTCTTGGCCATTGACATAAGTTGTCGAGCGGTTTTATTTTTTATGTGAATGCCCCGGAACAACATCATTAAAGCATCTGCAGCAACAATTTACATTAAAGCAAACGCACAATTGCACAGTGGTTCCAAAGCAGTGGTTGAAAGCAGCTAATATAAAAGGTTTGGGAATGAATGTAGAACTTATTTCTGTCAAAGGAAGTTATACCTATCTTTCTTCCTTTTGAGAGATTTATGTATGAAATCACTGGAGAATAAAGATTGAATTTCATTTTTCATTTTTTCAATTTTAATTTTGATCCAATATATTTTATTTATTCAGAATTGAACATGAATCACTGTGCCGCTCTTCCGCCCATAATAAATGCTGCGGTTTTCATATTTTTTTTATTATCTTCCACATCACACATACCACACTGTAGCCTTGCCACCGTTGCACCTCCGGTCACACGTGTCGGTGGACGGAAAAAATATGTTGTTATGAAATGAAAATCTTTTTCAAATTCCTTACCCCGAAAGCAAATAACAGCGGTGCAGGGCCCCGACAGCGGGTCGGTTTAGTAAACAGGCAAAGCTGCCCAGAACCATTGAACCTGAACCTGAACCCGAACCTGCACCAAAAACTGGGACCCGGGATCTGGGACCTGGGACCTGGGACCTTGGACCTCGGAAGTATAATTGTGTTAAAATATGCATGGTCGTGGACATCAATCAAAAATGCGGAGCACTCTGTGGATGCTGGCAGCCTCAATTGGCGCTGCGTACAATTCATTGGGGTGTGGCGCAGGGGGTGGTGGCTGTTGGGTGTTGGAATTTTCAATTTTGTCTTGCGGCTGAATTTATTAAATTGCTGTGGTCGCTTCGTTGTTTGCGAACCTTTGCCATAAATTTATTTGTAGAAAATAATGCCAAAACCGGTTCCATAGCGACGTTGTTGCTTCTAGCCGCAGAGCAACAGTTACAGCTGCAACAACTCGCACAGCTACCCAGAATCCTATCTACCTCTCTCTCTCCCCCTCCCTCTCTCTCTCTTTCTCTTTCTCTCTTTCTCTCTGTCTTTCTCGATTTCCTCTAGTCCATCGTTCCAGTTCGGGCGCCAACGTATCAATCAAATGGTCGATCTAACCACAACGGTCACAATGAATGAGCGATGGGCGTGACGCAATCGAGTGGGCGTAGTAGGTTGGGGCGTGGCATTGCGCTGACATTGGAATGGGAATGCCTATTTTGATTTGTAATGATGACTTTTTGCTGCAGCAGTCGAAGATTGAAAATTACCTCAATTGTGACCGCTAATGTGTCCAGAATTTTCCACATAAATCTTGTCATTTTCTAATGAACATTTAGTGTACAATAAATCATCATAAATTGTATTATTACGCAACAGTGATGAAGAACTGTTTACACCACCCTAAAAGAAAAGCGAATGCTTTTCATTATAAAAGGGAAATGTTTTGCTCAATGCAAAATTGAAAAAGTTAAAAATCATTGCATATACATTTTTTATGGCTTAAGAGTTTCCAACTCAAGTTCACGGATGAAAATAATGTGTGAAAGTAATCTCTCAAATTCATAAGGAATTTTGATAATCAACAAATTTCTTGAGGCTTTATACTTTTCTCAAAGTACGCAGTCATAAAAAAAGTTTTTCTTACTCTGCAATTTTTGAGGTAAGGCTTTGAAAAAAGTATTTAATGTGTTTAATATTAAAGTACTTTATAAAGTTTTGATTGCAAATGAAATTAAACTAAATTGAAACATACTGTGCCATAAATATTATCAAAAAAATTTAAATTGTATTTAATATACTCTACGCTAGTTATGTTATGAAAAAGTATGTATATGCATTCATTACATAAAGTTACAAATTTAAATCTGTAATAGTTGGCAAAGTTCCTCTACTGCCTGCTGTGCTCTAGCAAGAGTTCAATTCAGTTGCTGCACTTCACATTTTTTTTAACGACACTTCCAAAGGATTCACGCATTTTGTCGAACAAATCGTGCGCATTCATTCGTTGCAGCGCACAAAAAGTGGCAAGCAGAGTGCGTGTGAGTGTGAGTGAGGTAGAAATGGGTTTAGAGTATGGCAATTTGCTAGCCGAGCAATGAGTTTGCTGTTGGCATTTAAAGCTTTTAGTCTCGTTTTGTTTTATTGGCTAACCACCTATGCATTAGGCCATTTTTGAATCCGACCAGACCTCCCATCGACCACAAGTGAACTGCACTGTTTTCATGGCACATTTTCATGGCGTAGGTGGTAGAGGAAAATGTTGAAAATTGCGCATACGCCGCTGTGTGCGTTGGCTTATCGTGAAAAGCATTGGCAGCTAGATACATGCACAGGGCGGGACATGAGCATGCATATTTATGAGCCTGAGCTAAGGACGCTGCTTATTGGACTTTGATGTTAGGCGTGATTTATTTTTCATCTCCTTTGCTACTATGTTGACAGACATCAAGGAGAGAACGTGGGGTATTAAGAGGCATGTACGGGATTTACGATATTTGCTGCAAAAGTGGAGAGAATACGGATTAAAGTGTCGGGCGTTTAAACGATAGATTGAAAAGGCTAAAGTCTATAGCTAAATGTTTAGCGTATAAAGCTTAAAGTATAGACTATGTAATGAAAAGCATCTCGCATTTTGTTCACTGTCCTATCCTTATGGCGAAAAACCCATTAGACATACAAAGAATGGCCATAGGAGGTGCCATACCATTTACTTCGTGCCATATTTCAACTGCCGGTCACGTGCCACATGCCACGTTACACATTGGCCCCATTTGACAAATATTGACAAGCTGTTTTTTATTGACAATATTGCCTCGACAATGGAGTACGCTTCAATCTGTCTAGTTGACAATGCACAAAAGTAGTGCGATTCTTTCGAGCTGTCGCTCGGCCAAATAATGTTAGTGTTGGGTGTACAATAAACTTGTCCGCAATTTGACATTTGATAATGTCCCTAAAAGCGGGGCAAAATATTGCAAAGACTGTGCCAAAAGATGTTCTGCTAGACTGCTTTTAACGGCCACTTAAGCTATCACATTGACATCACTCGTCTGACAAATGTCACCATTCGTTTAGCCAGCTCCGCAAATTAGGCAACACTCCTTGCACCACGAAGCCACATATAAATGGTGTTGGTGTGAAAACGGCTAAATTATGCATATTAATTTTAGTCGCTTATCAGAGAAGCTTCAGCCTCAGCCTCAGCTGGAGCTGTGAAGTATTTTTGTTGTTCAATTAATCATGCACTTCAAAGATCTTTAGCTTAAATGGCCATTGCCTCCAAGAGGCTGTATAAATCATCTTCTGACAGTAAACTTCGTTTTAGATAATTTCAAAGAACAAATATTTTTGTGTATAGATTTCAAAATATTTTTCGATGGTTAATTTAGTTTGCAGGGTATAACGACTGATTTTTTGGAGTTTATGTTTTTGCAACGTCCGAGCTGCAATTATACAACAATTAAAAACAAACGCTTGAGAGCGTTGCAAGAATAGCGAAATTTACGGTTTCGCTGTGGTGGTTTGCATGGAAGCTACGGTTTTGGCGGCAAGCCGCACACAAATTACTGCGGCTTAATTAATGGCCAAGAAATGTTTGTGCGTCAACAAGCAAACGTTGGAAAAGCCTACCCAACCCAAAAAAAAAAAACTAGAAGATGACGAAAAGCTGTTGCCAACAAAAAAAAACAAGTTTTTAGGGGGGCGCGGACTGTGTAATGACAGGCGTTGACATCCCCTACGTGAGTGTTGCTTGGCTCCAAACCGGCGACTAGAAAGCGCCACATTTTCCAGGCACACGCAACACTGCCGAAAACTCAGCTGCGAGTTTTGACGTCACACCAACAGAAGCAGCAGCCACAACGTGAACAGACTATATTCAGCACATCGAACACTAAATACCCTTGCAGACTAGTTTGCAGCTCCTTCAATCAACTTTTAATTATTAATCATTGCAAACAATCAAATATCTGATGTTTAAAATGTGTTATCCATAGTAACTCTCATAGCTGGACATCCAAAATGTTTCTCAGATTTTTAATACCCTGTCCAAGAGTACATCAAACAGCGTGGCGACAACACACATTTGACTAAGCATCAATCTTTGGTGTGGGTAATACGTTGTATTTGTCTCTTGTTTGTTGATGTTGCTGGCTTGCATGTGTGTGTGTGTGAGTGTGTGTGTATATGTGGTGTGTGTGTGTCATGTGCGACATGCTCGTAAAAAGCGTTTATTTAGCCAAGAGCCAGGCAAGTGGCACATGACACCAACAACAACAATAACAAAGACGCACAGACAAAATGGCGACGTGCCAAAACTCTGCTCTGGAAATAGGGGTTCTGCTTTGAAGCGTCTGATGGTTGGCGCTTCTGCCCGGGTTTGTTTAGTATGGTAATGCTGATTTGGCTTTTACCACATCATTATGTCTTAACTGAAACTTGTTGTTCTTGTCTTTTTTCATTCTTTCTTTTTTTTTTTTTTTTTGGTGTATGTTAACAACTCTTTCATGTCGTTTTTTTCTTTGTGTTTTCTTGCCTTTTCTTTCAGGCTGCCAGTTTGTTAGGACGCTTTGCATATCCCACACCGAGGTCTGCTACGATGGTAAGTCAAGATACTAGCTGCGAAAACACTCGATTAACTCAATAGACTAGCATCAGATTGTGTTCATGAAGTGTAAGCTGACTGTCCTTGTCAACTGATAACTTGTGAAATATGACATAAAAAATGGGTAATGCTTGCTTATGGAAATTGATACATATATTTAGGGTTATTTGCAGTTAATGCATTGCAGCTCTTTTATTCCTTCTTTTGGCTAACTATAAATATAATAAATAAATAACGAGTGGAGACGGTACTAAAATTTCAACAATGGAATATCTGATTACTTGTGCTGCTTTAAATACTATAAATTTAAATAAATGAGTAGTAGAGCTAAGGAACAATGCACTGCAACACACTTGTGGCATTGCTGCACAGTTCGCTTCTGTTCTTGAACATTTGAACCAATGACTGGTCTCATTTGCAATCCTCGCCTAGTGCTTAATTGTCCTAAGTGCTCAGCCACATGCGAACGGAGTCGCCTTGCAATTTATAACGATTTCACAGAACACGAAACAGAACTGCGCTTGTGGCACTCCCGAGTCGAGAAAGGGCAACAATTGCCAAACAATTGCCAAAATGCGCTTCAGAATCGGTGTACCAAAAACTCCAATTGTGGGTCAACATGCAATGCTCACAGTTGAGTTTTAATGTCGGTTAGCAGCCGACGGAGTATAATTGCGTATTTGCCGAGCACTACAATGCACCAAGTGCATTCAGAAAGGGTGGGGGGAGGGGGAGGGTGGACCCAAACAAATAGTGAAATGTGGTTTGAGTGCAGACGTCGACTACTGCAGTGCATTATCGAGAACACACTCAATTACTTATGCAAGCACTGTGCGATTTTTGGATAAGCTGCAGCTGCGGGGAAAAGTAGCGAGAACAATTGTATCAGCAGCTGCAGCTGCTGCTCGAGAAAACCTGCAAAATTGTGTGAAAATTGTTAAAAAGAAAAAGGAAAGGTTGACCTTAAAAGGGAGAAAAATGAGAGTGCAGCCACACAAAAGGCAAAAAGACACACTGAACAGAAAAATTTCAGGATTTCTATATATACATATATATATTTCTATAGATAAAATATGTAGTGCTAAAGTAGTAGTATTAAAGAACTTGGAACTTGGAATAAGTTGCTAAATTAAATGTTTAAATTAAGTTTGAAACCATTTTAGGCAAAAACATATTTGGAAATATTGCTGTCTTGAAATTTCATAGAAAATGCGCCTTTGAAAATCTGACTTACACATTTATAGTAATAACAACGTATTACCAGGTGTATGAAAACAGGGCTTATTCAAGCTAGTACTGGCAGTAAAGCTAATATTTTTCTTAGTGCATACAGAGAGATGTGTGTGTTTGTGCAGGTATTGTGTGCCAGTGAACTGCATTGGCAGTTTCTTAACTCAGGCCGCGTTTACATTATGCAAATGATGTTCGAGAGAAGCTACAAGGATATGTATTTTAATGCTCGTAAATCAGAGAGAAAACAAAATGTGCCCAGAGGTTAGGAGGATATGGCATGTATTCAGAAGACGTAGAAAAGCGAGTAGATTGGGTTGACAGCTATGCTAAGACATGGACTATTAATAAAGTTACAAGACCTATTCAAATTGTGCATCATTTGCATTCCACAGACAACATCTTTGGCAAGTGCATACCAACCACTGGAGTCGACGTGGAGGACATTGAGAAGTAATTATCCTTGTTGCCAATTATGCATAATATTGTTTTAAATTAGTTTTTCTGTTATATACAGTGGCCCACACCTTATTTTGCACAGTGTCAAAGAAAAAAAGGAATTGCCTGCCATAAAATAATCATTCATTATTTTTCAAAAATTCCAAATACCGATGGTAGGTAACCATATTAACCACCTAAATTAATATATGACCCCAATACACTGGGGTTTCCCCACCTGCTAGGTAGGATTATGTAAAAAAGTAGCCTATTTTCTTTGACACTGTGCAAAATAAGGTGTGGGTCACTGTATGTATGTTGCATGTGGAATTAATACATTTCTTATTTATTATGCAGGACACCACTCACCGAGGACCAATCTCGATTGCTGGCCACCATGTTGGAGGAGCTTCAGGGCGCCGGCTTAGGCTGGGATCATCATTATGTCCAGTGTCGCATCCAAGGAGCACTGTTCTCGCTGCAACGACAACAACAGTTGCCGCCGAATCTGTGCGCAAACTTAGCTCCATCGCCTCCCGAATACGCTGATCCTGCAAGCGCTTTGGCATACGTGCGCTTCATACCACCCGAGCAGGAGCCGCAGCTGGACTACTTTGAGCCGGAGCACGAGCAACTTTATCCGATGAGCAAAAAACAGTTGCAGAACGGCGGTCTCGATAGCATCTTGCAACAATTGCAAGTGCAGGATCGTCGTCGCTTGCGCCATGATCCGCTCGAGCTGGAGCACTTTGGCAAGCTGGAGGGGCATGAAAAGAGCACACAACTGGAGCTACCAAGCGTGATGGATGCATTCCTTGACACAGAACGGCAGCGCATGGAACGGGAACAACAATTGCGTCTAGCCGAACTGGATGCCAGCCAGAAAGCGGAGCAACAGAATCGTCTGGAATTGTATCAGATCTTGGCTGCCTCTGAGCCCGATCCGCAGCCCTATCAGCGCAATCAGCAGCCAGCGAATGCGATGGACCAACTGGAAGCGATTGTCGAGCAGCAACAGCAGCAGCAGCAGAAACAGCAGCAGCAGCAGCAGAAACTGCAGCAGCAGAAGCAGCAGCAGAGGGAACAGGATCAGCCGCAGGCAGCACCAGTCTATATGCCCGACGAGGTGAACGAGTCCAGTGAGCTTTATTTTCCGGATAACTTTGCACCACTGAAGCGTCGCGTAGCTCCACACTCCTTCTTCCGTGAGCTGGCCAACGAGCAGATAACACCCGAACTGGTAAAGCGACGTCCTGACAACAACGATGAGTTGGAGCAGCAAATGGTGGCACAGGAGCTGGCCCTGGAGTCCAGTTTGCGGCGTAATTCGCTGACACCCTTGGAGGAGGAGGCTATGTTGGCCTCCAATAGCTTTCCGCGCGCCCAGCACAATCAGCGCGTCTACACCGAGGGTGGTATGCTCCTGATGCCACAGCTGCCCGAGCAACTCTCCGAGGACTCTGCACAGGCCGATGAGCCAGCGGACATGAAGCAAACATTGTTGGCCAACATGTTGGGATTTGCCCGTCACGAGCGATTGGATGTGAAGAAGCCAGGACCACAGCTGGGTCCCCCCGCAGAGCTGAGCAATCAAGTGGAGACGGACAAGCCGCGACGCCCGACGGACAATGCCAACAAGGAGGTGCTGCCTGCGCATATCAAGGGTGGCGACTCCAACGAGCCGTACAAGAAGAAGAAGGTCATCAAGGAGCAACACTCGGACGAGGATCATGCGCCGCACACCGTAGACACTGAATATGCTCATGTGTTCGTCAAGAACCCGTAAGCGGACGAAATGATTATAAATCTTAATTATTTATCCCATGTTAACTTATCTATTGTTGTGTGCTTCTCTCTTGCAGCATTGACAGTTGGTACGATGGGCAGCGCATTATGAATGAGCTGGCGCAAATACTACACATGCAGGGATACTTTTCTTATTTAACGTACGTTCCCACTTGCACTGATCTAAATTCGTAGAATTTATTGACTCACTCAGTTATGTTTCTAAGAGCTAAGACTAATCTCTCATACATCCATTTGAATGTTGCAGCGTTCAACCACACGAAGTCAGCTTCCGGGTGGACTCAAACAACCCCGATCGCAAGACGGCCGCCGATGTGGCACGCTACATCAACGAGAACCGCGGCGTCAAGAACAACATCCAGCGGCGCGTCGGTTTCTATGTGCTGTACGCCGGCGTCGGTGATCGTGTCAAGGATCTGCGGGATCCGAGCATCACTGCGTCGCACATTGAGCTGGCCGAACAGGGACCGGATGTGACCCACATTATGGCCTATATGTTTGCCGGCGCAGGTGCCGCGGCGGTGATTGTGATCTTTGTCACATTGATACTGATCAAGAGGCACGATCGCAAGCGTGATAAGCTGGGTGGATTGCAATCGGGTATGACGGGCGCGGAGAGCTGCAGCAAGGACTATCAGGAGCTCTGTCGCGCAAGGATGGCCGGCAAAAATGGCAACGCAACGCCGGGCAACGCCGGTTCTGGAACTGGTGCTGGCGGTACCGGTACGACGGACCAGTCGCACAGCGGTCGCATCACATCGCTGAGCAAGGAAAACGAAGCACGACCACCATCCTCACGCTCCAGCACTTCATCGTGGAGCGAGGAGCCAGCACTGACGAATATGGACATCTCCACCGGACATATGGTGCTGGTATGTGTGAACCCCCCAACTCCTCCCGTCCTTCAGCTAATAACCCGTCTTGCAGTCCTACATGGAGGATCATCTGCGCAACAAGGGACGATTGCAACGTGAATGGGAGGCACTGTGTCGCTATGAAGCGGAACCCAGTGCTCGAGACGCCGCCTCCCAGCCGCAATGTACAAATTTCAATCGTCCTGGCGCTCCGCTACCCTATGATCATTCGAGAGTTGTGCTTAATCATTTGGCCAATGCTGAGGGTTTGGATTATGTGAATGCATCCACAATTGTGAGTAGTTCGCGTGTAACATTATTCATAGAGGTGATCTGCAACACTTCCAAGAACAAGAACTGTACTCTTCCATAGCTCTCTACCTCTTATAGACTGTGAAATCTGATCTCTTCTCCCTCCCTCATAACAGACCGATCATGATCCGCGGGCACCCGCCTATGTGGCAGCCCAGGGTCCGCTTCCCTCGACACTGGCGCACTTCTGGCAAATGATTTGGGAGCAGGGCGCCGTTGTTATTGTGGCCCTGTGCCGACTGCAGGAAAATGGAGAGGTTGCTTGTGCGCGATATTGGCCAGAAGAAGGTGCTGAGGTTTATCATATCTATGAGGTGAGTTGCTCTAAACCACTTAACCACAGCTGAATAACTTGTAGCTTGTATTTTTGTTTAGGTTCATTTGGTTAGTGAGCACATTTGGTGTGATGATTACCTCGTACGTTCTTTCTATTTGAAAAATCTGCGCACTAGCGAAACTCGCACCGTCACCCAGTTCCATTTCCTGTCCTGGCCGCAGATGGGCGTACCGGCGCAGGCCAAGGCGCTCCTAGACTTTAGACGGTCAGTAGAGGACCCTATGATAATATAACTCTGAAGTCGGACTTATCATTTCTGTTGTTTATTTCACAGCAAAGTGAACAAGTCGTATCGTGGTCGTTCCTGTCCCATTGTGGTGCACGGCAGTGCAGGAGCCGGTCGCACTGGATCATACATACTGCTGGATCTGGTGCTGGGACGCATGAACAAAGGAGCGCGCGAAATCGACATCGCCGCCACGCTTGAGCATCTGAGGGATCAGAGAGCCGGAGTGGTGGCCACCCGACAACAGTTCGAGTTTGTGCTAATGGCTGTCGCGGAGGAGGTGCATGCGATACTCAAGGCCCTGCCAGCGAATACATCGGGTGAGAAGCGGGAGTTGGACAAGGAGGGTGGCACAGCAAAGGAGGCACTTAAGGAAGACAAGGCGCAGGAGGCCGCGGAAGAGGAGCCACCCACCAGCAGCACCAAAGCAGCAGCTGCAGCGGCAGCCAAGGAGAAGGAGAAGGAGAAAGAGAAGAAGAAGGACAAAGAGCCGCCCAAGGAGCAAAAAACGCCGGCCAAAACGCAGACACAGTCGGCCAAGAAGTAGGCAAAAACAAAAACATAAACGAAACAAAACAAATGCAAAAAAAAAAAGAAGAAAATTTATAATAACAAAAACAAAACAACTTTTAGTTCAAATCACGTTTGTTGCAGCGTTTCGGGGGTCTAGATTTATTTAATTAGTAACTAGTGATTAAAACATATTTTAAACAAATTTATGATTTTTGGGTCTAAGCACAAGGAAGGTTCGAAAAAGGCAAACTATGGTCGGCTAGCGTTGGATACACATTTAGTTTCAAATACAATTTGAAAAAAGCCTAAGTTACGCACAAATGCACCAAGAGTTAGACAACGCCTGCAACTTTGCAGCATCGCTTGCCCCACGGCCAGCACGCTGTTTCCTGTGCACACACCAGCCCGTGACATTTGAAATGCGTTTCTGGCGGCGGTTATTAAAGCGTTGCTGCTAGTGCGGTGTTCAGCACTTAATGCACAGATTATATTATATGAAACATATATACATACATTTAAAATGACAAAACTAACAAAATTCATATTTGAGTGTTATATACAAGAAATATTTATATATATCTATATACATCTAGTATATTATACATGTGTAGCTGTTAAGCATTTAAATTCGATTATGAATGCATTTTACCTTACGCGTTTATCGATGTTGGCATAAGCTTCATCTGAACACACTTACACTAATTAACGTGCTTGATATAACCAGTCAGAAATACTAAAAGAACAACAAAAGACGAACTGGCCAAGTGGTATACATATGCCAAGCAAAGCCAAACAACATGAACATAAAAACAAAAACACTTAAACGCAGCCACAACTCACAACATACAACATACAACATACAACATGCAACATACAACATACATATACAAAATGACACATACATATGAATTAACTACATACATATAGGATGAATGAAAAATTTGTACCTAAACAGAAACAACACAAAAATCTAAAAATCTATTTACAAACGCAAAGAAGCCAGATATAAATACAAGAAGCTATTGATGTGTATGACAATTAATTATACAAGTTTATTATTATATAAAACAAACAAAATATATATGTATACAAATTATTCATATACAATAATAATTATTATGAGTGTCAATACTTATATAACTTATGACTTATCGATAACTATACTATCTGCGTGTATCTTTGAACAAACATATTTGAATATTGTTTTACCAAACCATATGCAATTAATACTATTCAGTTCATTCAATCCGATCCTAACATTTATAATTTACAAAAGAAAACGAAAAATAATTCGAAAGCGCAGATCAATTTCGGAGCAGTGATTTCAAACAATGTCTGGCCTCGTTTTAAACTCATATATTTCTAATCTGATTTTGTGGCAGCTAGAAGCGTTGGTCGCAAATTGTTTGGGATCGCGAACTGCCCGAAAAGCATCGCGTTTAGGAGGGGTGTTACACACAAAATAAGTAAAGCAACATCTAGAAATCGAAGCTTTAAATAACCACAAAATTCTTTAAAAAAAAAAAAAATAATGCTTTTGGAAGCATACAGATATACTAATTACAGAGAAACACAAACCACACATACACATGACAAAAAAATACTATCAAACAAGAAGAAAAAAACTCAGGCACGACCCTTTGAATGTTTCAAAAGGACTAATAGCAAACGTAAAACAGGACTTAAACAAAGAACATATGGTTTAGATGCGGTTTATACAAATGACCGTATAACACGCTACACGATACACCACAAGGTACAGCCACAAAGATACAAATGACTTCAAGATATATAATAATGACTCGAGATTACACAAAATTAGTTAAATAAGTGCAAATTATTCAAAAACCAAAAAAAAAAAAAATATATAAAAACATAAAACCAAAAACGACGATGAAGAAATTGAGTTGAGTTAAAGCAGGCACTAAAAATACTGCAATAAAAACTAAAAAAAAAAAAAAATAGCGCTGTAAGAATAATAAACATTTTCTGTAGCAGTTGATGTTAAAGTACATAATGAAAACAAAAAAACAAAAGAAAAAAAAACAAATACAAAAACAAAATGAGTTATGGTAGTTTGAAATAAACTTTTTTGAAAACAAAATGTCAACAAAATAATATTAAGAAAATACCAAGAAATTTAACTAGACGCAACTTTTATTTGTTAGCATTTTTTTCGTTTAAAATGAAATTTCATTAAAAAGAAAAACTACACACAACACAAAAGCAAATGAAAAACAATATTACAATAACTGTGGCAAGCCCACCAACAACTTCGGGCTTGCAAAAACTCCAAAAAACAAATGAAAAAACACAAAAATTTATTAACGTGGTAGAAAGTACTTAAATATTAATATATACAGTTTGACGCAAAAAAAAAAATGGAAATTAATTTTTCCGCGTACATTTTTTCATTAGAGAGTTTCAGTGTTAATTAAATACAAATTACAGCAAAATATTTCCAAATGTTCTTCGACAAACAAATTAAATAAGTGTACTAAAAATATAAAAGATGAAGAAGAAGCAAAAAATCTCTAAATGTATTGTAGTAAAAAGCGTAACACAAATTAAAGACAATTATTGATGTATATTTGACATAATAATAATTTATTGTGGAAAAAACTAAAACCATGCGTAGAAATTTGAACGGAACTTACATATAACAAGAAAATTAATAAATTATATAATAATACGAATAATAATAAAAGTAAAAAAATATATATGTATATATTATATAAACATATATTTATATATGTATACATATATATATATATATGTATATATATATATATATATAAATATATTAGAAATGATGTCACACACTATATGCATACCATTCGTATGAGATTAAAGGTCAGAAACTAACTTATTATTTCCTTATACTATTTCATTGATGGTGTAGATATACAAAATGAAAATGAAACAGCAAAACATGACCTGCACGGACAGCTAAAGATTTAGCGCTCGACGCAACGGAACATTATGACCCGCGAATTTTACTCGGAACACAACTCCCGCTGGAGTTCAACGTGTAAAATTCACAAATAACAAAATATATATTTTACGCACGTAATTAAGGGAGAGCATAGCCACACGAGCTGTGTGTATTTAGTGTAAAAGCAAGAATATGCCCAGTTCGGTACTGATCCCAAATAGGGAGACTAGCATTACGCAACTTTCAAGAGAAGAGCAGATAGAACGAAACGGATACGGACAAATTAAATGACAGACGAACCGAAAACTAAATGGTTTGAGTTCCTAGATTAACGCAAGCTGACTAAATGAGGAAATGTTGAAGAAGAAGAAATAACGCTGGACCTGCTGTAAATACGCACATCTTAACTTCGAACAGCTAAACCTGACAAATACTGACGACGCAAAAAAAAAAGGACAGACCCACACGGACAACCGGACATAACTTAGTTTTAGGCCTACAGAATGAGATTTACTTGAAGTTTGCGTAGTTGAATGATTCGATTCGATGAAAGTTCCGATACTGGTGCAGTATTGCTTATAGATTAGTGTGAAATACATATGACGTTCAACATGACTAAAAACACAAAAATGCTACTACAATTAAGAACATACGTACAACAACTTCTTAATTACTTATATACATTTGTTTAGATTATTTTATTGTTTCGGTTTCTTATTGATCAAATAATATACAAATACAAATAAATACAAAAAAAAGGAAAAACATATAATATAAAAATATATCTATAGCATACATTTATCGTACATTACAAAGTATGTGTGTTGTATTTAAACAAACTTATTCATATACAATTAAATATGCATATAAACAAATAACAGTACATATATATATATTATTGCTGTATGTTTCAATTAAATAATATAATTAAGCAAAATCAAATACCAAGCGCAGGCTTTCATACATTTTTGGAAAACAAAAGCAACAAATTATATTATTATATAATTTAAGTGAAAACATTAACAATTATCGGTGTGTACAATATAAACATATATATATATATGAATATCTGTTTAGCCACTTGGCTACAATTTGTGTTATTAAGCAACATGATACAAAAGCCAAAATTAAACAAAAATGTTACAAAAAAATTGTAAAATCCAGCAGAAAAAATTTTATGCTGGCTGAGGCCACTTAAAATCTTAAATGTACTAACAATTTATTGAATTAAAACAAAAAAAATGCATTACAAAATTAAAAATGCGATACGATGGAGACAAAACTACACACATTAACATAAACATGAACCAACATGTTTATGGACATACCTATTTGAGGTTTTTTGTGCAAAAAAAAAAAAAAAAAACTAAGATATATATAAATCTATATAAATGTATAATTCAATTATTTACGACAAGTACAAGCATACATATACTACATATAAATAATTATACATATAAACACATATATAAACGATTTAATTATTCAGCAAACAAAAAATAAAACCCAGTTTTGGATTTGAATTCTTAGTATAATTATCTCGAGCAGAGGTCACAAGAGAAATTTAGAGATAACGAGAAAACATATATCGAAATGTAACGCGCCATTGTGTAATATGCGCTACATAAATATATGCTATATACATATACATATATATATATATATACATATATATGCCTATATATATATACGTATATATATATCTATATGTATATATTAACCTGGATGTATAAATGTAAATCAAAACGCTACAAAAACTAATGCGAACAATTCAGAACTTTGATAAATAGCAGAGCAAGGAAACGATGACAATTGAGTTTGATATAATGTCATAATGTCATGTAGAACCGGTAATAATTATGATTATTATTATAATACAAACAACAAAATAATAAAGAAACCCTTAAAAACCAAAACCCAAGACCCAAAAACAAAACAAATGCATACAGCAATCGCTCATTGAACGCACGATATTATTTTAATGAGTCTAAATGACTCGCCATTATATATTTTAACTGCTTAACAAAGTAATCGAAGCTAATCCGATATACTACTACTGTAAAACGAAACACCAGTCAAAGTTCCAATACAATGTATTGTACTCAATGCCGTATTGGAATCAAATAGATGTAATTTCAGCTTAGTCGACACTCCTCAAATGGAGTAAGAAACTTAGACAACATATGCAAACATACAACAACATATTACAACACTGCACTGCAACACTATTTACGTTATATATATCCAGCACTTTTGTTCAAACCCATCATCAGAACACATTTACACTTGTTTTTAGAGTTTTAACATGGTTTAGCATCTAAATTGAAAGAAATTATATCTTTGTTTCAGCTTTTCTTCAAATTATTGGCAATCGATTAACTTATATGAAAATTGGTTGAAATTGGCCAGTTTTTGTAAACTTTTTAATCCCATACGTATATATTTTAAATCTTTTCCAACTTGGCTTTAGCGAATTTTTTTTAATTATTCAATAAATTGGGTCAAAATTGGGACTGGAAGAAAATGTTGTTCTTAATTGGTATTACAAAAATTGGCATTGGTATTGGTATTAAAAACACTTTTTTTTATTTATTGGTAATTATAAAAAAAAGTGTTTCTAAAATAATTTTTTTTTAACTATATATTTGAAATTTTTTCAAAATTTTTGTGTAAGAAAATTTATACAAAAATGTTTAAAATACTTTACTTTAAAAATTCGATTCTAAATTACTTTCTACGAATTTTCTAGGTTCTAATATATGAAATAGCTAAAGTTGGGATAGAAATACAATTTTTACACCGAAAAATTTACCCCATACTAATTTTCCAATTGGCAATACATAAATTAACGTTGGTTCGTTTTTTCAACACAGAGCACACCGAATATCTAGAATAAATATTTTGCAATTCTAATTGTAATGAATAGTGAAGACTATTTCACATATCTCTAATCAAATGCAAATATGCAATTGCATTGAATAAATCAATTAAAGCTTCCAAAAAAAAAAGGAAAAATAATCTAAGTAAAGCGCACGGCAAAGGCACTAAATTGTTTTTGTACAATGTTTTTTGTGAAATTCTCAGAATTGAATGAAAAATGCACTTAGAGCAAGTAGTGCGTGACAGAAGGACATAATTATTTCCATATATCAAATATTCACAGCATACAATATGCTTTATATAACCAATAATAAGCATTTACAAATGCATACATAATCTACATACATATATAATGATCAGTGCACCGCGACTTTTTTGCATATTAATATATTTATTTGAACCGTTCTTGCATTTTTTCATATGCGATAATATAGTGCACGCGGCGGGTTAAACCAGTAGGTACCTTGCCGGAGGAGGAGTTGAGGAGCTCTATAAAAAATTACGATTGAAATAAGCCAAACAAAATTAACCAAATCAATTCATTATGCAAATTAATGTAATTGTACGTATACTAACATATATTTATTCAATTGGTGTTACATACATGATCTACATAGTACATATATAATGGTGAGTGCACCGCAATTGGTGTTACATACATGATCTACATATATAACGATGAGTGCACCGCGGATTTTGTTTGCATATTCTGATATTTTATTTAAACGTTCTTGCATTTTTTCATATGCGACAAAATTGTGCACATGACAGGTTAAACCAGTAGGTTCCTTGTCGGGCGATGATTTTTTTTAGGAGCTCTGCAAAGAGTTCCTGATAACAGAACAAGCAAAAAAGAAAAAAAAAAAAAAAAACTTAAACAAATTACTCTAATTATTATATTCACATATATTTAATCAATTGGTGTTAAGCATTAAAAAAAACTACAAAAAAAATGATAAAAGAATGGAAAACCTTCTCGAAAAAGGAAACAAATTTGGCGTAATTTTTATTGATATTTTTATATTTATGTAATGGTTCAGTTATAATAATCAGGTAATATTTTTCTAAAGACAACTATTAGTTTTGCATAGTATCATTCAGTTCACCATAACAATCTCAGTTCAGTTTAGATACGTTATTCGCACATTTCCGACCTACACAATGTGTTTTATTCTTAGCTACTCTGACACGCCCTATTGCAAATGTAGCACACAAATTACGCCCTGCCAAGCCACCCCTTTGCGTTTGCCACCCTCCGACAGCATGTTGCTCAGAACAAAGCAACAAAGCAAAAGTACCGCGCCAAAAAAAAAAAGGAAAACAAAAATAATAATAATAATAAAGCTAGTATAAAATCGGGTCATAGCCAATTTTATATGCTAGCAACTCAGCTGTGGTGGTTCAGCCGCATCTGTGCCAGCCTTCACTGTATGTGTGTGTTCGTGTTTTTTCGAGTTTTCGATTTCATTTGGTATTTTGGCAGAATTTCAGCTTTCGTATGGTTGCTGTTCGCCTGTTACGAATGTCGGAACATTTCTTTGAAATGCCGCAATGAAAGGCAAAAAGCCGCCGTGCAAACGCTTTGATGATTTTCCGCATGCCGCCAAACCGTTGCCACCACCATCAACCACAACAACAACAACAACAACAACAGCATCAGCAAGCGCATGCAACGACAAGGAACGTTTTGATGACCGCGTTTTTATGTAGTTTTTTTTTTGTATTTTGGCCTGCTGATGATGATGTTTGTCGGTGTTTGCGTTTGCATTTGCCATGGGCCGATGAGCACACACATATCAATTTAGGGGAGTGGCATGCGTGACGCTTACGGAACGAGATTATAGACTCTTCTCACACTCCCAATTCCCAATGTCCCACATACATATTGCTGAGTGTGCGGCAAAAGTTCCTTTGTTGTTGCTGTTGTTGTTCCTGTTGCTGTCGCTGTTCCAAGTGCAGCTGGGCGTTCCCGTATCAGGAGCACTGAGGAACAGCAACAGGAAGACTATGGGGTCGAGTATGTGGCAGAGTAGTGAAGTAAGTGGAACAGGAGCAGCAGATTTTAAGGTCGGCAACACAAGCTGCAGCATTTTGATTGCGGTTTTGATTCACTTAGCCTCTTTAAATGCTTAATTCATCAACGCCCATGCTTCAAAGATAGCATTCAACGTATGGAAAGGCATGCGAGGGTATATTTAATTTGTGACTTAGTTGTGTAAGTAAATATAACAACATTGCCAGTACTCTTTCAATTTAAATCAACTTACTTATAAAACCAGCTGAGTATATTTTAAACATAATGTGCGTATGGATTATGATTTTATATGTGTTTGAATTAAAACTTCTATAGTGCATACCTAATATTTTATTTAGTCTAAGGATACCAATCTTTAATATTGCAAAATCAGATGAATTTCCAATCTTAAACTTTAAATTTAGGTGAGCCTTTGATAAATTTATCCACTGTCGCTATCCTCATCATATACAAAATTCAAACCTTACTAAGTATTGAAATCCAGAGGGCGCCACAAATGCATAATATTGGCGATTGCGATTTATTGATTGGTATCGAGAGCGTACATCGGATGAGTGTCTACTATTTATTGCACAAGTGGAGCAAGGACTCACATATCATGTTACAATTAAACACAACTTTTTGTATGTCGAATTCTGTTTTTTCTTTTGTCTGATGGGAACTATATATATACTTATATAATTTTGATCGTTTTCTTGGCACGTTTCTATTCTGGCTAGCATGTGCACTCACCAGTGACAAATTAGGTGTCTGCATTGGCTTAACTGTCCTATGCGTATAAGAACTCTTTTCGGGCACCTGCGGCGAAAAGACTGTTGCTAAGGTTGCTGACTTGGATAAAGTGACCAGAACATTCAGCTGCCTACGCCTAGATGGCAGCAGCAGCAGCAAGCCGCAGATATTTCCCAAAAGATGGCGCCAGCGTGAAAACCTGTGTCAAACAGTTTTGTTCACGAAGTGTGACAATTTAGTCGGAAAGTAATTGTGTAGTCTGTTTAGACAGGCAGAATTATTAATAAAAAAAATAACAAAAATAACAATTCAATGAATGCAAATTATTGGATATTATTTAATTCTGAAAAAATGCATAAAAGTGTGTGCAATAGAAATATAACGAAATATATACATTTTTTAAAGTTGTCACCTCGATACAACTGAAATAATTCATATGCAAAGCGAAAAACTCGCGGTTGGTAAAAAATTAATTCTGAAAATTGAATAAATTACGCGAATTAGGTAGCAGGCGAACAGAAATCGATGCCCGCAGTCGAAGCAGCTGTGCCAGAAGTTGAGAATCGTTTAGGAGCGCAAACACACACACAAACACATCCACACACTCACACAATCGAGAACACACTCGCCCCGCTGGCATAGCCAGAAAATGCTTTTCCTCCAAAAAAAAAAGTCAAAAGTAATAAGTATGTGAAAGAAAAAGAAGAAGAAGCAGCAGCAGCAGCAGCAGTCAGCAAACACTTGAGGCAGAGATAAACTCGGCAGCTGCTGCTTGCTGCCTCAGACTGAATGTGTTGGCCATAAAACATTTTTCATAGCCACTGACGGGGTGGCACGGGCACGAAGGGGGTTGCAAATGTCTCGACCGCCACTATCTGGAAAATTAATGTTCAGCAAGCGAGTGAGCAAGTAAGCAACATAGATAGGGAAAATAAGAGATGTAGACGGTGAGAGAGAGGGAGACAGACACAGAGGGAGGTATCTGGTGAGAGCGTGCGTGGAAAAATCATCAAAGGTTGCCGCATCGGCGTTTTCGCCTTTGTGCCAAAATCCTCAAAGGAATTTTCCGATATTTGTAGCAGGCGCACAGCAAGCGTCAGCTGGCAAAGTTGACCAAGAAAAGCCACAAAATAAAAAAAAAAGAAACACACACACAGTCGACCTCAGCACACCAATGAATTTTCCGACGATATGTATGTATGTTTTTTTTTTTCGCTTGGGGAGAAAATTCGCTTTTCATGTGTGCCACTCACACACACACACACTCTCACATGTGATTTATCGATGAGATGCTGCGACGTCAGCTCTGACGTCGATCTATTTGGCGAGAGCCGTATTTTTATTTGGAGATTTGTCATCACGTTTTCCACAGTGATGTCATTGTTTGGCAGCGAGTGAAACACGCACTTAATGTCGGCAAACAGGCGAAATTTGTTTTATCAGTGTCTACTAGTCAGTTTTTATGAGCCGCTAAGCCTCGATACTACCAATTTTGGTAGCTCATAAAAAATTCGAAATCAGTAATCGAATTCATTCAAATAAGGCCTTAGACAATAACATAACTATTGTTATAAAAGAATATTACTCATAAATCTGTCAGCATTAAATGACAACGTTTAAAGTAGACAATAGATTTGCGGGAAGGGGAAGGGGAAACTAAAATGGGGAATTCATTTATAAGCAATCAATAAATTTATGCTTAAATTTGAAGTGAATTAAATGAGATTTTTATGAGTGTACCAAATCGAGTAAAGCATGTGTGTACAAAAAACATCAAATTATGCAGGTCCGAACTTCCAGATACTCTATTCAAAGTGTGGCAAGAGTTGAAGGTAAATGATTAACATAAAGATATAAAAAGATGGATTTTGATATTGAAACTGATATAGATTTTAATACATTTGATTCCATATATTTCTAAAAGAACTTAAATATATAAGCCTTTGTTTCAAGATACAGCCAGGGAAAAGGACTCAGTATACCCATTCTGCCTCTTGTTTAGAAAACAGGGTGTTTCAAATTCCAAACAGCTGCCATTTGCGTGACTTTAAAAATCATATAAATGTCAGTGTCAGCCGATTTGAGACCTCCCTCAATCCCCCAAGTATTTATTTACTTTTGGCACGTCTGTGGTAGCAGCTGGCCCATGAGGGCACAGGGAAACAAAGTCATTATGAAATAAAGATTTAGATTCAGGTTCGCATTCGAGCCTCGACTGTGATGGACTTGCAACTTGGCGCGTGCCCCAAGACGTATGCGAAAACACACAGGCCAATTAAACATTGGCCAACAGCTTTGTTTAGTCTGGCCAAATGCTGACAGAGCGAATTGGAGGATGGGGAAACATCATTTGCTTTGGCATTTTAAACAAATGTTGCAATCCCGCTTGGTTAAGGCAACAAGCATTACAACAACAACAACAACAACAACGCAAGCTGTACCGCAAATAAATTCGTATTATTTTTAGCTTTTGCTGAATGGCGACGAAATGTCTGCAATGAGTGGATGGACCGGGGCTTTTTCCGGATTGTGAAAACGTGCCTATAAAATACTTAGTAATGGGCATATGTGGTGCAAAAAAAAGGCACATTTTTTATGTATATGCAACTATTAAATGTGTTTATTCTGTTAATATAATATTGAGAATATGATTGAATCTTGTCAAATTAAGATTAAACATAAATAAATAAAGAAAAGTCTTTTTATTCGAATTTGTTGATATAAGGCTTCCAAATCTGTTTTCAAATATTAAGAAAAAATATTATTTAGTATCATTAGAGAATTAAGTTCAAATGCTATAGCTTAATTAAGTGTCATATTGACTACAATGCTTACTTACTATTTTTTCAAGCTGGTGCATAACTCAAGCAAATCGAGTTATTTGCACATTCCGATGGCAACATGCTCACTCTTTTCACTCGACCGCTGAGAAAGAAGCGGCGCAAAACACAGTCAACAGTTCTCTGAAGTAAACCAAGCAAATGATCACTTCTTAAAGTACAAAAATTCAATAAATATCAATAAACAAACTGAGAAAAAAAGCAGATATTTAAGGAGTTAATTGAAGAGAACTTCAACAAAAGCCGCAAAAGCCGACAAAAGCAAGTGTTTAAGTTGAAGTTAATTTTAAAGGCAAAGTTGAGCCAATAAGCAAATCGACATTAAAAAAAAACTCCAGACACTTTAAAACAACTGTAACGGTAATCATATTAACTAAGCGAGCACGAAACTTAATTAAACTGCCCAAAAAGTGCAGACGATCTGGCGAAGAACGTTGTTGTTGTTGTTGTTGTTGCTGTTGATGGTGATGTTGCTCTTGTTGTTGCTGTAGCTGAGACCAGTCAACGGATGCGCTTAAATAATATTAAAATATGCGCGTTTTGCTGACGACAATGTGAGAAGACAAGAAAGAGAACATATTATGGGCACGCCGAATACTAAATACCCTTGCTTAACGAAATTTTTTAAATGGCAACAACGACAACAACAATGAAAACAATTAACTGCAATGAGTGGCAGGCAGGAAGTTTTGGGGAGCTGCACGTGAAGCGACCTTGCAATGTCGCAATGAACACAAGGCCAATAATGATGATGAGAATATATATAATAATGATGTTGCTGCTTGGTGATGTTGCGACGGCTGCTTGTTATATTTTAGCCGACTAACTGTTAACTGGTATAGACTTGGGCCGCCCCCAACTGCATTCCAACACGTCAAGGTAAAATGTGAATAAACTTATCTAACTGCATGTTGCATGCCACTTTGTTGAAAGCATAACAACAACAGCATTGCGGGGCCATTAAATTATTGCTAATAATAATGCAATTTGCAACCGTTCTTTAGACGCCTTAAACTGAATTGCATTGGGAGATCGTCCAATTTGTTGCTAGTCAAGCTAATTGGTTACAGTTTGAAGTGGATACAAAATGGATGCAAGAGGTAAATATATTTAAATTATGTACTAGAATAAAACTTGCCAATTTTGGGTATACCTATTAGTGTTACTATACAAAATTGTTGGCATCATTTTAAGTCAATATTAAACCATGGGAAAAATTTAATTCAACTTAAATTTTTTACTATAATAATTTCAATTAAACTCAAGAATTTTATTTGTTTGCATGATTTTTTGGCGTGAACTTTGAACTCAAGATGGTTGACATTCTCAGAGCCGGTTTTGGTTTTGTTGTGGCCACCTCAAACAAACGCAAATGGGTAAGGCTACTTAATGGAAACTAATGGACACACGTGATAAAATCTACTTCCGCAGGATTACAAAGTCAGCGCCCTAGAGTCGGGTTCACCAAACAAAGTAGGAGTCGATGTCGGGCTCTTGGGGTCAATTCCTAAACTGGCAGCTGCCGTTGCGCATGCGCGGACAACGAAGCTGATGGATTTGGAATTGCTATGGCAACAGCAAAGAGGAAAACAAATAACAACCGGGTAGAGGCGTGGAAAGGATAATGTGTCGAGGGTGAGGGCGAACTCTGGTTGCCAGACTGTGCAAGCATATATAAGATACAGCTCTAAAAGGATTTACAGATACTTTATGTTTACTTTAATTGGTTTGTCTGCCAGCGCCACGCGTCGCCTTCTCTCTCTCTCTCTCTCTCTAAGTGGATTTTAATATTGGTCTTTTGAGTGTTGTTGTTTGACTGCAGCGAGATTGCAGCAGCTGTTGCCAAATTACACATCAGCCATCAGTTGGCAATTATTTATGTGCCGTTGTGCGCATATCCTTGCCAAAAAGCCACCAATTGCCACATCCTTTTTTTTTGGCTGCACGAATACAAAACCACAGCGGCAACAGCAGGACTCAAATGAAAGCTACCAAGCCCAATGGCACACAAAACCACATAAAGCAACAGACTAAATACCTTATTCTAAGGGTGGCTCAAACATGTGTTGACTTTACTAAAAACTCAGAAAATTATCACACAATATTCGTTGTGGTTAATATTTCTCGGTACAAAATATCCTAGATCTTTCGAGAGTAAAAAAAAAATGAAATTATGAACTTCAGCTGAAACATTTATACAATTTAGATACAAAATGAGTCTGCTGAACAATCCATGATTAAATAGGTATTCAGCATGGATTGCAAGTCACAGTTTTGAATGAATGTTCAATTGAAGTCACTCCTCCGCCGTTTGTAGACCTTAACACGACATTTTTTAATCCCTTCTTTGTATGCATTTTCTGAGTAGCCAGCACAACAATAGTCAACCCTTAATAAAACTTAATAAAAAGTATTCACTATAGGGGACAGCTGCATTTGCATTGACCCCAGCAAAGCAGCAACTGGTCTATGGAATGATTCAAGTTTTTTTTTTACATTTTAAGCTAATTTGCATTTGTTCGAGTTGTGAGTGGAAATGTGGCCACTTGTGGACAGCCCGGAGGGTGTGACAACACTAATTGTCGGCAGTTCAACTATGAAGTTGCACATATGTTTAAAGAAAACCCTGTGGAACAAAAGATAACAATAAGCCGGAGTTTTCCAATGGACTAATAATGCTCAATTTGTTTTATTTATTATTATTTTATTTCCTGTAACTTTTGGTTTATTTTTCTTATGTTTTTATAATTTTTTGTACACACAATGGCGAATAACAAAGGATACAAAGCCGCAACATCATGTTGTAAACCTTGTCAGCTGACGCACACATGTATGTCTCCAGCGACCTTACGCAAGAGTTACGTCAGTTGCCACATTCCCTATTTCTGTGCCACACCCGACCACCTCCGCACCATTGTACGTGTGTTATTTTAACAGCAATTCTAATGAAGCGCAAAAAGCGTTGAAATACATTTTGTAAAACAAAGTAAAACTCAGCGGTGGCAGCAATAGCAACAACAACAGCAACAACAACAACAACAACAACAACATGGCTCTTAGCCATGTCCCGCTGCCAAGACAGCAAAGAAAAATTGCGTACAAACGCTTTTTGCCTGTGGTACTTTGAGCATTTTTTGTTCTAGCATCTTGGGCGAGTTAATTAAAAAGGGTTTTTCGAATGCCCCGGCATAAATACATATATATCTTTTAATGTAATTCAATGTGGCAGCGTCCAGAATTTATGTGCGGTAACATAAAGCCGACACTGGCCGAAATTGTCAAGCTCTGATGATATTCATGTAATGAGATTTCATCTGTAGGCTTACCTGGTCATAATGTATTCTAGGTTTTAAATACCCACATGAAACAATATATTTTCAAATGTTTTTTGGCATGAAAAGTGTTTTATCTTTTTCATTCATGCATTTCTTAATTGAATAAATTATAATTTAGATACTTGCTGCTGCTTCTTCTATGGATTATAATTTATATATGTTGGAAATAATTGAATTTGCCTCTGTACACCGCAGCTGTCTTTCATTCCCGTTTCGTAGTCTTAATCTGTTGTTGCCTGTGAGCAATACTTTATGTTAAATTTAACATTAATGTTATTGATAACAGCGCAGAGAGCGCTGTTAGAAGGCAGCAGTGCAAAAAAGAGACGCTGTTGATCGTAGGCTATGTTAAGCCCAAGAGAGAGCAACTGGCTTATTCTAACATACTTTATGTTAATTTTAACATTAATGTTATTGATAACAGCGCAGAGTGCGCTGTTAGGAGGCAGCAGTGCAAAAAAGAGAGGCTGTTGATCGTAGGCTATGTTAAGCCCAAAAGAGAGCAGCTGATAAGGCCCGGCCACATAAACACATACATTGAAGAGCGTGCATTTGAAGTTATTCTCCAGGTAGATCGTTTAACTTAACATTTCTGTTCGCCTGTTATTTGAGTGGGGGAACAATACGAAAACTCGAAGAAGAAGATGTCACATGTGAAATATTTATATTTAATTGCATAGCATTGGTTAATTAGTATTATTCTCCAGGTAGATCGTTTAACTAAACATTTCTGTTCGCCTGGTATTTAAGTGGGGGAACAATACGAAAACTCGAAGAAAAAGCTCTCACATGTGAAATATTGATTTTTATTTGCATAGCATTGGTTAATTAGTATTATTTTCCAGGTAGATCGTTTAGCTAAACATTTCTGTTCGCCTGTTATTTTGATTGGGGAACAATACGAAAACTCGAAGAAAAAAGGGCTCACATGTGAAATATTAAAATTGTTGCATACTTTTAGGGGCGTGTATTTGAGGTTATTCGCCAAGTAGATCGTTTAACTATACATTTCTGTTCGCCTGTTACTTTGAATGGGGGAACAATACGAAAACTCGAAGAAAAAAGGGCTCACATGTGAAATATTGAAATTGTTGCATACTTTGAGGGGCATGTATTTGAGGTTATTCTCCAGGTAGATCGTTTTGATTTATGTGCGGAGTGTTTAAGCAATCGCAACAGCTGGTTGGCCATTCGATAAACCAAGTTGGGTTGTGTTTATTTGATCATTGGCCAAGGAGTTGCAGCTCACAGGTCACAGCTTGCAGCTGGCAGCTGTCGGGTCAAGGCGTTGACTGCGTGTGGCAGGCACAAGCTGATGAACGATTCTGGCATACCACACAGTGCACTCAGCCATGCTGCTGCGGGTCACTTGGCTGCATAAGCAACCCCAAAAGGGGAAAAAAAAACAACATAATGCAGTTACCCTAACCCCCTGCCACAGCTAGTGCTATTGCAACCCCTACGCGCAGCACCACGTGCGTCACGCGCAGACGCAGCCACTTGCAGGAACCCGGGACTCAATTCGGGAACCGGGATCCGGGCTCCCCGACCTCGTTACGAATCGAACAATGGGCAGCGCTTTTCAGTAAGAACCCATTAAGTGTGCTATGAACATAAATAATAACAAGAAAAAATTCCTATTTTGATACTTCGAATTTTAAATACACTTCTAGGCGGGAATTCAACGGACCCCATAGAAATATAATCTTCTGTATATTTTGATATCATACGCATTGATGACACCTTAAATCGAATAGTATAAAAACAGGTCGTCAAAAAGAAATAACTTTATGAATGTAGCTGTTGAAAAATGTTTTACAAAATACACAAGAAAACTGTTATGCCCTCAATAAGGGTATTGCTTGCAGTAAATACTCATGTGTGCATTGTTGTAAATGGCAGGAAATGTGCACTTGAGTGCCAGCAATAACAGCAACAACAACAACATCAGCAGCAGCAGCAGCAACAGCATCCAGACACAGCATCAATAATTGCTCCGCGCTGCATAAAAACTTCAAATTACAAGAACAACAACATAACTGAATGCAAAAAAAACACACATTATACACAATTCGATTTTACAGCAGCAGAAAATGTGACAAACAAAAAATAAATGAATGACAGCAGCTGCCTGCATTTTTTTAATATTATTTAATTTCAGTTTAGTTTTTCATTTGCAATGCAATAATTTAAATTGCATTGCAATCTCCATAAAAGGCTCGCGCGTAGGCTAAAAAAAAAAACTAAACAAGCTTCAGACATTTGAGTTGTTGGTCTCCATTTCCATTGCCTTGACACATAGACAGAGTGCGGCGCCAGCTATATATAAAAAAAAAGCGATATCTATACATATGTATAAACGATCACGGATTAACTAATACGAGTTTAGCTGGCAGACAGCATTGGGTTTCATTTGCAGACAGAGTTCAGCTCTTGGCAGCTGATAAATACAGCGTTGATTTACAAATGATTTATGCAGATTGCGATGCTAAATTGGATTGGAATTTTGTGTGAAAAAAGCAAAATAATTATTCAATTAATAAGTAATTAAAAGTAAAAATTATTTTTATTGTTGATATGATATCCGCCTGTGAGCTAATCCAAAAGTTCCTAAGCGGATTCCTGACCAACATTAACTAGCTTAAGTGAGTTTTAATTGACGTTGAAGACTTATACGATAGTCATAACTATTTGTATTGTATTTATGGGACACACTCGCTATCTATCTATCAATAGTAAAAAAAAACAATTAGACATAACCACAGGGTGCTCTCAGTGGCTACATAACAGTTAACACCCCACAGACTGCGATCACCTGCGAGCAATTCATTTGAGTTGGTTAACAGCTGACGTGGTCACATGGCTAGGTAAACAGCTATAAAAGGGCGCCGCACATCCACCCCCCGCTGTTCATCACTTACGGCAGGAGGGTGCAGGGAGTGTGGATCATAATTATTGCACAGGCAATTGAGAAGTGTGGCATAATTCAGAGGAACAGCAGCAGCTCATGTCAGATCTGTGCATGAAGATATAGCTCGTCATCTCTAGATAGCTACCAATAGCATTTCCAACAGTTGTGGTGGAAAACTGAAAAACTGTGTCTGAAATTAGGGAGGCGTTCGTCCTGTCAGAATTGTGCTTGTGGCTGCTGCGAGGGTTGCAGATCCTACACAACTGTTCTAAAAATTATAGATACAAAACAAAAATTGCCAACATATGTGGCAGAGGTTAGTAAGCATTATGTAAGCACTTTAATCACTTATGGTAAACCATCTGGCATATCTGTAACATATTTTTTTTTTTAATTTTAGCCACGAGGCAAATTATAATTGTTTAAAATGTTCCCACGTTTTCGACACGTTCCAGAAGCTTGATGCCCGAAGCTTTAACGTCTCGGAAACGGAACATTTATCATTGGAATTCCGTGAAAAAAACCCATCAATAAAACTGTCTTTTGGAAATACTCTAAACTCGACCACAAAATGCCTGGCAATCATTAATCTATTTATCTATGTATAACCACGAATTGATGGCTTTGGGAGGCGCTGATGACTTGACAATTGCCGGCTAATTATACATTGTCCAACGAAAAACCAGCTGCCTTCATTTTTCTAATGAAATTAGAAGACGCATCGTTGCAGCTGACTTCCGAGATTAATTGGGCTGCCAAGAGATAGGAACAATTACAAGTGACTACCGCACTTACTGCAGTCCCAATTGAATGCTGATGAAAGATGGAATATATTAAAGATACATAACATACTTAACCCTATCTATCATTATACATAAGCACCCATTATAAACTGAGTACAATTTTATACAATTTTTCTTTTCATATCTTTAAATCAAATAAACGTTGAAATAGTAAGCAAACTTTCATAAAAAATAAATTGTTTCATTAAATAGTATATTTTATTGAAAATATATTCTTATCAGCAATGGCGCAGCCTGTAAGAAAATTGCGTTACTATCTCATGGATGAGATTTGTGTACATAATAAAAAAGAAGATTGCTGGGTTGTGATACACAGAAGAGTCTTCGATTTGACGCCAATGATTAAGGATCGTCTTGATCACTGGAATTGCGTAAGACTGAAATTGATTTAGATTACAAGAGATATTAGGTATGTTTTCCTGCTCCGTAGAACATGGATTATTTGGTGGCGCATGCAGGCAAGGATCTCACCCACTTGTTTCATGAGAATGGCGAACCACGCACTGAGATCTCACCCATCACCGGCCGTCCTCGCGTGCTCTTTCCACCCATACTGGAGGTGGCCATCAGCGAGTTCGCCAAGACCAAGCATGCCATGTGGAGTCAGGATCCCTTCTACCATATTGGTCTTCTTACGCGACAACCAAAACCCATTCGTCTGATTAACACGCTGACTGCAACAGTGCAGCACATGGAAGTGTGCTACGAGGATAGCATCTACGAAATACAGGAGAAGTACAAGCAGCGTTACAATCATCATGCAGGCAGCTACGAGTGGCGCACATTCTCAAATGGCGTTAGTTTCGATTTGAATCTTATTTTATTCTGATTTTATTTGTAATTACCCTTTTCACGCCAAGTGCTTTCATGTTCTCAACTTGGATGACACCTTATGTACGGATAGTCTCATCGATTGCGATTTGGAATTGCCGCCTCCAGCCATCTGGCTAGTCTACACTGATGACCTGACCATTGCTTGATTGGGTTTTGCAATTTGTTTGCCATTATTACCTTTATTTGGGGTGATACCAAAATTTGTTGTGCATAGTGCAAGTAAAGAGCACATTTCAAGCTACACTGCGTTTGCGTCGAAGAGGCATTAAACTCAAAACTAAGCTTGGGCATGGGCCTGCTCTGGACTCTGGTATTATATGGTATTTATTTTAATTTTCAACAAATGTCATGGTCGACATGCGCTGCTAATAATAACAAACCTAAAAGTGCAGCGGACTTGTTCAGGGCCACACTGAGATAAATTTTTGGATTGTGAAATAAAAACTTGGTTACAAAAATAAAAGACATTAGCAGACGGACGGTCTCTATAGTAGACGGACATATATTTCTAGTAAAATAACTTAATTATCTGCCGGCTGTTCCTATGGAATTTATATGAATGTATATTTATTTGGTTAAGCTATTTTCTCCGCTCTTAAGATTGGGTTTAATAAACTCATAAGGTCGCATAATAAACTGAACCAGTTAAGAAATCAAAAACCAAGCTTAGATTATACGTAACTAGTTAGATGCTAGTCTATATATAAATAAAACATTCTGATTTCTCAGTGTATGTAATGCATGTTTAAAATGTGCCTTATTGCTCCTGCTTGCTTAATATATGCGGGCCTCTTTTGTTTGCTAAGGCTATAGGGAAGAGTTAGGGGCTTGGGCTGTTAACTCGTGTATGACGCTAGACAGCGCCTGCAGCTGCCCAGCTGCCCAACTGACTACCGGCTACCCCTCGTGGTAGTAGGTGACGCTGGCACGCGTTATGGCCCGCCAGCAGTTGCGCCTACTACATATTACAGACTGAGTACTGACTGACTGGCCGGATCCGGAGGGGGTGCCAACTGAACTGTGAACGCTTTTTAGTGAGCTATGCCAAGTTTGTATCTTAAGTCTTTCGTTTCAGCCATGGATTCTTGGTAGCAGCAGCACTTACAAGTCCAAGCCGCCCATTGTCTGGTCTTTTGCTATCTTGCGCGCATAAATAATTAATTTCAGCCTCATTCTTTTTAATAAAGTGGATGAAAAAATAAATCTGAAAAAAAAAATTAAAAATACACTTTAATTGTAAACCAGTTTTGGTTGGGGTCCGGCCGAAGTTCCGTCCATAAATGGACGCGGTTGCGTTCGCAATTTACATTAAACAAGCGACGTGTGACAACAACAGCTAGATGACTATGATAGCCAGCAAGCCAGCAATTTGCACCTGAAATGTTGTGAAATATTTTTGTTACAACTAATCTCTGTGTACGTTGCCCATCAGAGCGGCCTGTCTCGTTGATTCTAAAGCTAAAGGAGCTCCATTCCCACGCAACCACAAATTAACAGCTGGCAAAAGGGCAGGCAAAAGGCACAAAACAGCACAGAACAAAACAGAACGCTGCAAGACAAGCACAAGCTTGTGAAATACTTGTTGCTGTCCATCGATTGCGGCAGCAAAAGATGCTCTGCTCTGCTCTGCAGCGGTGTCAGGCAACAGCCAGACACCGACTTAAGCATGAGTCACGCAGCGAACAAGTTTGTGCCTGTTTGGGCCATGGGAAAAAGGAGCAATGCGTTGAGGAAGACTGTCTGGGATTGAGAACTGCTGCTGCTGCTGCTGAAAAAGGCAATGTGCCGATAAAAACAAACAAAGGCCCTCTAATCAAATGTGCCAGACTAGATGATACCTTTTAATAAAACATGGACTGTGATTTTTCTAAGTTACTAAGTTCAACACTGTGGAGAATTGATGCGTAATAACTTTTTTTAAAACAAATCATGAAAATAATTAGTAGAGCTTGAACATCCTAACTCTGCTAGTCTCTGTTATCGATAGAATGCACAGACAGAAGAGCATGCCCATGGAGCAAGCATATTGTTTAGTATTGAAATTTACAGGGAATAAAAAACACTCGTGCAAAGATTGAGCCCAAAGGGAGGCAGCTATGTTTTTAGTGGCAGTCGTTGTACGACCATTGGCATATTACTCACTTGACTTAGGTATAGATATATATATACATATATATAGATATATATAAACAACCGTTGAACTGTCCAGTGGTGCAAAATGCGTTTGACTCGGAGGCAAAACCAGTTTTTTGGCATGCGCTCATGCGCTACGCGAAGTTCGTTGTCTAAGTCTTTCGTTTGCACCGACCATAAAATTCAGTCATAGAGTTCATTGGCTGCTCAAACACGCACACACACATACACCCACAACTGTGAGTAATCTATTGTGACATTAATAATGTAAGTACTTTACTATTCATGCATTTAATGCTTCATAAAATAAGATCAATAAACTTAAAGCACGTTTTTAACTTCAGTGCCGACAACAGAAGCATAAAGACATTTTTGAGCGTAGATGATGAACTGACGAACACAAAAGTCATATATTTAAGATATCGTGCAGTGTGAAAATTTATAATATTAACAAATATATGTTAATAATTGTGTTAATTAAGAGTTAAGAATAATATTACAGATTCTATTTGGACTACTCATAAGTTGAGCAACTGACTGTACAGCAGCTAGAACAAATCCTCCCACAAACATTTCGCATTCTCAACCCTCTTAATCACTGTTGTCGCTTTTACAAACAACTGCAGAACTGTACAAAAAAAAAAGAAATATGTATATATGTATATATATTTTGCGGATTCTCACTGAGCAGCAATGCCAACGACAATCCGCAATTGTTCTGTGCACCCAGAACTAAGCCACTTCAAATTGTTTGTACTCTTAAGTTAGTTGCTCTGGTATGCGGCCAACAGCAACATCAACAACAACAACAACAACAACAACAACAATAAGCTGCAAGCCATGACCCATTCTCACAGGCTGAGCTATGCGTAACTAAGTTCTACGTCAATCACATTCTTTCCCAAAGCCCGCAGTCCCGGAAGTTGAGCGTCTCTGGTATGCGAGCAGACAGTTCCACTGGGAATTTATCGCAGCTAAAGCGCTTTAATTTTATGTCTAGCTTTGCATAATCTCCCAAAAGACTCCTGTTAGAAATAGAAAGCAGTTATAGCCAAAAAAAAATAATAAAATTGAAATTATTTGGCCTGAAGGTCAAGCTGAGGCTGAGTCCATAAGGAAGCCCTACCCATGGCTGTTACCGAAACAGGCCAAACTTCCTTAATGGTGGTCAATTTAATTTTCTTTTGAACAGCATTTTTGTTAACACTTGCCGGTAACTTCCACCGACATTTGCATTTGGCATACAAAATACTTAACGTTTGTTTGGCATTCAAGACTCGCGTTTAATGAATTAAATAATAAATACACATAAAAACGTATGCGACAATAAATAGCGGAACCAAATTAGGAAGTGGCCACAAAGCACCCAACTGGCCACAAGCTGCCTGACTGAATGTCTGCCCATATTTGGGGCCCAAACAACAAACAACTTACCAACAACAACAGCAGCAACAGCAACAGATAACGACAACAAACGTCAAGTGGATATTTGTGCGGTTAGGCACCTAAAACGTTGTCATTGGCATATTAAATACCATATGATATGAGGCATGTATGTTGGGGTCTGTTTGACTACCGTTGGGTTTTGTTTATGGCATATAAACTTTTTAAATATTCTACTTAAGAGAATAAATCTTTAAAGACAATTATTACCGGCACAAAGTCAATTTTAATCCTAAAATTGAAACATAAACATGTTGACAACACTTAAGATTTTTTAAATATAGCAAGATTGAGACTGAAATTGAATATTAACCATTTTATAGGTAAAGGCTAGGAAAAATATAGTTTTAACTTTAAAATGTATATTAAATGGGTATATAAAAGAATTACTCACTGAGGATTAAGATTTTTTAACTATTTACAACAAAATTGACACTCAAATTGAATAACAACTAATATTAAAGCCATAAAATGCATATTATATGATTATATAATAATTCTCAGAATTTAAATACATTCCTCAATTGGTTTTTAAAAGTATTCACAATTATGCAGAGATCTCAAAAATGAATCTCAATGCGTTGCAAATATATAAAATATTCAATTTGAAAGTGTGAAAATTAAGTTGCAGACAATTGAAAAAAAGGTTTCCAGACAAAATTGATATGCAACTTTGGCAACATGAAGAACAAAATGGATTTCATAAATTATTCAAAGCTTAACTGCTTCCGTTTTGAGTGCGAGTGTCTTCTGATTGACAGTCGACTGACTGTCCGATTGACAGTCAGACATTGAGCTCTTCAGGGTATGGACGGGCAGAAGACAAGAAGCTTCTACAAGTTGATTGGGAGTTGAAAAACAGAAGGCAGAAAACTGAATTGAGGCCTCGGACTGGCGCTGCAGTTTGCCTGCGGTTAGTTTAGCGCAGCTGTTTGTATAAATTTCCAGCAAATGGCAGCAGCAACAACAACAACAACAACAACAATAACAATAACAATTTCAAATTGCTGCTGCCAACGAGTTTATTTTACATTTTATTGTATAATTTTCGGATGTGGTTTAACGGCTAACCAAAGCGAGCCACAGACGCTCCAATGTACTCTGGCATAAATTAACGCGTGCACCTAAATAAAAATACAAATAAAACTAAGGAGAAGAAAAAATAAAAAAATAAATACATTTTTATTTACATTGAGAACTCGTCTCGGGTGTGGACCTGGGGCCCGGGTTCCGCTCGAGTGCGTCAAAGGAATGTCCCAGACAATGGGGCGGTTTTTTGAGAAATATTCTATGCAAATTGCCTGCGGGGACGCACAGACAGACTGCTAGCTAAATTAACTGACTGACTGGCGACAAAAGGGTTAAAAGTTCGCATTTAGATCTAGATTTATGGATATGACCACAATATATTTGTTGGGCGCGTTGGTTAATTACCAAACGAACAAGCCCTTTTACGTGGAAAACTCTGCAAAATTCCACTCACATTTCACATTTTCACATTTGATGTTTGGTTTCTTCTTAGGTGTTTTTGTTTCCCATGCAAATCGCCTGTCAGGAATCAATTAAAAAGCACACGTGACATACAACTACTACCCATATACCATATTTGTATCCTTTTTATAGTTAGCTGGGTTGTTTTTTTGTTGTTTAACTTCCTGTTACCTTGGGCACCGTTAGTTTGGCCTTGCCCTTCCTGACCGGCAGCGTGGGAGCGAATTTATGAATTTTCATTTGAATGAGCTCAACTTAAGTTTCATTGATTTATGTCGAGATGTGTGCGGGCCTCAAATTGATTTTTTTATTTATATGCATTTTTGTGTTGTACTCAAGTGTTCTTCTGTGGCTTATCTGGCTTAAACTGTGAATTGTGCGCATCTCGGGGTTGATAATGATGAGCTGTTGGCTTTGCCAAAATTAAATTGTTTCAAATTTACTCGGGTATTAAATTGGATTTGATTTATGGCAGACAAGTGTTCTCATAGGGTTTGCTATAGTTAAAAATATTATTGGTACTGAGCTAGGCGTGTGCATGTGAATAATCGGATCAGAGTTCGGTTATATGTGGGCTTAAAAATGAAATTATAAAAAGGGTTCCTGAGGGTAACCACATTTAAGAATATTAGATTATTTCAATAATTGATTATAATTTATGTCTATCACAGAGGGAAAAACGCGTTGTTTAAACTGATCATAGTTTAAAAACTTTTAACTTATTTTGAATATTTACTTGTTTTTATCTTTTTACTATATTTCATGAAGCATTTTCTTCTTATTCTCATTATTTGATGCCATTCGCATTTGCATTTCTAATTGACATGTTCTTCTTCTAGTTTGACTGATTTGATTGATTTGCAAAGACCTTGCTGGCAATAAGCTGATTTCAAATAACAACAGCTCATTGTATTTAATAAGTGCGAGAGACATAAATTACAATGCCCTCGAATGGGTTACATAAGTCCACCTCTCACAGCACAGATTCCCACGCTGCTGTCAGAATCTATCACCTCAGCTCACTTCGTTTTCGCTTCTTCTTCTTCTTGGTGTGTGTTTTGGGGGGGCTTTGCAAGGCAAGCTGTATATATAATTGAAATCGGCTACTGGTATTTTGATGTATAAACAAATATTTTACCTAAGCTTCCCTACGCACCCTCTAAAAGGGCAAATCATCTATGGAAAGGATTCCTTCTCTGTCTGTCTGCCCATGCCATCTAACCAAATGAGTTCTGCTCTGTGTTTTCTTTTCTGCTATTTCATCGTAATTATCAACTTGAGAAAAAGTGCTCATTACTCAGCATACGAGTCTGGCTGGAACAGGGGGAAAAAATGAGTAGCAGTTGCTGCCATCTAATCATGTTAGAAAGTGAAGCGAGTTTTTGTTGTTGTTGTTGTTGGCAAACGAGTTACACGAGTCTCAGTCTGGAATTTCAGAGTATCCATAGCCATACAGAAGATCTGTGCAAATTGGTTTTAATTGAATTTGGCAAGAAAGTGGAAATAACTTTGGTCAGTGCTATGGAATACTGGTGTGGAGAAACGTATCCAGACACTTTCAAATATTGCCTAACGGCTCATTACTGATTCGAGATTCGACTTTAGAGCGTGAACTCAACCTTGAAATACTTGACGCACATATATGCCGAATCATAAGCTTAAAATCTGCTTAAAATGTATATCAAAAATATGTGCAAGTTTGATATGCAACTCATTGAAGTTGACTACTTTGATTTCACATATTTTCCATATATGGTATATATGATTATATACATAAACTATACACATGAGATGAATATTACATATGTACATCTCAATCTCATGTGTAAGTATACGAATGTAATCTGTGCAAGAACGTGTTGACTTATTGCAGATAATTCGAGTTTATATCACAGCTTAATTTAAAATTAAATAGCTTACAATTCTCCAACAACCTATTATTATGACAACTCGCTTAAGCTGACTTCTTTTAAGTGGCCAATAAGATTTTCCCATCCGCTGGCGCTTATTACTTAACAAGTTTTTCATTTTCTCTCATTTTCCAAAAAGTAATAAGCATTTTTTTAATACGACAAATTATCAAAACAAGTAATTTACAGGTAAACTCCCACCATGTCCCTTAGCTACCAAATTAGCTGCAAACAAACACACGCGCACACACACATTCACACGCACATGCACACGCACACACACACACACATACAAACACGTCGCAGTTAGTTTTCATGTCTTGCAGCCATTATAATTATCACGTGCATATTTTTTATACTTATCGAGCATTTTTTAGCCCGCTTTTCATTACATTTAATTCCACGAAAGAATTTGAAAAGCATAACAAAAACGTAAGCAGCAGCGCTGACATCGCTGCCGCTGCTGCAGTCGCAGCCGCAGTCGCAGTTAGCGGCCAAGTAGAACTTGGTAATGGATGCGCACGGTTGACTTTCATGGCTCAGTTGGGGCAGTTAGCCTAGCTCCAAACTTGTAGCATGTTTTGTTTTGCAGTTGTTTTTGTTGTTGTTGTTTCTACCGCTGATGCTTTTGTTGTTGTTGTTGTTGTTTGTTGCAGTCATTACCGGCATGACAAGCACAAAAATGCGTTGTTCATGGGCAGACGCAGCCGCAGTCGCGGCCCTTTGCAAAAAAAAATTGCATTTAACTGGGCGTCAACAAGGGCTGGTCTAAGGTACTAGCTACTAGGTACAGTAAACCCTATAATAATTGATTTTTTTAACCTATTACGATTTTGGTAACCTCTTTTGATTCTGAGTAAAAACTTACTCAACTTTATTTAAATGACTCCAAAGCTAAAATTTACCTGTGATGTTTTGGAAAATTCAAATTCCCACTGGGTATACATTTCGAGCAAGTACTGTACTAACTGCTTGACAACAGAACAAAGTAGTCTATCGATTAATAGACTGAACTCAGTTGAACCCTGGATAACACGTGTCACCGCCAGACAGAAGACAAGCTGATTTCCATATCTTCTTTGGGTAAACGGACGCACTTGGCTAGGTTCCTTGCCATGTTCTCTAGCCGGAGCTGCAGCCAAGCGTGTCCCTGACCAAAGCGACCGCAGCCAGTATAGAGTCTCATGTTAGCAACTAGTTTATAAAGAAATTTCTGCCTCAATCTATTTGGCTTAGTTAAAAGCGGCAACAAATGTGCAGCAAATGTCAGGCTGGGTGCGACAACAAACAACCTGTCGCTTTTGGCCAACTTTATATTTGGCAACAATCTCTGGCGCCGCACCCAGTCGCGTAGGCTGCTTTGCTGTTGCCAAACTGCAGCAACAACAATCGCTGCAGATCTCGGACATAAATTTTTAATAGTTATTTACAAATGTGCAGAGTGAGAAATTTGAGTTTTCAGACAACAGCAAATTACCTGCAATAAAAAAAATTAAATTTATTATTTATATTATTATTATTATTATATTTTTGGATACATTTTTTTAAATAAAGAAATAATAAGTAAATAAAAAATCATTCACTTAGCATTTTAAATCTTCTAAATTGTTTACAGTGTAATTATTAAAAAACCTGCAAAAAGTGGTTGACTTCCGTTGATGCCTGTCGTAGCCAGCAACTCATCCTGTTGCTATCGAGTTTCAGGTGGCGGACAACTTTTTAGGAGGAGATCTTTAGGGCCTACCGCAAAGTGGAAACGGAAGTGTCACCGTGTCCAGACATGCCACATACATAATGTGACAGAAAGGTAGACAGCCTCAGCAATTACCAATGACCTTTAGAATCTGTGTTGGCACAGAAACCAAAGCAATGCAACCAGCCACCAGCAACCAGCAACCAGCAAGCAACTATCGTCAGCTTGCAGCACAAGTTTTTATCCATTTAGCTGCAAATCGGCAGCTTTCAATGGTAAATGGCAGTGTGAGCAACTGCAATTACATGGCCGTAGCAGCTGCCAGTTGTAAGTTGCAACTTGCTCAGTGGCAAGTTTGGTAATTGCAGCATCTGGCAACATTTGTCGATAGTTGGTAGCTTCTTAGCTGGCCCTTGTCACGTATTCCACTGCCACAACATACATGGGCATACTTAAGGGGCATTAATGTAGTTTATCAACCGAGGAGCGTGGTAAATACGAGCACTCCATACGGGGCATGTTATGACAAGGACGCAAGGAAGCAATTGGCAATGGTCAGCGATTCTTGATTAGTTAGCACCGCACACAGTGCCACAGTGCGCTGAAGTCAACAGTGATGCCAGCGAAATAGTACAAGATAATATATAAATAGTTGAATGTTTGGGTAAGTCATATAGTATCGATTACAGTTATTTATAATCACAAGACTTACGGTAGTTAATGCTCCATTCTGTCAGGCTCATCTGCTCACTCATAAATTTTCTCCCCCAATCATTAAGAAGTCAACAACTTAAGCCCTTCCCTAATTATTTAACAACACTTCCACTTGGGATAGATTTTAATTTTAGATTTTATACATGAAAAAAAAATACGAAAAGTATCACAAATCCTTTCCTGCTGTTTTCAGCCACTTTGATATATGGAAATTTGAGAATATGACAGCTACTGAAGATATCTGCTGTGCAACACTGCAACACTGCCACATTCTCACTCGCCCTGTCAGCGATGGCAGCTTCAGATTTAGATTCAGATTCAGCTTCAGCTTCAGCTTCAGTTGCAGCTTTTGTTGTCATTCGCCCCTTTTTTTGAGTTGTTCGCAGCTGAAGCGAAGATCATTAAGAAAGAGCCAAAGCGCACATCCGTAGAAGGACATCTGATCGCTTTTTGTTGTCGCATTACACAACCGCAACAGATATGGCCGGAGGGGCATTGCGAATAGGCTGGGCTGGGACTGCTTTATGGCAGTAGCGGCCAGGGGGCGGAGAGGGGGCTTTATAAATATAAGTATAAGTTTGAGTACGGGTTCGAGTGCGAGTGTAGCAGAAGAGCAAGCGCAAAACAAAATGCGCAAGAAGGCAGAGAGATGAAAGTGCAGACAAAAGCACGCCGCTCCCCGCGGCGCCCCAAAAAAATTATCGGTTGCTGCTGCTGTTATTATGCCCTATACGCATTGTGCAAAAAGCGGTTATATAAAGCTGTGTACAATGTTTGTGACAGACACAGTGAATCAACTTTAATCTCAATAAAGTATAGTGTAAGCTTAAGAATTCTTTAATTTAGTCTTGCTTCAAGGTGAGAGTGTTGAAGAGCGAGAGAGATGCTAAATTAAATTTAATTGATCTTAGTTCATATCTGGTTTAATGATTTTTGACAGGGTATCTTTGGATCGAGCACTCGTGACTAGTTGCTGTTGTTGATGTTACTTCTGCTGTGGCTTCCTGTGGCTTACGATGTGTGACGACATGTAGAACTAATTGTCGTCCAATGGCAGCGGGATTGGTTAACTGCAGCAACAGCAACAGCAGCAGCAGTTGCAGTTGCAGTTGCTGCAGTTGCAGCAGCAGAAGTTGAGTGCTGCCTTGTGACAGGCATAAATCAGTTTTGTTTCAGTTATCGGCGCAGCAAGAAGTCGAAGTTGTTGTCAAAGTCGGTGCCGCAGTCGTTGTCAAAGTCGCCACATGCTGCCTGCCACCTGTGCAACCAAGCGACCGGTTCGTGTCTGTGCTCAAACTTGTGCAGCACCCAAAAATTGCGTCATAATCGACAACAACAAAAAACAACCCCCATTTCAAATCATTTTCGATTCAAGCAACGAGTTAATTAAACAACGTGTGCTTTAGGCTGATTTATCAGCTTCATTCTTTCACCAAATAAGGTGCTAGGCCAACGAAAAATTAGCAACATTTTAGTTGATGCACATAAATTAAAGATCGAAAGAGAAACAAAGCTAAACAAACAGGAAAAAAAAAACACAATCGCTTGTAATCAGCCGCCGCTGCTTAACACTCCAAATTGGGCAAGACGTTCGTGTGCCGTCGTCGTGTGGGCCGTAAAACTATCAAACAACAACAACAACAACAACAACATAAACAGCAATACTAACTAAACCCAACCCAAAAACGACGGGTTAATGAGAGGCGCCATATTTGGGCAGCTTGAAGCTGGCAAGATGCCCGCCACGGTGCTGTCTGCTACCTCCGGTCACACGACCAAGCTTAACAACACTAACAACAACAACCACAACAACAAGCAACACAACAACAAAAATAACAACAACAACAATAACAATAACAACATAATGTTCAACAACAGCACAAACAATAGCTTATGCAACTCGATCGCCCATCTGAGCGATTCAAGGACCAATCTCACTGTCAACACGCCCACTGCCTGCCAGCGTTTAAGGTAAACAATTTAACAGCTAAAATCGCATTTATTTTTTATTATTATTATATTATTTCATTTAGGTTTTGAAACAAGTTTATTTCGCTTGAAATTTTCGGTGTTCTGTCTGTGTCTGTCTGTGTGTCTGTTTGCTGCCGCCATATTAATAAATTATGCTAATTGTTTGCGTGCGCTTTTCGTGTGGGTCGCTTTTGGCATTACATCGGACACGGCACTTGAATTCCACAATCCACAATCGACGACTAATTGGTATTTATGGGTATTAGACGTGTCGCATTAGAATGTCGGGGCCCATAACCGATTTGTCGTGCAGAACCAAATGGAAGCAGGGCGAACAATTTTGAGGGGAGTCAAAAAAAACACTGTTGGCATTTTGAAAACACTATCAAAATTAAACTTATTAAAGTCTACAATAGATAGATAGATTATTTTAAATATCTGCCTCAAACAATAACTAGATTAACTTGAAAACTAAGTGGCATATTTTAATTATTCAATTTGCATGCATTTTTCAAAAATATACTTTCAAATATTCACAAAACATAATCGATCTTAACAACTATAGTAATATCACACAGTTATTGCAATAAATATTCACACAGATTTATACTTCCCTTTTACCAAACAGCGAAATGTTTCGTCGCTCCATCGCCAGCAGCACACAGTCGAGTACCAGGGAGAATACCTACGAGGAGGTGAGTTCAAATTACTCCCTAATAAGCGTAGCTATAACAATATAATATATATTTGAATAATAAATGAGGCATTGCGTTTTCTAAGAATTGCAGTAGATCAGAAGTAGATTTTCAAACCACCCTGCTGTTTGAAATATCTATGTAGATCAACGCTACCTGCTATAAAATCCGTTTTTTATAAACTGTCCATCAAAGTTGGAACTAATTAATCAAACAAAATGGCATCAGGAAAACCAAGCTAAAAAAAAAAAAAAAAACAATTTAGAAAGGGGAGAAAAGAATTTGCGTTGCGTTCTATGAAAACTGATCAAATTACGTAACGATCATTTTTGTTTATTTGCTTTTCAAATAGTAGTCGAATATTTCAAATCGGGTGACAAACATACATATCTTTTAGCGAAGCCCATTGCACATCAAAAGGAAAACGAATTCAGGGCCAACTATTTATAAACAAAACAGCAGCATGTTGGGGTTGTCTGCAACTGACTACACTCAGAAAAAAATAGCACTGACTTTTAAAAAATCGCCCTGAAAAGAGAAATTGAAGAAAAATTATAAGATTTAAAAAAAAGTCTTCAAATAAAGATTTTTATGAAGTTTTTATGTTGTGAGTTGTGCTCATATCAAAAAGAACACTGAAAATTATACATACTTTAGGAAAAGAAAATCCCTGGAACTTAAAAATATACTTTTAAAACGTTAATTCGAAATAAGTATGACGAATTTCTAAATTTAAGATTCAGAACGATTTTTTTTAGTGTACCCTGTGTATATCTGTAACCGTATTTGTATTTATATCTATATCTGTATCTGTGTCTAGAAGTGCGCGTCTTGTAATCCGAGCCAGTGGCAACCACTTTCAGTGAATACGCTCGGGCGAGACAAAAGGCAAAGAGGCACCCAAACGACAACGATGCCGATCTTCAAGTGTGGCAGCTGCCGCATGTATCGTTAAGATACAAAATTCAGTATGCTGTATGGCAGGACCAACGCAGTGCAACACATCCTTACAGCAGCAGGCAATGACCTGCTTTGGAATGTCTATGAAAACATCTGTCGTCGAGTCTCTCTGTCTCTCTGTCTGCCTCTACCTATCAGGATATTGGCGCGCCTGTCTTGAGGTCCTTGTCGCTGTCTGTTATTACAGGCAACGCTCGTTTGGCGCGCTCGTCTCACTGTTCGACAGGCTGCCTGTCCTTTTGTTGGAGCCGGCACAGGTTTGTCTGCGACTCTACCTAGCAAAACATCTGCCTCGGCTTGGGCGCGTCCTTCTCATTGGCTGTGCATTAATTGAAAGTAATTTTCCTTGATTCCAGCAAGGTGATAAGCACGTTCATTTTCTTGCCTGCCAAGTTGTTGGGCTCATTGCGACGCAGTTTCCGGCACAAAGGAGGTGTCATTGCCATCCTAAGTATAGAGAGTACAATTCTTAACTTGCAAGGATCGTAGTACCTCCCTTTCTAATTCAAAAGTTGTTTGAACCCTGAAGACATCAAAGTCATTTGCATTTGATGTTTTCCATCCGATCGCCATCTACGCAGCAGTTATTTTCATATGCACTAATTGAACTCCATTAGATATCCGAGGGGAACCGCCATTTGAGGCTGGCCAACCGGCAAAGGCAGCAAATATGCCGTCTTGCCATGTGACAAGGCTGCTGCCTCAAATGTAACTCACAGATGCGCTAGTCGTACAGTTACAGATACTTACATTAATAGATACTTGGATAGAGATACTTGGATACATGCAGTGAGCGCGTGTTTAACGCATAAGATTGCAAATTACAACGCCTGAATGCATGTTGCACATACATGCGAGGTGGCATCAACAACAACAACAACAAGTACAACAAGCTGCAGTTGAAGCTACTTCGATTCGATTTCATTTGCAGCAACCGCAAATCGCAGCTGCAAACGATCTCAATGCGGAGCCGCGTTGATGACATGAGATGAGTTGAACTAAGTTGAGCGTGTGGCAAGCAGACGGCGACGATCTCTAATGGGGCAGCATTGACAGTGCATCTCATGTTGCAATTAGCTGCGGCAAGTGAGACTGAAGTTACTGAACCCTACAGTGCATACCCCGCCCCAATCCACTCTCCCCAGACCAAAGCTCGCTAATCTCTAAAGTGGAAAGTGCAAGTGAGTGCAGTCAAGTCAAACATTCGACTGTTTGTTGTCCGCCTAATCAGAAATCAAATATTTATATATATGTATATATGTATTTGTGTATATATTGTGTTTTTGTACGCCTCTTGGGTTTTATGGTTGCGGTTCGCTCGTCTGCAACGGAATTGGAATTGAACTCGGATTCCGTTTTGGGAATTGATGGCTGCACACAAATATTTGACATGCACCGGGTGCTCAACAAGCAGAACCCGGCTGCGAACAGTTGCCATTGATAAGACGCTAATCAGCGCACTTGTTTGTTAGCGGGGAATGGGTAGGTGGAGGGGTATCATAAATTAGGAGTGCTTGGCATTTGAGACTCTTGAGACGATCGCATAATTTGAATTTGAATTTTATTATTTGATTTACGCCTGGGAAAGATAGTGCTAAATATGATGAGAGGTGGCGAAAGTTGATGTGATAAAATGGTGTCGACAAATACATACCCTGTAAATGGTGAGTTTATAGAGAAATATAAACATAGAAAAAACATAATTTGTCCAGCACACTTTTCTGAAAGTTAGATAAAATATGACTAATTTTGAGAATGTTCTTTTTCGTAATTATAAGTGGAGAGGTAAATTTTAGGTGTAGCTTCTTCAAGAGTTCACTTACCACATCTGTAAAGGTATTTTAGATGGTAAACCATACAGACTCAGCTTACTTGCTAATCAGAAGGTAAATTACAATTTGAAATAATGCACACAATATTTATGACAGTGTTTTTATAGTTGGTTCGCATCAGATCAAAGGCATTAGCATATTGAATTCCAACTTGTACAACGCATTGTAATGTCAAAGAACTTTGTGTACACATTCAGAAAGCACTTTCAATATCGTGTGAAAAAAAGGCTGCTGTTGTAAGTAATATTATTACTTTGTTTGCCCATAAAACTGTCCCATTTCAATAGACCAAATAAATGACAGCTTTAAGTCAGCAACTGTCTAATTTTCAAATTGACAAATTGCCCTGAAAATATGTCAACATGCCCCCTGCTCAACCCCTGCACCCAGCAGTGTTATTCAACTTTTGAGGTTGAGCGCCCTCTCATTGAAATGCAAACAGTTGCGATACGCCACAGACCCCTCCTTGCTGCCCCTACCTCCTCCTACCTCCCCTCCTCTTTCTTTTATTTGATGTTATTATTAAAAACACCTAAATGGGTCGCAAGCAAAACTCGAGGCATCGATCCGAGCTACGTCTTCGAGTTGTTTGTGTGCTTTGTAGTGCAGCACGTACAATAAATTAGTGACATTATATAAAAATTAAAAACGTGAGCTACTATACCCAAACATATTTTGACAACAATAAACGTTGCTTTTCGGTTTGCCCTAGCAATGAGGGCGTGCTCATATTGCCACTCAATTTGTAACCGATTTTAAAATTTATGTTCTAAGATTCCTAAAGCTACTGTTGAGTCTTTGACAACTTACCCGAAAAAGTGTGATCATTTTCTGTATATAAGTAAAAGCGATATTTTGTATGACATCCATTGAGTCAGTTAGGGTATTTAAGGCACATCAGCTTTCTTGGCTGTCTGCAAGCAACGTGACAGAAGCCCCCATGAAAAACACGTCAGAATTTAAGTTGGAATCAGGGGGAGTGGAGTTGGAGTTGGCATTGTTGAAGCAGCTGGAGCTATGTGAATCGCTTTGTTGTGGTCTTATGCGTTTTTCTTTTTTCAGTTTATCGGCCCCTCTCTTTCATTCTTCCTGATCCGCGCGCGCTCCCTCATTAGCATGTGGGGCACGAGAAACTGATAATAATATTCCCAATTCTTCGCTGCTGGGACAATTGTCAATAAAATTTGCTGGCTTGCAGCACGCACAGCACAATTTTGAAAAACAAAACTTCAGACTGGTTTCGAAACAATTAAAAGAGGCCGTTCGACAGAAAGATCCCACGCTTTTGCCATCCACAATCCACAATCCACAACAAAGGGAAATGTGCGGCATTTAAATAATTTTTCGATGCCAGCACTCACAAAAAACATCAACGACAGACGCACGTTGCCTATTTGTTCAAACTGTTACTGTCCAAAATTTATATGCGAAAAATGCATTTTAAATGAGCCAAAAACACTCACATACTCACATGTATGAATATACTCACCTTTCAGCCACATTCATTCACAACTACAACTTTTGAGTGCGTGAACTTTTGCGCATTTCTCTCTGCCCGCATTTAGCTGTAGTCTGTTTCGCGCCGCTGTTTATCATAATCACATTCAGCGGAAATCATTCAAAAAAAAAACAATACAAAACAGAAATGAGTAAAAAATAAATACGCAACCCAAAAAAAAATATATATATAAACAAAAAGGTTCAAAACACAGCAACAAATCTAATGAAATCTACCTGCGACTGCGCGAAACTGGTGAATGAACCACGTTGAAACTCCATTTGAACCAGGTTATCTCTTCTCTGGGTTTTTCTCTGTTTGCCAAATATTTCGTTGGCCATTAACAGCTTTTTAGCCGGAATTGGTTGTGAGGTGCGCACTTGACTCTATCGCCACACAGCTTGAGTTTAGGGAAAGTCCTGCCAGCAATCACATATTGAAAACACTGCTTGGGTTAGTCCTGTGGCATGCGGCTTGCGGCATGTGCTGAGCATAGCATGGGGTACTGAAAGAACATCAGTGCAAAATGTAGTAACATGTTTATTAGACTAATTTTAAGTATAATCAAAATATATGAAAATATAAATTCACCTAAATATTCATTCATCATTAAATTCATTTTTTGAAAAGTAGGTAAAAGAAAAATAATATTCGCAATCTAGGCAACATATTAGTGCCACACATATTAAATCTTAAATTTGAATAAATATGAATAATAATGTATTTTGAGTTTATGAAAACATATAATATATATCTGCTGTCAGTTTGTCATGATTTGAACATCCGTCGATGGTAAACCCATTCACAACCTACTCAGCCATTTGACGGTGTTTGGTTGCAAGTTGAAGCTTTCTATGTAGCTTTTCACTCCAAACTCACAGCACTTCCTCATTATTTAGTTTTGGGGGTCTGCTCACAATGGAAATAAGCTGATGATAATTAAATCAGCGTTGCATGACACAACTTAATCAAAACTGAGCCGTGCCATCTTAAATATAAATATATAAAATAGAAAAACCCTTAAGACAAACAGCAATGAAAGTGAATTAACTGGCAGTTGAAAATCTCAACAAACACAGAAAAACAACACAAACATCACAAATGAGGTCAACGAACATGGCCCAAACGAGCAGCAAGCAAAAGTTGACAACAAAAAGAGACAGTGGGCAGAACCTCAACAAAAGACTTAGGACTAGGCAATAGTTTCGAATCTCTCAATGAGCAAACAATAATCTTAAATGCTAAAAAAATATGTGAGTTGGCTGTTGAGCTCAACTAAAGATACCCTATAAAAAGATAACATTATTAAATATGTAATTATTGAATAGACAAATGAAACATATAAAGATAAAGTTTTTCAAAATGAGTATTAAACTAATGTTGTTTACCCCTAATTTACTATTAATATATTATATACATATATCAGAGAGATATCTGTCCCCATTAGCACAACTTATAATACATATCGAATATTTACAGGGTATACAAATCGAATAGATACTTAGCTTGCCGCTGGCTAATGTTGTTTTTGCTTCGCTTTGCTTTGCTTGGCTTGCCTTGGCTTGGCTTATCTTGGCCATTTACGTGCCAAATCTGCAGGTGAAAGTGTTGCAAAAGCAAAAGCAAGGTGCAAGAAATCAAAAGAAAATACAACAATAACAGAAATGAGTCGGCGCCTGTGATTTGAGGAGAAAATTGTTTTTCATCGCACAGCGCTCCACAAATGCAAACTGTGCTCGAGGGGTGGCGAATTTTTCATCACTTTTGCCGGCATTTTCCCACACTGCAGCACTATGCACTATGAAATCTAATTCGAGGTGTTGCACAGTGTTATTGCTACTGCTCCACTTTATTGCTAGCCATTGCCCCCGAGTGCAACATTCCTTAATTGCCGCACTGAGTCATGCGCGATTAGTCAGCCGCAAGAATTTTCTGTATGTGTGTGTGTTTTTTGTATGTCTTATTTTTTATTTTTTTTTTTTGAGTCACTATCAAATTTTTTTCAAGGCTCTAACAAAGTTTCCCGCGCTGGAAAATTAACGCGTGTGGTGTCACTTGTATCGATGGGTCTTGAACTCAGGTGTCTGCACCTGTTTCCGTTCTGAAAGCGGCGCTTGGTTGGCTACAGACAGTCAGTCAAACAGACAGACAGACAGACAGATAGACAGACAGCCAGACAGATAGGCATAAGTATCTTAAACATATATAGTTTCCTCAGTTGCACAACAAAATATTTACTTGTCCAACACAATACGGGGCGCTAATTCTAATGAAGTTGCCAGGCTCTTAATGGGAACGTGGCAGGTGCATTTCAGCTATGGCCCATAGACAAAATAATTCATGTCGTTGCCCCATTTGAACTCAGTCATGTTCCAATTATTTAGACATACGAGACATAACTTAGCAGCTAATGAGATCATCTGGAGGACTGACAAAAAAAATCAACTTTATTTTAGGGTGGTTTCAAATACCTAAGATTGAGTGAAGAATTTAGGCGACGAGCGGATAAGATCTTTACTTAATATAATTACTATAAATATGTAACTGAAGTGTTTTTATTTATTATAAAGATATCTTTAAATTGCAAAATTAAGCCACCAATAAACTTAACAAGTACATAAATAAATTTTGATTTTTGACTTTTAAACTACTTTTGAATTCCTTGATATTCAGCTATTCCTGTTTGTGCCTTTGAACTATTTTCTAAATGTTATGATCCTCTAACTATACCTAGCTAGATAAGCTTTAGTATACTGGCATATATAATAACAAATGCTTGCTGATTTCCCGCAATTTTTGTTTCTGCTACTTTCTCAGCCTCTGCAAAGGGCATTTGCATTCCCAGAAACCCAAGCACTCAAGTACTCAGCCCCTACGCAGGCTATGCTAACCATCCGCAACTAATATGCCAGACAAGACCTTTCAAAATCAAGGGCTACATCTATGGATTGGGATCGGCGTGTGCGGTTGCTCCGACTCTCCTCCAGACGCTCAGTTTGCTCAGTTTTGCTCAGGCTGTGCGCCGTTGTCATCAGTAGAATTATAAAAGATCATAAATAAATAGCATTGAGGATTTACATTTGACGAGGAATGCTGCTGCTGCTGTTGCTGTCGGGCTTGTGTCGTTCTGTCGGTTTGTCCGTCACACTTTAATTAGTGTAGATAAAGCGAGTCTGAGCGAGCAGATCTGAGAAATGCACACATTGCAGACATTTCAGCATGATTCACGCTGCTCAGCCCATACCTCTCTCGCTCTCTCTCTCTCTTCCTCTCTCACTGTGGGTAATTGATACCCGAGGTGTTGATTTGTAAAATAAAAAAGAAACAACAACAACAACAAGCAGAAGAACAAACTGTTTGCTTGTAAACAAAAACGCTTGTTATGCCGCACACAACACCAATAAACAACAACTGAATTTTCGGGAATTTAGATAAGCCGCAGAATATTTTCATTTGAAGAGACCCAAAAACACATCCAAAAAAAAAAGAAGAAGCAAAAAAGTAGCAAAGATAAAAACAAAAAATAATAGGAAAATAAATAAGGGTTGGGTATTTCGAACATGACACGCCCAATGCAAATCATTTGGGAAAATATCGAGTAATCAGAAACTGAAAACCCACAGCGTTCCACAGCTCCAAGTGATGTGGGTCCATTTGATGGACTGACAAGCTGATTGCGGGTTTTCCGACTCCGCTCAACTGCTTATCAAAAAGCCAAGCAACTTATCAGCTCTGTTCACGAAAATATTTGAACTTTTCTCGTAGTCGTTAAATATTAAATATTTATGCAAGAGATTAATTGTTAGGCGTACGCCTTCCCATTTTTGGGGGGAATTTATGATGAGAATTACATCATCGTGTTGGAGTATTTATTTGCTGTGATCTCAAAGTCTTAATTAGGCAAATCAGCTTTTGATTAGCAGTGGAAGAGGAAACTGCCTTATTGCCAGCGGATGTACTTAACATCTTGAAAGTGAAAATAGACAATGTTTTCAGTTTATTAAGTTGGCATTTTTCTTAGTCATAGACTAAATGTTAATGGACAGTTATTGGCCTTGAAGCGAATTAGTTAAAACCTCAAATGGAAAACAATAACAAAAAAAATGAACTGAGACAATGTAAAACCCATTTACATTCCCATTTATAAATTATAATTAATGATTTGAGGCATAGCTAATGAATTATTGTGCAAAGATTGAATGCCTATTAAAATAGTTTCTGCAAAGCCATTGTAAAAATTCACACAGCATATGTTTCAAAATATTTTGCTGAAAGAAAAAGAACAACTTTTAATTAGTAAAAATTATTATAAAGCAAGTATCAGTATAGTAAAAATTTTGATAATATTATAAATAAATTAAACAAGAGAGATGCGCCTTCAAATCCAAGTTTCAGTGAAATGTATTCTGATTGATACAAATTGAGGCTCTATTGGGAGTTAGATGGGGTTATCATACCCCCAATAAATATATATATAACACAAAGGTCTCTGTATATTCAAGGAAAACATTTAAATAGAAAACCCTAAAAAAAGGAGGAATGCACCAGAAAACCCTCATGCTTCATTCTCAATGGCAACATAAAACTACAGTTCCGGAAACATTTTCACAGTCTGTACAATCACAAGATCCTTTTTTGCTGATCCTTTGTGTCAACCCAAAACGACACCTTTGGCAAACTGTCAATAAGCGCAGCGCATTGTTCGCATTAAATAAAACAGCTGCCACAGTTTCAGTTTCAGTTTCAGTTTCCATTTGCTGCCATTTCCCAAGGCAAGACGACCACACAATGTCCTCTGCCTGGACGCAAGGACAATAACAGTTGAACTGATTGGTAAACTACATCTGCAACTGTCATGGCCGACATATGCCGGCAAGATGCTTTGGAATTGGCGGCAAAAATGGGCACAAATGTTCAACTAATTAGCAGCTGGCCAAAAAAGCAAACGGAGCAAATCCGTTGATCAACAAAAACTTTCTGTTGAGGTTTGGGCCCATTTTCCTAACCAGATGAAATCGCTGTCAACGCTAAGCTTCTAAGCGGCTCTTCTGCTATTAACCACAAGAGAGAGACACACAGACAGAGAGAGTTGTTTTGGCCTGGCCAAGTCAAGAGATCTTTGACTCTCTCTCTCTGTCTCTCTCTCTCCAGCTCTCTTTGCTGTGGTCTGAACAACTTTTCTTGCTGCCGCTTGTGTTTAATGACTCTTTTTTTTCGGCAACGGCCAACAGGCCAACTCAACATGTTCAGTCAACCTTGGCAAGGCCGTTGTTGCCGGTTTTTTTTTCATTTTCTTTTTTACTATCTCTGTGTGTGTGCGTGTGTTGTGTGTGTTGTGTGTATTGATGTTCGCGTGGGTCTTTGGTATGTGTCCAACGGAAGTGCGTTTCGTTATAATTCGCATCCACCTTTTATTCAAAAACATAAATTGCCCCTCTCCTCTTCTTCCCCATCCTTGCAGAGGCAAACAGCTGCTTTTGTTGCATTCCTTTCGGATCGGTTTGGGTAATTGCAGCGCAAATGGCTTGTTGCCCATCATTAGACCACATTGTTGGCTATTGGCTCAACATGGCAATTACTGTATATTTTTGGAGAGTGTCCTGCTGCCAAATTGAGTGGAAATTGTTTTTAGGGTTGATTTTTCTAAATGATAGCCAACTACAACTGCGACCAGATCGTTACACAATTTCTGCCCATTAGCAAGAGACACTAAATTGAACTGCCAGCCAACTGTTCAAAATTTTAGTTTGTGCATGCTCCAAACTGATTTAAAAAAAAAAAATAGTGGTAAAGAAAATTTACTATATTTTTAGTACAAATTATTATTTGTATTGTAATATTTTGTAAATCATAGTTAACTATGTGAAATTTATTATTTACATACTTACATTGGCATTTTTAATTCAAGCCATTAAACATTTCGTTAGTTGCATAGTTTTCGTAAGCGTTTTAAAAACCATTTCTATTAAATGCTCGTAATTTCGAGTTTGACCTCTTCGGAATGCCTCTTGAGTACTTCTTGTCAATCCATCCATGCAGCCTGCATTTGCTCTCAATAATTTAACACACACACACTCAAGTTCCGCAACTGTGTTGGCTCAGTGCCAATTTCATCATTTCATCAACATATTTTTGAACTGAGCGACTGACGAATTGAGACTCGCTCCATATGGGGAAACTCTTCACCAGGCGCTGCTGCTGTTGCTGCTGCTTCTGTCGCTGCCTACTGCTTCTGTTGTTGCTTTTCTCTCGCTCTAAAATGCAATGCTGTCAATTGCTGCGCTATTGCCATCTCACTTGCGCAACAACTCAGCGTTGCGCATGTGTATGAGAGTGAGCGTCGCTTGTATGCATGTGTGTATGCGGGACCGGGTAGGTCTCTTGCCCAGCGACTGCGTCATTTCAGTTGCTTTCGAGCGAGCGACGCAAACGGTTCGTTATTTTGTGCGTTCAGCCAACTTCTGAAAATTTATACAAACGAAATATAAAAATTCAACAGAGTCGCGCGTGCGTTGTGCGAGTTGAAAAATAAACGCAATATTGTGAAATGATGAGTGCTTAAAACTGCCAAAAACTGAAACAATCAATCAGTGTTGTACAACACACAGCAGACACTCAAAGAACAACCATTTGAAACACACTGTGGATTAGTTTCAATAAAATTAAGCACAGCAAAAACAACAACAAAATGGTACGCAGCTTGGCACAGTGGACCAAAACGTTGAGCTTTCCCTCACGTCTGTCGCCCAATCGCAATTCGAAAGATTGCTCCACATTGGCCAGCCCGGTGCCGCCACCGACACCGCCGCGCAACAAGACCAAGGGACACAGCAATTGTGCCACATCGCGTTCCTCCTCATCGACGGTGTCCTCATCGCATTCATCGGCCGCTTCACACAATTCCCCATCGCCGGGCAACAACAACAACATTAACAATATGCCCATAACGGAACTGGAACAGATCGTAAGTTTTATTTGTAGAATCCACATCAACTTCCTGTTTCCTAGCAGCAGCTGTGCAAACGGCGCAAGCAGATAAGAAACAAATAAAATAAACAATAATAAAAGTAAATAAAATGCCAGCGATAAAGCTCATTGACCCATTTCGAAGGGAACTGCAATTGGCATTACGAAAGCCAACAAAATGCGGATAAGCCACTTATCATTAACAATCAATCAGTAACAAAAGCAAATAAAACAAATATCAACCAAACAACTGATAAATTATAATAAAAGACAAAAAAATAAATAAAGCTCGATTGTTGAGTAAAATTGCGAAAAAAATGATTAGTTTATACAAAAAATTATATTTGTTGATATATTGAAATATGAACATTTTATATGTCAAAAAATAGCTTAAATATTTTTCTGAAAGTTATTAGAGGTTCCACTGTACAATCTACGGTAATTAACTGATAACACTAGAATTTCTAGGCTAGATAAGTGAGTTTATTTAGATCATACAAACAACTATCGAGTCAATTTTGGGACCAGCCAGCTGCTCCAGTCAATGGCCAAGTTAAGAGCAATTTGGCAAATTGAGTGCTTTAACTAAGTGTCTTATTATCAAATTGCCAGTGTTTATCACCAACACAACACACACACACAGACATGGAAATCTAGAGAGACACATGTGCCACAAAATAGACACAAGAAGAAGAAAACGCTAAAAAGCAAACAGGATGTCGCCACGCTTGAACAGGGTATGGGAATTGAAATGGGAATGGAAATGGGAATGTGAATCTGAAAGGGCGCTCACTTTGTTGTAGACGACACACATATGTGCACAACGTGGCAAACTGACAATTGACGGTGGAACACACCGCGCACATGTTGCATGCCACGCCGCTCCAATGGGAAATCTTCAAGTGCTGTTGCCTGTGGGAAAAATGATTGCAAATGCGACATAAACAAACCAAAGACCGTTAACGATTACATTTGTTTATCTAGGCAATTGATAGCTACTTTTGATTTGGGCTATTCGAGGCAAACAAATGCAACTGCAAATATAAAATATGTGAATACAAAAGTCAACAAAATATTCTATATCATTAAACAAATACATATATATGTTGTGGACTTTTGTACTATATAAAATGTATATCTACAAATAAATACATACTTAGTTTGTTGATTTTTGTACGCACATAACTCATATTTGCAGTTGCATTTCTTTTTCTCGAATATCGCAAGTCAATATCTAGCTATAAATAGTGGCATAAATATTTATTGAGTTAGCAAACTCTTTTCTCTTTTACGAATCTCTACAAAGATAAGGTATTTTGTTAATTGAAAAACTCGCAAATTGCCAATATGCTACATGTTAAAGTTAAGAATGTGCAACAATTTGCAGAAAGAGCAAAGTTCCTTCTTTATTTAAGAGTGCACAGCAAGTGGTGCATTCCATTTTGAGTTTTGGTTCGCATAGTTAGCCGTGTTATGTTGGCCAACAAGCCACACCCGCCGACCACGACGACCACGACGACGACCAGTGGGCACCAGACGCAAAACGTGCCACTGCAGCAATAACAACAACAATAAGAACTAATAACAACATGCCACACTTTTTAGAGTTGGAATCGTGACTGGCTGCTTTGGCGCCGCTACCGTTGTTGCATCCACTACAAATAGCTCTAACCCCTCCCCTCCCATACATCTACCGTGGCATGCAAGAAATGCCAAAGTTTAAAGGCGTCGTCTGCCCAGCAAATACCGTTAGAAAAATGCGATTATATAAGTCACAAATATCTCGACGCTTTGCCATTTGTCGATGATTTTTTTCCCTTGCTTTTTGTTGCAAAACGAGTTTCTTCATTTAGCTTTACATTTGGAAAAGTTGTTCGGTCGGCTTTTCCAAACATCCTTGGCCAAAGGTAAACCAGTTAACCGCTTTGCGCAGGCGTCTGCCGCACATAACTGTTGGATTAGTCCAGCTTATGGTGTTGACCAGCATCCGGCTGGCAAAAGCATTTCCGCCAGCTTTTCCCATAATTTAAATTGCCGCTGCTCCAATTGCATTTTCCCACACTCTCGCGGCGAGGAACATGCTGTTGAAAAATTGACATTGATTACCTTTTTTGCATTTAGCAACACTGGCATTTCACACCAAGCTGCTAATGATAATTTCTATGTGTGTGTGTGTGTGTACTGGAGCTGAGTCAACTATTTTCTCTTGGACCTCGTCAAGAATTAAATAAATAAAAAAGCGCAAATACATATTTTCTTGTTGTTGTTTTGGCGAGCCAAATACCAGACGACGAACCCACAAGCAACGAACGCTACTTAACTTGGCCGACAAACGAAGCGTCAGCAGTTGCGCTGTCGCGTTTCCTGCCCAAGCAGCTGCTGCTGCCGAGCTCTGCCTACCAGCATATATTACAAAACACTAAACAGCCACAACAGCTGCTCCCAAAAAAAGCCGAAACTAACACAGCACAAAGTTCACCTGCAACAGGTCAAAACAAATTGCAACATGGCGCCGAGATGCTGCAATACGTGCGCAGTTGGGCAACACCAGTGCAGTCAACCGCAGTGTGGCAACACTGTGCACAATATTTAGAACATTTGATCTTTGCAATTTTAGCTATGCATGCAAATACAGCAACAACAACAACAACAAAATTGCTCTGTTATTAGTGTGTGCGTGCAGGTGCAGAGCACAGAGCAGAAGACAAAAAATGAGAAGAAAAAAACAGCTGCTCGCTCTCTAGACAGTCTCAAAACCTGTTTGGTGGCTTTGCTCATGTTTTTGTTTTTCTCTTTGCAGCTGTCGGTGCTCATGTGTGTGTGTGTGTGTGTGTGTGTGTGTGTGTGTGTGTGTATGTATGTATATAGTAATTGTTACGTTGAAGCATTTGCAGCTCTTTGTGAAATTCATAAAACTGCGCATCAGCTGGTTTTTTTTGTACCATTTGTGCTAGCGCTGCATTTTAACCGCATATATTTTATTGGGTCAGCCAAGCGCATTTTACGCCCCTTTTGGGGCGATATATTTCATCATCATAAACATAACGACGACAGCCACACAAACAAAAACATAAACCAAAGCTTAAACCTGTTGCACAGCTGTTTCGAGGCAGGTAGCCGAAGCAAACAACGAACACAAAAAAAAAACCATAAGCAAAAAAAAATACTGTGGGAAGTTTTACATGTAAGCAAATAGTGCCAAGGCGCTCTAATTTGATATGAAAACAGTTAGCACAGTTTCCAAAACTCGAACTCGTCCCAACAGTCGTCATACGAACGATAAAAATTGTTAATGAAAACAACAACAATTTGGAGAATTGCCAGACCCATGCCAAGTATTTATTTTTCCATATTTTTGGTGCGTGTTGCTGGCCCAATGCCCATTGTATCGACCCATTTAAAAAACTATCTTTTGGTTGATTTTTTGGTTAACAGACCAAACGGAAGTTACCCGCGGTGCACTTCTAATAGGTGGCAAAAGTGCTAACGTTGCCTCATCAATCGTTGCCACATTGGATGGCTGGATTGCCACCATTGATGATCTTTTAGTTAGCACGTCGAAAAATCGTTCTCGCTTATTGGCAGCCCAAATGAAGTTTTTTTTGCTTGGCATTATGGAATGGAATAGAAATAATAAACGTAATTTTAAAAGTAATGTCTGAAAAACATATGAATCGATCGCTTATTACCATATGGAGCCTTAATAAAATCAAGAAGCTGTGGAAGTTCAACTTGCACCCTCAAAGTTTGTCTATTAATAAAGTCGCACCACAAAAAGAATGAAGAAAAGAACATGACCAAAAAATAGAATAATGTATTGGGTGCTTGGAAGCAACTTTCAACAGAAACATAAACAATGCGTTGGCATAAGCCACTTCCAGATTGGTATGAGTTTTAATTGCTGCCTGATTGGGGCCAAAATTCCAGCCCCCAGCTCCACCGAACGAAGCCATAAAAAATCCAACAAAAATAAAACAGACATGTCAGCAGTGCAGCAATCCATCCACCCCAAAAACAATTTCTATGAGCGCCTTGAACTTTATGGATACATCTATATGCATATATGTACATGTATAGTATGTGTGGAAATATGCTAGACCCATGCCAAGATCATTTCGAACCACTCTGCAGTGCATCGAATCGAAACAAATGGCTTGTCTATAATTATAAAAAAATCTTTGCTTTCCTTCACATTTTTCAACTTCAATTTTGTGATTGAAGTGCTGGCAAAGTAAGTGCATTTAGCAGAGCTTATAAATATAAATATTGCCTTATTTTTCAATGCACTTCATTGCATAACTCGCCTCAGCAATCTGTTGTCGTTTTTTACAGTTCATTGATTTTGTTTTAATTTTGAGTTTTGCTTCTTTTTTTTTTAATTATATCAGTTTTTTTTGCTGGTTTCAATGCGCTTTCAGTTTGATGGCACACACAAATTGAATTTTAAATCAACTGTTTTTTTATATAACATGACTTTTGGACCCCCTTTTTTTAGTGTTTTTATTTTGATGTATTGCATAATGCGTAGCAAATTGTTTTTAAAACTGTAGGTGAAGTTTACTGTAGTTAGAGACGCCACAACAGTTGCTACTTTCGAGCTTCTCAAGGCAGTTAAAATTTGTTTAATTGACATTTATTTAGCCAGATAGATTTTTATATTTTTCCGGTGCTCAACCTAGATAATTATATGGATATTATATAATAATTTGTGCCACGCTGTGTGGTCCGCCATTTAAGTAGTAAATGAAACTCTGAAATAATCGCCGTAATAATGAGTCAATGATCTCTCTAGAATACATACCCCAACTACCGCATATTTTTCCTGCCTGGAACTCGTATTTGATTTCCCTGTAAACAGCATCCACGTTGACAAACAGACAAACATCAGTTGGCAGGCGGCTGTTTGATCTCCGACTGGACGAAGTTGCAAGGAACCGGTGCGCCTGCCTCTGCACATCATATTCAATTAATGTAAACATTTGGTAAACATTTTGTATTCTGTTTATTCTACATATGAAGATGTGCTCTTCACTTCCTGAATTTGAGTACGCTTATGGTATATATATATATACATATATACAACATAATTCTTATTTCTGTTCACCCAATTCATAACTGCTAATTGGTCCAGAGTTCAAAATTTAGTTGGCCACAGTTCAGCTCTATTTTTTTCTCTAATACTCTTTCATCATTTGAAGTTGTCATATAAAAATAAAAAAAAAAAACAGCTAAAACTTGTTTTCACGTTAAATTAAATTACCAGCAAAAGGCAATTCCATAGAAATGTGTATACATATTTATGTACAGATGTACATACATCTCTGTATGTATGTATTATTATTCTTCATTTGTACTGCTTTGGGTTTCATGCTTTACGCCCATATTCTAGTGAGTTGGGGACCCGGGGCCCGGCTTATGTGTTAATTGCTTATTATATCTTTCATTTTGATGTCATTTTCACTGGGAGCTCGCTCAAATTGTAGTCGTGGACAAGTCGAGACATGTTCATTTATCAAAAAGTCAAGCCACGCTCGTCTCGTCTCGGGCGCCGCAAAGCCAAACTGCAGATAAGGTCAATTAAAAGAGTCAACCGGAAATGTCGCGACGCTCGCACTTGGTGGGGGGAATTGCACACATGTGTGACACACACGAACACACACACACACACACTTATATTCGAACACACGCACATACAGTTGTAGATTTAACCGTTTTACTGTAGCCACCATTTATGTTTGGCATACTTTAATGTCATTTCATATATTCAATTTTAATTAGATTGATAGCTAGTCATAAACATATTCGCATAATTCATTCATAATTCATAATCTTGTCGTATGCTAGACACGCCCCCAATGCGCAACTCCCCGTTTTTTCTGGTAATTAAGATGAAGCAACTGGGGAGCAGCTTTGCCAAAGGCGCATGCACAAAATGCACTCAAGCGATCCAAACTGTCCAGAGCCCAAAATGGTAGACAGGAAGTGCATGCCTTTTATACACATATAAATATGTGCGTGTATATGTATGTGTGTGTTGGTATTTGTGTGTCTTAGAACATGATCAGTCATGCGTAAACAGAGTTGACGGCTTAGATGACAGAGGCAGCAAAAGGCAGGTAGCAAATTGCTTAGGTAACTCGTCAAAAGCAGTAAAGCAATAAACAGTTTTTGTGCAGGCTAAAAAGATAACAGGATCTTCAAATTATCCTTCAACACTGCTTATCAGCAGCACAAATTGAAGACATTATCAAATCAGGCGCCCCTATAGTCAGCTATAAAAGTGTGCGGATAGCTGACAAATTCAAACAGTCAAGATTTGTACGTGTGACAGTGCAGTTCGATGGGTTTTTGGCAACGTCTTGGCAAAATCAAATACAAAGTAAGAGCTAAAGATATTGCAGCTAAGAGAAAAATTGTTTTAAGTTAAACTTTCTTAGTTTTCAAGGCGATTTACGATTTTTCTGAAGCCAATTTTTTAAAAATCAGAGCTTTTTTTCAATACTTGCAGATCTATCCCGGTCCGGATCCGAAGCAGGCGATAATGGGTTCGCTGGTGTTTTGCATACATCACAAGCAGGGCTGTAAATGGTCGGATGAGCTGCGCAAGCTGAAGGGTCATCTGAACACATGCAAGCATGATGCCACACAGTGTCCCAATAAGTGCGGCGCACAGATACCGCGCATCATGATGACCGACCACTTGCAGTACACGTGCACCATGCGCCGCACCCGCTGCGAGTTCTGCCAGAGCGAATTCTCGGGCGCTGGACTGGAGGAGCACAACGGGAGCTGTGGCCAGGAACCGGTGTATTGTGAGGCCAAGTGTGGCCAACGAATCCTGCGCGGACGCATGACGCTGCACAAGTCAAAGGACTGTGCGAAACGCTTGCGTCGCTGCGCCCACTGCCAGCGTGAATTCTCTGCGGACACATTGCAGCTGCATGCGGCCCAATGTCCCCGCACTCCGCTCGCCTGTCCGCAGCGCTGTGATGCGGGTTTGATTGCACGCGGCGAACTCGAGGCGCATCTGCGCGACGAATGCCAATCGCTGGCCGTCGCCTGCAGCTTCAAGGATGCCGGTTGCCGTTTCAAGGGTCCGCGCCAACTGCTCGAGGCGCATCTGGAGAACAGTGCCGCCGCACATCTGTCACTGATGGTTTCCCTGAGCACGCGACAGGGCCAACAGATCCAGATGCTCAAGTCGGCCGTGTCCAAGCTGTCGATCAACTATACGGGCACGTTGCTCTGGAAGATCACTGACTGGTCGGCCAAAATGAATGAGGCACGCGGCAAAGATGGCCTCGAGCTGGTCTCCCCACCATTCTACACCTCACAGTATGGCTACAAGCTGCAGGCATCTATGTTCCTCAATGGCAATGGACCCGGCGAGAATACCCATGTCTCTGTCTATATTAAAGTACTGCCCGGTGAATATGATGCACTGCTCAAATGGCCATTCTCGCACTCGATCACATTCACGCTGTTCGAGCAGGGTGCTCAGAGCGGTCAAGGTGGTGTCGCTGAATCCTTTGTGCCCGATCCCACATGGGAGAACTTTCAGCGGCCATCGAATGAGCCGGATCAACTCGGTTTTGGCTTTCCACGCTTCATCACGCACGAGCTGCTCCACAGTCGGCCGTTCATCAAGAGCGACACGGTCTTTCTGCGCGTCAAAGTGGATCCCAGCAAGATTGTCGCCGTCTAGAGATGGAACGCCCCAGTACAGTTCACTCCTCTTTCGTAAATACTGTGTATTTGTGTGTCTGAGTGAAGAGAGATATATATATATATAAATACGTTATATATCTACCCAAAATCTAGACTGTATAATAAGTTAAGCGTCGGCTTCGGGCGTTGTTAGCCATTGGGTTCTAACTGGCCTTTGAATGCCGATTGCCACGCCTACTGCGTAATAGTCATATAGCTCATATTCACATATATATAGCTTTAGGTTTTTTGCAGTGCTGGAATTAAACCAAAGCATATTTAACATAAACATTCAATCCATCAACAAAATAAAAAAAAAGTTAATTTAGCTTTTAGTTGTATAACTTAGTTCGTATCTTAAGTCTTTCGTTATAGAGATTTGTATTTTTTTGTGCGCTCTTCGGGCGACTTTCAAAACTTTCAAAAGATCTTCAATTTAGATCGTACGTTACAAAAAAAAAAACAACAAATGAACAAGAATAAGAAGAAATTGAAACTCTAGCTAGTTACTTAGTTTTGCATGTACTATATAGCATAAGCGCATCGCTAGTACTTAAGAGCAATCCACATAGAAATATATCTTATAAGCGAACTTCGTAGTCATTAGTACCATGAACATGAATCGATGAGAATACAACGTTCAAAATATAGTCACATAAGTTTATGTTTTAAAGCTAACAAGTCAAGTCTACAATAAAAGCAAATACAATATCGAAAACATGTCTTTCAATTCATTTTCAAAATTGGTCAAAGGATTATTTCGGAAACAATTACAATTCTGAAATGAAAATATTTGTAGTGGTTCAACAAACATTTATCCAATAAGTTGTCGTTTTTCAACTTCTAACTTGTAAATTGTTTTACATTTGAGTAAATATTGCTGTATTGAATAAATTACAATTTGCTAAGTACAGCGATAATTTGAGAATTAGAAACTTTTGTAAATATAATATTTAGACATTAGAATCGACATTTTGAGTGCAAATTTTAAATTATTTTAAATATGTCTGAAGGTATTATATATAAATCAATACTTGCTTAATCAAGTTGTTACGAATACCGTCTTTTATAAAATATTACTAAATATTACACACTTTTATGGACGCGAATTGTCAATTGTTGCTAATAGTCAAAAATTCTACAAATGATCGAAATGTGGAACATTGAAATGAAATTACAGCGAACCAATGGAATGTTATTGGATCTTTATAAACTAGTTAGTGGCTTTGACTAGGGAAAACGTTTCTTGAGCAGGCTCTCCAGCTTGCGAATGCCCGTCTGAGAGCTGCCATCGGCATTCTTGTCCGCACTGCCGGTAAAACTGCCCACGCTAAAGATGAAGGCACGCTTCGGTGTGGAACTGGAGGCACTAGTTGTTGGAATTTCAATCGCTGCAGGAACAGCAGTTATTGCATCTGGCTCCTCTGTGGCAGTGGCTGGTGTTTCGCTTGGATTTGGCGTGTCCTCTTCGCTGTTGGGTGCGTCCAACAGACCACTGACCGCCGCCGCCGAGGCAGTGTGCTTGAAGAGATCAATCAGCTGAAGTTGATCCACACGCTTAACCGCCTTCATATCGAGTATCTTCTGGTACTCGGCTATTGTTATGTCCGGCAACAGTTTGAGCACTTGTTGCGTGAAATGTGCTGGCGGCTGTACGGGCGTCATCACTACTTTGATTATCATTTCGGCACGCGTCATATCCTTAACCACCACCTTGGTGTAGCTGGTGGGCGCCTTGCGATTCACACTCGAACCCACCGACGGCAGCTCGAGCAGCGCCGATTTCAGCGAATGCGTGTCCAACAGCAGCTGCTCACAGCCCAGCACATTGTTGGAGCCATCCGACAGCGTCAGCTTACACCTGTACAGCACATTGATGAACTTGGGTATAAATGCGGCCACAAAGCGATGACAGAACTGCGTAAAATATTTGCGGGAACTGGCGAGCGTGTCGCGTATTGTTGGCACCGTCTGCTTGAAATTGCTGCAGATGCTGCTGATGAAGGCGCTCTGATCACCCACGTTGCTGATCTGCTGCCACTGCACTTTGGCCATTGCCTGCAGCGACGCCTCGCAGCCAGCCTCCAAATCCTGCACGAGCAGTTGTATACAGTTGGAAATGATGCTGAGGGAGTAACAAATAATAATTAAAGATAACATTTGATGACATCAATTTCGACTTACCGATGAAAAACATCCTTCTCCTCACTCATATCAATCTTGGCAACATAGGCAGGCGTCACCTTCTCCTTCAGCTTATCCTCCAGCTGCTGGACGGTCTCCAGGCAATATTCGCCGGTGGTCAGCACACAACAGATGCGCACAAGATCATCGCGACCGAAACGCTGCGTGTCGCCCTCCTTGAGGAAATTGTGGAAGACCTGCCCGGCAGCCGTGGACAGATTTTGCATGTCGCGCGTCAGCAGCGACACGCTTTTGCCAATGGAACTGCTGGTGCTGTTCGGCACTAGTTTGGGTGTGCTGCCCTCGAGCACCTTGGAGGCGTATTCACGTAGATATTTCTTGAAGACCAGCGCTAGATCATACATGGGCTGCTCGTTGCTCAGCTGATTGCACTGCACCATGCACTTCTTATAGAAGACAAACAGGTCTCCAGAGCTGGGGTAAACCGTGGTTTTAGCCTCGGCAAACTTGTACGGCTCCTTTGACATCTCAATGAACTTCTCTAGTAGCTCGGCGAGGTTCCGATCAATACTGCGTATATATATGTCCAAATGTGGCTTGAAACACTGACCAATCTGATCATGGAATACAGTCAATGAAACCGGTGCCTCTGTTGTGGCCGGTAAGGTGAGCACACGAGTCTGCTCGGCAGGCGTGGCGCCCAACGTAATGCCCGTAAAACGCTTCGAGAGCAACTGTTCAAAGGCCTGCGTCTTATTGATGGCAAAGAGGAGCAGACGCACATCGATCTCGTTGGTGCGCTTGGCCATGATCTGGGCCAGCTGTTGCCGGGTCTGGCGGCAAAATTCGACCGTAATGCGCTCGGAGACCTCCCAGTCCAGCGGAAAGACAACGCCATATTTGTCCTCAAAGTCCAACAGATGACGCTTGAGCCAGGCATAGCGTTTATCAATCTTATCTAGCCAGGCGATGTCCTGGTTCTCGTGAAACAGATGCATATACTCCTCCAGCTGTTGGGCTATGAACCACTTGAGCAGCTCCTTTTTCACCTTCGCATCCAGCACGGACATCACCTTGCATGCATCCGCCAGCTGATTAAGTCCCAATCTGTGCTGCGTCGACGGCTTGTTGGCGAATGCCTCCTTAAAGTCTTCCGTTATTTGTTGTGCCAGCGTCACTTGGATTTTATCTACGCTCTGCGACAGATTCTGTGCGAATTAAGTGATAAGTTTAGATTTTATAACTAGCCAGATTTGCCGCTTGATCACCTTAATTTCCTCAATGTCCGAATACTGCTGGAAATGTTGATTGACCTCGGTTATGGCCTGCAATGGATTCAGAATCTCGCCATAGGAGCGTCGCTCAATCAGCTCGTTCAAGCTCTCAATGCCGCCCACAAGCATGTGCAAATGATTCAGTGTCGTGATCGCCGAAGTGAGATTCCTCTTGGCACAATCCAGTTGTTTGATATCGCGTGTGATTTCCTTAACCATTTCCTCGGTGCGCTCGGCCCGTGTCTTCACATCGATGATGTGTGTGAACAGGGAACTGATAACCTTTTGTGCCTCGCACAGCGCCAATTGTCCATCTTGGCCGGTGTTCGTCTGGCCTCGCACCACAGAGCGGATATTATCATCGATGAGGGAGACTTCGCACTGCATCCGTTGAATGGTTTCATCGATGGTGGCCAGCGATTGCTCGTTGGGAAACAGCTGATTAATGTAGTCAACGGTATTGAAATCGGGTGCATCCATAGGATCCTGTTCGTCTGTTTTCAGCACCTACAAAAATGAAACAAGTTCAGTTTTAATCCGCTTTTATTTAGGTTCGTGGCATATGTTGAGCTCACCTTGTCGATGACTTGTTTCACCTCCTTGGAAAAGTATATTTTGTTAATGCCTATTCCTTGAACGGGAACGGCATCTGCCGCTCCTGTTTTCACAGACTCGCTCATTTTGTGTTCTTGCGCTTTTCGCTAAGTTCTCTTAAAGTTTTTCGCCAGTTTTTCGTCCACAATTTTCGCCTACCGCGTCACATTTGTCATTCACAGTGAAACACAGATATTCTATTTACCAAACAGCTGATTCTCTAAATTTAGCATTCAGTTTAAAAATACACAAGGAGGTGAATCCATTTGCGGGTACACTTCCGCGTCAGGACGTTTTAATACAGGAGCCGATAATTGTGCAAACATTTGTTTAATTTTACAAATGATCTGATAAGAGTTTAATAAGCTTGAAACATTTCCTGAACAAATTTTCAGCAGCCTTCAGTTTTAGCGTCATTTCTGCTCTGCCATTCACATTGAAACGTCAACACGGTGTACAGCCAGTTGGCAGCGCCAATTAAAATAAATGAATTTGGACGTAAAAACTTATAGCTATTAAATAATATACAATCATATTGCTATTAGCTGTTTGAAATTTGGATTCTGAAAATAATATTGAAAAGCATTCTGCCCATTTGGCCCCTTACCTGCATAACAAAGAAAACGCTGCCGTCAGATGTTTTGAAAGCTGTGCACAATGGATGATGATGTAGTGGTGGTGACTCGGCCAAAGAAGGCGCCGAAACCCAAAAAATTATATTGCTGCACAAAGTGCAGCTATCAAACAAACCGTGCCTACAATGTTCAACGGCACCTCGCCAATCATTATGAGAAACCTCCCAGGGAACTGCAACATATGTGCCCCATTTCGGGCTGCACGTTTTCATCATTGCGCTGGGATAATCTGTCCCGACACATTCAGGGACTGCATCGGGTGGAAAAGCCGGCAGCTAAGCATCCAATGATTTCCCCACCTACAAATGAGAATTCCATGATAAAGTCATGTGATGAGGAGCCAGCAAGCCCAATACGCACTGATGAGGTTCAAACATATACGGAGGATGAAGAGCGGATTTATCGAGAGGATGAAACATATCTGGAACATGAGGATCAAACGTACTCCGAGGATGAGCATGAAACATATCCGGAGGATGAGCATGAAACATATCCGGAGGATGAACATCAAACATATCCGGAGGATGAGCATCAAGCATATCCGGAGGATGAACATCACACTTATCCAGAGGATGACGATCATGCATATGCAGAGGATGAAGATCAAGCTTACCCAGAAGATGAGGATCAAGCATATCAAGGAATGGAATATGAGGATGAGTATGAGGATACAAGCTCAATACCAATTGATGAAATGCCCACAGCGCTGCCAGCTGAATCGTCTTCAGCCGCTGAACCTATTCAAAAAGAGGATTCAAAAACACAAAAAAAAAATTTTGCTAAACCAAAGTAAGTAAATAAAAAAAAGAAGAAACTTTATAGATAGAAACTTATCAAAATTCTCACTATTGAAAATACCATAAAATTACCTCAATTACAATATTTAAATTATATTTTCCTTTTTTATTTGCAGAAGAAACAACATGAAAGGCAAAATTATATTGTATAAGTGTAACAGTTGCGATTATCGCACCAATCGTGGCTATAACATTAAGCGACACATTGTGAAGCATGTGCCCACGGAGGGAGTCCTGCTACATGTGTGCATAATCTCTGGCTGCAAATTTGTGACACCGCGTTGGGACAACTTATGCCGGCATGTGAAAAGGGTTCATCCCGAATCGGCTTCACCAGCACCCGACTAGTGCAGCAAGTGGCTTTTTATTAACTGTTCAAGCTTATGTTAAGCGCGATTGAATTGTTTGTGTTATCCAAAAGGAATTATGTCATTCATTTAATGCTATGTGCTCACTTTTAAACATAAATACCATATTATTTTTTTGATAAATAAAGTTGTACTAATTTTAATTACTGTGGCGTGTATTGCTTAGCTCTATTTTATTATAATATGTTATAGTATTTACAATTAACTAAACCTAAAATGATTAAAATAATTCATTACTGTGTGAAGAAAGAGTTGCTCATTGAGCCTGTTCCCGCACCGCCGCCTGTTGTGTTCATCATGGAAGTGTCTCGCTGCGACGCCGTTGCAGTTCTTTGGTATCGTGCTATATGATCCAAGGAATAGGGCAGTATTGGACGCACCCTGTGCATCTCCAGCAGCGTTAAATTGTCCAGCTTGGCGTAAGTGCCTTCGCCCTTGAGGAATGCATCGATCGAGGTGCGCAACTTGGATTCGCGTATGTCGAAGATGTCCTTGATAACTGTGCGCAACTCCTCACAACGTGGCACATCATCTGGTGCCGTACTCATGACCAGTTGGGCCACAACCATGTAATGCTCACTGGGCATCTTGGTAAAGAATCTGAGGAGCAAAAACACTCAACAATTAAGCGGTGACTTTTATATAGATATACAAACGTATACTCACTTGGAACGCTTCTCCTCCTCTTTGATCTCTTCCAGTGTTTCCATATCCATCCATTCCGGCGGAACAATGCGGCATTTTTGTTGTTTTCGCAGATGCGCCGCCAGCCACAAAGGCACAAACACGGGAAAACCGGCACGAAATGGACCGACAGATCCATAAATTAAATGCAGCGGCTCATTTGAGAAGTTCGGTATTATGCTGATCATGCACTTCTCGCCAATAAACTCAATAATTGTAGGATCCATGATGAGTTGATCACAGCGAGAATCCTTCTTCTTTCTTTTTTTGCTGTTGTTTTCTTGTCAACCAAAAACTAACATTTCGCAACATGTTATTAACAGCGCGCGTAAATTTGTTGTTGAATAACTGTTGCTCACGTTTTCCAGTCTAGAAAGGTATTTGTATTTATTTATTACATACAAAATTACATAAAGGATGATAGGTAAATAATAGTTGTGCTGGCATTTAGTTAAACAAGTAAGTGGCAAATGAAGCTTGAAATTAAACTTAACAGCTGCTAGCTGCCTTGAAATAACACAATTACAATCAAGCACTTGTTGCCTAACATTATAATTTATTTACTTAAATTCAGTGTGCTTTGGCGCTTTATTCTGGCAACTAATCATGAACAAGTGGAAACTTTAATTTTTTATAGCAATATAAACACAAAATATTAACACAAAATTATCGATATCATAACACACTCATAATACTCTGATCGGCTTACTGCTGACAAAAGCTGCTTGCTGTGGCAACTGATTCGCTGCCAAAAGACCGTTACTCTTTTTTACGTCACTATTAAATTTAAGTTGCAGACTCAACAAATGTTGACTTGCGTCAGACGACAAACCTTTACGGCTATGAAAAACTATATTTAAATGCACTCAGCCGACCCTTGAATCGGGTTATCAGGTGCATCATTATACATGACTAAGCTGACTGTTTTTAATTGTGAATATGTTATTGCAACTTCTAGGCATCACGTAAATTGTAAGTTTTTCGCCATGATAAGCGCATGAATGCCCGACATGATCTCGCGTTCAAGTTCAAAAACACCTTAAGCACACATACCTAATAAGTAGGCGATGTAATTAGGCAAATCTAAATCTCGAGTGCATTGCATAAACAAAATGCATGTGAGTTGCACAGCGAGAGACGCTCTTATCAGCATTCTTCTCACTCACCTCAACTGAATTAATTGATAAATCTAAGGTTATGAAAAGGTTATGCAAGGGTTACATCCAAAATGATCTATAAGCAAATCACAATGCCAACTAGCAGTAAAGTGCAAATTCAAGTTCCAAAAATAGACAATTTCTCCCTTAAATAACTAAAGCGACAATAACAACAAGAATTACATATTGACTTATTGACTTATCGTCTGAAGAGACAATCGTTTGTCAAGCTGATAAAACCAGATGCAGGCAGTTAATACCACAAATCTAAGACTAGTCTTCACTTGCTGTAAGTGGAACAGCTGGGATGTTGTAACTCCTTCTGGGGTGGGGGGACAGAACTGGAAATGGAAGAGAGAAAAGTCGATTTCAAATATTAAATTCTCTATTCTTCTGGATTAACTTGGCACGCTTTCGCATATACGTAATGAGCTGAAAATACTAGAAGTCTACTGCTCAATACTGTTCTGATAAGCAACGCTTGAGTGTGGACTCTGTGGAACCTGACATCGCATCACAATAATTTGTTTGCTTTATTTTCGAAGAAAAGTACGAGTTATGCGAGAGATTACCATTAGTACTTGTCTATTTTTGGCAGGGTACGGACCTGCTGGCTAACGCGAGAATCCGTAGTCGACAGCTCAAAAAAAAAGAAGAAAGATAATAAAAGAAAAGTTCTTCCCTCGCGAATTGCATCTTGGACTGATAAGTCCAGAGTACGAAGAACTAAAATTGTATGTTTTTATTTTTTTCGGAAAACGCGTCGGCCTCTCTCGAACTGCGTCTCTTTTTTCTTTGCTCTACAAGCCCCTTTGAGGTGCGGTAAGCGATTCGCTTTGTCCGTGTATAGTCCATATATAGTAAATATAGGCGATAGAGGTGGTTCATTGATAAGCAATCCAGCAGACAGACGTCAACAACGATTGCATCTCTCATCATCTCACAGCCAGTGCATTCCCAGCGCAATTATTAGTTGTTAGCCACACAGCGCAGCGCACACAAGTCCAAGGACCGCACAAAAAAATCTGTAATAATTATAATAATACATACATAAAAGACCATTAACATTTCTCAAATATCCTGTTTGAAATTGTTAATATGTGCTAAGACTTTTGCATTGCCAATTGTGATTTTAAATCAGTGTGAATTGTTTCTTTTAATCAATCCGTTTAGTAAGGACATTCAAAAATCGGAGACTGTTGTCAACTGTTGCAACTGCAACTGCAATTGTAAAAGAACTTGCAAAAACAGAAAAAATGGTCGACACGGAGATCATTGTGACCAATGCCGGGGAGCCAACGACCAAGGCCAGTCTGATCGTTGTCTCCAATCGATTGCCATTTGTCTTAACGCGCAATGACAAAACCAAAGAGCTGGAACGCAAAGCCAGGTGAGCTCCGCAAATTAAATTCAATTATTCACAGCCAAAATGCTCCACTATGAGATACCCTGAAGAAATACAAATAATATTCCAAATTTGAGTTCTGTACTTCTTGTACACACTGAGATCGGCTTGGCTAAATCGAATTCGGTTGGAGTTGCTTCCTCCTGCCTGTTACATAATTTTGCACAATTTCATTATACCCTTTCCACATTGCTAATGGGACCAGTGTGAAGACAGATGTGTTCCTGAAATTTAAAAGAGGCTTTTAAATGAACCCGATTTAATCGAATGTTGCAAATTATGGTTTAACTTTCAAGTGTGTTGGTGTTAGTTACAAATTAAATATAAAATTGTTAACTAAATACTTAAATCAAAAATAAATATTCTGATTCTGGCTCAAAGAACGAATATTTATTTTCAAATCAAGATTGTAAAATTTAAAAGATTTAAGTTGTGTAATATTTTTTAAGAAAAAGAAGACAACAAAAAATATTTTTTAAAAATATTCTTTCATTTTTAGAATTTAAGATTCAAACATATTCTCACCCAAATTAGTTTCCAAAACTGCGAACAAAGCAACAACGGTAAAAGGTCACTGAACTAGTACTGTCATGTCCGCTAAACCGAAAACAAAGGCCTAATCCTATTCCTATTAAATGTAAATGTAATTATAGATGTGTATATTATATTATATTATAAACGTCTCCATGAATCAACATATCAAGATCACAGTGAAAGCGATGCAAGTTAAGCCTTAGCTTAAATTTAATTTCTTAACATTTTTGAAAACTAACCCAATTCAAATATTGGGCATACAATTTGCATTTGAAGATAAGCTGTCTGGGACCAGAACGGTCAGCGGGAACGGAACTATAGGTAGTAATGTTTCCACACGCTTCTAAGACTGATTCTGTTATCAGCCCAAAACACACACAGAGAGTGAGATACAAAGAAATAGACACGAGGCAAGGGGCGTGGGGTGCGACAGCGAGGAATGTGAGCAAATTGTAAATTGTCTGCTCGAATTAGCTGGAACTAAATTTTGTGAAAATAATTAGAAAATCATATTCAATAATAAACTAATTCGGCCTTATCAGTGGAGGCCCATTAAACGGTTTTGACCCTTGCCGCCTGACGACGACAACAACGACCACTAAATGTTCCATGTAAAGGGGTCAATAGTAGAGGCGTCGTTTCAAGATTTTTCGTATCGCAGAGCTGCGAACCTGACACTGAAAAAACACAAACACTAGATCACGTGCACCTAACTCGCTGGATGATTTCCAAAACCAACCGCACTGACCCTAGCCAAAAGTAAAATATATAACGGGAAACGGTTTCAATCTTGGAATTTGGATTTAATTTTTTGGTATTTGATAATGGGGTTGCTATTTCTATTCTTTACTGGTTTCGGCCTCTGAGCCAGAGCCGAGGTTGTTTACACTTGCGCCGTATCAGGCTGGCGGTTTTTTTTTATGGCTCCATCTTATCAGTGCCTTAAGTGTCAGTGTCATTGTGATGCACCCTGTGGTAAAGTGGGCCTGGGGCTCGCACACAGAAGCTTTTGCATATACGTATATATATATATATATATATAAATATTTATATGTATGTTCCAATAGGTATGCACACTTTTTCAAATCAAATGCAATGAAAATCTTTACTTATTATGTCTGTAAGAATGTAATTACAGCACTATATTTTTTTTGAAAATATGTAAAGTCAATGCAACATTCCGATAACCTATAAGCTAGGTTAATAACAGTGGTATCGATACTGTGCGCGATACCTTAACTATCAAATACCTGCAATTTGATTATCAAATAACTTGAACGCTTTTTTTTCGCTTTTTATAGTGCTGGAGGTCTTGTTACGGCCGTCTGTCCGGTGGTGATTAAGGGCGGTGGCCTCTGGGTGGGCTGGTCTGGCATCCACTTGGAGGATCCCAATGAGGCGATACCCGAATCGAATCCCTACGATCAGACGCCAACAGCTGGCCTCAAATCAGATCAGGTCGTGTCGGTTAACATTGATTCAAAGATCTTTGATAGCTACTACAATGGTTGCTGCAATAAGATCTTCTGGCCACTGTTCCACTCGATGCCTGGACGTGCCAACTTTGGTGGTGAGCATTGGCGCGATTATGTGACGGTAAATAAGTTTTTCGCCGTGCGCACCATTGAGGCACTGGAGAAGTGCCTGGCTAAGAATAATGGTAGCGAAAAGAATCCACCAATTGTGTGGATACACGACTATCACTTAATGTTGGCCGCCAACTGGGTGCGTGAGCATGCCGAGGAGAAGAATCTACCATGTCGTTTGGCCTTCTTCCTGCACATACCCTTCCCGCCGTGGGACATCTTCCGGCTGCTGCCGTGGTCCGATGAGATACTGCAGGGCATGCTCGGCTGTGATCTCGTTGGCTTTCACATTCAGGACTATTGCCTGAACTTCGTGGACTGCTGTCAGCGAACGCTCGGCTGTCGCGTCGATCGCAACAATCTGCTGGTGGAGCACGGTGGACGCACCGTTCGCATTCGACCTCTGCCCATTGGGATACCCTACGAGCGCTTTGTCAATCTGGCACATAATGCGCCCAAAGTGCTAAAGACGTCCAAGCAACAGATCATCTTGGGTGTAGATCGGTTGGATTACACGAAGGGCTTGGTGCATCGCCTGAGGGCATTTGAGGCACTGCTGCTAAAATATCCGCAGCACAAGGAGAAGGTTAGTCTGCTGCAGATTTCGGTGCCGTCGCGCACCGATGTCAAGGAATATCGTGAGCTAAAAGAGGAGGTGGATCAGCTGGTCGGACGCATTAATGGACGCTTCACCACGGCTAACTGGGCACCCATACGCTACATCTATGACTATGTCAGCCAAGATGAGCTCGCGGCGCTCTATCGGGATGCGGCCGTGTGTCTGGTGACGCCCCTTCGGGACGGCATGAATCTGGTGGCCAAGGAGTTTGTCGCCTGCCAGATCAATGAGGTGCCCGGCGTTCTGGTCATCTCACCCTTTGCCGGTGCCGGCGAAATGATGCACGAGGCGCTGCTCTGCAATCCGTACGAGGTGATTGAAGCCGCCGAGGTTATTCATCGTGCACTGACCATGCCCGAGGATGAGCGCATCCTGCGCATGGCGCGTCTTCGTCGTCGCGAGGCCGAGTGCGATGTCAGCCACTGGATGCGCTGCTTCCTCAAGGCAGTGGGTGCACTCGAGATGGACGACGTCGGCACCACCATCATGCAGCCCGTCTCCGTAGACGACTTCGATGACTACTTACTCAAGTGAGTTTACCTTGAATCCAATCTTTACTTAATTACTTTACTTAAATCTTTGTCGAATCTTAATTATAAGAATTTAGTTAAAATTAAAATAAATCTAAATTTGTAGATACATCGGCTATAATCACAAGCTGGCGTTGTTGCTGGACTATGATGGCACTCTAGCGCCGATTGCTCCGCATCCGGATTTGGCCACTCTTCCACCGGAGATAAAGAACGTACTCTTCAAGCTGTCCCATCACTCGGATGTGTATGTGGCCGTCATTTCGGGTCGCAACGTGGACAATGTGAAGAAAATGGTCGGCATTGAGGGCATCACCTATGCGGGTAACCATGGCTTAGAGATTCTCCATCCCGATGGCAGTAAATTTGTGCATCCCATGCCCATTGAATATGAGGACAAGGTCAGTCATCTGCTCAAAGCGCTGCAGGATTCGGTGTGCCGTGACGGCGCCTGGGTGGAAAACAAAGGTTCTCTGCTCACCTTTCACTATCGAGAGACGCCGACGCAGCTGCGTCCCGCCATGGTCGAAAAGGCGCGCAGCCTGATCGAGAAATACGGTTTCCGGGCAACGGAAGCGCATTGTGCGCTCGAAGCCCGTCCACCAGTACAGTGGAACAAGGGTCGTGCCTCCATTTATATATTGCGCACATCGTTCGGGGTTGACTGGAATGAGCGCATCAAGATTATCTACGTGGGCGACGATCTAACCGATGAAGATGCCATGGTGGTAAGTAGTTAGAATCTAGTTGTAAATTGGAATATAAGAATCATAAAACTCTATTCCCCTTTCACACAGGCACTGAAAGGCATGGCGCGCACGTTCCGTGTTACCACGTCGGATATTGTAAAGACCGCTGCCGATCATCGTTTGCCCTCGACTGATTCCGTTTACACGCTGCTCAAATGGGTGGAACGGCATTTTATGGGCCGCAAGGCGCGGGCCAATTCGCTGACGTATCGCCCCACCAAGGGCGATGGCGTCCAAATGCAAATGTCTCTCGAGGTTGCCTCGGCAGCCAACAGCCTGGACGTGTAGTTCCGCTTAGTCAGCCAAAAACATACATACACATACATATGTAATTTGTAAGATCTTAAGAATAAAATAAACAAAAATTGAAAATAAACAACATGTGTACCTTAAACAAATGGCGTTGTCACAGTTTTCAAATTAAATATTAAATTTACAAACGATTTTGGTTATGCTATGGAAAGTTGGAACATATTAGAAACTAAGCACGGCTGATGAATAAACTCTAATTATGCGATAAAACCAGCCACGATATGATGAAGAAGAACAAGAAAATCGGATAAACGGCGAGCGGCTTGCGATGTGGCGGCTGACTCTGACCCAGAAAGATGAAAGAAGCTGTAAAAAATATATTTAATTTAAATGGGTAATTTAAACTCTTGAGAGAGAAGCACTCACCATACGTTGCCCAGGAGAATCCCAGCGTAGTGGTCACAAAGCGCAAAAAGAAGAGTAAGCGTGTCTGCGTGGACAGCAGAATGATGCGACAAATGATCAAGGCGAGCGCCACGGGCGTCAGGCAATAGCCAAGCACACAAACAGATTGGAAGAATGATCTAAAGAAAGAGAAAAGAGAGTTAATTAACTACAAAAATCACAAATTTTAGGTCAAACCACGCACATATTGCCACCTAGCAGTTTGGAGTTGAGTGTTACGATGGCAGCGCCAATCCACACAATAACAAAGACCTGGGCGAATTCTGGGCCATTGTCGGACATGCTGTCTGCAGACGAGGAGCCTTGCAGAATGGTCGCCATAAACGTGCATAGCACCAGCGGGCCCCACAAATCCCCTGCAAGCAAGCAGAGAGAGAAAACCCATAAAAAAAGATAAAACTGCTGACGCACACACAAACTCAACGCAGACACGTACAATCTCGCAGCAGACTGGACTTCTCTTTGGGATAGAGCACATGATAGAACTTGATGCCAACAGCGCGTATGTCCCTCAGCACAGTTTCGCGTATTGGTTCGTCTAGCGTATTGTAATCGGGCACACCATTCTGGGCGGTTGTTGTTGTCGTTCTCCGTTTTCCGGGTATGGACATATCGCCCTCCAGCGACGGTGATGTGTTGACGTCCTCAAACATCTGTGAAATGTGTAGCAATCGTGTTGAAGTGCTATATTTTCACTTGCTCTCAATTACTTACATCTAATCTTGCGTCCATTTTGGAGCTATTATTTGTTTTGATTGCGTGCAGGCAACAGGAGTGAAATTGTTAAATGCAGTCAATCGCCAACACTTTTTCTTCTTATGTTATCGCTACGATGTCATCGATGCTAACACTGGTTTTGTATCGATACTTATAATTAACTCAAATAGTGTTATCGCTTATTAGAATTTTTTAAAACGTATTTTCATTTAAGTGCATTAATTATTAAATGTGTATATTACTTATTTTTGATTAGATCCATATATATACATTTTTAATTATAGATTTTATTTTTTTAAATTTATTTGAAATAATTTGTAATACTTAAGACGTCTTGAATTTAATATTACAATTATTGCTTATCTTATTTTATTATTAAACACTTTTAATAATATTAAATTATTATCAAATTACGATGGTTGCTAATTTTATTTTTATGCGTTTAAAATATATAGTCTATAAGAATCGTTATAAAAATTGCTTTTTTACAATTGTAATTATTTTAATATAAAAGTAATTACGAAAATTAGATTAGAGATAATCTATTATTAGTGCAATTGGAGGGATTTCTGCAGAGTACTCAACTTAAATCATCGGATGAGTGCTAATGTGCGATTTGAGATAAGCGGCCCGGGTGAAAGCTTTGGGGCAATGCGGACATTTGTGTGGACGCTCCCCGGTATGAGATCGGATGTGTCTGCCCAAATCGCCCTTGTCTATACAATTCTTCGGGCAGTGCGGACACTTGAACGGATGTTCGCCTGTGTGGGTGCGAATATGTCGCTGGAGTTGCCAGGCATAGCAGAACTCCCTAGAGCAATCTGTGCATTTGTACGACCTCTCGCCATTATGATAGCGCATGTGCTCGTCCAGTTCGCTCTGCTCGATGAAATACCTGGTGCAGTGGGTGCACTTGTAAACTTGTTTGCCCGGATGCGTGGAAATGTGATACTGAAGATCCGTGTGCCGTGTAAATGCTCGCGAACAGTGCGGACACTTGAAGGGACGCTCACCCGAATGAATGCAGATGTGTTTGCGCAGATTGGATGCCTGACTGAAGGCCTTCGGGCAGTGCGGACACTTGTAGGGTCTTTCTCCCGTGTGCGTACGAATGTGAGCATTTAGATGTGAACTCTGCGTAAAGCTTTTCGCGCAGTGTGGACACAAAAACGGGTTTTTTTTGGCGTCGGGGGCGATACTGGTCAGTTCTTTGTTAGGAGCTGTTGCACTTGTTTCCTGTTGGTGATCGCTGATAGTTTCTTCAGCGTGTTCAACCTTGACACAGCCCAGATCTACATCGTTCTGAGCCAGCTCCCAGTTTTCTGTTTCCAATAGTTCCGACTGCACATCAGCTTCCTTTATCCTTGGTTCAGTATTCGGGATTTGGCACAATTCATCCCCTTTACTGCTTCTTTCTGTGTCGCATTCGACTTTTATCAAATGCTCCGGTTCCGGGTGGATGTCTTCCTCTGGCACTTCCAGCTTCATGTCAGCTTTTCTGAGTTGTGCGCTCAGCACCTGATGGCTCTTTTCACATCTGCGCTTGAATTCAAATGCTGCTTTTACATCGCAGATGCACGAAAGGCAGATTTTCTTGGGAAGCTCATCCTCCAACTTGATCACACAGGCGACGCACTCGTTGAGCATATCGGCCAAACTGGGATGCCGCTGATCGGCGAATATACTCAGCAATGCCACTGAGCTGGTCATGCAGGCGCGGCACACTTCTTCCATGGGTAACTTTGTGTGCACCTCCGCCAAAAACAAACTTATTTGAGAAACAATTGAACAGCTGTTGGGCATCCAAACAGATTAACATTTTCTGATATGTTATTAACATTATTATTATTAAATTCGATAGCTCAATATGCAAATTGAGAGCACTGCAGCCCTGGCGTAAGACAATCGATGTTGTAATCGCAAGGCAAAAACAAAACAAAGTGGAACACTCTTCTCTGTATTTGTTGCATTTATAGTATTTGTATGGTTCAACAATAAACAAGTATGTTCTTCTCCAATATAGTAAAGTAAAGCGCATAATGCATGCGACAAGTGCTACAAGTCGAATGTATTAAATGTATGCCAGACTCGCTGGGGGAGTGTGAGTCATGCAGACAGCAGACTTTCAGCTGATTAGAGAATGAGTTTGTGTGCACTTTTCTTACGCTTGTATTTTGATTGTGTTTGTGTTTTGAGTTAGTCTCTTCTAGAGAGTTGCGGTTACGAAGAACAAACAAAAAACGAGCTGTCAGTTATGAATAGCGAAGCCGCATTACTGCCAGCGGCCCAACAGCTAAGTGCCCTCAACATGTCCCCCGCCTCCGATGCCGTAGACACGCCCTCGTCATCATTAACGGAGCCATATTCCTATACGGATTTTTACATCGGTGTCGGTTTGGCCATTTCCTCATGCTTTTTTATCGGCTCCAGTTTTATCATCAAAAAAAAGGCCCTTCTGCGTCTGAGCAGGCAGGGAGAGGTGCGGGCGGCGGCGGGCGGATTTGGCTATTTACGTGAATGGATCTGGTGGGCGGGGCTCTTGACAAGTAAGTTAATCACTAAAGATAATAAAATCGCTTAGAAAAATATACGCTTCATTATCAAATTTATAAATTAAAATTATTTTCGTTTTAAATTTAATTCCCCAAATCATATCTTTATTAAAAGTGACTCATTTCATATCGGTTTTTTGCAGTGGGTCTGGGCGAAGCAGCGAATTTTACGGCGTATGCCTTTGCTCCCGCCTCGCTTGTGACGCCGCTAGGCGCGCTGAGTGTCATCATTTCGGCTGTGATGGCATCCCGATTCCTCAACGAGAAGCTCAATTTATTGGGCAAAATTGGTTGCTTTCTGTGCATTTTAGGCTCAACGATAATAGTGATACACTCGCCCAAGGAGAAGGAGATTGAGGATCTGCAGGCGCTATTCAATATGCTGCAGGATCCGGTCTTTATACTCTATGTCATCTGTATTTTTGGCTCGAGTGCATTTGTTGCCTGCTTTGTGGCTCCGCAACATGGCCACTCAAATGTTTGTGTCTACCTGTTCCTGTGCTCCGGCATCGGTTCGTTAACAGTGATGTCGTGCAAGGCACTGGGACTGGCCATCCGGAGCGCAATTGCCAATGGATCGAATGTGTTTCAGACGTGGATGCCTTGGTTCCTGATTGTCATCACCGTCACCTTTATTGCGATACAAATGAACTATCTTAACAAGGCACTGGACATCTTCAATACGAGCATTGTGACGCCCGTTTATTATGTGATGTTCACCACGTTGGTGATCACGGCATCTGCAATACTTCTGAAGGAATTCAAGGACATGCGTTTCGAGAATATCCTTGGCGATGTTTGCGGCTTTCTGATTGTGATCACGGCCGTATTTATGCTGAATGCGTTTAAGGATATTGATATCACGCTAAACGATGTGCGCGGCTTAATGCGTCCGAAAATGCAGCGCGTCTCACAGTTCGATGAGGAGGTCCTGGTCAGCAGTAACCTGAAGGATCAGCGACGCTACTCCTACGGCTCCGGCGATATCTTTCGCAAGGCATGACGCAAACAGCGCCATCAAGTTTAGTAGCTCTAACTTGAGACCCAAAGCGAACAATATTAACAAACATAAAAGAAACAAAAAACAATAGTGTGTGGAAAGTTTTTTACTAGCATATCATCATATTTCCCATTGACTGTTGCTTCATTTTGTTAATTTAAAAATTCATAAATTAAGTCCCTAGCATTGTAGTGAAAGTTTGACCAATATAAATGTTCTTTTCTAAAAAGGATATTCGATTAAATTGCATATAATATAAACATTGTACTTGCCAATGTTCTTGTATTTTTATTGATTATTGTACTCTGCACTTTTAATCACACTAATAAATTTTGAAATTTAAGTTACGTCTCGAGCAGAACAAATTAAGTGTGACCTTAACATTTTAGGAAAACAATCGATAACGCATCGATGTAAATGTCAGCGCTGCCAACTTGAAGTATTTGCAAACAAATTATTAAATATTAATTAGAACTACTATTTTGATTTGCGAGCGCACGGAATCAACAAATATGAATATAGCACGCTGCGGACTTAGACGCTGCATGCTGAAAAATCCATTAGCTTCGCAATGGAATCGCATAACTAGTGCTGCCACCATGACAGCTGTCAATGGGAATGCCTCAAGCGCCATTCGAACTGCAACAACAAAGCCAGATCGAAAAATTGACGCCATTTTGCAATTGCCTGCTCCGGCAATAAAGTCAATTCGCAGCTATTCAGGAAAATCTATCGCCAGCAGCATGGAGGAGCATTGCGTTGTACCCGATGTGATCGCCAAGGCACCAAAGTGCAGCGTTTCAGTTGAATATGAAGGGGGCATTTCTGTAAAACCCGGCATGGTACTCACCCCCACCCAGGTGAAAGGTCAGCCCTGTGTGAAATGGGAAGCCGACGATTCGAAATTGTATACGCTCTGTATGACCGACCCGGATGCACCCAGTCGCAAGGATCCCCAGTACCGGGAGTGGCATCACTGGCTCGTTGGCAACATTCCTGGCAGTGACGTAGCCAAGGGCGAAGTTCTCTCCGCCTACGTCGGTTCCGGACCACCGCCAGAGACAGGGCTTCATCGCTACGTCTTTCTGGTGTACGAGCAAAGGCGCAAGTTGGACTTTGATGAGAAGCGTTTGCCCAACAACAGTGGCGACGGACGCGGTGGCTTCAAGATTGCCACCTTTGCCAAGAAATACGCTCTGGGCGATCCCATTGCCGGCAATTTCTACCAGGCCGAATATGATGACTATGTGCCCATTCTCTATGAGCAACTGGGCCTTTAAATCATTTTCAAGCCTTTCACTTGCATTGATTACATAATGTGGAAGAAGCTGAACATAAAATGTTATCAATTTGTTATTCTATAAATTCGCTTGTAATTGGGAGATTCATTGGGTAGGCAATAAAATTGCTAAAATCTGCATTTAGAGTGGGTTGTTTTTTCTTTCTCAGACTAAAAATAAATCTTTACAGAGATATATTGGAAATTGTAAATTTATGCATCTCTAGACAAGAACATACATACATATATTATATAAGTATAATAACCTACAATTGTCGGACTAACGTTGAAGTCTTTACTATTGGGGAATCTGTAATTATGATTAATTATAATTATCTAGATAAAGACATGAACAGATCCAGATCTATATGTGACTAATGTAATTGTAACCATCTCGCATATCTTTGCAAGACTCTCTTTTAGATGGTATGCATGTATTTATTTATATTTCAATTACTCTCAATTACAATGTGTGTTTACGTTTGTTTCTGTGATAGTTGAAAAACATAACACATAACAAATATATGTTTGTCTATGTATAAATATCCATTTCAATTTTGTGGATTGGGAAATGCATACGAGCACACATTCGCATATCTGAGTGTCGGGGCAGATGATTCCAGATTTGCATAAAGCTCATTGTGCTCCGGCCATTCCACCTCGCTAATTGCCTGTGAGGATGTATAAAATTCAAACATTAATTTAAATTAAGTTCTATGCTAATTAATATTGATGTAGGCACCTTGAGCTCGTCGAATGCCTGCTTGGCTATCCAATGGAAGAGGGGATTCTTCCAGTCCCTCTCAATGGCCTGCAGCTCCTTGGCGCCAATTTCCGTTGATGGCGATGAGGTCTTTGAGATTTTCAGATACTGTGCCCACAAATAGACCATGCTGCGCATCTTGTACGACCAGAATGCGTTGGGCACGGCGCGTATCATTTCCTGCACCTTCTCGGTGTTGGGCATCTTAAGGTTCTCCAAGAACGTTATGTTCATCAATGTAAAAATGGACTTCATGTTGTGATAGTAGTTATCCGAGTTCTTCTCCAAGCCATACTGGGCCTGCTGAACGATAAAATCGACCACCTGTTCGGTGGTCAAACGCGGCAAATCGGGTATAAAGCAATTGCGCAGATTGATGCTGCCAAACGTCTGGAGCTCTTCCTTGATCGCATTCTCACACCATTTGTATTCCGTCCACCAGGTCTGCCAGCTGCTGTATGTCTTCGCCTCCTCCATAACTGTCCACTCGTGGTGGAGACGCTTGCGAATCCGTTTAACTAAGGTGCGTCCAGCATTTTTGCCATCCCGTTCGCTATCCTGAATCTCGGCCATTTCCATATCGTCCAGCTCCTCACCACTCGTACTATAATTGGGCGCCTGCTCGAAGAACATGACGGCATACGACTTGTCCTCCGGCTGCGGATGGGTAACCTTATTATTGTGTATATAAGGCAACTTGAAGCCGCCAAGTAAAAATCCTCGCTTAATTGCCAGCTTGCGGCGCTTGATGACCGCCTTGGTGAGCGGAGCTGGGGATATTTCAGCGACACGTTTTTGAACAGCAACTGTAAAAAAAATTGGTTATCGCAATAGTTAATATAATATTAGACCTAAACCGAGCTTATCTCCAACTTCATTCAACTTTTGTAGTTTTCTTTGTGTCTCCATCATTAAAGAAATCTCTCCTTTTTTCATTTCACCTTAAGCCCAAAGTAATCTTTGGTCTAGTCGTAATTACCTTTAGGTTTGACATCGACAGTTTCTTTCTTGATCTCCGGCTGTTTGTTGTTGTCGCTTTTCGCTTGAGTATTTTGGGACACAACGGCGGCGGCGCCGGTGGAAGGAGGGCCACCGATTTTGGGCGGCACTTGGACTGGTTTCGGTTTAACATTATTATTACCACCGTTAATATTCTTGGCAGCTTGTTGGTTATTGGGTGCCAGCTGCTGCTTGTTGTTGCTCCTGTTTGCCTGATTGTTAATATGTGGTCTTTGTTGTTGTTGCTGATGTTGCTGTTGTTGTTGTGGATTCAGGGGCCTATTCCCCGGAAACTTATTGGCGCCGACTGGTGGCTTACGGACGCCAATATTGGGTGCCTGTGGCTGATTGACATTGTTGTTGTTGTTGCTATTGTTGTGGTTGCCGTTGTTGTTCAGCTGCCTTTGAGGCCTGGATTGCATGTTAGGCATCTGTGGCCGATTGTCCGCATGGGCCATGGGCATATTCTGTTTTTGTCCCTGCTGATTATCTGGATGCCATTTGCGAACGCCGCCCATCTGAGGAGCTGACTGTTCAAAGCCACAGTTATTGTTGCCCACCCGCCAGTTGGATTGGTTCTTCATCATCAAAGCGTTGACGGTTTCCAGCATTGCCAGCGCATCGCCAGCGTTGTTGAGGTGCCGAAACTGCTGCATATTGCTTTGATTGTTGCTGTTGTTGGAATTGTTAGTATAGTTGTGGTTGTTGTTGTGGTTCTTATTGTCAAAGTTGGTCGCATAACTGTTATTCGATTGTTGCAGCTGGCCACGAAAATCGCCGTCGAAGCCACGATCGTTGAAGCCAAAGTTGCCGCCATTATTTGAACGTTCATTATTATTATTATTCAGCTTATAATTGGAGAATCCTGGGTTAGAGCGCTCTTTCATGTAATTGGAGGGGCCAGGGTTGCGACTCAAATGTCTCGATTGTTGACTCTGATTCGACTCCTGGCCGCAAAAGTTGTCATTGAAATTGTCGGAACGTCGCACAAATGCATCAATGTTCCGTTCATTATTATGATTATTGTTATTTGGGTAAAAACGTTGTTTGTTGTCAGTGTTGTTGTTGCTGTTGTTTTGGTGGTTGTTGTTATTGTGGCTGCTGTAGCTGTTTAAATCGCTTAGGGAGCGAGCCAAGCCAACCGGATTAGCCGACAGTTGTTGATGTTGTTGTAGCTGTTGTGGCATATAATCCAGATTGCTTGCAACATTGCGTGTAATTTTTTCACTAGAAGTAAAACGCTGATCCAAATTGCGTCCCAAAAAACTCGAATGTTGTTGATGTTGTTGTTGTTGCGTTCCACGAAAATGATCGTCGAAGTTTTCAACGCGGTTGTTGACTTTGCTGTTGTTGGTGTTGTTGTTGCCAAAGCGTTGATTATTTTTGTTGTTAGTAAAATTTGAGTAGCCAACACCACCACCACCACCACCACCGCCACCGCCACCGCCAAAATTATTATTATTTGATTGCACGCCGCCATATTTGTTGTTGCCATCAACATCTGCATAGCGTTGATTGCTAATGTTAAAACCATTGCTATTGTTGCCGTAATTCATCGACTGGGGCGCTCCACGAAAATTGTCATCGAGAGCAGCGGAGCCACCATTGCCATTGCCATTGCCACCACCAACACCGCCTCCACCACCACTACGAATTGGCGCAAAAGACAACGCATCATTGAGCTGGCGACGCTGTCCAATGCCGTAGGCGCTGTATCTATTATAGTCCATGATGCTGCACGTTACACTTAATGTTACGCGATGACAACGTAATAATTGAAACAGCTTTTAGAGTTTTATTTTTTTCTTTTTTGTTACTCGACGTTTGCTGCTCGAAGCCGTTCTGAATTATATTATTTTCACATTTGACAGACACGCACTCACACACACACACACTAACGAAAGCACGCTCACAGGTATGTGTGGTCAAGGGTTGGGAAACGTCAAAAACAATGGTGTGAAATTGGAACTGGAACAATTCAGTTTGTGAACTAGCGAAAATTCACCACAGTGGCAGTGTAGACGCTTTAGCCGTTGTGCCGGATAGATGTGTGAACTGAAATAGCCGGAAAAATTAGCATGCAGCCCCTTTTAGAAAATCTATCTTTTTAAATAATTTCATATAGCATTTTGTGTATGCATTGTTAATACCCAAGCAATATTGATCGGTTCAAAATATCGGCTATGCTGATGCCGATAGTTTAAATTCAATTTGTGAATGCTATATTAAAAAGCTGAGAAAACACTTCAATAGTTAAAAAATGCAATCAAAAATCAACGATAATTTTGTAACATTTCATCATTGCTTATCATGTTTGTTCATTTGTTATATTTATTTTTAAGATATTTAAAATTCCACACTTTAAATATTTGGTAGCCTTTAGTTCCTTGAATTAATTGCTAAGAACCGGAATGCGTACTTGAAGCATCTGAAATTAACAAAATATTTATAGACGATTATATTGATAGAAATTGTAATTAATAATCTAAGCACCTTGCTGGTTTTATCAAAAAGCGCCTGGGCACGTTCCTGATTCAAACGATAGCTAACAAATTTGTCAAAAATATATCCATGCTTCTCGGATTCGATCAAAATACGATCCTCGCCAATGTCCAGGCTAAATTCTTGCGAGGAAACCTGAAAAAAACCATGAATATTCTTTATATATTTATATGGTATAATATTGTATAAATGTTTATATAATATATTTATGATATTGAAAGAACTATTAAAAATGCATCTACCTATGTATATCTATATCAAATACAGTCTATCGAGATATATCTATTGAAATATGTCAATAGTCTTTGGGATAATATAATCACTCACGCAATTGGGTAAATATAGTTCGGCATGGATTTCATCGACGATTTCATCGCGAACGCGAGCACGCAACTTGTAAATGGGCTCCCTGCTCTTGGCCCAGGTATCCCTTATTTTGGCCGCATGCTCCTCATCGATTTCCTGCACCAATGTGGCCGGCTTGGAAGAGGATTGCTCGCCATGGTTCAGCTGCAGCTGCTGAAGATCAGAGTGATCCAAAGCAATGTCAAATTTCTCGGCCTGTTTCACATCATCGTTGCGCACACGATGGGTGACCAGGGTACCAATGAATTTGCGATTGGTCAATATGATGGTCTTGTCCATGGATATTTGAATGTTATGCTTCTCGCTCAGCGCCTCGGCGACGATTTGTAGAAAGAAATTATTGAAGAGTTGCGATTTTTTGGTTTTCGCCAAGAACTTTGGATTTATGGCAATGTCGCAGACTTCAACCGAGTTGTTCGAACGATCCTTGGTGGTGCGCATCTCGGAGATGCTCATGGGCACACGAAAGGAGCCGGGTTCGGTCGATTCCAAAATAGCAATTAGCTCCTCATCAGTGACATCTTTGGGTGCTGGCACTTCCGGAGCCACGCAAACATTAATAAAGAACTTTTCATTGCTATTCAGCTTAAAGCTTTTCACACAGTAACCTGACAACGAATTGAAGTAGAAATTTATTAATTTAAATATAATAAATTGAAGTAAATAACATAATTATATCAATTTGACACCAAAACAAAACATTTAATATTTGTTTCCGCTTACAGCCTTCTGGTAGACTTGATTTAAAATAACATCAATTTATTTTCATAACATACAACAGATCAGCTAGCGCTGCATAAAGAGAGCGCTGTTAACGCTGACAACTGCAGTTGAAGTGCACTTAACAGTGTGCAAATGTAATTACAATATTAAGATATTTATATTACGTCGCGCAGAGCGTCAAATTCGAGCGCCCATTGCAGAGAGAAAGCGCTTCAGAAAGAGAGCGCTGTTAACGCTGCAGTTGCGACATTTAAGTGCACTTAACTAATGTGTGAATGTAATTACAATTCAATCAACTAACATTACGTTGTATATGTTATGACACGCAGGGCGCCAAATTCAAATATACAAAATACTAAACAAATGAATAATTTGTTGCTGTTCCTTAACCTAGTATTGTATAACATATAAGAATGCAATGTTTCATTAATCTCCTGGAGCTTTATTCTAATTATGTATACATAATCTATAAAAAAAATCTATAAAGTTGATTCCAGATGTGGATACTCTGTGCTGTGATCGCTCCACTCAATGGTACTAATGGCCTGTAACAAGAAAAGTAAAGTGTTACTGATATATATTTATATATATAGATATACACGTGTGCCAATTGCCCCACCTTCAGTTCATCGAATGCCTGCTTGCACATCCAGTGGAAGACGGGACTCTTCCAAAAGGCTTGGATGGCCACAAAGCTGCGATCTCGCGAATTTGCATTTATAATTTTGTAGTATTCCGCCCAGAGATAGACCGTGCTGCGCATCTTGTACACCCACAAATGATTTGGAGTGCCACGTATCATGTCCTGCAGCTGCTCCATGGCGTAAAATGAGAGATTCTCCAGGAACGTATCATTCATCACCATATAGAGCGCCTTCGCATTGCGATAATGCGATCGTGTGTTCTCCTCCAGGGCGAAATGTGCTGCTTTCATCACTAAATTTACGACATGAGCAGTTGATTTTTTTGGATAATTGGGTAGGAATTTCTGTCGGATATTGAGAGAACCGAACTTCTCCAGCTGTTTGTTCATTTCCGGCTCACACCATTTGTAGGCCTTCCACCAGGTGGACCAGCATTTAAAGTTGCTCGATCGATAGAGCTTCGTCCACGCCTTGTTGATTTTCTTTCGGATGGCGTTGCGTTTCCTAACGCCGACCTTCAGGATGCTCGTTGGCCCATTGTCAGCTGCCTCCTCGTCCGAATTCTCGTCCTCCTCATCGTCTTCGATGTGCGGCATAGGGCCCATTTCGTTGTTGTCTATGGCGTATATGGATGTATTGTAGATCGGTTCATGTTCGAAAAATGTGACCGCATAGGATGTGTCCTCGGGTTGCGGCAATAATTTCCCACTTCTCTTTATGTACGGCAATCTGTGGCCCCCAATCAGGAATCCTCGCTTCTTCGCTATTTTCAGCATCTTGATCTCCGCTTTCGTTGGCGGTCCCGGATTTGAAGACTCTGCTTTACGCTTTTGGGCTGCAAAAATAATTGCACTATACACCTGCTCCATTTTTTGTATACATGTTTTGGTTTTGTCTGGCACTTAAACATTCGAAAATAGTACTATTTAAGAGAGTTCTTAAATGGAATATATTTGTTGAGCAGTAAAATCTTTAAAGCTAAAGCTTGGAATTTAATATTGATTTAACAATACGATTCAAAATTAATATCAATTTCAACATTTGAAAAGAATATTATTATTGAGGATTTTGAAAAGGAATTTTATTCGGATATATGTTTGAAGTTTAGATCCGGTTGAGGAGAAAAATCCTTAAAATCCTTAAAAATGGAATTTAAGATCGATTAAAAATGAATATCAATTTAGGAATTAACTTGAAGATATAATAATATTTTTAAGTCGTGCTTGAGCCGAAATTTATTGAGAAAATAATACTGATTTAGCATTTTGTTTTTTGAGAATCGATGATGGAAAAATGTTTTAAAAGTGAATATAGAAGTGCCTTACAGACTTTATAATATAGTTATAAAGTAATTTACCAATTCCGACTGCTTTTGCTGACTGCTTCTGTTGCTGCTGCCGAATTTGCAGAGCAGCTTGCGATGTACTTGGCCCGTCCAGATCTAGGCCGACATTATCATTTATATTGAATTGATTAAACATATTCTTGGGGCCCGTTGGGGCCGCCAGCAATGGCCTTTTGGCAGCTCGATTTGATGGCTGCTGCGGGTTCTGTTTAAACTGTTTTTGCGTTGCACTTGGCTTGTTTGGTTTACGGCCTTTAGATTTGTTGTTGCCAAATGGATTAACAATGAATTGATTATTTGGTTGCTGTTTTTGTGTCATTTGATTTGATCGATTAATCGATTTTTTTCCAGCCTCTTTCATTGGCTGCTGTGAATATCGGTTTTGGCTTGGCATCGGGTCTCTGTTTGGACCTAAGAAGTCAAAGCTTCTAAAATTGTCATTGCTTGACTTATTGCCAGATTGGTTAAAGTTACTATCCGAACTGCACGGAAAATCTTGATTAAATTCATGACGATCGACCAGATCTAGATTGTTACTTTTCATCATGTCTTTGTCGAGATCTGAGAAGCCAAAGCTTCTGAAGTTATCATTGATTGACTGATTTATAGGTTGAAAATCAGTTGAGCTATGATTATGGTTTCTGTTCGTCCTGTCTCGAAAATCTTGATTAAAATCATGACGATCGTCAAGATTTAATAGAGCGTTATAATCGGCATTATACTGATTTCGATTATTAAACACGATTTGATATCTCTCATCACAATTATTTGATAGCTCTGCATTAAAATCGTTTTCGAAATTGCTTCGACGACCGAAATTGTCAGCATTTTCGATACGTTGAAATCGATCGTCATCATTCCGATTATTGTGAAAGGACTCTTCAAAAATGGACCCACGTGATCTAAGATCTGACTGCTGCTCGCGAAAATCATCTTCGCGATAACTTTCGTTGCGTTCATTGTAAGACCGTGGTACGTTTCTGTCATCGGTGGAGCGTGCCTCCATCCTTCTATGTTCCGAACTATTTCTGCTATAGTTTACTTCGTGTAGCTCCCGTGGAACTGCTCGGTAATCCTCGTCAGAATCGTTCATGTTGGATTTCTCGAAATTTCTGCTGAAACTGTTGGAATCATCGAAATTTCTACTGAATCTGTTTGAATCGTCGAAATTTCTACTGAAACTTCTTGGACGCTCGCCACGAAATTGATCATCAGGACAATTATCAGGGCTTGCTTGACGACGATCTGAACCAAAATTGGAATTAATTAGCTGACGATTGTTTTGGTTGTTATATATAATGGGTTCTGCGTCTCTGAATCGCTCTTGATGATGATTAGGATTAAAATCTTCCATGTTTGGATTACGGTTATTAAGCATAAATCTTTGATGATTGTCATTGAATCGGTCCGCTTTCCGATAATCATCATTTTGCCCTCGAGCATTGTCATATCGATTAAGATGCCCATGAATATCATCTCTATCAAAGTTTTCGTGCCTCTTACGAAAATTGTCGTTTCGAAAATAATCATTTCGTTCGCGAACATTTTCGTTTCGCTGATGAAAGTTTTCATTGCGTTGACGAGAACTATTGGTTCGTTCACGATCATCGTCATCGAACCTGCGACCTAGTTCAAAATTTTCGGGACTTGCGTTTCGTTGACGAGAACTATTGGTTCGTTCACGATCATCGCCATCGAATCTGCGAACTAGTTCAAAATTTTCGGGACTTGCATTCCTCAGCCGTGGAACAACATCCCCAAAATCGGTTGAGCCCTCGCGCCCACCATGCCAATTGATGTCAAGCGGCGGCGGCGGAGTTTGTGGTAGCTCCTTGTGTGTTGGACCGGGCTTCAAGTCGAGCATAGCTGTAATTTGGCGCACAATGATGGCGTCCACATCGACCTGGCGGCTGTCGCCAGCCTCCTGGCTCAGGCGATTTCTTTGCCGTTGAATGTCGCGCAAATTGAAATTGGGCACTTTCAAGGAGGCGATGGTCATGATGTGTGCCCGACTCCGGCCGATGCCCAGCTGGCGCAGGAATTGACGTCGCTGATCCAGCTCATCTCTGCGGAACGGCGTTTCATTACAGTTGCCTGCTCAATTTTCGAAAGGCGTTTTGTTTATATTTGTGACAAATACATGTAAAGAAAATTGAGACACTTTGGTTAAAATCAACCCACACAGCAAATACTCTTTGAAATTTTTGAAGAGTGCGTGCGAGTTTGGTTTTTTCTTTTCTGTTTTCTTGGTTTTTGTTTTAAGTTGAGCAATTGTTTATGCTGGATTTATATCTCTGTAAACATTACTCAACACGCTTGCTATTCAAATAATATTAACTGTGAATTTTGGCACATGCTTGATTCACATAAAGTCAAAGGTCACTGTTATTCCCAATGACTGGAGAACATTACAATAATTGCAAGCATAAACATATGTCCTTACTAAGTACATACTTGTAAATATGCTTAGTAAAACTGATCGGCTGCATTATGTTGCAAAACGCTTAAGCGCTTATTTTATCGAGCGACAATGTATTTTTATTTTATGGCTGTGCGAGTCATAACCACCTTCTCTTTGTCTCTTTAGCGCTTATCAGCTCTCTTTGTTGCTATCTTTTGGCGCGCGCGTACAAAATGCCGATGGGCAATGACTGAGCAATTGAGGCGGCAGTTGTTTGTGCGCAGAAATAAAAGCATTACCAACTATGCTCAAAGAGCGAGTGGACTGCAAGTAACCAACTCAGCTGTGCGTTTTTAACATACTAAGTCAGGCTTAGTGCAGCACAACTTTTCATTCATAAAACAGAGAGAGAGAGAGAGAGAGGTAGTGATAGAAAAACTAACACTTTTACGTACACGTCGTCCAATTGCCAGCTCTTGATTAAGTGCTTGCGTTAGTATTTGTTGAAAGAGAGCCCCCCCATGTTTAAATTAGAAACTAATAAGAGCTGCTGGACAGTGCGTTTTCTATTCAGTTGGTTCTGTTAGCTCGACACAAGCCGGTCGAAGGAACGAAAAAAAAAAAACCAGCCGTCGCTTCACACACACACAGCAGCAGCAGCAGTTTATTCGTCGAGGTAATTATAAGTGATTTTTATTGTTGTTGTCGCAGTATGCTCGGACGCGGCCGCAGGCGTAACAAGTGCGAGCGAAAGTTATTTGACACACATTGTGAAATACTGCTGCCCCTCACAAGGGTATTCTAGAAGGGTTCTCCTAACAATTTTCCGATAATAATTTAAATAATCTGGCACCGCCGGCACAATTTGATAATTACGAACATAATTTTGTGTATGTGTATGTGTGTTTTTTGTTCGGTGTGATTTTCTGTTTGGTCATGCTCAATGCGGTTTTATAATTGATAAAGGCAAATGAAATGCCACACGACTATTATTTGAATTGTTATCCATAAAATATATGCAGACGCATACGTTTTTATGTTGTGGCATTAAGACACTTAACTCGATGACGTCACTGAAGTAAACTTCAAACCCAACTGATTGGTACCAAAAAAAAAAAAAGGGCCCTGAAGCTATTGTCATGCTGTTAACAGAGCCACACATGGACGCACGCACACACATGCGCATTTATTCAGTTATAATTATAAGCAAGCGCGATAAGCACAAACAATAAAATTATAAAGTGCAATTCGAAACTGAAACCACTGTAAATATAAACAAGGACACAGTAATCCCTCGAAAACAAATCCAACACTAATTTCAATTTGTAAACAATGCCAATTCTTGTGAAATTAAAACTAGATCGTAAGCTACGATGACAAATTGTTAGTTTATGAAAGGTTTTAGCATATCACTGAACACTGTAGTCAATTATATACATATATAATACGTGATAGTAGAGCGTACTTGGACTATAGTGATAACTGCGCCACACTTATTAAAAATACTTGAAAGATAAGGATCATATAATGTTAAAAAAAAGGATAAGCTATAAAAATAGTTTAAAAGGCGGGAAATTAGCAACGAAAAATAGATAACAGATGGGCCAGTGATAACAAATGATAAGTTCAGCGATAATGTCAATGACAAGCGAGACATATAGTAAATACATATCTCCATATATATATATATATATATATACTTATGGGTGACAACAATTGCAAAGATCAATTTGTTTAACCTTGAAATGTAAACCATATATAAAAAGGCTACTGAACTCTGCTGGTTTATCAGGCTGCTTTTCCGATCTGTCGAAAGTTTCTTTAAAAGAATGGAATATAAAAGGTTTCATTCTAAAAATGAGATTTTGGCATTTGCGCGCGCACAAAATTAGATTTTCTTCTTTTTATTACATAACCCATGAATAGTGGCCGGAACAGGTTTGCCATTAATTACAGATGGGTTGTCTGAACAAAAATACTCGTTTGTTGTTTTGATTTTAACCTTGATGTCGGGTATAATTACTTGATCAGTTAAATTGCAACGAACCCCACACAAATCTTATCTGCTTTGCACAATGAACAATAGCAAAAACATTGTTGCAAAGCCAATTGTTGAATAGATCTAAAAATATTATTGCTCAGCAGCAAATTCAGTGCAAAAATTGTTACCAGAAGGCTTGAAAAACTTGGGGAATGAACACATGGTATGCTAGGGTATTTAAGCAACGGTGCTTTAAGATTAGTTCTTTATGAAATTTTTTGATTTAACTAAAATTTAATACCAAAGCACTAACAAACCAGTTTTTTAGTATGGCTTAGATCAATACTAACAAAAAATGTGACATTGGTAAAAAAAAGATCAAGTGTGGGGATACCCGAACGGGTTTTCTTCAGATTTTTATATACTACTATATGGCATGTATATGCTATATGTGGTATATTTATGTACATATATGAAAAATGCCTAAGAAGTAAACACTTGCATGAAACTTGATTGTGTGTAAGGAATTCCTAATGACAGCGGTCAAAGTTAAATTATACGAATTTCAATACACTTTACTCTTGACCAACTCGAAGGCGATCGACTGAAGAATGTGTCAGCGATTTATAGATTACTCTATCAGATAAGCAGCAGGTATAATAAGTGTCGTTAGGCGAGCAGAGAACAAATAAGAAATACACAATTATCATGCCCGATGCACAACAATAGCCCGATAAGGTGCTACCCTGCGAAGCAACCCACTTACCGGGTGTTGGTTGTGCAATTATTGAGTCGCGCGGTGGAGCACCACTGTCCGATTGAGCGGGACCATTACCAGGACCAGCATCGTTGCCAGAGCCAAAGAACTGATTTATGTTATCCTCAAGCTCGTTCTACGGGAGTTAACCGAAATGAATATATATTTTTTTTTACATGTATTTTATTTTGCTTACCCGCACAAATCGTAGATTTTGCTCGCGAAAGTTGTCGTTGCCATCGATAAAGTTTGTGCGGCGCGACATATTTGTTTTCCTTTTATAGCATATACAAGTTTATAGCTAGCCTTTGCTATTTATTTATTTTGACAAGAAAAAATGTATTTTAATTATTCTGCGGATGGCAATGTGTAGATGTGCCGTGTAATGTTGCTCAGCGATAAATGCGATAACTAACAACAGAAACAGTGCTGCGAAATGTTGTGCTGTCCCAAATTTATCGATATCGTTTCGTGCTCACAAATTTAATTTGTTTTTTTTTTTTGTTATTGCTGCTTCCTCTTGTGAAATTGGCCAGCTGTTCTTGCATAGTAATTTTTCTATGTTTTACAGCTTCGTTTTAATTGTAGACGCGCACGTGGACGAGTGCTTATAAAAAATTCTAAAAGCAAAGCTCGACCATGAGCGAAGGAGTGCATGCCATGGACCAGTTTTGCGGCTCCAAATTTTGGGTAATTGAATATTATTTTTAATAAATCGAAAAATTCTATTTTACAAATACATACAATATATAATTGATTAGGATGCCAATTTGACTTGGTGGACAACCGATCCAGATTTTACGCCATGTTTCGAGCAAACAGTGCTTGTTTGGACGCCCTGTGCCTTCTTCTGGCTATTTGTGTTGTTCGATTTTGTGTATCTGAAGACAAGCTTGGATAAGAATATACCATGGGGTAAATTAAACACGACAAAACTACTTGTAAATCTTGGTCTATTGGTGATTACCGTACTGGATATAATTATGGCACTGGTTAAGAAGGGCGACGAAATGGGCTCGGGCCCCCTCTATGCTCTTGATATCTGGGGACCAATTATAAAACTTGTCACCTTCGTAAGTTTAAGCCTTCGGGCAACGCAATGTTCACCTTGTCGTATATATATATAAATATTTATAACTGTTCTCCCCGTACTGCAGTTGATGTTATTAATATTTATACTGCTGAATCGCAAGTATGGCGTGCAGACATCTGGTTGCCAGTTCCTATTCTGGTTCCTGCTAGTAATTTTCTCGATACCACGATGCCGCACCGAGGCACTTTTGAACGATCAGCGCAAGGAGATAATCAACTCGGAACAGGTCTCCCCACACGATTTCTCATGGGAGGAATATCAGTTTGTCAGCTTTTACATTTTCTTTGCGTTTTCGTGCGTGATGCTGATCTTAAACTGCTTCGCCGATAAGTTGCCCAAGCAGACCAAATACCATCGTGGACCCAACGAGATACCCGAGCTGTCGGCCAGTTTTCTTTCCCGGATCACGTACAGTTGGTTCGACGGCATGGCATGGAAGGGTTATCGCAATCCGTTGGAGGAGAAGGATCTGTGGGATCTGCGGCCGCAGGATAGTTGCAAGGAAGTGATGCCCACCTTTGCTTATTACTGGAACAAGAATGTGCGCAAGAATTACAAGCAGACTAGTAACGTCAAGCATGAGCCAAAGGCGAAATTCAGCAATGGCCGCGTTTCCTTCGAGAATCCGGAGAGCAGTGGCAAGAAGAAGGGCTTGGCCAGTATTATGCCGCCCATTTACAAATCCTTCGGCGGAGTCTTTCTGTTCGGCTCGTTCTTCAAACTGATTACTGATGTCCTGACCTTTGCCCAGCCCGAAGTGCTTGGCCTGATCATTGGCTATGTAGAAGACTTTGAAAAAACTCCCCAGCCAGAGTGGAAGGGTATACTGTACTCGTTCGCGCTCTTTGTCCTGGCCAGTGCGCAGACATTCATTTTGGCCCAGTATTTCCATCGCATGTTCATTGTCGGTCTGCGCATTAGGACAGCTCTAATCAATTGCATTTACCGCAAAGCGTTGCGCATCTCAAATGCCGCCCGAAAAGAGTCCACAGTTGGCGAAATTGTCAATCTGATGGCTGTGGACGCGCAACGATTCATGGATCTGACCACCTATTTGAATATGTTGTGGTCGGCACCACTGCAAATCGGACTGGCTATCTACTTCCTCTGGCAGCAGTTGGGCCCCTCTGTGCTGGCCGGTCTCGCCGTGATGATCATCATGATTCCGCTAAACGGCGTCATTGCCAGTCGCATCAAGACTTATCAGATACGCCAAATGAAGTACAAGGATGACCGTGTCAAACTCATGAACGAGGTACTCAGTGGCATTAAGGTGAGTGAAAACAATCTATTAGTATTTAATCTATATTTTAAGAATATTTCAATTTATTCACAAAAAAACCATTTTATCTAAATCATATTCGCTTTTGCAGGTGCTCAAGTTGTACGCCTGGGAGCCCAGTTTTGAGAAGCAAGTCTTGGATATACGTGATAAGGAAATTGCCACTTTACGCTCCACTGCCTATTTGAATGCCAGCACATCCTTCTTGTGGTCCTGTGCCCCGTTTTTGGTAAGAACTGCCGCCAGCCAATCGGCGCCGCACTTTGAACTCTCTTTTCAGCACTTGACGTTTATGGAATGAGCTTTAATCGTGGATTCTGTGTCTATTGTCTTGCCCAAAAAAAATGAATTTGTAAAAAATCAAATACAAACAAAAAAAAAAAGGTATCCCTGGCGACATTTGCCACTTACCTGCTGTCCAGTGAGGCGAATCAGCTGAGCGTCAAGAAGGTCTTTGTCAGCCTCGCACTGTTCGATATCATGAAATTGCCGCTGACCATAATGCCAATGCTGACGGTTGACATAGCCGAGGTAAAGCCACAGCAAACAAAGGATCGGCCGGCATTATAATCAACGCACACATTTACTTCGGCTATGGGCATCTATCAGCATCAGTAATGGAACACAAAACATAAAAAAATTACAAAAAAAAAAAAACGAATCAAACGAAAAAAACATGCATTAACCCTTAACGATTTATGTATTTTTCTAGGTATCATTAGTCACATTTGCCACATATGTTCTGATCGATGAGAATAATGTGCTTGATCCGAAAAAAACATTTGTCTCATTATCATTATTCAACATTCTTCGTTTTCCGCTAACAATGTTGCCCATGCTGATCACCAACCTGGTGCAAGTAAGTTTACCACATTGCAATTTCAGTTCCAAATATGTTTCTCCAGTTTCAGCAAGATATCTCATAGCACCTATATCGATTGGTATAACATGCCGAAACTGGAGAACATTGTGAAATTGTTCACATTGTGCCGTATTGTGATTGTAATTTTGTGTTCAACTGTATTATTATTATTTTATTTAGCAACAGCAACGAGAGTCAACTTTTTGAAACCTAACCTAACCTCACAACAGAACATTCCTCAATATACTTTTCCTTAAACTCCCGACCATCACTGTCATTATCAACGGGTTATTAGTGGAATCCATTTACGTATCATCCAGGTGTCCCACGCAACGAAAGTTTTAACAATTAGTTGGACATTTCATTAGATTAGCAGATTAGCAGCGGCTTTTGGGGTACTTTTTCTATTCGATTCTAATAGCATCTTCATTCAATTCAGATCTAAATTCATACCCTTGCAGAGGGTATTTATGAAATTTCTATAGTATCGCACGAAAACAAATAGAATTTTTTGTCCGAAAAGTAAAGGATTTGATTTGCTCATAGTTAAAACCAGCTAGAGTTTTCCCTACAATTCAAAAATACCTTAAGTTATTTTCCGATATAAAAAAATCTTAGGCAAAACTTAACAAATAAATAAAATATAGTGTTGAATCTAAGAAATTTGGGAACGTAGTGGAAAGTATATAGATATAATTCACTAAATACTTGTAGATCTGCAAGGGTACAAAAATTGCGGAAGTCCGAATTTTGGGGCTTACCTTGTCACATTTGGAGACAATTCATAAGTATTCAAGAGCTTCGCCCAGCATCCTTTCCGAAACACCCCACAAACTAATACCAACTAATAACTATTCCTGTGTGTTGAAAATAATGTTGGATTGAGAGCAAAGTTTTCTAATCGATTTATCCTTCGTATAGACGCAAGTTTCTGTCGCTCGTATTAACAAATTCTTGAACAGTGAAGAGCTGGACCCCGATAACGTACAGCATGATGCCTCAAAACGTGAGTAAATAAAATATTGATTTTGGATTGGTTCATTGATCTTTATCAATTTACTTAAAGCACATCCCATGACCATTGAGAACGGCTTCTTCTCGTGGGGCGATGAGGATGAGGTAACGCTCAAGAATATCAACATTGAGGTGCGCAAGAATAATCTGGTTGCCATTGTTGGCACTGTCGGTTCCGGTAAGTCCTCGGTGATACAAGCATTCCTTGGTGAAATGGAAAAGATCTCGGGCTCGGTGAACACCGTCGGCAACTTGGCATATGTGCCGCAGCAGGCATGGATTCAGAATGCGACCGTACGTGATAACATATTGTTTGGCAAGCCGTACGATCGCAAACGCTACAATCGCGTTATTGATGCCTGCGCCCTGCGTACCGACATTGAAATACTCTCGGCCGGCGATCAGACCGAAATCGGTGAGAAGGGCATCAATCTGTCCGGTGGACAAAAGCAGCGCATCTCATTGGCACGCGCTGTCTACAGCGATGCGGATCTGTATCTGCTGGATGATCCATTGAGTGCCGTTGACGCGCACGTAGGCAAACACATCTTTGAGGAGGTGATCGGTCCGAAGGGCATGCTGGCCAAGAAAACCCGTATCCTTGTTACCCATGGCATTACGTTCCTACCGCAAACGAATAACATCTATGTGATGAAGCTGGGCGAGATCAGTGAGAGTGGCACATACAGCGAACTGCTGAAGAGCAAGGGCGCCTTCTCCGACTTCCTTATGCAGCATCTGCAAGAGGGCGATGTCGAGGAGGAAGAAATCGATCAAATCAAACGTCAGCTCTCCCAGACAGATCCCGAATTGGTCGCTCCCTTTGAGAAAGCGATTGCACTGGCGCGCACCGAAAGCCTCTCGGACTCCATGTGAGTTGGTCCTGCATTTATTTACTAAGCGAGAACATTTACTAAGTGTGTGTGTTTTCTTTTATTGATATTTTAGCTCCATCAACTCCGCCAGCAGCTTGATGGGCGGCAGTTTGCGTCGTCGCCGTAAGCGACAAAATTCGAATGATTCTGGAGGATCGGCTGCCTCGTTGAAGAAGAAACAAGAGAATGAAGGCAAACTGATTGAGACAGAGAAATCGCAGACGGGTGGTGTCGAATTTGCCGTCTATAAGCATTATATCAAGAGTGTCGGCATCTTTCTGTCAGTCGCAACGCTAGTGCTAAACCTTGTGTTCCAAGGCTTCCAAATCGGCTCCAATTTGTGGCTTACGAGATGGTCAAATGACAAAGAAGTCGAGACCGATACGGGACTGAGGAATATGTATTTGGGTGTCTATGGTGCCTTCGGTATCGGACAAGGTGAGTTCATTGTGATTCAGTTTATAGCATTTTATGTTCGTTTTTGTCGCATTTACGTAATTGTTATGTTATCGTTTCATTTCCGTTCCGTTTCTGTTTAATGTTACAATGGCTTTCAGTTATTAGTTTTAATCAGTGTGATAAAAAATCAGATGAAATCGCTTTTAAAGCAAATTAAGTAAATGTCGCTCTAAATATCTATGTTGAGCAAATGTTTTAAAACACTCTCTTTTCACTAGCCACATCTGATTATTTATCACATTATATCTTGTATGTAGGTTAAGGATTGTATTTATTTGGTATTTGGCTATTTACGTTTAATTCTTATTTATGTGTTGCTATTTATGTTTGCCCGCTAATTCATGCAAAAAAAAAAACTCGCTGACAGCTCAGTCTGTCGACAAACCCTAAACAGTTCATCTCGTCTCACTGACCAACAATCTAACGACCACAATTGTAACCATATTTGCAAAGCACACTTATAATATGTATAATTATCAATATGCCAATTAACACCCTATAATTTGCACAAATTCGCTAATGCTGCACACTAAATAGACTTAACAGTTTGCCCAACACGCTAATCAACGTAATTATGGCATGTTCTGAATATGAAGTGAACTGTTAACTTCCTGTTTGATGCAATGCTGTGCTTCAAGGCCTGTTTTCAAATTGAAAAAAGTTATCGATAATGATAAACTCCGTATAAACCTGAGCCGGCAGACCTAAAGTCCACAATGTTAACTCACTTTTAATCACTCAGAGCGACATCTAGCGGGACGAATGGGAATTAAAACGCTGTTCGCGTCAGCTTTTAATTGATATACAAATTTAAATTGAATTTTGAGGAGAAATTAGATTTTGTAGTTGGTATTTTGTAATGCTCCACACTGTTTTGCAACGAAGTTAGAAGAGTTGAAGAATAAATTGAAATAAATAATACTTATTCACAATTTAAATTATTCCTTCAAGGATTTTATTTAAGAAATTAAATGAGTATATCACAAACAACAACTAAGGGAACCTCGTTTGCAACTCACTACGCTAATTAAAATTCTTTATTGTGTTTTCCCATTTGCAATTTTTAAATTTTAATTTCAATTCTTTGCGCTGGCTTTGCTCACATTTTCGCACTGAATGCCAAAAATTGTAACTGTTTTGAGTGAAACAAAATAATTTAGGAACATGCAGAAGTTGTACGGCATTTTTGGCACAGCAAATGATGATTGATCCTTCATGTGGCTCTGTGTGAATCCAGCATAAATTAAAATGTATCGATAACCTGATATTTTTCGGTTTTGAAACGGCTAATTGAAACAGTTTTGTCAATGTTCGGTTACTTTCGACAGTAATATAGTTTATGTTTGTTTTTAAATCGTGTGAGCGTGCAATAAAATATTCAAAATTTACTTATATAATTAATTGGTTTGTGTGTATTGTGTTTCCCCCAAAAAACGAAAATCAAAAAAAAAAACACTACCCAATCATTACGATAACGATGACCTGTGCCCCACCAACAAAATTTGCAGTCGGATCGACATTTTTCTCATCACTAATGGTCTCGTTGGGCGCTCTTCGGTGTTCACACATCTTGCATAACGTAATGTTGCATTCGAATATGCGCTGGCCGATGGGACTGTACGACACGACGCCGCAGGGTCGTATTGTTAATCGATTTTCCAAAGATATCGATGTGGTCGATAACGTACTGCCATTTAACATACGTGTCGTCCTGATGCAGGCTTTCGTGGTAAACTATTTTGATGACGGACGACAGTCTTGCCTATCACTCTCTCTCTCTCTCTCTACTACTACCTACGATATCTACTAACGTACTTATTCATTCCACCACTGCACCCTCATTATATCTATTGGGATTCATTATACTCATTATCCCACCAACCTCCTCCTTTCATAATGGTGACATTTGGATATATATTTATGAACGTCTGCCCTTGATTCTGGCTATATATATTCCGTTTTTTGTTGGTATGGTTAAAGACAACTAATTTTCTGAACTTTCGACAACTGCAGTTGCTTCCAGTTACGCATCGACACTTGCCCTCTCGCTGGGCTGCATTTTTTCTGCGAAACATTTGCATGAGATACTTCTGCACTACGTTCTGCGCTGGCCCATGGAACTGTTTGACATAACGCCCCAGGGCCGTGTTGTCAATCGTTTCTCCAAGGATGTCGAAACCTGTGATAACACCCTGCCACTTAATTTGCGCGTAGTGGTTACACAACTGTTTGCGGTAATTTCAATTCGTTACCGACATCTCACATTAGTCGATGAACTCAGATAACCTTATCATTTTACATATCCGAATAGGTTGCAGGCTTTTGCTGCAGGCTTTAGTTTTGTAGTAGCTACCACATAGAATTGCAGTTGTATTGTAGCATTGTAGAGTATAATTCATAACAAGCATACCTATATCACAGTCTTCGCATACATTGGCGCCTCCATTGTGTTGGCCGTGGGTGGACTACGCGCCGGCGTCTTACTCCACAGGATCCTGCTCTATTGTGTGATGCGCTGGCCCATGTCAATGTTTGAAGTCACGCCAGTTGGCCGAGTTCTGAATCGTTTCTTGAAAGATGTTAATGTGGTCGATAGTACACTTCCAATGCACGCTCGAGTTGCCCTACATTGTTTCATTGCGGTAAATGTTGTCCCAACTGCTTAAATCCTTTAATACACAACGATACTTCTAAGCCAAATATTTCATAGAGTTCCAACTCCAACTTGAGCTTAGTCCATGTTCCCAGTTGATAATCTCTTTCATTTTTATTCTACTGGAATTTCCCAAGATTATTTTTTTCCTTATTAATATACCCAGAAGAAACCAATTTATATTGAAAATGTCAAAATAATCATTTATAATATTCTTAATATTTCTTATCTATGACTGGAAATTCCGCAATAACTAATATTCCACGTAATTCGGCCTCGTTTTTAAATGACTAACTTTTGGAAACTGTCGTGTTCAAACATGTCTATGTATATATAGTCGTAATATAGTATATAGTTTTAGCGCACGCATGCCCAAATTATTTGCCATTTGGGATCTTTTTCTTCGGTTAAGCTGTAAAGCTATAATTATACTTGTATATAAGTGATAAGCAATTTAATTTGGGGTAGTTATTCAATAACTTTGATGCTCAAATTCAAAGCAGTTTTGGCACGTTATTTGGCCGGCCTAGCATTGGCCCTGGGTGGACTGCATTGTTCCCTGGAGGTGTTTAGCAAGCTGATAAGCATGGTGCTTAAATGGCCAATGGAACTGTTCGATATAACGCCATTGGGTCGCATACTCAGTCGCTTTGCGAAGGATGTCGACACAGTTGACAACGTCATGCCCCAAATTCTGTCGCAGTTTCTATCCACATGCTATTCGGTAAAGATACTATATAAGAATAACCCTTAAATAAAACCCAAACCCAAATTGGATCAAAGCCTCTACCCCTTCCCCCCTGCACAGAAAAAAAAGCTGCACCTACTAACAAGATAGAAGTACACGTAATATCCATTCCATTATTTCCTTATCACAATTAACAACATTATTGCAACAAAAAAAAAACTAAACGCTTTTACTTGATTTGAGTCACAACCTCAACTATAATTGAGTTTATCGCCTTTTGCTTTTGCTTTTTTTTTCTTTCTTATTTAGTAGAAAGCCTAATTCTCATTAAGAACTTACCCAACACATATTCGATCTGAGCACGCACTTGTCTCAGAGTCCTTGCCGATTAATATTGATTAGTTATGGGGCCCTTGGATTGGAGATGGGTATAGGTATATAGGTATATGTCTACCATAGAGATAAACACGCGTCCATTTTCTGATTTGCATTACATGAGTACATTCGCCTTACTTACTGTTTAATGCCAAACATTTAATGTTTATCGATTTATCGTTTTGTGTCGTGGCGATACCATTCCATTCCGTTCCGTTCCATGCAGGTGTGTTTGCCTACATTGCGGTCGTGATTGTTTACTGCGGCGGCCTCAATGCGGCCAAAACGTTGCACAACAAACTGCTGCATTACATAATGCGTGGCTCGATCTGTCGCTTTTTCGACGTAACGCCCCTGGGCCGCATCTTGAACAATTTCAGCGCCGATATGGATATTATCGACGAAGAGTTGCCCGCCACCATGGACTCCTTCATGACCTTTATATTTATGGTATTTTCTTATGCATATTATTTGTCTCTTTCTCTCCCCCATACGTTTTATTATTTAACGTTTGTAGCCCACTTGAGTTACGGTTTGTAAAACACCACAAAAAAAAAACAAAACACAAAAACAACATAAAAATTATGTTTCTAGAAGTTAAGATTTGCCTAATCTAATCTACACACCATGTACCAAAATCTTTGTCTCTCTTTTCTACTCCATATTCCGTTATTTTATCATGCATTACATACACACACACACACATATTCATATTGAACTTATGATGAAGGTCTGTGCAACTACGGCGCCGCTATCACACTCTTCATATGCACTCTAAACGCCTCATTGAGAGTCTTTCGAGAGCTCCTTAATAATATCATGCATTGCCCATCTGAGTTTTTCGATACGACGCCCAAGGGGCGCATATTGGATCGCTGTTCGAACGATATCAACTGCCTGGATCTGGTCATGCCACTGAATATACGCATGTGCATGTCCACAGCGTTTCAGGTAACAAACCCTGTCTGTCCACCATTACCAATCCAGGATGCCATTTATCAGTTCTTTTTATTTCTTCTCAAAGTTAACATTTTGATTTTTCACTTGCAGTTTTGACTTGCCACTTTTTTGCGACACTTTTCACTTTTTATAACTTCTATTTTGAGTTTGGTATAGGATCCTCAGCGTTTGTGTGTTTGTCAGTTCCTCCCCAGACCAGGCTTACAGATTATATTATTCATTTGCATACATTATCAATCGAAGTTTTGTATAATGCATATCTATAAATTTTAGCCTCATCAAGTTCAACGTTTATTCGCAAATTGTAATTGTTACTAAAAGAGATGAAATTAATACGTTATTGTTTTAACCCCAAAATCTATCCACTTAACTCAACTATTAATTGCAGTTAGTAGCCAAATAGGCAGCACACTTACCGTTTATACTGCGGGTCTGCGAGGTGCGGGGAAAATCTTTCGCCAATTGTTTAGGCGTGTCATGGGCGCTCCTCAGTCCTTTTTCGATATACAGCCCAGGGGCCGCATTATCGATCGGCTATCGAATGATGTGTACAAATTGGATTCGGTATTGCCCCAAATATTTCAAGTCTTTTGCACACAAGTGTTTCGGGTATGTTTCCTTTGCGCTGATCGTGACTAATCTAAAGTAATATATGCAACTAACGTTTTAGTATATAAATATCCATGTTGGTAGCAATTTGTGAACCGTTAAAAACCAAAAACTGATTCGAAAATCCCCAAATTGTAAATTCTGTACCATTATATATAAACATATCCATTTGAATACCGTATCATAGTTTCTGAGCCGGGAATGCATTGTATTTTCTTCTTTTAGTCTAAACTGTTAAAATAATTCTATTTCGTCATACTTGTTGCAGTATGCACTAACGATCCCATTGATCCATTGATCTGATCATCTGATCCATCCCAATCGCAGGTATTGCCTCGTTCTTCTCGGATTTGGGTATACAGCTTGGAGGCTTGCACGCTGCCCAGGTGCTACACAACCTCCTCCTCATCTGTATGTTGGGCGCACCCATGTGGGTGTACGATACCACGCCAGTGGGTCGCATTATGTCCCGTTTCTCCAAAGATATTGAAACGGTTGACCAGAAAATTGTGGAGGTCATTACCGATTGTCTTTGGTGTGCATTTGAGGTAATTTTAAGCACTAGCCACAGAAACCCCTCCATTCCAGCCCACCTTGCTAATCCGGTCAAAATTGCTACACAACAAATTAATAACTGTATATTGTATTTACGTATTTATATTGTAAATCTGATAATCCCCAACTATGTTGCACTAATCCAAGAACATAAACAAACAAAACTAATCTTATATCGCTTTGGTTTGTGAGTCTAAACCCAACTAGCACTTTGCCGCGTAAACTCAGCATGAAAGCAGCAAATCTAAATTTCGAAGCGCTCAACTGCTTAAAATTAAATTCGAAATTGAATTCCTCAATCTTCAGCTCAAAATTAAATTCAAAATTGAATTCCTCAATCTTCAGGTTTTTTATCCGTTACGAAGGTTGTGCTGCCCGCACTTGGGGGCTTACGGGCTGCTAGACTGCTTCACGCCTTCCTCTTGCGCCGTACGCTGTGCGCACCCATAGTGTTCTTCGATATCACGCCGGTGGGTCGCATAATATCGCGATTCTCGAAAGATATTGAAACGCTTGATCACGCACTGCCGCATCTAATATTAAATTTTGTGTGGCTGCTCTATGAGGTAACAGAAATTGAACCGATATTTCTGATTTTAATTATTGTGCACTATGTATATATATAAATGGAATAATTTTTCTATAAATATCATACTAGATAATTTTTTCGACTCTTTCTAACCCATCTTAAAAGTTTAACTGTGGTTAATCCGTATTTCAAATATTTTCACACGTTGTGGAGCACTGCACAAGAGCACTAGTACTTTCAGTACAACATTTTGCAACACTTCCATTTTTAGCATCTCCATTGTTAATCCGACAGGTATTTTATCGAATCTGCTGACCCTGTTGCCAGCTCTTGGAGGCATTCGTGCTGCTCGAAAGATACATGGGTGCCTCCTGCAAGGTGTGCTTTATGCCCCTATGCAATTCTTTGACACCACACCAATGGGTCGTATTATATCCAGATTCTCGAAAGACATTCTTGTAGTTGAACTACCTTTGCCGATCCTACTGATGAACTGTGCAGTGCTGACTTATGAGGTAACACTTATAACGGAAATATCACCTTCATTGAAAGATCTACATAAACTCAGAACTGTAGCAGATTTATGCTTGAAAACTTTCCTACCCTATCCTATCCCTAATAAACTTCCATTTAAGCACACAACCCTATACCTATTTTTTCCCAATGTTCGATTTTTGTTGAAATAAATATGCACTTCTTTTAAGGGAAAGTGAGGTTACAATACTATCCTTGAGCTAGGTAGGTTTTTGGACTCAAATCAAGTAACAGCGTTGGGGCATGCAACTCTGAATCGTATCGAATTCGACTCGATCATGAAATTTAACAAACAATATCAGTTTCCAACCATTATTATTTTCAACTAATTCCTCACTACACTCTGCACAAATTTTAACCACATCAACATTGTAAAGATGGAGATTAATATCATATTATATTTTGGTTAGGTTCTTGCCACAATTGTGGTTATTAGCATTTCAACGCCAATTTTCCTGGCTGTAATTGTGCCCATTGCGCTCATTTACTACTTCGCCCAACGATTTTATGTGGCAACATCGCGTCAACTGATGCGCCTGGAGTCCGTTTCCCGTTCCCCAATCTATTCACATTTTGGCGAGACAGTCACTGGAGTTTCGACGATACGCGCCTATACTGTACAGGATCGGTGAGTATTAAATATCTGGCAATATTAACTATCTGTTGCATCAACAAGTTTATCCTCTTGATGGAAAAAATTCATAAAAATGGCCGCAAATTTAAATTCGATCACTATTTATCGATTGTTTCAGCTTCATTGATGAATCGGACGCAAAGGTGGACAAGAATCAAGTGTGCAAATATCCTTCACTAATTGCCAATCGTTGGCTGGCCGTTCGCCTGGAGATGGTGGGCAATCTGATCATTTTGTTTGCCTCGCTGTTTGCGGTGCTCGGTGGCCAAACGAATCCCGGCCTGGTGGGTCTGTCTGTCAGCTATGCGCTGCAGGTGACCCAAACGCTCAACTGGCTGGTGCGCATGTCCTCCGACATTGAGACGAACATTGTGTCCGTGGAACGCATCAAGGAGTATGCCGAGACGACACAGGAAGCTCCCTGGGAGCTGGAGTCGGACAAGCAGAAGCCCAAGAATTGGCCCGCCGATGGTCGCGTCGAGTTCAAGGATTTCCAGGTGCGCTATCGCGAAGGTCTCGAGCTGGTGTTGCGTGGCGTCTCCTTCAACATAACTGGCGGCGAGAAGGTTGGCATCGTGGGACGCACTGGCGCTGGCAAATCCAGTTTAACATTGGCTCTGTTCAGGTGAGCGGCAAACAACTAATGTTAAAAACACATACGAGTAACAGTGACAGCCTCTTTACAAAATAAAGTTGAAATAGCAGCATGTTAATAACAGCAATTGTTGACCCTTAATTACAAATGTTATAAACAGTAACGCATATTGAACCTAACATAAAGAGACTTGTTGTCTGTTTACTGGCATAACATATAAATGTTAATAACATTGAGGCAATTCTCTGTTAATAATAATTAACTAAATTAAATTGCTTCTTTTACTTGCTGTTGCAGAATCATTGAGTCGGCTGCTGGACAGATTCTTATTGATGGCGTGGATATTGCCACCATGGGTCTGCATATGCTGCGCGCGCGCCTGACCATCATACCTCAGGACCCCGTGCTGTTCTCCGGTACGCTGCGCTCCAATCTCGATCCATTTGAGGTTAAAACCGACGATGAGCTGTGGAAGGCATTGGAATTGTCGCATCTGAAGTCGTTCGCCAAGACTTTAACGGCCGGTCTGAATCACGAAATCAGCGAGGGCGGCGAAAATTTGTCCGTGGGTCAACGTCAATTGGTTTGTCTGGCGCGTGCTTTGCTGCGCAAGACCAAAGTGCTCATCCTGGACGAAGCCACAGCGGCTGTGGATCTGGAAACCGATGACCTCATTCAGGTAAGCATTTGAGCTGCTAGTCAACATACGAGCAGAAGGGTTAATAATGATCATGCTTTGTATTTCGTAGAAAACAATTCGCAGTGAATTTAAGGAATGTACTGTGCTGACAATTGCCCATCGCTTGAATACGATTCTGGACTCGGATAAGGTGATCGTGCTGGATAAGGGCATTATTACCGAATTTGCCTCACCCGGCGAACTGCTCGAAAATCCGAAATCGGCGTTCTATAGCATGGCCAAGGATGCCAATCTGGTTTAGTAATGTAATGTTTAACGAAACTCACGTAACAAGCAAGTGTGCCCAGCAAAACAAATAATACTTAACAAAAAAAAGAACAAAAACAAAACAAAAACAACAAAAACAAAACAAAACTAAAACACACAAAAAAATCATAAAACTAAATACTAGAAATAGTTAGGCAGCAAATTCAACGGTAGCTTTAAAAACAATTTGGCAAACAATTGGAAAAGAAATAATAAATACTTAATTCGTTAAAGTGGTCTACCTCAGCGGAAGCAACAATTATAGCAATAGCAATTACAACAATAACAAAAACAACAAAGAAGAAAAACAATAACAATTGCAATACAACAACAATATGTATGTGCGTGCAATTAGTAAATACCATTAAAATGTTCATTAGTTTAAGCAAGAATGTTAAACAGGTTTTATTCGTACATTGTGCTTAAAATGTATTTGAATGTTATGTACGTATGTGTATGTACTTACCTAGGTTCGATTTGTGTTCGATATGATAATGTATTCGTATGTAATCATCGACAATTCATACATATGTATGTATAATGTATGTGTATGTGGAATCACTTGCCAAGTTTATTTTTGTATGCAAAGTTTACATGTTACAAACTACCGAAAACGAGTCCATTTGTTAACTTAATTACGCAATATATTTATGAAACGTACTTAAAAAGAAAGAAGAAAAACAAACAAACAAACTATGGAAACAGCCTCTTAAGAAATTGCCTTCAAATGATTAAATCACTAAGATATAATGCCCAGTAGTTAATTAAATTTTGCAACATTTTTGTAAAATGTGTATACTTGAAACGTGTACTTAAAAACAATTGAAATTATGTGTATAAGAAACAAATAAAACTCAACTAACCAATGTGAATCGAAAGTTCATATTTATATATATATATTTCTATATTTTATTTATTAATTTATAATGTGCGGAATTTTTGAACCAATCCAAATCCTTTATCAAAGGCATCCATCTATTATAATACATTTTGGAAATCGTAGGAGGATTAGTAAATTTGTACAATAGCAAAAGAAATCGGAAACACCTCAAAAAACCTCAATTGTCAAAATATGGAATCGTCAACAAATTGAAATCATTGTTTTCAATTATAAATATCTTAATTTTGTACAACCAAAGGCAATTATTTCTTACTTAGTTTTCTTCCATTTTTCTTTTTTTGTTTATTGAAGATGCCATAGCGATTTGGATATATGAAAATAATTTAGCGTAGTTTATCTAGCATTATTAACATTACGTGCGGCGTTTGGTTGCGCCAGAAGATTGTACGTTCGTCTAGTTGAGCAGCAGCTGGGCGACAATGTTGTTGTCATCCGCCGGATTGGAGGCGTGCATTCCCGATCCGCTTTCGAGAAATTCGCGCAGCTCGTTCTCCAGATCGCCGCCAGCATGCACGTCCGGCTCATCAATGTCCATGGGCACGTGGCCAACAGCAACGGGTTGCAGTTGCGGCAGCGTTACAGGTTGCTGCAGCAGCTCGGGCAACGGGACGCGAGGCGAGGCCGACGGTGGCGGCAAACCGGCTGCAAAATAAAACATTGTTAATATTGAATTTCAGATTGCGACTGCGATTTGAAGACCTACCAAAGGACATGCCCATTGCCTTGCGCAAGGCATATTGATCGGCAATCGCTGAAGGTGGCAGCTTCTTGGCCAGGTCAGTCAGCTGCTGTGTTAGGTGCTGCGCCGTTTGCATCTCCTCTTGGCCAGCGTGCGGTACCTGAGCCAAGTGCGGTGGCAGCGTTTGCGAGAGCCGCTCGTGCTGGATGACACGGAGTTTCTCGATAAGGGTTAGATTATTGCTTAGGTGCTCGTGCATGCGACGCGATAACTCAAAGTTCTTCATATCGGTTTCCATGCTGTCGAGGAACCCGATATCGATGCCCAGATCCTTGAGCGAGCGCAGCCGCTTAAAGTCCAGGCGAGTGTCCTTGTACTTCTCATACTCCAATTCGATCTGTTCGCTTGTCTGCTCGCTGCATGCGGCTGCCTCCTCAGCTGGCTGCTGCTCCTGCTGATGATTGCTGAAGCACTTGTCAATCTCCTGCTGTTCGTAGTTTTGTATCTGCATGTTGTACAGTTCGTCGAGGGATTTGCTGTGCTCCCCATTGGTGAGTATGTCGAGCAGACCGTTGGCAATGTTCGTGCCATAGTTGGAGTCCTTGGTGAACTGCAGTATGCTCTCGGCGTATTCGGCGCTGGACGCATCGCCATAGGTGCGCAGCACCAGCTGCGTCTCCTCGGCGCTCAGCGTGGAGAAGCGTGAATCGAACGTGGGCGCAAAGCTGGCAAATGGACCATAGTTCATCGGCTTAACCAGCTTGACGGTGTTCCGCTGATCTGTGTCAATGGTTTGGAGGTGACCAGTGCCCGCAGGTAGTTTACCCACCAGATCGCCGATTGTGACCACCTTTTCGGGTCCCTCGTTCTCATCCCGGATGAGCAGATTGAGCGTGGTGCTGCCATCCTTGTGCTGGCGCAGGAAGCCCATTTTGTGTGCCCGCTGCTTGGCACTCATCCTCTGCTTGGCATGCTGTGCGGCACCTTGGACCTGAGCGAGAATCTCCTCACTGGTCAGATCATCCACATACGGCTCAAAGTGCGTTTTGGGTGCATTTTCCAAGCGAAGCGCCCGCTTGCGCTCCTCCTCCTCCAGCTGGGCAGGCGTGGGCTCCTCCGCACCCGTCGACGCACCCTCATCGGCCGAATCGTGTGGATCATAGCCCAAGGCCAGTTCATTGCAACTGAGCTCGAATCCCAACTCCTTGGCGGTCAGTTCCCGTATATAGACAGAGAGCGGCTTTAGCGTTCTCATTAGATTCTCTGGCTGCAGCTGCTTGAGGCCCATCTGTAGCAATCGCTTGGCCGCCTTGTGGTAAACGGTGTCTACATGATTGTAGCGTATGGCATTATCGCACATCAAACGGAAGTCATCGCTGAACTCACTCAGCGCCGCATACTCGTGATCATCGATCTTTTGGCGCATCGTGGAAAAGTCCATCGGTTTGCTAATAATCGATGAGTAGCCGGGCGCAATGTCATCGGTGACGGGCCACGCAAAGAACTGATGCGGATCCCGTTTCTCCAGGAAGCGCAACAAATGCTCCAGCAGCTTATTCAGCGGCGACTTCTGCTGCTTCAGCTTCAACACACAGCTGCGCGGCTCACGTCCCGATTCACTGCTGCTGCTGGGAGTTTTGGGCGCCTCCAGCGCCTTGGGTGTCAGCGCATTCAGTGAATTGGCGCCGCCTGGTGTCGACGCAGCCGTCGAACCAGAAGGCGAAGGTATAAGTAGCTGTTGGACAAAAACAATTTATTAGCTAAGCAATCATCTAAATTGTAAACGACGCCTAATCTGGAATACACTTACATCGGGCAACGGTTTTCTGGGACTACTGCCGGCTGCTGTCATGCCCAGCGACGAAGAGTTGGGTGAGCTGAGCAGCATATCGTCCATTTTACGCGGAGCTATCGGCTTCGTGACCGGACAATTGGATGGCGAGTTGTCTGTTGTAATACCCGCATAGTATAAGATATTCTCGGGCAGTGGCTGTGATGGTGACTGCTCCGCATCGTCGTCCATATAGCTGAAGCCATCCTGACTGCAATCCGGATCCACTGATGCCGGCGCCTGACTGCGCGGACTGCGCTGTTGGGAGGAGAAGCCACTGCAGGCGGCGTCATCGGGTGCGGGTGTTGTTCGTGTGGTCTCATCGTTCAACCGCTCCTCAGAGCACAGGTCGCGATGTCTCTCTCGGCTGCGATGACGCTTCTCCTTGTGATGTTTGTGCTTCTTCTCGCGATCCTTCTTTTTCTTTTTCTTCTTGGACTTCTTGTGACGCTCACGATGGCCGCCCAGCTCGCCGTCGCACTGCAGCTCATCGGGCACTGTGGGACTGCCCGGAGCCGCGGCCATCATCGCCTCCGCAGCCGTGGGGGGTCCATGGCCTGCGTCCAGCGTTGTTAGCGGTGAATTGGCGCTATACTCGGGCGTTGCATTCGAGCCTACCTTTAGTATTAGCTTCAGGCCGCGTTGCAACTGTGCGGGATCCTGGTGTTGGCTATATTCTGCAACAACAACAAGTGCACATGTAAACAAGGTATGAAAAATGCCCGCCGTAAATTTAGCACGCATGTGTCGGCTTTTTACCTTCATATTTTTCGCGCCGTTCTGATTTGTTCTTTTTGTGCTTTTTCGACGAGCCCATTTTAGGGCAATCGCTGTTATTTATTGATGCACCACAATTGAAACAGTGATGGTGCCACACAAAGTGAATATGATAGCAAATAAATGGAGAAAACAAAATTATTGCTTGTTTCGGGCGAGACAGACGCCATGATTTAGTGATGTCACTTTTGTTTCTCAATCGATAGTTGCTACAAAATATCGATAGAATCGGTAGAGGGCTGCAACACTTTTTTCAATATGTGCCGCGCTATATTTTATGTTATTTAGCTTGTTCTTTTTTATTTATTTTGTTTAGACTTGGCGACTGCGACGCTTTGGAATTACAGCGAGCTGAGTTTTTGCAACTACATTAGATATTTTTGTGTCAAATGACTTCGGCTTGCCACCAGACGGCGCGCTTTTGATAACATTCGTTGGCAGGGTCATCGGCATCAGGCCCTTTTTGCCCTTGAAGAAGCCCTTGTACAGGGTGCGCGTGGAGTTGAGCGCTTGCTGCGATGTGTCTAGCCTGTTCTTGATCTTATCGAGCTCTTGCCGCATTTGCTGTATATCCATCGCAATTGTCTGCCTGTCGCGCTGCAATCTCTTGTGCTGTAACAACATATCCTCTAGCATAGTTTTTTGTTGCATCACCTCCCGAAATCGTCGCTGATTCGTAAAATTGTTTTGCCCAATTTCCGCGTAGCCTCGTCGCATCACCTGTTGCGACTGACGATTCAAGCGGGCCTTGATCTGCGACAGGGGCAATGCTGAGTTCTTGCTGGCCACAACAGCGTCAGCGCCGCCGCCCCGAATGCGACGACTCTTCGTTGCACTAGGCGTTTTGGTTGCAGCGGACAGCGTTGATATTTCCGCTATGGGAGGCGGTATCGTTGGCACAGCCTTGCGCGGTGGAGTTGTTGCTTTTGACAATGTAAGAAAAAATAAATATTCGCATACAACTCTAAGACTAAAACTCACTCTTCATGTGCTTGTGTATATTGGCCACCATGCTGTGCACCCGAGCCTTCACATCAGCCTTATCCGGGAAGTAATTGTAACCACCGCCGGCGCCCAATCTTAGTGAGCATTTATCCATGTTATTGGTATCTTGATTGTTGGGCTCGTTATTGGGACACGCTAGTTGGCTCCTTAAAATTGAGTTCAAATTAAGTCGCATTGTCATCTTGTAAAACGATAAATTCGAAAGGTAGCGAAAAAAAAGGCCAAAACTGTTTGCTCTCTTAGTTTGGAATTTTGAATTTGTAGGAATTTCTAATAGGACAGACGCCTTAGCTCATCTCTTACGGAATGAAAATTTCGTTTGTCAGAAAATATTTCAAAAGTTTGAGCATTATATCAAGCACCCTAAAATTTAGAAACGAGAATAAATCAAAAGAGTAATAAAAATATCTGAGTACGTATTTCAGCCATGGAAATATGCCTCAAATGATAATGGTTGCCCAACGAAAGATATTTGCACACGTCATATCTTATGGGTATAGCCCCAATTATTTGTTTGACACCGATAAAGCAGCTTTTTTTTACTGAGGCGTTGTCCATGTGCAGCATTCTCTCCCACGACAAATACTATGTAGGATTATGCAACTTGGCTCCATTGTAAATAGACACAGTTATTGGACTCGTGTTTCCAGTTGTTTGTTGTCGCTTCATCTGTTTTACATTTTTCTTTACGTTTTCTTTTTTTTTTGCTGTTGGTTTTATGAGTGCGTTTACCAGCGACACTTTACGCATTGGCTTTTATGACTCGGACACAGGTGAAATGATATTTATAAAAAATAAACACAATTTTTTGCCCCTGAACTCTGGGATGTAATTTGTCGAGATGCACTTTTCGCAGCTGTGCCTTGAATTTATTGGATTGAAAAAGTAATGCAAGTATGGAGAAAAAGAAAATCTTTTCTTTTTGTTGTCAATATTGAATAAACATTAATTTTAGGTTTACACATTAAAGCCATTAATAATAAAATGGTTCTCTTTATTAAATATAGCTAAAGCTGCAAGAATTCAATACTCAGGACTTGATCTGAAACATAGAAAATCAAAATTGATGCCTAAGGAATTAAGGCTGGCAGCAGGGTATTTTCTAGTCGTATTTTTTCATCATTTTTTAATGATGCTTTTTGCACCACATTGTCAAGTAATTCCAAGTAATTAGTGTAAGAAGTATTTACTTCGCCAATCGAAATAAGTGTACAAATGTTCCAAACTGTACAATAGTGGGAGTTCAATGAACGCGAGTGCTTGACCAATTGTGAATGGAACAGGGTAAAGATCTTTAAACTATGTACACTCTGAAAAATCTCATCTTAATTTCTTGCATTTCTTAAAAATATATATAAATATATTATATAAAAAGCACAATATTTTTAGAATTGCAAATCATTTGTAATTTTAAGAAAAATGTTTTCTAATATTTAAAAATTATTTGTTAAATCAACCACAATTTTTAAAGAGATATTTTTCTGAGTGTCGATGCGCATAATTTCTTAGCTGGAAACTTTTGGTGTAAGCCAAAACAAATGAACGCTTTTGTTGTGGCCATAAACAAGAGTGCAAATTGTTGTCAGCGCCAATGGTGTGGAAGGGGCAGGGTAGGGGAGTTGAGCGGGCAAGGGTTGACTTAAGTGAAACCGAAAAGTCGCACCTAATTTCGACCCAAAGAGCGCAACGATTGACCCGCTGCGAGTTAGTTGCGTTTTGTCGCGCGTTTCTACAGGTTACAAAGCCGCATCGTTAATTGGCACATGTTGTGGCCCAAGGATATGGCAGGATCAAGTGTTACCCACTGCGGCTGCAGCTGGCTGCTGGCATTGCTATTCCTACTTGGCTGGAGCAGCAGCATTTACGGAGCCATCCACGATGAGCTGCCGCAGTGTGAACTCAAGGGCGTTTATCGGGAACGCCAGAGCCTCATCGAGTCACCCAATTATCCGAATACATATCCTTTCAATCGGTGCGTGGATTATGTGATACGTTCGCCATATCGCTGCCCCACCACATTCCACATACAGTTCCTCGACTTTCAGCTGGAGTCGTCGGAAAATTGCAGTCGTGATTATCTGGCCATTGGCCTGCAGAACGACGATCGCGACATGGATGTCCTTTGCGGCCAGGTGCTGGGCATTAAGAAGTATCAAACGCCGGATGGCATACTCCGCTTGCGTTTCCTCAGCGACGATTCACCCTGGACAACGGGTGGCGGATTCAAGTTGCTCATTACGCGTTTGGCCTGTGAGCGGGAGGATTACGAAGCGCGCGCTCTGGATCCTGATCAGGATGACCGGGATGATACGGTGCTCGTTAATGCCAAACAGCCGCCCAAGAAGCTCATCCCAGCCCACCATCATCATCATCTGCAGTTGAAGCCCCAACAAGATCAGCAGCAACAGCCACTGAATTTTAGTTTGCCGCAATCCAATTTTGCTGGCTATCCAGGCTATCCTGGTGGTTATCCAAATCCCAGTTTGGGTTATGCTCCCAGCCAAGCAGGTGGTTTTTATTTGCCGCCGTGTACAAACGAGCAACAGTTGCAGTTGCAGCAGCAGCAGCAACAATTACAGCAGCAGCAGCAATTACAGCTGCAACGGTTGCTGCTACTGCAGCAGCAGCAACAGCTACAGCCACAGCAACTGTTGCAGTTGCAGCAGCTTCAATTGCAGCTTATACAGCAGCAGCAGCAGCAACTGCAGCCACAGCAACAACAATTACAGCTACTTCAGCAGCAGCAACAACAGCAACAATTGCAGTCAAAACAAGAAGAGCAGCAGCAAGGACAACAATTGCCCGAAGTTTTAGATCAATATCAGACAAGCTCCTTCCAGTCTCCCGCCGTCAATCTGCGTGATTACGATCCACAGTTTGGCGGTCAGGTGGACTTGTGTTGTCTGAGTAGCTTTAATCAGGGACATTTCTATCTCTCTAGTCCGGGTTTTCCACGTACCGTGCTGAACGCGTTGCTGCCGAATCAGCAGCGGGATTGCATCTTCTATCTGGAGAAGAGTTCGCCAAATGTTGCCGGTTTGCGCATAAGGTTCAAGTTCTTTGATTTTGGCACAGCGAATGGCCTCCAACCCGGTGCTGGCTGCAGTGGGGATTTCCTGGAGCTGGATGGACAGCGATTTTGTGGCTGTCGCTCTGGGTTTGTGCTTAGAGTATTTTGGCGTCAGGGACGCAAGGCGCTGCGTCTTCATATGGGTCACGGAGGCAGCAGTGGCTCAACCAATGGATTTCTGCTGGAAATCTTTCAGGATACGGATACGACTAGCTATGGTCAGTTTGGCAATGGACCATTTAGTGCTCCAGGACTGGGTGGTTATGCACCACAGCTGGGCAGCCTTCAGCCGCAGCTGGGCAGCCTTCAGCCTCAGCTAGGAAGCCTTCAACCACAGCTGGGCAACCTTCAACCACAGCTGGGAAACCTTCAGCCTCAGCTGGGCTATCGACCTCAACTGGGCTATCAGCCAGGATTTGGTGGCTTCCCGACAGGATTAGGAGGCTATCAGCCGCAGACGCCACTCTACCCGGGACGCCTGCCCAGCTACCCGTACTCTCCAATCTCCCCACTCTTACCCATCACGCCCTATCGCCAGTCGCGACACGCGGCTCGGTCCTGGGCCCAAGCCCGCGGTCTGGACGCTCAGCAGCCAGCTCGGGTCGTAGAGACGAATTCCACGCGCAAAGAATTCTATTACTTTGATGCCGACGAGGCTTTTGCACGTGCCGCCCTCGATGACGGCGATGATAATGATGCTGATGCTGTTAAGGCGACAACGCCAAAGCCCGTAACAAAAGCCTTCGAGCAGAGTAGCTGCACCTTTGACTACATGGAGGTGCTGCGCCTCTCAGTGGACACATTGTGGTTAACCAAACCCATTTGCTTTGCACCGCTGCGCAGCTGGTTTAGCAATATCTTTGGCTAGTTATATTATGTACAATATTTAAATAAATAAATAAAAGTAAATAAATACTTGTTCTATTTGTTTTAGAAAATTGTAATAATAAAATACATATTTAAACGGTTCTTTTAACAAAAAATCTCTCTTAAAAAACAGTTCAAATTAATATATATTTTGAAGTTTGAAGTATTAACTTTAAATACATTTTCCTGGCCATGCTAAAATTATGTTTTATCTAGAAATTAACACCTATAAATCAAAATTCAACGACTTTTCACGCTTTTTTTTTCTTAGCATATCTCATCTTAAAACTAGTTTCAAGAAGTGTAGCCAAATTACTAGATACCCGGGAATGTTACAACCAATTGCTGACTTTCATTTTTCATACAAATGCTTTGCATTGTTTACAACATGTTATAAGTGCGACTATTGTGTAACACCACTGCCGCTCTCCGACAGCACCGCCCACAACACAACACCTTCAAGTGCGAGAATACCGCTCTGACATTGAAGCCCCTCCTCCACCCCTCCTTTTCTCCACTGGGTAGTTCTTGTGACTGTTTACTTAAGCTTTGGTGGGCTTCACCATCAATATTTCCAGACGACAACATTGGCATTGAGGGTATCTATTTGAAGAGCTGCTGTGCTTGACAACATCGGAAATGACAGGCGCTACAATGGCAACAAGAATAACAACAACAACAACAACAACAACATCAACAACAATGGAGCTAGAGTTGGAGCCAGTGCTGAGTCAGCAGAGAAACCTTTATTTGTTACACACCGCCTATGACGTCAGCAAAGTCGACTCGAGACAGAGAGAAGATCAAAGATAAAAAATAAAAAATAAACATTTATTTATGCCGAATAAATATGAAAAACAAAATATTTTTTTCTATTTATTTTTATAAAAAAAAAGAATACATTAAAATATTTAATGTACTTGCTGAAGATGTTTGGCTTAAGACTAAATTAAAGCGCTGTCTTAAAGCGGGTTTTTCCTCAGGCATTTTTAATATGATGATGAATTATTTCTTTTACAAAAATTATATTTTGTTGGATTTTAAATAGAATATATTGAGACCATTGATGTCAGATTTGTTTTAAATTAATACTATCTCTATTGATAGTTCCCAATTTATTTCGAAGTATACCTAAAAAATAATTACAAATTTCATTGCAGCATAATGTATAGTTATATATTTCATATGTTTATTGGCAATTAGATCTACCGATTCTTCATACATAGATAGCACATAATGTTAAGAATTATTAGTTAAGTATACATGTACATATATACACATTTATGTTGAATCCACACATATTTTATATTCATTTAAAATTAGGCTCAATTTAGGCCCAACGCATAGGCCCAATTTCTAGGTTAGATGATGAACATATATATATTTTTGAAAATATATATTCATTATAATACTCAACTACCGACACCGATTGACGCGTTCTAATGATATGACAGGTGTGAAACAGCTACTGGAATGTCGATTAACTTGATAATTGCATAAGCTACTAAAACTTTTCAATACGATTAGTATGTATGTATGTACAACACATTGAGAGACATAAAATTTGTTGGAATTGTCCAACACTGGAGTTTGCTGCTAAATTGGCCAGCTTAGTTAGGAAATTGCGAATTACTACAAAACTCGGTGCATGAAGTTATGCTAGGGCAGCGGGGGTGGAAAAGGATGGGAGGGGAGAGGAGTGTGGAGCGGGGGTGTTAGGTTCAAGGGAATTATCTAAAATAAGTGCATAGTTACAGTTTAGTTAGGCTTATTGTTAGTGCTTGTTGTTCTCCAGTTTCTCGTTTCTCTCTTGGCTTTGTCAGCAATTTACAATTGATGATGCTTGGTATACATATGTGTGTTTGTGCGTGTGTGTCCTTGTCCTTGTTACTGTGTGTGTGCATGTGTGTGTGTGAGTGTGTGTGTTGTTATTTCTGTATGCTTGCAACAACTATCCAGATCTAGCCCAGGAATCGTATATTGGTAAAAACAGCCTTGGCCGGTCGCTTGCGATTGCAAAAGTTGACCGTCTTGCTGTGATTCCCCTTTCGATTCTCGTGCAGATTGACCAGAAGCTTGAATATATCCTCCTTGCTGGGTGTGCAGGCGTAGCGCAGTTCCGGTTCATAGTTGCTGTTAATAGAATTCACGTAAGAACTGATAACAGTGATATTTTGCAATTAGAATTAGAATTCACAAGTCACGCCCACTTATCAAATATATATTTCTATATATATATATATATATACATATATGGGGCGAAGCATTAATTATTGGATAGACAGATTCGTATTCGCTAGCGGTATTCGGTATCGGTTATCAGGGTTCTGTGTACGGCCTAGAGAGACTCTTGGAAATGCAGTTTAATATCGTTTCTTTTTTCAATTTTTATTATACAACATTTGGTTTGTTCCTGAAATCGAATCTCTGCAAAATTTTAAATTAGATTCGTATTAGTATTTGATTTGAAAACTTTTTTCTGAAAACGAATTTTTCAGGTGAAATCAATTTCAGAAACATCCACCAAATATTTTTGTATTTTGACATTGGGTTTATTCCTGAAACTGCTAAGCATCTATGAAAAATTATATTTACCCGATTTATAATACTTTCACAAGATTTCCCATTTAGTAAGCAATAAAATTTTCGACAAATTTAAAATTGATGCGATTGCGATTTGAGGAACATACCCAAAGAATTTTTGATTTAATTGGCCAACTGAAATAAGTTAATTAACTACCACTACAACTACAAATCAAAACTGTTTTGGTTGTTGGACGGGTTGCTGTGTGTGTGTTTGAATACAAAGGTGCTCTCAAGTGTGTGTATGTATGGGTGTGTGCGTGTGTGTGTGGGGGATGACAGGGATACAAATGCTTACCCGCGGTTTCGGTTGTGACGTTTCCAGGGATAGCGGCGATAGTAACGCGACCGTTTTGATTTATTTGGGCCAAGTATCAGACTCTGTATGCCACTCTCCAGATCCGGATAGTCCTCAGCAGCAGTTGCGGCTGCCGGCTCTTCCTCTTCCACATAGACCAGCGGCAGCGTATCCAACGATGGGTCCTGTAGGATTCAAATTTCAAGCTCATTCTTAAATGTTTCGGCAAAAGTACACTTACAAAAAATATATCTTATTTATTCTATCATATTTTTTCATATATCATATTTTATTTTTAATTTTTTTTTAAGTATATTTTTGAGATATTTAAAAATTATTTCTAAAAACACGAAAAGCTTTCAGTTTTTAGGTCGATTTTCTAAAATTCATTACGATTTTCTCTGAGTGTTTAAGTGATAATTTTGTGTCTGTTTTCGAAATTTCAGTCGTAAAAATAACATTCTTGGACTCTTTGAATTGACTTGGTTTTTCTCTGAGTGTACTCAAAACAATGTTCCCCTCGACTTACCTCGAGCATTTTCATGAGCATAGCGGACTTGTCGACTAATTCCTGCTCGGCGCGTAAATCATCCTCGAGCCTTTTGAGCATATCAAACTTGTTGGCCACCTCGAGCTCGTTGTAGACGACATTCGCATAGTCTGGCTCCTCCGGCGACGGGGCCAGCTCCTGGCCCAACTCCGCATTCAGAGCATGTAGTAGATCTGTCAACAACAAATAACTTGTATTTTGTATTTGAATATTTGCACAACTTTGACGCTAATCCGGCCACAAACGCACCCCTTGCTCGAAGGGGGCGTCAAGTTTCCGCTAACTGGCATTTGAAAGTTTGAATTGTTTGTTTGACATCTTAGCGCAGTTCTCACTGCTGTTTGAACAAAGCTCATACATATTTAAATATGTGGTATATTGTTGTACAAGTATTTTCTCTGAAGTGCCGGAAATTGACCGGCGGCTATAGCCACGACAACAAGCAGCTTAGACAGCCGTCATTTCAGCTCAGCTCAGCTCAGCCCAGCTCAGTGAAGCACTGCTCACTCAGTCATTTAGTCATTCAGTCAGTCATTCAATTCAATTCGTCATGCATTGTGTTTGACGTTTGCGTCTTTTATCATGCGGTTTGCCTTTTATATCATTTGGCAGCTTCCCACCAGCATTAACTGCCACGCCCTACCGCCCTTCCTTCAGCAATAAAGCAGATTTGTTTGAGCCCAAAGCTGATCAGCGCCTACGTTCATCTAAATTTGTATTTTATTTAATATTTTCAATTTGATTTTATTTGTGTTTTACTTTAAGCAAATGCTTAACTGATCCTTAACTTATTCCACTTGAAAAACAGACGGGATAAGAATAAATAAGAATAGATAAATAATTCTAGAATTGTGAGTAATAATATTGCATTTACACTTCAACTCGCGTTCGAAAATCGATCGATTAACTCAAGTAAAATATTTCGACTCAGAAAAAAAAGCGTCACATAAAACTCAAATCAAATGAAAACCAAATTCGATTATATATTTATGCCCAATAAACAGCAATCAATTTGATTGAAATTTTAATTTTATGTTAGTGTGCATTGGTGTGTGTGTGCGTGTGTGTGTGTGGGTGTGAGTATGGGTGTGTGTATGGGTGTGTATGGGTGTGTGGGTGTTTGTCCACTGGTTGTAGACAAGTTGGCTTTCTAAACAAAATGCGTCAAATGCGTCAAATATTGTCAGTGTTGTGTGTCTTTGTGTGTATGAGTGTGGGTGTGTGTATGTGTGTATGCGTCTGAAGTGTTGCCATAGATAAACGCACTTCAAAAATTGTGCAGTGGCCGGAAATGCCCAGCGACCATTGAAATCAATTGCTGCGAGTGGTTGCCTAAAAGCAGGCTACCCACAAAGGCTGGGGGAGCAGTGGGGGGATTTGGGGAGGGTGACATGTTGAGTGTGCATCCAAACGTGGCGGAAAATATGAGAGTCCCCTGTTAGAAGACCTCATCAAAAAATTCATAAAGAGAAATTATGCAAATATTTTCTTCTCATAAATGAATAAATTTTTGATGGCTTTGCTAGACTAAAAATAACAATCCTTAAAATAAAAAGACAAAAAAAAATTACAAAATGACTCAATTTAAGTTTATGAATAATAAATAGGTGGAAATGTTAAAGAATTTTGTCACAAATTAACCATTCATTTTGAAAACAAGAAAGAACTTCTCACAATATGCAAGTTAGTGTTATCCATGTGAAATGAATCTTCGTTTCGCTAAGTCTCTCATTTTTTACACAGGTGGAATAGCTCACTGGGTGAGAAAAGACAAGAACAAAGCTTACACAGGCGCATCATCAGCCCAAAGCTCAAATGTCAGACGGTAATCCTTGGCCAAGCAAGAACAAACGGCACTGCTGCTGTCATTTAATCAGAGGACTCACCATCGCCAGGATCGTAAACGTTACGTTCCTGCGCATCCAAGTGACGTCGCTGTTGAGTCACAGTGCCTTCGTCATCAACCCCATCTCCTACTCCATGGAAGCGTTGCCTTTCCACAGCTGAAGCGACTCCAATGCCATCATTTGGTGAAACCCCCATTGACGTCTGGGATGTCAGAAATCCAATGGCGTGACGCGTGCTGGCCAAGATCATCATGGCCAGCATGCAGACTGTTAATATGTCGTGTTTCATGTTTGCTTGTGTGTATGTGTGTGTGTGTGTTTGTGACTTGACTGTTGTCCTCGGGATTAGCGAGCTCCTTGGCGTCCTTTCGCGTCGGGTCGCTTTCTATCTGCAAGCACAAAAATGGAAATTTGTATGAGGGTAATTACCATCACTGCCGTTTTGAGAAACCTCCTTTGCTGCGTGTGGGAGCTCGCACTTTTTCGAGCTTACGCAAACAACAACCATACGACACACTGACACACAAACAACCATACGACACACTGATGCACACACTGACACACACACTGACACACACAATGCCGTTTTAAATCAACAAGACTTTTTTTTTCGCTGCTTTCACTTGCGCCGCTTTCTTTGTGCTTGGTATTATAATTTTGACAAGAAGTGTGTGACGCAGTGAAAAATTAATCAATCATCAGAAAGTCTACTTAATCAGCAAACGTATCCAACTTTTTCAGATTTTTGAGCTATTTATTTGTTTACTTATTGCCAGCAAAATAACATGTTTTAATAATTTAAAGAGGTAAGCAAACAAACAACAATTATTATTATTTTCAAAAATTTTAATTACTTTGCATTTATAGACCATTTTGTGAAGGGTATTAAATGTGCGACGTGCTCAAAAAAATTTATATATTGCCGTTATTCTTGTTGTTCATGTAGTACAGCTTGTTTTTATTTTAAGGCTGTCGTTCGCATCGTTTCATTTAATTAGGCGTGGGCGTGGTGCTAGCACTGGCTTAACTCCTCTGCTACGCACAACTGTAGCATTATCTTAAGCTACCCCGTTCAACCCCCCGCTCCACCCCGCCCCGCCCCTACCCTGACGATGTGCATGTCAAGGTACCCATTAGCCTGGCCACATTCCACTCGGCTCATTCTTTCCGTTGGGATAGAACTTTTCACTGCTGAACAATATAGATGGGATGGCTTCAAACTTTTGGCACTTGGGTTCTGGTCGCTCGGTTTAATTTTTCATTTCAAACAATAACAAAGAAAAACCACATCAAAATACACAATTTGTTTTTTGTGACCCTGTCTATGCTACATAACCAATTTACCGATTCTAACAATCAAAATTTAATAATAATCACGGCTCATATCTTGGATTTCTTACAGTGTTAAATTTTCTGAAATTTAAATAATTTTTTAAAAGTTATTTAAATATATATTTTTTTTAATATTTTTATTGAAGCTTACATTTTAAATTTGCAGCTTCTTTGAGCCAAATGTTATATTTATAGCTTTGTTATTTTATTTTTAGATTTTCTTTACAATTCAAAAAAACTTTTCAGACTTTTTTTTCTTTAATTTTCTTACGAATAGAGGAGAAGCAAATTGATGAATTACCAAATGAACCATGCGTCAACGACGTCGCCTGCAACAAATGAGCCACAAAAAACACGCCCCACAAATTTGACAAACCAGAAAGAAATTTTTCAATGCGTCAACTCATTAAAGTTAATTCGAAACAACCAAAAAAAAAACGTTGAAGCCAATTTTCTTTTGTTCAGCGCAATTTTCTTTGGCTAAATGTGTCTTAATAATTCGGTCAAATTACTGACTGCTTTTTTTTAAAATTTTATTTCTGTTGCCGGCAAGGGAAGGTGTTGGAAATAAGCATTTGGATATAAATTCTATCAAAAGCTAAAATGATGAAAGACTATAATATATATATTTATATTTATATATATATATATATAAATATATATATATATATGTATATAATGCTTGCATTTAATAATGATACATAATTTTTTTTATATGAATACCTAATATGGCCAAATCGGCAGTTAGCTCGTTGACTTTGCGTAGTTACAAGGTAAACATAAACAGTTACGCGCATGTAACCAAAAAAGAACCTGTATAACGAATATTAAATACACTAGTAGACATATTAAATTAACTGCTTAAATAAGTTTCCTTGTAAATACAACATTTAAGTGAACAACTTATATGCAGAACAAATTTTCAATAGATCAGAAGTAGGCAAATTGAACCACAAGTGGATAAAGCACTTTTTGGCCATTTTATAGAGTATGAGATAAGAGAAGAAATAAGACAATAAATACAGACATATAAGAAAACATTCATGAAATAACAAATTCCTAAAAAAACACCCATCGCACAACAATAATATTATCAATTTTTCAATTTTTTAAGGCAGCTTTTGGAATATTTTGTGTGTATTTGCTTCTGCAGCAATGGGGGGAAGAGGGAGGGTTAAAGGGTCACTGTAACTAGAAGGCAAACACGAATCGTTGTTAAACTGTTTTAATTAACTTGTTGACACACACACAAAGTCGTAAGAGACCCAAAAAAAAAAGGGAATGAAAGAAAAAACTTGGCCTAATTGTTGTCATTGTTGTTGTTCCCGAGGGTAAAATAAAATTGACCACAAAAGTGCGAAATGGCTAAGTGTGTTGGCAGATCGCAGTTGCCCCTGTCACCTGGTCTTCCAGCTCAGCTATTTCGCAATAAACGGACAGTTAATTGCTTAAATGAAAAAAATTGAACTTGTTTAATTAACGCCCACGACCACTATTTGAGTGTGGTCCTCTTCTGGCCATATTTTTTTCTTTCTTGGCCAAACTAAATGCACATGTTGCTGTCAGCCAATTAGGGCAACAAATTATGTTTCTCCTATTGCCATAAAGTTCAGCAGCTCAATATTTTATGATTATACAACTTGGCCACTTATGAGATTGTAGCGCAGCTGTCGCCATGTAGCCATTTCTTAAACGGCAAATCAATGCAATTTTGGCCAATTGATATATTTAAAGGGAATAATGGGAGTAAGAAGCCTTTTAGCCTTAACGTTCATTGTTATTTAAGATGGTAAAGGTAAGTGTCAGCTTTTGAGTGATTTCTTAAATTTTATAAGTATGTCTCATATTTGTTACAGTTTAATATTAAACTGGTCGTCAGACAGAATCATGGCGTAAGGCTATAATCAGTTTATATGAAAATGGTTGGCTGTTTGGGCTTTTGATAGATTTAAAGGCAGGGGAAAATGAAGCCTTTTAACATAAAGGTTCATTATTATTATTGTAAAGTTAAGTGCAGCCATTGAGATTTTTGAGATTTTCTAAGTATGTCTCAAATTTGTTGTGCATGCGAATAAATTTCAGAAAATACATTCAACAATAAAGTGAAGCAGAGTAAGAAAAGAAATTTGGCAATTGTAAAGCTGTTGAGCGATTTAATAATAACAATAAACTGAAGCATAGCAGTTCTTCAGAAAGAATAGTGGCAAAAGGCCACAATAAGTTTATATAGAAGCTCTATTCATATACAAGTGGCTTATATGTCAAGTGCTCCCTAAGCTTGAAAAGGTCGCGAAGCACCTTAAGTGTTCATATCAAATGTTGTTTTGCTCTGATAAATTCACTCATGCCATATTGATAAATCAAATAAGTCAAATATGTTTTCCCTTTTGGCCTTCTCAACTACTCAATAATCTGATATGTGGCGCTGCTTTCAGTTTTCACAAACAAAAAAACACTCAGACACCGAGGGGGTAATGTCTTTGCCTGCGGCATGAAATTTGATCCATGTTCGATGACTATGTGGAATAACATGTACACCTACAAGGACACACACTGGCATCCACACCCACTAAAGCACACGATTCCTTTATTTTGTTTACTCTTCATTTTCTCGTGTTTTCTTCATTTAATATGTTTGACATTTCATATTTTTTCGACAGTTTAATTTTGATGAAATTTTCGACTTGAAATAAATGCAAAAGTGTGCCTAGTTTTTAGTTGAACACATTTTTTTCATTTCAAACCGACGGCAATATTATATGGCATTTATAGGCATATTAGATCCTTAAATCAGTTACTCTTATTTTTTTTTTTTTTATATATTTTCCTCTCCTGACTTTTAGTTGAGTAGCCCGTGTATTGATTGCCCCTGAGATTTTTCTACAGTTTTCCTTACTCTTTTTTCCATTTCTTCTGTTGACTTTCATAGGTTGTAACAAAAGCATTTCACATTCGGTATTTCATTTCTTTTGTTATATTGTCACAAAGAGTTTGCTTGCATGGTATTTATGGTGGGGCATCAGCTGGACACAATCTGTCCAGATATATGACAATATTTTTAAGAAATTTCAACTAAGCTGCACACATTTCTAACTCTACATACCATTTGGACTAAGAGACATTCTTCTTTTGAAATTTTCCTGAATATTTTAATTAATTCACTCTCCACCTTGAGCAGACAAATTGTAAGTTTACACAGCTACATACATCGACATCTATGTTTACATTTTGTAAATTAGCTATAATATATGCATATTAATATTTATAGATTTTGGGGTAAACATGAACGCATTGATTGATTCTCATTTAACTTGCTGCTTGCATATTTTATAAGACAGATTTTTTCTGCTTGAGTTACGTTTTCCATTTTACAATTCCATTTTCCTTTCTATGGATGATTGATTTGCATCAATTTGCCAGAATTAAGCTTATTTTTGGCATGAACTAAAGTTAGTTTTCACTTTTTTCTAAGTTTTTTTCACGAAAGAGTAATTTGCTTTAAAAAAATATTTATCATTTGATGATTTATTAAACTTGTTTTCATTATTATATGAAGTGCTTTTAGTCTTGCAAGTTTTCCACTTTTTTAACATTTCTATTTACGTAAAGTGAGCCCATTTTTGAAGTATGCCTAACTATATTATATATTTGATCAAAAAACATATTAAATTGAATTTTCAAAATGTTCTTTAGTTATTTTTTTAACAGTAGAAAATGTTTGCACACTTAAATTCTGTATGTGAATATGCAGCTGGAGAAGGCTTACTCTATTAATAGCTGTTTAAAGTCCCGTTAGCATTTACACACACATTAAAACACTATTAAATATATACATATATATATATATTGGATATTGTTTAATCACGCATTGTCTCTGATGATGGCGACGGCATTTGTAAGATTTCCGCGTCTATTAAACTCTTCAATTCAGCATTAAAAAAGTCCTTTTGAACCATTTTTTTTGGATTATTAGTTATTTTTATTTCTTAAATTTTTTATTTAATTTTTTTATTATTTTTTATTTATTTATTTATTTAAGAACTCACTTTTCGATGCAGTTTTTGAATCCGTATTCAGCGGATTCTCGACTGGCAACTGTTGCACCTACTACTTGTTGAACACTGCGTGACCGACTAGGGCCGCCGACTTCTTTTATAAGGACTTGCGGCGCACCCGATTGTCCACACGAACCAACTCGGCACACACACGAAGCTGACGCGCCAAAATGTGTCTAAAAGCTGCGCGAGCTTTTACGGGTTCGGGCGTCATATGAGCAAACTGAGGATTTTATTTATTTATTGTTTTTTTTTTTGTTTTCGTCATGCTTATCAATGAAATATTTCGTCACATTTGCATAAGATTCGCCGGCCGATATTGTCTTTTGAAAAATGGTAGGCAAATCGTACAGCAGTTGTGCAGGAGGCAGGAGGCAGGAGCAAGTAGCCAGTAGGCGAGACAATAAAAAGTGGCCGTAATTATTTACGCCGCAAGATAACTGCGCGCCACTTAGTAGGCAACAAGTCAGCACGACTCGCACTTATGAGTGGGATGAGTGGGATGTGGATGGTTTGTCCGTTTCGTAATTGTTAACAATACTTTTTGTGCATATATGTATATTCAAGCGCTGACGCGTTATTTACTTGCTGGAATTATTAAGGCGTGGGTGGCGCACAACACTCTCCCAGCAGAAATGACGGCGCGGAAATCCCTGCAATGCCAACGCGATGTTTTGCATTTAAAAATATCTCTGTAGTCAAACAATTCTTATCTTTATTTTTATAACTCCAATGCGGATTTACGTATTATCACAAAGCTGTCATCCAAAATCAGATTTCAATACGCTCATATATTAACCATTGTCAGCCATATTAATGACAGCAATTAGCTTCTGTTTAATATCATATCTATTTATTACACACTTTCGTGGGGTATTACAATTTGTTCAGCATTTAGAAAGGTAAATTATAATATTACAGTTCATAAATTTTAATACGATTCTTAAAAAGTATTTTAATTAGTGCTTGTATTCGATTTGAAAGATGTTTCTAAATTTCAATGTAGCTTTTGTTTTAAATGCCAATCAAAACTTGAAAAATGCTTCAGTTTTGGGGAAGTCAGATTTAGTCAAACAGGAAATTCAACTTGACCAACCAACCACGCCCTCATAAACACATACTCTACTTTACATATGCTTATCAATAAGGCATCGGCACTAAAATGATGAAAAATACCGTTAGCCATGCTCATAATAATAAACAAAATCTGTCTCTCTGTGTGTAAAGTTTTATTACGCCCATGCAAATCTACGAGAGAGAGTGAAAAGGGAGAAGGGTGGGCAGGGGGATGAGGTGTCCCTCTAGGACATAATCTGCAGCACAAGCGACACTTTAAAGTCAATAAGTGGAAGGCAATGCGTGAGGGAGCACATCATTTGCATGACTCTTGGCTCTACACTCAGAAAAAAAGTCGCTCTGAATTTAGAAATTAGAAATTTTAACTCTCAGTATTATACAGAAAGCAGAGCCAGTAAATTTCATACCTTGTTTCTGTACTTTAGAAAGGATTTGTTCTACTTCTTAGAAATATATTTCTTAATGATTAATTAATTAAATTATTTGTAAAAATTAAAGAAAAAACATCATATCTTTCAGATTTGGGACAAGCCTGTCTAATTTTTAAAAACAAGAAAAACTAATTTTTAATTTAAACTCTGAGTGTATAAAGGAGAGGGTTTCCACTGACAAGGGATTAGGGGCCGGACGACAGCAAACAAGCACACATAAGGTTGGCAGAGTGGCAAGCGTATTGCCTAGGGCAAGTAATACACAATCATGCTCGAAAGGAAACCAATAACAGACACATTCAAAAGTTAAAGTTTAAGATGTTGCCCCTGGCAATGGAAAAGGGGCGTGTCCTGGGCGACGACCTATTCGTATTTTTAGCCAAGAGCAAATAGATATGACTATTTTTAACTTTTTGCCTGTCGAACACCTCAACTGAAGATTGCAATAGTTTTTCAAGCAGTGCAGACTCGAACAAATGCGTCAACCTTGTGGGCGATACATGTATATTGTTGTAATCTACACAAGTGGGCGTCCCAAAACTTCCGGCGTGGCATAGATAAATAAATGAAATCGGTTAATTATGCGGTGATTGGTTACCTGTCTGATACCACAAATCAAATTCAAACCACACTCGGAAAAAAAACGTGCCGTGAATTTTCGAATATATGCCATGTCAATAATTCCCCTATACAAAAAGTGACTTTTTTATTCTGTAAACATATTTTTATTACGTAGAAATGCCAACTCACATTTAAAAAAAAAACTAAGTAGATTTTCTAAAATTCAGGGCATTCGTAATTTTATAGACTTACATATATTTTGAAGTATCGAATCGAATCGAGGGAGAATTCAGTTGCTGGAACACTGTGGCTGCTCTTCTGGCCTTATCGCATATGGCGCAAGCGAATGCAAATATTTGTGGTCTACTTGACGACAGCCCCTGTGCAAACTGCAAAGCTGCCACGTGATGGGAGTTTAATGTGTGGGTTTTATTAGCTTCAACTGGTTGTTGCAGGTTTAATTAAACTTGATGCATTGACACTCACTGACAGGTAATCGGTTTTGATTTTTTTTTTTTTTGTCGATGGTGACGGTGACAGTCCCGCATTATCAATATTAGTTTTGGTATTAACTATAATTTCGAAAATGTACGTAATTTGTGCAAATGTTACGCTTAGAATATGTTTATCGATTTCATTTGGAAATAATTTTGTATCATTGAAAAAGATGACTGAAATTTAATGAACAATAATCGAACTGATTTTTATTCAATCATCCTCTGGCTCGGTGTGGTAATCCGCTGGTTCAGATCCGTTTTCCTCCTCCTTTGGCTGTTCCTCAACCGGATCACCCATGATTATCTGCTCGGCCAACTCATAAAGCTCGATTATGTTCTGGGAAAAAAATAAATAATATATTATTTGTAAAAAAGAAAGAAAGAACGTAAGATTCGGCCGAGACTTACTTTGGCATTGCGTAGGGCGACAATTTTCTGATCCTCGCAACGCAGTTGATCGTACTGCTGCTTGGAGATGAGCAGTCCCCGATTAAACTCGTCGTCCATCTCGGCCTGGAGCACTTCGGCATATTGCTCCTTGGCCACACTGAGACTGATGAGGCTAGCGCTCTTTATCGACTCCTCGGACACATCGGAGGCATCGTCCATGTATTTGGTTTGTGTGGCGCCTGGATAGTCATCTTGGGACACCTCGCGCTGCAATTCAATGGTGTCATCCACTATCTCATCCAAAGCAAAGGATGGCACATCGGTTGTGGCAGTCAGAGCAGTCACATCCTTTTTGTCATCATCCAGCTGATTACGTATGCGCAGCTCCGTTTCCCGGAACTTTTGGCTTAACAAGACGACGACAATTTCAAGTGGGGTTTATATGAAGTGAAAATTAAGTCCACTTACCGAGCCCGCACTATGTTCTGTATATCCTGCGGATCGGAGGAGAATGGCATAGGGACACGCAAAGAACGCTCCTTCATTTTTGAGCGTTCATTCTCGAGGAACTCCTTCAGATTCTGTTCGCAATCGCGCCAATCCTCGTTGTCGATGCTGTGGGCGAGATTTTGGGGGAATTTCGATTTGAATAGTGAATTTTTCATTAAATTACAAGAATTTTTCTTTAAATGTTTAAAAAAGTTAAGGGGTGTGTCGGAAAGTTGCTACCAACGTGGCTGCAGAATGTATCTTTAGCGTAATTTTATTATTTTCCTTTTTCCTTTTTTTTTAATAAATTTTAATTAGGTCTCATTTGATAAAAGTTTGGTTTGGGTTGCCTTCGTTCACTTACCGCAGCAGGTCCATGCCACGTTCCGCGTCCTCGACTCGGTACTGTTCGACAAGGAGCTTCTGTTGGCGATGGCGTTCGTGCTTCTTGGCCAGCATCTCGGCCTCCTTGGCGGCATGCTGCAGTCGTTCCTTCTCCCACTTCACACCCTGCACCTTCAGTCGCTCCGCGTTCTTTTCGCGGCTAGTTTTCAGCTAATAAAAAGCGTAATTGCGGTGATTTATTTAATGCTCGGCAAGGTTGCTCTAGATGTACATAGATAGTACCTTGGAGCGCTCCTTTTGTATCTCTGTGTTGGCATCCTTGTTAACCATGAAAATCGGATCGTCAGCCAGTTCATCGGGTATTATATCTGACTTGCCCTCAATAATCAAGATGCGCTCACGCTCCACCTCTTTTAACTATAGGAAAGACTTCAATTAGATGCATATTCAAGTTCTTTTGTTTTCCAATTATCACACTTCCTGTCTGTCTGTCTGTCTGTCCAAACTTTCTATTTAGACACCTACTAAAAATGCGCAGTGCAGTATAAAAAACAAAAATAGTTCTCCAATATCAACGCCTACAGATAGGCAAAAATCTAAGTGGCCATTTCCGGTTTTTTGGAGCACTTTTTGAACTGCAGTTGGCAACACCTATTTGCAGTTGTTGTTGTTACTGTTGTTGTTGTTGTTGTTGCTTTTGTTGATGTTGTTCGCATGTCTCAGTGACATAAAGCCAAGTTGTTGGTGCCTATCGCGATGGTCTAATTTTTTATGATTTTGACGGCTTGGATTTGCCATTTGTTCATGTCGAGAGCCCATTGAATTCAATTGTTTGCCACTGCAGAAACAACAGAAAAAAAAAAGGAAACAACAAAAAGTAGACAAAGTTGATGAACAAGAAGAAGAAGCAGCAAATTCGCAGTAAGGCGCGACATTTGTTATTGAAAACTTTTCATGACAATTCCTTTGTATCTTGCTTGGTGTTCATTTTATTTTGGTTTACCCTGCAACTCATTTAAAATATGCATGCACAAAAAGTACATAATAAAGTTGCATAAATGTACGTAACAATAAATAAATATTATTTCGATTTTGTCTAGATTAGAGTCTGTCTAATCTCATAGATTCCACAACTGACTTTCTCATTTACAATGTAAATTTCTGCAAGTGAAGTTTGAGGCTTTCGAAAAGTACAACGAAGAAGTTTATATTATTATTATTAATTATTTGTATTTTATGATTTCACACATACAAGCATTTTAGATATTTTATAAAATTAATATAATTTATCGAACTATATAATTACCCGATCTGTTAAGCGAGCAATAGCTAAACTCTAACATCAAAGCCAAGCTAGTAAAATTCAGTATTTGATTCAGAATTTTAGAAAGAAATTGTGCTAAAAATAAGGCTTACATTTCTACGTTTTAGAAAAGAATGAAAATATTTCTAAAATTAAGAAAAATAAGTGTGTCAATTTATGGCAAACCTTTCTAATTTTTAGAAAGTTTTTTTTGTTATAATAGTTAGAAAAAAAATTGTAAAAATCAGAAAAATTTGCTAGTTTTGTGTGATTATTTTTTTGACTGTTGGCATTGATTAAAGCACAAAATGTATGTACAGGGTATCTACTAGTTCATCACTAAAGCAGAGCACTGTCTTACTTTCTGGGTGTTCATTTGTCAATTGATGAGAAGGGTGTACAAAATCCTTTTGAAACCCAAAAAAGAAAAAAAAACTGACGTCTACGTGACAATTTTCGAGAAGTTCGCGCAAAATTCAATTAGACGGACGACTTACAAATTGGCCACATTTGTTTGCGGTCCATTCGTATTTTTGGGTGGCTAAGCCATCTTCTGGGACACTTACCTCACGGGCCCGAATGCGGGCGAGCAGCTGCTTGCGGTAATCCTCGTCGATGCGTTCGCGCAGCTCCTTCATGTAGGCGCGGTCCGTTAGCTTGACCACATTGGTGCCCATCAATCGCTCCAGGCGGGCGCTGATGCGCGGCAAATTGAAGCTGTGGGCCAAGTTAGCAAAAAAACAAAAACCGGTTAATCAGTGCGCGCCCCAAATGTGACACAATAATTGTGTCCCCTTTTGATTGCCTTTTTAATTATTTTGCGTTGGGGCTTATAGTTAATATCCATAAAATATTTAATTCCTTTTTTTTACGGTTTTTTTCCACAAGGGTCACGAATACACCGCGAACGGCGCTTTCACGCTTGTAACTGTTGGTAACGAATGAGGTCGGCCACATATTTGGTTTCTATAGAGCTTCTAGTTCCTTGCCTTTACTGACTTTACTGGCGGATTGGCTTATGGCTTTTGCCTTTGCTTTTTGCTATTTTGTTTTTGGTTGCCAAACACCCGAAAGCGACGAGCACACAAGGACAAGGAGACACTCACTCTGGGCAACCACCTAAATGTGCAAATTTGTCCAAGTATTTCTATTTACTGACGGGGGACATACCCTAACCAAAGAGTTTATCAAAACTAACTCAAATATATTCCAACTTGAATTACAAAAGAACACAAAAAAAAATTAATCAAACATATTTGAAAAGTGTATTAGAACAGAAGAAAAAAATAGTTTTTGAGTTTATCTAAGTTCAAAATATTACAAACTGCAGAAACCACAATTTATTTAAAGGAATACTAAGCCAGATCACTTGAATATTCAATGATTCGTATTCTTAACCTTTTTTATAGGAATTATCTATAGTTTAGTATATTGACAAATTTATATCCATACTTTAGTGTATTTAAAAAGTTGCCCAAAACCTTGCCACATTTTCGTACTTTGCTTTTTATATCACTTTTGGTGCCTTTGGGACAATAGAAAAACCCCCAACAATTGAGCGTAATTTTAGACATGCAGCGGGGCTATGTTTATAGGTATATATATATACATATATTATATGATAGGTCGTCGTCTAAGTAAAATATATTTGCCTAGGTTTTCAGCAGACAGTCGTTTGCAACTATCATATGTTATACGTATTTGACAGAGCTCCATTTGATGTGTGCTCCACAATTTGTATTTGGAAAAACATATTGGGCTCATACATGCGATATATAGAATAGATATATAGAAGTACCATACCATATATCTTTAAATGGAGCCAGACATGATATGCTTGCTCTGCGCTCAACATTTGTTTTGTTGAGTGTGCAAATATATTTCTTCCAAAACTTTCTATATACTTTTTTTTTTTGTTGCTGTGCTCGAGAAAACTGCGGGTGGCAATTAGTAAAGTATTATCATGGGTTTATCTGCAAATTCGGCTTGTCTGTGTTGCGCATAAGCATATTTGCAACATGGCGCACATAAACACGAGTATATTTACCATGCCGCCGACTTTTGTGTCACTTGCTGCACGAAGCCAAAATTTAAGCTGACAGCAGGCGGGGATGGGGGGCAATTCGGGGAAATAGGAAACAGGGCCAACTTTGTGGCGAAATAATGCTAAATGACTTGAATGATATGGCCTGACTGAATGACTGACAATAATCATAGGCCACAACATTGCCTGACTAAAATGATATTTCTCTGATTCTGATTCCTGATTCTGACTTTGGTTTCACTTTTTCGTTTTTGTTGCTGAGCCAACAAAATAAAAACTTTTTGTTGTTAAACTTGTTAAATTTGTGGCTGGCTATTAAATTTAATGCGCTTGGAACCAAAGTTAAATGCACTTTTAATTGTAGTGAAAAGAAGGGAGGCAAGGGAAATTTATATTTAAATTATACAATTGCTTAGATATGCAAAATTGTTGTTTTAAAATGAAAAACAACAGCAACAAGCAAATAAACATAATACAAATAAATGCAAGTTTAACAATCGCTGATAATATTTTATCCAATACAAAATAAAATAGAAAGTATTTTACATAAACAAAAACATCGTTAATATTTATTTACGGTATTTATTACAATTGTGCTTTGGTAAATTAACTATTTGATCTATAAATTATATATTATACATTGTATCTATCAAAATCACAACTAGTTCTGCATACACATTTTAGCGACACAACAAACAAATAAATAAAATATAAAAATAAATCCAGTTTCAGCAGTTGCTATTTATCACATGGAAAATAAAAAAATATATATGTATAATAGCACTAACTATAAAAAAACACATAATTCACATTTTAGCAACCTAAGCCTTGTTTATTTAATAGATACTAAGCAGAAATGTTGGTTGGCAATCCACTATTTGCACACATGACACCCACCCATCCACCCACCCACAACCAGTCGTGGTCTGACCTCTACACATGGCACATATGGGTGGAGTGGGTGTTCGAGTGTACGAGGTAATAACCTGGATATGGAGCGCATTTATAAATCACGACCCACCTGTACGTGCGTGACAGGAACAGGAACGGATGCAGTCAATGCTCAAATGTCACGGAGTGAAGGCGGCAATAAAAAGATTGCTGACATCCTCAACTCAGGCAATGCAGGAAATTTGACTATCATAGAAATGTATCCGTTTCCTTGCCAATCCAATTCTTTGTTTTTTGTTACGAATTTATTGCAATTATTTAGTGCAGTTTGCGAACAACAACAACAACAACAAATGACATGACTGATTGCCCTGGAAGGGTATAATTTATTCATGTGGGCTGACTTATTGATACGCCCCCGTATGGAATTTCATTATCAATGCCAATGCTGGCGTACCACTCGACAATCAATCGAATAACGGTCTCGACCACGCAGACAACACTTAACTTGGCTAACAGCTTTCTTTGGCTATCACACACACACACACACACACACATATTGAAAATTGATTGAATTGAACTTTGATGACTTTGAAGTGCACGAACACAATTTGAATGTCGTTTCGGATTGAAGGTGTCGTTAGGGTTAAGACATCAAAGCCAAAAACAATGTTGCTGCCTCAAATAAACGCGACATTGTTCTATCTGCTTCGATTCGGCACATATTTCTCATTATTCGCCTACACACTCAAGGATTTACCCCCTAAGTAACAAAGTAACTTATAAGGATCTGTCTACCAGGATATCAAGATTCGTGGGAAAGCCTTAAATACGAAAATGTTCTAAAAGTATTTTCAAAAACAGCAGATTCTAGGAGTTTCTAATCTAATGGTCCTTTTTTCCTCCAGGGAAATATGACTTAATTAGCACTCTCTCTCTCTCTCCCTCTCTCCCTCTCTCCCTCTCTCTTCCTCTCTCTCCCTCTCTTTCTGTCTCTCCCTTGCTCTAACTGTATGACAAGCAATATTAGTTTAGAAAGGAACAGTCGAAGAGAAGGAAAACGGAAGTCCTTTGTCTAGTGCAGCGCCTAATTGAAAAACGAAGTCGAACTGCCATAAAACTGACACTGGCAGCTGGCGGACAGAGTGAGCTGCTAGTGGAGCGCCTAGAGGCATGCAACGTTAATTAATGCGAGAGACGTGCATAAATTTGCGAGCACTTGACATTAATGTCCTTGCCCCAACTCGTTTGCAGCGCATTAAAATTGATAATTAGAACACGTAGTCAAAGGGCAATAAAAGTCGGCAATTTTCCAAAGCAATATATACCTATATAGAGAAATATCTTAAGTACAATCTGTAAAATAATTTCCCAGAAATTACCTCTCGAGCGGCTCCAGTGTGCATTGCACAAAATCGAACAGAAAATCGTCTTCAACTTCCAGGGGTGCAGCATTTTTGGATTTGGGTCGTCTCGAGGTGCTGCTGCGGCTGCTGGCCACCTTGTTTTGCCCATAATTTGGCATATGACGACTATTAGGCTATTTGAATAGACCAAGGAGACCAAGTGGTTATTTGCAGAGCGCGGCATTAATTTCAACGACTTGCGGCACTTGCAACCGCCAGCGGCGACTGTCGAATGTGAATGCGGGGGATTCTTATTTTGTTTAGGTTTCGCTTTCTTCATGAAGCTAAAACAAACACACACACACACACACACACCATTGCACAACACATATGGCAACAGAAGGGTCGAGTTTGGCCTGCGATACGTTTTAACCGTTTCGTGTTTCAACATGCCTGATACGGAGCCCTAGCCGAGGCAAGGCTTGTTCCAGCTCTCGCATTGGCCAAGTGGGCGTATTATTCTCTTTGGCATCGCATGTTGAGCTAAGCGTTTAATGTTCGCCTTAATGACATGACACCAATGTCAATATTATGACAAACACACGACGTTCTGTGTCAACAAGTTCGCATTTTACACTGTACCAAAAACACTTAACGACCGTCAAAGATTACAGAAAAGAAACAATTGTTCAACTCACTCTTCGCATTTCCGATTTTACAGCTTCAAGTACATTTTCTCTTCTGTGAGAAAATATCCCACAAAACAATGTGAGATCATTGCAAGTAAAATGTGTGTAAACGTCAGAAGAGACTAAACCCTAGAGAGGCAAATATATCTTATATACTCAGTCTTAATTAAAATCTTAATATACAATATTTAAGTTTCTTTTTTGGGCAGTGCATAACGTGGCAAAGCTTGAAGGTTTTATAGGTGACAACTCTATTTTTATAAATGTAGCAATACGAAACTGGTATTTGCAGATTCTTGACTTTCATTTACTCGCTGCCAGATTTTATGACTGTCATCGCCATATTTTATCGAAATATATCATATGTGCCCCTACCGCTACGGTTTCACATTACGGCTGGGGTACTGCGAGGGCCTGTGTGCTGAAACCAGATAACAATTTAGCTTTATGGCCAGGTTTCATGCCAGCCAGTCATACAATAATTCCCTCTAATCGACATTGAGCGCAGAAATTGAGCAAACACTTTCCGTTCGCCATGCAAACTTGTTGGCCACTGTGTCGATGGCGGCTTACACCCGGGGCAGGTGAGGGGCCCTTTACGGTTTTTTCGTGTGGCAATCTATCGTGCTGCGGCTGCCTTTTTTTTTATTTGTTTTGTTCTCAAAGTTTAAGAATGTCGACTGCATGCCTAAATTACAGCCTCAGACACCTAACAAATAGCTCGTGGCCACAAAAGTTGCATTTCCAATGGGCAAACGTGTCCGTTGACACCTTGAAAGTCACAACTATATCCAAGCCAATACACTGTTTGTGTAATCTGAAAGGGTATAAGGGAATTGCCAAAAGATTATAATTGTAGCCCATATATAATAATGATCAAAAAGTGCAATGTTTCTTTATTGCTTATGAGCAGAATATATGCAAAAATTCTAGAAAAAACTCAATCCAAGAAATTCTTGTGTACTGCTTACAAAGTATTTTTCACTGTCATCAAAGGCTATCTTCAAGATTTTCTAATCTATCAAAGAGTATCTGAGTATTGGGCCGTTCAGATATTTTGAAATTGAAAATGTTATATTTTCTTGTTCATTTTGTTACTCAATGCTTTGCGGCGCTTTGTCAATTCCTCTGTGGCAATAACATGCAGCTTCGTCTACTCGAGATTATGTTTGTTTTGTGGAGCACTGCTCCCCTTGACAGGGGTAAAACAAATAGAGCCGAGTCAATGACACATTTTATGCGCACTGAGCTGTGCTCAGTGTCATGTCGAATGCAGTTCACCCTCAGTTGAAGGTGCATTCGGTGTGAAAAATATTTACTTTAAAAATGCAGACTTCTTTTTTCTAAGTCTGGTAGCAGTTTAGAAAGCTCACACTTCGTTGGTTTGTGTAGTTGCTAAGCTTTCGAAAGCTCCCAAATAACAGTGTACACTGTAAACAAATCAAGTTACGTTGCACTTATTGCAAAACATTCATTAATTATCAGCTTGCTTTACGTTTTGAGATTATTCACGATTCGATATATTTTTAACTTTGATTTTTTATAAATCAAACTTCAGCATTAATCTAGAATCTAGATGCAAAACGAAATAGGTATTACTAATGATTTATTTGGATGAAGTTTTTAAACGAACTCCAACCAAAAAACATATTTCAAAATTGAATTGCCAAACCACAGCAAAAATTCGAATGCTTCAGTTTTTTGTCTTTGAATAATTTCTCAAATGGATTTTTCAGAGAGAATCTTAAATTGCTGACCAAGCTTCTCAAACAATTCTTCTCCACATCGGTAACTATATAATTCTTTAATTCTTACGTGCACTTGACCAGATCCTGTAGATCTTCTGAAGTGAGGGCGTACTCTGCTTGCGGTTCGGGTGAATTTCGTCGCCTCTTTCGATTTCGATTGCGACGCTTACGTCTCGAAGACGTCTTAATGGAATTGGGGCCTTGAATTCCCATGGCCACATTATCATTGGACAGAACACTGGCTCTACGCCTGACCATTGCAGTGGCAACAACAGCCGCAACACTATCCGTAACACGCTGATCCTCATATTTGGCAGATGCATTTGCAGCTCCACTGCTTTTGGCGGCTGCCTCCGCCTTGGTTCTCTCCGCGTAGCTATCCCTGCGCCACGATGGCGTCAGAGTCCGTATTAGATGCTGCGTATCCGCAAATCCCTCATAGTTGTAGCGCTTGCGTAAACTCAATCCGGAGAGATACTCCAAAGTTTGCCACACATTCATCTTGTTTGAACGGTAGCGCGGCTCGTCGTCGACTGACCAGCAATTGTTGCGTGCTATCCTCTGAGCGAGGAGCATCGTAACCGTCGCACAACCTCCGCCCGCCGGATTCACTGGCAGCACCCATTCATCGGAATTGCGGCGCGCAACAGTGCCATCAGCAGCAGCAGCAGAGGCAGGAACAGCAGAAGCAGCAGAAGCAACAGCAACAGCTGTGAGTGGCATATGGATAACTGTAACAGTTTGCCTGATGCCACGCAGCAGACAGCAAGGAAGCAGCACCTAGTTGAAGTCTGTCAGTGCTGTCAATTTGGCTTTTTAATAGCAAGTTTTTGCATTGCGAAATGCATGTTTCTGATATTTGTTTAGAGAGTCCGTCGTTTTCGTAAACTGAAAGAAGTTTTTGTAGGATATTTTTGAAAACTACAGTGAAACTTCTCTAACTTGATTTTCTATACATTTATATTTTTAAATATACTTTAATTGGTGAATTTGAAATAGTTTTGAGAGTTTTTAATTTTTAAACAGATCGTATTTAAATATGTTTGCCTATCTGCATTTTACAATCTAAAATGTATTCTTTAGAGGAAGTCAAGAATTTTGAATTGCGAAGAAATTTGCATTTAAAAATCTATTTCTACGCTTTTATTTGTTTTGGCTACAAATGCTGGCAACACTGTTGGCCACGGTGAGCGAGTTCACGTCCACATGTCAGTTGTTGTTGTTGTTGCTATTTGTTGGCGAGCGTAAATTGAAATGTAATTAAGTTTCCTTTAAAAAACTTTCAGGCCTGCTTTCGGGGTCAGGTGGAAGACTCTCGCGTGCGACGCCGCTGACGGCCAAACTTCATTTGAGACCGGAGCCAGCTGCAAACCGGTCGGAGTCTTAGCCAAGTTACCCAAAAAAAAAATAGTAAAGAAACTAAAGGGATGAGCCACTCTTCCAATTTGCAGTTGCGTGGCGCGTATCGTGTTCACGGTTGCCAAATATGTTGGGTGGGGGCAGCGGTATTTGAGGTGTGTGGGGAGGGGGTGGGGGAGGTGAGGGGGAGGAGGGCACCTGTTCAATTCAGCACCATTAAAAATAATATCATTCTGATTGAGTGACGCGCCGCTTAAGTACTTTCTTTTGTCCCGTACTCGGTACTGACACCATTTCCGCTTTTGATTTTGATTTCCCTTTTTATTGAACACGCAAAGTGTTCAAAAGCTACACTTATTTCCTCTCAACCCCAACCCCGCCCAACCCGAACTTCATTTATCGCCATTACTAGCGATAGCAATGCGGCTACGCAGCTCAATGGAGCCTTGCTTTGTAATACCCCTAATGGTGGGCAGACCTCTGCAGCCAAGCAGCCCCATTCTACCCACAGCTTGGCATAGGCATTGTGCCCGCATAGCGGTAAAGTTATCCAAGGGAATCGTTGTAGTCCTTAACCTCGATAAATATAAATGAAAGTATTAGCCTAATGACTATTTTCACAATGGTGTGAATATTGATATATTTCAAATATTTTCAATTATCTTTAGCAATATTTAATATAGATTAATTTTGTTTTAATATTTGTCATTTATAATGTTTCTTCGGTTTCTTCGCGATTTTCATGAATTAGTTGATTGTTATCATATATAAAAGACATAAAATCCATAAAATTTCATTTAAAAATAAAGCATTTTTGGAATTTTCAAATCCGTAGCAACAAAGACTATAGAAATATATACTACTGCCACAACACAATATAATAATTACAGTTATTTATATAATAAACTGACACTCATTCAGTCTCCTCTTTCACTCTCTCTTTCACTCTCTCTTTCACTCTCTCTTCTCTCTCTCTCTCTCTCTCTCTCTCTCTCTCTCTCTCTCTCTCTCTCTCTCTCAGCCTGCCTTGCTCTTTTTCTCTCCTTTCGCTCTATTTTTGAAATAGTGATTTTGGGACAAAATATCCAATAGTCCTTTACATTGGTTTTAATGTCTTCTCTATCTCTCATTGCCATTCACCTTGTCTATAGCTCTTACATAAAGGGTATCTCCAAGTCGAACACAATTAGTTTTCTAACTTTTCGTTTACTTAAGTAACATTAAATAGCTCCCCAAGGGGGTACAACAACTCTGATCCCAACCTTGATATGAACACAACCATAACACTTCAGGCTGTCCACATACAACACCGTATGATAATCGACCCATTTATACATATATAGTATAGTATAGTATATATATATGTATCTGAAGTAACGACTACCCACAGCCAATTACTTGACAAACTTTTGCTGACAGTCCGTCCAATGGGCTGCGCCACCTTCGGGTAACTTTAGCCATCAATCCAAACGCTTCGTTAGCATCGCGTGACTTGTGCGGCATATATAACCTAATGGCGTACACCCAAACTTTCTCACACTTGAACGAAATTTAAGATATTATGAAGAACAAAAGTTTGCTTCAAAACTATTCAATGAACTGATGCAATGACCCATGCATATTTCTTTCATATTCCCTATATTAATTACACTTTGCATTTTATAATTCTAGGTGCGGCATGGTCATAATTTCAAAGCAATTGTTGAGCGAATGGAATTTTAATTGAATGTAATTTGCATTGGCGCCAATTCGTGCCAAATGCAGCCCACTTATAATATTGTAATAATATTGTATATATATTGAATACTTACGCAACAACAACATCGGGATCCTCCCACCATTTCTTTTCCGTCGGCGCCAAACGTAAACTCACCTGACGCCAGTGATTCTTGTGGACCACCTGGATGTCGATTGATATTTTCATTATTAATTCCAACTGTCTTAATTATATTATATAAAACATTTCACATACCCGATACTTTTTGGGATCATATGCATTTTGATCCTTTTCGGTGAAGACCAGACGCCCAATTTTCGGTTGTTCTAATCTGTGCGCCATCACGCAGTCTACACAAAGTTGTTATCAAAAAGGTTAGCTTAATATTATATTTATATAATGTTTTAAACGAGTTTTCTGAGTCTTAACTTAAGATTTCGTTTTGACAACTCTCTTAAAGGTAACATAGTTTATCCTCATCATATGGCATATAAATAAAATCGAACAAATGCTATTACCATTTATTGTAACAAATCGAATTCCAAACCGTTGAATCCAATAACTTCTTTTTATAAATATTATGCAAATATATTCTGTAGATTAAGTTATCTATTCAATTGCTCGGCCAACATTCTTTCTTAAGTGCGTTCTAAGCTTTCCAATCGTATCCCAATCCTTGAATATTTTATTAGCCATTTATTTATTACACTCATCAAAAAAATCGACTTGAATTTTTGAAATTCGTTGTACTTTATTAAATAAAATTCTAGAATACAATTTTTAAATTTCAGTATGAAATTTTCTAAAAATTTTTATACATAAAAGTATTCTTATATTTACTAATAATCACTAGTATTTTTAGATTTCACATAAACAAATATTTAACAAAATTTTATATAACTTTATTTGAAAAAATTTACGATTTACGAGACTCGGCCCTGCAGCTGAATTTTTGTATTGCATTCCATAATGCACATTTCATTACTATTTTTTTAATTTCAGAAAGAATATTTTTTTTAATTCTGCATTTGCAGTTATACTTATTAGAAATGCTTTTCTAAATAATAGAAAATATATCTAAAAAAAAGCACCAAATTTTTTTGTAGTGTAGCTTAATGGCAATTTAACTAAAGCGTTGAGTTGGCAAAATCTTAACTTTAGCGCAAACCCATTGAAAAAATGCTGATGAAATCTGAACTAACTGGCCACATGTAACTATTGTATTGAACTGCTGTTGTGGTGATTATTATTAATGATTGGGTGTTTGTGTGTGTATGTGTGTGTGTGTGTGTGTGTGTTTAAGTGTGCGAGTGTGTATGTGGTTCAATTGGAAGGTATTACGAGTGCAAACTCGAACATGTGTGTTTGAATTGATTGACCGAATCAAATCGAAGTGTTTGTCGCTTGTGGTGGCGTTTATACATTGATGCTTGTCAACTGCTTTGGCTAATTGTCTTGGCAATATCCAATTGGCTCATAGCACTGCGACTGTAGGTCGTGGTCAATCGAAGGTCAAGGGGATGGGAGGGGCTGGTCCACATATGTATCTGTTTCAGTTTCCGCATTAGCTGCAAGCATTGTCCGAGAACTGGATTTGGCATGGGCCAGAATCATGAATCGAACCAGAATTTGTCGCCGAACTGTTGCCACTATAAAAACCCAACCAACTGGGACAGATATCAATTAGTAACGTTTCAATCGTCGCACAGTTCACAGAAGCTAACATGAAGGTGAGAGCTAAGGACTACCAGCAAGGTGCTGTGACTTGAGCCACCACCTTCTTCCTTGTATATTTCAGTTCGCCGTTGTCGTAGTCTTGTTCGCACTTGCCTGGGGCGTCAACAGTTCGGTGGTGCCACTGATCTCTACTGTTCAAGGATCTGCGTTGGTACTGAGTGCACCCGCTGTTGCCGGCTCCGTAGCCGTGCACGCCTCCGCTGTACCCGCTGCTTTGCCCCTTGCCATCTCGCCAGCTGGCCCTGTGCTCATCCAATCCGCGGCAGGAATCGCGCATGCCTCTCCCCTTGTTGTGGCCGCAGCTCCAGCACCAGCTATTGTTGCCGTCGCAGCTGCTCCTGCCTCGTATGTGGCCAAGACTCGAGGTGCAGTCCATGTTGCTCCACTGCCCGGACATATCCAGAGCGCCGCCTCCGTCAATCTGCAGCCAGCACCAGGCACCTTGTAAGCACGAGCTGATTGATCTACCATTTGGATTACCACAACACCAGACCTGCCTTTGACCTTGCCATCGATTTGTTTTTAGTTCGCGTTAATTTTTAAGTAATGCATTCCTTTGTTAATGTCAATTTCCCGAGATGATTTCCCACTTTCCCCCATTTCACACAACTTACTGCCGCCAATCTAAGTCACAATCTTCGTTTCTAACCAGCAGCTGCTCAACTTTAGGTAATTGCCTAACCGTTCTCCTACTCTCTACTTATTCTGGTCTTCTTTATGAATATATCTATCTATTCCTATCGATCTGTTAACCAAATGAAATTCTCACACACAAACACACCCTCAATGTTGTCATATAAAAAATTGTTTCCAAATAAAAATTGTTTAAAATCAAAATCCAGTTTTTAATATATATATAGTTATATATTATCCATCGAACCACTTTAAGGGAAGCTTATTAGCATAAATCGATTGAATAAAAATGAAATTAATCTATTGAACAATCTTAAGCAAAGTTTTGTCTAGAGTTCAAAAACTTGTAAATTCAAGATTTGCAATCCTGCTTTATAACATTGTAATCAATCAATTGGAATTATAGTTTAGCAGGATGCTAATGCAAAGTTGTTAATCACTAGCAAAATACTGTTATTTCTACACCTCCAGCTAACACGTTGCCAACCAAATTGGAGCAAGGCCAGTTAACCTTGATTGCAACTAGTACAATTTATGGCAAATGCTTGCCTTCTTTTTAATCTTGATATTGCCGCATGCTAATTTTACAAACTCTGAGGTCAGCATTATTGCTGTTGTTGGTGTTGTATATATCATGTTGGCACTTAAGCCCATAAATCTTGACGGGCTAGTGTTGGCTAGTCTACACGTGCTACCAGCGGTCTTGTCCATAACTAGACCAGAACTGGAACTGCAACCGTAATTTGCAATATTATAATAATAGCATTTTATAATATAGCTATTTCATATTAATAGCTTTCTTATGTAATGAATTGAAGCTTACATAACGACTCGTTTGAACTCATAGAAAAATTCAATGAATCATTTTTGTAGGGCTAAGTTAATTGAATTGGAATTGATGCCTTGACGATCACGTTGTGGCAATTACCAAGCATTAAAATTGGTAATGAGTAAACCAATTAAATCACTAAAATACGACTAATTCAAGAAACTATACAATTTACGCAAGGACATGACAGTGAATAAGTGAACAAAAATCCATACTTAATATTCGAATTGACGATCCTGAATATAAAAATTAAGCATTTTAATTATTAACGGCGTGTGCCACTTTAAAGGTAAAGTTCACTAGTTCAATATAAATTATTAAGATACACATCGATATTATTATTATACGACTATCGATATCTAATGAACATACAGAGTAGGCTACGCTGACAGCTGTTAAGTTTAAATTTCACTAAAATTTAATCTTATTTATCAAGTTTTCATCGATGCGAACAACTTAAAGCATTTGGCATTAACTTTTATGTTAAATACCTTATAGCAATCATCAAGGGAACTGTTCAGTGACAAAACTAACTATTGAGCAGTTTTTTTCAAGCGTGTGCACTGTAAGTAACAGTGCACAAAACTGTTAAGTTTCGTAAATGCCAAAAACATATGTTTTTGCGCCGCGTATGGAATTTAGTTATCAATTTTGCAAGTGCTCTTATATTTAGCGATTGTGTGTGGGGCTCTGCGCCCACAAATAAATAAATATGGCTAAAACCTATAATACTTTACCGGCTGGCTTTGAGTCCGACGACGAAGAACTCGATTACATGCTGGCCAACATGAAAATCAAACGCCTCGAAGATATTACAACAGGTATGAAGCACAAAAAATAAAAAACAGGATAAAATGCAGTTTTTTTACATAGTTCATCGAATAAAACTAAAATGGTGATCAGTAAATATATAATACCAAATCTTTCTCGATAGGTGCTGGCATAAATGGTGACTTCGACGCCACGCTGGACTCTGAATCGCGGATATTCTTCACAGTCTTCCGTGACAAGTGGAACATGCACAGCAAGTGCAAATCATCGCCTTACATGAGACAGGATCTAATCAATGCACTGATGCGCCACCAAAATCCTATGCTAATGGCCCTCAAACTGTTCGCCAATTGTCCGGACAGCAGCAATGTGAAGAACAAGAGTCTGTCGCACTTTGTGCTGGACACGGTGTGCAAACTGCAGTCGGATAAGCCCCATTTGAGTGATCATTGCGATGACAACACAAGCATGATTGCATTTCACTTTGTGAAGACTACGGGACTGCAATCGCTGAATAATGCCATGGTGCAGGCATATCGCATCCATCAGATACGCGAATTGCTGGTGCCCAAGCTGCGAGAGATGCTCGACAGCGGTTTTTACAAGGAGGTCGCCCAGTGGACAATCAATTTGCAGCTAACGCATCAATTTGATATGATGGAATTGGCATTTCCACTGATTGCGCAGGAGAAGCTGCCGCTGGCCGAAGAGTACCTGGAACAGGCGACCCACCAGCGTCTGCCATTCGTCAAGTTTCTCGACTCGCTGCTGCACAAGGAGAAATCCGTGATTGAGCTATGTGAAAATATCCTAAGGTGCTCAGAATTGTATTTATTTCTCGTATAATATATAATCGGTTTTTGTTTTTCGTAGTGGCTACAAGAATCTGAAGGTGTCGCATCATGTGCTAAGCTATCGCCCCGTCTCAAAGATCGTGGCACGCCTGGCCAAGAAATACGAGTTTGATGACTCGATTACGCCCAACTACAAATTCACAAAGACCTGCAGCTACTTACATTACCTGTACCGCGAATACGAAAAGTCGCGCATCAATCTGGCCAGCTTCCGGGAGCTGGTGAGCGTCCATGCCTACGACTATGCATTGCAGGTGGACTTTGTCAGCTATCTGGCGGCGGCAACTGTGCTCAGTCCGAATGCATCTGAAGCCGTCTATTGGCACAATGAGTTCAAATTGCTTCCCCAGGATTGTCCCCACGAAATCAAATCCCTAATTTCACAAAAGAAACAACAACAACCACAGCAGCAACAACAACAGCAGCGACATCAAAAATCCATTGAGCAAATTCAAGAGACAACGTCTGAAGTGTACCTGAGCATGGATCTGTCGGATGAGTGCCTCATCATTGTTGATACAGCGCCGGTATTCGAACATATGCTGCAGCATCTGCAGCGGGAGCAGATCATATACATGGACTCGGAGTGGATGCAGAACGTCTGCGTACAGAATCAGCTCTGTCTGCTGCAGATTGCCACCAGGCACAATGTGTACCTCATCGATTGCCTGGCCAACCAGGCGCTGCACGAAGATCACTGGCGTGCCCTGGGCGCCACTGTATTCAACAATGTAAACATTCTCAAGGTGGGCTTCTCCATGCTCAACGATCTGTCGGTGCTGCAACGTTCGCTGCCACTGCAGCTGCGTCTCCACATGCCGCATCATTATCTCGATCTGCGGACCGTTTGGCTGGAGCTGAAAAAACAGCGCCATGGCATCGAGTTGCCCTTTGGCAATCTAAATCGTGCCGGTGATGCACTTACAGATTTAACCTTGCTTTGTCTTGGCAAAAAGCTAAACAAGGCCAATCAGTGCTCCAATTGGGCAAATCGACCGCTGCGACGCGAGCAGATTCTATATGCAGGTGAGTGCACTGAACTCAATATTGCTCTTCTATTCGTATTCGATATCGATCGAATCAATTGATATCGATTGCGACTATTATGTGCAGGGTTGCATGATTTGTTACAGATGTTATTACAACCTTTATTCTACGTCACTATTTGAAATCACCTCTGAAACTAAAGTATTACTTATTTTGAATAAATTATTTTTTATTTACTTTTAGCTATTGATGCACGTTGTCTTCTGCACATCTACGACTGTCTGACAGGCTGTGTATCTGATATTAATTTGATTATTGAGAAGAGCATTGCTAGCAACAATTTCCTGAGGCGTGGGGGAAATAACGTGAAATAAGTGTGGAAATCTCAATGGTAGTCCCGAAAAACGTATTGAATTCTAAAAAGCACCGCATATTATTAGATTAAAGTTAATGTTATGGAATGAGAGTATTTGAATTATATACACAATAACAAAATAGAGCAGAACTTTATTAACAATGCGATAAATTTGTATTTCTTATCTTAATATGTGCAAATATCAAAATGAAGCTAGTTTTATAGATAAAATAAAAAAGGTAAAAAGTACAAAGCTATAAAACCAAAATAGAGCAAAACTTTATTAAATCTGCGTAAAAAGTGCAAGACAAAGCATCGTAAAAATACTGGAATTATCAAAAGATGGTTAGGTAGCATGAAACTGATATGATATGAGGCCATATTGATAAAGCTTTCAGTCACACAATAATATAATGCTGGGCACGTTGCTTATATAAAGGCAGATGCATAAGGACTATTCCAGTCCCGATCGAAAATGTTCTGCAAATCATTTCGTATGGAAGTCGTCAAGTTGGGCGCAGTGTCTTTTAAGACAAGGCCAATGCCAGCGGTGTCTGTGAAATAGTCACCAGACCAATTGGAGGTGCCAATATACGCCACTCTATCGGTCACCATATACTTGTTGTGATTCACCCGGCCATAGGGAATTCGCTTCTGATCCTCATCGGCGGGCACAATAAAACGACGCTTTAACGATGAATGAGTAATAAAATAAGTATAAATAAATATAATGTAATAAATTTTAACTCACAATTTCAATGTTCACATGTCGATTGCTCATGGTGAGATCTTGAAGTGAGCGTAGATAATGATCCATGCTAGCATCGGAATGTTGCCACAAGGAAATGAGCATCTTAACGACCACACCGCGCTCAATGGCCGCCGAGCGTAGGGCATTATCAATGGCCGGCCAGAACTGGGGCTTTTGTCCAAATACAATGAGCGGATAGTAATCCATGACAGCAATGTGCACAAATTTCAAAGCCGAGTTAATTGAATTCAAAATGGCATCCAGATCGTGAGTGCGTCCAGGTGCAGAAAGGGGCGGAGGAGCACTTGATGCGAATGCCTGCATTGTGTACTCCTTGTTCACATTTAATAGCATGGGCTGCTCCTGGTTGTAGTTAGTTTTGTAATCCCAGGACCAGGAGGACGGGATGCGTGCATCGGGATTGCTGCCCAGATACCAATAAGCCTTGAATATCTTGGCCAAATCTCCAGTTAGCTGCGGACAATTTTGGGCCAAGACACCCAGCTCCTTGACCTGTGTCAAAGCACGCCAATCCATGTTGGCGCTGCCCAGATAAAAGTGCTTATCATCGACAATCCAGAGCTTTGTGTGCAGAATACCACCGCCCAGATACTTGGGAAAATCCAGTGATACCACCTTGGCGGCGCCATAGCTCTCCAGTATTTTTGTGTCCAAATTGGGGGACACGGATGAGGGTGCGCTTTGTGCAATTCGGATGTTGATCTTTGGACTTCCGCTCATGGGCTCTGGCGCGTTGGCTAACAGACGCTTGAAAATTCGCTCACCCGGCTCGGCGGTGCTGTGATTGAATGCCGTATCCTCTCCCCGCATTGTCCAGTAGAAGGAGCCAATGTCCAGGGTGGAATTACCGAGATCCAGCAATCGTTGCCACGCTTCAAAGGTGCTCATGAACTTGGGGCTATTTGGTGTATAATTCAGGCCAATGGGTATGGACTCGACCAGGCTTATGTTGCAATCGTAATGATGGTCATCACGCCGATGCTCTGTGGACCGCAGCGCCAACGGTTTTGGATGGAACACGGAACCGGCTAGAAAGAGTAGCAGGAAAGTGGATAACAGGAACATTTGTAGTGCATGCACATTGCCCCTTTGCATATTCCGAGCCGGTGCATTTTCAACGTCATCGTCGTGGTTGAGCAGTGGTTCTCCGGCTTTGTACATTCTTTTGCCGTTATCCAATACTAAATATTTATGCCAGTTTTGCCAATTATCGTTTTATTTATTTCACAAGTGCGTCCTTATCGCAAGCCTCACAGCAAACGTGATTCGTATTACAAAATAAATATTTCGCCGCGATAGTTTAATTATCGATTTCTAGCAAAACTTTTCAAGTACCATGTTAACTTGTTATCAATGTCGTCGAGTGTAAAGCGATTAATCGCAGATTTTGGCGATTTTTTATGTTATCGAAAGAGCTATACAACTGCAGCACCCGCATTCATCATTGGTTGTCACAATTCGAATGCAAAAGCGATGAACAGCGATCTGAGACGCAAAATCGAAGCCTGTTGTCGCACGGCAGAAGATTTTACTCGATTGTATTATGCCACCTTGGACAATCGGCGAGCTCAAATGGGTCTCTTGTATTTAGACGGCGCAAACTTAAGCTGGAACGGCAATGGCGCACAGGGTCGTGAGACAATTGAGAAATTCTTGAAGGAGTTGCCAACTTCGCGTCATCACATGACGACGCTGGACGCCCAACCCATACTGGATCCCTCAGTGGGAAATCAGAGGACATATACGATAATGGCAAGCGGAACGGTCAAGTTTGCTGATCATCCAGTGCGCAATTTTCAGCAATCCTTTCTGATTACCGCTGAAAATGACAAATGGAAAATATTCTCAGATTGTTATCGCACACAGGAGCCATTCTAGTTTGTAGCAACATAAACTTTATAAATAAATTCGACTTGTAAAAAAATCAACGTGTTTAGATATCTATTTCTTTATTTTTAGGCAACAACGCCATATCTAGACCTAAAACAAATTACGATTGTTTCGACCCTATAGTTATCGATCCTTTCGCTCTCGTCCGAGACATAAGCGACAATTGGCTTATCGATAATAATAATAATAACATCTGTTTATATCAACATTTCTAAAACAGCCAAAATGTTGCAAAATTTTGGGCTTTTAAATCGCAGCAAGTATGGCAAACATATTACAATCTGTGGCACATAATTATATTATTGTTAACTAGGATTAGTCAGGCACTTGTCAGCGTGCTACCGAGGAACATTAGCTTATCCAATGCCTCCCAACAACAGCAACAAGAGAGAGCAGAAACCGACCGGGAAGTGAAACATCATGAAAGTTTGGCCGCCGATTGGTGGAACAAAAATGGTCCAATGGAAGCGCTGCATTCCCTAAACGAAATTAGGTAAGTGGCTGATAAATCAATTGATATATTTAATATAGAACTTCATTAATAGAGTACCTCTAATACGCGATGGAATTGTGGCGTTTGGCAATGTAAAATCCCATTATATAAACACAACAAAAGTGTTGGATGGCCAACGCATATTGGACGTAGGCTGCGGCGCTGGGTTGCTGACGGAGCAACTGGCACGCCTGGGGGCTCAGGTGACCGGCATTGATCTGGGCGAGGAGCTCATTATGACGGCACGTGCTCACCTGAGCAACAGCAGCCAAGAACTCAGCTCGCGGGTGAAATATGAAGTGGAACCAATTAATCAGCATGCAATGCACAATGGTGAATCCTACGATGCTGTTGTTCTATCCGAAGTGATTGAGCATATCGACGATAAGGTGGCGCTGCTAAACTCCTGCGTGCAAGCACTAAAACCGGGCGGTTCCATTTTCATCACCACATTAAATAAGACTATACCCATGTGGCTGGTTGGCATTTTTGTTGGCGAATATATGCTGAGCGTGGCGCCAATCGGCACACATCACTGGGACAAGTTGATAGCGCCTCTCGATGTGCAGCGCATGTTGGATACGAGTAAGGATTAGATCATAAATATAAAGCTAGCAATCTTATTTAATTACTCTTCTCGTTGCAGTGAATTGCCAGACGGTGCTAGTCAATGGCAGCACCTACGATTTTTTGCGCAACTCTTGGCGCTGGATAAAATCCACACAGCTGTGCTATGGGCTGCAGGCGATTAAACAAAAGCCGGATGAATGCGCCTGATTTAATTTACTGTATTTTATTAACTAAGTTACTAAAGTAAAACGTTAACATTATGTATCGTCCAGGCGTGGCTTTTTAAATTGCATCTTCTGATTGGATTTGCGCTTGTTTAAATCATTCCTCGCTGTCATTTTTTTGTGGATCGTTTTGCTTAGGGCCGTTGCTTGGTTGGCATAATAGGTTTCTGCCATTTGCTCGTCGTTAACCTCGGTTGGTTGCTCTGGTTTTGTTTTGCCCTCCTTTTCAGCCCGCTCCAGCTCCAGCAGACGTTCCAGCTCTGGATTCATTCCACGAAAACTAAGACGTCCTTCGCTGAGACCGGCACAAATCGAATAACTGGGCTCGATTATAAAATTTGAATTACTATTGAGCATCTTTTGATTGAGTTCATTCGAGTACAGGGCTCGACTCTGCTCGTCATCATCTTCCTTCTCCACTTTGGCTTTGGTGCGTTGCATGAACTTCATGTCCAATACGCCCCGCGACAGTCTTGGCTTCCTTTTCGAAGGCATTTCGATATTTGTCCGCTTTTTTTCTAATACAGATTTCTAATATTATGCACGTTGTTTTTATTCCGAATGAAGGAGCAAAATAAACTGAGAAATAGTAATGGGCAATACAGTAACAGTGTTGTAAAACATTTAAGCTGCATTGACATGTGGGCGCGCTTGATTTGTTCAAACTATCAATTTGTGATTTGTGTTGCTTGGACTAAATCAATTTAATTAAATTAAATTATTGCATTAAGGTCTGCGTGTAAGTATTTTGTAAGTTATGCAATTTACAACAACGTTTTGAGCAATGAATTAAATGGAGGGCAAGTTAAAAGCTTGTAGCACTTCAAACACATGTGGGAAAAAAATAGAAGCAAATTAAACTAACTGTTATAAGTTATAAGTAACAATTAGATAACCAATCATAAAATTTTTTTTTTTTTTTGTTTTGGAATAAAGTTGAAAAAATGGGGCGTACAGCGTGACACGCAATTAAAGCAGCTGCGAAAGCGCGCCCCTCGTGGCGCGGAAACAAAAATATGTTTTTGTTCATGAAGAATAGAATTTCATATAGGCGGACATTGAAAAACCGCTATAGCAGGCAATGACTTAGCCATATGTGCGTATGTATTTTTAAAAACATATTTAATGAAACAAAAAATAATTATATTTAATTGCTCGATAAATCGTGTTCTTCGATAAATTGGTAGAGGTGTGGTAAAGGTATATTGATTGCAGTACAGACCGATTAAATTGCTACGTAAACATCAAATTTTTGCGTAAGCACCAATATTTATATTGAATTGAGCTTAACCTTAAAATAAGCAAATGTTTTTGCCATGTAAACGAGCATGGAAATAATTGCGCCAATTGATTTGGACAACAATTGGTGGCGGCTGGTCGATTAATTGATTAGGTACAGTTCTGGTGCGCAGTGCTGGGAGAATGAAAAAAAGTGACATAAATGGCGGAATTGTGCTCAAGCGCCAACATTTGTATTTAATTGAGAATTATAATAAAAATACGTGAATATTTTCATTGTTGAAACACGCAGCAAATCGATAACGCCAATAAATTAGCAACCAAACTTCGAACGGGGACTTTTATTTAAGTGCGCGCCATGTACAAGCGTAAATCTGCGACAATAGTCACTAAGCAGCGGATCACTGCCAGCAGCAGCAGTCCCGATACTGATGACACCGCCAGTACCCATGATGACCTGAAGGCTGTCAAACAGCCCTATGGCACCTTCCACATAGACCTGCCCCTGGAAGAGAAACAACAAAAGCCCAAAATACAAAAGCAGCAAAAACAACATCAGCAACAACAACAAGCACTACTAACTCAAGAACAGCCAAGTCAACAGCAGCAGCAGCGCTCTGTGGGTTCGCTGGTATTGTTGACCCAAAAATTCGTCGAACTGATGAAGCGGAGTGGTGGCACCATAGATCTGAAAGAGGTAACACCTTGCACTTGATTACTATATTCCATCCATATATATATGCATATTTATTTATTGTCGCAGGCCACGAAAATCTTGGACGTACAGAAGAGACGCATCTATGATATCACCAACGTGCTGGAGGGCATCGGGCTAATTGACAAGGGCAGACACTGTTCGCTAGTGCGTTGGCGGTGAGCACCAGCCCAATTTATTTGGCTGATCTATTATGATTATAGATGACTAAGAATATAAACAAAATTTAATTGTATATTTGTTGCTTTTTTGCTGACTTTAATCTAGCTGCAAATTCACGAGATTTAACTTTCCCAATAATAATTTAATGCACAATTATGTGTAAAGGAAGCAAACTAATATTTTAATATTTTTGTTTATTCATTCAATAGAGCTAGAAAATTTTTATGAGTGTCCAAATGTATAAATAGAAATTTGTAGTTGTTACAGTTAAAGCTCAGGCTTGACATCCATACCTTATAATTAAATAAGTAAATAATACCATCTTCTTACAGCGGCGGCGGCTTTAACAATGCCACGGAATGCAAGGACTATGACATCGCCTGTGAGCAAACGAATCATCTGAAATCAATAGAGGAGGATTTGGATAGGCAATTGGACTATGCGCAACGCAACCTGCACTATGTGATGCAGGATCCAATAAATCAATCGTACGCGTATGTCACTCGGGACGATCTACTTAATCAGTTTAGTGATGATTCCGTATTTACTATACCAAACTATGACGAAGAGGTCGAAATTCAGCGCAGTGACGTAAGTAATCTGCATTTAAAAATTGAATGCTAATTTCTTATTTAAAAACGAATTTGAATCACATTGACAGAATGAGCTGCGTGTTTCTCTGGACAATGGGAGCACAATTGACATCCGTTTGGTTACCAACCAGGGCAAGGGCACCGCGAATCCCAATGGTGCTGATTGGCCTTGCGATGATCGATATTCGGATGAGCAATCACCAATGTCGTCACCGTCGCACTCCAGCGATGCTGGTGGAGGCACTGGCAATATTATAAAGGACGAGCATACGTATTCCTGTAATCCCGAACTGAAGGAGAAGATGAAGGCACTGGAGAATGAACTGACGGCAAAAATAATCTTTCAAAATTATATGGCTGGCCACTCAATGAGGCGATTTTATCCCGATGATCCAGATTCAGGTAGCACATTTATATATATTACTAATTAATTTATGGCTATAATAATGTGTTTTGCTTTTAGAAAATCCGCCTTTAGTGCAACTGAATCCGCCACAAAAAGACTTCAATTTCGTGCTGAAAAACGATGAAGGCATCTGCGAACTTTTTGACGTACAGTGTTAGTCGAACCATGAGTTGCTGGCTGATTTGGCAGCTCGCAATTATAATTGGCCGAGTGCGTTGTGCAAATATTTAAGATTAGTAAAATTTTTGACCTTTAATATTGTTTTATATTGTAGACATTTTAAATTAGATTAATTGTAAAGTACACTTTTGGGCCAATAAATTACGTCGATGCGTATTCATATACAAACACATGAAAGGTACACCCAAAAGACTTCTGGCTTGTCGGAGTCCTGGTGTCTCTGCCCAGCTCCGTTGTCGCCTCTGCTTTCTTCGTTTCTAGGTTACAGTCACAAAACGGTTCTGGCACTGTTAGGCGCCTCTCTGCCCCCAATCGTACTTGCTAATCAGCAGCTTCGTTCCCCGCTATGTCCCTTTGGCCAGGGACCCGTCTTAGGGGTCTATTCTATCTTAGGGTAAGCCTATTGTGTACCCCGAGCTAGTGAAGCTTGGATCATACATGACTTATATATTTTAAAAGTTTATACATATAGATTGAGCGCGATTCTTAGGATAATCGTGATATTTCCCCTTATAAGCCGATACATATATTTATTACTATATACTTATGATATCGTCGCTCCAAATTATCGATATTATTAATAATTGCTTACAAGTCCGTTTAAGGTTTCAGACACTTACTGTAATTAGTACATTTTAAAATTGAATAAGGCGCTACAGATTCAAAACTAAATTTAAATTTACATTTTAAAGACAGCGTGTGTCCTTTGTATCGATAAGTGTTCTGCAAAGTACTCATTAATATTGGCGATGCCGATGGTATCGAGTCTTTTTTTTTGCGATTTATGCCGCATCATAACGGGTCTTGTGCAAAAGAGAGAAACGTGCGTCTCGTCGTACACATTTGCCGTGGAAGATTTTATTTGAACATCAATAGAAATAATTAGCTTGAGATGCGTGACTTTGCCCGAGTTTGGGTGCAGTTAGTCAAAGAAGTGGGCATAAATAAATATAGCCCAAAGGAATGGCAGGAGCACTACACAGATTTTTGGAATTTCATGCAGTCGAAAACTAAGCCATATATACGAATTGATTGTGTAATTTCTTGATCAACAAGTATAAATTGAGATGCATTTCAATAATTGATTTACATATCTTACAACTGTAGGAGGAAAGTTTAATTAAAAGTGCATCTTCACATCTGGGCCTGGAGCAGCCACAGTTTTCAGACGAGGACAAATTAGTGCCAACTCGCCTGTTGCGGAAACGTATTAAAGTGGACATGAATGCCAGTATGGTGCCTCAGAAAACAACAGCACCAGCAATAGCTGCGATCATTACAAGAAAAAGAGCAAAGATTACAAGGAGGACTGCACCACCAGAAAAACAGGAGCAGCCGGAAAGCGTGGTAAGTTTAAGGGCTTATTCCGTATGGTTACCCTTTCCATTGGATTGTTTTCGTTGCAAAAATATAATTGAGTGGTCCGATCCGGTCGCCTCTAAAGCCAGATCCAATAGATATTATGTTTGAACTAGATAGTATTAAAACTGAGAGACTACAAAATTAAGACACATGGAAATGATTAGTGATGCTTGTCAAGAATATACAAACTTTATGTGGTCGAAGACGTCTCCTTAACTGCGTTGCAAACTGGACAGATTTATTATAACACCTAAAATGCTATAAAAATAGTTCTTGTTTATTTATTTAAAGCCTTTGATGGAGCAGCCTTATGAAAGTGCTCCAGAGCAAAAAGCAGCAAATAAGCCGAACAATAAGAGGAATCCATTAGAAAAATCTAAAAGTGTGGTGCAGCAGAAAATAGCGCTTGACTTAAAGGAGGAGCCAATTATCGAGAAGAGGCTAACCCGATCGCAAATGAAGATAAAATCGCCGGCGAAGAGGCAAACCCGATCGCAAAAGAAGATAAAATCGCCGGCGAAGAGGCAAACCCGATCGCAAACGAAGATAAAATCGCTGGCGAAGAGCCAACTAAAGCGTTATAATTTACCTTCAAAATCAGCAAAATTAGTATGTAATTTGCTTGAGTATGTGCCACCTCATCATCATTTCTGTTTGTCACCACAAAAGAACGTTGTCAATATAAAACCGGCTCACGAGCCACCGACAGCTCTTGATTTGACATGTCGGGCAACAGGTGCTCCAGGTGTCCCTGCCGCCGGTGATGATGATGATGGTATTGTTTGCCTATCATCGCCATCGAAATTTATCTCAACAGTTAAACCGGCTGAAAATTTCAGCATGCTAGAAAGAATAACTGTTGAGGATGATTTCGTAAATGAATGCCATAGATTTGATGAGCTAATCGATGTCACATCAACGATCTCACCAAAACCTGATCGTGAACTGCAAGATATTTACATTGATGACGCATTACGGCTGGCCGATCCATTGCCCAGTTGCCAGGATCTCGGTCTGCCATTCACGGATGAAATAGTCGACGTGCTGACCGATGATATTCCAGGTGTTAACGAAAACGAACGCTGCTTGACTGGCTTTAGTGACAAATCGCTTATTGAGATTGAACATGAAATAGGTGAATCCTCCAATTGCATCAATAATTTGCCGTGTTTATCAACCACTGCCACAGGAAAAACACCTTTGGAAGAGGATGCACTAGCAGGTACAGAGCTCAATTATGAATTTGATGATGATACTTTGTCACTGGAAACACTTTGGGATGTTGAGGATGAAGAACCACCAACACTTTTGGATGGTGAGGATGAAGAACCTCCAGCTGCTCCCAAAGCGGCTTCAACAGAATTGATAAAATTTTGCATACCCAAAAGAGTGAGCCAAGGAACAAACGAGCCGCAGCAGCCTAAGGCTCCAAGTGCTCAGCCACTATTGCTGCCACATGGACAAATGCTGCAGCCGCAGCAGCAAACAGCGCAAATCGCAAACAGGAACAACGTATGCACTGGCAGACAGTCAATGATTGCATCCAAACCTGCCCCGCCTGTGCACCTTTTTGCGCCACCCTTCCTGTCTCGCTCTGTGCCTGCGGCCAACATCTATGCAAGTGACGATAATAGACCAACAATTTTTGGCATTAAATGCTGGCGCTATTTAGATGGCAGATGCCAGCAACTCAATTGCAATCATTTGCTCGATAATATTGGCGATGTGCGACGTCGTCTCAATCAACTGACCCCGGTTGAGGTGCGCGTGAACTATAGCCTCCTGCTGCGTAGTGGCATCCTCTTTAAAGCCTATTTCCTACTGTTCGCGGAGACATTTGGCACGCGTGGAATGTTATCGTATCTAATTGAAATGGTCAAAGATTGTGGTCTCTATTTGGCATTTAGTGTGCCCTTTCTAATGGAGCTTTATCAGATACTTCTGCGCAGTGGACTGACTCCGGAGGTGGCAGTGTCGCACTTTATGAATCATTTGTGGAAGCCACAGAATGCAGCAACGCATCCTGCATTATTTAATGAGCTGCTTCGCATATTGTCCACGGCTAATTGGATTAAATATAGTGATCATCTGGAGCATCTGGTCAAAATTGGTTTCCTTGTACCACCCGAATTCCTTACATCCATTGTTAATGAAGCCATGGCCAAGCGAGACGTAGTTCTGATTGAAAAAGCCAAACAGATAGCGGGCTTTTTCCTACAGTAGAACAACAAATTTCTGCAACAACAGAATCAACAGTTTTGATAAGCAAGTTGAGATTGATATCGGATTTACCTAAGACAACGGGTAAGTTGTTCATCCCGATATGCTAACTTATTTATGTTAATATTATATATTTATTTCAGGTCATGAAGGCCACGCAGAACTTTGATTTAATTCATTTAAGTTGAAAAGCTGTCGAACAGCGTATACTTTTTAGTTTTACACAATTGAAATGTGTATTTAATATTTTATTATTACTCTTTTTTAAATTACAATTTATTAAATTACTTAAAAAAGTGTTTTTATTTTAGTTTAACATAATTGGGTATTTCATTTTTTATTGTTTATATATATAATTACAATTTATAAAATGTCTTAACTACAATCTTATAATCTTATCTTAATTTTTGTTTTTGCCCCGGCCCCAATTCTTTTTAGCCGCACCGCCTCTGCCTAGGCCACTTCCCCGCGCACCTTTGCCGCCTCCCCTTCCTCCTCCAGTCGGTTTCATTCGTTTTCGCGCGCCTGTAAATTGCTCGGAATCATCCTGATTATCGCCGGCGGCAGCACGCTTATTACCTTTGCCACCCTTGTAGCCCTTGCTATCCTCCAGATCCTTGAGCTCCAGTTTGGCAGTGCGTTGCGCCTCAGCGACACGCTCCTGCAGCGCCAACACCTCATCCTCCTCGCACTTGTAGAGGGCCAGCTTCTTGCCCAGTAGCTGCTCAATGCGCTGATACAGCTCAACGTCGTACTGGCAAACAATGGTGATGGCTTGACCGGAACGGCCGGCACGTGCCGTGCGACCCACACGATGAATGTAATCCTTGCTGTGAGTGGGTATATCAAAGTTGACCACCACATCCACATGGGGAATGTCTAAGCCACGCGAGGCAACATCCGTTGATATCAATATGGAACGATTTTTCGCCTTAAATTTGTTGAGAGCCGCCAGACGTTTATTCTGCGACATTTGGCCATGCAATGGAATGGCAGCCAATCCCAGTGCACGCAACATCAGAGCGGTCTTTACTGTGTTGTTGCAGGTGCTGCAGAAGATCATGAAACTGTTGCCCGCCAGTTCATTTAGGATGTGTACCAGATAGACATCCTTGTATTTGACCGGTATGAACAGATAATACTGTTGCAGTTGATCGACTGTTTGATACTTGTTCGAGACCTCCACTTTGACGGGATCTTTGAGTGATGCACGCTGTAGCTTCTTGACCTTCTTCGTCATTGTGGCACTAAAGAGAAAGGTGCGGCGCTCACGTGGCAGCACCTTCAAGATCTTGTCCAGCTCCACCTCGAAATCCATATTGAGTATGCGATCCGCCTCATCCATGACCAAATATTTGATGGCCTTTAGATTGAAACCTTTAAGGTTCTCCAAATGATCCACCAGACGGCCGGGCGTGGCAATAATAATATGCGGTTTCTTGGCCAGCTGCAGACCCTGGGCAACCATATCCATTCCGCCGACAATTACACAGCACTTGATGCCAATCCCACTGCCTGTGGTATGAAAAAAGCTACTCTTGAAAAATATGCAGGAATTCGAATATATGCGGATGTGAGATTCAAAATTTACTCAGAGGTAGTGACGAATTAGAAAATTATAATTTCATATTTTCGTTTAGGAACATAAAATCAAAAAGGGTTTTCACATCATAGTGGGTATGGATAATGGGCATATATATATATATATATATATTTATATTATAAATAACTTACCCAATGCCTCGAACTGTTCGCCTATTTGGAAGGCCAGTTCACGTGTGGGCGTTAGCACGAGTGCAAAATAACGCTGCGGATTTTCGAGAAGGGCATGCAAAATGGGCAGAGCAAATGCGCCCGTCTTGCCAGAACCCGTTTCGGCCAGGCCGATGACATCTTTGCCCTGTAGCGCAACGGGAATTGCCTCCTTTTGGATTTTGGAGGGTGCTTTCCACTTGAGCTCATCGCACGCCTTGCACAGCGTCTCGCTGAGGCCCTATTTAATATTTTATGCAATTTGTTAGTGTGCAGAATATTTGGTTATGTTGAGTAAATTTACAAGATCTTTCCATGTCAGTGGCTGTTCCGCTTTGGGTGTCTCTTCATCGTCAGAATTACTTGCTGACTGTTCATCTGCGTTATCTTCGTCATTGTCTTCGTCGTTTTCTTCGTGTTCCTCCCCATCGCTTAGCTCTTCTTCACTTGTTTGCAATTGCGCTTGTTCGTCTTCTGAAGTTTCCGACATTGTATTAGACATATTTTTTACGCCTTTGCTTTAGCGTACATTACCAGACACCACACGTGCTCAGCGAGAAAAGAACGCGGAGATGGATTATTTGGGAGAACTGCGCTATCGGTAATCGCTTATGTATTTTGAAGATGTGACAGCGGAGTATCGATATACCAGGGTTACACTATTGTAGATAAAATATGATTATATGTAGCTTTTGCATATATAAATTGAAGTTTCATTTTTACTATTGTCTAAAATGCAAAAAATATTTAGATTTAGGGAAAGCTGGTAAAGAAAATAATATCGCTTGCAGTGTTGAAGAACCCTGAGCTCCTGAATCAATAAACTAGTTCAAAGTTGACTCTTTTCGCTCGTTCACCTTACGACAGTTCGTTTTGGTTAGTTCGTGAACAATTAATTTGCACGACAAAAAGAAGTTACAAATAGTACAACTTTTCCAAAATTTGAGTGTACAAATGAAAAGTAAGCACTTGTACGAGCACAATTCTCAGCACAAAACAATAGCACAGAGTTTAATAATAAATCAATACCAACACTCTCAATGAAGGAGGAATTTTCGAGTTATCAAAACGCCCACTCAATATACAAGTGACAATTCTAATACAACAATGAAAACATTTATAGAACTAGGTGTTTATTTGTTGTTTATTGCCTACTACATTTCTTGCTAATAGTGAAATGAATTTCTAACAAATTGCAATTGCATTTTAGGTAAACCATAAAAATCCATTGTGAAAAATTGTGGGGTGGTGGGAGCAAAACGGATACTCAATAGTAAAAGAGCGTAAGCCAGCGCGAGGGAGCGAGAGAGAGAAAGAGTGAGCGAACGAGTAAGCGAGCGTGTGTGTGTGTGCAGTGGATGGAGCATGACATGTATTTGATGTGTACTCAGCAGCGGCCGAAGAGAGCGCATTAAACGAGAATAAAACACACACGCACACACACACACATAACTAAGAGCTGTGAGCTAGCTTTAGTGTTGTTGTTGTTGTGGGGGAGTCGGAGTCGGTTACGAAAAATACACACGTTTTACGATAGCAACACACACATACATACATACATAAATCCATATACAGCAAGAAGATACTTTGCGAAAAGCAAAGTGAAGAAAAAAGTAGCTCGCACTCGAAGGAAAGACGACACAGAAAAGGGCCAATAAAATGAATCCAGCAGTGGATGTGTCTGCGGTGACACCGCGCGAGAAGCTCAAGTACCAGGAGCAGTTTAAGGCACTGCAACCGCAGGGCGGCTTTGTAACCGGAGCCCAGGCGAAAGGATTCTTTCTGCAGTCGCAGTTGCCGCCGCTGGTCTTGGGCCAAATATGGTGAGTATGCAAACTGACTGTGACTGACTCATTTTTGTTATTCACTTGACGAAAGATAAGAACATAACTTATCTACATATATATACATATATATATCTATATGTATATGGCTGAAGCTCTGTTTTGTTCTGGCTTCAATTGATATGGATTAGAGACGTTTGTATTTGAGGAATGCCGATTGTTTTTGCTCACGAAATTTCATAATTCACAATTGCAATTTTCACTTTAAAGGCAAGATTGGAATTACAATCAAGAAAACTATAATCGCGAATCACGCGTCCATCTCTAATGCATTATTTATGTACTCTATATATATATATATATATATATATATATATGCAGGGCACTGGCTGACACGGATTCCGATGGCAAAATGAATATTAACGAGTTTAGCATAGCATGCAAGCTTATCAATCTGAAGCTGCGCGGCTTGGAAGTGCCCAAAACACTGCCGCCCACATTACTCAGTTCGTTAACGGATTCAGCAACGCCCTCGATGACGCCACGTGGCTCAACCAGTTCTATGAGTCCAATAGATCCGCTTAAAAACATCGTGGCTGCTGTGCCGGCGGCACCGGCGACCGCACCTGTTGTCGTTGTACCAGCTCCAATTGCAGCGCCAATTGTGGCACCGGTGCCCGTTGCTGCTGCTGTGCCCGCCGCAGCGATTGTGTCGCCACCGCAAAGCAATCCACCTAGTCGTCACATGTCCATTTCGGAGCGTGCGCCCTCCATTGAGTCACCGTAAGTTCCATATAATTCTATATTATTTATTGAGCTCCTTGAGTTAATCGAAGTTCCTACTGCTTCAATTTACAGTCAGGCAGCAGAGTGGGCGGTGCTGGCGGCACAGAAACGTAAATATACGCAGGTCTTCAATGCCAATGATCGTACGCGTTCTGGATACTTGACGGGTGCACAGGCGCGTAGCGTGCTCGTCCAGAGTAAGTTGCCGCAGGTGACCCTGGCACAGATCTGGACGCTGGCCGATGTCGATGGCGACGGGCGGCTGAGCTGCGATGAGTTCATTTTGGCAATGTTCCTTTGCGAGAAGGCCATGGCCGGAGAGAAGATACCCGTCAGTCTGCCGCTCGATTGGGTGCCTCCAAGTTTGCGCAAAATCAAGTCACGACCGGGCTCCGTTTCGGGCGTGAGCTCGAGACCCGGCTCGCAGCCAGCATCGCGGCACACCTCGGTGTCATCCCAAGGCGGCGCCATGTCCGATGCGGACCCTTTAGCGGGTTTGCCTCAGAGTAAGTTAAAAAAAAACAGTATTTCTATGTACTTACATAAATTGAATACTTCTTACACAGCTTCCTTTGAGGACAAGCGCAAGGAGAACTACGAGAAGGGCAAGGTAGAACTTGATCGCAGGCGCAAGCTAATCGAGGATCAGCAGCGCAAGGAGCGGGAGGAGCGTGACCGCAAGGAACGCGAAGAGGCGGACAAGCGCGAGAAAGCGCGTCTAGAAACCGAGCGAAAGCAGAAGGAGGAATTGGAGAGACAGTTGCAGCGTCAGCGTGAAATCGAACAGGAAAAAGAGGAGCAGCGTCAACGTGAACTGGAGGCCAAAGAGGTGGCCAGAAAGTTAGTTGTGAACGACAGCACAACAAAGTGTTGCATTTATATTAATCTCTTGTGTTTCACTCAGGGAACTGGAGAAGCAACGTCAGCAGGAATGGGAACAGGCACGCATTGCCGAAATGAATGCACAGAAACAGCGGGAACAGGAGCGCGTGCTCAAACAGAAGGCACACAATACTCAACTGAATGTGGAGCTCAGTACGCTTAACGAGAAGGTGGCACACACTACAACACTAAATCAAATCCTCAAACAGACTCAATAATTCAAATTGAATTCTTAACTATTTCAGATCAAGGATCTATCGCAGAAGATATGCGACACACGGGCCGGAGTGACCAATGTGAAATCTGTTATCGATGGCATGCGCACTCAGCGCGACACTTCGATGAGCGAAATGGCTCAGCTGAAGGCGCGCATCAAGGAGCAGAACGCCAAGCTGCTGCAGCTCACCCAGGAGCGCGGCAAATGGGACTCAAAGAACAAAGCGAACAGTGGAGTCGCTGGCGATGCCGCACAGCAGGAGCAGCTAACTGCAGCGTTTGCCCACAAACAGGTGAGTTATATAAGACAGACATTGTCAGCAATAATAATAATAATCAGGAATCAGAAATGTGTTTTGTATGTATTAGAATCTGAGTTCCTCGATCTTTTTAATAACGCAAATTTGCATTAATTTTTTTTAAATGTTTGGAAAGTAAATTATATTATTATATTGAAAAATATTTAGTAATAGAATTGGTTTTAAGATGAATATGAATTATGCGATGTTTAAATAACGCAAATTAGCATAATTTATTTACTTTATGCCAACTAATGAAAAATTTAAAACTAATAATATTTAAATGTTAATTACAAAAAAAAAGGAAATATTTTTAAGGTTTCTGGAAGTATTTAAATGTAAAATAGTCAAATATTTGTTACCCAATCGGACCAAAATAAAAATAGTTAGTAAGAATTAATTAATACTTGACTAAAGAAATTATTAATGAGACAAGACGCTTACAATTAAGTTCCTAATGCTAGAAATAATTGAATTGTTTACGTGATTACTATTATAATCGTAGTATTGTATATACATAAATTCATATCATTCAGATTAATAACACAAAACTTTCTACGTCCTTTGCAGCTACTCATTAAGCAAATAATGGACAAGGTGGAGAACATAAAGAAAGAAATTGAATGCAAGAAGGAGGATCTTAACACGAACGATGAGAGCGTGCAGGAGCTAAAGGCTGAACTTTCGGCGCTGATCAACAAATGCGAGGATCTGTACAAGGAGTACGACGTGCAGCGAACTGCGGTGCTGGAATTGAAATATAACCGCAAGAATGAGGCAGCCGCAACTAGGACCACTTGGGAGACGAGCAGCTCCGCCTGGGGTAGCGCTGCAGACAGTGTGCCAGCAGGTGAAACAGGTGCAGCTGCCGATGCCTATGGTGACTATGGATTGAGTAATGACACAGCTGCTGCTGCTGTGACAGCAGCTCCTGTGGATCTCAGCGGACCGGCGCCCGAAGGTTTCGTCAAATATCGCGCGGTGTATGAGTTCAATGCGCGCAACGCGGAGGAGATTACATTTGTGCCAGGCGACATGATCCTGGTGCCCTTAGAACAGAATGCGGAACCGGGCTGGTTGGCTGGCGAGATTAACGGCCATACAGGCTGGTTCCCCGAGTCTTATGTGGAGAAGCTGGAGGACGAACCAACGGCGGTGGCAGCTGTACCAGAGGTCGCCTCCAATAGCTACTTGGACAATAACGCCATGGCGGCACAGTCGCCGGTTGCAGCTTCCATTGATGCTACAACTACTGCTGCTGCTGTTGCTGCTGGTGGCGATGTCGAATACTATATAGCCGCATATCCTTATGAATCTGCCGAGGATGGTGATCTTAGTTTCGGTGCCGGCGAAATGGTCATGGTCATCAAAAAGGAGGGTGAATGGTGGACGGGCACCATTGGCAATCGCACTGGCATGTTCCCATCGAACTATGTGCAAAAGGCGGATGTGGGAACATCCGTCGTTGCCAATCCTGCCGCGAACGCCGTTGAGCCCGACGCGGCAGAACAGGTAAGTGGGAGTGAAGTGCATCATAAACCTCTGTACAAATAACTCTCAGCTTCGGCCTGCCAAAGTTTCGAATACCCTTGCAGATCAATTATATACCAAACTATACCATGATCTAACCTTAACACAATAATGCCAATGTATTTGAGGCGTTATTTAGCTTATAATTTCTTAATTTTATATAGATATTTTAAAGGCAAAAATTGTTCATATTAGAATTTAAATTATATATTACCATGATTGTATATTCAGATACATAATATAGGACTTAAGAAATGAATGTAGCTCACAAAATGCAATTGTATTCTGCAAGGGTATCCAATGTTAAATCGTGCCTAACCATCATGTGCTCATCTACTAATCCAATGCTTTTCATTTGCCAAAAAAAAAAAAAAAAACAAAAACAAAAATATACCAACAACGCCTGCCAACCCCAAATACCATAACTCATCGTGCTCGTCCAGGAGGTCACACTCAATGGCAGCACTGCGTATGCTGCTCAACCAGAGGCCGAATTACAGCCGGAGCAGGTGCAGCAGGTGCCGTCAGAGTCAGAGCCAAAGGCACAGCCCGTTGAGCTGGAGGAGTCGCACGAAGATCTCGACACTGAAGTATCGCAGATAAATACACAGTCCAAGACACAGAGCACAGAACCGGCCGAAAGCTACAGCCGGCCCATGTCACGAACTTCTTCCATGACTCCCGTAAATAGTTGACTAACATTATTTATATCAAACCTAATCCCAAATTGCATCTTAATTGTTTTGCAGGGTATGCGAGCGAAGCGTTCGGAGATTGCACAAGTTATCGCCCCGTATGAGGCGACCAGCACCGAGCAGCTGTCGCTGACACGCGGCCAATTAATCATGATACGCAAGAAGACCGACTCGGGCTGGTGGGAGGGCGAGCTCCAGGCCAAGGGTAGGCGCCGTCAAATTGGCTGGTTCCCCGCCACCTATGTGAAGGTGCTCCAGGGTGGACGCAACAGCGGTCGCAATACACCCGTTTCAGGCAGTCGCATTGAAATGACCGAACAGATTTTGGGTTAGTTAGCTAACCAATAATCTTGAGAATTGTCCATACTCAATATACAATATATTCGCAGACAAAGTGATTGCTCTTTATCCGTACAAAGCACAAAACGATGATGAGCTATCATTTGAGAAGGACGACATCATTAGCGTCCTTGGGCGCGACGAGCCTGAATGGTGGCGCGGCGAACTAAGTGGCCTCTCTGGACTCTTTCCCAGCAACTATGTGGGCCCATTCGTAACGTCCGGTAAGCCAGCGAAAGTGAATGGCACTAAAGCAAAGTGAATCTCACTACTAATGGCCACTTCAACATCCACAACAACAACAAAAACAACCATGACGATGCTTTTTCAAGTAGTTTCACCGAAAATACGCGCTCTCTGTCACATTCCAGTCTTATTTTGTATTTTTTATTCTGTTTTCTGTTCTCTCTCGCTGCTTATAATTTTTGCTCAACATTTCGAATAAGTAAAGCCAATTTGTTCTCGCCACGCCTCCCACTTGTAAGCTAGTTGATATCTTATGCTGTTTAGTTACAATTCGTTGCAATATCTATCCTCACATAATGTATCTATATTATTGTTAATTGTTATTATTTAGTTGTTTAGCAATTATTTAATTTTAAGGTAAAATGTCCTCATTCCCAGCACCCAAACACATTGTATCTTTGTTAGCCAATCTGCAGCTTTAATTGATATTGATTTGCATATGTATGTACTCATCCATTATAGTAGTCCATCGATTTTGTATTTATTTACTGTATTTTTTATCTTTACAATTATACATTATAATATACATTATACATTATAAATATTATACGTTTATTTTGTACATAAACAAAACGAAAACTAAAATCTAATCAAATTGTAATTTAAATATCTCAACTCCTTCAATGCTGCGCACAGGAAACGTATAACGAGCCATCGGTTTTGGTCTCTAAGCAGCGACAGGATAACGCCTCACACAACTACCACAAAATATATACACGACTGGAGTGTCGTCTCTTAATTTATTAACTTCATCAGCAGCAGTACACAAGAAAAACTACCCAAAAATGTAGTCGAAATTTAGCGAGAAATTTGAATATTAGTTTTTTTCTAAGCTTGTCTGAGAATAGATATTTAGCTGGCCTCCATCGGAAAGCAGCCATCCATCCTAACAGAAACCATAAATCTGTTGATTTATTTATTTAATAACAATTTCGAATTTTCCTGAAAATTTAATATTATTATTAAGTACAGAGGTTTTCTGTATATTATGAATTCAATCGTAAATAGATATTTTCTTTGAATTTTTTGTTTTTTTTTTTTTTAATCAATCAAATCAAATCGCAATCGAAATCAAGTTACATACAACAAAATATCGAAAAGTATATTCACATACATAAATATATATGTATACACTAGATAATATGCATACATATAATGAGCAAAAAAAAAAGGGCATCAATTATATCAAAGGACATTTACAAGTTTGTTGTATTAGATGTGTTTAAAACCAATACAAAATTGCATAAGATACATACATAATATATATATTTAAAGTGTTTTTTCCCCAACAAAATCGTTAAAATCAAAACATGATGGAAATATGCATATACTAACTACCTAATGATACACACACACATATATACTAATGGTTTTCCGTGTTTTCCCATAATATGCGTATGTAATTGTATTTGTATATACATATAGATATATATATATATCGCAACAAGTATTTAATATTAATTGTTAACTAAATACTAAGCATGATGACCATTTCACATTATATAGACATCTACACAGGTACACAACATATTCTGAATGAGGAATTAAGGCTTTTAAACAACAGTATTTGGCAACACTCAAAAACATCTTCAATCGCTTGATTTTATACGAGTGTGTATATTTATTTGGAATTTTTTTTTTTAAATTATTGTTTACTACTTTAAGCGCTTATCTCAACTGCCATAATTTAGTTATATGGTTTGCAACTCTGTTTGAGTTCTTAGCGGGAATAAAGTTGTATAAAAAGGAATATTGTATAAAACTTGGGAAATGAGATAGAGAGGGAGGAATTAACTAAAGCTACACGATTAAAATTAGCAACATATTAACATACTATATACCATCTACATATATATATATATATATATAAATATATATATATATATATATATTTTCTGTTATGCTGTGCATCAGTTTAATGCTAATTGCAGTTATAGTCTATCTTAAATATCTATTATATCTATGCTATATGAAAAACATAAAGATTGCCTTTCAAAATGATAACCTTGACATAACTCGTAACTTGTTATTGCATAAAACCAAAGCTATACACAATATGCGTTTATAGGCCCTATAACTATATGTATATATATATATATATATATATACATCAACTGAATCAAGTAACCAACAGTCAAAACTTCTCTGCTTAATACCCTTGCTTGGGCAAAAATTTAAACTCGGCCGGTTTTTAGCAGAGTTTCGTACGCACTTAAAATACATATTTACATATGTGGCTAATGTTGGTTTGATTATGAATTAAAAAAATTGCAAATTATAATAAAATGAAAGCTATATACAAAAATGATATGAATATAAATTTAGTAAATACTATAAATTTCTTTAGCAAAATGTTAAATAGAGGCAAACATAAAATAAAAAAAATGAAACAAAACAATTTATGTTTATTACAAGTATGAGATGCACACTTATTATAGAGCCAAAAACACACACACTTTCACACACACCCACACACACACACACTTGCATACATATAATGCTCATATACGCGTATTTGTTTTTGTATTGTTAAAGAGTTCATGAATTTAACTAAGCAGTAAATGAAATATTATTAAATTTAATATTTAAAAACATATATAACAAAAAAAAAATAGTAAAAGTTTATGTACTCATTAGCTAGCACACACACACACACACACACACACACAGGCACACTCTTAATGCGAAATGATGACCATCGATCTACATATTTACCTACATAGCAACATACATACATACATACATACATATACATATACATATATATACAATACACGAAATACAAAATACATATGCATATTGAACTTGAACCTGACGTCTCCAGAGACCGGTTCTCGTTATCGGCATATTAACATAAATACATGCATAATATACATACTAAACAAATAGTATATATACATATAGAAAGTTCTTCAAGAAAACCAATAATTAAACAAAAATCATTAAACATATTTAACTATATCAGTTTCAAAAGAATTAAGATAATGAAATTAAAAACAAAAAAAAAAATTGAACACGTATTTGGTGAAATAAATGTATAAACGGAATTTCAAAACAGCAACAAATAACTTGGGAAATATGTTTATAATTTCTTGCTGGGCGTTCAGGGATATGTTTCGTAAACCAAACCCCATACTTCTTTATTTTATGTTTTTGTATGTACAATAATTATTTTGAATTTCTTTGGTTTTCAATTGTTTAGATATTCGTATTCTGTACTTACGCAGAGCTCCAGATTGAAAGCGAGACCGCCCAAAATCAAATCGCAATCAGAGGTCCTCTCCAGCGGCTCTGGCAACACTGTCGCAGCGCACAAGAGACCAGCGTTGCCAGACCGGATGAGCGGCTGCGTGGAACGATTCAATCTGTGCACATTTCCAAGCGCAGCGATGGACAATTGACGGGCTGTGCCTACGTCACATTCGGGTGCAATCGAGTTATGGCTAGATCAATGATGGACAACGATAATCGTCTGTTGGGACGTGACGTCATCGTGGACTGGCAGCTGCCCACGAAGCGCAGTTCCACTGTATGGCGCTGCTGGTGTTAAATGTATTTACGAATATTTGGATATCGTCGTCGGATTACAAATTTTGATTTTAATATCATTATTATTATATTATGTACAATACAAAATCTGCCAAACATTTTACAGAATACAAAGCTGTTTTAATTTATGTCCATTTATTCAAAATGTTATATTTGATTTTTGTTAAGGTTGTTTTTATAAAACGTTTACAAAAAAAAAGCATTTGCTAATCGCATGTTCTTGGTAAACCAACATTTAAATTAAAAATACAGTTCTTTGATTTTAATTTGCGTTTATTTTTAGTAAAGTTCTCTTATACAATATTTAAAATCAGTTTAACAGTTTACAAGTTTTCTTATTTTTTTTTTCATTAATTTTTCCGGTTTAATTGCGTTTTGCTAAATATTTTTTTTAGTGAATTTGGGTTTTATTAGCTGTATTTTTTCGCTCACTATTAATGTTTAGTAATTTATTTAATTTCTTGAATTATGCTCAACTTAAGGCCTGTTTTACGAAAATTGCAAAGTATTTGCAATGTTCAGCTTGATCTTAAATTTGTTTAGCTTATGCATTCAAGCAATTCAGTTTATGAGCTGTCGCTTTTTATATAAAGGGCTTATGTCACCAACGTTCCCAATTTCACAATTTGTATCTTCTAGTTTTGTGCATAATGCTATATTTATATAGAAAACGCGCTCATAAGTAACACAGCTCTGATTTTTTTTTTAATTTTCTATTTATTTTGTTTTTTTTGTTAAGATTTTCGATTTGTTTTGTGTGAAATGACAATTTACAAGAAGTTTTGCATAGTTTGAAATGCAATTTCTTGTAGCTGTTTATTGTCTTTCGATTAAAAATATAATTAAAATAATTAAACACAGTAATTGTTTTTATATTATGTGAGCAGCTAATGTTTAGTTAAACGATCTACATTTAGCATTTAAATCTAACTGCCTAAAAGTATACTTATACTAATTAACCAACGCTATGAAAATAAAAATCAATATTTCACATGTGAGAGCTTTTTCTTCGAGTTTTCGTATTGTTCCCCCACTCAAATAACAGGCGAACAGAAATGTTTAGTTAAACGATCTACCACCAGAATAACCTCACATACACGCTCTTTATAGTATGTGTTTATGTGGGTTGTGTTAAGCCGGGCCTCTCTTTTGGGCTTAACATAGCCTACGATCCACAGCGTCTCTTTTTTGCACTGCTGCCTCGTAACAGCGCTCTCTGCGCTGTTATCAATAACATTAATGTTAAAATTAACATAAAGTATGTAAGAATAAACCAACAAGAGAAGTGCAAGTGCGAAATCTTTTAAAGTGAAAAATAAATATAAAGTTAAACCAAAAAAAATCCAAGTGCCTTTTTTATTGGAGGATAAAGAAGGAAGGAAGAATTCGCCCCCCTACATTTTCAGTATGCAAATATTTCTTTTCAATTTAGCATTTAAATCGAACTGCCTGAAAGTACACTAATACTAATTAACCAATGCTATGCAAATAATAATCAATATTTCACATGTGAGAGCTTTTTCCTTCGAGTTTTCGTATTGTTCCCCCACTCAAATAACAGGCGAACAGAAATGTTTAGTTAAACGATCTACCTGCAGAATAACCTCACATACACGCTCTTTATAGTATGTGTTTATGTGGGTTGTGTTTAGGCGGGCCTTATCAGCTGATCTCTTTTGCGCTTAACATAGCCTGCGATCCACAGCGTCTCTTTTTTGCACTGCTGCCTCCTAACCGCGCTCTCTGCGCTGTTATCAATAACATTAATGTTAAAATTGTCCATTTATTCAAAATGTTATATTTGATTTTTGTTAAGGTTGTTTTTATAAAACGTTTACAAAAAAAAAGCATTTGCTAATCGCATGTACTTGGTAAACCAACATTTAAATTAAAAATACAGTTTTTTGATTTTCATTTGCGTTTATTTTTAGTAAAATTCTCTTATACAATATTTAAAATCAGTTTAACAGTTTACAAGTTTTCTTATTTTTTTTTTCATTAATTTTTCCGGTTTTAATTGTGTTTTGCTAAATATTTTTTTTAGTGAATTTGGATTTTATTAGCTGTATTTTTTCGCTCACTATTTGTTTAGTAATTTATTTAATTTCTTGAATTATGCACAACTTAAGGCCTGCTGTACGAAAATTGCAAAGTATTTGCAATGTTCAGCTTGATCTTAAATTTGTTTAGCTTATGCATTCAAGCAATTCAGTTTATGAGCTGTCGCTTTTTATATAAAGGGCTTATGTCACCAACGTTCCCAATTTCACAATTTGTATCTTCTAGTTTTGTGCATAATGCTATATTTATATAGAAAACGCGCTCATAAGTAACACAGCTCTGATTTTTTTTTTTAATTTTCTATTTATTTTGTTTTTTTTGTTAAGATTTTCCATTTGTTTTGTGTGAAATGACAATTTACAAGAAGTTTTGCATAGTTTGAAATGCAATTTCTTGTAGCTGTTTATTGTCTTTCGATTAAAAATATAATTAAAATAATTAAACACAGTAATTGTTTTTATAGTATGTGAGCAGCTAATGTTTAGTTAAACGATCTACACTTAGCATTTAAATCTAACTGCCTAAAAGTATACTTATACTAATTAACCAACGCTATGAAAATAAAAATCAATATTTCACATGTGGAGAGCTTTTTCTTCGAGTTTTCGTATTGTTCCCCCACTCAAATAACAGGCGAACAGAAATGTTTAACTAAACGATCTACCTGGAGAATAATAAAATTAACCAATGTATGCAAATAAAATCAATATTTCACATGTGAGAGCTTTTTCTTCGAGTTTTCGTATTGTTCCCCCACTCAAATAACAGGCGAACAGAAATGTTTAGTTAAACGATCTACCAGCAGAATAACCTCACATACACGCTCTTCAAAGTATGTGTTTATGTGGATTGTGTTAAGCCGGGCCTCTCTTTGGGCTTAACATAGCCTACGATCCACAGCGTCTCTTTTTTGCACTGCTGCCTCCTAACAGCGCTCTCTGCGCTGTTATCAATAACATTAATGTTAAAATTAACATAAAGTATGTAAGAATAAACCAACAAGAGAAGTGCAAGTGCAAAATCTTTTAAAGTGAAAAATAAATATAAAGTTAAACCAAAAAAAACCCAAGTGCCTTTTTTATTGGAGGATAAAGAAGGAAGGAAGAATTCGCCCCCCTACATTTTCAGTATGCAAATATTTCTTTTCAATTTAGCATTTAAATCGAACTGCCTGAAAGTATACTTATACTAATTAACCAATGTTATGCAAATAAAAATCAATATTTCACATGTGAGATCTTCTTCTTCGAGTTTTTGTATTGTTCCCCCCCCTCAAATAACAGGCGAACAGAAATGTTTAACTAAACGATCTACCTGGAGAATAATAAAATTAACCAATGCTATGCAAATAAAATCAATATTTCACATGTGAGATCTTCTTCTTCGAGTTTTCGTATTGTTCCCCCCCTCAAATAACAGGCGAACAGAAATGTTTAGTTAAACGATCTACCTGGAGAATAATACTAATTAACCAATGCTATGCAAATAAAATCAATATTTCACATGTGAGAGCTTTTTCTTCGAGTTTTCGTATTGTTCCCCCACTCAAATAACAGGCGAACAGAAATGTTTAGTTAAACGATCTATCTGGAGAATAATACTAATTAACCAATGCTATGCAAATAAAAATCAATATTTCACATGTGAGATATTCTTCTTCGAGTTTTCGTATTGTTCCCCCACTCAAATAACAGGCGAACAGAAATGTAGCTAAACGATCTACCTGGAGAATAATACTAATTGACCAATGCTATGCAAATAAAAATCAATATTTCACATGTGAGAGCTTTTTCTTCAAGTTTTCGTATTGTTCCCCCACTCAAATAACAGGCGAACAGAAATGTTTAGTTAAACGATCTACCAGCAGAATAACCTCACATACACGCTCTTCAAAGTATGTGTTTATGTGGATTGTGTTAAGCCGGGCCTCTCTTTGGGCTTAACATAGCCTACGATCCACAGCGTCTCTTTTTTGCACTGCTGCCTCCTAACCGCGCTCTCTGCGCTGTTATCAATAACATTAATGTTAAAATTAACATAAAGTATGTAAGAATAAACCAACAAGAGAAGTGCAAGTGCAAAATCTTTTAAAAGGGAAAAATAAATATAAAGTTAAACCAAAAAAAACCCAAGTGCCTTTTTTATTGGAGGATAAAGAAGGAAGGAAGAATTCGCCCCCCTACATTTTCAGTATGCAAATATTTCTTTTCAATTTAGCATTTAAATCGAACTGCCTGAAAGTACACTAATACTAATTGACCAATGCTAGCAAATAAAAATCAATATTTTACATGTGAGAGCTTTTTCTTCGAGTTTTCGTATTGTTCCCCCACTCAAATAACAGGCGAACAGAAATGTTTAGTTAAACGATCTACCTGCAGAATAACCTCACATACACGCTCTTTATAGTATGTGTTTATGTGGGTTGTGTTTAGGCGGGCCTTATCAGCTGATCTCTTTTGCGCTTAACATAGCCTGCGATCCACAGCGTCTCTTTTTTGCACTGCTGCCTCCTAACCGCGCTCTCTGCGCTGTTATCAATAACATTAATGTTAAAATTGTCCATTTATTCAAAATGTTATATTTGATTTTTGTTAAGGTTGTTTTAATAAAACGTTTACAAAAAAAAAGCATTTGCTAATCGCGTGTTCTTGGTAAACCAACATTTAAATTAAAAATACAGTTTTTTGATTTTCATTTGCGTTTATTTTTAGTAAAATTCTCTTATACAATATTTAAAATCAGTTTAACAGTTTACAAGTTTTCTTATTTTTTTTTTCATTAATTTTTCCGGTTTTAATTGTGTTTTGCTAAATATTTTTTTTAGTGAATTTGGGTTTTATTAGCTGTATTTTTTCGCTCACTATTAATGTTTAGTAATTTATTTAATTTCTTGAATTATGCACAACTTAAGGCCTGCTGTACGAAAATTGCAAAGTATTTGCAATGTTCAGCTTGATCTTAAATTTGTTTAGCTTATGCATTCAAGCAATTCAGTTTATGAGCTGTCGCTTTTTATATAAAGGGCTTATGTCACCAACGTTCCCAATTTCACAATTTGTATCTTCTAGTTTTGTGCATAATGCTATATTTATATAGAAAACGCGCTCATAAGTAACACAGCTCTGATTTTTTTTTTTAATTTTCTATTTATTTTGTTTTTTTTAAGATTTTCCATTTGTTTTGTGTGAAATGACAATTTACAAGAAGTTTTGCATAGTTTAAATTGCAATTTCTTGTAGCTGTTTATTGTCTTTCGTTTAAAAATATAATTAAAATAATTAAACACAGAATTTGTTTTTATAGTATGTTAGCAGCTCACAATGAAATGGTATTATATGCATTTGTAACTGAAATTTCGCATTTGAATTCAGTGGTAATGTGCATATTTAGAAGGCAATTTCTTGGACAAACTAATAGAAAGACTCACTCACGACTTATACAAATTAGAAACAGATCCTCTGTCACTAAACGCCCTGCATATGTATTCAATTCATGTTGAAAGTTGGGTTCCTCAAATTGTGCGTGAAGGTGATTAATTAACAATCAAGGTTAGGTATGCTAGGGGAGTCGTGTTCTATGTGTTATTTGGGATTTCGATAACATATTGAAACTATGAATCTTTCAATGTGGATCCTTTTCATACAGTCACGCATTATTATACGATTAAATTTACTCTTGGAGTCCTTTTACGACCCTCGTTCTATCTTTCACATTAGTTGTGGCTCGTAAATGTTTACAAAAATAATTTATAAATTACATAACTCTTGCTAAATAGCTATACATAGTATGTATTTAACTATTAGTTGGCTTAGGGCTAGTTTTTATTATCTAGCTTTTCGACTCTTGACGGCTTTTTATTCCGGATTACTTTTTACACGCTTCATTTAGTTTCAGCTAGTTTCCTTTTACGGTTATGGTTAAGTACAACTAAAATTTAACTAAACACTGCAGATGTACCATTAGCAAAACAGTATTAATTAATTATATATATACCTATATATCTGCATCGAATACTATGTTTCAAATTTATCTAAACTAAAAGCAAAAAGAACAACTTACACACAATTAACTAAATGTTACGACCTAATCAGAAGTTTGGCTAAATTTTTGTTAATGATAACACAATTGTTTCTGGAACACATTAGCATTAGGCTAGTTGAAATATAATATATATGTATATAGGTTAGTCAACAATCGAAGAAGCAAGCGATAATTGTTGTTTGTCTGTTAACTAAAACTCGTACCTACAATAATTCTTCAATTTATATACAATATGTTATTGGTATCATAAATGTAAAGCTTTTTTGTATTAAACCCTTTTTATTTCATAATGTTCATTTATATATATACACTCAGAGAAAGACGCTCTTCTGAATTCAAGTAAAACCGGGATTCAGCGCAAAATACTAATTACAATCAATTTTGTACATCGAATAAGTGTTAAACGTCCTAGTTGTAAATTTAAAAACTTAAATTCCTTACTCAATCTGATATTGTTTTATTTGAAGATGATATCAGGATTGATTTAAGAATTTCATTACTCAGTATACACGAATTAAATATTTTCTATAAGTAATCAAAAATAGTTAATTTAAGTAGTTAAATCATTAAGATATCCCGAAATGGATAACAAAAAAACCGTTCTTGAAATATAAGTTTTCTTCCTAGAATTTTCGACTTTGTCTTTGTTTAAGTACAACATTTTGTTCCTTATTTTTTTTGTCTGAGTGTATATTGAACTATATATATTAGGTATATATATAATCGTTGATGATCTCAATAAAACATTTCGTATGGGAAACGTTGCCTTGACTTGGAACGTGATCTCCAACTGGCTGGAGAAGGAACTGCAGCATTTACTCAAATGATGCTCTCATCATTATTCCGTGTGAGACGAATCGTTGTCGTGGTAGTGGTGCCTCCACCCGCCCCTCCAGCTGCACCGCCTGACCCACCACGGCCGTGCTGGCGTGGCGTTGCTGGCGTTGTGAAAGTGGTGACTACAATATTCTCATCATCATACAAATCAAAATCCTCGCCCTCATCATCGTCCTCGTCCTCCTCATCCGAATCGCTCTCCGTATCCTCATAGTCCAGCAGTGCTGATGTCACCTGATTCTTACGGCCAGGCACGCCCACAGACGATCCGCCCACCGCTCCGGCGTTCTTATTACGGATTTGAGCACGAGGCGTGGAACTTAAACGCGACGGCAGAAGCGGTTCCCGGCCACTCTTATTCATTTTCTGGATCTTGACGCCGGAAGACGAGGACGCGGCAGCAAGGGGCATCGAATCCCAGTCATCGCCATCGTTGGGCTCGCAGAGCGACTTGGAGTGTCCATGCTGATAAGTTGACTCCTCGGGAATTGTGTCGCTGTGATTGTGTTGTTGTTGTTGTGGTGGTGTTGTTGTTGTTGTTGTGTGTAGTTGGTTGGTTGGGCAATGGATGTGAAGAGAAGGCGAAGAAAGTAAAATGTCAATTGTGCGATAAATTTTGTTGAAATGCAGCGAACTAATGAGCATGAATCACAAATTAGTTAATTACTACCAATTAATTACTCGGGGATCGTTGTTAAATTATTCAATTAGTCAATAAATATTAGTAAAAGGAAGAAGACGACGAAATTGGAGAAACAACAAAAACAGAAATAAAATACAGTTTATAATTTGGTTTATTTATTAGAGAAAACACTACTAAAGCAAAAGTAGGCTTAAAGCAAAATGGGAAAAAAATTTTGGAAAGAGAAAATGTAAATCAATTATAATAAGCGTAAGCGTAAATAGAGTAGAAAGTAGAAAAAAGCTTAAAGCATAATTTGACAGAAGAGGCAATACATATTAAAAGCAGTTTTACAAATATATATATTTTTTACAATTTCCTAACTAACTGCTAGGTATTGTTTTTGGTATTTATAACTGTAAAAAAATATGCACATATATATTTTTTATTTATATATATTTTCGTGGTTAGTTAAGTAATATACTAATAATATTTGAGGCTTTTATATGCAACTGATTAAACTTTTTTTGCTCATAGAATGAATTTTTAAATTTATTGGAATGCAAAAATTGAATTTATCGTTTTAGTATATATTTTACCTGAAAGAACTGACCCACTTTTGCTATTTATTCAGTTATTGTCACATTATATAAGGTGGAGGAAGCTGAGAAAGGCTTCAACAAAAAGGACTCCATTTGCTTATCATATTAATATTAATATAATTTACCATTATTTATTACAAATACTATTTTTTGTTGTGGAAATTAGACAACACTTAAACAATTAACCAGTTGCAGGAATACCCCAAATATTGCACATGTATTATTTGCACATGTGTTAGTGTTGAGGGTTAGCACAGTTAACAACTTTTGGTAATCGTATAAAGCGAACGAAAATACTTACACACATATATATATATTTTTTTTGTTGAAATATTTATATATATATGTATATATATATAAATGCTAAAAGCCAACAAATACTAGACTTTTACAACAGCTCTACTTCCGTTTTATAAATATATAGTTTATATAATTTGCATAGTATTATTGTGCATTTGTGTGTGCGTGTGTTTGTGGGTTTGTGTGTGTGTGTGGGGGGGTTTACTAAGTGATTTGAAGCGTTTGGTTTGTCTGTGGACTTTACGGCTATAGGGACTCAATTGAAACAGCGCTAAAAATATAATCAAAATTATAAACGAAAAATGTTACCCAAAAGAAAGCAATAGATCATTTTTTAACACCATGTGCACTTTTTCAGTTAGTAACTGTGAATTTCATGTTAGTTCTTGGTTAGAAATTGCAGTTAGTTGAACAGATTTGTGTGTTAGCTGTGTGTTAGTAAAGAGAACTAAAAGGCAAGCACAACAAAATGAAACACAATTCATAGTTATTAGAACAAAATAATAAATAATAATAATTGATACATTCACAAGAAAATATTTAATTCCTACCTAGGACAATTGGAATAATGGTGCGAAAGTAAAGTATTGCCAATTTTGGGAGATGTTGAAAATTTCAAAATAGATATTTTGGATTGCAAAAGCTTTCAATTTGATTAGGTAAGTGATTTCGACTTCTGACTTGATGCTACGAATGATATGCACTGCCTGATCTCGAATATGTATCATGTATAATGTATAATATATACAAATTATACGGCTTGAATCATTTAAGTTATAGTGTTGGGTATTTTTTTTTTTTTGTTGTTGTCTGGTTTACGATATACGATTAGTTGAAATTCGACATTGGCCGGCTTTAGTTGCATTTTAAGACATTGTTTGTTTTGCCCCCTTTTTGTAATGGATTAAGTTATGCTGGGCACTCGGATTACTTGGAATAGTAGGTAGCATCGCTACTTTCCGATGTTGGCGAGCTGTAGTTTGTTGTTGATGAGTTGCTCGGCGAATTATTTTCGGTTGCTCCTGTTGAACTTGTTGTTGTTGTTGTATTTGCAGGGTTGGTAGTGGTTGTTGTTGTTGTTGTTATTGGTTTGATATAAGTAGTAGTTGTTGGTATAGTTGTTGTTGTTGTTGTGGGTGTTGCTATGTTCTCTAGTAAATTAGTAGCTCCTGGACTACTGATCAAAATTCTACTGGGCCTGCGTCCAGTTGCAATAAGTCTGCAAATCGGAACCATCAGAGTAAGTCGACAACATTTGGTTGTTTTTTTTTTAACGGGGTTGGGATTTGGTCATCGGATTGAGAATACAACAGATAGGAGATTGTTACAAAATATAAATAATGGAATAAAGGACGCGCAATAAAGAATATATACATTATAATGCAAAAAATAAGAAAAAAAAACAATTATGCACAAGACTTTGAATTTTAGTATTACAAAAATCAATCCAAACTAAAGAGCGTTAGGGCGAGGAAATTTCAAAATAATGTTCTTTAGTTATTTTAGCGCAAAAAGAATATCTAATTTGATATTTTTCAAAAAACAGCAGTTTGTACATTGGATACATTAATGTTGTCAGCTTTTTCAATTTTCTTCATGCTGTTTAAACAGAATTTTCGAATAAAAATGTATTATAATGTTTTAATTCTTGATTGTCAAATTTTAAAATAGGTGCTTAAAGCGTGATGATTACTTCTGGGCCTGAGGAGCAGAAGTCAAACCGAACATTACCCAATTTCAGAATTTTTAGAAATGTGTTGCAGGACACACGGGGGAAACATTTAATATACATAACCTTAAATATTATTATTATTATTATTATTATTATTCTTATTATTAAAAGCATTTAGATGTGATTTTCACCATGGCTATGATATAAAATGTAAACCAAATAGAGTTCTCATAATATTTAAACCCATCATCCACAATTTAAGCATTGTCAAAATCCAACCGTTTGTCAAAAGCAAAATGCATGTTGAAAGTCTACACAAAAATATCGTCCTTCAGAAAATCAAATATTTTAGGTGACACCACAATGAAAATGTCAAATGTTACAGGATATTAGCAGACGGGTAAACAAATAGTTCTACACTTAAGAACAAGCAACAAATACAAAAAACAAACACATGCAAAGACAAAGGCAAACACAACAAACACACACTAATATGTGTGTGTGTGTATGTTGTAGACAACATAGAGATTGTGGCATGTGCCGCAGGTGTAGCAAGAACTTACCCGCTCAGCTCCAACATGGAACCACGTCGCACATTCCGCCGATGACTGGCAGTGACCGGGAAGGGCCCGGCATGCCCGTCCGGACCGACGAGATGGGTGCCCAACGTGCTGGTCGAAATGGATTGCGAGCGAGTGTCCAGGCGTGGATTATGCGTTGAAGTCGATGCCATCGGATTGGGATTCATGGGATTGCTGCCAACGGGATTGGTGACCATGGGATCCAGACTGGTGCCGGCATCCACAGTGCCGCTGCTGCTGCTGCCGATGCCGAGGCTGCCTGCCTTGGAGCTGGAACTCTCGCGACGGAACAGACCTATGACGGACTTGGGCTGTTTAGGCTTGTTTATACCACCTGTTTATGTGGGGGCAAGGTGGTTGTTGTTGTTGTTGTTGTAGGTTGCAAGCACAGGAGACATCAACATTGTACAGGTGTGTTGTGTGTGGTGTAGAAGGTGTTTTTTTTTGTTTTTTTGTTTTTTTGTTTTTTTGTGGGCAACAGTTACCAAAAAGGATAAGCAATGCGGAAAAAAGAGAGAAGAAAACACAAAGTTCAGGAAAATTAACATGAAATCAGGAAAAGAACACAAACAGAAGAATAACAACAACAAGTGATTCACATTTATCTTAAATTTTGCAACAATTAGCTAATTTTTTCATCTTGTTTCAAAGATTTGGTGCATTTAAGAAACACAAGAGTAAATCATATATAGTACTATATATATATTTATATACATATGTAATTGGATATTTACACATGTTGCTCGTTTAAATATTTTCCAATTGTACAATTCAAATAACTCAAATGGCAGAAAGTTTGTAATCAAAAGTTAAATCATAACGGAAACTGTACAATTAGTGTTGAAAATCTGCTCGTTTCGCTCACACTTAAAACTAGACCTGATTTTTCCTATTTTCAAATCTTTAATTAATTTCGAAATATGTCAAAGAACTTTGGGAAAGTTCCTTAACGTTTTTGATCTATTACCTATCGAATATTTTCTAAAATTTGTTGTCATACACTCAGAAAAATAATCATCCTTAATTTTGCCTGCTTTTTAGAAATTAAATTTGTAATAACAGAAAATATTTTTAAAAATAGGAAAACCCCATAATTTTGAGATTGTATACTTAAGGAAAGCTTTTCAAATTTTTACATATTTTTTTCTTATATTTAGAAATTTTGTATAGTTTTCTGTATTTTCGAAGATTCAGGCTGATTTCTATTCTGAGTGTATACATATATATTTTTTTTTTCTCTGTGTATTTCTTACCTAAAAATGTGGCACTGGGCGAGTTGTAGGCCAAATATTCCTTGTTCGATGCCCAAGCGGGAAACTCATTCTGCTGCACTGCATCCGTTGATTCGTCACCCTGTCGCTTCCACGGCAACTGCGACTCTGTCGCTGTGGGCGTGGCCACACGCCTCTCGCCATCCGAGTCGCGCGACAAATTGCGATCCTCTTCGGGTATTGGATGCTCGGCCACTGTGTGAGATAAATCGCAAAGTTCTTTAGAGAATTGACAATTTGGTAACGAAGTTCACTTTGCATGCCGTTCTCAGTTATCGATAACTACAGGAAATCGAAAAAAAGGAAATGAAGACAAACAAGGGAGTGGACAAGAACAAAATGCGCTTAACTAAAATGCAAATAATAATCCGAATTAAACATCGCACATAACTTAAACGGAATCGAATCGAAGTACCAACTGGAACGAGGGGCTTTGAACCATTATAAGCTGGGTACACATACCCCAAAAGCTTCTTTTGTATGTTTTATTTTGAAAAATGAGATATTTCCAACAATAATGCTTAAGTTCTAACCAATTCTAGTGGTTCAAATGCCAAATAGAAGAATGTGGAAAGATTAATAAGATAACACTTTATTCAATAACAAGTAAGATTAAGATAAAATAGATTTATTACAATAGCAAATTACACTGATTTATGTACCATTTATTACTTAAATTTGATCAATTAATGAAATTCCATTTCTTTCGATTCGATTCGTCCCAACTTTATTATTAATGCCCTGATTAAACCGATAATACGTCGAAAGTTTCTGTTAGAAACCGTTTACACTAAGAAAAATGTATCAGATTTATTGCTGGCAATATCGATTGGCCCAATTGAGTATCTTAATTAGTGTAAACGTCAGTTTCAACTCAAGAGGTAGTACGATATACGATTATGAAAGGGCAACAACAAATAACTTTGTCATGCACAAAAATGCCATGCTGCTTTTTGCTGTTTTGGATTCACTTCAAAATGCTCGTGTTTGAAGTGTTTGAAATGCTTGAAAATGCTTTCAATTCTTCAAATCACATGTAAATTTCAATTGATTTGCGTAGCATAATGCGTTTCTACATGTAAATACTGAATTTCGGCATTGTATTTCCAGATGATCACCTAATGTATGAAACTACGAGCTTCTCTGCAAATGTTTTTAATTTTTTTTTTTTTTTGTTTTTTTTTTTAGTTTTGCCTCTAGCAAGCAATTCAGGGAGTGTTTTTTTTTTGTAAGTGGGTATTTAACAACCAGTCGCTTAAAAGACATTAATGACAACTAGATATGATAGATATATATAACACTGAAAAAGTATACAGTTTTCAGGAACGTTTTCACATGTCTGTGTTAAAGTATTTTTTGATTTTAACAGCAAATTTGCGAAAACGAGCCTTGGGGAAAATCGATGTGTATATATGGATTTGTGTAATGTGTAAATCAGTTGGGAAGTACAAAATAAATAAGAAAGCAACAGAAATGTACTCGGTATAGCTTAGTTAGCGGCATCAAACGCTTAGCACAAAACAACAATTGTACTTCTCTAATATTATGACAGTCTGATTCAAATAAGTTGAATTCGATTTTATCTCTTTTTTTTCTTGTGTGTTTTGTGTGACTAATGGAATATGAATGTGGAATGAAATAGAGTTAAAGCGAGAAGGTGATAAGTGAATGGAGCTTGTCGCTTCTCGCTGGATAGTTATGAATTGCAATAGTTTATTGCCTTATTCAGTCTCAATTTTGCACCTGTGAATTTATTACATATGAAAAATTTTGAATCTATAACTAGCTTATTGGAATTGGAAAATACTATTCATATATATATATATATAATTTAAGGATTTTGGTAATTGAATGTTGTAGTATCTATAGAATATTATAATAAAATTATGCTGAAGTTGGAACTGATACTATTTTGTACATATTTATATAGAATATAATTATTAATTTTAAATTTAAAATCTATGTTTTCGAGATGACCAAGAAGATAGACGGATGATCTATAGATGGGAATGCGTATCGTTGATATATGATGATATATGGTGTGCTTGTACATAATTCTTATGGCCAATACTTGTAATCATTTTTGTTTATGTTTTAAGATAGTTGTAGCTTTTGTTTTTTGTTGATTTGGTTTACCAATGCTCTGGTATGAACGATCCCGTCGCCAGGGCAGGATCAGTTCAGCGGCTGTGGGTCCAACTGGTGGATCGGGCGAGTCTAGATCTTGCTGAGGACCGTCCTCAAGTTTAGGCGCATAGTGCTGAACGATGCGCGCTTTGGATGCATCAAAACCGGGCAGGTTTTGTATATGCGCTATCAAGGAGTTATTATTGGCGCGATCCGAGTCAGCTAATTGTGTAACAGTAGTATATCGGGTATATCGAGCAACATATATTGATATGGTAATCAAATAAATTGGATAGGCATACAATAGGGATAAAAAAATATATAGAAAATGTTGTCGTTATAACTTTTTTTTTTAACTTTGAGTATTTCTTAAATTGTAGGCATTATGCATTTAAAGGCGCTTTTAGAAAACTGAATTGTTAACAACCAAAATCAAATTCAAATCAAATCAAAAGAAATAATCATTAAGTCAGCAAAGCTTGGGCTGAAGGGGAAAGTCACAGATTGTCCGCGACTTTTAAAAGATATATGAGTATATAAAGAAATTATAGATGTAGATTAAACACACACACAAGATAATTTCTAGTTTAGTAATCTAGAAACTTTTTAGTTAAATCAACTTTGGCTACTCGATATGATAAGTAACTAAGTAATTTACATATATATATAGATACTTATACCAAAATGATTTGTTTCAACCTGTTTAAGAATTATTCACGACTTTACTTTGAGCTGTTGTGGCGGACAGTGTAAAATACATACATTACATACTACATCATTCACTTAACGCTTAAGGCTCATTTCAGTTCAGCATCAAATGAATTACTTGATGGCATTTTTGTGTAGTCAATTGAGTTGAGAAACAGTTAACACAAGTCGGCTATCGCTATATAACCTCCGATCATATGTATCTCGAGAGGTAACCGTGACAAATGATAATAATAAACAAACAATATCATAACACTGATATAGGGCAGAGCCCCATTAATGATACATAAATACCACTTACATTTACATATTAGTGATCGATTAAAGTTAGTCAAAAAGTCAAACATTGAATGGATGATAAAACTTACGTGATGATTTCGCTGTAAATGTGAGACCATCATCCCAATCGTCGCTGGGTCCAATGACATTGATTTCATTTGGATTTTGTGGTGCCTCCTCGGCTGTTTCATTAAGCACATCGTTAATATAGTCTTTATATATTTTAGCATATTAGTAGTTTCATTATATATATATATTATATACATATATATAATAATAGCACATGAAAGCGTTTGTTAAACACAAAATATGATTGTTTTGGCAGATGCGGTTTTGAGTAAGTTTTTTGGTGTTGTTGAAATAGAAAAATTGAAGTTGAGTTTTTTTTTGTTGGTTCAACCAATTTTGTGGGCATCGGGTAAAAGAGGGAGACATGAAAGAAAGATTTGGGTTGTATAATTAGTGACCAATTGTTGCTAAAAAATATTTAACAATATTACAAAATATTTGTAAATCAATATTAGTAACAAAACATGAGGAAAAATTAAAGAAGGGCTCGTAAACTCCGTAATAAAATAAATTTCTTTTTTTTTTAATTTTCTTATAGCTTATAAATTGAAGAGGGTTTTGAACTATAAAATTGGATATATATTATTATAAATAATTAAAATGCTTAACATATATTACGAGCCCTTGCAGAAAAACTTAAATATAATGATGTGTGGACTACGTATATTTATTATGTTACAAAAGACAACCTTAAAATGTCAATGTAAATCAAAAAGAAAACGCTACTGATTAACTCAGACGACATCATTTGGATGCTGCTGATTAACTCAGACGACATCCTTTGGATGCTGTCCAATTTAAGCAAAAGAAAAACGAACCAAATTTTGAATAGCTTTCTACAGATTGCTGTGTGTTTTTTAAGTAATTGATTGCTGAATTTTTACTTGCATTTACCTATTTCTAATCTACGATATTTGTTAAGTGAATTGTGAGTATGTCTTTTTCTGTAAGATTTTTTGCGTGAATGGTTTGAACTCGAATTCGTATTCGTACCATTGGAGAGCTGCTTCGTAGTGCCGTTTTGTTGGAAATCAGGGAACGAAACATGATTTTGTTTCACATTCTCCTTCGCGTCCTAGTTAAATAGAGATCATTTATTATAAATCATATTAGAGTGGATTCTTTATAGAGGGGTTGCTAACCTTATTGTTAGCGCCACGTTTGCTGCGCTTGTGATGTTTGCGATCGTTGAACATCCGACGGAAATTCATTTGCATTTTGTAATTGACCTAGAAATAAACACATAAATGAAAAACACAAATATATAATTAATGTATATACTATATAATGATTAATATGGTAAACACATATATATGCATATATAGGTGCTTTCAGAGATTTGTCTATGCATTCAACTCACCTGTGTGGACAAATCTCTGTCATCTACTGCGTGTCGGCTATAACTAAGACGACGGTGCTGTAAGGAATGGTAGTACGAAAGCACATTAAATGCCAAAAATCATATATGGTGTTCTTAAGTGATATATGTTTATCTTCATTTGATTGTTAATTATTAGTTATACATCTATGGTAGATTTTTAGCATTTAGTTAATGCTTAACAGTAAATTGCTGCGAAACTAGCAAAAAACATCAATTGATAATGTGTAAAGACGTCTCATAACATTTATACAGCTTATTACTAACTGAATAAACGATTAAATATATAAATACTTGTTAGAGAAGGAACTGAGGGTTAACTTCGTCATGACCGAAGCGAGAATACTCTATCCAAAAGTACAGCTACAGCTAAAGACCGATTATCCGTTCGTATATTCGAAAATACTTTATAACTTCTCGACTTCTCGAATTTATATTTATATATATAGTTCGGATCAATATCACTAGCCGCAACGTAAGAGGTATTTCCGTCTATCGGGATAATCGAGATTTAGCATAGGTTGACAAATTTCATCCAAAGAAATGCTTATCAAATGGAAAGAGTATTTAATTTAAGGAGTAAAAACAGCAACACAACATTTACGGATATATATATAAATTTTCATGTTGCTAATCAATGGTATATAGTTTTTAGTGAAGCTTGCAAAAAGAGTAGTGTATTCAATAACTAACTAACAAATAAAGAACATAGAAAAAGTGGTTTAAAAGTGTTTTGTTATCGAAGCAGTCAAACGATTAAAAAAATACATTTTTTAAAAAGTGCTTTTAACATTAAAGTTAATTGTTATGTTTGTTGAATATTTAAGTTTAAGTTTTTATGTTAAATTTGAAGTTTTGGAAATCATTTCTAATGAATATTGAAATCAGCCTGTCAGCTAGCAAATTCCTAGCTAAAGTCTCAAATTTACTTGAATACCTCCTAAAAGTACAAATAAATTGAAAAGATAATTGAAAAGATTTTGCATTTTATTTTTTTTTTTTAGGTTTAAGTCTTCTCCTATAAAAAACTATAATTTTTTTTAATCTAAATCTTGTTTGTAATTGCTAATGAAATAATTCTAAAGAAAATAACTAATAAGGTATTCATGTTGATCTTGTCTGAATGTACAATGAATGTATAAATGTTGAAAAAGAAAAGAAACTTTGTAAATTTTAGTTTTGAGTTTTATCAATTTGAATTTAAGAATATATATGTATATATTGGAAAATTATTATTAGCCATTTAGAGTTAATTATCGATACGATTATTTAAAGACTGTATTTAGACACCAATTGAAAGTACATTAAGATATTTGCTAGAAACTGATAATTAATTAATATAATTAATTATATGCATTACAAAGAACGTTTTGCAGTCATGAGTACAGACACACAAAAACGTTAAACATTATTCGTTTAGTTAATTAAGAAAATTGAATAGTTAAATGAACAAAACAAATCAAAAATGCTTTTAACAACAAATGAACCAATTTATTCGTACCATTTGTATGGAAGCCTTTCATTACGACATATTTGAATACATTTTTGTACAGTTTCGTTAAATTTTGTTCAAAGCACACAAAAGTTTGAAGCAGTTTGTTTTTTTTTTTGTTTTTGTTTTTGAACGCGTTTGATTTATTTTTGAGTTGGATACGTGACGTTGTCGATAAGTTGAAGTTGAGTTGAGTTTGTTACAACGGGAAGAAATCAAACAAACGATTAATTACAAATATACCTAGTTGAAGATATAGTCAGTATATATGTATATATATATAAATATATAGATTTAAAGACAGATAGTGAGAGAAAGAGATAGAGAGAGAGAGAGAGAGAGAGAAGCGTGTCTCAAAACCAAATGCCCAAAAAAGAAAACTCAGATGAAAGCATAAATTACGAATACTACTACGAGGCGTCAAGTATATTCGGTGAGTTCGAGTAGAAAGGTGACGTAGTATCTATGTATATATATCATATAAGAGAAGTACTCAAAAAAACTTGGGCTGTGTGTGAGTGAATATGCTGTAAGATATAAATATATATATATATATATATATATATAAATATATATAAATATATATATATTGAAGTAGTGGGTAGAATTGAAACTGCTATTGTATAAAGAACCAAACCGAAATCGATTATTTTGTTGGGATTTCGAGTTTTGTGGATACATACCCTTCTATAAGGCTTTAGTTCTTCGGCTAGCAAATGATGTATCTTGGCATCAGTCAAATCCCTTTTGGATGGATTATAGTCCAGCTCAGCCATATCCAAGTTGTGCGAGCACGTATTATCCAGATTCGTTAGGCTGGGACTATTCAGATTTGAAGTGTAAGGTAAAGTAAAAAATAGAGTTTAAGTTGTTCTTTGCTGGAAATATACACTACGAAGTATTAACCAAAAATACACATAAACGAATTTTAGATATACAAAAGGGTATATATACGCTCAAAACGTGTACAAGAGTGTAAGAAAAATTATAGAGAAGTATTAATCGGTGTACAAATTGAAGGGGGATCAACTTGGTTGGTTAGAAAAACTGTTGTGCTGTTCATGCAAAGAAGTTACTACATTATTTTTAATCGCTTGCATTGCATGCATTTGTACGGTTACTGTTATCGGTTATCGATTAACGATTAACGATTATCCAAAATTCGTTTACCAGGTGGTGTATATGGTTGGCGGTGCCCACCTGCCACCAATATAATTATTGGTATAATTCCTAAATAGCGCACTCATCGATTCAGTGCCCGACATCTGTCCGATTGTCGAAGGATTACGACGCATCACCTCCATGGCATCGCGCATCGTTAACTTTGAGTACGTCTCAATAATCTTCGGTTCAGCGCCCTACAAAACCAGCAATGAAATTGAAGAGAGAGAGGAGCATAGAAAATTAAAGTAAAAAGTTGACAGAACACACAATTGGAAGTTTCAATAAAATAAATTGTGAATTTATACAGGAATCATGAATATATGTATATAAATTATATTTAACTCGTACCTTAAGATCTCTGATCAGCAGTGGACGTATGAAGCGATTATCGAATCGCTTGAATTTATCACGCACATTATAGTTGCCAGTTTTGCCAACAATGTCCTCAATGCCAGCCATCAAGTGATCCATAAACTAATTGGAATTAAATGGGAAAAATAAGCAAACAGTCAATATCTAATCTGTACCTCCTTAGGTGCCATTTAACAAGCAGCTTAAATTTGATTTACTAACACGTTCGTGAATGCGCTCGTTCATGGTGGGTTTGCGTTTATTGGCTCGCTTCACATTGAGTATTTTGACTAGGGGCTTTATGGTGATGCCTTGCAGAAACACCGTAAAATAAATCACAGCTATTGTCGTGGTTACATACATGTTCTTATGCTTGACCACATTCTCATCGATGAGCAGTACGAGTGCGAAGGCGACAGCACCACGTAAACCACCGTACGACATGACAAACTGATCCACTCTCGACAATTTGTGCAGTCGAAAGCGATTTGCAAGTGCCGACAACAGAATGACACCTGAACAGATAAGCAGCAAAAAATTTATTATAATTCACAATTGATCGAACTTAAGGTTATACCCACCGATAACACGGAATACAGAACAGAAGGCTATTGTTAGCACCACAAACCACGTATTCCACGCGTGCTTATTATTGACGGTGGCAACACCAAGGAACATAAATATAATTGTCTCCGCCGAGCTGGATAACATTTTCAATGCATATTTGACGGTCGTGTGCGATTTTTGAGATATATTCTGTTCCACATAGTTCTTCATTGTAATGCCACAGAATGTGATGCTAAATTTGCAATGAGATATGGATTTGAATATAGTTATGCTATCATCGGGGAGATGTCTCATCTCATCATACTCACGCCAGTATGCCGCTCATGTGAAAGATTTCCGCATTCAGATACGCCAGATAGGCCATGACAAATATGAAGATGGGCTCGATGACGCGCACATGATCCGTAAAGCGGGTCACCAGACCAGTTAGGAAACCCCAAATGACGCCTGCGAAATGTTGAAATTTATTTCAGAAAATTCGATTTGCATATTTTTTTAATCATAATTTTCATACCTATGGCAGTACCGCCGAGTGCTACAACAAAAAAGGAACCAACACCGCTGACAATGTCCTGTGCCTCAATGTTTGGCAAACCAATTTCATTATAGGATTCCATCATATGATACATGACAACCTGAAAGCATACGACACAGATTTATATAAATATATATATGTAGAGATAATCAATTGCTCGATTTCAGTCTGATTTAATGGCTGTAAATAGCACTTACCGTAACAGCATCGTTGAGTAAGGACTCGCCAAAGACGACAATGTAGAGAATCTCATTGACGTGTATCTCCTCGAATACGGCCAGCACAGCAACTGGATCCACGGCGGATATGAGCGAGGCAAACAGAAAGACATCCAACAATTTGGGCGTCTCATCGCCAAAGACGCCAAAGGCGCCACACGCATAAAGAGAGCCACCTGCAATGCAAAAATCATTTTATGACCATCTTAACTGCCACTAAATTTAACTTATGGAAATGGCTAGTTAATTAATTAAATTGACTTGTCTTGACGTCAATTTGAGGCAGTTATATTTAGATCAATTATATCACAGTATTGTCTGCTTACTGCTCAGATTAATTATATATATAAGCTATGACTAATATGAAAGGGAGATCATCTTAGTATTTTATACAGTCTATATTACATAGCTTATAAACATAATTGTAATTTAACAACTCATTATTTGAATATTTGTAGTTTCCATTTCCATTTCTTACAGTGCAGATATTTTTACATACTTTTCTACACACGATATTACAAAACTGAATTTAAGGGCAGTTTTTTATACTCTTTAAGAACTTTTTTTGATTTTGTTTTATTTTTTGTTCATCCATTGCAAAATTACATGTCACATGAAAATTGAATACGAATCATTTTAGTTGGTTTTAGTTGCCCTCATCTGAATCATTCTAATATATATATATATATTATATATATATGCATAAATCGCTTGTTGTGTGTTTCACTTGCATCCCATTTCCGTACAAGATTATATTATATGTATATATATATATATATATATATATATATATATGTTTATAGCTCGCGTGCCGCCAATTTTGTTTAACAAGCGCGTCGACGTTGTAATCAGTCCTAAGTTATATTTAATGAATCACATTTTTCATTAATTTTTGTTTTCATTGCCAGCGTGCCAAAATCACAAACGAAATAAAAAGTATTTCGTTTCAATAACTCAAGATTTATTTATTTTTTCGCTTAAATAAAATAATAAATAAAAACTTAATTACAAATCCCAAATTTGCAATTTGCTTGATCAAACTGTGTTTTATTTGAAATTAAATATAATTGTGCAATAGAGATGTAAATTATGTTAAAATGGTGTGTAATAGATAAAAAATACGGCATCCTTGAATAAATAAACATACACCTGTATATATACATATATATATATATATAATTTTATGATCTGTTAACAAAACTGAGTAATTAAGAAACTAGTTTTCTGATTTATAGGTAGTCTTTAACAGTCAAAGGTTGACTACCCTTTAAGGATGCTACGAAATGGCAGTGTCATCGACCACTTGATGGATGGATGGATGGGTGAGTGGTTGCCCCATCAGCATCAAGTAGTGTACTGGTCTCGGATGAGCAACCGCAAAAGCTTTCACTTTATTTTGAGGCCACGTTCCGCTCGTTGACAGCGTTCGCAGTTTGAGCCCCATTAAAGTAATCAATTTCATTATGCTTACCAATTGTGGCCACATTGAAGATGGTGCCAACCACAGCCATCAGTAGGATTGTGCCCAGATTATCGAAGAACATCCGATTGGGCATGAAGTAGCCGGCATCCAATATTATCGGCGGCAGCATATAGAAGAAGAAGGTGTTCGGTGTCAGAGGTGAGACGGCAACGTCTGTGCAAAAGTGGAGCACAACGCCTATGACCACGCCCACCACAATCAGCAGACACGATTCCGGAAATATCAGATGCAATTTGGGTGTCATATGGAAACCTGTAATGAAAATCACTTATTTAGCATAAAATACACAAATACCTGAAAGGGAGCTGAAAAAAAACACTGTTCTATAAAAATCTACATATGCATGTAGTTCTGGGTGCCTGGGGGCGTGGCTGCTTCACGCCCATACGACATGAAAATAAAAACAGTTGGAATACTACGAGATACCCTGTAATACATTTGGAGTACCTCGCAGACTTGCTGATATTAGTTCAATTTAAAAATAAGTTTTGGATAACTACAACAATTTTAATATGTCTGATCAGATATATATCAATTGGAAGGGTATATCTTTTTGATTGCGACTTTTACTGCTATCGGAAATCGATTTTTATCGATGTTTGCGAAACGGTGAACAGAAAACAAACTTCATTTGCGTATGAAAACTTATGTTAAGAATTAGTCTCTGTGATCTACTTGCTACATACAGAAAAAATCGGCTTATGTTGGTGATCAAATATATATATATCTATGTTGTGCTTTCTTCTGCCTGTCACATACTTTTGCACAACTCTATTACGCCCGTTTTTCCATTTTTAATGGGTTTTGGGTATACAAATACTTTCGCTAAAATAAAACACGACATTTGCTGGGGTTTTTTGCTTTTGCTTGGTGCCTATAAAAGCCCCAACAAAAATGGATTCCATTTCAACTGTGGCCCATTTATATGAAAATGTAACAAGTTCCCCAGCCAGCCCCTCCGTTCCGCCAGACAGCCCAGAATGGGACTGTACGATGATTATGGCTGTTTTTTGCATTTGGGTCAATGGCTACACTTACATGGGTACATACATATATATGTATATCACTCAGAATATAAAGTAATACTTTATGTAGAATTTATTATTATTTTATTTACATAAAATTTGTCAATTAACTTTAAAAAATTAATATTTTAAGTCAAAACTAAAATCTGAGGTTCAAATGAATCAGCACTTCTTGAAAAATCTGTTAAAAAACGTGAACATTTGAAAGTGCTTTTACCACAAAGTTTCAATGATAACAAGTTAAGTAAATACAGGCTTATTAGATAACGATTAGTATGGCATTTACCAAATCTAGGCTTTGGCCTAAAGAGATAATTTAAATCAATTCGATAAGCCTCGTTTTGAGCCAAAAAAAAAGGTTTCCTTTTGCGTCAAAATGGCAGCGATAATTATATAAGTGGCAGTTGTCTCACTTGACGCACTTGGCTTATTCAATTGCAGATGCGAAACGGAGCAGTTATGCAGGGGAGCAAGCCAAAAAAAAAGTAGGGAACCAACTGCCTGAGGGTGTATGTTTGGGGGGTGTATTTGGGGGATGTAGTTGCTGTTGTTGCGTGCGCCTTTTTTGGGACCTTGAAAAAATGGATTATTGCGCAAAAAGCCAAGGTAAGCAACTAGCCGAAACGGCAGGTCGCGAAGATAACAAAGTCAGCAGTAAAAGCCAGTTAAAAAAAAAGTGGCAAGCCTGGCTGTGAGTGGCAGTGAGCTGTGCAAATCTCTTATGCAATCTGGCAATTGTTGCTCCCTCGAGGGGAGGTTGAAATTTGTGTTGCTCTTGGATTTTTTTAGGGGGCAGTGTCAAGGCTCGCTTGTTGCGCACTTGGCTGATGCTTATGCAATGTCCTTCAGCTGCGACTGGCTGCACACCTATACAAACACGCTTCCCACACACACACACACACACACACAAACACACACACACACACACACACAAATCTGCATGTCAGTGACAGCGACGAAGTCGACGTTATATAAATTATATTGATTTTACCTGCCTGGCAGACGACAGCAAGCATTATGTACTCTATATTTTGATACTGTTGCTTTAGCTGAAGAAAATCACTTAATATAATAATAATAAATTTATCGAATTTTAATAGACATTTTCCCCAAAAAATGCTGTTTCTAAACTAAAATTTTTGCATGAATGCAGTTTTATTCTAGATGCGCCAAGACTTGATCAAAAATCCATTGATTGAAGAAAACTTTAATTAGAAACCGGTTTCATCAGTACATCCTAAAGGAACGCTGACAGCTTGCTAGATCTTTAATAATGTTTACTATACACAGGGAGGAGGCAGGGGCACGGGCAGCTCTCCCCTCTTTGATTAATACTTGTGAAAATTCTGCCTTTGTTATTGCTCACCGATTTTGGCTATGCTCGCCGATAATATCCAGACGCCAATGATGAACGGTGTCTTGACCCGCGCAAAGTCCACCTGGGACAGTGGATAACGCTCCGTGTGTTTGTGCTCTCCCCCGTCGTCATCGTCGTCGAGCGACACATCAAACAGATCCTTAGTGTTCCCATCGGTTGCTGTCAACGCTGCCGCATGGGGCAGAGAAGGTGTCGCAAATTGTGCTGTTGAGGCGGGCAGCGATGTCGTTTGTCCCAGCTAGAGAGAGAACGAGACAGAGACAAAGACAGAGAGAGAGAGAGAGAGAGGGGAATATGATTAATGAGAATATTAAGGAATGCCTTAAAATATTACAATTGACAAGTTGAGCAGAAAAATCTCAAACATTTCATTAAAGTAGACATATTAATTGAATATGGTGTCAAGGGAAAGGTCCTTTAGCCTCTATTGGCCTCCATTTTTTAATGAATGAACTCCAAATACATATTTAATGAACACTGTAATCGATACTTGTTGTAGGTCAGTGCTTTTAATGGTGTGTCGTTTTTCTATTGAATATTACATTAATCGAATTGTATTGGAAAAACACTCCGAAAAAAAAGCACTATATTTTAGGCAAGCATTTCTAATTTTTGGAAACATAGAAAATGTTTCTAAAAACAATAAAAACTTTCTAGTTTCATGACGATTTGAATTCAATGCGAATTTTTTTTCTGTGTGAGTACACACATTAAGTAAACGGGGATTAAGTGGAAGGACCTTTAGTTTCCAGTCTATATGATTTTCATGAACGATATCCAAATGTATATTTAATGAACACTCTGGTTGACATCGATATGGTTGTTTTAGGTTAATGTGTTGCAATTGTATTTAATATTAAATTAATATAATATTCGAATACGAAAAATATTATTATAGATTCAGTATAATACTCAAAATTCTACATCGATATGTAGAATCAGTAATTCTACCTAACAACATTCCATTGCCATATTTAAATCACACATTTGCGATAATGTTCTTTGTGTGTTCTTCAATTATAACATTAAATCGAATAATAAAAAGGTATTATTCTCGTTAAAACTGGTTTTGTCTGAAAAGCAACTGATTAGCTGAATTATAAATTTTATAGCAGATAAAAAACATAAACATATAGTGCATATAAAATTAGTCTGCAATTTTGTTTAATTTATTACAGAGTCTTAAGCAATGACAGCGAGATAATAACGATTGTGCATGATTATGAACCCATGATTTCTCTATCTGAGAAAACACGTAGCACTCACCTCCAAGCTTTGTAATATTCTTTTAATAGTCGTTATAAAAAACGACGATGTTTATCTTGTGTGAGGCCAATGCTAGATGAGTTGATGATATGTATTTATTTGCTAACCTTCTCATTAATAAATATAAATAAAACAAAAGTGTCTAACTAAGTAGAGCATGTCATAAACACAGCTACAATTATCTTTTAATCACTCTTCTAACTAGACCAGCGATAAAGCCAACATTCATAATTAGTAAACAAAATTTATCGCCAAAAATCACAGACACTGTAAGTGTCCAAAGCTATGAATATCAGTGACTGATTGATTTGTGATCGAGCTGGCCAGCTGACGTCAGTTGAAATTTTGTGGCCATTTTTCATGACAAGTGCCATTTCCAATAATAAATCGACAAATTTTACCGCATGGCAATAAGAATGATTATATTGATTGGCCTAAACGCTGCAATGGCCGACAGCAGGGCGGTGAATCATTGACATTTCCTGCCACTCCTTGGCCAGGCTAAAGTGCAATCAGCTAAAGAGCTTTGAGCATGGTTCTGGAGTCTACTCTTAATCTTTTTTTTATACTATTCCAGTAGATGCGAAGCCCTATCTAAGCACTCACCTCTAGATTAATAATTTAGTTTATTTTTCAAATATGAGGAAAGTGACTCAAAGAACTCGATTAAAATCAATTAAAAATTGTGGAAAATCAATCAATAAACGACTATTTTGATTGCATTGGTTTGGGCCCGATTGTAATCAATTTAATTGCCATACTTACACTAAACGGTTGGAGTCCTTCCGTTGGCTTGGTGCTGGAACTGGGGCTGGCACTCACATTGGGGCGTGCCTCAATGCTGGCCAGCAGCATGCATATCCCGCACAGAAGCAGCAACAGTTGTCGCTGCAAACCGCAGCCAGGACTCTTTCTGTTGTGTATTGTTGTTGTTGCTGTTGTTGTTGTTGTTGTTGCAGTTGTTGGTGGTGTTGTTGGTTGTTTACTCGGTGGTGATGGTGGTGTTCTTGCCCGGTTCTGGCAGAGCTCACTTTGCTTAAGACTTATTGGACTAGCCAGCTGACAGGTAGAAGGCACAGCCAGCTGAATTTCGAAAGCAGCATAAGGAGAACTCGGACTTGGATTTGGTTTTGAATTGGGATTGTTATTGGGATTTGTTGTGCTGTTCCAGCAGGCGCGGCGGGCAAGGTTCATTTGTTGCTGCAACGCCGCCGTCGTAGCACTGTCGTAATCCTTTTCCGTGCGGCTTTTCATTCTGATGCTGCTGCTGCTGCTGCTGCCGCTGCTGCTGCTGCTGCTGCTTCTGCCCCTTGTTGATTTTTGTTGTTTGTTTTGGCTTCGAATTGGACTCGCAACTCAACTGAGTTATCGATTTCTGCGGGCATAATACACTTTCCGTCTGTAAGTTGGTATGTGTGTTGTCCTTTTACTTCATGTGTTGTCCTTAGCCTGTCCTGTTTTTCTTTATATCCTTACGTGCAATTTGTCGAGTGCCTGTAAGCAGAAGATTAAATAACATTAAATTAGGTAAGCTACTCAATTTAGTCTTTAAGTTAAAAAAAAAAAACAAAAAAAGACTTTTATTCAGAAAAGGATGCTAAGAAAAAACTCTCAGAGGAAGCATTTGAGCAAATAAATTCTATAAAGAACTGCTTTCAACATAGGCAATCGGAAACCAAAAACAAACTCTTGAACTTGGTCAAGTTGAAAAATTGCAAAAAGAAATGTAAAATAAATATTTTTACATTACAATTTGTAAGATAAAAATCCAAATTTTGATGTAATTAACTTTACGGTTCCTGGTTGACTTCAGTACATTCCGGGTCGATATGCAGACAGAAATTCAACAGAACAAGCTACAAAAGTCACTCGAAATTATTGGAAAACAATCTTTTAATATCCGACAGCACTTTGTGATCAGTTCGCTTTAATTTCGAACACAATAATCTCCGTGTATAATTTAACTTAACCTATCCTAATCGTAAGACTTATCAGACTCACAGATTCAACGACCGACCTGCCACAATAACCAACGGAAACTGGTTAAGAGACAGAAAATTCACTTGGCTTGAAGACTCCCACTTAATGGCTGTAAGACCCCCAAAGCTGCTGTCAGTCTAAATATCATCAAAAAAGCAATCAATTGATATGAAAAGTAGCTAAGAATAACTTCATGTGCTAAAATCACACGTAGCCACACAAATAGAATCTCCCCATTTTTCCGATGTTGATATAAATTATCGGACTACCAGCGAAGCCATATCATTCACAATTGTCATTGAAGCGCTTCGGTGATAGGTAGCTAATCCAAAGAAATGACATTGATTGATTCTATTAGGAAGGCTGAAGGCTGTTCAACTATTTACTTGAACTAATAAGAAAGCTATTTTCGTTCAGGTTCTCGATATGATTTTTACAGGACATCAAACCGGAACCGTTAACCGAAATAGTATAGTTAGTAATCAAAATAATACAGAGGTACGACATAGAGGTTGTTATCACTGATTTTTCAACTTTTGCCTACCATATCGAAAAAATCCTTGACCATGTTTTCTGAACTAGGAAATAAACTTTTCAATGCGCTATTTATTTGACAAAGTCCTTCTTTGCTATCAAAACAGCAGCTATAAAGCGAATTTTCCATCATATTTTATGCTGTTCTCTAATACTATAAAAATCCAAAGAATTTCCAAATGGTTTTTCATATAGACACCTTAATAAAATAACTTCTTTTACCGATTATAGCTAAGATAAAACGTAAATGATATTTGTATTGGTATAGTCCAACTTGGGAATCTTACACATTTATACCTTTTGGTTAAATTCCTTTGTTAAGTGGCAATCGATTTAATCAGACGTCAGTACTTTTAAATGCTATAGGAATTATTGGCACTGACAAGTAAATATTGACACCCCGCGATTTTTGTACTTTAACTGGTTAAATCCAGTGCACTTAGCACCACACAAAATTAGACACCGCTTGTTAATTGCCATAATAATGGCAACAATAAAAGTTAAGTACACAAACGGTATCTTCTGCTTTTCCATCTCCTTGTAGAGGGTAATATAAGCTTGTCATTAAGTGTGTAACTCATAAACTATATATACTTTCATAATCACATCAGGATCAGTAGTAGAATCCATCTTCCATAAGCACAACTTTACTTTACAACTATCTTGATAAAAATTTGACATACATATATCTATATATATTTTTGTTGCAGGCTTTACATATATTACCTGATCGAATCGGAACACTATGTTAAAGTTCTTGTATTAAAAACTTGTTGGTTTAACCAGATAACCAGACCAAACTCACAAAATATGAGTGTTATTATGATCCTCCCCAAAAAATGAATATATGAACGATCTATATAAAACATAAAGTAACGATTTAAACCTATACATAAATATATATACATACTATACATAATATTTCGAAATGCGTATCAAAATTCAGATGATGCTGGTTTGCAAGAGTATATTATCTTCGGCGTGCCCAAGAATCTTCATTCCTATTTGTATTTGCTGTTGGCCTCTCAGCGCTGAAGATAATAGGTGATTTTAATTTGGAGGCGCGAAAGCTGCCTGCAAAGCCGCAAATTCGCCGCCTGATAGCACACCCCAATTACAGTTAATATTCAATATGATCTCGTTACGGCTACAGCTTATCTTTATAGATCGCAGGGGATCGCAGACATTGTACAAAATTATAGCTGAACATTCGAGTAATTCGAGCAATTGATGTGTTGACATTTTGTAAACAGTCAAGTGCAATGCCGCGATGCGATCTTTATTGACTGCAAACAGTCTCCGTTTCTTGACCGTTTTCTTAATTATTTTGCCTTACCCTCAAATCAATTGAAAATGCAATTTTTCTCATATCGATGTTTGTGTTGCTGGCCTCAGCTAAATTATTTGCTATTCTATTCGAGCATAAATCAAAAGTTCCATTTACTCATCCTGAAAGATCGCAAAATGTATTCAATCTCTTGCGTCACAGCCTTGTTAAAAACTACATACCTCAAGGCTCAATACTCTACAATTCAACTCAATTGAAAAGCTTCAGAAATTGATTTACCCACTAACTGAATTGTATTATTCCCATCAGTAGGCCAACGAGGTGATTAAATGGGCACCAACCTGAGCAAATCGGGCAAAAATAATCAGGTGCAAATATTTTCAAGTGACTCTGACATAAAATCGTTAACAAATAGCTTAATCGCACTTAACCGGTAATCAAAGGCGTTAAGCGGCTTAAGGCCTTATTTATGTGGCAGCCGGCAGAGATAGGCAATTTGCCGAAACGCCAATTTGTATGTTTTCAAAAATAGATCAAAGGAAATTATAACAAAAAAAAAAAAACAACTGAAGAAATTTAAAATGGAAAGAAAGATTTCAATTAGTCATCATTAAAACAACTGAAGGGACTGGAGACTGGACTGGTGGGTGGGCATAGGTAATAACTAAGTAAACATGTCCACAACAAGAGCGCACACAAGTTAATTGGAATATTGAAGGTCAATCGTCATGGAAATGTAAACTGACAATGAAGGAAAAAGTAGTTATAAATAAAGTTATGAGTGCTAGAATAGAAATGCCGATTGAATTGAGAAAGTATCTTGAATTTTTTAGCTTTAATATTGGCCAGAAAAAGTAAGAATGTTTCAGTCGAGAGCGCTCGACTAGGGGATAATCTGAGTACAAGTGTTTACCTACTCATAAACAACCTGCGATATTCAAACCAACACTTAAAAAAATGCACATACACTGTTTGTGCGTAGGTTTGTGTGTATACAAGTGTGTTTGTGTGTGTGGATGTGTGTGTGTGCGTGTGCGCATGTATACAGGAAATACTTGTGGAGTATAAACACAATTTTCTTCCGCGTTTCTCCGGTGATCTTAATGAAATTTCTACACTTGATCAATATTATGTCAAGGTACACACAATAAAAATTAATGTAGAGTAAAAAAGTGCAAAATGTTTTTTTATTTAATGTGTAAAAAGTCCACATTTTGTAAAAAGAGGGTATTCAAATATAGAAATTTGAAATGAAAGCTAAAATAAAAATTGAAGTTTATTAATTAATTTATAAATTTATAAAGAAAACAAAAAAGCCAATTATATAATAAATGATTGAAAATTAATATTTAATAATATTAATTAAAGTTTAAATTTAAATTTAAACAAAACAAAAAAAAATTAAATAAGGGATATATAATCTCTGTGATTGTAAAATGATCCAATACTTGGGGCAACGACTGAGGAAACCAGGAAACTTGTTATACAATTTTGCAAATATATTTAGACCCCTTTTTATCCATTGTTATTGGATTCAGGTTATAAAAATAGAATTCATCGCAAATAGGAGAGATAATTATTTGCTTAATAATTTTATTGACTCTTGCCCAATATTGACTGCTGCTGGCAATGAATTATGTACTATTGCCAATGTATTTTTCCGGTTTTCCCGACACCTGAGGCAAGACTTTAACACAAATTCTATTGACGTATTTTTTCAGCCGTTAACTATTTACTTTGGCCATTGAGCTGAAAGTCTGTTTTTTTTTTATAATAAATGCAAATATTTATATGAATAGAATTTTTTAGCCGTTTTTAGCCGCTGGCAAACTTGTTTAGACGGCTTCACTCGAATTCAAATTCAAGTTCAAGTTTGAAGAGGGGAACTTTATGTAGCCAGAAATTTACGGTTCAGATTGGTCGACTCGTTAATGGTCTGGCAAAAGTTCATTATGATATTTACAGTAAATTTCAATAATGTAGAGCTTATAGTTCTGGAGATCAAATAGCGTAAAGACCAGACAGATTAGATTCAATTGAGTGGCTTATGTGCTTTTGTTTAGACACAAGGCCAATTTAGATATACCCATTGATATTCATAGTAAGGTTATAGGGCATAGCAAACGCAAATGTGAATTATTAAAAACGCCATTTGTTCATGGGTAATCGACGGATATTTTTTGGACGCGTACCAAGAAAAAATGTGTCTTTCTCTAGCAGATATTCAAATTGAACATACATGTATATATATTTCGCAAATGCAGTCTGGCATTGGAGCGTACTATATATGGCAGATGTGTTTGTTACTACATCAACGGATCGATATACAAATAAAAATATATGTATATGCATATATATTTATGGTAATGATTATGCAAGCAAAACAACTTTTGTACTTAAATTCAGTTTTGGGGGGCTATCTAGTCCTTAAACTTTGACCTTACACTTGGCTATAGAGTTAATCGATAGCTGCACGCGCCGAGTCAATTACAAATTGTTTTTATTACGGATGCACAATGGAAACAAAACTCAAATAAAAAATGTATATCCCAGCCAAGTCAAAATCAAAGGCAAACAGAGAATGGCAACAAGCCGCAAAATACTGTAAATACATATGATTAAAACCGGTAATGAGCTGTGTGAACCTGTTCCAGCTAAAGGGAAACGTGGAACCTGGTAACAACGAGAAACAGCTGCCAACTCATGCAATTTATGAGTGCCAAACAATTTTAAAACAATTGCCACATGTTTAGACAATACGAATGCCTATATACCTATATATATACATATATATATATGTAGGTAATTATGTGGGTAGTCGAATGCATTCGTCGCAGTTGCATTTCTATGGCAATGCCAAATTTCAATAATGCACCACTCACAATTCCCGCCTTCCGGATTCTGAGCCCTGAATGTGTGTCAAGTGCCAAGCAATGGATTGGGGCAAGGGGGGTGGAAAAGTGCATTTTCAAATCATTTATCCTTGAAAGGAGGAGGTAGTCAAGTGCCAAGTGAAGGCACAACTCAGTTTATTAAGTTTATTATGCATTTTATGTTGGAGAGCAGCAATAAACTTATGTGAGCTTACTGCTTACTCTTAGGGGAGCTCATTATATACAGTTATGCCCTTAACCAAATAACAGTCATTTTTTTCATTTACTCCGAGGGCAGCTTATATGATATTAGATTTAGATGATGCCTATTTGAGTGAAACTCTTCAGAGATTTGATACGCTTGGATACTGATTTATAAAAGTTAATTAGATATTTTTGATTATATTTGAAAATAAATACATTATAATTTTTACGGTTCCCTAGACAAACTAAGAGCAGCTCATTTATTGGTGTTTTTTGTGTGCGTCGAGGTTACTCGTATGCGTTCCCACTTTAACTCAATTTATTGATGTTTTATACTCTTGCATGGAAGACGGCATCTCCAATAAATACAATAAATATTCTTGAGCAGCAGCATTAGCCGGAGACACCCTGTCTGGCATAGCCACACAAATGTGCAGTTCTCCGAACACATATAAATCAAATTTGTTTAAAACGCACAAAAACAAAATTATATTTGGAACTCAGTATCAAAATTTAGATGTCAGTCTGCAAGGGTATGAAATCTTCGGCGTGATTAAGTTACTTATAATCAATGTTCAATTTATAAATATTTTTGTCCAACATATATGTATTCGAATTCCAATTACGTTCATATTTTTTATTCTCAGCTCTCCAATTACAAGCTCTCACAAAATCGTTAAGCAAAATTCAATCAATCTTCGCAGACAACCCACAAATTTACGAAATTCACAATCAAAAAAATGACCAAAACATCAACAACAACCAAATTAATATCACAAATCAAACAACCAAATTAATATCACAAATCGCCGAAAATTCATTTTACGGTTTTTGGCGACAAACGATAAGCGCGAATTCTTGGCTTGGGAAGAGGGAGCGCAGGAAGAGTCGGTCTGTGGATAAAAACCCCTCTGAAATAAATGTAGCCTTTGTATTTGGCACCCATGCGCCTTCGTAATTGGTGTGTTGTTGCCTTTGATAAGCAGGGGGCATGTGGCAAACACATATTTATGTGTGGCGAGGGTTTCTTGAACTGAAGCAATGGCAACTTGTTATACTGAATAAAACGTTAAGCGAAATCGAGCATTGCGATTTCGTAGAATTCTTATCACAAAAAAGTCGATGTTTTGATTTTAATGTTCTATTTCCCATTGCTTTTGAGATTACAAAATATTTAAAGTTCCATCAATTCACACCCCCATATAGTTTTAGCACATTTTTGAGTAGTGGGGGTCCCTTGAACTGGGTCAATGTCGATTAATGTTATTGACATATTAATTAAAACATTTGTCAAAATCGAGAACACTGTTTTCGTGGAATGCTTATCAGGAACAAACACATCGAATATTGATTTATTTTTTGTGCCAGTTCTCAGCACTATTAAGTTTAAAAAATATTTCAAGTTTCATTATTTCACATCCTAATAAACCGAAACCTGTTCGAATAAAACTCAGATGTCCCGAGTTTTCGGTTAGTATGATCTAAACAATTTATGATATCAAAGTAAATTTTTTTACCTTTGAAGTTTAGTTTGGGCTTAGACGTTGGTTCGAAACTTGATCAAAATGATATCAATGAGTTTTAAAAACAATTTTCAAATATCACACAATTATAGATATTGATGGAATCATATAATAGATTGTGACCTTTGTCCAAGCTACTCATTATAAATTAAATGATATTATGCATAGAATTAACACACAACTTGCAGAATGTTGTTATCGAAACTATTATCGGGATTTTTTTTTTTTTGAGCTTTTGTTATTAATTAAGATCTATTATTCGTCATTTTTATAGATAGTAATGTGGTCAGAAAATTTACAACGAAAATATCTCAAGGTATTTAGGCATTAGGTAAATAAATTCCAGATAACAAAGTTTGATTTGATAAAATGGCAAAATAAATGATTCCATCATTATGTGAAAGACAACTTTTGATGAAAATATACCCTAAGCTCAAAAGACTTTCAAAGAAAAGAAAGATATGTTTTGATGAAAATATGCCCTAGATTAAAAGACTTTCAAACTGACTGACTGTCGAAATGATAGAGTCAAACAGCCGTGGCCCTGAAAATGTTGTAAGACCTTTCATCGCAAGATATACCAGCAATAATTGTAGGTGAGTTTTCGTAGACAGACTCTGTGATTTTGACGGTTTTATTGTCTTAACCCTGGAAGAAGAACAATGTAGCACAGAGTTCGTTCCCCGCCAATGACTGGACTAAAAAAGATGTTGGAATGCGTAATGCGCTCGCCATACAAAGACCCAAACATTGTGTCAAAGAAAAACAGAAGAAAAACACACAGAGAGGAAGAGAGAGAGAGAGAAAGAGAGAGAGCGTGTGAGAGAGGTTAAGAGATCGGGTGGGTGAAGCGCTGCAGAGCCAAAAAGCCAAAATAAACATGAGAAGTACACCTTTTTGGTTGGAAAATTCATTGCATTTGGAAAACAAATTATGAAAAAAAAATAAATGTCTAAAAATACACGCACACAGACAGAGTTTAAATATATAGAACAGAATTTACATAGTATATTTAAAATATACAACAATTTATTTTATAACATAGTAGTTCTTACGCACGTTTTGAATTTTTGCTTTATATTTTCAAGTGAGTTTTTCCCTTTTGACTTCCCACGACAGCACGTCAAAGAGCAGCTGTGCCTTTAGTCTGGTGTTTTCCGATTTTTTTTTGGATTTTGAAACATTGAGTTATTTTGTGGTGTTTATAAATAACATCAATTATTGGCACAGCATGCTTAAATATGTAATATTATCAAAAAATTCAATTGCGTTTTTAAGTTTCTATGCGCGAAATTGGCGCAATTTTGACACAATAAAAACACGTGTTTGCCAATTCACAGATAACTGTAAATATTTATATTTAGATGAACATTTTGTTTATAATAATTTACACACTTATTTATTTTTTAATTTCTTTGCGAACGAACGAAAAACAAACTGCATTGCGCGCTCATAAGCCGAGAACTGAAACAGAACAACAATCAGCAGCAGGAAAACTCATAACACAACACAGACGCATGAACACACACGCTCGCAGAGAGAAATCGACAGCGAGCGAGAGAGATATGGAGAGGCACGCGAGCGAGGGAGGGAGAGTGAAGAGAGAGCGAACAAAACGCCGGCTGCTGCACAGTGGGCTTGCTTAGTTGAAAAAATTTTATCATTTATATTGAGCGAAATGCAATGTGCAAATAAAATATATAATGAATGAACTCTGAGTATAATAGATTTAATCATTACACGTAAAATAAATATCTAATATTTAATAATAGTAATAATAATAATAATACAAATAATTATTATAGAACAAATATAAGTGTGATAATAATAATACAATTTTTGCTGGTAAAAAGTCAAGTGTTTCAACTTAAACTCCAATGTATTTAGAATCCAGTCGAGCTTCGTCTTCAGCTTCTGTTCAAATTAAAAACATCAACTATGAACAAATAAAAAATACTGAAGATCATTATAGAGCCGCTTTCTACAAATTTATTACTAAATAATACTAAATAAATAAATCCATTGCCTTTGTTAATGTTATATTAATTCAAATTACTCAGCAAAGAGTTGCAGCTCAACGTCTGATTCAGATATAGTGTAAAGAAATAGTTGAAAGGACTCTCACATCTGCATTACTATTGTTTTCTGCATTCGGGTTGTTTATATTTTGTTCAGCACTTTTCATTGTTAATTGGAATTAATAATTGAGTGAACAAGCGAAGGAGGGCATTCTTGGGACTTGCAGTTTGAATTAATTATTACTATGTGTGTGTGTGTGTCTGCACAAGGATAATAAGACCCACACGTAATTCGTTTGTAATTGCAGTGTACACAGTGCCTGCCAATGTGTGCGATTCCATTCTGCCTGCCATTGAAAATGTATGCACACAATGTGTGTACGAATGTGCTGCTTTGGGTATTTCAATATCAGGTTCATGGCATTTCCATATCGATCCATATCTGTGCCACAAAAAATAAAAGAAAAAAGGACAGCCAAGCAGTTTAGCCAGTTGTCAGGATAAAGGATGAAGGATGACGGTGGTGGTGGTAAGCTGACTGGCGCCTTCAAACTGCACTACAAATATGAGAGATATCTGTAATGTGCACACAAATTGTTTTGTGTATACACATTATCCTTGTACTTGAATACAGCATGCACTAGGATGCACATAACTGATACCAACAAAGGACACGTGACTGAGATCCCAAGACGCACTAAAGTGAAGTCTTAGCAAAGTTTGAACCCTTAGCCAATGGTGAATGCCTACTTTAGTAACTGTAATAACTATTTTGAGCTTACATTAATCGAAAAATTTCAATTTCCTCTATAATTATATACATTTTACAACAATAATAAAGTTAGGCCCATTTTATAACGGTTTTAAATTGAAAGTAAAAGTTTTTCCTTAAAAGTTTTCTGCAGCGAATTCGCTTTGAATCAAAAACATTATGCTCAAAATCGCGACTAACCGCTACTTGTAAAGAGTTTTCGCAAAAACAAACCCAATAGCAATAATAATAACAAAAACCGCAGCCGCACAGCTTTTATAGCTTCAAAAAACACAAAACTTTTTCAAAGAGATGTTTTACTGGAAACTGGTCGCATAAAAGTGTGGGGAAAAGAGGAGTACTTTGAGTTCAATCGCCTTAAGCATTTCATTGTGTGAACGCAAACTTTTTGTTGTTCGAGATCGTTATAAGTACGTTGAATAAAATTTAATAATTCACACACACACACAACTAAATAGCAACAAAGCAAGGCAGTGATGCGTTATGTAATGGGCTGGCACTGCTCAAGGACGCTTGACAACGAGACCAAGACCGAAAATAGCCAGAAAGCAGCAGTAGAAGTAGTAGTAGTTCAAAGTAGCAAACAATATATGTAGATAATAACGAAGAAGAAGAAGAATGAGAAATTTATTAGACTTTTGCAATGGCCATGTACGAAGGACGAAAGACACGCAATACTCATCTAGTAAATCAGTGGCGTTGAGAGGCAAATAAATGTAAGGCTGGTTGGGGCGTGACAAATAGACAATAGTTATTTCCTTGGGCATGGCCAAATGGAAAGACCACAAAGAAAAAAAATCATACACTCACACACAAGCCGTCGCTACTTACATATTTATGTGTGAGTAAACATTTCATGACAGTGATACATAATTAAAAGCGATATCGATAGACAATTGTCAAGGTCCACTGATCAAATTGAAATGCAGCTAGGCAAATCGTAATACTTGAAAATGCAATGTTGTGTATGTGCATGTGTTTGTATAGTGCACATGACAAAAGAAAATCAACCAACATGGCGCCTGCAATGCTGTAGCACACACATACACACATACACCCTTCCAGTGAAAACTTAGCATGCTTTTGAGCGCTACATCTGCAGCTACTTTTGTATGTTGCTGTTATTATGGCTTGCAGTCCTAATGGAAACGCGTCAGCAACGATAACGCATTGTGACGTAAAAATATAGACAATGTCGGCGTCGTTGTGACAACTTGTTTTTGTTTAGAGTAGGTACCGTTAGCGTGGGCATCACATGTGACATGCGCATTACTTGACGCCGCCTGCCTGCCTGCCTGCCTGTCTGCAAAAACAGATGTTTGCCTTTCGTTGCGTGGGAGAGCAAGCAAATTGAGAGAGTGAACGCGAGAGAGATAGCAAAAGTATTAGCTTCATTTTTACAACACTATCAAAGTTAGGAAATGCTTTTTAGTTGCATCAAAAGCGGCTCATTAGGTTTATAACCTGGCAGATGCTATACTGTATAGTATATTTGTCAATTAAGACTCGGTTTTTTATTATGCAATTATAATGATAGTATTTATTTAAAAAAACGTGCACAGTATCAGGCTAAAGGCAAGTAAATACAGTAGTCTCTCAATAAATGGAACGCTTAGATTTCAGAGTTTATTACAACTCATACTTTTGAATTTTGAGAGATATTTATTTCTTTGGAAAAATGTAACAAACAGAAGAATTTAAAATGCAAACTGATGATTATTTTGTACAAATCCAGTTGATGAGCTACCACTGTATAAAATTATGTAAGCTATACATACATATATATTTATATTAAACAGATACCAGATGAGGTTCTTTTATAAATAAAACTTACCGTTGCAAAATATTTGTATTGTGCCAATTAGCAGATATACGCAATGTTTTAGTATTTCTGCCCATTTCTTTTGCTTCAATAATTAATTTTTAATTTCGTTTAAATATGTATTGTAAATTAGATCTTTTGTTTGTTGTTCGTTTTCTATTGAGGTTTAACACTTGTTTGGCTTGCTTATTGCTGACGCCGCATATCGCATAATAATAATTGATGTAATTTTAGTAGCACTAACAACTTTCGGCACACACACACACACAAACACAAACATAGCAAAACTGCTGTGAATGTACTGGTGGGGGACTAGGCGGCGACAGCGGCAGAGCGGCCCAACTCCTCGTTCCTCCTGCCTCCTCCTCCGGCAGTAGCGTTTTCTTACAGCGAACGCTTTAGCACGTTGAAGTTTTGCATTAGATTTGCCGTTTTCATATAAACAGCAAACAATTTGATTTGATTTTTGTGGAAAATTATGTATTTACTGATATCGAACTGCCGCCGGGCCATTGCCATTGCCAATTTGATGGGACACGCACTGAAGACTGAAGTTTTTTCTGTGCCTCTGAGCTTCACCTTCACGTGTGGCCACAGGACATTCGGCAGCGATATGTCCTTTATACTAAGAAAATGTACTAAATTTGTCATAACGGTGAAATCAGGGTTACTGTTTTTTTGAAACTGCTTGCAATAAGTATCGATACTTGAAAGGTTATTCACAACAGTTCCCGCAACCCTGTGAATGGCAGAAAGGATGATCAGAACGCTTATCGAAAAAAAACCGCTAAATCTATTTTCAAACAGAATTAAAAGTATAAATTTTTAAACGTAGTTTTGCTTAACTTTACATTGAGTTTATTTTGTAATTAACTTTTTAAAATACACACTAGAAAATTGTACAATTTCCACAAATTAGTTTCACTTTACGTTAAAATAGAAAAAACAAGGTATTTTTATTATTTGTTTCGGTATTGTTAATTCAAAATGCGTTCCAAGATACGAAAAATAGAACTCCCATTTTAGTTCAGTAGTTAATCCTCGAGAAGCGGGACGACTTCGAGCCATACTGTCGATCATCTCCACGCGAGCTGCCGCCGCGTTCCCGATCGAATTTCTCAATTGAACGCTCACGGGAGGATTTATCCTGTGTGGATACAGCAGATAAATATTAGCGAGATCATATATATATATATAATTATATATTTAACTTACTCTATGGCGTTCCCGTTCACGCAAATCGTCATCGCCATTTTGTGCTGAAAATTGCGTTAAATCTTGAATGTTCTGTATAAAAGTGGCAATTTCTTGCCTCACCTTCCCGCCGACGCTTGTGATCGCCGCTGCCAGACTCCTCGTTCCGATCCCGTTTGCGACCCATCTTGCGATCCCTTCGTGCATCGCGCTCCTCATCGGACATCTTGTCCTTGTTGCGCTCTTTGGTCTTGAGGCCGCGCGCCTTCTTTACACTATCTACGAGCTCCTCAACCTTCTGTAATGGTACAATGTTAATAATTGGCAACAACTCACAATTTGTGCAATTTAAACGAATGGTTTTTGTTGTTGTGTAAGAAATTAACAAACAAAAAAAAAACAAAAAATCAAAAATGAAATTAAAATAAGCGTATAGAAAAAACCACGCCTAACCAGCCACTAAACCGTCGCGCGCCCCTGTCCCAGCCCCATCCCTTTTGCCACCAAAGGTTGTCCTTTGGTTGTCCTTTATCCCCACAACGAGCTGATCACTTACCCGTCCGCACACGAGAGGAGATCAAGATCAACGGGATTTTAACAACTAAACGCTGGTCTGCTGCATATCAAGCTGGAGAAGCCGCAGAGTCGCAGTAAAACATCCAGCATCAAATAGGTTTCCATTTGGTAATTTGTCGATTGTTTTTTTTCTTTGCCAGTTATTGGTCCCTTGGAATACAGATGGGTTTGTAGATTGAGTTCAGTCTTCATTTAAGCTGGTTACTTTTTCGTAAGTCCTTCAGCAGTCTTTGTTTCCAGATTGTACATCGGCTATGCTTGGATTAAGGTTTTAAGCTCGGTGGAACCTTTTGGAGAATTTATTGCCATTGAAGATTTATTGTTGCACTTCTCGAAACTTTTCATTGTTTTTTGTTTTTGTTTTAATATGTTGTCGTGCTCAAGTGAAGATTTTGTCAGGTCATCAAAAAATGCAATGTGTTGGGTTGAATATTGCTTCAGCGGAATGCTCAGGGGAATGTGTGATCCTTTTTTTTTTTTAATTGTTGAATGAATGTTTTAAAAGCAGTTCCCATCGTCTTTGTAGATGTGTCTTTCAAATCGTCTGGTTGGTTCCTTCGATGTATTTTTGTGTTGTTTCGATAAATAATTACATGTTGTGTTCACTTCTTATTCAGCTATGGATTTCTGATGATCTTCTGATGAATTTTGGAAACTTGGATTATATCGCTGCCTTGTCGATTGAATTTGCTTTAGCCTCATCAGCTTGGGGGAATGTGCTCGAAGATAACGACTGCTTTCGTTGGGTTACATCATCAAATGATATGGATGGATATTGTTCGATTCCTTGGTTGGCATCAACTACATATTCAGATTGTGTTTCTCTTGGCGTTAATTCGTTCAGCTTCGATTTAAATATGTCCAGAGTTTCAGTTGATTTTATAGTTGAAATTGATGCAATGATGATTTGAATTTATTTGAAAACTGTTGATCATTTTAATTTTGCTCCGTCTGCTTTGTGTCTTCTCAGATATTCCCGGTGCAGGTATGCATCTTCACAGGGTATACAGCGACTTCCACGACTGTAAGCTCGGTTCGTCTTTGCCTTCCTTCAGTGGTTGTTTCTGTCGTCTACTTATGTAACTAGCTTAGACATAAACTACATAACAAAACAATTTTAAATTGCATAGGAAAAAAAGGTTGCTACTCTTTCTAAAAAAGCTGCCTCAAGTTCGAATTCACTCCAAATATTCGCAATTAACTACTAAATACAGTTGAACTATGTGCTTATCAACTAAAAATATGGAAACATTAAAACTAGGCTACGTCTTCCCCAGGAGGATGGCACTTGCTTAACGAGGACGAGATCCGCAATTTGTGTCCAGTAGAATTATTGTTACTTTTTTTTTTTTTTGGTGGTTTGTTTGGTTGGTTGGTTGTTGGTTTGGTTTGCGTTGCGTTGAGTTGGTCTGACATCTCTTCTGGCGGAGGAGTCATGTGTGCGAATTATGCTTGTTGTTGTTAATCGCCGCTTTCGTTGATTGCTCTTTATGACTCTCTTTGTTTTTTTATTGTTGTCAGTTTTAATGCCCTCCATTGTCTGGGCGTTGTCTTAGCGTACTATGTATGCAACCACATGCTACTAACCTTTGAACTTGACGACGACGATTCCATTTTACGACGTTTAGAATCTAAATCGATGGATGGATATTGCAAATTGGATTAGTTGCATGTGCTCGAGGCGAGAGTCGTCAGTTTTAAGCTTACCTTTATCATATTCAATTCCCTCGTGACTGCGTCGATGCTGCAGGGAACCATTGCTCTCATTGGACACCGAACTCAGATCGCGATCTCGCTGGCGTCCCTCGTACTCTTCGTAGTGGCTGCGTGGATGCTCCTGGCTGCTGCCGCTGCCCGTAACAAGATCCACCGTTTCGACGCCATCGTGTCGATGTTGATTGCGCTCATCCCGACGCGATAGCTTTTCGCGCTTGTGGGCGCGCAGAGTGGTCGCCTCCTGCTCCTCAAGACGCTGCGTCCGTTCGCGGGCCCGCTGCTGCAGCTCCGCCTCGGTGCGCAACTCGATGCGACCGTCCTTATTGTTGCTTGGACGCTGCGAGCTGCGTGTGCTGCTCAAGCTGTGACGCTCCTCCCGCTCCCGTTCGCGTTCGCGATCACGTTCCAGCTCACGACTGCGTCGCTGCTCGCTTCCATTGCTGCTGCTCGTGTTGTTGTTGTTGCTGCTGTTGTTGTTGGCGCCACTGCCGCTAGACTGCAGATCCTCCTTGGCATCGTTGCTGCGATGCGACTGCGTTGTTCCTCCTCCACTCGAGTCCCGTTTACTCTCGCGTTCACGCTCGCTTGTTACCGGCGCCGGAATGGACTTTGAGATGGAAGCCACCATTGTGGTGCTGCTCCCATCCGCTTTGCTAAGCTTCACCACGCCTCGCACTGCGGCACCTGAAATAGAGGAGCAGGGCATTAAGCTAAACACTAAAAAACTCCTACCAAGCGCTTGCCAGGAAGAGAGACTAAGCTTCCTTGGCAGACAATCGCAATAAGCAGAATTAGAACAGCTTACCAGCCTTAGCGTCCTGCAGCTCCTTGCCACCGGCTGTCTTTTGTTCGTTGCTGTAGAAGGAGGATGAAACGGTGACTGGTTTCATTGGTGTCATGGACGTTGTTGTTGTGGCAGTTGCAGCAGCAACAGCTGCTGTTTTCTCCGTGGAGAGCACCTTGGCGTTACTAACTGGCAATGGAGGCACGCTATCCTTGATCGGACGCTCGGCTACCTGATGGAAATCGCTCTCCTTGAACATGTGCGGCGTCTTCAGCTTCAGCTGGCCAATGTAACTGGTGGCGATGGCAAACAAATCGGGTCGCTGCGTCTTCTCCTCCTCGCGCACTTTGTCCACCTTGCGCTCAATGATCTGCTCGAGCTTGGAGAGGACCGGATAGTGGGGCAGGATGCGCATCAATATGATGAGCGCATTGCGTATCTGCATGAAGTCCTTCGAGTCCAGACAGAACACAATCGCTTTGGTGATTTTATAGTGCCACTTGTGGCACACATGACGATAATTCTCATAGCCCACATGATCGTTTGTGTCCGAGAATTGATTGCTAACGCGGAACTTGGTCACAAAGCCAGGATAATTGGCACACTCCTTGTTGAACACGGCCTGATCCGAATGCCAGCGCATCACCGTCTCCAGCATGGCACACAGAAAGCGGCCATAACGCGTCGCCTCACCCTCCGTACAGGATGTCACCGAGTACGTAATGTCGCAGAAGAGCTATGGATTTACATTTTTTTAGGGATAAATAACAATCAGATTTAGAGGTGGATGAACATACCCGATCGTAGCAGAGCAGCGTGGAGAAGTTCGCAGTCTTCAGATTGTGTATGGTCTGAACAAACTTGGCACAATAGAGTGCGTCCAGGGCAGTGAAGGTGCAGCGCGGAAAGAGGCACAACTGCAGGAACTGTGTAATCGTATCATTCTTCGCCGATTTGGCCGAACGCAACAGGAACCAGCCATCCTTCTGCTCCTGCAGCCGTTGCAGTGTCTTATCCACATGCTCATGCTGCTTCTTACGCTCATCAATCAGTTTCTCCATGAGCGCTATATAACGCTCCTGCTCCTTTTTGTTCTTGGATTGATTCTGCAAACGACAAAGCTTATTATTTATAAATTCTCTATTTAGAATATTTATTTTTATTGTTGCTTTTACCGAATCTTTGCCATCGGCCGCTTGCTGAGCAAGCTGTTTGAGCTTGCCAATCTCACGCTGATAGATCTCGTTGGGCACATGCAGATCGTACATGCTCAGGCTCCAGAAGGTGACCAAAAACTGAGGACTGATGTCCTCCCACACCTTGGCACTGTGCAGCGGACGCACCGACTCCACAATGGGATTCATAATTAGCTGCGTGGCATCCAGATACTTTTGCAGCTTTTGTGCCGTTGTCAGCTTTTTTGCATTGGGATCCGCTTTGCGTAATTGATCGTATTTTTGCTGCAATCACAAAATAGACACAAATACAAATTCTTAAATGACATTCCAGAATAATCTCGTTAACACCTACGTTAATCTGATGCGTAAACATGGGACGGGCGAGGAAGAATGCGACATCAGTATTGATGTGATATTCGCGCAGCATTGTGATAATCGATGGCAAACGTTCCACATACTCATCCACCGAGCACGTGGAGCCCAGAAATGTGCCAAACTGCACCAACGCATCCTGGCACTGATCATACAGACTGCCCACCAGCTTCAGATGGCTGTGCGCTGCCGTTTCGCGATAGATGACGCAGTGCTTCTGCTGGGCCATCAGCAGGCAAAGTGTGACGGCGAGATCATTGTTGGCCAATGCCTCCTTCAAGCGATTCGATGACTTTTTCATGTTGCGCACCTGGCTAAAGTAGCCAGCCTAAAAATTATTAATACAAAATATGTGAATATTTATTGTGTTTAAAGTGCAAATTTGTACATCACCTCGCCACGCAATTGTTCACCGCCGCACAGCGCCTGCAGCTGATCGTTGGTCATCTCCTCGCAGGACTCGACACCGGCCATTTTGTGGACGAGCTCGCGAAGCACGAGCAGATCGAGACTCTTCTGCGACTTCAGCTGATTGGCGACATACTGCAGCAGGCCACTCATCTCGATGCTGTACTTCTTGTAGATGTTGCCACAGAATGAGGCGAGACTTTGTAGCCACAGTGAGAGCGAGGTGCCATCGTCCTTAAACCGACCACGACCCGTCATAGCGAGGGACTCAATTATGGAGTAGCCAAGGCAGTCAAATGATAGATTTGTCAAATATTTGAGCATATCGCAAACGGGTCCAATTAAATTATCATACATTTGGATCTGCACAAGGATCTAAAAAAATATAGGAGCAGAGGTATAATTTGTGTTGGATTTGACAAGGATTTATATTTATACTTACATAATCAAAGAGTAGCCCAGGCGCACAGTGACTGTACTTGCCGACCAGTCGTCCCAGCTGTTTGACATTCTCCTTGCTGACGCGCTTCATTAGCGCCTTGATGTCCCGCTGCGCCAGACCACACCTACGTATCAGATTCGGATGCAACTGATAGCTGTCGTTCTTCCAGCGCCCGTACATACTGTATCGCAAGTGATATGGAAAGAATTTGAGTACGGACCAAATTTCCTCGGACATTGGACAATTGGAGTCCAGATAGAGCATCGAGGGCAATATGCACGCATCCAGGCAACTGATGATGTCATAGTACTGCTGCTCCTGATCCGTATTCGGCGGCGGACCATTTAAACTGTCCACGCCCATGTCGAGCAATACGCTGCACATGATCCGCACCATTTTGTACATCAGAATCGTGTCGCAGTGCATCGCCGGACCCAAAACATTCGCCATTGGCCACGTATACTTGCGTAGATCGGCAAATTCGCGTACCTGCATCTTTGCCACCAGGCTGGCATCTTCGTACAGACGATTGCGACTGGGTTTGCGGCCGGCGGGCGCTTTGAAGCATCTCTTGTAGTAGATATGCTCGACGGAAAGATGCACAAGCTCGACAATTGCACGTGCAATTGGATCTTGCACCACAACCGATTGATCCGGCAGCTTCTGTATAATTTTGTACGCATTCTCCCAGTCGCCAACCTTGAGCAGCGCCTCGCATAGACCAAACTTTTGATTAGCATTGTATTTGTCCTGCGGAAAGCATAAATGATAAGTAAGATTCTTTATGATTCTTTCTGAAAGTTCATGCAAACCTCATCGAATTTCGTAGTTGTAGGTGGTGCTGGTGGTTCCTTGTCCTCATCCTTTTTGTTGGTGGAGATCACATGAAGTTTGCGCACCATTTCTCTGGCCTCGGCCAATTCCTCATCCCAATTTGCACGTATGCTGCCATCGTTGGGCGTCAGCCACACATAAATATCGTTCAGCTCGATGACGCCATGCTTCAGGAGCAATGCGCAGACATGATGCAAGGAGCGAGGTGTGCGAGACGCCTTAAAATGACAGAATTTGTAGCCGAGTACTTCGCATATTATGGAGCCAGTGGGCATATAGCTGCGTAGCAACGGTATAAAAAGCTTCCAGCGATCGGGACGCGTCTCAAAGGATTCAATTATTATATCCAGCACACGATTCGGATCCAGATTAAAGCAACCTTAAAATCGAGAATATAAATCAGGTTCACAAACTAAAATGAAATATTAAGTGTTACCTATCAATGATTTGATGATGTCCATGATGACATCGGGTGTTGTGTGTTCCTCAAAATCTTGATTCATTTCTGTGATCAGCTTGGCAAAACCCTCGCTCTCCTCGCGAAAGAGATTAAAACGCCTCTGCTTATAGCTGTAAAATATATTTAATACAATGCAAAATATATTACCTATTGTCTAGTTTGATTACTCCTATCATATCAACCACTTACTATAGCTTTGTTTTCACTTTGATGAATTTGGTGTAGAAACTTTTGTTCTTCACAATGCCCACTTCTTGGAGCGTATCAATTTCCAGTCGCTCCTTAAGCAATGCCTCTGGCAGCACCTTGTCGAGATCCTTGACAATTTGTACAAATCCATGTCGCTCTTCTTGCAGTCCCTCGGTCATCAGCGATGTCTCGCTGTCCAATATATTCACCACATCTAGTATGAGACTAGGAAATTCTTTGTGCAGCGCCTAAAACAAAAAATAAACAAAATTAGCTTATATTTAACTATGTGGCTCCTTTGTTTTTGGCCAAGACTTACGACCACATCGGTGAGCACGTGCAGCACAATATCCTTTTTGAGCTTGAAGCGAAGTGCTTGCCACAGCAGTTCGTAGACGGCATTTGAGATGCCCTGTTTAAATGCGCCATGCTTATCAAAGACGGGACTCTCCGGGCTCTCCTGCAGCTGTTGCTTCAGGTATTTTATGCTGGGCGAGAAATGCTCAAAATGAATACCCGCTAAATACCATAATAATATTGTACACACAATTCACTTCTCCCCGATTTATCGAAATGCTTGAATATATCAACGTTGAATAAAGTCTCTCCACCCCCTCCTCCCGATCCACCATTCGCAGCCGCCGTAGTCGCTGCTGCATCTCCTCCCAAAGTTGTTGGTGTTGTTGCCGATGTCTCGGCAGACGTCGGCGCTCCATCAATTTCTAGCGTCCCCGTCACACTGTGACTTTTGGGCAGTTTCCTCAAGCGCCGCATGCAAGCTATTTGTGAACACACGCGGGTAACAATTATTTACTTCTTTTAGTTCAGAACTACTCTTGTTTATTGAAAGATTTGACAAATTTTCACACTTTTCTCCAACTTTATGAGTGTGAGAGATGTGTATGGAGTATAAGTTTATCGATAAACATCTATCGAGTCAGGGCTGCAACGCAACTGCAGGGTTGCACTATGAACGGGTGCTAAATAATAATGGTATGCTGTTCACTCTGCAAGCCGACGCAAAATTAAATTCTTTTGAAACACACATATTTATTAAAAATTGCTTTAAAGTGCACACAAATGTGAGGGAATATTGCATGTTTACATAATTGCTATAGACGTAGACATAGATCTCGGCATGATATTTTTTTTATATCTTTAAAAACGCGGCTTGAACGTTGCCGGATATTGATTAAAGCGCGGACGCAGCGCGGCATTTGATTTTTCAAATTTGTCGCCCGTCTGACCCAAGATGACGCCGTCAGTCATCTTGCCGCCATCCTTGAAATTAGCTTGCGAAGAGCTCGCCTCGGCCACGTCGATTATGCGGGGATTCTTGCGATATCTGTACCACCAGTACTCAAAGACGAGCGTAATGCAGGCCATGCCAATACCCACAAAGATGACAATAAAGACGCCGCCAATATTTTGTATGGATATGCCATCCGACTGATCCTCCGGCTTCTCACAGTTGGCCTGCGCCGCGTCATTCTTCCACCATTTCTCCTTGAGCTTCTCAAGCTGCCGCTTGTTCAGCAATGTCAAAATGCTGTGAGGTAAAAATAAATATTTCGAATCTTTATTAATCATCATGAGATCTTACGCATTATTGAATTGATCCTTAAGATGTGAACCTTGTTGGACGGCAATTGCATACGGTTTGCGTGAGAACTCCTCTCCAACCACCTGCAGATCGCAATTGGTTAACTGCAGATATCGTATATCCGTTGCATCTCCGAGAAATGCAAAACCTGTTGCTGTGGACGAATTGCGCACACGCTTCACTGCCTCATCTAGGGAGGCGGGCAGACCGGCCTCCTGCATAGCCTGCCACATTTTCGTATATTTATCGCTCACTGGATAATCCCAGACGGCCAACTTGGAACGCTCCAACGGCGTCAGTGAATCGTTCAGCGATAAATCTTTCCAGATCTCATAAAACATTTGCTCAATATTCGCCATGCGTTCAAAATAGGTCATCGCCGCAGATCCATTTAGGGGAGCATAAAGAATCTTGTACTGCTTGGCCAGATCATCGAGTGACTCCACAGGAGTGTCCAAACGCGACACAGTCAAAAAGGCAGCCAAATTAGCCGTATACGAGGCGATGATGATAAAGCTACCAGTCAATATTAAAAGATGAAGAAAAATTGCAGCTAATAATTAAAAGATTTGTTTCTGTTACCCACCCAAAAAGCCACCAAGTGGCTGCCACCAAACGACCTGATAGATTCTTGGGCGCCTCACCACCACCCTGCGGCGTCAACGAAGTCATGCAGAACCAAAGGCACTCCTTCAGATTAAACTCGCGCTTCTCCTCATCGTCCTTGTACTTCTCGCGATTGTTCTGGTAGCTGTAGGGGCTCCAGCGATCGAAGACCCACATTAGAAAGCTGGTAAAGAAATAGGCAGCCAGAATGCACAGCCAGACATTCGTCTCGAGCACGGTGAGAAACTTGAACAGCGAACTGGGCGAACTGGGACGCTGCATCATAATGGTGATGCCGACCAGATCATAATATGGCACAGTGAAATCAATCACAATTTCCCGCTCTGCCATAACGGACATGCTACCCAGTCCAATATCGGCCTGTTTGTCAATCAATTTCTTCACAATCCCATTCCAATCGCCCTTCTCATCCATGTTCCCAAACTTGCCATCCTCCACCTCCTGAATCTCATAATCAAAGTGCACTATTGCCGCAATCTCATTGATCAAATCGATGCAGTATCCCTTGTAGCCCTTCGGTGCGGTCTCATCGCGTATTATAAAGGGAGCTTGCTGTAATTAAGATCATTAAGATTAATTTCGAATGTGGCACCTTAATTCTAGCTTGTAGAATAAGGAACATATGAGACAGCTGACTAGGAGAGAAATCAATAGATAGCACTTACCACCACAGTAAATATGCGATAGACCGTATCTGCGGTCAGATTCTGCATTTGCTGCTCATCCTTGACGATGAGCGGGGAGTCGAGGCCAGCTGTCCAGGTGCCTATCGATTTGCTGTTGACCGAACTGCCGCCACGAATCTGGAGCACATTTATGTCCATTTCAAATTTCATATAGCTGAAGCCATTAAATGGCTTTCGCGGTTGCGTGACCAGCTCGAAGGTGCCATAGGACGTTGGTTCGCTAACCTGTGCGAGCGCATTTTGTAAACAATAATTACACATAATTGATGGAGGAATGATGGAGGGGTTTCCCCCATTTAAACTGTAAACACCTGTGTAAAAAATTGCCTCAGATCAATATTGCGTTCAGGTGTATTGCCACCCTGAAAGTCGTCACACTTCAGATACTCCATGTCCTTTGGCCAGGCGCCCGACTGCAGCATTTCTCTAACGTAATTAATGAGTTAATTAATGTGTCGACAAAAAACCAAAAACATAAAGTATAATTATCCCACAATAGTAAAGACAGTCAATTAAATATGGTGAGCACAAAAATATCATCAGTTAAGACTTATTTTCGAACGTTGCTGTCAAATTTAACATGCACTTTTTATTGTATATAAATAAACGATTATATTTGTCAACCGAGAAGAAGTTTACTTTTCGTGACTATATATATATATAGAAAATAAATACTATTATTAAGATTTCTTGGGGTATTGTAATGCAAAAGTGACAAAAAAAAATTTTGGATTGCTTGAGAACAACCCAGAAATAACCAAAAAAAAAAAATAGTTAAGAGGAAAGGCTTTGTTTGTTGTCCTTCAATTTAATATGACTATCGAATATTAAATGAAGGTCAAAAAGTAAATCTAATCCTTAGACCTTTAATAATAGTAATCCAACTCACTTGATAGCCAAAAAGCTGCGGAGTGCCAGATCAAAATAGAAGGCTGATGCCAGCTGCGGTTCCTCATTCAGATTGAATGTGGTGCGCAGCAAGCCCAACCTATCCCGATATTGTGTGAATGCCATCGGTTTCATAAACATAATCGTAGCATTATCCCGCTGAGTGCTGACTTCGCCCTCGCTCTGCGTGATTGCGTGCCAGGCGAAATTGCGCTCAAAGTAGGCCGGTTTCACGGACTCGAGGACCATGCGTATGGATTGCAAATTGCCCAGAATGAAAAAGTTATTAATATCCAAATTGCGCAGCTTCTCAATTTGCTCCTCGCGCTCACGTTTGCCATCCTTGGCAATGGCCGTAATTACATGCCGTGTCTGAATGTTCTGCAGCAGTGACTTGTATTTATGATCCATGACAAAAGTGTCATCATAAAGAATGGCAGCTAAAGTATGGAAGACGATTAATTGTGGATTGGATTGTGAATTGCATATGTACACTCAAAAAAGATCGCCCTAAAATGAAATCGCCATAAAACTGGAGACCTTTTCTACTTCTTATAAAATAAACCGTCATTAAGAAAAAATCATTTCTAAAATTCAGAAACATGTAATGAAATTTATCGGCTCGCTTTTTCAACAAAATGAATTTAACTATTAACTAAAAAATCTTAAAATATTAGTGTTTATTAATGATGCAAGGAAAAAAAACCTCTGAAACGCACCGTGGAAATTAAATATATTTTTTCTAAATTAAAAAAAGGTTTGCTCTCCAATTAAGAAAATAAAAATGCTTGTTTTTCGAAAAATTCTTTCTGTTGAATTACTCGCGGCGCCAAAAGTACGGCGAACGTCTAAAATTCCGGTCGATTTTTGATCAGAGTGTATATATTATTAACCATTGGTAATGTTCAGCCGCTTGACAATGCTCCTAACTGCCTCGGGTATTATGTCGGCTGGCGGCATTACTTGCAACAGATACTTTTGCTTGGACTCATCCAGATCGCGCCACTGCCTCAAATCGCCCTCCTGGCCATAGGAGGCGCTAATTGTGGGCAATCCCAGTGCCTGGGTAAAGCTCTTAACCGTTTCCGAGGAAATGCCAGATTTTGTAGTGTCCAGTATTAAATGTGGCGTTTGTTTCTTATCAATGCTATCCACATACTTTGTGCAAACTGAGAAGGAAATCAATCAGTTTATATTAGTTAAGGAATTGCGATAATTCAAATTTTTATTTAGCTTATATACATTATTTTCGAAAATAAAAAACTTACTTGCTTCCAGCAATATTTTGGCATCCGTTTTATTCGCCTCAATCGATTCAATTTGCACCGATAAACCATAGCTGGGATTCTTCTTCAGATAGGTGAGGACCACCTCAATGGCCTTCGTGGCTGGCTCATTATCCACCTCATTTATAAAAACTGTTAAGGACACCACATTACTATCACACATACATACATACACATACACACAGTACATGCATTGTTTGCACTGTCAACCCAAAAAGCACTCAACCATTGAACCACTGAACCACCAAACCACTTAATGCTTAATGAGTTTACACAAGTCCATCAAGCCCTATCAATTGGAATTGCTTTCGCATCTATCGATTTGGCACTTACACACATTGATATTTTGACTGGTCTGAGCGTTGGCGATTTCCAAATGGTTTGCAATTTGCAGCCATGTCCACAGCAACCATAAATATTTGAATGTCTTCAACATTATCGCCAGGACCGCACATTGACCACACGCCACGAACCACAAAGGACAACTGAAAACCCGATTTGGAAGACATCGCAGAGCTGTCTGTCAACGGGCCAATGTGTGGACATATGTGTATCCTTGGTGATAATCAATTGGTTGACCACACAATCTAATACATGGTTCGTGTCCAATGCATAAGCGCTAATTGGCAACACTCCGCCCCATAAAAATAGGGGATATGGGTCAGTGATTCCACATGATTTCACATGCACACCATATACGTGTCCTTGACTTTGGTATTTATCCTGATCCCGTATACGGGAATGAAAGCCAATTAATTCTGCTTAATCTATATGCCAACTCACGATCAAATATACACTGTTTTTCAAAATACAGTGACTCACACCGAAATTTGCACAGTGTCAAAAAAAACAGGCTACTTTTTTACATAATCCTACCTAGCAGGTGGGGAAACCCCAGTGTATTGGGGTCATATATTAATTTAGGTGGTTAATACATGTACCTACCATAGGTCTTTGGAATTTTTGAAAAATAATGAATAATTAACTTATGGCAGGCAATTACATTATTTACTTGACGCTGTGCAAATTTCGGTGTGACTCACTGTATGTTGATCATGAACCAAGTGATGGCAGTGGAAAATTTGCTGGTGAATATAAAAAAACCAGAAACGACTTTTTTTATGAAACATTTTTCTGGTTTTTTTTTTCAATTTGCATTTTATATACATATTTACACAATATAATGAACCATTGCTCAGTGCATAAATAGAAAAATCGATTCACGTGACGAAAATACAAAAAATTTTATTACATTTTATATCTATATATGAAACTTTTTTGATGCCCAGCGTAATTAATAATTGTCAATGGCGCACTTAAAAATAAGAATCCCCCCGCCGCACAAATCAGACGATATCAATCAATTATTTAGCTAGTGGGCGTAATCTTAAATACAAACATTAGATAAGTAGCTACTAGTTACTGGCGACTAGCGTGCATTGTCATTATGCGTAAGTTTAGGTCTAAAGTAAGCTTTAACATACACAGTTCTCGATCGCAGTACATGGGCTGCAGTAAATATATAAATATACATATACAAATATGTAAATATATATATATATATATATATACATAGATAATAGAGGCCTATGCTATGTATATGCATATAAAATCTCACAAATTCCAGTCATCTGGGCCCGACTCCTCGTGCACAATGATGGGTGTGCGTGGCGCCCCGGGCACAGGTGTGGGCACCAACGGTACATTACTATGCATGCCCGATCCGCCAAAGAATGGCGGTGGCCTAAAGCTCGTGGGCGTCGCTGCATTCGAGCTGTGCGTCGATGACGCCGACGAATCACGCACCCGGGCCGCATCAAAAACAGGCGGCTGAGCGTAGCGATAATGCTGCCCCGACTGCTGGCCGGGCTGTGGCGTCCGGGAACGCGAATGCGACTGCTCCCGGCGTGCCATCATTTCGTGTTGGCGCTGTTGTTGCCGCATATGCTGCTGCTTCTTGAGCAACAGCTCCTCGCGCTGCTGCTGGCGCTGCAGCTCCATCTGCTTACGTTGCTGGGCCAGCAGCCGATTCGTTTTGCTCCATGGATTGCCGCCAAAGCACATGTTCGATATGAATACCACCGGCGAGAAGAGGCGCAGCGAAAATTGGCTACAACAAAAGTGAGACAACTTTAAAAAAAATATCAAAATATCTTTACTTCCGTTTAACTACTTACGTGGTGTCCACAATCGGCTTGGCCTCATTGCCGCTGAGTATGAAGAGCGGAAAGAATATAGAAAAGATGCAGCTGCTCACAATCAGCGAGCTGGACATATTTGTCAGCACTGTCAGCGGTATGCCGAAGCCAAAGAAATATGGCCAATTCTTCTCAATGTAGGTGAGGCGACGATGCAGCTCCCAGCCCATGTTGAACCATTTGTACTCGAATGAGTACAAAGAATACAGCAGGCACAAGTGTATAAAGCACAGCGAGGAGCCCACATATTTTACCGGCACCAGATTCACCAGCATGCTCTGCACCAGGAACAGCATTTGTACCACCATGCTAAACAGGAAATCGGCAACCAGTTTACTGATCCCAGGTATCAACTGTGGTCGTCCCTTACGCACACGATACGCTGCATTGGCAATGTCCGCGAACCACAGTGAGCTGACCACCTTGGAGAGCATGAAGATGGGCAGCACCCACATCATGCCAAAGATCAGAGACAATATCGGATGCAGCCAGCTCCACACAAAGGGCAAAGTATCCGACTGGGCGCCATAGAAGATGGTCAGCGAGAATTTAAGCGTAGGCAGCAGCACATTTTCGAAGAGCACAATGCTCAGCCAGGTGAAGCCTCCATTTAGCAGGCAACATTTAAATAATTTCTTTGCGATTTTCTTCTCGCTGCAAATGCGTAATAAAAATAAGAATCAAATTTAATTAGTGATGCGCTATTGTTAGGGGCACTCAATAATCAAGAAAAATAAATGTAAAAAGTAATGTAAAAACGACAACAGATTAACGAAAATCATTTATCGAGCATATTTAACATTCATAATCTATTGGTGAAGTGCCCCTTCTTGTGTATGGCATACTTACGCCTGCGGCTGCGGCTGCTCCTTTGGCTTCTTCTGCAAAATCTTCTCTAGCGTTCGCTCATCGGAATTGTGCTCCACCCGCTTGGCATACTCCTCTCGCATCATTGCCGCCGCCGAGCTGGGCACTGGCGATGTTGAACGTGTCTGCTGTGATTGCTTGAAATGATCCCTGTCCATGCGTCGCAGCTGGCGCATTGTTTCCAGCTCCGCATTCTGTCTGGCAACCTCATTGTCTATGTACAGCACCAGCGTCATGCCGCGTATGCTGTCCCACAGCCCATACATAATGCCCAGCGCGATGTTCTACAAAAAAAAAAAAGCACACACACACACATACGCGTACAAATCCGAACATATGTAAATTTACAATTTTATTTTGATATGTAATATATTTATATCTGCATAGTTACGCACCTTTATCGCTGCCATCTGCTGTGTGTATAATCTTGTTTCTAGCCAACACTAATTGCAATTATTACGACTTTTGTGAGCATTACAAAAATAGATGCATTTGTATTTACAGTTTTACAGTGCTGTTTGAAACGTTTTGTTTCCGTATAAATTTGCGCTGTTGCGATGACATTATTTCATAGTAACTCAAATTCTCAGTTTATACGATGAAGGCGACGTCATTAGTTTTTTGTCATATAGTTTTTTGTTGCACTTTTAATCCATCCTATTGCGTGACAGCCAATGTTTAATCTGTTTTATGATTCATCAATTTTGAACCTTACGCCATATACATATTTATGTATGTAATTTGTGATCAAGTTGTTTACCCAATGGCAATACAAAACAATTGTGCACTTGCAGTGACCGATTGACAACAAATCGAGCATTGTCTATCGATAATCACAGTGTGTGATTATAGCGAACGAACTGGTTCACATAGCATAGCCGAAACAAAAAATAAGAATTGAACGTTAGTTAAGTTTCTCCGCTCGCGGAAAACAGGTAGGAGGTCGCAACAGTTAAAATTTGGCAGCTGTTGTTTTTGCCAGAGGAAAAGCAGTGCTTACTTGTTGAACGTTTTTCCTGTGTGTGGGTGTGAATCGATTCTGTCTGTTTTGAAGTTGTCACAATAAAAGCAATGATACAATATGTATATTTATTTTGCGGCTATCAGCGGCACTTTTCAAATCAAGACTCGCGCGCCTGATTTTAAATTCAAAACAAACGCAAATCATGCGCTGATATATTATTTTAGTATTGTGTGTGACGTCCGTTGATAAAAGGCTTTATGTATCCTAAATGCCAATGTAAACTAAAACAAATGTGTGTGGATGTATATATATTTTAAGGCTTGCCAATACGCAAATAACTCGAAGCTTATTGATATTTTAAATCAGGTGCCAGGTCAATTAATGCCTCGCTTAAGCAGCGCACAATGCATGCGCTTTAGTGATTAGCAAAAATGCTGAAAAGATTCTGTTTGTTTGACTAACGCACATACAACCCACACTCACACACACACACATGCAGCCTTTGTGGAATGAGAAAATTTTCTATAAGAGCACTTTTCATTGCAGATTAATAACTCAAACCTGCGACGAGGCAAACCCCAAAAACAACCCCCACCAAAACTGATAGTGCACTGAAATAATCAATAATAAAACAACAAGCAACGACATCCATCAAATACATTTGCATGATGTGGGCCTGCAATAAAAAGCACTAATAGAGGGCAGCTGCTCCCGTCCGCCCGCATCCCGCCCCACGCCTTGCTCTTTTGGCCTTAACTAGATCTCAAATAAATAAAATCCAATAATCTTCGGAGATAACAGCATTCTTTGGCATTTGCAAAAGTAAAAAAAAAAAAACATGTCGAGGGAGGAACGCCTGCCAATTGTGGAGTGTGCCTCGAGCAGTAGTGGGGATGATGAGGTGAAGCCAGTTGTGCGTAGGCGTAGCACAAGGGATACCGAACAACTGGCTGTGCCGCAGGACAAGCCGGGCTGCTGTGATCCCAGCAGTGCGCCCCACCGATTTTTGGCCTTGGTTTTTATGTGCCTGCTGGGCTTTGGTGAGTTGACATTGGAGATTTCAAGATGAAATATTATCTTGTATCGTTGCTGTATTTTTGTTTTTTTTTTTTGCATCATGAAAATGAATACATATTTATATTGTATTTATTTCATTTATTGTATTTTATTCACAGGTTCCTATTTTTGCTATGATAATCCCGGCGCGCTGCAGGATGTCTTTCAGGAGGAGTTGCATTTGAATGCGACTGAATATTCATTCATATATTCCATCTACTCGTGGCCAAATATTGTGCTCTGCTTTGTTGGTGGCTTTCTGATCGATCGCGTCTTTGGCATACGATTGGGCACCATTATCTATATGGTCATCGTGCTGCTGGGTCAATTGATATTCGCCACTGGCAGCCTGATGGGTCAGTTTTGGCTAATGATTGTCGGTCGTTTTGTGTTTGGCATTGGCGCCGAATCATTGGCCGTTGCCCAGAACAACTACGCGGTGCTCTGGTTCAAGGGCAAGGAGCTGAATATGGTCTTTGGCCTGCAGCTGTCTGTGGCGCGTTTCGGTAGCACTGTCAACTTTTGGATTATGCAACCGCTCTACGCTTATGTGTCCAAGTTCTATGCCGGTTATACAGGCCTGGGCATCACTTTGTTTCTGGCCGCGACCACCTGCGTCATGTCATTGCTATGCACACTTATACTGGGTATGCACTTAGTCTTTATATATATTTTTAATTAGTATTAAATAAATCAATTATTGATATATATTATTGATTTAGGCTGGATGGACAAACGCGCCGAACGCATATTAAAGCGTAATAATAATCCTGGCGGAGAAATTACCAAGATTAGCGATGTAATGTCATTCAAACTGGACTTCTGGATGGTATCGGTCGTTTGTGTCGCCTACTATGTGGCCATCTTTCCATTTGTGGCCCTCGGGCAGACATTCTTCAAAACCAATTTCCAGCTGACTGCCGATCAGGCCAACAATGTCAATTCGATTGTGTATTTTATCTCAGCGATTGCATCGCCGCTATTCGGTTTTATCATCGATCGTGTGGGACGCAATGTCACTTGGGTATTTCTGGCCACAATTGCAACGCTCGTGGCGCACATGTTGCTCACTTTCAGCCATTTGAATCCGTATATTGCCATGACAATTATGGGCTTGTCCTATTCGATGCTGGCTGCCAGTTTGTGGCCCTTGGTGGCGCTCATTGTGCCCGAATATCAACTGGGCACGGCATATGGCTTGTAAGTGAAATCAATATCAATATATCTATATATATACTAGAATTTATAATACACACTATGTAAACTAGAATTGATTAGACACATTATATATATACTATATATTTTAACCACAGCTGCCAATCGGTGCAAAATATGGGCCTAGCTGTAGTCACCATTCTTGCTGGCGTCATTGTGGATTACAGTGGTGGCAGTCACTTCTGGCTGCAGCTCTTCTTTATGCTCTTCCTAATTAGTAAGTAATGAATGCACTTAATTAGTTAATCACCTGCTCTAATCAATAATCTTTTCGTTCACACAGTTTCACTGTTGGCAACATGCGCTATCTGGGCGTATGATCGGAAGCATCAGGGCAATCTGAATATGTCGCCGGCTGAGCGTGCCACATATCATACGTCAATGTACGTGAATATTGAGTCTAGTTCGTGAGCAAGCTATTGATGTTGTGTGTATTTGGTGTATTGATATTGTGTGTGTATCTAAAACTGTATATATCTCCGGTTAGTTCGATCACCTAACTAATCTCTACATTCTTCTTTCCAAAATGCTAACGAATAAAGCTCAACGCATCGCTGCACCATGGTTCTACGGCCTCTATTGGGCAAATAAAGAATATACAAAATATACAAATTATATATATATATATAAATAGATACATATATACTATGTACGATAACCAATGTGATGTTGTTTACCATCTAACTATCTATGTGTAGCAAAAAGTTTTTGTTTCTCTTCGCACACATTCGAAATATTCGCACAACTTTTTGTTTGATTTATAAGTGAACATTTTGACGCTAACATTCCAAAATTTGAACTATTGTTATAATGTATTTACATTTTGATGATGTTTGTGTATAAGTGTGTTATGTGCCCGTTGCCAAAGATAAATCTTTAAATAAAAATTATACATATCCTAGCGCAAATCGAGCTTTTCTTTTTGACTGAGTTAAATAAATAAAATATGGTGTATTGATATTTATTCAATTCGTGTAATTACATATGTGAACGATTTCAATTTGTCGAAATTATATAATTTATAATAAATTAAATAAATTAGCTAAAACATAAACAGAAATTCCAAAAAGGTGTTGGCGTGTTAAATATGGAAACTACATAGACACAAAAGTTTCCATAACGCATTGGACTAGAGAAAATTAAATTACAATCATTGCACAAAATAAAAAAACAAAATGAATTATGAAAACAATATAATCGATATTTTTTTCTTTCGTTTTTTGAGAATTGAAGCAAGTACATTGAAAAGTAGGATGATTGAAATTAAATACATATGAGAAAATAAAAATTTCGTTAATTTTTGTTTTTGTTTTTACTATTTGAATAAAAATGCATTTACGTTCATTTGTTGTTGTTAATTTTCGAACCGCTTTTCTTCGGATTGTGAGTAATGCCGTTTTCAACGAGCGTTCCTTCAATCAGCTGCATTTTGTTATTCATTATCATTGTAAGCATATTATATTAGTAAATATATATTCATCGTTTTTTAAGTTTAACTAAAAGCATCGTTATATTGAAAGATAGTTTGGTTCTTGGTTTCTTTTTCATATATAAATCGTCGTACTTTGTTTTTGTATAGCTCCTAACTAAGTGTTTTAGAATTTATTGCATTTGATTTCATTTGGTCGTTTATAATATATTAAGAAATGTACGCGACACGCTAAAGCTAAAAGCATAGTACAAAAAACAGAAAGATAGTTCGTGTGTGTGTGTGTGTAGTTTGATAGATTTGGGGACTTGATTAAGACCCCAATTGAGTTATATATCTGAGACACACACATTAACAATAGCTATTGCCAGATCTGTTGTTTGTTCTTTCCTATTCACAAAAACAAATCAATATCTGCAAATCGTTCAATTATATGTTAATGTAATGCGCTCGCGTGTTTCTTGATTTCCTTTTCAGTTTTTGTTATTCATCCACATTTTCAGTGTCGTCGGCGGCATCAATATTTCGTTTGGCGGCACTCTGAATGCTGGCGAGATATTTCTCACCATCAAAACGCTGGCTCTCATCGTGTAGATCCTGTGCAAAGTAGAGTAATGTATATCAATTAAAAAAAAAGTGTGCAAAATATAAAAATAATAAACTACACCTTTTGTTTACCTTGTGTGTATATACAAAACTAAACAAAATAATGCGTGTGAGTGTGTGTGTGTTTTGGGGTGTATTATGTTTAAAATGTACAAATAGTTAAAAGCCAAGCACCTCGACTTTGCAAGTCAGTTTTTTTTTATTTTACATATGCATGTGTATAATGTATATATAAATTTTTAAATGGGTTATGCTTGAAAAAACGCTTACATCTTACTTAAGACTAAAAAATGTGTCGCAATTGCAATTGTTAATTAGTCTTTGTTAAACATTAATTAGTTTGTGTGTGTGTGTGTTTTGTTTTGTTTGTTGGAACAAATATATAAGAGGTGTATATGTGTGTGTGTGGGTGTGGTTATGTGTGTGTGTGTGGGTGTGGTTATGTGTGTGTGTGTGGGTGTGGTTATGTGTGTGTGTGTGTGTGTGGTTATGTGTGTGTGTGTGGGTGTGGTTATGTGTGTGTGGGTGTGGTTATGTGTGTGTGTGTGTGGTTATGTGTGTGTGTGTTAATATGGATACTAATTAAGGTTGACCGGCATCTTTAGAATAAGCTTTGCGAACACTAAATCTGCTTCACAGCCAAAATACAGATTCCTTTTTCTTTTTGTGAAATTACAAATTAATTTTCATTTGCTTTTCAATTTTTTTTTTGTTCTTTTTTTTTTAATTTAACATTAATATCAAGATCAAGAAAAGTCTGCGTTTTGTTTTATATTTAATAATACTGGGATTAATATTTTTATGATTAAGCGTATGATTTGATAAAACAAGATGGTATAATATATAAGAAAATTCCTTTACGTATGCTTTACGTAAACGAGATGAATAAAATACGAATATGAATGAAATTTAGATAAATCCACGATTGTTATTGTTGAGCTCCTCATTGGAGCATGTATCACACATGGCTAGAGAGAGCTCATCGATCTCGCTATAGCGCTGGAAAACGGCTTTTGTTTGAGTGCGACATTTGCCCGATGCAGATGCACCCATTGTATTGGTTATAATTTGCAATTGTTTGTTATATAACTTCCGATCAGATTCTGAGGAGGGCTTGCGATTAATGATTTGAGCGTTGTCACCACGATCACATGAGATTAGCTTTCGTGCACTTAAACTATCAAGCGTTATACTTATGCTCTTTAATTGCGGTGCTTGTTTTAAGTTGTTAATTATTAGAATTTGATTGCTAGCGTTTCGATTATTGCTGGGTTCACAATCTTGATTAATGGAGGATGACATTTCCGAGCTATGTGCAAGGTGGTTGATATCAGCAATGGGCAAACTTGTTGAAGTCGCAATAATGTGCTGGTCATCGGGTTGAATTACCTTGTTGCGCAGAATCGATGGCGCCGTTTCCATAATTTTCGCCCAACCGGTGGGTAGCGCCCAGGCATGCGGACTCTTCGAATAGTACATCAAATGTTCAATATCATACGAGACGCGTGCTGTGAATGGAAAACAAACAAAACACTACATTAGAAGTATCCTTAATAATTTGGCATACGATTGAATTTTTACAGGTATTCGTCTTTAGCAGATTGGCGGCGCGCTCTTCTTCGAGCTTTTCGCGCAGTGCCTTCGCTTCCGGTGTGGACTCTTTGCGTGAAAAGTGACTGCGTCGCGAGCGTGCCAGGCCATTTTGATTGCTGCTCCCATTGGACTCGACAAACACTTCATCATCGCCATCGCCATTGTTGTTACCCTGCCCAGCGACATAGTTGAGATTGATGCCACTGTCTGCCAACGGCAAAGCGTTGCCCATCATAAACTGTGGTGGCCCCGAGCCGGGCAGCGGTGTGGAAGGCGTTGTGACCGGACTGACCAGCGAAGTGCCATCAAAGGCGGCGCCCGCCTCAATGGATGCCAAGAACTCGGAGCTGCTGAAGTAGTCGTCCAACACAAGTTTGGCCACCTGGAGCAAGAAGAGGAATTTGGATTAGTCAGGTGAGCTGGATGAGTTATTTAATTTATATGTTTCACTTACGCGGACGAGCTCACAGCAGCCGCCGGTGATCTTGATGAGATGCTGGCCCACATTGACCGTGAATTTGTATTCACCTACGGAAGCATCATTTGTGGAATATGAATGCATAAGCAGCTGTTGATTCGGTCGCATAACTTTACCGGCAGCAGCTGTTGCCGCCGAAGCAGCCTGCTGCTGATGGTGCTGCTGATGATGCTGATGTTGTTGTTGATGGTGATGATGGTGCTGTTGCTGCTGCGACATTTGCTGTGCCGCCGCTGCTGCTGCTGTGGCAGTCATGAAATTCTGTGCCGAATTGAAGCTCAAGCGATTGGCCAAACTGCTGCTGACGCCGCCGGCACCTGGAGTGCGCGGCTGCACGGCATCGTCCGAGTTGGATGAGTTGAGCGATGAACAGGAGCCACCAGCTCCGCCAGCGGATGGTGCCGGCTCCAGGCGCACCGGTGAGGCGTTGCGACGTATGGTATCGCCCATTAATTGCTTGGCATAACTGCAGAAATTACAATACATTGTTACATAGTTAACAACAAATAATGTGGAAGATATTCAAAATGAAAATTTATTAATTGACTTACTTAATTTTGTTCTCATCTGGTCCGGTAATTTGCACCAGACGTTCTTTGGCGCCAGGATTGACTAAACGACAAAATATATATTAATACAAATCGAAAATCTTAATAAAACAGCTATTTATTATGAACAAAAAGAAATGCATATATACAAATGAATGGTAATAAAAAACGAGCCTTGGATCCAATAAGTGAATAATTAAACCATTTCGCAAAAAATATTATAAATTAATGTTTGACGTGCGAGAATTAGTGTTAATTGTGTGGGAGTTATGAAAGCAAACCAATTTCAGACAAGACAGTGTATAAAAAATGCGTCGCTGAGGTGCAATTTATGCAAAAATGTTGTTTACTGTCGGTTTTACCTCTCTGAAAGGATATTATTGTTTCGCTAAGTTCCTCGATCATGTGCACGCGTCGGCCCTTAATGCCCATAACTAATATATAAAACAGAAGAATAGAGTCTCGTGTGTCTATATAAGGAGTAACAGTTAACAAATACAAATACTTACCCTTGCCGGAGTCGGCGTTGCGTATGACGACCTCATCTTTGCAGTAGGTTTTGCCCGGAATTTTTGTGGGTTTGGGAAATTTGCCCGAGTTGCGGATGACCTCACCGGGTGGCAACAGCATATGCTGCTGATTGGGTGAGCCGACCGCTGCAATAGCCGCCGCTTGTGCGGCAGCGGCAACAGTGGCCGCATTGAAGGCAGCTGCCGTTGCGGCTGCAGAGCCGCCAACAAGTGCACCCACGCCGACGCTGACACCAAATGTGGGGGAGGTGCTGAGAAAGGCTTGCTGGTTGCCAACCATGCCGGCAGCATCGTGTTGATATGATTCAGCGGGCAGCTGCTGTAAAAATTGAATTTAATCTAGATCTTTATATTTTATATTTCTATATTGCTGTTTATCCCACCTCAACGCTGGACACTTGCTGCTTGGACTTGTAGTAAGCAATTGTGTCATTGTCCTCCCAGCTGTGCGCACGCAATTCGATCAGTTCGAGCAGCTTGAGTCGTGTGGTTATGTTCAGACGTTCGTCCTGCGAAGCATTGCGGAACACAACGAAAGCACGATCCAGCGTATCCTTCGATAACGCCTCCAGCTGCGGACCATGCACCCGCAAATTATGCAGTAACAATGTTATCGATTCCGATGTCGTATTGCACGATTGCAGACCAACGGTCACATTGTCAATCAACTGGATCAGCTCCTCGATAACCAAATAGCTGTTCTTCAGCGATGAACGCGATTGTGGCTTGAGCGGACGCGGTGCCTCAATATTTTTCACCGCTCTGCCCAGATGTGTGTGCGCCATCCTAATTTTGATTCGATTGGATTTCTGGTTTGCTCGTTTCGATTTGATTACAAAGTTTCTGTTTTGTTATCTTTCTCTCTCTGGTTTTAAGTTCGTTCGTTTTGCTTTTTCAGTATATGTATGTGTGTGAGTGTGTGTGATTGTGTGTTGAATGTTGCGAAAATTTGTATGTGAAAGAAGTCGTAGAAGCGTTTCCGCACCTCCCCCTGCAAGAGAAATGCAACAAGCAAATTGGGTAAATATATGTATAAAACAAGTGGAAACCCTACATTACTAAGTGCTGTTCCATTTTTTTAATTCATATATCATTAATTTCATTTAGTTATTTTTTGTAAATACACATTTATACGAAAAGTTAAATCATATATGCAACGAATTAGCAAAAATAAATCGATCTATCGCTGTTCTTTTTCTGGTTATCGATTATCACTTGGTATTATTACGGTAAATATTGACTCTTACAAGTAACTGCTGCTAGCAGCGGTGTTTGCCTGCAAATTGCGACGCAGCTGTTGATACCAAGAACACACACACGCATAGCGCCAATTAACTTAATTGTACGAAAATGTGTGCATATCATTTGCAACTTTGATAAGAGCCTCGCAGGTAGGCCAAAGCTGATTAAATTAGATTTATGATAGTTGCTTCAGTGCTGCTCACATTTTCTTGCCAAAAAAAAAGATCTAGTGTCGCTGTGAATCATTTAGGAACCAAGTATGAATGATAATTATGAACTTCTCCAAAAAAAAACAGTTTGCATTATTAAACGAGCACAATGGCTACGTCTGTGTGTGTATGTTTCTTTCCGTCAGAGCGGCATTTAAGTTTCCTTAACAAGGAAAAAACGCAGCATTTGCTTCAGCGTCTAATTGCCGTTATGTGCGGGGGGTGTGAGTCGGATTCTGATTTTAAATAGCATTTTTACACACACAAAAATATTACACAAAAAACTGTCCGAGACGCCGCGCCGCTGCTACAGCGCTAGCGGCAGAGGCGTAGCGATCACTTATTGAATCATATGTCGAGAATAGCAACAACAAATATGTCTGTGACTTCGACTGCGACGCCAGCAGCGCTGCTCGAGTCGCCTTGGGCGTAAAACTCTCCCTCGACGGTTAACCAAAAAAAATCACTGCAGCAAAACTTACACAGAATTTTTGGTTTGCTTTTGCAACTTATTAGTATTTTGGGTAAATTTGTCACTGGTTTTTGTTGCAAATTAAGTAATATTATGTATTATATGCCAGCAATGGATGAAACTACGCGTTGGCTGCGCGGCAGCGCTCCACTTGCTGTTGTAACTGTTGGCGACTGTGCAGCTGAACTGCCACAATAAAACTTTTACTAATAACCCGTTGCCGACACACCATGCAAAGTTTAGTTAATAATGCAAGACTTCGTTTTTCTTTTTAGCATTGCCTGCTTTATTTTAACGAAGTAGCTCTATTAAAGCTTACCAAAAATCTCTGCGACTGCTAGATCTGTAAAACAGTTATCGGTACTATCGATTTCGCTCACAGTCGATTGGGCACGCAATCACGACATATCGTAATGTTTGAAATGCAATTTTTTTTTATTATTACTAGACTACGAGTAATTTATCAAATAACTTTTGATTAAGAATAAGGGCCGTGCAGCAATAAAATAATAATAATGATAATCCATTACGACTTTTCATTGGAGGCTATAACGATAGTTTAACTGTGTGGCTTGCCACCCATGCGATATTTTTTGACGAACGCAGGGTTGTGATGTAGCCCTGGTAACATATGAAATATCGGTCAAGTTCTACAAAGATTTTTCAGAGCGATACTTTGCTGAGAATATTTCCACATATTCTGTTTCTTAAAATCGGTAAAAATGGCTGAAAATGCAGCCACAGATGCCGATACGACGGAAGCGATAATCAATGATAATGCTGGTAATAAAGATACCGTAGCAAAACCACTGCAAATATCCTTCGCCGATTGGAAGAAGACGAAAGAGGCCAAGGAGCAGCCTGAAGGCTCCTCAGCGACAACAGGAGCAACAACAACACGCAACGGACGCAAACCGTATAAAAACGAGAACAACAACAAACAGCAGCAGCACGTCAACAACAATCGAAACTATAACAATCATCACAACTACAACATCAACAATAATAATAACAATAACAACAATAACTCATTTCAACCATTGAGTCGACCACCTCCATTGCCTTTTCCCTTGATGTCCATGGGCTTTGCGAATTTTGGACCGGGTCCGGGTCCTTGTGGCCCATCGCCGATGATGCCGCCCTGCCAAATGGGCAGCATGGGTCCGGGACCATCTGGTGGACGCAAACATCGACCGTTGCAGCCGCCTCCGTTCTGGGAGGATATGATGTCGCCACAGCTGCGACCGCCGCCCATTCAGCCGCCCATGCCAAAGTGTCCGACTCTGTGGAATCTGGTGCCCAAGGAGAAGCAGCGACACAACAACAACATCATTAACAACAACAAGCAAAACAATCAGCCAAACAAGAAATACAAATCCAGCAACAACAGCGGAAAATCGGATAACAATGCTTTGCTGGATGCGGCTTTAATGCCGCCACCACCACCACCTGGCGGAGCAGCAGTTGCAACGGGAGCCAACAGCAGCAGCATTAGCGTGAGTAGTAACAGCAAATCCGCCAATAGCAATTCCTCGGCAAATAATCGTCTTATCAAAAAGAAAAAAGGCGGCGGCACTTTTGTAGAAATCGATGGCAAATGGATACAAAGACCGGAGGCGCCGCTTCCACTGGAGGAAGCGCCGCCGGGCACGAAAGAGGACAGGCAGCGGCAGTGGAAGGAATACAGACAGGCGATGAAACCTTTCAAGAATCGTGAATTTCACAATTGGAAACGCACAGTGCAACGGCTAAGTAAATTGCCCCGGGATTCGCTGGACGAGAAGCAGTTGGATCGGCTGCAGAAGGCCGAGGAATATATTGGGGCACACAAGGCTATGCTGACGATCAAGCATGCCGAGCATTGGGTGCAGCAGTCTAACCAAAAGAACGATGGCACTGGCAACGCCACCGATCAACCACTTGAGGGTCAAATTCCAGTCACGGGTCAGGTTTACGTGAGGAAAATGGTCAATGCCGGTTGGCACAAGAATAGCGAGCAGAATTCATTTCAACGGGCGCCGGTGCGTAAACAGATCTTTGGCACGGGTCGCGCCATCAAAGGTGGTCTTGCTGGCGATGTGGCTGGCTGTGGCATGCCACCGTTGCCAGCCGGTGCAACGGCAGCGGCACCTCCTGCAGGAACAGCAACAATTGGCCAATATTCAAATTACTTTGGACCAGGCCATCAGCAGGGCTTCAACAGCAGTCAACACCAACTTTATGCAGCGGATACGGCATCCAGCAGCAGCACCAACAACAATCCATTTTACAACTCCAGCTTTGTGAAAGGAGGCACTCTGCTGCCGCCCTAGAATACAACCAAGGCGTGGAGCGAGAGTTACACCTAGTTATTTATAAGATGAGCAATTGTCATCGCGCTAAGAGCCTGCTATTTATACATATACATACACACACAAAATGAATTCATTATAATATATATATATATATATAACTTATGCCTAGGCTTTATCGGACATCAGCTAAACTCTCTCTTCTCACAAAACTTTATTTGCAATGTGAACTCGATTTTATTTAAAGGTATTGATCGCTCATCGATATCGTTCGATCGTTATCGAAATTATGTTACAGGCGGTAGTTCTACGTCTGTTGGTGGCCTGTTAACTATTAGGATTGGCCTGCTTAAATGTGTTTTATGGTATTTCTGTTTCTTTTTGATTCTTTTGCAATGTTACTGAGGTTATTTATTATGATAATCAACAATAAGAGCCGTGTTCAATCAATATACACCTGATCATAAGTTCTCTGTTAGGTTTGAAGCTATTAATTCTTGGAGTCTCATATGTTTCACAGCTGCTACAATAAATATCCGTAACTATTCAATTTTGTTTTAAAAAAAAGAAGAAAAACCCCTCGTCCTTGTGCATCAAACTCCTTGAATTAATTACACATTTTGAATTATTATCTTGGCTTAGCATAGAAATAAAACACTTGCTTGGTTTTTCGAATATCTTCACTTAGTTCATCATGTTATATTCTTTAAATATTCCTTTTACCTATGATTTCCGAAAAAACATTCACAATTTCTAATTGTTTTTATAGTTACGCATCAAGTACAAATTTAATTAAGATAAACTGTATATTGGACAATTGCCAAAGCTATGCAAATTTCTTGTTTTTTTCAAGCAGTTCAATAAAGTATTGTGGTTTTATATATTCAACATTAAAATGGCTTAGTTTTAGTTGACTTTGTTGGAGTTGGAGCGACTGCGAATGGCTTTAAATTGGGCCTCATTTAGAGGTGGCAAGCCGAGCACTTCTCGTCGCTTGCGTTTGCCACGCCAAATGGCCTCCTTGAACAGGTTGCAGTAGAGTTCGACTGCGGCGGGGGAATCATCGTTGCCGGGCACCGGATATGTAATCAAATTGGGATTACAATTGCTGTCCACAATGCCAATTGTAGGTATGGCCATTTTGGCTGCATCGCGTACAGCCGTGTGCTGAGCCATCACATTGTTCTGTGTGTTGAGGAAGATGCACAGATCGGGCAGCCGGGTGACGGCGTCGAACTGAACATTCGCATTGGTAAAGATGCCACCACGCCAGAAGCGCGTGTGCGAATATTCGCCCGCCTCCATGGCCTTCTGCTCGACGAGCAGTGCGTTGAGTGCATTCCGATTGAAGAACAATATGATGCCATCGCGGAATGCAATGTGTGCCGTAAAATTGAGTGCGTCTCGCAAATGGGCAGCTGTCCTGTCCAGATCGAAGATCAGGTGGCCCAAGCGATTGCCATAAAGATACGGTCGCATGCGGTCGTCGAGGGAGCCCTCCTTGTGCCCATAATGCACGCGGGCATTGAACAGATCGCGCACAGTGAACAAGTTGTTCACCTGGAAGTAATCCGGATGTTTCAGAATCCGTTCTTCAATTGCATCAATATCTTCCGGCTCCTCAACGGCTGTCGTTGCACTCTGTGTGCTTTGTAGGCGTGCGAACAGTTGACCAAAACGTGGCACTGCAAGTGTTAAATGCACATAATGCATATTTCAGTTTTTATAATTCATATTTAATTCATTTACTTACAGTTATTAAACGTTTTTCTCAACATTTTTGCGTTGTTTTCATAACATGCATGCTAGTGTGACCGCACTGCGTGAAATTGAAAATACCAACAGCAAAAACTAAGAGATAATCGATATATATATATATATATATATATATATATATATATAAATCGATGACAACAATTCATCGATTGCTGTCCGCCTCTGGCTGTGCAATAATAATGTTTTATTTTGCAAACAAAACTAGCAAAAATCATTATGGAAATTGAACAAACGCCCACTACAAATGCCGCCACATCGGACACGAACTCCACATGTGAATACATGGATGCCGAAGGTGATTCCGAGCACGAAATTGGCGATCTCTATCAGGAGGCGGATGCGGAGCAACAACATCATCAGGGCCACAATATTATTTCGGATGCAGTTGCGGGCAAATTGAACAAAGATTTGACCACATCCAGGGAGTCGCTGGCGCTGAGCACATCGACAAGTGCCAAGACCGAGGATAGCGTCAGCACAAATGCCGTCGAAGAGGATCTGGATGACTATCTGCACGACAGCGTTTGGCGTGGCCAAAAGAAGCATATATTCATACTGAGCGACGCGGGCAAACCAATTTATTCCCTGCATGGCAATGAGGATAAGCTGGCGGCGTTATTTGGTGTCATTCAGGTGCTGGTTAGCATTGTGCAGCTCCAAGAGGATGGCATCATATCCATCCATGCCGGCGACATCAAGTTCGCTTTTATGCATCGCAATTCGCTAATTTTGGTCGCCGCCTCGCGCACTAACATGAGCATTCAACAGCTCCAGCTGCAACTTAGGTGGGTTGATTCATTGTCCTTGATAATAACCGCACAAAGCTAATCATGTTTCCATATTTTCTAGCGACGTCTACTATCAAATACTTTCCTTGCTGACTCATTCGGAGTTGTCGAAGAATTTCGAGCGTCGCAAGAATTACGACTTGAGGCGGTTGCTTGCCGGCAGCGAGCGTCTTATTTTTAATCTGCTTGCCAATGACAGCAGCAATGCAAGAGGTAAAAGAATACATATAAGTGTATACAGTAAACGCTCGCAAATGCGACCCTTTTTTTTCATTTTTGTTGATAACATTTTTAAAACCATCATATAAATTATTATATTAACGTTTTGTAATAATTATTCTCTTTAAGCAGTGTACAGTGATCGCTAGCAAATGAGAACTGCTTGCCAAAAATTATTGTTCTTTTCATTTTATAAGAATTTTCCATATTTGTATGAGGATAACTTATTCATTCTTCTATTAAAAAATACAATTATCGAGCGATCACTGTGGCAGTTTTCACAATCACAATCAATCACAACTAATTTTATTATTTTTTGTTTCTTTGCAGTTTCCAGCAATATTTTCACCTTTCTGACCAACACGATACGCGTCTTTCCATTGCCAACGGCTGTCAGATCGAATATTATAAGCACGATTCAGAGCAATTGCTCAAAGGTGAAGGATTTGGTGTTTGCAGTGCTGATAGCGGACAATAAACTGATCGCGCTGGTGCGCATGAAGAAGTATTCGATACATCCGTCCGATTTGCGTTTGATATTCAATCTGATCGAGTGCACGGAATCGTTCAAGAGTTCGTCACACTGGCTCCCAATTTGCCTGCCCAAATTCAATATGAATGGCTTTTGGTATTCTCACATTTCGTATTTAACCAATGATTGTCCGGCCTGTTTGCTGCTCATTTCCGTCGATAATAATGCATATGACACATTGCAGTCGGTGAAGATGCGCATCACAGAGAAACTGGAACGCAATCAGTGCCTGCAGGCGATCAATGAGGAGCTGCAGGAGCCTCACAATGCCAAACTGTATCAACAGATGCTCAGCATCCCGGAATTGCGACACTTTCTCTACAAGCCAACCAACAAGGGAACGGCCCAGCTGCTCTTCCCAATGCTTCGCCATCCGTACAAGTCCTTGTCGGAATTCGAACGATTGGAGGCGATCTATTGCAGTTTACTGCATCGTATCCACAATCAGTCGCACCCCTTGAAATTAATCTACGAGGTGAGGGATCGGGAGGTAGTCCTCGCCTGGGAAACCGCCACGTACGAGTTATATGCGGTATTCGAGACGATTGTGGACAAGGCAACGGTCATTAAGTATGTGGACAAGCTTATCAAATGGATCGAAAAAGAATACGATGTTTACTTTATACGTCATCATGCAACATTCTAAACTGGTTCCCAAAACAAAGCAGAAAGCAGCCCGCATTTGTATAGTTATAGCAATTAATGACTTACGTTATATGTTTAATACATGCTTACACATATATTTGTGTATTTGTGTATGCCTATTATGCCCACATATATGTTTAAACAATTACATATTAAGCAAATCATAAAAAACAAGCTCGGCTCTTTTCAATTTGAAGTTCGGTCGTAAAAAGTTGATAAGTTGAAAATTGGTTTGCTTGAAGTCCCTTTCAAATTGCGCGCTAAGCATAAACACACCACCGTTGTGCAACAGTTGCTTAAAATGTGGGCTAAGTTGGCTGCACGCAAATTGTGACTCCCTTAATGTTGGATGCGCGACTTGCAAGCTTTTTGCGTCTTCGTCGACGTCGTGTTTGTCATCGTTATCCTGCTCACTTGACATAAAAAAGTCTTTCCTCAGTTGAGAACAGGATATCAGCGTGTGCGTTACAGAAAAGCGCGGCAGGATATTAAAGTGCGGTAAAACATCAACCAAAAAAATTCATATACACTTACACAAATACATGCAAGTGAAAAAAGTGAACCCAATGCCGAAATTCAAAACCAAAAATTTCAGTAAATTAATAATTTGGCAAAATTGTTTCTGGGAGTAAGCAGCTGTCTACTACCTTTTAGCTGCTGCTTGCTGCTACTGCTGCTGCTGCTTTGGCTCCCTATTTTTTGAAACATGCGCCACGCATTTTTTTTGGGTGTTAAATGCTCGTGTATCTGTCGGTTTTTGCGCGCTAAGCTACGACGGGCAGAGGCGCGGCAGAGGCAGCGGCTGCGGCAGAGGCGGCATTAATACACGTCCTCTGCTTCCATGCACATATATTCAGACACACACACACATACGCAGGCAGTGGCGCCCACTGTGCACGAAAATAGGCAGAAATCAAGCAAAGGAAATCTACTACTATTTATGTATTTATGTTCATGTCCTTTTGGGTGTGTGCGTATGCTGCTCTGTGTGTGTGTGTGTGTTCTATGCTGTCACTGCTGCTCCGCTTCGTTAGTTTTGCGCGCGTGTAATGTGTGTGTGCATGTGTGTGTGTTTGGGGTTAGTGTGCAAATCATTTAATTTATTACTAAATGTATTTTTATACACATTTCTCTGTGCACTTTTCGTTTTGCCGTTTTATCGTTTACCGTTTGCTCAGCCATTCGTCGTTAATTTGTCGTTCGCTTTTTAAACCAAATTCGTATTCTCATGATTATATCAACAGCCAGTCAGCAACAGCAAAAGCGACAAAAACAACAACAACATCATCCAAAGTTTCACCTTTGTGCTAAGCAGACGCGCACACACACACACACACACATACACGCACACGGCATGTCTTTTTGTGTATCCTAGAGTTATTTTTTGAAAAGCAAGCAGCAGGCAAAATAAGAAGAAGACGAAGAAGAAGAAGCAGCAGCAGCAAACTCTGCGCGCGTGTTTTGCTGCTGCTGCTGCTTTTTTTGTTTTTCAGTATGTGTGTGTGTGTTTGTGTGTGTTAGGCAAAAGCGAAAACAGAAGTGTAGGAATCTATTTTTGCGTCAACAAAGTTTTTTGCCTGTCTTTTTTGGCTTTTATGGCTTCTGCGTGTCTGTGTGTGTATGTGTGTGCGTGTGCGTGTGTGTGTGCAGTAAACTTTTTAAGTGCAGACAATATTCTTGAATTTTTTAATAATTGGAAGTTTTGGTGTGCAAGCATTTGCCAAACGAAATAAGTTATTTTAATAATAAAAAACGACCAACTCGTAAAAATATGGCAAAAACGATCGCAAATGAGTAAAAATCAACTTGGGATACTTTTATTATATTGTGGCGCGACATAGTAGGCAACACTTTATTTACACAAGCCGCGCTGCTGTGGTGAAATAAATGTCGTTGGCCACTTCTAGGCAAATTCAATAAATCCCAAATGAAAAATTTAAATAATAAAATAACCAAAATAATATATAAATTAACTATGAAAAAGTTGTAATACAAAATAAGCACACACACAAAATTAATAAACAAATTGGGGCTCAGCCCATAAATTGAAAAATGCTACAACTAAAATTTAATGCACTTAATTTAATTAAATTCACAGCAAAAATGTCGCGTCTAAATTAATTTGAAACTAACAATCAAAAGCTAAACACTATCTAACTGCTGCCATAATCAAAACAAAAAAAAAGTCACCCTGATAAAAATAAAACGAAAATCCAATCTCCGTAAGCAACTGCAACAATCTACAACAATAAAAGCAACAACTAACACATGAACTAAAACAACAGCAACAACAACAAAAACAACAACAGCTCCTATCACCGACTAATACAAACGGCAATTTCGTATTAATTTTATTTGCGCATACATTTTGCCGCGTGCTCATAAAAATTTACATAGAAACCAACACCAAAACAAGCAGCAGCAAGAACAACTGCTGAATGGCAACAAGGAATACAAGAAGAGGGTCCTGGTTAACTGCTGACCCAGCCAACCTACGACTTTAGGTTAGTATGTCTTTCTCATTTCAACTTATTGCAAAAAAACGAAGAATCTAGTCAACTGAGTTGACAATGCAGCTTGCCACACCAACACATACGCTGTACAAGTCTTTAGAATAACAATACGATATCCAATGTTATTTTCTATTAATGCTGTCGCAGAAGATAAATAAATCTTAGTTGTTAAGTAAAACAAAAAAAAAGAAGCATTATTTCTTCAGTTTTTTTATTTATTTATTTTTACTAAAAGCTGATGACAATTTATATATCAAATTTGGTAGCCTTGGCTGTGATGAAAAAGGGCTGTGCTTAATCATATCCTGTTGGAGCATATTTTTTTGTCCAGGGCATTGAAAAAATGTTCCTTTCGTCTTTGCATTCGTTTAACATTATGGCGCGTATGCTGCTTCTACACTCTTTTTCTTTTTGTTCGTTTATTTGTATTTATTTTTATTTTTATTTTTTTTTTGTATTGTTGTTGTTTCTTTTGTTGTTGGTGTGCGCTTCATTTTGCTTATCCTTTTGCCCGGCTGCTGATCAAATAGGCATCATTTGCCTGCCAGGCAACACAAAAAGGTCGACAGCAATTTCAAACGACAGTCAGTTGATGACTGTGTTGACATGATATAAGGCTAGAAGAAGGGACAAAGGGGAGTACAGATGGAGATAGAGATGGGATGAGAAACAGGGAGACAGAGAGAGGAAGGGGAGAGGAAGGGGGTAGCATCTCTATATTTAACTATTTGCGGATGTTCGTGTGTGCGTGTGTGAGTGTGTGCGTGTGTGCATGCTTGCTATATTAACCCTATTTTTGACGCCAATTAATGACTCGACACTCGCTTGAAATTTAATTTTTTTATTTGTGCGCCATATTTCTTTGGGTCGACGGCGACTTCCGGTCACTTTCTTGTTCTTTTTCCATTGCCTGTTTTTGGGCGCCACGGAAATTTGTTAAGAAAATAACGAACATAAATTAAATGCGTGTGAGTATGTTTACACTTGGGAAAAAGGAAATTTTTTACTCTCGTAGCTAATCTAATAAGAAACGGAATCGGCGCTCATTGTGATAATGAGGAGGAATCCTTGATGCACATCTTGTCGGATTGTGTGTTCTTAGCTCAGAAGATATAAAAATACTCAATAATGTAATCAAATTCAGACCAAGGTCAAAAAATCCTAAGCCTGGTATCACTTTGGAATATCGGTTCAGTTTTTTGTAACTTATGAGTGTGCCGAATATGCGGAAACAACTTCAAGTGGACTTTTTTGTACATCGTTTTCCAGCGAAATTCATTTTAAAATGCAGCATTTGTCTACATTTAAAATCTTGTTTTGAAAACCGTTTCCGCTTGGCCGCAGCTATGAGCGCAAATAATTTGTTTATATATTTTCAATATATATTATTTCATATATAATGCTTGAATTCATAACAGTGTTTTTTCTTTGGGATATTAAAAATATTTTCAGATTAAACTGATGCAATTTATTTGTGTTCATTTTAATTTTATACTTGAACAGCGTTTTCTCTCTGCGATATTAAAAATAATTTCAACTTGAGTTGAATGATGCACTTAATTTATATTCATTTATTTTTTAAATTTAATGCGTTTTTTCTCTGTGTGTATATAAATAAGAGTCATGGCAAAATCGTGTCTGTGTCGAGCAGGCAGCTCGTTTAACCCCATGTGCTCTCTCAATTTCTGCACACACACTCACACATACGTACACACACACACACACACACACACTAACACACCTAGAAGCGGGGCAACATTACGAGCATTGTGCGGAATTTATTGAATTTTTATTGGATTTCTCTTGCATAGCAGCGAAAAGCGAGCACACGAAGAAGACGCAACAGCAACAGCAGCAGCAGTAATTCTAGAGCCATGCTGACTGCTCTGCTGTCGCCTCGTTAGGCGTGGCATAATTCATTATGTTGGCTCACACTCCACTCCTTGCCACAGCCATCCACCCTCTTCAACTGGCGTGCTTTGCATATTAATATGCATTCCTGTGGGTTCAATTTATGATTTAAAGCGACGCGCGCTCTTGCCTGTTGCCTAATCACTACAACTTTTGGTCCCCATTCGAGATTCATTTAAGATTTTCCCCACACACACTCACACACACACACACACATATAGGAGCATAATTTTCGGGGTTTCGTGATTAGCAACGCCATGTGACCCACGAGCAAACTTTAAATGGAAATTATTACGCTGCAAAGATCAAAACCATACAAAGCATAACCCTTGAACCCTTGACCCACAAGTTTACCTTTCATTCGAGAACGCTTTTGGTTTGATTGTTGTTTTGGTCGAAGTGGGAATAAAATGTGTGTCAGCCTTTAAAGTTGTATTACCAGTTTGACAACTCATTAAAAACGATTTCGCCAGCTTAGTCGGATTTTGCTTATGTGCACAGTACAGTAGTCACTCTCATAACGCGAAATGAAATCGCTTTTCAAGTGCCACGGATATGTGTCCTTTGCATATATATTTCGTAAGTTTTGAGCAGTTTCCCATCAAAGTTTTCAATATCGTCGCCAGCGCGTTGCGCTGCGTTGCGGTTGCGTAAGGGACGCTTGCCTATCGTCCTCCCCCCACCCCTCCTACTTCTTGTCCTCCAGGCATCCCAATTCCCCCAGCCCGCCTCTTTGCTGCTGCGCCAGAGCAAACGTTTAATATTCACGCTTGAGCGCACTTTCAGCGAATGACATGGGTGGGGTTGGTTCGGGGAGGGGTTGGTTGGTAGGAGGGTTGCTTGTGAACTGTTTGACGCTTATCTATGCTTCTGCTTTTGACCAAAATTTTATTGCCTCTTTCCAGGCCAAACATTTTGTTCCGTTACTTTTCCCATGCCTTGAACCCAAAAATTGGTCGGTTAAGCGAGTTGAGGGAGGTGCGATGTAAATATATAGATAGTAGAAAATAATAGTTTGGTTGAATAATGATCATGTATTTTGACCAAACTTAAATAATTATCAATCTTGCGGCTAACCCATGATCAACAAGTCGAGAAGATAATCTGAAGGCAGCTTTTAAATAATCGATTACTAATGTGAAAATACGTTTTAGTTATCGAAATCTGTGTTTTTTTGTCTTATCCTAATGCAATTTTTACTGTGCATCAATAATATATCAGATTATATAACTTCTATTATCTATCGAATATCGATTAGTATCGATATTCTCGAAACGGTGGCAGTTATCGATAAAATTAAATAAACGTTAACATCCATATTTTAAGTCTGTAGCACTTATAGTCTCGGAGGTTGACTGGGTTAAACAGAAGGCTAAATCAACTTAGCTGTTGATGCTGATCAAGAATATATATATACCATATGATGTCAGACATGCTTCCTTCTGCCTGTTACATACTTTACCAGAACTATTTTCATTATTTACACTTTCAAATTGAAAAGTTGAAATTTTGATAAACATGGACAACTTTTTGGTTATAGAATTTGCCACATTATATAGCTAACAATTTTATAAATATTTAAGTGAAGTGAAGTTTGAATTTATGTTCCTCGGCATTAAAAGATGACACTCCGATTTTTAGCTTACCTATTTTGCTAGCATTATATTTGAGTGCTACTCAGGTAAGCTTTGACTCCTGCATAACCCTAATTGTGTGTAATTTCTTCTCTACTGAGAGCTGCTATTATTATGCGGGATGTGCTCGGCTACGCTTAACAGCAATTAACTGGCCATTGAGAAGAGCAAATCGTATCAATCATACGACGTGTTGTGCGCTCGAGTTGTGCACACTAATGAAGCAGATCCGAGCTCAGTCCTCGTCCGGATAAATGCAAAGCATTTCAGGCACTTTAAATGCAATATGAACAAGCGTTGGGGCAAGTGGGCTGTCCCGTTATTCTGGCCGACAGCTTCTGTGATTGCAGTCCGTCCTGCCTCAACGTTGCAAGAATTATCTTGGTTTTGATTTTTTGTTTTGTTTTTCTTTTTCAAACTTGTTTCTGACTTGCCTCGCTTCTATGGCTACGTGATTTGAGCTGCCGGCGCTTCAAACTATCATTCAACTTTTATGCGCACATTTGCACTGTTTCTATTTGTGTGTGTTTTTGTGTGAGTGTATGTGTGTGTGTGTGTGTGGGTGCTTTGTGTGTGGGTAGTTGGTTGCCACAGCCGGGCGAGTCGAGCTATCGACAAACAAGCCCGACCACGGTCATAGCCCCAGTCAGAGTCAATTCTGGTCGGTGGGGCCATCAACGGAAGTGCTCGTCGCCATTTTTAGTGCACTTCTCGAAAGTGCGCACATTTCCGTTTGGCATCAATGATTCGCCCACTGCCCACGGCTCCATGGTCCACAACCCGGCCAAGAACATTCGACTTCCTCATCTGTTTCTGCTCTTGCTTTATTTTTTTTTATTTTAACGCCCTCTAGCCATTATACGAGTGGCCATTAGAGAGTTATAATATAGTTTTAATGATAACTGATACGGACACTTAAAACTATGTATATCAATTCCAGATCAGCATTATAATTTGATCTTAGAGACCATAAGAGCCAGATGTACATATATCATAGATTGTATATATTCCCAATTTTCAACTAATTTATATTTTCAACAAATTTTATTTCTGGGAAACAGAATCTTTGGAAAAGAGAAACTTTTCACAATTATTATCTGTTGCAATATAATATTAATAAAATCATAAAAATCGGACATTTAATCGATTACACATAATAGATTTGTATTGTCCATATATATATATATTCTCTAGCTCATTTCAGGGCAACTGCTAGTCGAGCACTCTTTTGCCAATTGCAGAGCATTCCCCCCTCCCCCCACAGTTCGTCTTTTTATGTGCCGCTGTTGACTGCTGACTGTTTGGCTTTTTACATTTGCTGATTTTAATTTTGGTAAAAGTTGTCACATTTGATTTTAAGCAATTGTTTGGTTTTTATGTGTCCGCCTCTCGTTCGCAGTTGTTGTCTTAACTTACTTCGCATTTTGGTCTTCTTTTCCGTCGACTTCTTGTTCTTGTTCTTCTTCTTCTATTTCTTTTTATGGCCGCCTCCTTTTTATGTGGTGCCAGGGCAGACCTAATGGCTTTCGACTCTAGAGCACAGATTGGCTTCTCCGCTGCTCGGCCTGTTGCTTGTTGCTAGTGAGTGGAAAATTGCGGTCTTGAATGTGATGTAACCGGAAGAGCTTCGAACTGGATTAAAGTGCCAGAGCCAAAAGAAACCTACTCAAACAGAAGAACCTAATGTGAGTGAGAAGTGAAAATGTGTGAAAATTAAGAAAAGTTGTAAGTGCCAATTGAAGTTATCTCGAGCGACTATAAGGGCAAAGGTAAAGAACACAATGTCATCGAACAAGACCTGAGACCTGACTTGAATAATAATAATCAAAATTTCATTCAGTTACCAAATCATTTTATAATCGTTGATAATTTCCCCTTGTGCTATTTGGCTTTTGTGGCACTCCTTCAGCGTTAATTAAGCGCAAGTCTAGTTGCACTTGACACCCACGGCGGCATTTAACTAAGCCCACTTAATAACTTATTCATGCTTGGTTAAAAGCTTGACTTAAAGTGTTTGACTGAAGTTTGCCCACGGCATGGACATAGATATAGCTTTGACTTTCGCTTTGGCTGTGGCTGTGGCTGTGGCTGCGGCAACGAATCTGTGGAGGCTCTAGTTTAAATGCCATCAACTGATTATATAACCAAAATGTCGCACGTACTCTGTCTACTTGTCTGTTGCCGTCTCTATCGCGTCGTGTGGCATTGCCTCCTGGCTGCATTTTCTACATTATTTGGTATGCATGTTTTACAGTTACGCCCGGGACGACGGGCGTCGGGAGAGGCAAGCGCACATGCTGTGCGACAGCAACACCGGCGAAAGTAATATATATATATATGTATATATATATATGTATGTGTAAAAAACTAAAAGTAAAACATGTCCTTGTTGCGTTGCGAATTAAATACCCTTAAGCCGCTTTATTTTGTACGGAATAAAATGTTGCCAAAGAGTTTTTTATTTTATTCTCCATATGACAGGAAGTTTATCTGTGAGCTCCAAAAATATTATAAATGATATTTAAAATAAATAAATAAATATTTATTTATATATTTTTATATGGTAAATAATCATTTAATTCTTCTTTTTTAATTTTAAATAAATTAATTTTAAATCATTTTCATTTTAAACAAGATTTGGAATTTTTTTTTTTAAATATAAACAAAATATTTTCGTTTATTTATATATGCTATAAATATTATATAACGAAAACATAATACCCCCTCTTGGTTAGGATATATATAGAAATAAGAGTCTTATTTGACTTTTGGCTTAAAAGCGAAAAACATTCGAAATTTGCACCAGCAGCGAAATTGTAGCGACATTTTTACGCTCCTCGAAGCGAAATAAACATGGAAATGTTTGCGACTATTTCATGTGATATATATTTGCGCATTTATACATACACAAGTATATATATAATATATATATATATATATATATACATAGAGAAAGTCAATAAAATGTTGTTAAAGCTTGAAAAGTTCAATTTTTGTATACATTAACATTGAGATGTGCTTGACAATTTTTCAGTTGAGTTCAGAGCAACAAATTATGCCGTGGCACAACATTGGACGCACCCACACAAGAAGCTTCGTTTCGAGGGTGGGTTTTTCAAGGATGTGTACCCTTACCTCTGCCGCTTCCCCGCCAGTGCGTGCCGTGCCTTGCCTTGCCGAGTCAGCCAGCGACTTTTATCTAAAAGCGCACTTAGCCCAAGTAGGCCAAGTAGATTACGGCCATAGAGCTGATGGCATATACAGCATACATGTCTGTGTGTGTATAGATATTATGTGTACTTTATTTATTTATTTTTTTTTTTAACAATAATTGTGTTTAAAAAAAAGGGTTTTAATTTTTGTGCCTTAAAGTGATTAATGATATGAATTCAACAAGAGAAGAAACATATTCAACTCCGAAAAGCAAAAGATATAGACTTGATTTTTAGATACAACCAGAAATCTTCAAAATAATAAATAATGTACAGTAAATATTATTTATGTATAATATACATTTTATTTTACTTTTAATCTTCAATTTGGATCTGTGATGAGGTTAACCAATCAAGCATAAAATGAGCCCATGGCCAAATAAGTTATTATGCCCACATTAAGTCATAGCTAAGGCACTTCAAAATATTTCTGTTGATAATCTATGGTCGATTAGGATGAGCTGATGAGCTGATGAGCTTATGTCGTCAACTTGGGGCTGGCAACGCTCTATATGAAGACAATGAATGCATCAGGCGATGCTTTAATGATATAAACAGCAAACACTTGAGCAAATTGCGCATGTAAACAGAGCCCAAGGAAGCGCTGCCAAGTGGGTTAAGCAACAGTAGCAATAACAACAACAACAACAAGAAACGGGAAGGATGGGAAGGGAAAGGAATACCGGGTGCTAGACCCTGAAAAAGTGATTAAAAAACATGAATGAAAAAAAAAAACATGTTGTAGGGCAACGGAAAGAAGTGGAAGCTGTGTGTGCAAGCTGAGGAAGCAGCGGCGTTGACAGCGTTTCGTTAATGTCCTTGGGAGAAGGTTTTCAAGCAAAGCCAAAAAGGAGAAGGACATGCCCGAAAAAGGCTTTTTGGCGCAATAACGGTACAAGCGTTACAGTTTTTCATTATAGAAACCGTAATTGGAAAAGTGTTTTGGGGCTGCCACTCGATGCTTTTAGCTCAAATGTCAGACAGACAATAAAGTGGGCAAAATTGTTGGATGCCTGGCAATGTGTTGTCCGATTTGTTGGCTTTTAAGAGGGTACGTTTCGGTCCTGGCGACAGGACTTAGTTAAAAATGGGTGGGGCGGTGACTGTTTGCTGCTCGCTGGAGCGCAGCTGCTTGAGCTTATTTAAGCATAGCACTGAACGCACAAAGGACGCGCCGCAGCACAAAGAACGACAGAGACAGAGACATAGAGATAGAGAGAGACAGAGAGCGAGAGAGACAAAGAGAGAGAGAGCTAGAGAGAGGAGAGACAGTAGCAGCAGCCGGCGCACAATTTGTCCTGCAATCGCTTTTGCTTGTTGCTTGTGCTTGTTTGCCATTGTCTAATTGTTAACCATTTTTTGTCTCCCTCACTCCCGTATATTGCATTGTCTGATTGTAACACGCTTCTGTATTGTTTGTGTGTGTGTGTGTATGTGTATGTGTGTGCAGCCAGGCAAAATAACATTTGTGTAATGAAAAGAGTGGCACAGCTCAGTCTATCTCATTCTAACCATATGTTGCCCAGCACCTCCTTGCCTCTGTCTTTTTTCGGTATGTTCACGCCGCTTCTATTTTAAGCATATTACATATTGTTTTAATATTATTGTTATTATTATTATTATTGTCATTATCATTATTGCCGGCAGTCGGAAGCGAATTGTACAACTGTATAAGTGCACATCCATCAAAATGTTTACACACCACAAAGACGACAAGACAAAATAATAGAGTGAATAAAACCAATTATGAACTGCAGACAGCAGCAAGCATCCCTTGACGCTTATGAACACTCTGAAATTGTTTACTAATCCCATCAGCTAAACGAACTCAATTTGTGCCTTGCCGTAAAACTCAACTAAACTCAAATTTCAACAATGCTAAAATTAATTTCCAATTTCAGTAGGGTCAAATTTAGTTTATTTTCGTTTGAATTTCAACAAGCTCAATTTTAGTTTAATTTTGTTGTCATGTTAAATCGAATTCATGGAATTCATAAATAATTTAGAATACTCTAGTCGAGGGAGCTCAACTAGGAGATAGCCTTTTAAACACATAGCAATCATCCAGAAAATTGTCTGTTCCATTGTTAAGTTATATTATTTATGAATTGTGCCGTCGACTTGTCTGATTAACAAAAAATATATATATTTCTACATTCTTTTCTTAATTATACTCTTTTTCCAATATCGAATAAGTGTGTAAATATAAGTGAGTCTATTTTTAGTCTAGTAATAAGAAATAAATCTACATTATTTACTATGAACAGAATAAGGTTAGGTTTGACAATGAATATACCTACCCCAACTTGTACAAATATGCGTGTATTTATTTATATATGTAGGTGTGAGCATATTCCTCTTCCTACTGGATTCCATCGCTTTAATCAATATAATTGCAGACATCATTTTGCAATCCAACACTAGGCCTTAATCAAATTTGTTTACCCAAACCTTCAGGTCTGCTGCATCTGCAAATTATATGGGATTTGTTCCTGGACATGCCGCAAAAATTTCAATTACTAGTGAGTACTATGGGTAATGTGAATTTTAGGGGGTGGTGGGGTAAAGTATGCAAACGACTCGCATGAAGATGACACAAAGCAACAACGATGTGGTTTCATTTGAGTGTGTCTGTGGCAAGTGGTGCAGGAAAGTATGCTGCAAACATTGCACACAAAGCACTGTCGGAAAAGTGGTTTTTCGGACAGAAAGTCAGGCTTGCAAAGTTCCATGGAATCAACAAAAACTTGTCTATAAAAATATTCATAAATTTCGAATCTACCGTAAAACATATATAATATAAGGACATGTCTAAGAAATGTTAAGAGATACCTTTTTCAAAATTTTTGTTGATTTAATAATAAGAATCGGGTTATAAACACAAAATTCAAAATAATATAGCAACACTAGTCCTTTCTCTTAAGCATAGCTTATTTAAATATAACCGTCATAACTGTAATTACTCAATGTTGTATTTGCATGGGTGACCATATATCTGATTATGTTAAGCAACTGTGCTTATCGATATAAGGAAGCATGTGTGGCGAGTAACTCCTATGATCGAGAGATAAAAACATCGATAAATAAAATACAGGCACTGGAAATAAATAAAAACAAATTACTACAATATCGATAAGTTATGTTAAATTATTGTTTTAATATTTAGTTCAGTCGACCGAATTGTTCATTTGTAACAGGAACTGTTTCTGATTTCGCATTTCGCAATTGCGATTTTAATTGAAAACAGTGCATGTGTGTGGAAAACTGCAAAGCCAATACAAGCACGAAAACGCATACACACACAAACACACATACCTTGATATAAATAGAGAGAGAGAGAGAGAGAGAGAGAGAGCGATAGAGACAGATACGGAAAGAGCCAGGCAGAATTCTGCTGCGAACTTGCAATGGGGTCTCAGCCACATTAGCTGCAGTTGAGCGAGTGTCAAGGTGAGGCCAGGTGCGACGCAGCGAGGCGGAACACAGGCAACAACTGGCAAACAGCAACAACAACAAGAGCAACGGGATAAGCTGGTGCACTGCATGTGCCATATCTGGTGCTGGCATCTGGCCAAATCACGTAATCAGCGACTTGTTTATGGCGCATGTGCCAACAACAATTAAAAAACAATCATTTTGTCCAATGTGTAAGAAATTTATCGCAATTTGCGTCAATTTTTGGCCAATTGGCACTCCCTTAATCAATCTCAATATTTATGCAACAAAATCACATTTATTACAATTTAATGGGATTATATTTGATTTATGAAAAGGAACAAATTCAGATTTCAATTTCGTTTTGGCTCTGTGGCAAATGCGAAAATTATAGCATACAATGGGGCGACACTTGAAAAACGCTTTAACGCACATGCCACGCCCCAAAGGGGAATGGGGCGGATTGTGGTTATTGTCCTGGCTTATCCACGACCAGGTCCTGGCTTCTGGCGTCCACTGGGAGCCGTTACATTCTGCGCGCATATTATTTGCATTTGTTTGGCTTGATGCTTTTTTTTGTTTTGTTCTTTTTTTCTCTTTCTCTTACCATCTGGTTGCTTATGTGACACTCGCTGGGCGAGGGGCGTGGCAGTCCCCAATGCATACAGCAAAGCTGCTAATGGCAATATGAACAATCTTGGTAATTACCCAAAGACTATGGACATACAATAGATGGGAGCTGATGCTCCCATTGAGGGACCATTCCAAACTGATTGCCAAAACACGACTACAAATTACTTTGATTTTGAGCTACCATAAAAAAATTCACAAAAAAGAGTTAAAATAAACTACAGAGAAGATCAATAGATTAACCATATACTGTATACCAACAGCAAAGTTGCTGACTCACCTTCTACTCAGGCACGCAGCCATCGCAGTTCGAAGCCCTTTTGGGTCTTCAAAATGTAATCAAATATAAGAAATAATGCTCAATAAAACTGAAATAGATTGGGCAAGAATGAGCCCTATTTTAAGCAAGTCAGTAAGAATTGGCAAGTGTCTGAAATAAACCACTTGAATTGAAAGCAAATATAATCAGACCATCTAAAAAAATCGGACTGAATTTATAGGTAATTCAACTCATATTTATTATTATTCAGAAAGTATATTTCTCATAAATTTCAGTTTTTTTTTTAAATTTTTTTAAATATATGTCTAATTTTTAGAGTGTTTTTTATGTGTAGAAATAAGCTCTATTGTTTAAGACATAAGATTAGGAATTTAGGATATTTATATATCTATATATCTCGATAGTTAGATAGTTAATAACACACACTCGAAACTATATTCGAAACTTAACACTGTTTACCGCACATTTTCTGCTGCTTTCATGGCTGGCCGAGCACTTTCAATTAAATTGCAATTTGCGTTGTTATAAAATAGCAATTGATGTAATTGCGATTGCACGTGTGAGTAACTGTAGGTGTGTGTATATATATATATATATATGTGTGTGTGTGTACATATGTGGTTGTCTATTGGTTCTACTGGATGGTACTTATGACATTTTTAAATGCACTCCAATGGCAAATGCACATGAAATGGCAATCAGCATCATTTTAACGATCAAAGCGGTTAAAATTAATTGCATGTAAAAACTGCGGCGGCGACAGCAAGCCAAAGATAATTAATTATGCATTCATATACATATATCTATATATGCATATGCATATATACATGAGCTGGTGCAAACGTGGTGTGCCACAATGTGTCGTAAAATGTGTGGAAAAGTTAAAATTGCTCGCATTTCCAGTTAACTGTGTGATAAAATTAATCAAAGTTAATTTAATCACATTACAATTCTGAGGTTCGGCTTAAAAATAACCCAGAAAGTTTTTGGCAATATCTAGCTGAAATTTGGTATATGTTTTAATGTCGTAGACTTAAACATTATGCAGAATTGCACTCTATACTGGGGCAATATTATCATACAAATATTTTATTTTAGTCAAAGTAAACCACTTCATTTTCAAAAGGGAAACATCATTTTATGACTAAATCTAATATTATCGTAACACAATTTCGAGTCACACATCAAAATTATAAAACAAACTTTATTTTCCAAATTTTAAAAATGTTGAGCCGGCTAAGAACCAATTTACTGTTGCACACAAATAGTGTAAAGATGATCAGAGTTGCTGCACTTTCGGGAAAAGTAACACCAGACAAGAATCCAGATATCCATCAGGCTGGCATTTTCATCAACAATGAGTGGCGGGATAGCAAGTCGGGCCAAACCTTTTGCACCATTAATCCAGCCACAGAGGAGGCAATCTGCTCGGTTGAACGGGGAGGCAAGGAAGACATCGATCTGGCTGTGGCGGCGGCTAAAAATGCATTTGAACTGGGGTCTCACTGGCGCCGCATGGATGCCTCGGACCGTGGACGTCTGTTGAATCGACTGGCAGATCTCATCGAACGAGATTCGCTGTATCTGGCCAGCTTGGAGACGGTGGATAATGGGAAACCCTTCGCCATGTCTTACAAGGTGGATTTGCCGCTGACTGTGAAGAGCCTGCGATACTTTGCCGGATGGGCAGACAAGATTCACGGCCAGACGATAGCCGCTGATGGCGACTATTTCTGCTACACACGTCACGAGCCAGTGGGCGTGGTTGCTCAGATAATACCCTGGAATTTTCCAATCCTGATGCTCGCCTGGAAATTCGGTCCAGCCCTGGCCACTGGGAATACAGTAATACTGAAGCCTGCGGAGCAGACACCGCTAACGGCCCTCTATGTAGGCCAGCTGGTGAAGGAAGCTGGCTTTCCTCCGGGTGTGGTGAACATCGTGCCCGGCTATGGAGATATAGGCGCCTATTTGGCCAGGCACTGCGAAGTCGATAAGGTCGCCTTCACAGGCTCAACCAAAGTGGGTCGAAAGATTCAGTCGGCTTCAGGCGAAACAAATCTGAAACGAGTAACCCTCGAGCTGGGTGGAAAATCTCCTAACATTGTCCTAGCCGACGTAGATATGGACTACGCAGTTGAGATGTCCCACTTTGGACTATTTTTCAATATGGGCCAGTGCTGTTGTGCAGCCTCGCGAACCTATGTCGAGGATAAGATCTACGATGAGTTCGTGGAACAAAGTTGCCAGCGTGCCAAGAAGCGCATTGTGGGCGATCCCTTTGACGAGAACACCGAACAGGGTCCACAGATCAGTAAGAAACAGTTGGAAAAGATCTTGGGCATGATTCAGGCAGGCGTAAAGGAGGGCGCTACACTGGTAACTGGCGGTAACCGAATTGATGGACCTGGATACTTTATGGAGCCGACCGTATTTGCAAATGTGGAAGATGACATGTCAATTGCACGCGAAGAGATCTTTGGTCCAGTTCAGCAGATTATTCGCTTCAAGACTATAGATGAGGTCATCGAGCGAGCAAATGACTCGCAATACGGTTTAGCTGCCTCTGTCTTTACCAAGGATCTGGACAAAGCCAATCATATTGTTGGAGGTCTGCGCGCTGGCACCGTTTGGGTGAACACTTACAACGTGCTTGGGGCTCAAAATCCATTCGGGGGCTACAAGATGTCGGGACATGGCCGAGAGAACGGCGAATATGCACTCTCCAACTATACGGAGGTTAAAAGTGTAATTGTGAAAGTGACAGAAAAGAACTCCTGAAAGATGTTTCCAGATCAATCCATATGAATGAATAAATTTAATATGATTTGATTTGATTTGAGTGTGTTTAAGTGAACTAGTTTGGCAATAGCGAAGGAGCAGCTGTAGCTTAAAGTAGCTACATAGATATTCTTATATGTCCTCTAGATCTGTACCAACTCATCGATATATTCTTTTTTATTATGTATATTTTTTGCAATGTATTTAAAAGCACTTTGGCTAAGACAGATCAAGTTGCACAGCTAGCGCCATTTAATTATTAATGGTCAAAAAGTTTTGAGTGTTCCATTTAAAGTGGGTTGCGTCATATTCAAGCAAAAAGTTGCAAAAGAGCTGCGAAAGTGGGCCAACAACTTTTTCAGTCTCTGCTTGAATTGCAGTTTTCTTAATTAGAAAACTTCTTCAGATGTTTTCAACTAATTGCTGAAACGCAATATTTTCAATATATTCAATTTGTGAGTGTTTTGCATTTTGATTCATTTAATGTGTCCAAATTTACACTCCAAAAGAAATTTTAACATTTTATATTTTTACAATCTCAAAGAAGGAGATTTAAGATTTCAAAATGTGTGTTTCCTGTGATTCTAGGATTTTCGATTATAGTCGGATTTTAGTAACGCTTGTACTCAATTGGAGCACAAAAATCGTATTTATTTTGGTGTCAAGCAAACTGCTCAACTAAGAAGAAAACTTTTCTCATTTGCAGATGTGCGAGTTGAAAAACAAATTGAAGCCACGCCCACAACGACAAGGAACACAAAGTGCTGCAGCTAGAGGAAGTTGGCGAGGAGGAGGAGAAGGAGGAGGAGCAACCGCAACAAATTTTTATACAACAACCCGAACAACTTTAGTGATATGGAACTGTGCATAGCAACAAAGTCAAAAGCTCAAAGTTCAATGCATGTTAAAAGCAACTATCAAAATATAATTAATAATATTAATATTCACAAAAGATGCCACCAAAATCAAATGAATTCTCAACAAATCAGCCACAAATGCCACATGAAACACAGAGATCGAGACCACCTGAAAAAGCAACAACAAAACCAACGAGCAACACAACAACAACAAAATAGCAATAAACAAAATCGAAGCAAAAACAATTGTTATCAACAATGCCACAGACTTCATTTGCGGCTGCTGCTGCTGCTGCTAATGCTGCCACTTGCGCAGCATACGACGACTGCATCACCTGGCGGCAGCAGCAGACGTGATGCTCTACTCGCCTTCTACAAACGTGCCCAGCTGCGCGAGTTGCTGCCCCTTGACGTCCAGGAGTTTCAGTTGCGCGAATCGGCCGGACTCGATTTTGATGAACTGACGCCCACGGGCAGCATTGTCTCAGCCCTTAGTAATGCGGAGCGTGTGCGTAAGCGTAGCGCCTCAACAACATCAACAACAACAACAACAAAAACGACAACAGCAGCAGCAACAATAGCAAGAGCAGCAGCACAGGCAACACCACCAACAATAAAACAAACCACAACAACAACAACAACACCACCCACAACAACAGCAGCAACATCAACAATCACTGCTACAGGCAGCAAAAAGTCGGAAAAATGTGAACCCAAAGTCCTGGAATCGCTGCCCGATGAACCGGTAAATTACAAATTTCCTATCTATATATTTATATACATAAATTAAATAATTTTAATACAACTGATTGACTGACTGACTGACTGACTGACTGAAAGCAACTCAAATGTCTAATGATGTATGAGCGTCGAGCAACAATCAACATCAAAGCAACAAAAATTAAAATAAATTATTGAATAATAGAAATTTTGACATTTATAAAAATTCAAATTGCAGACTGCCATAACTGTCTTGAAAAGATTTGAAAAGATTTTGTAAATTAAATACAAATACTACATTTGAAATTTTAAACAGATTAAAATTAATTGAGAAATAATAATTAAAATGAAAGGAAAAATGTATTTTTTCTAAATGAAATGCGTTAGTCTCAATATTTATACAGCTTTTAAATTTGAATCAGAATTTATATTATCTAAATTAATGTTGAAATTGTAGCCTGCAATTTTATGCTACTTTGTTTTATGTGGTTTTAAAGCAACCATTAAAATTGATGAACACTTCAAAAATCCACTCTTGCCATATATGCCAAAAACTATTATTTTCGAAAAAAAAAATGCCATTCGGTAACTAATTTTATATATGGTGTTTTTTCGATGCATTGTACAAGGCTGAATCATTGGCATCCAATTACTTACATTTTTTTTTATTTATTTTTTGTTGTAGTAACTTTTGCTATTTTAATGTTGTTGTTGATGTTGTTATTGAAACAAAAGGCAGAGCAGCATATAAATTTGTGCGACTGTTGTTGGAAAACGGCACAAAAGCAGCCGCAAGCGTGGCAAGGAGCAGCAGCTGGCGGGGCAGCAACAGCAAACAACAATAACAATAAGAACAAACAGCAACAATAACTCTTGACAGGCATTGGACAACGCATCCGCTGTTGACCAGATCCACAACAAAAGGCAAGCACAGCCAGAATGTTTTTTTCAATTTTTTTTTTTTGCCTACCCCAGCTGCCGGCTGTTGTTCCATGTGCGTTCCACTTTATTCATTACATCGTACGACATTTATATATATATATATGTATATAAGTAGATGTATATGGGGACTACGTGGCTAAGTAGCGCACACACTCGAGTGTGTATAGATCCCTGGGAGATACGCCCTAATGGCAATTTACAAATTTGCTTGCCATTTTGTTCAAAGCAATTGAAATTGTATCTTTTAATTATGGCTCTTCAGCTGCTCGCTTGGAAAGACAGCCAGACAGCCAGACTGCCAGCCAGCTTCATCGATCGCTCCCACTCCCTATGCGTGTTTGCATCTGTATCTGTGTGTGTGTGTGTGTGTATCCTGGTGGGGGTGGCAGTGGGTTGAACAGCTGGTACGTGGCGCATTGCTTACAGGCTGTCCCATTGAATATTTATACGAAACACGTAGTTGGCTAAATATAGATGTTTGACAAGGAAATAAGTATTATTATCGCTTGAGTGTAAAATTGTTGTAGGCAAAGAAGTCTTAACATTAAGCAAATCACACCATGCAATCAAACATACAGGGCTGCATTTCGCGCAATGCAACTAAAGATCGATAACAACTGTAATTAGCATAAGCTTAACATGAATGTTAAGCAGACAAACTTTAAAAGTGAAAAACGTGCGTTTAATATTCTTATAAAATATTATATTATGTATATATATGTATATATATTATATTATAAAAGACAAATTGAATATAGAAAAGAAGAAAGAGCCAGCTTAAAACAAAATTTCGTACAACTTATATTTATGTTCACTTCAAAGTTTACAAACCCTTTTATAAGTCACGAAGTGACTAAATGCTTGGCTGTTGAGCTGCTTGGTTGGGAGTGTCGCTATCTTTAAATTTGAAAATCCTTGCTGGAATTGTCATGCAAATTCAATTAAAATATTGTTGATAGACCGCACACTGGATACACAAACCAGATACGACCCGCAGACAAACCCGGAGGAGGAAAGCGGTGCCTGTGGCTCTGTGGCTGTGGCTATGTTGCTGACTTCTTTAGTATCTTTTAATTAACTTGCGAGAGCAAAACGCGTGACATGCCGTCAAGTAAATCCTCATGTAATACCTGTAACCCTCCTAGCTGCCACAGCTCTCCCTTCCTTCATCCCACCCATTTAGAGATAGTATGTGCGTCAGACATGGTGTATGCGTAATATTTTTTACGACCGTCAACAACATTGCAGGGCGGGTTTTTGCCTTCGAATTTTCATGCGCGTCGAATTGCGCAAAAAAAAGAAAGAAAAGATTTTCGTCAGCATGAAAATGCGAAAGTCTGATTCAACTTATGCTTGCTGAGAGCGCTGGGTGGCTGAATGTTTGGGTGTGGAGATGGTTTGTGGGTGGTCGGTGTTGCTGCTTCAGCAACTTTATTGATTAGGACACCGGAAAAAAGTGCCGCCTCCTTGGCAGTTTTCGACCATGAAGCACTTTCTCAACTGCCAAGCTAGCAGATTTAAATATTCACGCTAATTGCCCGCTTTGGGGTCGATTGCAAGCTGCAACTTTTCTCACAGCTCCCCCCAAACAATTGTCAGCTGCCAACGAAATGGCCAAAATGAATTGCAGCGACAGTTAGCAATTATCATAATTGATTCCCTTTCCTTCGTTGGGAGAAGATATTTAAAAATAAAACAGAACTTTTAATAAAGTGTTGATTACATAAATGTAAAATTACCTATCCGAACTGAAAACGGACTGAGGAAATTGAAAATTTAACCTGTGTACAGATTTGTGGACCCTGACCGGTATTTTTGTTTTGTTTTGTAACAAACTGAAAATACACTAGAAAACCTCTTTCGATTAAGCAAACCGGGAATCCGATTTATACTGCATAGAAATGGACACAACTTGCAGTCGAAATTGCAGCAGACAAAGCTATGACTAAATTGTTTTTCAAACACGTCTGCTCTCTTCCACGATTGAACTCATCTTCTACATCGATTGGTATCGATATCGTATGTTAAGTAGCGTGTTTCATGTTATTACAGTGTTAGAATGATATTATTACAGTCACAGAACCTGTTACCTACATTAACCTGCTGCCGAATGCATGGCGTGTGCTAGAAATGCTCGCAAAAGAGAGAAAAAATGGCGTTGCTGTAGGCAGATGCTGAAATGCTCTGGTTATTAAAGTAAATGAATTACTGCTCTCACGTCTTATGCAATTTACGGCATTCAAAATTGTTGAAGTGTGGCTCACAATTTGCATGCTGCTTGAATAAGCAGCCGTTTTGCTAAATTGCAATGAGCCGCAGACTTGAAACACACACACAGACACACACACACACTCAAACAGCAGGCAGACTCGCTGGAAGGCAAAGGGGCGGGCTGGCAGATGCTCTGCATAATAAAAGATGTGCTCTGGAGTGCTGCATACTTCCAAGCTGCCCAGATGAGATTTGTAAGTGTCAACAGCAACAACAACAGCAACAGCGGCAAGAATAACAAAACGCAAAGCAAAGCAGCTGACATATTTTATTCATTAAGCACAAAGCGAATAACACGATGGCAAAACATGCAAATGACAACAACAGCAACAACATGCAAATGCCATATGAGCATGTAAATATTTTTATGGTCATAAGTAAGTATTTAGTATAAACATGCACTGAAAGCATTTTCTTGTTACGCTTATTTTCAAAAGTATTATTTAAGGTGACTTAAATAAGCCGAAAATTCTTCAATTTCAATTTTCTAAAAATAAAGTTTATTTGCGACTTTTATTTAGTTGTTTATTTAAATGATGAGAATTTAATAGATTTGAAAAATTAAGAAAATAAAATTTAAAATAAAACAAAGAATAAATAAATTAATTAAAGGATATAATAAATATAAAAATCGTGAGACATGATTAAATCATATTTTTTAGTAAGTTTAAATTAACTTAAGCACAATTCCTTTTCAAAAATAAAAATATATTTATCTTATTTGTAATGAAAATCTTTTTGAGAAACGTCTCAAATATAACAATTTTGAATAAGATGTTCTAAATGACAAAGCAGTGCATATTGTTAACAGTGTAGGCACACACACAAACACACACACACACACACACACACACACGTCAAATGCCGGCATATCCGAGTGCGCGACGAGATGTCGAGGAATGAGACATTAAAAAGCCAGTAAAACGCGCTTTACGGATTTGGTTTCAGCTGCTGCTGGTGTGGTGGTGTTTTTCTGTGTGTGTATATATGTATGTGTGTATGTGTGATACAACACACTTGGCATAGTTGCTGGCTTTATTTACATGTGTATAAACCGTATGGCTGAGAGAGCCTGCAAATGTATGCATGTTTTATTGCACACTCGCTTCTGTTTTGTGGTTTTTGCTATTTACAAGTGTTTCACATTTTTTTCTTCTTTTTATTTTGTCGCTGCTGTTGTTGTTTTTGTTTTGTTTATTTCTTTGCATTTGCCGCCACACGCCTGAATGAATCTACCCCCTGTCTACATGTGTTATTTGTGCACAAATATGTTTGTTTCTTGTTAATAATTCATTTGGCTTTTCATCTGACACACATAACGTATACGCAATGTGGTCGCCCCACCGGCTCGAGCATTACTAATGGGAAATATTTGCTGGAAAAGCCAAAGGTGACTCACCCACATACACACACACACACACAGTTGTCAACCACTCCCTATCCTCCACTTTCCACTCTCTCTGTCTGTGTGTGTGCTGCGGTTACCTTTTGTTTCCAAAAGGCATAATGATGTCATCAGGAGTTTTGTGATGTGTCGACCACAGAAAATATCCTCAGTGCGTATCCTTTGCGCATCTGTGCTAGGAACCATCCAGTCACTGGCATTAGATACATTTCGCCCAACGCTCTGCTTGGACATTAAATTATATTATTTTCAACGCAGTCCAACAGCAATAACTTTTGAAGCTACACTCAGAAAAAAAAAAGAGTTTTGAAACTTAGAAAGTTCTCATTAGTCACTACAAAATTACAAGCTAAATTTTTAAATACATATATTTTATTTTTGAAAAGAAGTTGTTTTACTGTCGGCGTATTAATACAATTGAATATTTATATATACTTTCGGGATCAAAGATGGTTCCTTTTTCCCATTGCAAAATCAACTATTCTTTTAAGTGATTTTTGTTTCAGTGATTTTCTAAATTGTAGGGTAAATATATTTTTTAGGTGTACGCATTTACAGTTGCAAAGGTGTTGCACCGTGCTAAGCCGTGCGACATGTGAATAATTAATAGCTTAACACACTCATCCCTAAGCCATAAAAAAGGGCTGCAGGGGTGTTGTTGGGGTTCCGCAGGGTGAAGGGGGATTTCGAGGTTGTTTTCGTGATTATCTTATTTACGTATGGTCTTTTTTTTTCTGGCTTACACCAATTATGGCCAACACTTAACGTTAGCACGCATTTAACGTTAAATTTTTATTTTAAAGCTTAGCTGTGCGTAAAAGATATGAAATAACTTTATAGCCATGGGCAAACAAGCGTTTTTTGATGCATACTAACTGGGCTAAACATATACGAAGCAAACATAGTTTTCGACGTGAACAAATTGTTATTATGATAACTTAATTTCAGTTGCAAACTTCTCAAACATACTCCCTCTAAATTGAGTGTAACTTGAACAATAGATTGCATCTGTGAATTATTCTTCAGGATGATGGTTTGACCTAAAAAATAAACCTTATTATGAAGGACAGTGCAATCAGAGACCTATCTGGGATGTTTACACTATCCGATAACTACAAATTTATTAAATTATTTTTGCTACAATTTAGTCGACAAATAATTGCCAAGGAAAAATAGTTACATTGCTTTCTAGAATTCAAACCTTGACATGTCCCTCTGGGAGGGCATCTGACAGGTGCTTGCATATATTTGGCAGCACTTTTGTGTCGACTATTCGCCCACCTTAACTGCTCTTCTAGCCTATAGCCTATAAATAGTTACAATATTTATGGAGTAATATGGCACAAGTTTTGTAAATTTACTTGGCTCTGAATAGCCTTGAATTCGCACAGTTGCTGATTTACCTGTTATGTCTCGCATTAAAATTACAGTATTACGACTTCACCGATATCGCCGAGGACGCCGCACGCCAATTTAATGAATACCTGTCGAATAAGTTTCCAAATGCCGACGCAAATGTTGCCATCGATAAAGAGACGAGGGAGGAGGTGAGCCGGCGTGCCAATCTTATCGCCAGCTATGCCCTCAACGAGGATGAGAATCTCCTGGCCTTTGCCATTGCCGCGCCCACCATACAGGCAGTTGTTGTCAAATTCAGGGACAATGTGACGGTCAGTTTCCACTTACTAAACAAAAAACATATTTTAGCTAATCGATTTCAATGTTTTTCCATATTTCCCATTCGTATTTCAGATACCACCGAATCAGGTGCATAACAAGGATTACTTGGGTTCCTATTGGCGGGAATTGGGGTAAGTTAAAGGGTTACACGGCCCAAGCTTCGATTTGCTGTACACTTGAGTTTTATGAATTGAGACGTTTACTTTGCTTACAGTTCAATTCTTTAGATTTTCCTTTGTCTATCTAAATTAAAGCACAATTCCAAATTTAACAACTAAAACGATTTTCAAACCCAATCATTTTTTTAATTATGTTTAAGCCTTTTATTGTTGGTTTTATCATTATTCATTATTACCACGTTAGTTACTTTTACTTAACGTTTATTTGTTGAGTTCGCGTGCAGCGGTTTTGGGGTTTCTAATTGATTTGATCCTATCGAAAAAAATACTTCTAGGGTCGCCTGGAACTCAAGTGAGGGCACTCAGGAGTGGGGAACGCCCTTTCGTGACTGCAACCTGTTGACGGGGCGCTGGCTGTGGCCATTTCGCATATCATTCACCGACCACCGAATCAAGTAAGAAAAAAGAAAAAATATCAAATAAATAAATAAATTAGTTAAGTTATATGTATCAAAATGTAGTGTATCGATTGACTTATCGGAGTAAAATCAATCCTGTCATTTTCATTGTGTCTTCTATAAATATTACAGAATTGTTGCTGCTGCATTTGTGGCAGCCGACGAGGATATGTGCAACGATGGTCTGGAAGAGGTCTTTGGTCGACGTCACGGGTAAAGAAAAAAACAAGAAATTTGCATAAACTTTAAGCTGTAAACTAAAAAACAATTTTGATCTTTCCAGCTGTGATCGCAATACCACATTCTGCCTGCTGACCGAGAACAAACCGGTGGCGACTCGTGATCTTTACACGTGCCTCTGCCGCGAATCCTATTATCTTCCCAATGCCACGCTGCAGGGATTTCGCGGTGATCTCGTCGAGCTGTCGGAGGGCTTTGACAACTACTCGTGTGTGCCCTGTCCGGGCGGTTGCAACAACTGCGATCTGCATGGCGTTTGTCTCACCTTTCAGGTGGATGATGCACTCAACGTTGATGCCTTCCTGCGCATCCTGGTGGCAAGTGTCCTGTTCTCATGCATTCTGTGTTGTGTGGTCCTCAGCGTTATTGTATTTAGGCAACGTAAATGCAAGGTTCGTTTATATTTGGTTTAATTATTAAAAGTAAATATTACATTTTAAACATTATTTTAAATAAATAAATTGTGGAATATTTTGTAGGCCATCGCCTCGGGCATGTGGACCGTGCTGGAGACCATATTGCTCGGCATTGTTTTACTTTATGCATCGGTGGGTAATTTCTGCCTTACTCAGTGCAAACTATTTCCATCTTTTAATAATAATAATTCAAACTGTTTTCAGGTTGCCGTCCATTTCTTTCCCGCCTCCACGGAGCGCTGTCTGCTGGAGCCTTGGCTGCGTGAGATCGGCTTCATTACGTGCTATGGTGCCATTATATTGAAACTATATCGCCATCTGGTTGACTTTCGAACACGCAAGGCCCATCGCTGGGTGCTGCGCGACGTGGATCTGCTCAAGTATCTGGGCACCATGGTCTTTGCCGTCATCTGCTACATGTCCGCATTTACCGCATCCTCACTGGATCTGCTGGAGAGCGCACAAATGGAGAGTCTACGGGAGGCCAGCACCAACACTTGCCGTCCCCTCAAATGGGAGCTGGTGACACAGACCAGCGAGATATTCATCCTCTGTTTTGGCCTCCACTTGGCAATTGCCAGTCGCAATGCCAACACACAGTTTCGGGTAAGACCTCTGTCACCAGGTTCAAATATCTTTATGTCTTTATGCTTTATTTTCTGAGTGTGATAATAAATTATTCTTATTTTTTTTGCAGGAGCGTCAATTTCTGGTTACAGCTTTGACGCTAGAATTTCTCGTATCGTCCAGTTTCTATTTTCTGCGCTTTGTTTATTTGCCGGAAATGAGTCCAAGCGCCATTTTGTTGGCGCTCTTTGTGCGCTCCCAGCTGACAAATAGCTTCGCGTTGGGTTTGATATTTGTGCCAAAATTGTGGTATCAGCACAAGCAGGTAACAAAAATTGTTGTCAATTTTTCAGTTATTCAGTTATTTGGTTATGGTTATGGTTTTCCATTAATTTTTATTTAACAATTAAGATTTATTTCTTGCTGACTAGAGTGCGTCCAACATTTTGTTCGAGTGCATACAACGAGTTATATAAAATATATATATTTATACGATATATAATAGAAAGTTGAGGTAATCCTTAGCTTAGGCTTGATTTGTGCTCATTTGTCCGCAATCATCGTCGTCGTCTTCGTATTTGGTCCACATTAAAGTAAATTAGAAACTGTAAAACATAAACGTACTCGTCCTTATGTATTTGGTATTCACATTTTGGTTGAGGAAACGATTTTTGTATACAACATAAAAATAAAAACAAACAAAAAAATAAGAAAGAAAAATACAATTTGAAACTGTTAAAGAAAGCTTTTGCTTAACAAATTTATTTGTCAATTGTTTTGGTTTTCGTTTGTGGCGTTGAATTTTTTTTGGTTTTGGTTTTGTTGGTTTTCATTTTGGAAAATTATCCAATTTTAGTATTAAGCTAACATTTTTCATGAATTTTAGTCAAGCTATGAAGTTGCTGCAAGTGTCATTTTTATACAAGAATGTTTACTGTATGTATTTCGAATTTGATTTCATCTCATGTACCATTCCAAACCATTCCGTTTCCATTGTGTTTTCTGACTGCACTCACTTTTAAGTTGCACAGCTGTTCTTTAAAACCGTTTACTAACACTGGCTGCATGAATATTTATTGTGTATGCATGTAATTATTGTTTCTAATCACAACAGCTAATAATGACAAAAATCGGTTTCCTTTTTAAAACCCAACATGCATACCAAAACTATATAAAAGTATTTTCCTCTTCAACTTCTTACACAACAATTTATAATCTATATAACTCTCTCTATGTCTATCTCAGTCCACCTCTCTCTCTGTTTACCCATTGCCTAACTCTCTAAATAAGTAGTTGTGTTAGCTAAAAGTCCAAAAAACATTTAGTCGTTGTCACTTATGTTTAGAATTTGACCTATGTTTATCTCATTTACAGCACAACAAGAGACACAACAACGCCCCCACAAGCACACATACATAAAATAATATACATATATATAAATATATATCTATACATATATATTACTATTAATCCATATATACTACTTAAGAATCCATCAAAATTCAAAAATACACGATTGACACAAAGAGCACCGAACTTTCTACTATACTTTCAATTCTTTCGATTCTATTGATTCCTTGACTCTCAGTTGTATTTCCGTTTTCCGTTTCCGTTATCCGTTTATTAAGTTATTTTCTGTTTTAGTTTTCCGTACTTTCCTGAGTGTGTGTTTTGCGGTGTTTGTTGCATCTTCATAGCTTGCAGGTTCGTTCGCTTGCGTATGATCTATCAATGCGTTTACCTGTGGATGCTTTCAAGGGTACGTCACACGATGCCGGCCAGCGATTGGGCGGCGGCTATGCGGGACTGTGCCTGGGCGATCCCGATATCGGTGAGCTGACCATATCCGAAATGACTCCCGAGGATATACGTGCCGAACTCAAAAGGTAAGATTCAACAAGCCAGCAGCAAAAAAAATGCACAGCGAGAACAAGAAGCAATCTTCCCATGTCATTCCATGGTACCCAAAAACACCTGTGCAATGTGTTCCAATTCCAATCGTTTCACATTCTTCCCTTTGCAGACTGTACACACAATTGGAGATACTGAAGAATAAGACGCTGCGTCAGGATAATCCGCACATTAGTAAAAGACGCGGCGGTCGGAAGGCGGGTCACCGTCGCTTCTCATTGCAAGTAAGTGACTGAAGACCGGCTGGCCGTCAAGTCAGACGCTTCACTGTAAAATACATTTTCATCAAGGCCCAACCCAGCCAGTGAAAAGAAAACGAATCTAAAAAAAATACAAAAAACATCTTACTTCTTCCAAAGCAAGCAAAAAGTTGTCTGAATGTTTTTTTTTTTTTTTAATGAAAACTTTGTTCAAGAACTTGTGCCCGCCCCCTTCCGGCCCACCTCTATCAAAGTCTAAGCTCTTCCCAATTTCTTTCTATAACTGTCTCTCTTTAACTCCACCACTTCCAATTGTAATACCTTTTCTGTGTCAATATAAAAATATTAATATGAAATATATCTATATATACATATATCATTGTTCTTGTCATGATTTGTTAAAAAAAAAAACTCAAACCCACCAACAAAAACCAATACTCTAAATGTAGAAAAAGGGCAGCAAAGATAAGGTAAGAACCGTCAGTCACTCTCTATCTGTCTCTCTCTCTCTCACTGTCACCTACACGTAAAGCTAACCTAAAAAAAACCTATAGACTAAATCTAAAAAAAAAAAAAATAAAAATATACCTAACTATGTGTTGTGAATAATCAGTAAAAACAAAAAACAAAAAAAGAATTGCGCACGTTTGTCTTGTAGCGCCTAAATCTACGTAACATATCGATAAATCTAATAACAACCTAGTAATTAGCATGTAGGCCTAAGAAACCCACTAACCAAAAACAATTAAAGCCTGTTTGTCCATTTTGTCAATCGAGCGTCTCTGACCCCGCATGACCACAATAGCACATACATACACTAAACGAAAAAAACAAAAACTAAAACTAAGAAATCTAAAAACTAACAACAATAATAAAAAAATGCACTAAATTCACTGCTAATAAAAAATAATCGTAAATGGCCCAATATAATATGAAGAAAACCCCATTTCGCAGGCTTTAAGTGCCAAACATCGCAGCAATAAGCATCATCAGGATATTGAAATAACCGAAGCGGAACCATCTCGCACCCCCGAGGATTCAGTCTGCAGTGCGGAGGGGCCGACAGATACATATGCTGAAATATCGGGCATATCGCATTCAATGCTATCCCATTCCATGGTCTCTCATTCCGTTGTCTCGCATTCCAAGTAAAACCACAAACTGTACATAATACATATATATATATACAAATATATAACTCAAAAGAACTATGTATGTATATCTGATATGTATTTATATATAGGATATACAAGAAACATATGTATATGATTGTATGTAACTGAGAATTAGGTGCAGCATTATAACAAATAGCGCAACAACACAAACAATAAAAGAACTTACTTTAATTTTTGCAATGAGAAATGAAAAATGTTAATTACTTATATGAAAAGAAAAAAAAAAAACAAAAACAAAATATATATACAAACAATACAAAATATTACTTTATTTTAACGAATGGCATAGAAAAAGTGTTGAGTAACAACAAAAAAATAAATAAAAATACATATAAAAAAAAATGTGCTCGAAAGCAAAGAAAACATTTTTGTACAATTTTGATAAATTTTTAGAGCTGTTTTTTGTGCGTGTGGTTTAAGTTTTATGTTTTTTATTTCGGTTTTTGTTTTGTGACAGGAGCAAAAAATGCGAAGATGAGGAGGAAGAAGAAAATAACAGAGCCCACCTGTGTAGGTAAACGTTAAACTGTTTTATCAAATAAGATATCTCAACACTTATTTGTTGTTGTTTCTATTTCCGTTTTTTTTTTTTTGTAATTATCTGTTAGAATCTTAACTGAGTTCCTTGAAATGTAACTAAGAAAAAATACTTAATAATTTGGCACTCATTTGTATCCGCAAATAAATCGAAAACCAAGAAAACTCGAAAGGACAATTCCTAATGGTCGAATGAAGGCTAGCTAAATCAGTTGTAAATTTGAGCTTATAGGCAATACTTACTTATAAAACATACTAGAAATTCCTTCCCCCCTCCCTCATACTTTAAACTACAATCGACGCCTAGACTTTAAAAAATATATATGTACTTTATGTATATATATAAATATAAATTGTAAAACCACACCAAATAATCAGCGTATAGCATAATATGTATGCATATCTGAAGTATGCGCATTAAATACTCCGATATTGTGAGAGATCAAAGCCACGAAATACCAAAGAGAGGCACTTGTTAACTTTGTGACAGAGCGATCAAAAAAGTATTGTTGTATAATTTTACACTATATAGAGAAGGAGACGAGACAGGACGGGAAGGGGGCATATTTAGTGGGGGGAATGAAGATCGTTCAGAATGGTTAGTAAGTAGTCAAATACTTATGAATTATAGTCAAGTAGCTGAAAATTTGTCCAACAACACTTTTCACATTCCAAAAAAACAAAAAATTGCTTTCGATTCCAGAAAAACAAAAAAAAAAACCAAAAACTAATATTTAAAAAAAGAAGAAGAAAACAAATTGATGGCATGTTTTACGATTTTTGGTGTAGGGTATTTTTGAAAATTTCTAGTATTGTACGAAAACCGTCATACATTCGAAATGTATTGGAAATATATTACTCAGTAGCCATTTAAGACGTTTTTGATGCTCGTTGGAAGTGAATGAAGGCGTAATATTCTGAATATATAAGTCCAAATGAAAATAGACAAACAGACAGACAAACATACAAGCCATACAAACATATAACAAACAGTATACAGTACATAGGCATTTATATGAAAAAATTATAAAATTAGTTAAAGAAACACACACACACACACAACATGCATGCAACAAGTTGAGCATTTAAAAAGAAAAAACAAAAAACCAAAATAAAATACAACTTTTTGATTGCGTTTGATCAAAAAGGCATGTGTAAAAATATTGATAAATTGAAGTAAAGGAATTCTACCAAAATATATATATATATATATATATATATATATATAACTAATGATATTATATATATAAATTATATAGGAATGTATGTAATTGACATATGTACGTGTGTGTGTATCAGCATTACAATAAATATATAAAACCAAAATAAAATAAGGAAGCAAACTAAAAGTTAGTTGCTCATTGCAAATGAATTTCAAAACACAAAACCAAACAAAAAAAAAAACAACATTTTACAAGTGTGATAGTGTTCATAATATTCGTTCATTGTAATTAAACAAAACAAAAAACAAAAGAAAAGTAATAAAACTAAACAAGAGATGAAAATGCAAAATGTGTCATAGCAATTAAAAATGCATTAAACGTTGCGTTATATATATATATACATCATATATACGTGTATTCCCGTTTAGTGTAAGGGACAGGGCAAAAGCAAAACTTGTAACGCAAATAAAATAAAATACTTTCAAAATGAAATGCAAAACAGCAGAAAACCAAACCAGAACAAGAGCGAAAAATAAAAATAAAATAACAAAAAAAAATGGTACTAATAAACATAAATAATGATTAAATCAAAAGCATTTTGTTTATTTCTTTTACAAAAATGATGACAGCAATAAAGTCACCCTGTCGGTTTTTTTGAGAGAACTTCTATACCCTTTACAGAAAACTGAACTAACGGTAAGTATTTTTAAAGAATGCCATAAAAAAAAGAAACAAGCTGAATACAAACAAATCTAATACAAACACTGTCCTCATAATATTTCTACAAGTCGGACCTTTATTCATTAATAGTATACTATATATCTCTTCAATTGTTTGTTTTTTTAAATATAATTGAAATTTGCTTGAACATGATTTCAAGTATTATTATTATTTGTTTTTTTTTTCATTTTCGTTAAATTGCAGTTTACATTCAATACATACAAATTATTAGATAATTAAATTTAAATTTATTTTTAATTACAGTTTTAATCACTATTTACTCACTTTGCTTGCTTTGTTCGCCATTTTGGTAGTTAGTCAATTAGTTTATTAGTTAGGATCTAGCAATTGTTATTATTATTATTATTTATTTATATATTTTATAAATAGTACGTATCGTTTGTATTCTCTTCTGCTGTCAACAAGTTTAGTTTTTTAAATTTGGATTAGAGCTTGCAGTTTAGAGAGAAGCGAGCTATTAATTTTGGTTTTGGTTGCTTTTGATCGTCAACGTTGGTTTATTAAAACTTAAAAAAAAACGTTACAATAATAATTAGTTTTTACTTAGAAATTATTTTGGTTTTACATGCGCTGCGCATTTGTTTTTGTTGCTGTGCTGTGTGTGCATTTTAGGTAGACTTTTTGTTTGAGTGTTTTAATAATAGAATAAGGTAATATTAGATGTATATTATACAATTATATAACACTAATTTTTCTGCTTTCTTTTTTCTTGTCGTTCTTCTTTTTTTTTTTGTAAAAATTTACACTTTAATTGATTTGGTTGGTTTTTCTTTTGCTACAATTTAGTTTTAGTTTTAGTTTTAAGATTTAGTACATACAACTTGCAAGTAAATTAATTGTTTAAAAATCGTTTAAATGTATTAAAAAATTATTCATTATTTATAATATATTACAAAAACAATTATAATTATTATGTGTATAAGCTTGTTGCGTTACGACTGCTTTGTTTTTTTTCTCTTTCCTTGTTGTTTTTTAAAAGCTTAATTTATAAAAAATTGTTAATATTATGTATATATTATGTATATGTTTGCTTTTTTTTTGTTTTGTTTTGTTTTTTAAACTAGTTTGGCGCGTAAAGCTGTGTTGCATTTTGCATAGATTTTTGTTTTTGTTTTTCGATTTGAATTTGCTCTTAAATACTTTTTGTCTTGCGTTCAAAAATGCGCTCAAAGAACTTAAATAATTGATAAAAACAATGGTTAACATTTAGAATGTTCGAACCGTTAAGCAGTTAAATTAAAAAAGAAAACAAACAAAATTACAAAGAAATCACTAAACAATTATTAATATTTAATTAGTTTTAAAACAATTTCCATAATTCATATCGTAAATAAATTTAAAGCCAAACAAACGAGATCCTGCTCGTATGCAAATTAAGCAAAAGCGTTTAAAGTTTTCATCTATGTTTGAGTACAAAATTTCGAAAAATTCATCATATTTTTCAAGCTTGAGATGAGAATAAATAACTTGGGTTTCGTTTTGTTTTTTTTCTTTTTTCTTTTTTTTTTTAGTTCTTGTTCGAATAAAGTGTGCGTGTAATGGTTTTTTAATGTTTATAAAACAAATTAATTAATTTAAGTTTTGCGCGTAGTTAAATATCTTCAACATGAGTTTTACCTTGAAACAAGTTTAAATCATTTAAATATTTGATAAAAAATATTTCACTTTATATGTATAAATAGTAGATGTGTAAAATTGTGTGTGTGGATGTGTGTGTAGGTGTATGTGTATGTGTGTGAGTATATAAAAAGGATTATCCGTTACGATACAAAATAATATGCATTAAAATCTCAGAGAATAACAAAATTATGACTAATGTTGCATATGACATGACATGACAAATATTATAATTACAATAAAAAGGAAAATCAAATTAACCAAATCAAATATCGATTTCACTTAACAAATAGAAAACGCCATTTTTCTCTCGTGTGTGTGTCAGTGTGTGTATGTGTATGTATAGTACAATTTGTTACTATTTGTTATTATTCTTTTTCTTTCTTGTTTTTTTTTTGTTTACTAATTTTTGTTTTCATTTTAGATTGCAAAAGTTCTAGTTTTAAGTCTAGCAGCACTTTGTAGATTTGCCAGTCGTTGGTTGTGTGCTTCTCTCCACCCGATGCTTGTTAAAGTTGTGTCGTCTTTGAAAACGTCTTTCATTTCAGTTGCTCTTCGCTCCTCCTTCTCCTCCTCCTCCTCCTCCCGTCCAGTTCTTCCTCGACTCCAGTAGTAGTTCCAGTCCACAATCGATTATTCTCATTACTTAGGGTTTCTTTGGGTCAACTATTATTGTGCGCCCACCGCTGGGCCTATCCTAGAGCGGATGCAGCTTTGTCGTGTGCACGGTGAGTGCGCTTCGTTGCGTAAATCGTTTGTCACAGTACGGACAGGTGTACGGCTTTTCGCCGGTGTGTGTGCGTATGTGTTTCGTGAGATAGTCCTTCACGCTGAAGGACTTCTCACAGTAGCCACAATGAAACGGTTTTTCACCTGCAATAACGCACAAGAGACAAATACACCAAGATTAGCATTTACCAAACGCCCTGCACTGCAAATTTCATCTGGATATTATGCCGTGCAGTACCAAAACTTTCGTTTCGTTTGATAGATTTAGGTACAGTATTATTTTTTATTTTTTTTTTTCATATATATATTTATGCATATGTATATACGATTTGCACGTAATTATCAAATTAATATATAAATATATATATATATTATGTATGTATATATATAAATGTATATATGCTGATATATGCGTGAACATAATATATATTTGGTTGTTTGGTTTGTGAGTTAAAATGCAATTAACGAGTTACATTATTACGTATGAGATGAGGCGGGGCGATACGTTGTTTCTGGTATTTTCGTTTGGTATTCCCTTTATTTTTCTTTTGCTCATTGTTTTCATATTTTATCATAAACTTGCAGAGGAATCTTTCATTTTGCAAAATATTTCGGAGTCTATGACTTTGGATTAACTAGCTCTATAAATCTAAAAGTAGATTATTGAAAAACTCGGCTAACACTTGTTTGTAAAGTGACCTCAAAGTACCGCTATAAATTTTGCATAATTATAGGAATATTATTAAAATTTAGGATTCATAAGAAACTATTTTAAATTTCTTAACCTTTTAGTTATTCCAGTTTTTGATTTTTTTTTAAATATATGTTACGAATACCTTTTTTAAATCTCAATAAGCTAGAAAATTATGTAATTGAATTCCCTTAAAATTAACATAACCATGAAATACAAAATTAGAACCTCTGCAAGTATGTTAAATTAATTATCGAAATTTGTTTTTATATATTTATTTTTTTTGTTTTAATGTTGAATTATAATTTAGAATTTCAGTTGTGCACTTTCGAAACGAAGACTATGGCAAAAATGAACCAAGATCAGCTCGGAATACGGAGAGCAATTCTTATTCTGAATAAAGTGTGGCGCACACAAGTGCAAATGATCGGAACTGTACATTTTTAGATCATGTGGACTCTGTGTGTGTGTTGGGCCGCAGTTTCTCTTTCATTTTGCCATGTTCTTATTTCGGCGTGTGTGTGTATTGGTGTGTGTGTGTGGGCGGAGCGAGCGCGGTGAGAGCGAAAGTATCGAGTATTTAATATTTAATATTGAGTATTGAGTATGACAAATGGATATGAAGGCATTTTGCATAAGAGTTTTAATTGATATATAAATAATATTTTTTAAATACATTATTTTTTTGTTTTTTTTTTTTGGTTTTGTGTATTTGCACTTGAACGAGTCGAGTTGAGATTGAGTTGATTGATTGATTGACTGAGTTGAGTTGAGAGTTGATTGATTGATTGATTGATTGACTGACTGAATTGATTTGATTTGAAAATATATTGCTTCTCACCCGTGTGAGTCGTTAAATGTTTGTTCAGGTAATCCTTAACAGTGAACGCCCTGTCACAATAGCCACATCTAAATGGTTTCTCACCTGTATGTATGCGAGTGTGCTGTTTTAGTGTATTCGATTGAGTGAAGGACTTGCCGCAGTAGGAGCACGTGTAGGGGCGTTCTTTGGGCGTGGCGCTGTATTTTTATTTATTTTTTTAAAATTATTATTGAGTAATTTATTGCAGTGCGGGGTAAATAAACCAAAAAAAAAGAAGAGAGAACAAGAGAGAGAGAAAAAGAGATGAGAATAAATTGATTAGTAACATTCGTAATTGAGTAATATTCGTTGCACACTTAAACACGGCAAAACATAGAGAGAGAGAGACATAGTAAGAGAGATAAAGAGTACACAACATTGAGAACGCATGGGCCACGCCCCATGGCACTTGAAGGACGCGCCCATGCGCTCATCCATCGGGACTGATCTTAAGGAAAACAAACAAAAATATAAATAAATGGTTAACGGTCAATCGGTAAACGGTAATCGGTTATGTTAAACAAAGACGCTTGCCAACCAGTTGCTCAAATCAGTAAATTCTTATTAGACCTACCAGCCTCAAAGCCTTTTACAGTGGTCGCTAAAGCTGATTTAGCAAATGAATGTTAACTATAAATTATTTTATAATATTAATTAATACCTATTCAGGATATTTATGCGCAAAGTGATTAAATAAGAATTTTAAAAAAATTCCAAAAATTAAGTGAACAAAAAAATAGATTAATAGAATTTCTAATTGCTGGGCAAGCCTCAAGCGACCCACTGTACAATGATAATTAAAAAAGGGTTTTCAAAATCAAATAAATAAAAATTTTAAATGAATATTTCTAATTTCTGGACAAGCTCCCAGCGATCCACTGTATCTACATAGAGAGCTTACTGGTAGCAGCGTCTGAAGATGTGTGGGTGTGTGTGTGCTGTCGTGTGTGTGTGTATGTGTGTATGTCTATATAGAGGATGGGTGGACAGCATATAAAAATGGATTTACTCTGCTTCGCCCGTGTGGATTTTGCGGTGCATGGCCAGCGTGCCGGGCGTCTTAAACGTTTTGGGGCAATCGGGACATTTGTGCCGGATCTTGTGCGCCAAGTCAGCGGGCACCGTTTGCGTATTTGTGCTGACCAGGACACTGGTTGTGGCGCCAGGTGTGCCAGCCGACTGAACGCCAGGATTCGCTTGTATGGCATAGACAGGCACTGCATTGACAACATCGCCGCTATCGCTCAAACTGAGCGGCTCCTCCTTGATGATCACCTGAATGTATTATATATGAATTATATATACACAACTATATATGTGGAATGGAATTTGGGACACTTACCTGAGGATGTGTTACCGTTGCACCGGTGCCATTCTTGAGCAGCTTAACTGTCAGCGGCGGCACCTTCAACGCTGCCGGATCACTCAAATCTTCCTGATGCTCCTGCTGCTGCTGTTGCTGCTGCTGTTGTTGTTGTTGTAGTTCACGCTGTCGTTGTTGCTCCTGCTGCTCGAGATGCTGATGATGATGATCCTGCTGTTGCTGCTGCTGTTGTTGCTGCTGCTGCAATTGTTGCTCCTGTTGAAGCTGCTGTTGGTGTTGCTGCTCCTCGGTCGTCAGTCTCATATCACGCGGCGCAATCGCTGGCAGATCATCGGGTGTCACCGGCGCCTCCTGATGTTCCATATACGCTTGTTGGCCGGCGGCCAACATGGCCGCATTGCACACAGCGCCGCAGTGAGAGCATTTGTATTCGTTGGGATTCTGCGTCACAGAATTGACACCGTAAATGCTGCAGACAATGCAGCGTGCAAGAAATGCCGTCTGATGCGTCAGCCGATGGTGTTCATCCACCTCGAGGGCGCTACCAAACTTATCATCACAGTTGGGACACGCATAGCTAAGCGCTTTCAATTGCTGTTGCTGCTGTTGCTGCTGCTGCTGTTGTTGCTGTTGCTGATGCTGGCCGAGCGTTGTAATTGCACCCTGAGCGTTTAGGGTGATGCCGTGACAGAGTTGCATATGATCGGCAACATGCTGGGCACGATCGAATTGTTGAGGGCACATCGGGCAATAATGCGAACTGAGTACATTTGGATCCATGCCGAGATTGGGCAGAAACGTTGTCTTTAGCGTATCCATATTGATGCCAACTCCTCCTCCTCCAGCTCCTCCTGCTGCTGCTGTTGCTCCTGCTCCTCCTGCTGCTGCGGCTGCTGCTGTTGCTGCGGCGGCGGCTGCTGCTGCTGCTGCTGCGGCTGATGCAGATGTTATATTGTTGGCTATCACGGCGGCAACTTGATGTGTCGGTTGCTGCTGCTGCTGATGTTGCGCATGCGCATGCGTATGCGTATGCGGATGTGGATGCGGATGTGGATGCGGATGTGTTGCTCCTTGATGTTCCTCGGGGCGTGACAGACGCAATTCCTGTGTATTTGTGCTAGACTTTAACATTTCTCTTTTATCAAGACTGGCAGGCAGGCAGGCGGGCAGGCAGGCGGGCAGGCAGGCGGGCGGGCAGGCAGGCGGGCTTTAAGCGCTTTAGATGCTCTTTTTCTTTATGTATTTATTTTATTTTTTTGATTAGTAGCTGATTAGTATGAGGCGTTTATATGTGTTGTTTCCAGCAGAACAAACTCTGTAATGATGGATTTTGAAATGAAAGTAAATCAAAGCAATATGTTTTTCTGAATCTTTTTTGAAACAACAACATTTTTCATAAATTAACTAAAATTCTATGTAATTTTATGTTTTGTTTATGAGATCAATAATCAATAATAAATCAATTTCGAGTAATTTTATGTATGTATGAGATAAAAAGCAACTCAAGACAGCCTATTAAATTCAATTTTTTTTAACTGATCTTTCAATTTATTATATTATTTATTACAAATAAATAAATATAGTAATAATAATAATGATATACAAATAGCCTGATTTGAGCTATGCTTTATAAAGCGAAGATCAAAATTCACCCATTCATATATTAGATCTTTTAATGAATTTTACTAAAATATGCTTCTCTGCTAAAAAGCTTGCAAGAACTAAAAAGTAAGGCATGCAAAATTGCTTTTGTTTCTACTGCATTACTCGAACACACACACACACAAACACGTGTATGAGTCCCTCAGGGACGACGTGCTGAGGAGGCGAAGAAAGCGAAATTCGAAGCGAGCTTCTGATTGGATTTCGAAACTGAAAATGAAAAGCCCGCTGTCCTTTTCAGCAGCAAGTGTGCAATGAAGAAAGAAAAAGCTAACTAATAGAAGAAAGCACACACATAGAGAGCGAGAGAGAGAAGAGTGGAAGCAGAAGCAGAAGCAGCAAAAAAGGCGGCGTAAATTAAGCGTAAATTAGCACAGAAAATCAGAAATTTGACGAGCCCAGCGGCAACAGCAACAGCAAACGCAACGGCGACGGCGGCTCTCGCCTCGCGCGCAAAACCGAAACGAAATCGGAAATCAGTTGGCACTGTTCGCTGCTGCTGCGGCGGCTACTGCTGCTGCTGGTTCTGCTTCTGTTGCTGCTATTGCTGCTGCTTCTACCGATCTCTGTTTGCTGTGTTTCTGTACTTCTGTGTTCCCCCTCAAGTTTGACCCCTAATTCTCCCCCCCACACACAATGCGTTCAAATTAAAAAAAAAAAATTTTTTTTTCGGTCCGTCACTGTCATATTCTAAATTCGGAATTCTATTTTGATTTTTTTTTTTATGTGTGTGCTGCGCGTTTTGGCTACTTAGCCCTTACCAGCGTATCCACGTACTGCACTTGGGTGTTTTTTATTACGGCCGTTTTATGGCGGAATTGCCAATCAATCCAACAACATTTTCTTTGTATTTGTGAAACAAAAATACATTAACTTTTCACTTTTATTATTATTTTTGGCGAAAAATGTACAAGTACAACAAAAAGTATCGACGACATCGATACTTTTCTATATTTCACTTTGCGCTCATATTCCACTATCGATATGTGCATTTTGACGTTGCCACCTGACTTAAGCCATTAACTTAACAGAATTGCATTAAAGCAGCTGACGTAAATTCTTCTCCGTAAAATATTAAAAAATGTATAAATTAAATTTTGTTTGATTGCGAATTTTAATGCTTCTCTTAAAAGCCATGTCATATGTCAATTAATTGTAAATTCTTTTTAAATATACAAATCAGTCTAACATCTAGGCGATACCTATTTTAATACTTGAAGCATGCTCCTCACTTAACAGAATTGCTCCGCCTAACAGAGCTTTTTTTTAGTGTGCTTTGCTATTTCACAATTGAACAAAAACACAAAAAGTTTTCTGGCAAAACGAACTATAAAGACTATTTCAATTTAGTTGGCAATTGCTAGCAATTGCAATATTAACACGGCCAAGTAGCCAACTTGGTGGAACAGTCATTCCTTAACAGCAGCAGGACAAGCAATCAAATCAAATTTATTTCAAGGTGATAAAAAGTTTTCCATTTTGTCTTTAACCTTATTTTAATTATTTTGTTTATTAGTTGAAATAGTTATGACGTCGCCTTGGTCCAAGGGCAGCAATGAGCCCGTGCAGACTGAAAGTCTGGCGGACATAATGTCCGAGCAATATGCGCATAAATTGCACGACAAGGAGCTGAGACAGCAGCAACAAATTGAGAAAAATAAACAGCAGCAGCAACAGCCGACGCCACCCGTGGCAGCCACGCCCACTTCGCCCAGCTACTCGGATGTGGCGGGTACATCAAAAAGTCAGGTGGAGCAGGAGCAGTGGGAGGATTACAGAATGCTGCTCGAGGAGCAGGCAAAGGCGGAAGAGGAGGAGGCCGAATCAGATGCAGTCATTGCCCAAATGCTTCAATCCCAATTCGATCACGAATACAATGAGGAACTGCGTCGCATCGAGCGACAGCAGAACAAGCAATCCAAAGTGACCATAACACTCAACAAATTTCTGCGCAGCGGCGATGCTGAATTTCTGCACGACACCGCAGCGGAGGCGGATGAGGACGAGGATGAGTTGGAGCGACAAAAACATGACTGGGATCGTTTCGAGACAAATGAAAAGATGCTCGATGCGATACCCAAATGTGGCTTCACCAAGCTGGACAAGGATGGGGAAATGATCACCAAACACGATCCACAATTGTGCGAGGTGCGAAATGCACAGCGAGTGATGTCCTTTCCACCAGAATTCCCCACGGGAGATGGCGCCTGCTTTGACATGAAGCTGTCCAATAAGGTGAGCAGCAAGATCTGCCATCTTTGAATATTATTGTTATTTAATATTGATTGGCATTGACAGGTATTCAATCAGCTGAAGGCATATTCGCGTCGAGGACGCGCCGATCGCAAGGAGAAGGTGGCCACCGCGGAGATGGGCGTCGATGCCGCCACACGTCTGCTGCTCTACAAGCTGATCAACAATCAGATACTGGAGCAGATCAATGGCATTATATCCACCGGCAAGGAGGCGGTCATTTTGCACGCCAACTCGGATGCCAGCTATACCGGCAACAACGAACATGGACATGGCAATGCGCTGCTCGTGACGCCCGAACTGCTGCCCAAGGAGTGCGCCATAAAGGTGTTCAAGACGACGCTGAATGAGTTCAAGCAGCGTGATCGTTACATCAAGGATGACTTTCGGTTTAAGGATCGTTTCAGCAAACAGAATAATCGCGCCGTCATCAATATGTGGGCGGAGAAGGAGATGCACAATTTGATGCGGATGCAGAACATCGGTCTGAATGTGCCCGATGTTGTGGTGCTGAAGAAACATGTGCTTGTCATGCGCTTCATTGGCGACAATCACAATGCGGCGCCCAAGCTCAAGGATGCCCGGCTCAGCGTTGCCGAGCTGAGCTGCGCGTACGAGGAGATTGTGGCCGCCATGCATAAGATGTACAACGAGGCCAAGTTGGTGCATGCCGATCTCAGTGAATACAATATACTCTGGTTTGAGGGCAAGTGCTGGTTCATCGATGTCGCCCAGAGCGTTGAGCCGGAGCATCCCAGTGCCCTGGAGTTCCTCATGCGTGATTGCGCAAACATTGTCAATTTCTTTGAGAAGCGGGGACTGACCAACATCTACAACAAGGAGCAGCTATTTGAGTTCATCACTGCCTTAAATGCGGAGACGCACAATGCGGCGATGCTAGAGCGGATTCATACGCGTGGCGCCTCCATCAATCAGGCGACGGTGCCCAATCAGCTCGAGTGTCCCGACGACCTCAAACCACTCGAATATCCTTTTGAGCTCGCCTGGGAGAAGTCGCAATTAGATCGCGCACTGGCAAAACAGCTCCAACTGCAACTGGAAGAGGAAGAGGAAGAGGAAGATGACCAGCAGAAGGACAACAAGGATGTGGACCAGAGCCAAACTGCCAAATGTGTCCAGTGACAACAACAGACGAATCTAATTTGTAATCTTTGATATTTTTTCGATTCCGTATTGGTTTTGGAACAATTTAAAATCATCCCTATTAAAATAGTTACAGACTTGAGAACTGAGTAATTAAAACGTTCTTTTGTTGCTGACTTTTAAATACCGATAGACTTATCGAGTTTTTTGAAAACTGAGAACCACAAATTTAACTCCAACTTTTTTCTTATAATTTCAATGGTTTTCACCTTTTCATTATTTACTAATTGTGTATTTACATTGAACATGCTGAATTCAAATAGATAAAAATGTCTATATAACATTGATAGTAATTCGAATATCGGAAAATTTTTTTCGAAACGCGTTCAAACCCAATTTTCGTCATATATTTTAGAAATATGAATTTCCAAGTTTTAATTCTGATTTATAGATGGCGCTGCATGTTTAACCCTCGTGGTAAGCTAGCGTCGAGTGGTGGGCAGTCGATAAATAAATGCCATTCAGCCGTAAGCGTGACGCACTCAGTTGACAAGAAGCTCAGTGCTACGTAAAAGTCAAAGCGAATGTGCAAAACAAAACCTGCAGCTAGAAATAAATATAAAAAACAAAAAACACACGCTATCCGTAGCAATGTAGTTCAAATTGATTAAATCTGCAAAATAAGCGTGGGAAGTGACAACAGCGACAGCAGCCGTATTCATAATGCCTAACAAAATGGTTAAAATATTCTTCAGGTAAATTCAACTGGCATAGCAAGCAAATAAACAGAGGCAGCAACAGCAACATCAACTGCAAGAACAACACAACAACAACAACAAAAAGACTGGCGCTGCTCGTTGCTCTGCCTTTTTATTTTTATGAATGACGTAAGCGCGCACGTCTCTGTGCCGCTACAAAACGAAAAAAACAACTTTCCTTTGTATGGTTGTTGCTGTTATTGTTGTTGTTGTTGTTGGTGCTTTTGCTTGTTATTATTTGCTTTGCCTAAAAAGCAGAGGAAGCCCTCTCATCGTAGGTACAAATGTACACGAGTGTTGTATTGTGTATGTGTGTGTGTATTTTGTGTGTGCGTGTTTGCGGTTTGTGCTGCCCAGTCGAATCTATCCGAAATGTTCCAAAATTTAACACAAAATTACTCTTTGACAGTAATAGAAAATGTTACTTTTTCTAATTATTATTATTCTTTTATATTTGTGTCATTTGCCGAGCCACTTTACGAAATCTACAGTGTGTGGCGGAAAATTGCTTCCATGGTGGTATTTCTTGGGACTACCTGTATTCCCACTGGTTACCCAAAAGGCACACACATACACACGTACTTTCAAAGTGGCGTCTTTGGTGTTTTTGTTGTTGCTTGGGAAACATGCTCTCAATGGAAGAGCAAGCGAGAAAGAGAGCTTGCTAACAACAACAACAACAGCGCTGTTTTTTTTTCATATAAATAAATTCTTTTTTTGGTCAATGACCTAAACAATGCTGTTAGATTCGTTAGATTTGTGCGCTTTATTAGCAAGCTATAAAAAATTCGCAAATTATGTTTGTTATCCATGCCACGATAGTTAAAGGCTCATTGCACCGCGTATACCTTGAATAGTTGCGTCCTTCGAAAAAACTGCCAGCAATCAAATCGGCAAAGTAAACACATTAAACACATTAAAACTAAAAACAAACAAAAAAATAATTGATTTAAATTTTTAACCGAACTTTTGATCTTGTTGGCCGATCTTTAAATATATTTGTAATTAAAAAAAGAATTATAGCAAAAATTGAATCAAAGGTCATGTGTTCAATTTTCAATTTGTATATCATATAATATATATATATATATTATTATTATGTAACGCTTTGAACAATACGCTTTCAGTCCTATAAAGTAAATATATTTTTGATCAACATCATAAGCAAAAAAAATTTAACTTCAGGAAGTATTTTTTGTTTAAAAATGGATAAACAAATTATAGCCTTAAGCCAAGAGATCTTTAACCCTTATATATGTATTTGATCTGCTCTTAACATAATATATATAATTCTTGCAGTCGGAAATGCCTCGTTCAACAATATGTCAGCAAAATAATATAATTTATCCCACGCATATGGGCAGAATACTTTTCCTACTTACCGAGCACAGATGCATTCATAGATTTTGGAGGGCTGACAGTATGTTTTCTTGTAAAATCACAAATGGGTTCATTCATCTTTTCAGGCGTCGTTTAAAGAAAGTGGGGGTACTGATCATAACGGGTAAAAAGTATGCTAATCTATTTAACAGGCCGAGCGAAGCATCTCTTTCGACCATAAAGTATTTATATATAACACTCGAGTCGACATAGACATCTTTGGAATATAATTTTAAATTTATTCTATTTGATTTGAATATCAATATAAATCAAATAATTTTAAAAGATATATATATATATATAGATATATCTTGACTTAATATTGATCATCTCTAAGAGAAACACGGAAGGATTTTCTGTATAAAAATAAATAAATAAGTAGAACAAATAGGTAAATAGATACAATACAATAATACAATACTGAATTTCTGTATTTTACGGCATTATCATATCGTCAAAAAGGTACATTTTGTATACACAACTTGTTAAAATTCAGGAACAGTGCTTAAGGCTTGCTTCATTGTTTATTACTGATCAATATATTCCGGCAATATAAATTACTTTCGCAATACATCGCATTTTATTTATGCACACACATCCAATTTCTATATGCCCACAAATTGCAATATCCGAAACAAACCAGAAACCATAAACTGCACCCAGCACTCAGCACCAAACTCTTCCCCCACAATTTATCATTCCCATTCCCATTCCGATTCCCATGCCACTCATTCAAATGGCATTGCAATGCGCTTATTGTTGTTGACTCTGTCGCATTGGGACAATAGTACACTTTTGCAACTAATTTCATAAACACGGAAGCACTACGAAAACAAAACAATTTGTAAAGTTGATAAGTTTTAGGCAACAACACAAATTCCATTAATAAATGTCAACAGAATTAGCTAGGAATATTAATGCAAATACAAGTATATATCTCAACCAATTTGCAAAATATATAATGCATTATATATATCTATATATATTCTATACATTACATTGCATCCAATTTGTGTAAATTATTTTTGTAGTCTAAATGAAAAGTCGGTTTACTTGTGAATTACGCTGTAATTTTGAAAGTTTCACAATAACGTTGGAAAATGTTTTTTTTCTTCCAACATTTCATCTGCTTTATCAGTTTCATAAACATTTTCAAGGAGCTATTGAACAATTGATTGAAAACTGAATTCTGATTCTGTAGAATACTTCCCTATTGCGTGAAAAATGGGGAACAACTTTGTAATGTCGAAACGGTTTCCAAATTCAAAATTCCCTTCCAATTTCCAAAACCATCATGATTTTTACTGATCTAATAAAACCAGAGCGGAATGCATTAGCGGCGCAATCAATGGCCTGCAAAGAAAATCAGTTCTCAAAAAGTCAAACAAAATTCAAATTGTTTGTGTTGAATGGGGGGGATTGCTTCAGCATTTTTATCTGTGGCGTGTTATTTAGGCTTTTATAGACTTATCGCTATATACAGATAGGAGTATGTAGATGTATATTTGCATGTATTATATTGAATTGTCAGAAAATATGCGCATGAAAATATCACAGCTTAGAAACGCATGAAAACCAAACTGATAAAGCAAACAAAGCTAAAAACTGATGGAATGCAGAATTATTAACCGCAGTCAAGGAGAAAATATATAAATATTCCTTTTAAGATATAGGTTATAGTCAGGACATAGTCAGTAATGTTAACCTTCCTTTACGCAAATATTTATTTACGTTGTAGTAATTTACACCTTGACTAACCCGCCTTTATACCTATCTGAGGCACTCACTCTACAGTTCAACTGCGATATCTTAAAAGTCATTCTATATTTTAAATAATATCCTCTAACGAGGGTGTTAAAACCAATAAAAAAAACCTATAATAAAACTCATAAGTAGTGAGTTTAGCACTAATATCTTTATATACAATGATAGCGCTTTAAGCTCAGAGAAATTTGAATGAAGAATATATATATATATATATATATATATATATATATATATATATATATATATATATTTATAGTAGGTATCAGAATGACAGCAATGCCAGACTAAGGTTACAAACCTTTCAAAGTGTGCACACACACAAGCACACACAATTTGTCAATCAACTGGCAATCAGCTGCCAATTAACTCTCTTACATCCAAACAAGCTCATGTGTGACTGCAAAAGAGAAGGATAGAGAGAGGGAGAAAGAAGGCGATAAAGAGATAGAGTCGTCAGCCTCTCTCTCTCTCTCGTTATTTGTATACTTTGAAATACTTTCAATTAATAAATATATATGGATAACTGATAAATAGCTCAAAATGAGTTGAATTTAACTCAAAGTCTGTAATCCATAATCTGCAGTTGCTCTTAAATTAATCGTATTGCTACTCTTCACAAGTTTAAAGCTTCTTTTTTGTTGCTCTTCTTTTTTTTTTATCTAAATCTTGATTAATCATTTTACTATGATTATCCATTGCTTTCTGCTGTATTATCTAAACTATTATTCGAGTACCAACTGCAAATTAATCAACAGCTTGAACTTAACCAAAATAAATTATATTAATCAAAGTATAAATTAAAAATTATTCAGTCTTGAACATTATCTGAACTTATCCCAACCATAAAGTCAATCTATCCATATCTGTCTAATGGCTATAATTGTGATGACTTGTGTGAATTCACAATTTGTAAGCTTTTTATAAACGTATTCACCTTATTTACAGACCAATCATTTTTTAACATCAAGCCGTTTCGGTGTTTTCAATAGATCATCAAAAAGTGAAAAACAACCCACAACACAATGGCATCATCGCAAAATGCTCATTTAAGGCGCGTACATGACAGCATCAACAATATTTCGAAAATAATTTTGGCCAAAAAAATATTGAGTCCATGTATGTGTGTGTGTGTTTGTGTGTGTGCGTGTGTGTGTGTGTGTAAAGAGTCTATGAATTTTGTGCGCAAATCTTTTTAAGCTTTCGCATGACACGAGCAAGCCCTGACACACATTATAATATTTAAAACAACGCCCTCTTTTGTGTATTTTCAAAATAAAAAATGGTGTATACGTATATGTATTTGTATTAAATATGTATGTATGTATTCATTAACCGCACGTGCTCATAATATCATTTGAGGCAGCGTCAATAAATTTGCCGTTTGCATTCAATTTTGGCACATTGCTGTCATATATGTATCTTGACTATATGTATTTGTAGAGGACAGCCAGTCTTCTTCACACGCCCACAAGAAGCCACAAGCTGGCATTCACAAAAATCATATTTTGCGTTGTACGGATATGCCTTGAAAATAACCCATTTACCTTTTTGAGTCCTATTCAAGGAGTAGTGAATGGACTGATTTGAGCACTTTCACCCCTTATCATTGTAACTTATCTGGCGATTGTTAGTCACATTTACCTAAAAACAATAAAATGTCAATGAGTCATCACAATTCTTGTAACTAGTAGTATTTCTAAGCGTTAGTCATGGTATTATAGTAAATATTATTGTCCACATCTCCATGGTCAACAATTATTTAATCTCGCGTAACTCTGCATTCTGTTTTGGGATATAAAATTAAATTGAAATTAAAGTTGTTTCAAAATTAATCGTTAATGAAAGAATGGGATTTTATGCAATTAAATATCTTTTTTTTTATTTTATAATGGGTTATGGGTATATCATTGAGATTAACAACCTGCGAAATACTTTTAACCGGTTGAGAACTGGTGCGAATCAGGCTATTTGCAAGACTGGCAATAGTTTGTTGGTTAGTGGCGCGACCTTTAAAAAAGCTGTTGGTAAGATAACAATATTGTGATATATAAAACTGTTTGAAATATTGTGGCGAGAAAGGTATTCCAAATTGGGGCTTTCATTGTAATGAGAATAATTTTTATCTTTTTTAGGGGAAGCAAATGGGGAGTTATCAATAAAGTGCAATGAATTTGATAACTCTCTGGGTATAAAAGACCTTGATTTAAAATTTGATAATTTTGACCTTAAAGTGGTGAAAGATGGACGGAAAAAAAGAAAAAGAAAATAAATAACTTTTTGGTTCGGAGATGCTTGCCTCTGCCTGCGTTTGCATACCATTCTTACTTATTTTAAATAGGTGTAGCATCTAAAATAACAGCAAAATAGTTCAATAATTTAAAGCTGCCCACGCTGGCTGGCTGGATGCTGAGGTGGAAGGGCGCAAGATGGACGGACAGCATTTGATTGAATGTTTGCTTGAAAATATTATGATAAATACATAAATAAAGCACGCCGCGTTGCTCAGAGAGCAAATTCGGCGAGAGTGAGCGCAATAGCAAAATGCATAAGAGCATAAGAGGAGAGAGAGAGATAAGTGCGCGCTCTCTCATTCAGTCATTCAGTAGGGCAGGCAGGCAGACAGGCAGGCAAAATCATTGCGCTGAGCGAAGTACTTCTGCGCGCTTTTTTCTGCTTAGCGAATCATTCGCCAACGTTGGCTCGACTCGTTCACAACGTTGCGTGTTCACCGTGAGTTTGTGTGCGTGTGTGTGTCCGTTTGTTTGTTGTGTATATGTGTAGAAATATATATATGTATATATAGAAAAAGCTGAGCGCTTCGAGTGCTTTGTGTATATTGTGTGTGATTTCCGTTCATTTCTAAATTTATAAAACAAAATATACGGGCGTACCTATAAGTTGCGCTGGCGTGCGCTCTTCTGCCCCTCCCAAATCACCAATAAAAATACACACTTGTATATATATATATATATATTTATATATATACGTGAAATTAAATCAATGAGCGCGCAAAAAAATAATACAATTAAAAGCCAAATATTTACATAAAAAATGATTTGCTAAGGCACGCCCACACTTACCAAATATTTAAATGAGAGAAAAGCAAACTAGAAGCAACATCATCAACAATTTAAAAATCTATGTTTTATATATGTTATTTTTACTTTTCGCATTTTGATTTGTATAACAAAAAACCAATGTTTATTTTCTTTTGGGCATATATATTCTTTAGTTGAAAGTGAAAGCTGTGTCGTCTGTGAAATGTTGTCACTAGCAAGTTGAAGCAAACAAAAAGATAAAAAAAAAATATATAAACAACGCAGACAAGTTATGCTAATTTCTAGTATTAGTTGCGGTGTGTTGAGAAATGTTATCCAAACGTGCACATAATACAGCCACACACAAAAAGCTATAAAACCTTAAAGCACAATTCGATTAAACGTTGTTCAATGACCAGCAAATTGGCCAAAATGCGTTTGCAACAGCGCTACAGCAACGGCGGCAACAACAACAACAGCAGCAGCAGCGCCAATAGCACAAAAACGGCGCATGCAATTGCCAGCAACAATAGCAACAACAACAACAGCAGCAGCAGTAACAATAGACTCAACAATCCGCGCGCAAAGATACAAAATCTCATCAACAACAACAACAGCAACAATAACAGTAATCGCAACGGTTTCCTCAAATTGCGCAGTACGGCAAAAGCAACTCCAGCAACAACAGCAACGACAGCAACAACAACAATCATCAACAACAACAATTGCTCGCTGGTGGAAACTCTGGAGGAGACCACAACAGCGGTGGAGCTGCGCTCAACGGCAGCTGGCGGCGCTGGCGAGAACGATACGCATTATCGCGCCTATAACACCCTGCGCAGCAACTCCACATCGGCCATTTTGGCTGAGGCTGCCGCTCTGCCCGGGCTGCTGTGCAGCGGTTCCAGCATTCTATATGCCCGGCCCCGCACCCTCAACGTGCACAATGTCTGCCAGACGCCGGCGCAAATAACGCAATTATTTTTTGGGTATGTTTTATTTTTCAGTTATTTTCATTTCAATGTCCGACTTAAAATTTCCATTTTTCGTTGCTAATTCGAATCCCGCCTTAAAATGTGACTAACATTAGTTTTAGCTAGATTTGTGCTGTGCAAAACGAGTTAAGTCTAACCAGTCAATTAATTGAGTGCCATAATTTTTGGAAACGCATAAATATATTCCATAAAAAAGTCAGATGTAGAATTGTGCCAAATAAAGATGTTTGATATAGCGAGGCTCTATTTGCTTGACCTCCAATTGTTTAGCATCTTGATTTAAATTCTTTTTTACGCAGACTACAAATATATTGTGCAATTTTAAGCAGCAATTATAACAAATATTAACATTTACTAGATTATTTCTTATCTATACTGTTGTCCCAATGATTGTGCAAGATAATTATCTGGATAAATTGCCATAAACTTGCTGTCCAAACTAATCATAACAAAAGCTTGAGAAGCTAAATCAAATATATATATATAAATTAAATATGTATACATACGGACACAATAAAAATAAGTAGAAATAATTCTTACGTACCCCGAAGATTATATACCCTTTTTTTGTAGACCGGACATCTGACATCTAAATTTGTACAGGTATTTTAATAACTGTTTCAAAAATATTTCAAATACAATTGTTCAATTTTTGATTAGCTATTCCCGTTTAAAGGGAACCGTTTAGTGAAGCACTATTAATCTTTAATTATTGTATTGTTAATTGGTGACTCATAGAAAATTAACACGTGTAAGCAAAATGAAGGTTTTATGACTAGGCTCACGATTTCTGCGGTTAATCATACCTAAAGCGCCAATTTTTTAAGCCAGACAACTTAAAGCTAGGAAAATTTTGATTGTTTCTTTTAAGTGTTAACTTTGAGAAAGTCTTGATATTCTGAATGAACTACAAATGAAAATATGTTCACAGGTTAAATCCCTAAAATTGTTGTCGATTTTGTCATTTGTTGACATTTTTTTTCTGCATCGGGTTGATGATGATGATATGACATCAACCGAAATTAATCACTTAGTTAGGCGGGCGGCATCACTTGAAATATTTGCACGCCTCCTCGGCTAATTACGCTGCCTTCCTGGGCGATTTCCCAACAATAACAATGAAAAACTTTATATTCTACACAATTCAATATATGTTTTTCTCTTGTCTTTTGCTTTTGCGCTTTGTGTTTTGTCTGTTTTGTGTGTTTTGTGTTTCTGTCTTTGGCGTTGCACAAAAATACAGCGAGCAAGATTTTGTCATCGCTATTTTAAAATTAAATGTATATATTTTATTTTTGCGCATTCTCCCAGCGCACAACGCTTAAAATATTGAATTAAATGACAAGGCAAGGAACTTTTGACTGCTTTTATTTTGCCGCACAGTGCAAAGACATTTTTATACCCTGCATCCATTACACAAAAGGGTAGATTAAACCAAATTTTGTATAGTGGTTCTCGTGCTCAGTTCTTTGGACATATCTAGTAGGTCATCCCAGTTTCAAGCCTTTTCCAATTTAAAAACAAAATTGAAAATAGTTTTTAACGCATGTAAAGGGTACCTGTTAGTCGGTTACTCTCGACTAGCGGACCATTAATTGTTTTCATGTTTTATTTTTGCTTTTTTTACACAAATAAATTGTATTCAAATAAACAACAATAACGATCTATTAAAATGTCAAGCAAAAGCGTTTCTCTAGCCTGATGTGTAATTGTTTTACTTATTTTTTTTTCATTTGTACAATTTGCTTATAATATAGTCGTAAGTCAGAGGACAAATTGACAAATTCATAACATATTAATTGTGCCTGCAGCGCTCCAAATGAATCAATCGATCAATCGGAGTTCATAAAAGTCAAATCAAGACAAGTTCAATTTGTATAGCTTCTCGAATTGTTATATTAAACTCGAAATCTGAAGCGTTTATAAATAATGTTTAAAATTTAACATTTCATATTCCATACAACAAATTTTGTGTTTTTTAATAAAATGATCGACAAATTTGGAACTGCAGCAGACATAGCGTTATAATATGGGTGTTACTTCCACTAGGGAGCTAGGCAAGTTAGATAATGATTACATTTAAATTCGCAAAGGGTATTTAATAAACGATGTGCCTAAGTTTTTTTTTTTTAAATTTATAATGAAGTTCAAGTTTTCTACTACTTTTTATTATCTTGTTGGAATATCTTGTTTCTGCTCCATTGCGTTGATCAATTCACTTCAAAGCAAAACTCAAATGTCAGATCATTTTATGAGGCCCTTAAAACTAATCTGTCGTTAATTATGTGGCCGGATGCCAATTCTAAGTCGCATATCTTAGATACTTTTGTAGAACGCCTTTTATACCGGTCTTGCCACACTTACATTTTTAATATGCAACATTTTTTTGAGATATTATTTATACCAACGACTTTGCGCTGCAAAACTATGTCGTAGAAGCGGTTCACTAGAGTCAACTCATTTCAATTCTTAAATCACTGAGTTGCAATGATTAAAAAAAATGTGCTTATCTTTTTTTTTGTTGCTCTTTGTTATTTTTTTAATGTTGCCTTTATTCAATTTGTGCAGTCGTCCCCAGAGCTCATCAATCGTCTCTTATATTGTCTCTGACGGGTCGGGTTATGGTTTCTATTTCATTCAATTCATGCATGTCTTTATGAATCAAAAAATAGCAAAATATTTTATGGCTATCAGCGCCACTTTAATTAAGCAAAGTGCAGCATTTTATTGTTAAACATTAAATAAATTGCTTTTGTACTCTTTCTTGATGCAGTAGGGTGTATCCGTTAATTTGTTTACCTTCTTGAACCTTATGTTAAGTTAAGGGGTGTCCACATAAAAAATCTGTACTTGCTTTTGTTATTTCTTTCTTGTTTTGTATATAAAATTGGCATTTTCACATTATATATAGCTGCATTTATCGCTTTAGCTTATAAGCAGTCGTTTTTTTATTGCTTTTTGCGTCGTGATATTATGATTTATTTTTAACTTGATTATGACATGGTACAATCAAATACAAATGTTTATACATATGGGAAATCAGAAGTAATGGCGACTACTAATGTAGATAATAATTATTTTAATTTAAAAACAATGAGTCGACTGCAACCATTATGCTAATTATCAGCATTTATCTTACATATATACATATACATATATATATTTTATAGGCGTGACTGATTTTATGATCTTTGGATAATCTTAAACAATTAATCCGCAGCATGAATCGTACGGTTAGCTTATCTATAAAATATAGTATACAAATCTGCTTTGAGGGATTTCAAAAACCAATTTCACGATCGATAAATATCGATAAGCATACAATTGTTATGTTGTTATATATATATATATTATATTAGTATCAACGAACTAGTCTTAGAGACTTTAAACTAGAGATTTTATATATGTTGTTTAAGTTCACGATAACTTTGTACAAATTTTCAAAGACATTACTTCCTAGTTTGCTAGGAATATACTTTTCATTACCTACCTGAGCACTTTTATTCGTTTTTCATTATATTTTCTAAATTATATATTATATTTCCCGATTGTGCAGAAATGCAGAAATATATATGCCAAGTTTCGAGTCTCGAAAAATGATTTTTACTAATCACAGAAATGATTAAAAGCAATACGTTTAATAGGACTTAATAATGCTATCATTAGATTGTAACTGTAATAAACTTTTGATTTGATCAAAATTAGAGCCAACTTTGAATGCACATGAACAGAGCACAATCAGCTTTCACACACATCCGCAAGCTGCGATTGTGGAAATTGTCGGTTTTTCGACAATGCGTGGTATATTTGTAATCCCATTTATTTTAGAAATGTTGACCTCATAACTGCTAGTCGCAGCCAAAGAATGTCGAGCCTATATAGCGTGCTTTAAAATCTAAATTTACGGGGGAGTAACAACCGACAGCAGCGTCCAAATGTGGCGATGACAACTTCATTTCGTGGCATGTGACGGACAGACAATCTGTGGGTTTGACAGGGTGCTTTGTTCTGAACCGCCAGTATGGGTTGACTTTGCCGCTATCGATACTTTCAATCACAAAACGATAATTCATGACATCATCAAATGCCAGCAACATGATAGAGAAAGACAGACAGACAGACAGAGAGAGAGCGAGAGTGGGAGAGAGAGAGGCACTCTCTGGGCGAGTGGAAGCGCTCGAGTGGCTGGCTTAATTAGTAATTTAACACAATTATAAATAAACGAAATGAAACGAAACGAAATGAAATGAAATGAAACGCTACCTCAGCTAGTGCTTTGCCTTGTAATGCCTATAAATATTTACACATATAATCCATCCATGCTTTATAGACTCATCGCATACAGTTTTTCGCCATGACATCAAAATTCGTGTGCACCATTCAGAGAATAAAATATTACTTCATCTCACTTTAATCGGCATTTCATTGAACACACATTTTGCATGCTTTGCCCCATGTTGCTGTTGTTTTTGTTTTTTTTTTTATAGGTATTCAGACTTCTGCTAGTTTATGGTAAAAAAAATTCACACATTTCAATCGCATTCAGAATTCAGTTGCTGGAGTGCGCCTTTCCAGTGCGGTTAAGCAAAAAGCGGATACTGATAAGTGTAATACAAATTCAAAAGTATATCCAAGTATTATTTAATATATTAGATAGTCAGTCGACGTCATCGGTGGCTTATGTTGTGTGGTGTAATTACAAACATAGTTCAAGTTAAACTAACATTTATCAATCATTATTACACTCAATAATAGACCCAAAAACAAACGTTTGCTGCGGTGTATAAATACTTGATGATTTATTGGTAAGAAAAGGTTTTCATTTTGTTAGAGCATCAACGTTTTCAAAGCCCTCTTGTCAACATTTATTCATTTGTCAATAAAGTTGTTTATTTATTTGAAGCATAAAACAATTGTATAAGTAAACAAGTCTGAACAATTTAGTAAAACTGTAGCCAAATATATTTTTTGATTATCCTAAAACCTAGTCCTGAAGTCTAACGGAAACGTTTGATTGACAAAATAAATAACAACAACAATAACAACAACAATCAAAACAATCATCATGGTCGAGTATAGACCTTTAAAATAAAAATGCCATGACCAGCTGACATAAAAGCTAAATAGCAACTCGCGATATTGTTAAGATTAGATTGCGGCTTGTCGATAGCTCAATTTGTAGTTGTGATTGTGATAGACACATAAGGTAAGAAGCAGAGCAGCAATCGAATCATATAACACTATTAACGATAGGCCATTAAAAACCTACTCTAACTGGGGCGTAACTAGCCAATATGTTTGTTTGCATACAAAAATGTATAAAACAAATAGGAACGTAATCGCCACTAAATTTAAACCAGCTGAAAACAAAAAAAAATAGAACGCAAAAAAGGCTATCACTAATCGGCTTTCTATATGCGATGACTCCTCGCTTTACAACTGTAATAGATATTAGTAAATTATTTGTTCGATTTAGATCACCCCAGATTGTGATATATTTTCGATCTTACACTTGCAACTATTCGATTATTCGATATTATATCGCTTAACTACATCAATTTACTCCTGCGGTTTCAGTGAGCTATAATAAATATACATAAAAAGAAAACAAGAAGAAATAGTTTTTGCGTCACGCCGACAAAAAAATTATTGTTTGTTTATTAATTATTGTTTAAAGCCTAATAACACTTAAAACTGTTGATTTTGGCAGTTCAGCGCATAAAAAATGGACAAATGCTCAATCATATATAGCTATATATATATACACGCTGCGTGATGCTGAGCAAAAATATATATATATCTATATATCTCATTATGGGGTCGGAGACTTCTTCAATGCGTTGCAAATTTGAAAACATAATTAAAATATCCGCTACAAGGGAAACGACAAAAAACGTTAAAGAAATGTGAATGAGAATTGAGCATGTAACTTAAAAATAACTATTGATGTCACTTCTCAACTTAAGCCAAAAGTGAATAGGTCAGCGACATTTAGCGACATGGTCCAAAACAAAGCGCACAAGCAAAGAAAAACTTATGATCATATTTTTGTAGTTGTTGTTGTTTGGGTGATAGTCATCGCTCGGAAACCACAAAGCTAGCTATTGTGTCACCTCCATGTCTTTGGGGAAAGGAAATACAATATACAAATACAAGACGCTCGTGTTGGTGCTTTGAGTTACAGCAGCGTTATAAATAAACAATCCGCAAATCAGATATAGATTTTTTTTTGCTTGGGGTAGGGTTTTTTCAAAGAGTAATTAAAGCGCAAAAGAAATTTATTTGATTTAGCAGTGCAATGTTTAGATATTATATATATATATATATATATTATATTAAATGAGTGAATACGATTCTATCTTACAATAAGATTAGATATCCATTTGAGTTGTCGTTAATCATATGCAGATCAAGTTTATATCATATATTTCACATATATATTCTATTGATATATTATATAGCTGTAAACATTCATTAATCACAAATTATCTGTGGAACTCTCTCTCTTCCTTTTATTAACTATTTAATATTAACACAGCTCCGGGAAATCTAACAGTGATTAATTTATCTCTGAGCGTGATTAACAGTGACTAATTTATCTTAAGCTTAATCGGCATGCTGAGAGATTTGCCTGTCTTTTTTTTGTATTTAATTGATGTCTTACAATTTTAGATTGGATAGGGTTTATTCTGGGGTTCCCCAATTCTTGTAATAAATATTAAACTTTTTACTTTAATTATTCATATCTATTTGCACATTTTTTAAATTGCAAGTCAAATTTTTATTTTCTAAAATTCAAAACCTGTGTTTAAGAGATAAGATGAATTTATTTAACACCTGAGTTTAGAGTACATCCTCATCTGCCTCTCCCGACTAGACAATTCCAACTTGCTTATATTATAAATGCTCCAATTCCTTTTAAAAATATTCATGCTAGACAAATTTTAATCTTGTTATTATAAATATTTATAGTAATATATAAATAAACAAAGCAAGGTCTCGCCTCTATTATATTAAGGCCAAAACGTTTAAGTTTCAAATTCCTTAGATACATTCTAGGCATTTTATTGCTTATGTAAATATTTTGTTGGTTTGTCAAGCGGTTACCATTAAGTCATTAAGGCTATGATTTATTGACAAAGTGTCGAGTCGGAGAAATAGGCCGCCAGTCGTGTCGTATATCGACCCAAACGAGGCATTCGCAAAGGTTCAAAGAGCAACGACATTCAGTGAGTTCCACTCGAGCATTAATTGCTATTAAATATGATAGCAATAAAGGCGCGATAGTTAATATATATAAATATAAATGTACATATCTAAAGTAAATATGCTAACAACAATCATTGTTTGACTTGAAAAACAGGCCCACTAAAAACAGCTGTTTGACAAAAGAGAATGCGAGATCAAGCAGAGCGATAGCGAGAGCATGACCGAGAGAGAGAGAGAGGGGCTGGCAAACAAAGGGAGAGCGAGAGTCAAAGTGAAGTTCTTTGAGTTATTTCCTCATCTTATTTTATTGTGTGCTCTTTGCTCTGATGACTTGCCATGTGCTTTGCTAGCGGCTGCTCTCTGAGCACGAAGCAGCGTCATTTTTATTATTAGTTATGACCTCATCATCGATTATTGCTTTAACTGTGTGAGTGTGTGCTTGTATGTGTGTGTATATAGAAACAAGTCGTCGGTGTAGTTGCCGAACAGCTGCAACCTGGTTGGGAACTGGCCAGGCGGCTGACTACCTGTAGCCAGGGCGCCATGAGTGTTGTGCAAAGAAATCTAACACACCTCTTGCTTTTTTTTTTAGAAGCGGCGTCTTTTTTTGTACCCTGTGAATTTAAAGATAGATAATGATGGCATATCAAAGTTAATAATCCTAATAAAAAGTACTACTAAATGTTAGTTTGTCACGATTGGAATCATTTAATTATCATGGAGACCTTAAGAGGTGGAGCTACTTTGTTTATTTCATTAAATACGGAAATAGTTAGTTCCATTATGAGAATAGTCTGACTGACTGGACAAAAATTCAAGATTTGGATCTCCGTCAGCGAAATGGTATTAAATAATAATTATATATATAATACAAAAACTAAATATTTGAACAACACTACAGGGTAGTATCATGGCGGATATTTGATTTGCGTACAGGTGCCCTCAGTTTAATCTTCATCCCATAGAAGGCGGACTAAAGCTCAACGCTATGTGACATGTGTACTGGCATGTTGTTTTGCAGATTTGTATGCAAATATTTTGCTGACAGCGGGATGTGTGCGCAAGTGTGCGTGAGTGTGACTTGTCAATTTACAAGCTGTTAAAGGCAAATGTTTACTCAGCGATTTGTATTCAGACAAATATTTTGATGTTGTTGTTGGTGCTTGCTCATGCCGCCCCACTGTGTGTCTCTGGTATGACTGGTATGATATGCAGCATCAAACACACAATCGCCGTCATTTGCTGCCTCATCAGCGTCATTTAAAGTTCAATGTACAATGTACATTTGTCTCCCGCTTTATTGCGTTCGGAAATTGTGGATTGCTCATTTAAAAAGCACTCGCGCATGGGTCAATGATATTTTTATTTTTTTTTTTGCAGTCGCATTTTTTTATTTTCTCGCCAAGATTTTTATAATTTTTATTCGTTTGTAATATAATTGGTTGGGGCACATGTTAGAAGATAATTTCATTTAAAGCGACAAAAATTAACGAATTGCGTATCACATTTAAAAAGTGAATTTTTAACGAGTTGGTAATAGGGGGATGTAATAAAGATATATATAATATAATTAATATTAATTTAAGTTTAACTAATAAGCTTTTTATCTTTGTGCAACGAACAACTATAATCTAGATTTCCAGCATCTTAGTAGTTGTATATATTTCTAGTTTCCTTCTTCAACATTCTACATCACATCTGGCAACTCCACACTTATCTCTCTTAAATGGTGCAGAAATCAGCTCTATGTCAAACTTATTTGTATACAACTCTTTTCTCTATTTACGGTTTTTCTATCAGTTGCATGTGTTCATGCTACAAAAGGATCCCACACACTTAATTTTTTTTGCTGTTCTTGGCAATGACATAATCCATCCGCCGTTTGCTGGCTGTTTCAGCCGCATTTGCAATTGAATTAGCCTAGTCATATTTTTGAGGTCTTTTTTGTCGACTTTTCGTGGCATTATTTAAGCATAGCTTATAGTATACATTTATTTGGTTGCCCGTGCGTGGGCAGCGCTTTGAGTAAACCAACTAGTTTATTTTGACATACAAATGTTGTTTGATTTGTATGCTAAGCAAACCTTAAATATATTTATGTATTAGCAGTTGCAAATATTTCAAATATTTCGCATCTCGAAAGTGTTGTTCGCATAACAATTGCATTGCAATGTTTATCAACTGGCGCCATATACACTTTTTAATATAAATTTAAATATATATATATATATACATATTCCTAGTTATCTATTCATTTGTTTGTGTATTACTTTGCAACTGAAAAAGTAGTCTTGACGTCAGCTTCTCCCGGCTACTGTCAATGACAACTGATAAGAAGTCGGCTTATGCACAAACTAAATGAAATTCAAATCTAAAATCAGTTGCAAAACATATTTTGATTAGCAAGCATCAAAATTAAGAGACGAAAGTTGAACTAAAATTTTTGTTTTGTTACTAGTTTTCCATTTATTTGCATACCAATAATCAAATATAATTAACCAATTTCAAATTTATTTTTGTCACCTGAAGTCACACAAAAAAAACGAGGAAACAAATAAATCAAATGTTTCTACAACTAAAATTAATTGATTGATGATTTTTTGCATTGCACATTTAAGGAAAACATCAATTTATAATTGAACAATTAATATGTACTTGGAACGTGTGTTAAAAGTCTAAAAATAATCACGAGTCGCATTTAATTTCAGCACTATAAAATTTATAAAATAATTTGCCATATTTTAAATACATTATTGCCATTTTGGTTCGCTTTTATGATGCAATTGTTGTTGTTGTTGTTGTTTTCGTTGTTGTTGTTGTTTGTTTCGTTGTCTCGTTGCCAATTGCTGGCAGGAAATGCGGAAGCAGACACAGATGCAATGGAAGAGGCTGCCACAGCAGCCACAACACAAATTACGTAAATCATTTTGCTTTTAGTTTATCGTTTTTATACCCATTAAGACAATATACACTTGGAAAAAAAATCGTTTCTTTTGGCGTCAAGTAAAGCAATCAAATTGAAGGTTTTCGCATTCCAAAAACAAATGTTTAAATTTCTTAATCTATTTGTGGAAAAAGTTTAATTTCCAAGTTATTTTATTGCCACTTTTTAGAAATGCATTTCTTAATAATTGGGATTGTTTATTTAGTGCGAGCCAATCTAAATTTTAAGAACAATTTTTATTGCTAAAAGCAAGAAAAAGTTTTTTTTTTTGGGCGATTTTTTTCTGAGCGATTTTTGATCTGATTGTGTGTATAAGAGACTTTGCGAGTAGCTTATATAATAATCGATTTCCGATCGGGAATATAATATTTGTTCGTATATGTAATATTTGTAATTTACAAAGATTATGTTTATGATTAATAATTAAGTTAATACTACAATTTAGGGTACATTTTAGATGAACTCGAAATCTGTTGATCATTCTGAATAACATTTAACATACCTTATTTGTATTGTATGATTTATCACGAGTCGTTAATGTTGAACGTTTGGTTTTTTGTCTCGTTTTTCTTTTTATGGCCAAGTTCTCGTTTTGCCACTTAAATGATTCGCATATATATATACATATATATTGAATATGAAGCGCTTTTGACTCGTTTTGGTGTTCTCAAAACATGGAACGTGCCTTGCATCCGATTCCCATTGAAAACAAACTTAAAACTTTTTTTTTTATACAACTTTCAACGCTGTTTACAAATTGTGTTGAATTTTGTTTATATTTGGCTTGTTGTGCGTCCTTCGCCAGTTGATTGACATTGTCTCATCTACAAATATGGCAAATATGATGAGAAAACCGGTAGTATAATTATAGTGTTCCTGTATTTTAGTTTTTTATTATAATTATCGACTTTTCATCATATGGATTTTATTTATGTTGTTTTCTTTAATGATTTGGTTTACATAATACTGAAATAACGCTAAACTTTTAATTAATTAAATATTATTGTCTTATTTTCACAATACTTACTAAATATTTGCATATTTTTTTGGTTTTTTACAGGGACGTGCTGAACGCCTGGAGAGCTAAAGCGCGCTGTAATGTGGTGCCCGATGAGCGCACGGAGGAACTCTTTCACGAGCTAAGCTTTCATCCCAGCCAAAAGCAGAGTAAGTACTTAAAAGAAACACTTAAAGAAATCTTATATGTAATCATTGTCTGTCCACCCACACACACAGTCAGCGAAATGCTGCAAACGGCGAAGAAAGTGGCCCGCAAGAACCGGGGACAATCGAATGGTTTGACATTTGGACAATTTTGTGTGCTTGCTGCTGACTTGAAGCGGTTTCGGTGAGTTTTTGTTTTTGCATTATTCAATTTGTTACAATTTAATAATAATCATTTAATTTGTCTTGCAGCGCTTCAATAATATCGAATTCATTAAACTACACTGACTTAGGGTACCAACAAGTCTCAAGCTCTCTCATGCAGCAGCAGCAGCAGCAGCAGCAACAGCAGCAGCAGCAGCAGGACAATGCCAGCCAGGCGCGCAGCTCGGATAAAATGCAAAATCATTTTCAAGCCGGTAACGTTTTGCATTATAGTAAAAAATCGGATAATTATGGCACCGAGCTGCGCAGTACAAAGTCCTTCAGTAGTGTCGATGACACAAAAAAGAAAAAGAATGTCAGCAATGAGCCGGTCGAGGTGTTTCTCGGTGGCTCCTGCAATCCAACCACATGGCGGGCGGATGTGGCCATACCCGCACTTAAGGAACTGGGAATTTCATTCTATAATCCGGTAAGTCTGCAATTGAAAAATATACAGAAAAGATACATTCATTTGCCAAACATCTTTTCAATCAATCATGAGAATCTCATAAATTTTAATTAATTTTTAAATTTGTATATATTTAATTTATTTATTTTGCATTCGAATTTAATAAATAAAATAACTACAATTGACAATTATTTAAACTGCAGCAAGTATCCGATTGGACGCCCGATCTCATCGAGCTCGAGCATCGAGCCAAGGAAAAGGCCCGTGTATTATTCTTTGTTATGGATTCGGAAACACGCGCATCTGCTGGTGCCATCGAGGCGGCACACATAGCGGGTCAAAACTGCAAGCAGCTAGTGTTGGTTTTGCATCCGTATAAACCAAATCAGAATATCCTCAATGAGCCTATTTCACATCAGTAAGTTGTGCATATATCCACTTCAACTTATATATATATATATATTTATAAAAAATTGAATTACTTTCACAGAGAATACCTCGATTTATATCGCAATCAGTTGATACTTAAGGAGCTGGTCTCCCGTCGCGGCCTGCCAGTTTTGGATAATATACCATCTGGTCTGCAGCGCACCAAGGATATTTTAGCCGGCATATGGGATCCACCGTCCAAAATATCGTCTATATTAAAGTAAGTAAAGATCATGTTAGGTTGAGTGGATGCCTCACGAATTTTGGATATATTACATATGTTGCAGTCCATTGGCTAATCTATTATATGAGTCTGAATTTAAAAAAACATTTTGGAACTTCAAAAAGAGAAAAGTTATAGGAAAAAAACTTATATTCAAAAAATTAGACATCGATTGTATATTAAATTAAAAAAAACTTGAATTACTAAATTCTAATTATTCATATTCTTATCAAAAATTACTTACTAAGATTATAATAAAAATAGTTACCATATAGATTCCGATCTCTGATGAAACTTTTTCGATGAATTCATGAATTTTGATAATATGAATAATGATACATGAAATTTCTACTTAGATATGATTTATTTATATTCTGTAAAAACCTATAAAAAAAATTTACTAACTCTGATTTTGTTGTTGTTTACAGCACGGTTCGCGGCGCCTTTGATCGCGTCAATCCGCAAGGCGAACTACTCACTGTGGAACAGTGTAAACGTGCTCTCTTATTTTTAGGCTATGCTCAGAGTTTAGTTAATTTAAATAATCTAACTAAAATAATAATTAATCAACGCGAATCATTAAAATTGCTACATACGCAAAGTACAAAGGCCAGCGGCAAGCAGCTGGCCGAGGAGAAGGAGGAGGAGAAGGAGGAGGAGGAGCTGGAATCAACTCAGCAGCAGCAATATTGCAACTCATCCACCATGCCAAACCATGAGCTCATCGATTTCGATCTATTCTGCGTCATCTCAGCGTATCTCTCGGTGCTGCAACAGGAGATACACGAGAGCGGCTGCATTTCCCCCATTAAAGGAACAAATGTGCCGCCGCCGCAGGTTTATTTTACAAATGGTGAGTCCTGTTGCATATATATATAGAGATAATGCCACATACTTGATGAAGTATCAGATATTTAAATTTTGTATATTTTATATATTTTGCAGCTCCTGATGTGGACATTTACTACTCGGCTAGCAAAAACATTTCGCGCACCTCAAGCAATGCCAGCGTGCCCTCGAACAGCAGCAGCGGCATTGGCCACGATTCGATGGAGCGTCCAAATCTATTTGAACAGCTGAGTCGGAGTCGGGATAGCGGCACCTCATCGCCGCAGCCGAGCACGACGCCATCGTCGTCGGCCTTGGGTATGGGCAAAAAGGCACAGCCACAGATACTGCTGAATGTGGAATCGATTGAGACAACCGAAATAATTACCACCAAAACAATTGAAACCAAAGCGCATAATGCGCTAGCCGCTGTCAACAGCAGCAACAATGTGACAACGATGAACGCCACCGCCGCTGCCGGAGCTGCTGCGCAGGAGGAGGAGGAAAGCGATTCAAATGATTCGGTCTTCTCCAGCAGCAGCAGCATAGCCAGCGCCGGAGATGCGCTCTACTGCTCTAGCCTGGAGCTGCGAGATGTTTATCTGGGCGGCAGTTGTGTGCTGCGCACCAAATGGCGACAGCAGCTTGCCGCGCCCTATTTGCAGGCGAATGGCGTCAGCTTTCACAATCCCGCCCTGCACGAAAGCATAAATCAACAGCTGCCGCCGCAGGAGCCGAAGGATTCAGCCCGGCCTCAGGAGCAGCAGCAGCAGTGCTCGTTTGTGCGGACGCGTCGAAAGTGTCGCGGTACTCAGTTCCAGCTGGAGGAGCAGGAGGAGCTCACCGTTGCCGAGGAGTCGCTCAGCTGGTCACTGCCACAAATGGTCATGCGTCAGAGCCTCTACAATCCGGCGCTCATCGAATCCAGTCGCGTCCTCCTCTTTGTCATCACCAATGAGACCCGTTCGCTGGCCCCAATGACCCTGGCGGCCCACTGCATTGGACTCATGTACAACGTGGTCCTGGCCGTTCAAATGCTGCCCGATGATTGTATGCTCGGTGGTGAAAAGGTAGGATTAAATAAGGATATATCTTTGATTTCATATATCGATGGAAATGGAAAGAGCTCACACTGATTGCTCACTTTTTAATTCATTAATTTATTAAATGTTTATTTACGTACGTTAATAATCCGTTATTTATTTTGAATGCTTTCAGCTGACCGTTGCGGCCATCAAGGATTACAATCGTGGGCGGTCGTATCTCATTGATTTGGCGAAGCGACAGGGTGTGCCCGTGTTTAATGACATCCAGGGGGCGCTCGAGTGCACTGTGGCCAAGGTGCAGGCGTATAATAATCGCGAGCGTTCTTAGAATATTCGTACCTGTTTCAGTTCCAGCACGTGACAATTTTAAACTACATATTTAACAATTTAGTAAAATTTATGTTCGTTTTTAACCATAACTATAACTATAACACTATACTATTTAATTCAAATTCAAATTTAAATTCGATGCTATGCAAAACTACTAAACTCTTTTTCTATGTGTAAAATCATGTATATTTATATAAATTTTATATATATATAATATACTGTAAAACAAAAAAATGTCGTCGCCCAGAGAGCGCATTTCAAACAAAAACAACAACAAAAAGCATTCGCTTTTTATGATAATTTATTATTTATTTAACATACCATAACTGTAAATGTCCATGTGCTAAATGAACAACTGTAAATATACAAAAAAAAAAAAATCGTTAAATTTAAGAAAATAATGCAAAAATATATTTCATATTTAGGCAGCATTATACACAATATACACATACGTACATACTTAAACTACATTCATATATACATTTAGTGGTGCCACTGTACCCAGCGAGCAGGCAAAAACATCTCAATAAACAACTTTTTCTAACAAACCCATTTCTTTTTCTCAAAATTAAGTTTATTTTATTTTACACAATAAACTTAAAATCAGCTGATGACATCCGATCAGATGCAACTGAGAGAGAGATAAGTTTTTGCCCTGTTAACGAACAGCTGCTTAACATACACTCATTACAGCCACACTTTTGTGAATTACACATTTGCATACAAAAATCGCGTGCAAATATCGCTTGCAAAAATATCGATATACTTCGTTCTAATTGCAGGCATTTTTATCGAACAGCTGTCAGATTTCACTCGCGATCAGCCGCTCACACTGAATATACGTAGTATGTGACGTGACAAGTGACATGGGCCCACAAATATGGGGAGGGGAAAGAGCGTAATACTTTTACGCTCTTCGCAAATATTGTGAAACTTTTGTGCTGAAATTTCTTCGACTAGACTAGATTTGATGAGCCTTTTAAAATACCATTTCTCTCTCAATTTGATTGCTGTTGCTGCATTCTTAGCAATCCCCTCGTCGTTCTCTGACCGAGTCGCGTTGGCGCTTTGATTTTAGTCGTCGCCCATCGCTCGCAATCGTCTGTGGTACGTATTCTGTGTTTGTGGTTTCTCCCCGTCCGTCTCTGCACTGGTGTCTTGCGTGTGTGTGTATGTCTATCTTTGCGGGTGTGTGTGTGTCTATCTTTGCCTGTGTGTGCGTTTGTGTGTTGTTGGGTTCAATCAACTTAATCAAGCAAGCACCAGATCTGCGCTCATAAAAATAATTCAGTGCGAAAAATAAACAAATAGATAATCCAAAAGATGTTTTAGCGTTAAAATAAAGTTTGATTTGTTGCAAAAAATACAAATACGTAACAGCGACAGCGGCGCTGCTGCTACATCTGTGTTTGTGAGCAGCACATAGTAGAAAGAGGCAGCGAGCATGCTGCGAGTGATAACTGCACGACGCCACCGCTCTCTCTCTCTCTCGCTCTCTCTTTCACTGTGTCTCTCCCTCGCGTGTACTTGTTGCTGTGTAAGCGCTAAAGACAACAGAAGCCGTAGTTGAGTTCAAGTGACGACGTTGCGCTCTCTCTCGCGCGCTGAGAACGTAAAGCGGGCACTAAAACAATAACAAAGCAAATATGCCGTTTGATTGATATAAATGAGAATATGCAGCAACAGTCGCAAGTGGAAAAAATCACTTTAATGTGCAAGTGTTCGCCGTTACGACTTTAATTGGTGCGCAGCAACAAAAAATACAGACACACACACATACATTTATGTACACATATGTAAAAAAACAGTAATTCGCTTTACAGAAGTGCCAAAAGAAAATCAAAACAAAACTATTAATAATAAAATAAATAATAAATGTGTGAGGTGTTTACAATTTGAGTGCAACATCAACAAAAAAAATACAAAAAACATCGAAGCATGTGATTAAATTTAGGAATATAAGAAAACCAAACAAGTGTGAGATTTTCCGCTCTTCGCTTTCATTCATGCGGTCAACAAGAGTCAACAGCCACAACAACAGTAAAAGCCCGCCACATAAAAAGCAACATCAACAGCAAAAGCAAAAGCAAGATCAAAAGCAAAAGCAAAATAAAAAGTAATTACAGCAAAGACAGCAACTTCCAATTCAGAGCTTTTAAGTAAGTTTCCATATTATACAATATATGTATGTATGTATGTATGTATGTGTGTGCGTGTTTGTGTATGCAGCTGCACTTAAACACACACATATACAAATATATACACATAACTCTCGGCGCATGCGTTTTTGCCTATTTGCTAAACATTTTAGTTGTTCAAGTTTTTGTTTAGGCTTTACTTAGTCTATTGACTCGTGTGTCGCAAGCAAACAGATCGCTTAACTGGGGAGATCTTTCTAGAATATGTAAATAGATGGGATAGAGTTTTAGTTAAGATAGCTAAACGTTAACCTTATGTTTATCTAAATTACATTGTTATTTAATTGGCTTAATTGGTGTGAGCATACGTAAAGTTGAGATGTAATATATAAAGTTATCGATTGTAGAATCATCTTAAAGTGCAGAAATAAATTGGAGAATTATCAATTAATTTTAAATATATAATATACAAAATGAAAGGAAAACTTAACTTAGTAAGGATTATAATAGACTCATTACTATTTGTCGATTTCCATCTGTTTATTATTCATTTTCAGGCCTGGTTTCTTACTACAAAAGTGGTTTTATATATCATAAATATTTTGAATATGGAAAAAATAAAGTTAGAAGATAAATATTTATTTTTTTTGTATTATGACATATTTTATTATTTTGTTCTAGACATTTAGTTTTTGAATTATTATGGAATTCGAAATATATCCTAGACACTTTCTATGGAAATCTATCTACCTCAGCAACTTTGAGTTTTATATCAAATCCTCTGTACATATACTCAAATCCCTATTCAGTTAGAGTTAGATAATCATTCAGACTTTTTTTTTTTCTTAGACTTATAATTCTGAAATAGTTTGTTCCTCAGTCAACAAAAAATTATAATTTTACATATCAATTCGCTTAAACGAAATTCGAAAATGTGTTCACGCGATCCGGCCTCCAATCAGCTAATCGAATACAAGAACAACGATGCCGAGTCGAAGAAGGAGTGCACCAGTTCGGGTGGAATACCAATTGGTGTTAAGGATGCCATACAAACGGTGGGACCGCGAGGACCTGCCCTCCTTCAGGACTTTATATTCCTAGACGAAATCTCGCATTTCGATGCCGAGCGGATACCCGAGCGTGTTGTCTATGCCAAGGGAGCCGGGGCTTTTGGTTACTTTGAGTGCACACACGACATAAGCAAGTTCTGTGCGGCTTCTGTGTTCGAGCGGGTCAAGAAGCGAACAGTCGTTGCCATGCGCTTCTCGGTGGCCTGTGGCGAGAGTGGCTCCGCGGATACGGTGCGGGAACAGCGTGGCTTTGCCGTCAAATTCTATACGGAGGAGGGCATCTGGGATTTGGTGGGCAGCAGTATGCCTGTGTTTTATGTGCGCGATCCTTCGCTATTTCCAAGTTTGGTACACGCCCAGAAGCGTAATCCACAAACGCATCTCCGGGATCCGGACATGTTCTGGGACTTTATGTCGCTACGGCCGGAGACGCTGCATGCACTGCTCATGTATTTCAGTGATCGCGGCACTCCGGATGGTTATCGGCATATGCATGGCTACGGCGGGCACACATATCGCTTGGTGAATCCCAGCGGGGAGACATTCTACGCCAAGTTTCACATGAAAACAGATCAGGGTATCAAGAACTTGGATGCACGCCGCTGCAGTGAGCTGGCCGCCCATGATCCCGATTATGCCATAAGGGATCTGTACAATGCCATCAAGAAGGGCAACTATCCAAGTTGGAGTGTGTTCATCCAGATCATGCTCAACGAGGAGGCCAAAAAGTGCAAATTTAATCCGTTCGATGTAACCAAAGTGTGGCCACAAAAAGATTATCCACTCTTACCTGTCGGTAAACTGGTCTTGGATCGTAATCCCACCAATTACTTTACAGAAATCGAACAACTGGCGTTTAGCCCTGCCCATATGATACCGGGCATCGAGCCATCTCCGGATAAAATGCTCCAGGGTCGCCTTTTCGCCTATGGCGACTCGCAGCGCTATCGTCTCGGCACCAACTATATGCAAATCCCTGTAAATTGTCCATATCGTGTGAACGTGAGGAATTTTCAACGCGATGGTGCCATGACTGTCAATGATAATCAGAGCGGTTCACCCAATTATTTTCCCAACTCATTTTGTGGTCCCAAGGAGAGCTCAAGGGCCCTCGCCCTGCAGACCTGTTGTCACACTTCTGGCGATGTTTATCGCTATATGAGCGGCGATACGGAGGATAATTTCAGTCAGGTCACCAATTATTGGACCTACACCCTGGATAATTGTGGACGCAAGCGAGTTGTCCGCAATATATCGGAGCATCTAACAAATGCCAGTAAATTTCTGCAGGAGCGTGCCGTAAAACTCTTCACCATGGTCCATGCCGACTTTGGGCGACTTATGACTGAAGCTTTGAATACCGCTGAAATATCCAAATTTTAATTTGCAGCATTCAGCACTCAAATTGTGTGTTTTTGTTTTCAATTTGATTTTGTCCACTATGATTAACGGTGATTATATACGCATATATGTATTTTAAATTTGTAGAGTAGCAAACCAAATAAAAATATTGGAACAAAAGCAAACACAAAAACGATTTTAGCTCTATAAATTCGCGAGTGGCTTTCTCCATTTTTTGTTATTAAAAGCGGGTTGTGAATGTTGTTTATATATATAACTGGAACCTCTGATATTGCGGGAGATATTAGCTTTTGTTTATAGTTTATTTTATTTATTCTGCAGGGTGTTCCCAGCAATAAACATTTCACATTTATTATTTGTAGATTATTATTTGCGTTGGCGTCGCCCGAAAATATTTATATCAATCTTTGAAGGACGTCACCAGCTATTTATGTGCTAGGTTTGATAAACCTTTGTTTCGATTCCCTAGCAGATTTATTGATTTCTTGAATTATGTGGCGAGGACTCAAATATCTTATCGAACTTTAAAAGGGAAATATCGATTTCTTTAATGTATATATATAAAAAATATATAATATAATATATAAAAATACTACCTTTGAAAAATAAAGTGAACAAAGAGAGTTAAGTTTTTTATGAACTCTATCGGATATTATGATAGTCGTTGAAGCAGTGACTTGCATTATTGTTCAGATTGTCTTACGCCTAATATTTGGGCAGAGATCGGAAGCCGATTATTATTTTAATCATAATGTGTAGTAACGTGCCAAGAAAAGTATAAGGCTCATACTTCGATTAGTATTACAGCCATCACATTGAATTACCTCAACTAAATTGACCACTTATCGTAATCGTTCATTTACAGCTGGTAGTCATGCCTACCGCACATGTTCGTGAATAGTATGTGATAAGCACTCCTGCACACGTTTATTATGAAGCACCCGCAAGATCTGACTATTGACGACGAACAGCAGCTAATGGAGATCAAAAAAGTGGAGCAGGAGTTAAATGAGCAAGGTAAGTGATACATAAATGAAAACATACTCTCCAAATGGGGCATAATCCTAAGTCTATATAATTAAGAACGATAATTATTACAGGATCTTAAATTGCATTAAAGGTTTCTGTATTTTGCAGAAAATTTTTGTAAATTTAATGAGTGGTTCTTGAATTGAAGACTTGTCGTGTCAGAAAAGGTATCAAAGAACGTGATTTTAGATCGCAATTCATGCCAAGAAAATACTCAGCAAATCAATAAGTTGGAATCTACAAACGTAAAATGTAGATTTCAGACACCCATCTAATTTCAATTGCAATTCAATTCGAATCCTTGACATTTCAAGAAACCATTAATCAACTCTAAAAATTGCATTTAGATCGCATAAAAAAACCCTCAAGTTATGATCCAAAATGTATTCCCAATCGGTTTTCTCTTGACTTGTTTTTTGTTTTTCTACATTCTAAGGTTAAGCGCAGTGAAGATTTTTTTTATGTGATTGCATTTCACAATTACAAATTCTATCACAATTAAATTTGATACACAGATTAATAAAAACAATATTCAATTGTTTTGTATCTACAACGTTATAATAACTTGTTCCACAACTCAGATACTTTAAGTATTTTAAATAAATAATAATGATTACAAAAATGAATATTTATGTTTGTTTTTTGTTGCATTTCCATTTAGTTTTCAATCCTTTTTTTATTTTCATCGAGAATTGGTCGTATGCAATGAAAGATTCCCCAAATCATTATTAAATTCAAGCAAATAAGTATAAGATTAAATATAATGTACTTAAAAATGTGAAGCATAATTTTGGAAACACACTACGATAGAACTCAATTCAAAGTTAATGTGATTCACTCTGAAACGTGGAAGTCATCAACTCTTCTATGGGGGGTTGACAAAGTTCAGGGCAACAATATCACATAATGGGTTCCATGCACGTGGCACGTGACAGACCGAATACATTTTATTTGTATATGTGCTCAAATTGCAATTTTCTGCTGCTCAAATACTATATAATATATAAGTATGCTAGGGCGTTGAGGGGTTATAAATAGCAGCGAGTTAGCCTTGATAAACCAGCTTGCGAATGTGCTGAACGCTCGATTGGCCAAACGAGGAACAATAATTGTAAATGTTTATAATTTGCTTATTGATTAGCCAGATAACTTTGTTGTTGGCGAGCAGATTAAAAAATTGATTAGTCGTGATATAAGCAAGGGTTTTCGAATGTAAAAAACGACGTAAAAAGTTGTACACAAAAAAATCGCAAAGAAAAACAAAATAGATAGAATACAAAAAAAAACAGAAGAAAAGAGTACGAAATGAAATGAAACGAAATAAAACGTAAGCGTAATGTTTAACTTAACCCCAAAGGGTTAAATATGCATACACAAATGACTTAAGTACACACACAAGTGACAAGAAAAAATAAAAACCAAGTAAAACCAAGTGAAATCAAGCACAGCTTGAGCTCAAGCCCCCCAGACATAGCCCAGCATTTAATTGTTGAATATTTATAACTGCCGCCGCCTGCCTGACCAGATGTAGACGGCACACAGCCCCTGTCCATGCCCCTGCCCCTGCCCCTGACTGTGCTGGTTCTCGGTTCTCTAGTGTCACCTTAGCTCACGCTGACTTGACAAAAAAAAAACAAACGATTTTCAGCTGAAACGCACTCGGACTCGCACTTAATTTGATTTTTAAGCTCTGCTCCAACAATTTAATGAACAAAGTATTATGCAAAAAAAATAAAAAATAAAAAAAATATACGTTCCATGCCAAAATGTTGAGGCAATTGACTGACCCATTGCTTAATATATTTTACACACACACATACATATACTAAATACTTTTCTATATACACACATCTATATATAATATTTCTTGATTTAACAATACTATATTCTAGCTTCCTTTGATTGATTGTTTTCATTATATTTATTCGACTGCTTTAATTTATAATTAAATTTTGAACGTCTATCTAGATAGTATTTCCTCTAGCTGCTTGAATGCTAAGTAAGAGCATTACTTTTTTTCTGATTTCCGCTTGGGACATTCATTAATTTTCAAAAAGATAATTGAAGCGCGATTGTGGCAATTTAATCAGACTATTCATGCATACATGGGGCTCTGGGTAGTTGCAACAATTTCCGATATGATTAAGTGGCTGACAATCATATATGTAAGAAGTTTATAACATAAGATTTCACATGTTTACTATGGTTGGGATATATACACTGCGATCTGCTGGATCTATTGAGCGTATAGCTCTTCCATCAACCCCAGCTTCTGCACGAATGCTGGGTAGGTTGAGGGTTTCATTTCCTAAGAAACTATATCTTTTTCTAGTTAAAACGACGCAATCTGCTAGGAAGTGCTTTTTTTACTATAGATAACCAGTTTATATGGGTTAGTTTTTAGTATACATTATGTCCTGTTAAGTATCCTCAGCCTATTCTTTCCCAATTTAAGGCTAACTTTGAATAATTTCTAACTAAATATAAATCTCTACTAAAGAATACCACCATAACCCCTTTCACACGATATCTTCCTATATCTATCTGTAAATGTACCCAAAAGATACACATGATATTTTTTGTACTTATACAGATGCACACAAAGCACTCAACAATGTGGACACATTTCATTTAAAATTGTCACCGCCTAATGAAGTGTAAATAGTAAATTGCAATTAAACTTCATGAACAATATCATCATTATTCATCATTATGATTAACAGTCGGCGGCAATCATCATGAACAACAATTACAATGATTATGTTGTTCATGACGCGCTGATGACGAACAACACATGCAAATCACATGGCTGGCCATCCATGGATATTACTTGCACTCACACTCGCTACACACACTCACACTCTCTACTCACACTCACACTCTCTACTCACACTCGCACTCTCTACTCACACGCATGAGCAAGTGCAAAAATAAACGCAGCTCCATTGCTTTGTATGGTTCATATAAAAATGTATGCAAATAAAATAATAATTTTCGCACAAAATTCACTTAACGAACTATTGAAAATGTTAAGGGAAGCGCGTAAAGCTGCTGAGCAGGTTTACGAAACGGATAGGGGAGGGGAGGAGCGGAGGAGAGGGGGTGCCTGGGAAGTGTCTTTAGCTTGGGTAATTTTCATAATTCGCTGGAAATCAACTCGCAGTCGACTGTGCACATGTGCAACAGGCAAAACACATCGCACAGCAATATTATGAACATGACATGCATTTTATTATACCCTGTTAAATGAGTACAAAATGAGGTGTGCCAAACGGCAGAAGACAAGCACATCTGATTTGAAGTAGAGCTATTATCTATCCTATATATGCCATATATTTTTAGGAGTTGTTTTTCTATGTGTGTGCATGAAAGAATTATTGTATATTCTTTTCTTGTTTTCTTACTTTCAGTATTATCAAAAATTCGTGCTTTAAGATTTCAAAAAACAATTTTCCGTACTATTTTCTGAAAGGAATCGGGGTTTGCATTCTATATTTTCATAATGCATATATTTCTAAAAAACAATAGTGAAAACCATATCTATTAGTATTTTAAGAAAAGTGTTTTCTTGCATTTAGAACTTTTTACTTTATCCTAACTATAGAGTATGTCTGAGTCGAGCAGCCTTACTGTTGTTGATAACAATTTTAGTTTTTTGCTTTTTACTTTTGTTGTTTTCATTACTTTCGTCGTATTAACAATCAGACTCACAGACACAGTCACACACACTCACTACATACCCATGCAGGAAACGCTGTTTGTATCTTTTGGATACCTCGGGGCGACAATCCTCTAGCGTATGATTCATTTGCCGCTGGGTGTTCGATTTCAAACCAAAACAGATGCGTCATATTCTGTGCACATTCACTTAGTTCAAGCAAATGAGATACGACACTGGGTATATGTTTCCATATTTATGCGCTCGGATTTTTTAATTGCAATTAATGTAATCTCTGCCCCATATTACAGTTTTCCCCGATTGCGACGCGTCTGTCGGGCAACAATTTATAACAACAAATTTAATTTCTTCATTATATACTCGTGTTAACACAATTATTGGTATTACGAAGTACTATATATAATACTAATAGGAACTAATATTGAGTGTGAGATCAACGAATTTTGTGCTTTAGATATTTGAAAAGAAGGATTTGAATAAGGGAAAAGAAAGAAGTATTTATATAGAATATTCTATTTATTACTTAATATTTTATTTATGAATATGCTAATTCACTATGGAAAAAATATTTGAGTCTCAAACTTATTCTTGCCAAGGGTGTTCTTATTGAAGAACATGTATCTCCTATCTAATAAAGTATAAATATTCTTGATCAGCAACAACGGTCAATATAGGCATGTCTCATAGCTCCAATGATATATTGGCCGGATCGGGTGACTAACATATAGTTATCATAGAAGAATCGTTGAGAAACCAGCTTTTGTTCGAAACATTTTTGTTGATTACCACGTTATCTACACCAACTTCTATATAGTTCCATATCAGACATGGGATATATAAATCGAGTTATCTTAAAGTGTTATCTTGAGAAGAAAAAAAATGTTCGATAGTCAAATTCATTTGCACTACCATAATTTATATATTTATTTGTAAATATTTGAAAATACATTTAAATACGTAAATATATGTATTTTCTGTTTGTAATTGAAGTATTCTCCTGATAGTATATCAGCGAAGTTCAAGTGAATGATAAGCGCAAAACTTAATTGGCAGTTTCGCCAAACGATGCGTCGTCAGAAGTTCTCAGACAACCTCTTCTCTAGCAGTGACGTCGCAATATGCCGGGCATTTCAAATAAAATCAAAGTACAATGGAAGACAAGCAAATGCCGCCGGTTGGTCTCGCCAGGCAAATTCCGCCGTATAGCCGCACTGGTTAAAGTACGACAGACGCAGACGTTGTCGTCACTTAGACTCTGGGCTTCAATCCAGCCAGTGATGATTGTATTGCATGTTGAATGCAACAACTTTTCAAGTCCTTTTATTGACAGCTTACGTTTCTAGATCTTCGATTTGTCGAAAACTAGCAAAGCCTTGCTATATTGTCGCTGCTTATGATAAATGGGTGGGTTACAGGCTTTGGATCCGAGATCTTTTCTGCATTTTTAACTTTATTGCAATCATTTCGAATTTCTTTCAATTATTTACCCTTAACCAATTGAAAATTAATCAAATTAGTATTTTGTAGCTTGTAAGATCATTTCCTCCTGTTGGAAATAATTGAATTTGCCTATATACACAGCAGCTTGTCTTGCATTCCCGTTTCGTAGTCTTAATCTGTTTTTGCCTGCGAGCAACGGTAATTGTAAGTTCCTTATGATCATGACCTTCTTCAATGGTCCGTTTCAACTAATTGCATGTAGTTCGAAGCAGTCGCTTTTGGTCGCTTGAATCGCGTAGTGTAAGTCGCGTGAAGTGGGACAGTTCGTTTTATATTAAAAAGCTCTGAATAAATAAACCGCAAGTTTTAATAACTCCGAACCCATAACATGTTATTTATCAGTCTGCCTGTGTGAAAGCTCTCAGAAACTACCGTTCTGAATTTACACTTGTCAGAAAGCAAGCATTAACACAAATGTGTGCTCAAGTTATAAATTGTGTTGAATTAAACTTTTTTAGGATAATATATATATATAAAATGGCTTAATATTGGGCTTCACGATTTGTGAAGCGTAAGTTGACTGGAAATTTTTAACAAGCTGAGAAGTGGTTATCAAAAACTATAAAAATCAAGGTTTTAGCGATTTGTGGGGCGCTAGTGGCCGTGAAACTGGGGAACTAGTAAATCGGTGATAACAAATAAATAAAACCTTATATCTTACACAATTTTTCATATAGAGTCACAAAATTTGGTAGCTGGCAATGCTCCTTTACAAATAGACCTCCAGACAGCAGCAAAAATCAGAAATGCACATATCTTCCATATCCTGAGACACCAAATATAAATATAAATATGAAATATAAATATCCCGCAATTTTAGAGCTAAAGAGATTACTAGGAACCTTCTCCAAATATTGATTAGAGAATATCTTGGCCACTTTCACTCTGCCCCAAAAATCAGAGAAAGCTTATATCTCTAGTCATTTTGATGATTTATCAATATAAACACACTACTTGGGTTACACTGGTAAAAGAGTATTCAGCAGTCGGTGCAGTCCGACACTTACATTTTAGAGCTAGAGCTACCGGACGGACGGCTGATTATTGGCAACCTTTTTCCACACTCATGCCCCACTCGAGCCACTGCTGCCCCACCCACCACGGTTGCATCTGACAGCAACATTCTCACTTCAGCTAATATAACACAGTTATACAACAGATCTTGACCCTATCAACGTATTTTTCAAATTAAAATCGCTGCTCTCCAGTTGAATAAGCTTAGTCGAAGCACACTTTCGGTCCGGAAATTGCTGTGTATTTCGCTTGTGGAACATAAAAACTAAACAAAAAATAAATAAATTCATTTTTTAACTTTATAAGAGCACTTTTTTCTTGATGTTGAACACATTTCGTATCTATATTTCATTCACAAATAATCCATGTCAAAATATATACATTTTTTTTTTTAACTTATAACATTTGTTCACAAAATCCACTCAGGTTAACCGTGTGGATCTCAGTTTTGCCGCGTTTTTCGTGAGATTTTTATTATTGATAATATTTTTTTGAACTGAAAACCGACTTTAAGATTTGAAAATTAACGTTTGCGTTGATAGAAATGTGTAGAGTGGCTGGGTATCTGTTAGTCGAGCTCTCCCTCCCTCTCTCTCTCTAGGTTAAAGCACATTAACTTATTGTTATATACACATACACATGTTTATATATGTATATATCGCTCATGACTGATAACCGAGCGCCTTTGACAGCTCTGCTTGGCTGACTGCCATATCAAGAAGCAGTGCGACCTATTATATTCATATGTATGTATATATTATATATATATATATATACTTGTGTACTTCTATACTGGCCCCGGGATTCAGACACTGATAAGATGGACGCTTGACGCTCTGTTGTTGTCGTTGTTGTTGTTGTGTGTCTGTGTCTGTTTGCCAATCTTGAAATAGGCAGATTACCATATATGAGGCCTATGAATGTGCCTCCACAAAAATAAGAACCAGAGAATGCAGCTCTGCTCGAAGATTGTCGCCCGCCCCTAGCATAACAAAAACAAATAAGTAAACAACAATAATTTATATATGTACTATTATATCATATTTATATTATTTTTTATGTATGTTGTAATCCTTGGGCGTTAAGTTATCTAACACGTGTTCGAGTCCTAAACTAATGTTTGGTTTTTGTGAATAACTTGGCAAAATACCAGTTCTATTTGCAATTACATTTATCTTGTGATATACCAAAAATAATAAACATAATATTTTGGTTAGCATTTCGGACTACTACTCACGTACCCTGTCATAAAGTGTGATGAAATGTAGTTTTCTAAATAGCCTATAATTCTCAGGGTTTAATTAGTGTTTTTGATGATTATATATAATATTTTTATTTGATTATGATCATATTATATTAAATATTAAAATTATCTATTATTTTGCAATTTACCTGATTTCTTTTGAGATAGAATCCGTGTTTCCATTTGCAGAGAATGAAGATTATTTAACTTTTTAAGTATTTCCAATTCATTAAAGGCGAAATCAAAAATGTTAAAATTTTTACAATTATCAGACAATGTAGAAAGTATTTATAAATCTTTAGTTTGGGCCAATCAGTGAAGAAACAAAAGTTTCTCACAGCAAGGTCAAACAGTTGATAATTCTCTGGTAAAACGATTTCCAAAAAAATATATATATAATAGAACAAATCTGGCGGCAGAAGAACTTTAATTGATCGCAGCTTAATCTTATTTTTTTTTTAAATTGTTATAACAAGTTTTCTATTAATGTTTTCTGAGCTGTTCCACACGTGTTTAATATAGCCAACTAATGTGAAATATCAAACAATACTGGCACTTGGCTACTGTGGGGGCTTAATAAATACGATTGTACAATTTGTAGATAATGAATGTTATGGCAAAGTAAATTTGTATCGAATTGTAAAGCTCTATCATTAATATTATGACTTTTGTTACTTCAATGCGATCAGGGCGGAAAAACAAATTAATGGCTATAAAAAACTATAGCACATGGGTCTTAAGTCAGATTTAAATTATGGCTTGATGTAAGTTGCGTTACAACAATATTGACTTAATTGGTACATCGCATAATATTGTAATGTTTATTCAGTTTCATGTATATGGCTGATAAGCAATTTTTATAAAATGACTCAAGTAATTACAAAAAATTTAATTTTTGTTTCTAGAGCTGTACTAAATCCAAGAATAATCTATAATGCATTTTTTGTTTTGCTTTCTTTATCTCTGAAGAATTCGAATATCGTAACAAAAAAAATAAAGTCATTTGAAAAATACTTAGACTATTTCATCTTAAGTTACAAAAGCAAGAACTTTTGTTCTTAGAATTTTAATCCCAAAGCATTTTAATTTTCTGAGAGCTGGTTTTGTACATGTAAACAATGACTATGTATAACTCGCTAAAAAAAAATGATAAAAAAGTATTTTGCTTCTGTTTGCGAAAGTGCGTAGTTAAATCTTAAGTACTGTCGCGATAATCGCCCCGCTAAATCTAAGACACTCGAAAAAGAAAAAGCCAAATTTATTGTACAACTTTATTGCTGCTACTTATGTGCGATACTCCATGTAGCATGCATATACAGATGTATTTATAACAGTTTCAAATTATAATTGTTTTACACTCAAAAAAAACACACCCTAAAATTTAGAAAATCGCCCTAAAAATTCGAAAGTTTTTCTTGTTTTTAGAAATAATTTTTTAAATTAAGAAATCATTTTTATTTCAAATATATAAGCTTGTCCTAAATCTGCAAATCGGTAAATTATGGCGGTTTTTTGCTATTTATCAGATTTTTTAACAAGAGAAATTATTTCTAAACATTAAAAATGCTAAAAAATCCTTTCTAAAATTCGAAAACAAGTAATGATAAAATGTTTAAAATGTGAAATCTTAAAATATTAAAGTTTAATATAACAAGTAAACAAAAAAGCTTATATTATAATTCTTCTATGTATACAAGGAAAACACCTAACTGGAAATTAGACATATTTTTCTAAATTTTAAAAAAATAATTTTCAAAAAGCGACAATCTTAAATTTTAGTAATTTACTTGTAAGCTGAGAAACCCTTGGAAAATTTCCCCAAAATTTGTGTGTGCTTTTTTTTTTTTGAGTGTGCATACCATAATTTGTACACGTTTGTGCATGTGCCCCACGATTGATAGCATGCCGTGGGTCGTCTATCTGCGCATGCCCCATCGAGAGCGTTATGGGAGGCACGAGCGGTGGAACGAGGCGATCCGATACGAGCCGAGTCGTAATCGGAGTGAATTGTTAACAGTTTTACTAAGGCAAGTGCGCAACCGCAATAATAACAACAACTACAACGATAATACCTAGAGCAACAACAGCAACAACAACAGCAACAACAACAGCAACAACAACAGCAACAACAACAGCAACAGCAGCAACAACAACAACAAGCATAGTAATAATATTTTACAAACTTTATGTGTGTTTTGCTGTGGTGCTCGCAAACAGCCGAGCTTCGATCGGCAACCGGCAACAAGAAAGCCGGCCGACGCTGACATCGATGCCAGCGTCGACAGCGATTGCGTTCTCGTTGTTGTGGTTGTTGTTGTTGTAGTAGTTGTTGTTGTTGTTATTGTTGCTGTTGCTGTTGAGTCGCCGCCCGACGTTGACTTCTACATATATCTACAACAAATAATATTAAGACAGTTAGTACGTGCTGAGAACATTATTTGAGGTTTAGTCAGTGTTTCGCACTGTGCGGTTATAATACATAGAGCACCGAGAGACTCCCGGTGGGTCGCCCAAAGAGAAAGCGCCCCGTATTGTGCCGGTTCCGATATATATTCGCTATATAAGATATATTTAAATTGTAAATCCATGGATTAGCATATTGAGCAAATGTCTGTACGCAAAGGACTGTGATAGCAAATAGACAAAAAACAAAAAAAAAACAACAACAAAATTAAAAAATAAGCAAAAAAAAACTCTTAATTCGTTTTGTATTATTTATTTATATGGTGCACTCATGAACCCACCGTCCCTTCTCCAGATATATATATAGATATATATATAACTCGTTAAAAGCATTTGCCGCTGGATTTTAAGTGTTGTCTTTGCTATTTTTTAATATTAATTTGTGCAAATATTTAACTTTACTTAAGTGTGTATGTGTGTATAATAAAATAAAATTAAAAAAAAAAAATATGCGACAACAGCAATTTGTAAGAAAATAAATTTGCAACGAGTGTGAAGGGCTTATAAATATTTACTCATTGTTGCGTCTACAAACCAAACGAGGAATATTTATTTATCATTTTTTTTTTGAGGAAGTTGGAAATCTATTCAATTTATTAAATGTACTCCTCAATGTTACCGAGTTTGTTAAATATGAAAATCGAAAATTTAACAAATTCGGGCTACGATGATGCATTTCTGTTGGAGGAGAATCTATTACAAATAATGGGTGAGTTATGGTCTTCAATAATATCAACATACAACGTTTATCGCACGTATTTGCACAATATGCAATTATGAAACTGACTCAACTATGGATATAGTTTATTATCAGTTGAATCATATCGACACATTGAACGAAACCTTCACGAAAACATTGCATGCATACCTTATCAATCCAGGCTTTATTTACTTGTTGGCCAATTTGTGAGTATTGTGTTAGTCCACTCATATCATTCCAATAAATTCAGTTCAGTCGGCTCTCCTAGATCCGTCTTCCTCGATAAGTTAGTTCAGCGCCCTGCTGGGAATCTCGCTTATCACCCCTTTGTATATGCCTGAATGAAACATGACCACGTCATACACGTAAATCACTGCCTTGACTTTGTGTCTATATTCAGCTTTATTAGAATGCGAATCATATTTATCAGGCCACTGATTTGGTGAGTTGAGAATCTTTTGCTCTTTGATCCTTTGAAGATTACCAGACAGGCATTCTTCATCTATCATGATGATTAATTTATTCTTGTCTTTTTGACAGTATATTACTTAGTCGCAGTCGCAGTCGCAGTATCTTCCACGTCCGCCTAGTGGTATATATCACTAAAGAAAAGCTCCCTGAATAGCGCTATTCACGAAAGATTATGCTTCTATAGGTAATCTCTCTTGCATTTGGTGTGGTCTGCGTCTTACTTCTGATAAGATACATTTTTAATGGTGCGTAATTTACTAATTTATATTGCATAAAACACAAAAGAAGCAAGATAGAATGCTATTGTCGGGAGTGCTCGACTAGAAGGTACTCTAAAGCCCAACCCAAGTCGCTGGTCGAAGCCGTGCCAAAGTATTGTCAAAAGATATTCAAAATCATAGTAATCGATTTTAATTGAAATTGAACGCAGAAAGTTATCGAATGCTGAATCAAGAATATATATATATATATATACATTATTCGGTTTGATATGTTTTCTTTCGCTTCTATACCCTGGTCAGGGTATATTATTGCCATAAAAATGCTTATATAAAATCCAATATCTGTTGGCACATGTATTCTGATCAGATTACATATACAAATGCAGTCACGCCCGTTACTTTGAGTGTTATTAGTATTTGCGTGTTAATCGTTTTTTTTTCGGTTTTTTATGAACATAAGAGCATTTTTATCAGATTTTATTTTTGGCTTAGACCACATAGGACTAAACTTTATTGCAGTGCTTATCAAAGATTAGTGATTAGATATTGCTGGCAGCAATCACAAAACTGAAACCAACAAAATAAACTATTGTTTTACCTTGTTTTTTGAAGATAATATAGTGAATTTGGATTATTATACTTTTTATGGGGACGATCCCGCCATAAACATATACATGTATATAATCTATATGTTTTTAAGGCAGTCAAAAATATTGATAGATTTTACATATGTATAATTACAGCTGACCTTTAAGTTCACGCTGAAAATACTCCTATTTCTACCTCCAAATTTTCTATCTGGTCTTACAAAATAATTCCCTCCGTTGCATGCTAATGCATTATGCCCACTTTTATAGGGTATTTAGAGTGCAGTGTATTTTAGATTGAACGCATCGTTTATGGCTTAATTATTTTGTTTTCATTTGGCATTTCACACACGAATGCTTTTATTAGTAATTGCACCCATAATCAATATACAGTTTACGAATATATATACATATAGGTAAAAATTATTGATTTATATCTGGCAAACTGCTATTTAAACTACACAAGTTCCATGTAGCTATTCGTAGTTAATTTCTTTTAATTATTCAGCTTTTCAGTAAAATAATAATTAGGTTGACTTGATCCAACCGGAAATACTATACATGGCTACACACACAGCCACACTCACACACACACACACACACACACACATCTGTACAAAATGGCGCATTTGATATTTGAAATTGAGGGCACTTGAACTTGAGACATACTTGGCCAACTCGCGTAATTATTTGCTGACAGTAATGGTCGAAAAGTGGTAGTTGAAAATTCACCAAATTTCGAGGGCTTGATAACTGAAATGATAACAATGCAACTGATTCGGAAGGAATGTTATAGGCTAAATTAGTAATCATACTCCATAACTGATCTTAGTGATAAGCTACTATATAATTTTATATATAAACAGCAGTTGAGTTTGTGGCAGGGGTGGCAGAGTCAAGTGCTGATTTAGAAATGATTTCAGAATTTATGGTAGATCAAATTGGATTACACAGAAAGACAAACTTATATGCTTCTTCAATCAAATAGTGGAGAACCGACTGCGTGTTACTCTTCAATTCAGTAAAATACCAACTCGAAATAAGTAAAAGTAATAAAACGACTTAATGTTATTAACTTAAAGTGTATCTTTGGGGTAGGTCTTTATTTATGTATATTAATGCTTAGCATGCCAAGAATTTCGCATCATAAACGCGATTACTTAGCCAAGTCAAAGGTGTTGACCATAATATTATGAGGCTTTTTTTAAATATTATTATATATACATATTATTATATATTATGCTTATTATGAAATGTGAAACAGTTGAAAAGGCTGGGCTTAATGGCCAAGTTTATTACTTATTACTTACTCTGAGCAACATAGACTGAGTCAAGTTCTAAATGTCGCCGTCATTGGCAGAGCAGTTCAAGGCAAAGACGTTATTTAATTGCACAGCGGTTATTCGGAGTGGAACACGTTAGCTCCCAATTAAAAAGGCCAGACACTAAGACTATAACGAACATATCTAATGAAAATTACACTTGACAAGATTTTTATCTGGTTTTTTTTACTTACGAGGCGCCGCACCGCTTCTAACATACAAAACTCTGATTACATATCGTTAGACAAGTTATTAATAATAACAACAACAACAACAACAAATTAAATATGATTAGTACAGATGTATTAACTTTTTTTTTTGTTGTTATTAAGAACTTAATTGAGAGGTTTTTAGTATTTTAATTACAGACAAAATGCGCTCAATTATTAGTCATAAAGATAATGATAATTGTAATAAAAAAAATATATATATATAACTAAGAATTCTGTAGCCGGGAGAGCTCGACTAGATACCCCGAACTCAGGTTATTACCTATAAGACTTATAAGACTCATTTTACCCATTTTCCATAGGCTCAGAGTATTAAATCAGGTTGTACTTCCAACATCCGTCAGTTAAAAGATCTATAAAAAAAAATTACTTGATTCTATCGATATTTCCATTTCGAAACCACTCGCTAAACGATCCAATATTTGATTGAGTGCATGGGAAATTCCACATTATAATTTGCTGGTTTTCTAAGTTGGTTTAACAATTTCACAACCACATGATGCAATTTTTTAACATTTCCATATTCCAATATCTTTGATATCCCGATATTTGCCACTTAACCAGCGATATATAATTTTAACACAAATAAAAAAACCCTTCTGACAGCAGGTTTTGCTCCATCTATTAAAATAAAAAACTTGACAGCAAATATAGTTGACAAACAAGGAAAAATGTCGCTGTACGGTCAACATTGATTCTACTTCACTAAAATTGCAAAATATACGTCGAACAGTCTGGGTAAATATCTATGCGGCAATATACGGAAAAAAGTTGGTGACATAATTATTTATTTAATACAGTCAATTTGCATTCGAATCTAATTTTTTAAAAATATATTGAAACAAAACTAAAATGTAGATAAAGTAAGCATATAATGTAAAAGTAAAATATTTAAAATTATTAGGGAGAAATTCCTTATCAATCAGCTGCTTTCTATCTCCAATCTCAGAAGGCGGCAAGTAATATACACTAATATAAACTAAAATTCATTTATAATCTTAAATTATTTAGCTTTATTATTATTTACTAATTTGATTAAATTTTTTCATTTTACATTTAAATGTTTCTAATCTTTATATTATATATATTGCTGCATAGGAACTACTTGTTTTAAAGATAATAATAATAAAAGAATATATATCTTTTGATATCGAATAATTTTCTTAGTTAAATAGCGAAACGGATTGTATTTTGGATAGTTAATTAAAAAATTCCGATTCTCGGATATCATCTTATTATTTAGATGTAACGTGGCAATGTAGAAAAGCGAGAAATTATTATTTGTTTTGAACTTTTCAGTTTTTTTTTTAATTTGATATATACATCGATACATATCGATATTCAAATCCCATCGTAACGAGTTCAAACTTGTTTCGAATATATGAATATCAACATTTATTACACTGCTGAATGGAAAAATATGTGTTAAGATAAAGTATAGTTTTCTGCAGGCAAAAGATATGAATGGAAACATTTTAATCAATATCTTAAAATTCAGTACAGTAAATACATTTCGCACGTGTTTCACTGATTGTAGAAAATTGACTTGATTGATTACCAGCACAGCTATGAAATTCCATATATTCAGCATAATATAACTATGAATGTATGGTGGGGGCTTAACGGTACTTTCTAATCGGGCAGACTTTACAATGACACCTTTTCATAGTCGTTTCTAAATCGCACTGTTGACTCACTTTTTAAGTTCGTATTATCGTTGACGAGACGATTCGTACATAGTCAATTCATGGTGCGGCCATATCAGCCCCTGAGCATTTCTTTACCCCAGTATTTCAGGCTATTTATTTGATTAGAAGTCGAGCATTTTGCGTCGCACTCACTCTCGCTTTTGCTCTTAGTTATCAGCGGCGGCATTAGGCAAGTTTTAACGGCTGTTGCCGCGATAACAGTATAATTGCAGGCTGGGGGTTATGTGGGGGTTACGATGGGTTAAAACAAGGCCGATTACGGGCTACAAAATGAAATAAGGCAAATGCTCAGCAATAACTGTTAATGTGGAAATTACATTTTTTTGATGCATAACACTGCAAATTGTATTTAGCCCCATAGGTAAAAATAAACATTTGCATATCTGTATATATATATATACGAAAACAGATATATATCTTATGAAATACAAATCAAAATACATACAAACACTTGTTTGTATATTAAAAAGACTCAAGAAGAAACTAAAGGTTTTTGCTTGGACAACGCATAAATAAATAAACCTCAAAATATTCAAATGTATTTATCATAAATATATCAAATAAATTAAAACATTTTTTGCTGTTACTTTTGGTATTCAAATAAAAATAACAAAGAAAATCAACACCTGCGGTTTCTAATTATCGATTTAATTTCCAAATAAACCAAAACATTTTTTCTTATCGACCAAAAGAGTAAAAAATTAAAAAACGTTAATATACCCACCATAAGAGAACACAATAAATTAAAGAGAGAGCACATATGTGTATAATCAAAGCAAATATTATTGAGGTTTATACATTTCACATTCTATATGACATCATTCATATATTATATATAATCATCAATTTGTACGCATGTGCTGTCTATTTTTTTTTTTGCGTATTTCGGGGGCTCGACTTAAACGCTTGAATAAGCAAATAATGTGAACGTGATATATCTTTGTATATCTATAAACGTCCGTTTAACTTACTGGACACCGACTGACAGACAAAAATAAAATTGTAGTTCAACAACACCAACAATATCACAAATCACACTTTGCGCTTATCATTGACTCCAACGAATTTTGTTTTGTGCATTGGCCATAAAATATTTGCGAAAAAACAAAAACAACATATTTAATTCATAGTAGAACATGGAAATCCAATCGTCGAGTAGTGAATGCTTTTAATCTGAGATTACGAATCGATAAGCCCAATGCCCAGCTGAGAAGAAAACAGGCAACAAGTTCTCATTTTGCGAAACTAACGGTGATGAGGTACATCAATAAAAAAAACTGAAACCTAACGATGACGCTGCAGATATTTACGCTCTCCACTGTGCTTTCCTAGCTAGAATTGACAGCGACGCATAAAGCGACGACAAACACACTAAGCGAATGAGTTTATGGCACAACTCATGTTATTTATAGCAACATGCGCTATAATATAACATTTATTTTCTCTTACTTTTTATTTTGGATAAACAAAAATAAACAAGATAATGTGAGTTGTTTTGATGGTTAAAATGTTGTGCAGTCTATATTTATATAAATACATATTTGCATATTGCTATAAGTATGTTTTTAACCAAATATTATCCCGAGTGCACTTTTAAATAATAAACAAGGGAGGATTTCAGCGAAAAGTAGGAAAAAACAAGGTGTTAATTGAAGGTGTCTGGCGAATAACGTTGTTAATGTCTGTGAATTATTTTAACTATTACCAATTGTATATTCTAAAAGTGGCTGCTAATTAGTTATACAAGCATAAAACGGATCTCCAAATAGTTGTGAATCATTATGATATTCAGAAGCCAAAAATACTTTACTTCTTTTTTATAGCAAGGCACGTTTGCGTGACCAATCCTCTGAGCTTGCATAATAAGTAATTATTTATATTACATTATATAAATTTTTTCTAACATTGGTGTTCTAATATACCAACCGCCATATCAAATGGTATTATTTCTCATATCATCATGAATAGAATGTGTTTGTCAAGGTCATACACAATTAATAGATTATTTTGATTTTCAAAATATCAAAATTACTAAAATTAATAAAAAATGTGTTCACATTTTTTAGCTAGTTGCAAAAGCTCCTCAGAATTGCAATAAAGTAAATTGTTTTGCAAACGTCATAGAAAAAAATAAATTTTCTGTTTGTAAAAACAAAAGTTCGAATTTTTAAATTACTAATAAAAATAATATGCGATCAGGCTATGCAATGGAATCAACGGCGTGCGCAAGTTATTTGCTTCTTTTTTCTAGTTTTTATTAAAGCAGCTTTTCTTTGTGTGCTTCTTCTTCTTCTGTCTGTCTGTGTCTATCTTTTGCCTTAGCACATATACACACACACAAAGACGCACACACACACAATTTAATGCCGGCTTTTTTATTTTTATTTATTTATTTGTTTATATGCTTGCCTTCTCGTTTGCTTTTGCTTACGTTTTCTGTAAAATTAGTGTGAGTGTGAGCAAGTGTCTGGCTCTCTTCATATGTATGTATGTATTTATGAGTGCTCCAAGTCTGGTTTTGAGAGAGCGCAGTCCCCCAACACAAAAATATGCATGTACACATATGCAAACACATGCACTCACACATATATAGTATTTTAAAGCGTTGATTAACGAACATAACGAAGACTCACATGAACAGACACGCAGAGCGAAAGCCGCGACAACGTACGATGTAAATGTATATGTATATGTGCATAGCTATGTGTGTGTATATTTATGTGGGGCAGAGAGACGCCAGAGGCATTAGCAGAAGCTTGCCGTATGCACTGCTGGGCCGCAGTCAGAGCTCGCGCTCAGTGTATAGTTTGTTTGTCATCGTCGTCGTTGCCAACGACGGTTCGTGTTTTTCATTAATCAGTAGCACTAAAATGGTGCGCAAGTCCACTAGAGTTAAAATTCCTACTTGTCGTGCCGTTGGCAGCGTTCTTTTGCGTGCTGCTGCCAGCAAAGGCGCTGCTCGCGCTGCTGCTACTGTTGCATCTGCTGCTGCTGTTGGTGAGAGTGTTAACTATGCGGAGCAGGAGAAGGAGGCAATGGTCAGGCGACGGCGACAACGAAACAGCATTGCACGCAGTTCACTCTCAAGTGATGATGGTGTGTGTGACTCTGTGTCTATGTGTGTGTGGGTGTTAGTGTATTTGCCTTGATTTAATTTATGTCATGTAAAATATAAAATTTCCATTTAATTTATCTATGAATTACTCAAACTCAGTTACATAAATACATGTATTTGTATATGTATACATACGCAAATTGTTTCCTGCTTTCAAATTAAAAAAAATTCGCATATTAATTTCATTTCAAATCAACTGATTTTAAGTTGCGAAACATGAGCTTGCAGCGGTGTTAAATATTGTTCAACTTTGCTAATTAAACACAAAAACCTGCTAAATACAAACAAATGTCAAGCATACAAAATATCATCTAATGAAGTAAGTTCTGAAATTTAAATGACGTTTAAAGAACAAACATTTTTTCATTTAAATTGTGTGACGTCAAAAGGCACCGATACAAATAGATGTATACCAAGTGTTATCATGATAGCTATATATCGATCAGACGAAACTATCTATAAATGCTGGTCAAGAATATTTATATATATACTGGGATATATATGGGATCGTAGTCATCTCCTTCAATTTTAATTAATTGATCTATTTATTGTCTCATTCGTACAGAATCCGCTGAGAGTCCAACAATGCAGGCAGAGGCGCTGCCGGTGGGTTATCCTGCTGGCTCACCCATTGACCATGCCCTGAGCCCCAATGGCGTTGGCCTCGGCCTCAGTAACAGCAGCAACCAGAGCAGCGAGAATTTTACGATCTGCAATGGCAACAGCAATGCCAGCAACAACAATAACAGCAGCAACAACAACAACAACAATTTGTACTCACCAAACATCAACAACCTTGGCAGCGGTGGCAGTAATAACCAACAGCAGCAGCAGCAGCAGCAACAACAACAACAGCAGCAGCAGCAGCAGCAACAACAACTGCAGCAACAACAACAACAATCGCCCACAGTTTGCGCAATTTGTGGAGATCGGGCGACGGGCAAACATTATGGCGCCTCCAGCTGTGATGGCTGCAAGGGATTCTTCAGGCGCAGCGTACGCAAAAATCATCAATATACCTGCCGGTGAGTGCGATCAGGCCAGAGAGAAATCAGACAGATATAGCATCATATGTAAAAGCAAATAAATGCGCAGATATCGTAAAGTTTTCAACGGAACTTTCAACTATATAACATTATGCAGAAATCTAAAATCTATGTGTAATTTGTGACTTGGATATTTTGGAAAACGGAAACACGCCTCTTTTGGTCTAGTTTATTTAAGTTTCGAACTCGCGCCAGCGAAAGAAATATTTAAATGAAGAAAAGAGGTCAACAAACAATAAGCAATAATTGTCCATATCTTTACAGATTCTCGCGCAACTGCGTGGTTGACAAGGACAAGCGGAATCAATGTCGCTACTGTCGGCTGCGCAAATGCTTCAAGGCGGGCATGAAGAAGGAGGCGGTGCAGAATGAACGTGATCGGATCAGCTGCCGTCGCACCTCCAACGATGATCCCGATCCCGGCAATGGCCTGTCTGTGGTATCCCTTGTCAAGGCTGAGAACGAATCGAGACAGTCGAAGGCCGGGGCCGCCATGGAGCCCAACATCCACGAGGATCTCTCCACAAAGCAGTTTGCCAGTATCAACGATGTCTGCGAGTCAATGAAACAGCAGTTGCTCACCCTAGTCGAATGGGCCAAACAAATACCAGCCTTCAATGAACTCCAGCTGGACGATCAGGTCGCCCTGCTGCGCGCCCATGCCGGTGAGCATCTGCTCCTGGGCCTCTCACGTCGATCCATGCAACTGAAGGATGTGCTGCTGCTTAGCAATAATTGTGTCATCACCAGGCATTGTCCAGGTAAAATCAATCAATTCACCAGCATTTATTGTGCCACCTTCATTCATTGCCTACTTTTATTCACTACAGATCCACACGTCTCGCCCAATTTGGATATATCACGCATTGGAGCGCGCATCATTGATGAGTTGGTGGTCGTTATGAAGGATGTCGGCATTGATGAGACCGAATTCGCTTGCATCAAGGCGCTGGTCTTCTTTGACCCCAGTGAGTTGAACTGTTTTTTTTTTTTTTTTTGGGGCAACTAAAAAATTCACCCTGAATCGGCAAAGATAACTCACCTTATTATTCAGAAAGTGTATATTTAAAAGCATTTCTGAAAAGAAAAAAAACATATTTTTGGGCTTGATTTGTAATTTTTTAGAAATTTTGCTTATGATCTTTATACAGCTCACATCTCTCTTCTTTCCAGATGCCAAAGGTCTCAATGAGCCGCATCGCATCAAATCCTTGCGCCATCAGATACTCAACAATCTGGAGGATTACATTTCGGATCGGCAGTATGAGTCGCGTGGCCGATTTGGCGAGATTCTGCTCATTTTGCCGGTGCTACAGTCAATCACCTGGCAGATGATCGAACAGATACAGTTTGCCAAAATCTTTGGCGTGGCGCACATCGATTCGCTGCTGCAGGAGATGCTCCTGGGTGGTAAGTGCAGCCCCCTATATCCAATATAAACAGTTGATATATTTTTTGTATTGCTTCCGGCAGGTGAACTCGCGGACAATTCACTGCCCTTGTCGCCACCCAATCAGTCCAATGATTATCAGAGTCCCACACATGCTGTAAATCTGGACGGCGGCAGCCAGGCGAGCACCACAATGGATACCCTGGCGACGGTGACCAGCGGCAGCCATGGCCTAGATCTTGATGTGCAGCACATACAGGCGCTCATCGAGGCCAACAATACGGAGGACACTTTCCGTGAATATGCGGCCAACAATGCAGCAGGGGCTGCCATGCCAACGTCCGCAGTTACGCCACCCTTGAGCACAGCTGCCTGTAGTCCAAAATCGCAGGAGAGCGGCACCTACTTGGATGCAAGCCAACGCCAATATAATGTCCAGCATAAGAGTCAAATAGTGCACACTCACAATCAAAACCAACGCGTGCATCCCTACCAAAGAGTGCCAACGTCGCCGGTCGATGCCGGACTCGTAATACGCAATCCGGCTGAGATCACTCTCAATGAATACAACCGCAGCGAGGGCAACAGCGCCGACGAGCTGCTGCGACGCACCCCCCTCAAAATACGTGCTCCCGAACTGCTAGCACCTACCTATGTGATGGGTGAGTAATGCTGTAGTAATAATATTAATGCAAAAAAAGTGTTGGTAATTCATATATATAAAAAAATATGTTGTATAATTGTCAGAACTAATGAACCGATCAAACATAGTTAGCTTTTCATTTATATAAGAAAGAAAAAAATGCAAAAAAAACATTTATTAAAAATACTACTACAAAATCTGTATAAAACTCTGTTAATATGAAAATGTAAACTTATTTGAATATTCTTTTTTTTTACAGAGCCATGTCGCATGACGCTCAAACAGGAGCCCGAGACAGGCTATTAACTGGTGCAATAAGGCAAACTACACACACACAACACACTACACACTACACACACACACAAACACTACTCTACACCTGTTCTGATTCCTGGTGTTTATCACATCGACAGGTCGCACTTGCTAGCTGCTAAGTGTAGAAATAAAAAACACAAGAAACTTACTTAATTGTTATCGCCTTGAAATTTTTGATACCTTTTTATTTAGACTTTAAGTAGGTATTTTGGAAATTGTTGCTTAATATGTAAATCACACAATTGCAATATATTTTTGTATTTTATGATATATATATTTTTAAAAAACATAAATGAAGTTAAAGGATTTTGCTCAAATTATTCTATACGTACTGTTTGCTTCTTGTTTGTTATCTATACAATATACAATATATATATTATATATAGAATTCGGATAAAATTATGTATGTATGTATGATGCATGCTTATAAATGCTCATATATATGTATGCAATACTTTGTTTTAGGCTAAGGTGTTGTTTAGTGATAAGACATTTTTTCTATGAGTACTTTTAATCCTTACCTGATAAATAATGAAGAACTATTTTTATATGGAAATATAAATATGCAAATGTATGTATAAAATACAGAATAATTTAAAGTGGATGAGTGAATAAAAAACACAAAATGTAAGAATGCTAAATCCAGCTGTTATATTAAATATATTATTCCAGTTTATTACGAAATTTCCACCTATAGAGCATTACATACTCAAATGCAAGCAGTTGTGCAAGTGCTCCCATTTGCTATATGTATACATAAATATGTATACACCAATGTGTATGTGTATATTTATGAATACGTATTTATATTTATGCTAGCTTTTGTCAATCAGTGGCATAATTTTTTTAATTATATCGGATGTGGGCTATATATTTTTACAGTCTAACAATAATACGCCACATATATAAAATCGGATTGGCTAAACTGTAATACCATCTGCTAGGTTAAAGAGAAAAATCGTTTCAAATTCGAAATCCCGCGCAAGCTATCGCCATTAGGCTGAGTTGCAACTTGATTAACATATATCGATATATACTTAATCGGTATACCTCTGTAACTTAACAGATCATTTGAGTAGCTGCAAATGTAACATTATTCGTGAGTAAATGTTGATTCGATATATTTAGAGAATACTCACAGCTGACGAGCAACCCAACACTATTTCTTAATGCCATTTCAGTTTTCGTTGTGCGCATTAAAGTGAGCTCCCAGTAAACTAGCTAAACCCAATAATAACTGGTGAATCAGCACCACAATTGTTAATTTGTATTACCATTATAGATTCAAAAGTATACAATAAAAAATTATTATTGCGAAAGGGCTAGCTAGACAACAACTAGCATAATCAATATGTTTGCACATAAATTCATAATATGCACGACTTTGCTCCTGTTGAGCACCTCTGGTAAGTAACTGTTTGACTGCAAAAAAAAAAAGAAGAGAAAAACCTGTGCAACTCTTTGTTCAATTTATTTCTGCCTGTTCATCGCGATTTAATTTCTTTGTTTTTTTTCGCCTATTGTCATCTCGCTTGCGCACGTAATAATCCGTTCGACGGGCTGATTGTTGTTTTGGTTTTGCTGTGGAAATATACAAAACTAAATCGCATGTAGAATAATTATTGTATATGGATGTGTGTATGTGAGTGCACATACATATGCATACATATATATATATGTGTGTATTTGCAGCGCATTGACACTTATTACTTCTTTTTTTTTTCTTGTGACACTCTTGTTACAGTTTATGAAGCATAGGGCCAAAACGCATAAGAAAACCCCATAAATCTAAAAATATGGTGGATTAGACGAAGTCGTAGATGAAGGAAAATGCCAATTGCAATCGGAGCTACGCTTTTAGCTCTTGCTGAACTTTATATAGTATAAAGTATAGTATATATATATACAGTTATTCACAATATATATGTAGATATATGTGGATATGTGTTGAAGAGTATCGCATGATGCCCTTATCTCTAAGCAACAACAAGAACTACAATTCTACCTGCATTCAGAAGCCGCTCAGATAAAGCAATTGTAATTTTTCTCTTCGGCATGATCTGCCGGCAGCAACAACCCCTCCCCTCTCTTTTCTTTATCTCTACTAAAAATGCAGGCTTATTCAATTTTTCTATCTTGCCTTTTCTTTTTTTCCCCTATTCGCTTTTCTTATTTTTCAACACTTTGTTGTCTTCGGTTGTGTGACAGGCGTAAACTGTATATATGTATATATACACATATATAATTATCTCTGAATCACAACTACATTTAAATTGTTATTTATTTAACTTAATTATTTGACTGCGGCGCATTTGCTCTCTCTCTCTTTCCCTCTCTCTCTCTGTTCATTTATTCTCCTAACTGTGATTTGCGATATCACATGTACATATGATGCACATGCCGCTTCGCTAACACCCCCAATACAAATTGTTGATTGTTTGTCAAATACTCATTTATCAACTTACAGCCAGCATCGCATCTGTTGATGTTATTAGATTTTGCATAAGTCAATAAATGTCTAAAAAGCCCTAAAAAGTTGGACTAGTTATTCAACGTATTATTGCTAACATCGATAATAATAAAGTAACTACAGTTTTGATAGCAACAGAGTCTCAATGCATTGGATCTCTGTCCTATTAAAAATTTCTGGTCTATTAGACATTATCGAATTAAGATTTTAGGAACAGATTTAATTAGAGACATACCAAAACACTTACGCTAACAAAGCTCTGAACAGCAAGCTGGTTAAATCACAACAAGTAATAATAATAATATAATAGGTTTTTATATTACAACTTAAAATGTAGTATTTTACAATTCTCGTAAAACAGAACAGAAAATATAGCAATTAAATCTCTCGTATCAAACCAAAACGAAAAATGGGAAGAAATTAAAACATACTAAACGTTCATAGAAATGGAAACTCCCATCATTTGAATATATTTTCGCTTAAATTCGACTTTTATCTTGCATGCTCGTGGCAAATAAATCTTCCAAGCTGTTGCATATCACATGCAATTCCGCGTAGTGTCTTAAAATTGTAGTGCATGTCTGAAAAGCAGGCGAGCTATTTAGCCGCTGTATTGTTGTCGATTAACTCGTGTTTAAAGGTCATGTCTGAGCCGCGTTACAACGGCATGGGCAGGCAGGCGCAGAGCGGAGGGATGAATAAGCGTAACCGCAAGTAGGTAGAGGCAGAAAATAGCTAAGCTTTGACAATATATGCCTATGTATGTGAGCAAAGTATATAGCAAAGGTTTCTTGAGTCATTCATAATTAGCTAAAGCAAATTGTAGCAGACAAAGCTAAGTTGAATAGTTCTTACAAAAACGTCTGCTCACCTCACTTGTATTGATTTGCACTCGTCTTCTGCAAGTTGGTGATCGCATCATCGATATTGATCGAGTGGTATCGATATCGTATTTTACGTATAGTGTTTTATGTTATTTAACAGAGGTTATTACAGTCACAGTTCTACGTCACTAGGGGTGTGATATTTATGCTGGTCAAGAAACAGAAACTCGATGGGTTCGAAAAAGTCTCGTTATATTCAATGCATATAGGGTCTATTGACAATAAAATCTAGTATAACAACCGCTGCGCTTGTTTTTATTTTATTTATTAGTTTGGGGCGTTTTTAATGCAATTTATCACATTTGAAAATGTAAGCAAGCGGAAATACATGAGCACAAGTTGATAAAAGTTGAAAACTCAAGTAGTCAATTGTTTCAATTAGCTATGATTCGCCCATATACTCTGAGCACTTTTTGGAGCAAAGTTCAATCGTAACCCTTTTTTCTTACACTCTACTTAAATCGTCACTTTGCAAAGATTCGCTGACATGTTATTTGCTTATCATTTACCGCCTGTGCAAATATTTATATTATTCATCAGAATGACTCATGCAGGAAAGCAGACATTCAAGAATGCTGATAAATATAATGAAATAAACACACTGAAAATAATGCTATGAGACGTGATTTGATTATATGGAAATGACAACTTTGGCTTTTTATATTATTATTTGTAAGTCACTGATAAAATGTTGCATTTATATGTGTAATTAGTTCTTTTGTATAAATGTGTAATGTTGTTTTTTATTATTTTACAACTTTGTTTGCGAAATTCGCATGGTCATATGACCGATAAAAAAAGGGATTTTGTATTTTTTTTTTTTTTATTAAAATTGATTGTTGACTGTAATGAGGTTAATTAAAATACAAACAAAATATTTCAGTTTTGATGCTGTATATGTTTGTTGCATACTTAACAACTTACTAATTCAGAGATTGGACAAAGAGCAATGGGTTAAATAAGGCTTGTTGGCAGACTTCTATATACAAATGTGTTTAATGTTTTGCTTGCACTTACAGTATTTTCGCAAAAGCTTTTTGGCTTGAAGAATGCAGATTTTCCCGAGCAGGAAAAGCCGCTGACATCGAGCAGCAGCAGCAGCAGCACTTCGACGACCACAACTACAACTAGCACCACGACTACCACGCCAAATCCACCAATCACATCATCATCATCAACAACGACCACAACCAACCAGCCACCTACAACGAGCACCACTGCGGAACCAATAACGTCGACAACTTCAGCACCTGTGCCGACTACCACGCATAAGCCACAACCGTATCCAGCGCCCAGCATGGGGTCATGGAACTGCAGCTGTATTATGGTCAATATGGCAGTACAGCTGAACTTTACCTATGAGACAATTGGTAAGTTAAGCTCAATAGTATCTCATTGCCACGTCACTTCTTACTTCTCCCAATCTTTTTAGACGGCAACATGACCAGTGGCTTGTTCAATGTGCCCACCAATGCGAAAGTGGATCACTCGCTTTGCGATAGCCAGATCACGCAGAGCATACAGCTCAACTGGGGTCCCGCTGCCTTGCCAGACTTTCTGCTCTTGCAGCTGGAGAAGAAGAATAATTCCATCTCACTCACTTCAGTACAGATGCAAATAACGGTGCCCACCACAGATTTTCCCAATGCCAAGGGTGAGCGTGAGCTGTTATAATATTAACGATATGCAACATCATTTATATTTTGTGTCCTTTTATTAGTAATTGTGTTATTATTTAGCTTGATGTTATTCAAATGCAGAATATGTTTTGAAGCAGATAAACTGCGATTTACAAAGTTATCTGATCTTCGGCTTGCCAAAGATTATTATTCTTTCTTGAACAAAACACACGTATTACTTAAAAAACATAGAAAAAAATTTTGTTGCATAGTTTTATCAATTCAATTTATTTTCATAATTATAAATAATACATACGTGATCTTATTGCAGAGAATCAAACTATTCTGCTCATACGTACAAGCCAGGACACCGACTTCAAGACGCCCGAGAATATGTCGTACCATTGCACACGCATCCAGAAGTTCAACATGACGGAGACCCTCAACCACAATGAGACCATGGCCACCATCAGCTTCAGTCATGTGCAGGTGGAGGCGTTCCGAACCAATAATAGCACCAACTTCTCGGAGGTGCACGATTGTGACAGTTCAGAGACCTCCGATGTGGTGCCCATCGCTGTCGGCATTGCCCTGGTTGCATTGATAACGGTTGTGCTCATTTCATATCTGTGTGCACGTCGTCGTTCCACCTCTCGCGGCTACATGAGCTTTTAAGCAAATCAACAAAGACAGTTAGACGGCGGAGAGGTAGAGGGATAGAGAGGCAGAGAGAAATCAGTAAGTGCAGAGATAGGTATGAGGAGATATACAAAAGATACCAGATATAAGGTGTGTCCAGGCGTGGATAGCTAGTGCGCTGTAATCCGAGAGAGTTGTAAGATTGATTTTGTATTTGGCAGGCACTGTAGGAAAAAGAAATATTTTAGAATTTGTTGTGTATCATATATATTTTGTAAACGTTTCTTGAAATTGTTCGGTTTCTTTAAATTTGTTTTTTCGTCTAAATGGATGACGCGCTTGAAAGGGAGAAAAAATTATCTGTGTAGATGTTTGTTTACATAAATATAGAAGAGCGTGGCATTCGAATAATACTTACAGCAACCGTTTTTACTATAAATGATGACTTAAATCCGTTTTACCACCACCTTTACAACACACTACGACAAACGCAAATTTAATCACATGCACATTCAAAAACAATAGAAAAAACATCTACGTAATAATTAAATGTTTGCTTAAATATAATGGGCGTGTGGCATAGGTGAAGCTGAGGGCAAGCGAAACGAAAAGGGGGGCAGAACCGCGATGAGGCAGCAGAGTAGGCAACACGGTCGTTTCGTAAATGACAACAGCAACAGCAAACAGAAAAACAGTCAAATTTTAAATATAATATATTGATTTTAAATTGCAAACAAAAGCAGCTTATGTATTATTTGCCTTGAAAACGTAATAAACGATAAACCAAACAAGTGCCGAGAGTGTGCGACTATTAGTTATCCTCTTCCTGACATATAATTGCAGTTGCTTATGAATATACATACAAAATGATTCTTAAATAATCTTTGATCTTTGGAAAATTGGCAAAAATGTGACTTAATGTAAGCATGCGTTGCATTTCTACCTTGTGCAGAGTTCTTTTTTATTTGATGTATATCGATGAGGACATTCTGCCTATTCAAAAAAATTTGAATAATTTATGATGACCTTTTTGACAAGTTTCAATGAGTTCAAAATAGAAGAAACAGATATTGGGGGCGAAACACTGCTTGAAGACAGATGCACTGCTTGTGAGCGTCAAGTCTATTGACAGCGATATACTGCTTGATGACAATTGCACTGCTTGTATTTGGGAGGGAAAGCAGTCAAATCGCTCAGTTGCAGATTCTGTTCGCCTAATACATTTTAATTACAAAGGTGAATTTTGCTTGCATATTTGCATATGAAATTCGGCTGCGTTGTGAAAAAGAATGTAATGTTTAACGTAAGCCAGAGAGATATTCTTTCTTAAATTTATTTTTTGACTAGTTCTATATAATATCAATATTCTTTAAATGGGCAGCAAACTGTCTGCATTCATTTCCGCATCATCGTCCGAGTCGTTGCTCTGCTGTCCTCGAAACATTCCAGTGCGAGGACGTTCAGCTGGTGGGCCTAGGGGATCCACATGCTGTTTAACTATACGATTGAATTTGACATTACTATGGAGGATTTGCATTTGGATTTGGGGATGTGTCTTACCCAGGTAAGAGTTGCCGCTTTGCAGGAACTGGTCACCATTGTAGCCCGTAGGACTCGACATAAGAGTGGCCGAGATGTCGATGTTCTCTTGCAGGCGCTCTTCATTTGATTGTCGCAGTGCTGTGGAGGAAATGCAGTCAATTATCTCACTAAAATCACAGTTCATCCCTTTTTGAATGGAGCTTACTTTTGAGACGACTGTTGGCCCTGCCGGAGGTGGCAGACGATAGGCGCTGCTGCTGATAGCGCTGTTCGTTCTGGCGCTCCTGTTGCTGTTTCTGCAGCCTCACATAATCCTGGCCATAGCGCTCGTGCAACTCGCCCATACCCAACGACTTGGTCACTTGCATCAGGGCGCGCACACAGGTCAGGTTGTCCGGAAAGCGAGCATAGATATTCTCAAACATGCCCAGATACTGCTTGGGCGGCAGATACGAGTTGCGAAAGCAGCTGGCAATGCGCAGCATCAGATTGGGGTCATTGGGATCGGCGAGAACTGCACGCTCATAGTAGTAGAGAGCCTTCTCCGTGGCCTGCAGCTTTATGTAGTAGGAGCCAATGGAGCTGGCAATGCTTATGTCGCTCATATTGATGCGATACGCTTCGTTGTAGTATTGATTCGCCTCCTGGTGATCCTGTCGCTGCTCGTACATGCTGCCCACCTTCTCGAACAGACGCGAATCAATGTCGGAGGCCGAAATGCCCAGCACCTGCAGATAGGCTTGGAGTGCACCAGACGAGGACGCAGACGCACTGCTAAGGCGGCGCTCCTGCAGCTTGGCCAGCTGATAGTAGACATGGCTGTGCTGCATCGAATGCGGCTCCATTAATTGCGCCTTCAAAAGCTCAAACTGCTCCTCGGCCTGCTCGAAATCCTGTTCCTGCAGGGCAAGCAGACCCAAATTGTAATTTGCCTCAAAATTAGTCGGCTCCAGTTGCAATGCACGCTGTAATCGCTCCCTGGCCGAGCTGAGATTCTGATTCTGCTTGTCCACAATGCTGGCATTGACAAGTGCCAAAGGACTTGTCTGCAGTGCTCCGATCTCCTGCAGCTGATTCAGACAGTGGGTGGCCATCTCCATGTTGCCCAGCTACAAAGGAAAAAGTTGGGTAAATAGGTAAATATATATATTTATATATATATGACTCACATTTATGTATATAAAGCTGAGATTGGTCAATGCACTGGCCGTCATTGAGCTCTCGCTTTTGCGATCGTACATTTGCAGCATCTCGATGGCCTGATTGACATCGTTCTGACGCAGATAGACGAGCGCCTTGTTCAACTCCAGTTCGTTGGCCAGCCAGGATAGATTTGATGTCCTTATCACCTCAATGCACCAGTTATAGCCTGTGTGAAAAATCTAATGTAAATAATGTATAATACTATCTGAATTATTACAGCAATACTAGTCTGTGCTTTAAGTCAATACTCTATAGTAAAATTTCCTTACTCATAAGCATGACTCATTTAAATATAACTGTAATAACTTTAATTACTCAATATTGTATTTGCATGTGTGACACTATTAATCGATATTAAGCGATGTCAGTGATGCTGATCGAGAGATATAAACATCGATAAGAGTTGGCGACACTTTTTAAGCGACGATCAAATAAAAAAGAAGCTAAGAAAATATATTTAAAATATGTGAAAATAATTTAAGAAATCCAATTTACAATAACCCGTTACACTTGCCAGTCAAACTTACCATCATTATAGTTCTCCTCAATGAGTGGGGAAATCAGATCGACAATCATTGTAATGGAACGTTTCTCTGCATTTCTTCGCTGTTTGGTATAAATGGCCAATTCATCGGTCTTGAGGGCCTGCAAAACATATCGATTCTTTGTATTCGCAGAGCTCTTGTTGGACTCATTGACCTGTTCATAGGAACTGCCACCATCTGCATCAATGATGGCCACCTCAGCATGATTGTCTCCAATTTGCGCCTGATTTGTGCCCGATTTTTCGGCGTGTTCCGCCTGCTGCTGCAGTCGTATAATATTGTTCTCATTCTCCAAGTCACGTTCGTTTTCAACGGGCTGCACTTCGCACAGAGAGCGAAATGTGTTCTTGATTTTGTCCACATCGCCCATGGCATAGTAGCAGAGTAGCAAGTGGATGCCACTGCGGATATCTGCCCGTTCCGACATGATGAACTCAAAACTGGAGGCAGCATCCGAATATTGACCCATCCGTACAAATAATACGCCAATATTTTCGGTGATTTTCAGACGGAGCTGCTTCAATGTGTTGGGCACCGAATCCAATGCCATGCGATACATTTTGATAGCCTTCTTATGCATTCCCATCTTGAAGTAGATGTTGCCCATGTTCAACTTCAATTGATTCACGTGGGGAAACATTTTATTCTTGGTCATTATGTTATAGGTGTTGAGGGCCTCAATGTGCATCTCATTGTGCTCGTATTGCTCGGCAAGATTGAAGAATACCTAAATAAGCATATGATAAATATACATTTATATAAATATAATATGTGAAAGAGCAAAGAATGAATTATAAAATTGGAAATTCAAACCAATCCAAATATCGCGATACATTTTTTACTAAGAGCACAACTATCTTACAAATATTAATTATCAAAACATTATTATTATTAAACTTTAATTAGTTTAAAGTATCTATCATGAAAGTTATACTTTCAAAAGGTAGGCAGCTTTTAAGGTATTTTCACATAGAACATGATTTTGAAGCCGAAATCAAACTATTTTCTGGGATTGATTTTTAAACTGATCGGACTCAAAGCAAAAGTCTTACAAAAAAAAACCAAAGTTTTTCTTACCGCATATGTCAATTCAAAATTGTGAAACACATTCTCGCCCTGCTTGTCCTGCTCATGATGCAGTATGCGATCCAATGAGGACGCATCCTTTGCCTTGTTCAGCGCCTCTGCCAGCGAAGACTTCACTTCAGAATTATTATTGGGGCCACTTGGGCGATTTGGTGAACAGCGGGCTGCCAGCACTATCGATGATTCCAGCAGCTTGACTATTTTCGTTTCCATATTCTTGTACTTGATCTGCGGACTGTTGTGTGTATAAGTGTATTATAGACAAACGGTATCAAATTAAGGCAATCAAATGTGCCACTTACTTGACATCCTTGGCTGCATCGACAGAGGCATTGGCCGACGACAGCGCCTGTTGTTTGACCTTCTCCAGAAAGAATTGATCGAAACGCTGACCCGCCGATCCGCTACTGCTGGCAGCATATCCCACAGCCCGCACTGCAGTCGACGGCCTCGCCAGGGCAGTCCGATCGCCAGCAGTGCGACTACTAACCAAATTGCCACGCTATAAAAAAAAATGACCCGTAAATTGGCGAGCAACACTTTCCAGCTGTGCACTTACTGAAAAGAGCTGAGAAGTTGGCGGTCTGCCGGCAGCTGTTGGAGGCGGAGGTGGCGCCGACGGGGCTGGCTCCACATTGCTGGCAACTCGATTATCCTCCGCTTCCTTATCAATCATGGTCTACTTGAGCTAATATGTTCTTAAGTTGTAAATTTAATTAATGCTCAGTTTAGTTCACAGAGCTCGTTGTAAATATTATTTGGCATGGCTCAGCGTTGCCTAGGAAATTGGGATTTTGGGTTTGTTGTTGTCAACGGAAAACCCGTTGCTAAGCTTTGATTGGCCACAACTTTGACTAATCGATAAGTTTATATAAACTAAGTTTACAGTTGAAAGTAAGCACCCAAGCGCAAAATTGTATGTGCTTACTGAAGTCCCTAAACATACAATATATAAATGTTACACTGAAATTCCACACTATAAATAATAAATAACAAACATGAAAGAAAATAGCATTTGTCGCCTTAACTAGGAAAAGATGCAGCCCTCCTCAAAGATTCTAGCATTTGTGCAGAAGCTGTGGTTGATGGAGGAGCTGTAGGCTTCGAAGGGGGCACAATAGACCTTATAGGTCGCAGTGCTTGTTCCCCAATCATAAAAATAATAATAACAAGCAAACATTTATTATTTATTATTATTATTTGCCTGTGATTAGATATCGGAGAGTGATCACATCGGCTTTTAATCACTATTGTTAGAATGAAACTTAATGTTGCCAACATGAATCCAGTTTGCCTGACGGACATTAACAAGCCCGAGTGCCAGACATGGATGCACGAAGTCTGTGCCCATTGCAGAAAGCTGTTTGGCCGGCATGCCTGCGAATTCACATGGCGCAATGCGACACCAGCGATATACAAGGATGTGCTGAAGATGACCATTAATGACTGCAGCAAACTGAAGCATCTGCTTCAATTGGAGGTGGCTGCAAAACACAGACGAGAAATCCCACAAATTCTTCCGAATTTTACTTGGCTGCAAAAGTTATTGTTAATCTCGGTCTATATTGGAATCATTGTGCTGTTTGTGATAGTTTGTCGTTATTGGAGTAAGGCACGTCGAGCCAGTGCTCAGCAGATTGATGAAGAAGCCGCCAAACGGCCGACACCGTCTGCAGAAAAGGTGCATCAGCCACGCCAGAAGAGCGAGAAGCGCAAACAGAGCTTAAGATCCTGGTTGCGCAACAGATGCCGCCCCATATTTGTCCATAACGAGGCAGCGCTGCGACGTCAGCAGGCCAAGTACAAGGAGATCGAGGCTTATAGGGAGGAACATACGCAGAAGACCATTGACAAGTGGACGAGGGAGCGCGAAAAGGCGGAAAAAAAGCGCCAGCACAGAAAGGATTCTGTCGAGATGATGGAACAAGAAAAAACAACGAAGGACGAAGAAACCAAAGAATAAATCGTAAACAAATATATTTCATGTTGATATTTATTTACTCAAATTATTGTTTACCTCTTGCCACCACTACGCAAAGAATTGGGGGTCTATTCTGCAAGACAATATAAAGCAGGGAATACAACCCAAATTATACAAAATTTGACTTCGAGATCCCAAAGGATGATTGATGCTTGGTTATAGGAAAAATTGTTCAAAATATGAGTTCTTTTGTGGATAAGTTATTGTTGACCAAGATATCACAAATTGTGTGCTACTATCTTCCTAACCTTGGGAAATGTATTATATATAGATATATCGGACTATTTCATATTATTGCTTATTTATAGAAATTATTACTAAATAAATTGTTGCAAATTTATAAAATATGCTCAGGTGATTTAGCATTATTAAGCTATCATATTAACAGAAAACTAAATATAATTAAATCCAAGAACTAGAGCATTTACTATGGTTATCGAATTTAATTTACCAAATCTTTTAAATTAAACTCTGCCTACCTATTTTAATGAACCCCCTAAAAAGGTTGAAGATCTATATATCCTGCATGTCTTATTGTGTTTTTGTGATTTAGGGCTGAGCGAATATACATTTTATAAAGAATACAAAACTACATTTTAAAATCAGCTTAATGGTTTTTAATCACAATAAATATTGCTCACTTCGAATTAATTTCTTAGCCAACATTTTTTTTTTTGCAGACCAAGTCATTGCCAGGCGCGAATATGTATAAATTTATAAAGTGTTTTCCGTTTACAAAATGTATAAATTTAGTTGATTAGGCTTGTAATCCACAATTACACTGTCATAGTTGCTTTTCATTGTTTGTTGTTGTTGTTAATACTACATTTTACATATGCCACTTAGTTGCTTAAAAATATGCGTACTAAAATATTTGCTTAGCTACTTTTAAAATTGTTGACTGTCTTTTAGATTTTGTTGTTATAGTTACATATACACATATATAAATGATTTCTTATAAGGCAAGTTTTTAAGTCACATTATTTGATTGCATTCAGCGCTTTTTATATAGTATATAGTACATACATATATGTATCATTTATATATACAGTGGTAGCTATATAATTGGCAACAGCTTAAACAAAATGTTTTCATTATTATTTATTTTATTTTGATGGTAATAATGTAATATTTAAACATGCGCTCGTAAATTACCAAATGCATTTCGATTGCTTTGGTTAATATGCAAGAATATTACAATTGGTCCATGGAAAGAGTTGCAGTATTTAAATTCCTCAAAACTATTATCAACAATTAAATATAATATTTAAGAAACAATGTGATCACAAACTAATAACTATAAGTAACACTTGTAACAAACGGTAACTAGATGTGTAAGCCTTCGCATCCTTAAGGTGCTACATAGCTCTTCATATTTGGGTATCAAGGGTAACGTAAACTTCTAATAAATAATTGGTGTCAATAATTATATGGCCATCACTGTATACGTATATATAAATAGCAAATATAATTAGTTATTTACTCATGTAGCCTCCAAAAGCTTTGAAATGTATTGAAAATTATTTTGTTTTTATATTTTCTATAAAAATTAATGGTATTTAAGCTGTTTTTTTGGTTTTTTCATTTGTAAAGTAGTAAAAAAGATTCTCAACATTTTTAACAAGCATATATCTGTGCTAGCTTCACATAGTCTGTATGTTTATAAGGCTCACTCGTTGTATATGGTAATAAGTAGCGAGATCAATGTGTCTTTATGTTTTGCGCGAGTCTATAAAGAAATACAAAATCGACAATGCACGAACCATTTCTGCTTAAACTAATGTGTTCTTCAAAAACACTTTACTTTGTGTTAATTGTCTTCTTATACATAAATAAGTTGACCTTACATACAATATTTTTCGTTGTGCACAATATAATTTATAATTATTAAAAGTGGCTTCTGCTCTAGCTTTCTTTGGTTTGTATTTTTAATTGGTAAACTTTGTAAACGCTGCTTGGTCCAAGAGTTATATACAGTAGCTGGATAGCACAGCTATGTGAGTTTCTTAGCCCATTTCAGGTCATCGTCACGCGGCTTTAAGCCCGTCAAACGCTCAATAACAAACTCAAAAGATGACCAAAATCTAAGAGCAAAGATGCCAGTTTTTTTTAAAGGTCTTTTGTTTTGAAGATTGTTTTGCAGCTACTCACCTGAGCCGCTCCAGTGGCCAGTTTAACCAGCCGGTGGTTATGCAAAAGTACGTCTCATGCGGCGCCACATGATGTATACGATGATGTTTGCGCGGCAGAATTATATGACAGCTCTGCAGCAATAGTACCCATCTCGGCAGTCCCCAATATGTATGCGACCACTTGTGTATCTAAATAATATTACATCATTTCATCAGTAAATAATAAATTAATTGTATAGACCTTTCGTACAGCTCACCTGATTCGTCATAGCCACAAAAATGGAGCATAGAAACACATATGCTATCCATCCGAAATTTTGTTGTATCTCGCCAGGCGATTTGATATAAAAATAATGCGCCAAATATCCAAGTATGGGTATGCCAACCATAAAGTTATCGCCATTCGTCTCAATAAAATCGTGTCGCGTTATTGACGTGGGATCCAAATGGTGTTCACGAAACGGTCGCAAAAAGTTCTAGCCGCAGACTTTAAATTGTATGTTTTAACTATAAATTTGTTCGCTTACCTTCCCAATTACGGCCAAATCGACAGAGCCCCATGTGTCCGCTGCCCAGTGCACCAGGCCCGATGCGAAGTCTGCGGTCAGAATGCCACACAGTGCAGAAAAGAAGGTGACGCTGATGCGTTCCCAACGCATGTGACTCATGATTAACGCCAAATTGACAATCATCAGGCCGATGCAGGTGTAAACACAAACGCATTCCTGGGCACGTTTACCTGTCAAGTTACAATTACAATTAATTTAATTACAATTAATAGAGGCGTCAAATTGACAAAAAAGTGCATCAGGTTTTTGTCTGAGCTTCTGCGCCCAGGCGGGCACCATTTCTAGTAAGCCCTGTGGGGTGGTTTAACTGCAGACCAATTTTGTAACCACAGCCCGCAAAATGTATGGTGCACATCTCAAAGTAGGATATCATTGTCTCGACATACAAAATTGTTTGTTTCTGGACGGGCACACAAATACGCATACATACAAAGATAGGTTTCAACGGTATCCAGTCACTATTTCGCAGGTATTTTCTGCTTATTTATTGCTGTTACTGATTATTGAATGTTATCTGAATACCAATCCGACTGTTCTTTATAATCTTTGCCGATTAGCTAATTTTAAAATACACAATTCCTTAAGATAACACATCAAGTTTGTTAAATTAACTTTTTGTAGACCGGCTTTTATAACTTACAGGCAAAATATTAGTTTAAATCTTGAAATCCAATATACATATATGTGTATTATTTTTAAGTGTATTATTGAATGAATTCAATTTTCATTTATTTACTTTTCGATACACTTATTAAATACACATTTGTCTGAATTTTAATTAAAATTAATTTTATATATACAATTATAAATGGATCTGTTGTACGGTCTCACCTGGACTATAGAGTGATGCCAGCTCCTGTGCACCTTTATTTTGTGGTCCCCAACGCGGTGAAAACGCTGCCGCCATATTTGTTGGATCCCCCGTTGCCGCTTCATTTGCCGCCAACTGCCCCTGCTCGTGATCTATTGAGCTGGGCGCTGAATTGCCATTAGGATCATCCTCATACATGGAATTGGCCAGTATTTCCTTATCGCTTTTGGCCATCATTATCTATTTGGCAAACAAAATAATGAAGCATGCAATCAGAGTTAGACCTCAATTTACAACTGAAGCGCCACAAACACTGGCCATGAATGCCAGCTTGGCTTTATTCAATGTCGACTGTATTTTTGAGTAACCCGGGAAAACTGGCAGCTGTTGCTCTCCTTTGCATTATTGATGAATACTTGGGAAAGAGCACAGCCCCGACGAGTGGGCGTGAAATATGTAAAGGTTTTGAAACTTTACCGCCGTTGAATTTCTTAAAGTCCAGTTGAAGAGCTCGGCAAAAACCGTTAACGTTAACCTAACTCTCCATATGTTGATGTCATTACGTGGCCTGCATTTTCAGCACACACCCCGTGCTCCCGTGCTCTTGGGCTGATCCTGGTGCGACTGTGTGGACTGTGTGTGTCACGCAATATTTTGGGACTTATGCTTGGTTGCGTGGGGTCAGGGAGCAACTTTGAACCCTCGAATGAGTGAGCTGTCACTTTTGTTATGAGGGGGGCGGTGCGGTTAAAAGGGACTTAATTAAGCAAATTGGTATTTAAATTATTGCGAACGCGATCTCCAAGTTAAGTAAGTTAACTTAATACGGTGGACTAGAGGCACAGGTATATATTTGTCAATGGTATTCTTATACCCTGTACTTTTTAAAAATGGGCAAAGGAAACTGTTCCTAGCTCATTGCTTAATATATATTCCACACAAAGTGTTGAGTTGATATTGTAATTGACCAATTTTTTGTACACCACATATTAACTATCTTTTATTTGGTTTCATTTGCCTAAAATCGATATAAATCAATTTTTGACTACCGATTAATTTTCTTTTTTAAATCGTAGAAATCTATATTTTCTATATTTTCAACAGGTAATTTGGGGAAAAGCAAGATTCATTTTCGATTAGCTTGTTCGACTTCGAATAAGTTATTATATTATTATTATTATTATTATTATTATATATCTGATTTGTAGTGATTTTGGACATAGACCTGTCTTTTGATTGCAATCAAGCTTTATTACTTTACTTTATTGAGATTCACAGATTATAACTCAATTTCAATTAATTTTATATTTGACCCCTGCCTGATTCGAAGCAAGATACTTCTTCACATTATTTTGCAAAATCTGATATTAGCACATCGTGAATTAGTTAGAACCCAATTAAGGGATGAAATATATTATTTTATCACGTCGGTTAGCGCTGAATAGTGGAAAAGAAATGAGAAATAATTAATTATAATCCTGCACCTTATTGGACAAGTCTATAAGCACGAATGTAATAAAAGATCCGTCTTTTGACAGAGACTCATTCCAAGAAGATAATGAAGCCTAATTAATGGATATAGGGTTATTAATGGCTTCAGTGTTTTATTAAAACAGAAGGAATGGCTACCTTAAGCATGAATAAAATTAAATACCCTCGCAGACAGGAGCCAATTTGGCGACCTTTAAATGTCGCTTTATATCACAAAAAACGAGCAGAAAGTTTAAGAAATTCATTACGAAATTTGATAAATTTGATTGATTATCGTGAAACGCGTTTTGATATTGATCAAATGAAATAAACGTAAATAAACTTGTTGTCCCTGTTGCCTGTGAGATGTATCCGCTGATCAAGATGACATATGCTTTATGGGATTGAAGTTGGTTACTTCAATGTGCCACACGACAATTACGACAATTCTCAAATTCTCTGTGCAAGGGCACAAAAAAAAAACAATTAATTGTAGGATTTGAACACAAGTTGACCATGATTAATGCATTAGTTGAACTCTCCCACAGAGCTGCGCTATTATTATATTCATATGTGTGTACAATTATGTTATGTCGTTAGCCTGGACAAATGAAGCACTAAATGGCAGTTTGAGGAATACCCATAACGTCGTTTATTGACGAAGCAATTACCGCAAAAATACATATAAATAAATAATATAAGTTGTGATTGCGTCGAATAAATTACACTTATGGAACTCTCCACTGTCATTTTCAGAAATCGAAATCGGGTTAGTTAGGTTAAACAAAAAATAAGGGAAATGAACGACGTCTATTGATAAATCACCTGGGCATACCCTTACTACTAATGCTTATCATGCCCAGAGGTGACACCCAACCTACGAGGTCAAGAAAACAAAACCCATAATCTGAAAGCTTGTAACGCCCCTCAAAAAGCAAACGAAATGTTTGCGTATAAAAAATCGTAAACAAAATAAAAGAAAAGCGATGATTAAAATTTCGAAAATACATATTAGAGGAGGTAACAAAAGGAATAGCCCGAAATATGAGCCATAAAGGAAAATTAATAAGAAAACGTCGACAAATTAATTTGAGCGGAAGCAACAACTCCTACGAATACCCTGTATTACTTGTAAATTCAGGTCGGGAATAAGAAATTGTAGGCCCTTATTACTGCAACGTAGAAACGACAAAACATAATTAAATACATGTACATAATAATATTTACCAAATTATTTAACGAAAATGTACCATAATTAAATTTAACGAAAGAACGAAGAACTAACAACCGGTAGATGTCGCAATCGGCTCATTCAAAAAAGCTCAGCGCACGGCAAGCAACACAACAGGGTATTTGCCCAGTTGAGCATCATGTGACACATTTTATGGTTAAGGCAAGACCCACAAAAAAAAAAGGAGCGCAAAGCCAACAGGTGCTAATTTAGCACAAACGAGCTGGGAAACATTTATATAATTCTATACTCCTATGTTCCTGTGAGTGTGCTTGTCTTGTGCTAACAAAGAAAATATAATTTATTACACGAAATGCGCGAAATGTCGCACGAAAAAATTTGTCTTTCGTTTTGGGCTGCAAAAAAAACTTCACCCCTCAACCACACCCTGCCCTGCCCTGGGAACCTAGGTCAGTCAGCAGTTGTATTTATAGTTTTAGTGCTGTTAGCCATTTGCGATTGATAAGAAATGTGGATGGCGCTGGTTTTGCACATACTTTGCACTCGCCATACTATTTATAAAAATTCTAACAGAAATAACGCAGCAAAGCTCTCTCATACATTTAATCATTTGACTCACCTTTTTATGCGTGTGCCTGTTGTTGTTATTGTTGTCGGCAGGTGGCGGCAGCGGCAAGTAACGGCAAACAAGGCGCGTTGTTTGTGTTGCTTTCTTGCCCCGTTTGTTGTATTTTTTGTTGCTAGTGGCAGCGGTATCTATAAAAGAACACATATATTTCTATGTTTCACTCACAGCTTGTGGCAAGTACACTTTTATATTAATCGTCAACTAGTATTGATTAAAATAAGAGTAGATACTACTACTACTTTATGCATGCAGCAGCAAGTAAAACACGCACACATATACACATAAGCACATTCACACACACAAGCAGACAAGGACGCACGCCATGAATTACAGGCATTAATTACTACGTACGTCAGCGACTCTGCTCACCGCACTTCACAATATGGGTAAAAATTAAATAATGCTGACTTTTATGTACGTGATTTTATGTTGTCAGTGTCGTGAACAAACACAATGCGACCCGGAAAAGCGGCGGCGACTTCTTCTGCAGCTGCATGGGCTACGGCTGGCTACCCGTAAATTTCGAAAGCAACTAATCCGAACAGATTCAAACGATTTGCAGCTTTTCATTCATGCCCTGTAGTTTGCATTTGTGTGTGTGCTTTTGGACAGCTTTTACCGTTACGCAGTGTTTGGTGCGCTTGAATAAGATTTTTTGCTCTTGGTGTGTCTTTTTATACGCCAAAAAATATAAATAATCAATGAACACTTCACATTTTGACAGAAAAATCACATTAAAATCTTAAATATATTAAATAAAATAAGTGCAAAATTATTTATCGATATCGAAAACGCACTTGTCATATCAACGAGCTTTGTGACACTGTATGTGTACGCAGTGTGACCCTCAGCTTGTGCTAAGAGACATGAGCAGCTGGTTGTTACGTCGCCGCAAGCACTTTTAGCCGACAAAATAAACTGAAATTAATTAATTAAAATGTTACCTTTAGCACGCGCCTTTTATGCGAGCGTCGCACGGATTTCACGCAACAATCGTGTTGCGCTACACACTGCCAGCACGCTCCGGTGCAAAGAGACACCCGCAGTCAATGAGGAACCGGCAGAGAACAGCGAAGAAACCGGCTCAGAAGCTTCTCCTCCCGATGCAAAGGATCGCACGAAAGTGATTCCCGTGGAGACTTCTATGCGCTATTTGAAGAGCGCCGCGTACCAAACAACCTACGGTGACGAGTTCGTGTGGACACAATATCGGTAAGCAGCTGGCAGTTAGTTATCGATAGTTCGTCCTAATGGAGATTCTTGCACCCCAGTCGGAATCACAAGGGAATGTATGCGCCGCGTAAGACGCGGAAGACGTGCGTTCGTCAGGGCAAAATCTCCACAGGGAATCCGTGTCCTATTTGCCGGGATGAGTACCTGGTGCTGGACTACCGCAACACAGATCTGCTGAACCAGTTCATCTCGCCGTACAGCGGTCAGGTGCTCAGCTACTCCAAAACCGGTTTGTGCCAAAAGAGTCATTTACGTCTAAAGGTTGCCGTGGAGCAGGCTCGCGACTGTGGCCTCCTCACCTACGATGTGCCCTTTCGGGAATACGACTACAGCGAGTACTATGGCAAGCAGGAGGAGCAAACTCAATTAAAATGAGCTAAAAATATATGTAAATAACTAAATAAAATGATTAAAATGTGAAAGAAAATTGTGTTTCTTTGAAGAAACGTTTTCAGCAACTGTTTCTATTGGGAGTAGAAGAGACCCAATTTGGAAACAGTTGATCGATAACTACCAAATTGCCCCATAGAATCGATAAGTTTCGATATTCAAGTCGATAATGTGGCAAGTGGATTGAAGAATTTGTAATTATTTTAGCTGCAGGCAATGACACGAGATTGCACTTTTCTAGTTGTGGGTGGCGGTATTGCCGGCGTTTCTTGCGCCGAAACATTAGCGATTTGTTGCCCCACCTCATCCGTTCTGCTGCTCACCGAGTCGAGCATTGTGAAGAGCGTCACAAATTTGGTGCCAGTCGCACGTTATCTGCACAAATTCGATGTTCGGGAGCAGAATGTGAATGAGTTGCGTGCCGGCATCGCACACATTGTGGATCAATTGGAGCACATTGACAGCAAGGAGCACACGGCGCGCACCAAATCTGGCCTGGTAGTCAAATATCGCTATTTGTGCCTCTGCACCGGCGGAGCACCCAAATTGTTTAGCTCAGGTCAAGAGGAGCGCATTATTGGCATACGCGACACGGATTCGGTGCTGGAACTGCAGAGTCGACTTGCGAAAGCCAAAGATGTGATTATTCTGGGCAATGGTGGCATTGCCAGCGAACTGGCTCACGAGCTACAGTCCGTCAATGTTCACTGGGTTATAAGAGATGATCACATCTCGGCCACCTTTGTGGATGCCGGCGCTGCAGAGTTCTTTCAACTGGCCAAGAAGGAGACGGGGCTGTTGGACACGTCGACGGCCAGCACAGCCATCAAAAGGATGCGCTATGATGAAATGCTGCCCAAAGCGCAGCAGCAACAACAACTCAAGCGAGGCGCCGCTTTAGGACCGGATTGGCATCGCAGCTATGACTTAAGCGGCGCAGGCAGCTCCGCCAGAAGTCTACCAAAAATTTACAGCAAATCTCGCATTGAGAAACTCGAGCACTTGCCAGATGCGTTGAGGATTACGCTGAGACATGATGATGATGACAGTATTGAGCAGTTAAGCTGTGATTTTATGGTGTCGGCGACGGGCGTGCAACCCCGACATGATTACACCAGCGATGTAGCGCTCCAGCTGGCCGAGGATGGCGGACTGCTGGTGGATGAAATGATGCTCACGAATCTGAGCGATGTTTATGCGGCGGGCGATGTGTGCTCAGCTGCCTGGTCAATCGCATCGACGCACTGGTTCCAAATGCGTCTGTGGACGCAGGCCCGTCAAATGGGCGCCATGGCCGGACGCAGCATGGCAGCCGCTCTGGAGAACGAGACAATCTATCAGGACTTTTGCTTTGAGCTCTTTGGCCATGTGACGCAGTTGTTTGGGTTTCCTGTGGTCCTCCTAGGCCGTTACAATGGCCAGGGCCTGGGCAAGGACTATGAGCTGCTCGTGCGTTGCACGCGCAACAAGGAATACATCAAGTTCGTGCTGCAGAAAGGTCGACTCCGCGGTGCGATCCTAATTGGAGACACAGATCTGGCGGAGACGTGCGAAAATCTGATACTCAATGGCACTGACTTGGAACCCTATGGCGATGATATACTAAATCCAGACATAGATATCGAAGACTATTTCGATTGACATAATATAATATATATGTATATATAATGTGTAAATATTCTAATTAATCTGAACAGTACAGTTCAGTTCGGACCCCAAATTTCAAATAAACTAAATTTTTTTAAAAGCTTTCAACAAATATCCATGAGTACCTCTACGAACGAACTCTCGAACGGATAAGAAAAATTGTGGAAAAAATGATGCTTCTATCAAATAAAGAGTAGGCAGCCGAACTTGGTCATCTTAATTACAAATTATATTCTTTTAAAGAACTAAGAGTTGAGGACTCAAATCTGCGATAATTTAAAAGTTGATTTCCAGAAAAGAATTTTACATTAAAGCTGTATACTAATTTCTAATGGCGAAACAGATATCGGCTGCTCCACAATTGATATTATTATTATTGCTAATGGTAATGTAAATTCTAGTTTGTGCTGCGGTTTTTAGTCTTTCGTCACTTGAGTTTTCCCTCGTTCCCTGAAAAACACACAAGAAAATTCAAATTTTTGCTGCATTTGAATTTAAAGCGATTTATACTTACCAACATATTTAATTTCGTCGAAGGCCTTGCGAGCCTTCTTCAGCTCCTCGTTCATGGTCAGCAGATCCTTGACCCTGGCATATTTGCGCTGGTCCTTGCGCACCAGAAATATTATGTCCTCCACTTGGACGCGCCCTGTGCGTCCGATTTCCATGGCTCGGTGCGTGGTCTCTGCAATGTACTCGATGACCAGATCTTCCAGAAGATCAACTGTTTCCGTATATGGATTCTTGTCGTCACCAAAGCCAAACATCATGCAGCGCAGCTCCTTGCTGAAGAGACGCTTGCGTCCCGAATTGGTGGACACCATTTGCTCATCATCAGCATCCTCATCGAACTAAAATGGACTAGTTGTTAGTTATCGACATATATATGTTACATCAGCAAGTTGTAATTACATCGGCCGCTTCAAAGTGTTCGTCGGGTAAAGTATTTGCAGCCATTGCGTTTTTATTATTTATTAATTTGATAAAAACAATGATTGCAGACCGCAACCGCATGTATCGATACTAAAGTGTTATAATACTCGATAAACAGTCAGCAGCTGGATACTTTGACGAAACCAGGGCTGGGAGAGTATTTATATTAAATTTAATTAATGCTTTTCTTAACATTGTGCAGCTGAGAATAATAATTAAAGAAATGAACAATGTGCCATGTTTTGGTTAAAGACTATGCAAAGCATTCGAAATAAGTGCAAACCAAAATCAACAAAAATAAATCATTGTGAATGATGTTATCGATTGATTGAGCGGCAGCAACTCAGCGTTTTGCAGAAGTAGGCGCAGCTTCTTTGCACGCACATTCAAATTTAAACGCCTGTTGCTGAAAACTTGCAAAATGGATGTTTACACATTCGAGAAATCATTTCTGGAGCGGCTCAAAGAAGCCGAAGCGGTGCTCTCCTGGGATGGCGCCGCAATGCCCGCCTCGCAAGTTTGTTCCGAGTGGAAAGCGTACGTTGAACTGAAGATTGAGCCAGCAGGTAAGTGAATTTCACACACACACTCACACCGAAATCGCACACACACAAATGCAAATACAATTTTTTGGCAGGCTGGCAGGCAATGTGGAAAATACCGCGCGTTATCTGCGAGGATTTAAAGCTGCGCTATCCCACAATTGTGTTTGGCACTGTGGATCAGGTCATGTTCGATGAGCTGAAGGCGGTGTTTACGGTAACTGCTGTGCAGGATCAGGATATGCATTTGCCCGAGAGCAACGAGGTGGCACTGATCGAACTGTGGCCCACCTTGCAGCAAGAGAATGCGGTGCTAAATGTGGACACCACAGCGGAGTGCATTGATCGCTTACGTTTCTTCTACACGCACGTTTGGTTGCCATGGGACAAAGACTCGGATGATGATCGCGATTGGGTGCAAATCCATTTGCAGTCGCGCATTCAGCTGGCCTGTGATCTGAGCAAGCATCGCTTGCCACGCCCACTCACCCTGCACATGCGCACGTTGCTGATGGAGGCGCATTATATACAACAGCGTCTTGAGTACTTGGAACTCGACATGAGCGATGCTGAGGAGGATGAGGATGACGAGTTGACAACAGATGCGACATGTGAGAAGCCCAAAAAACAGTTGGGCAGCCCAGCAGCAAACAAGTCCATGAATAAGTCCATTTTGCCAGTTACGGATCTAATGTGTCTCCATCTCCGGCTGGCCATCATACGCAGCGAATTCGAAATTCTGGAAAATCCAGATATGCGACGCGCCTACAGCGAGCTCCAGAGCAATGGGATGAAGCGTCATCTGCTGCAGCGCAGCAGCTCCTGCAGCCTGGGCCAGTTAGCAGTGGAACAGGTGGAGCGGACACAAATGTGCCACTTGGTTACGTTGCCAGTTGAGCTGCAGACACAAATCCATCTGCTGACGCTCGCCAAGCAACTGGTGAAACCGCATACAAAAGTCCAGTTGGGCAACACATTGCAGGTAATGCAGATAATATAGATAGATAATTAATTACTTATTAAATAATTACATTTTATTTAATTACATATTGCCAAAAAATGATAAACTATGTAAATTTATATAATAAAAATAAGAATCATAATAAATAATATAAATAATAATAAATATTCATAATAATCATAATTAATAATATATATAATCATAATAATAGTTATAATAATCTGTCGCATTGCAGGACGTGCTGAGCATTTGCCAAGCAAACGATGACATTCTCTTATCGCCCGGGCAACACAATATTAAATTTCTGGAACATCTCAATGACAATGGCAGCATTAAGGGCCTCATTGATGCCGAGTCAGTTATGGCCACTGAAAACGACAATGAAGACGAGCTGAGAAAGCTGCCCGTGATTTGCTCGAGTGATGAGGATAGCACTTTGCTGGTCATCGATGGCGATTACTCGATGTCGCACCTGGTCTTGGACTGCCGTCATGTGCGTCGTGGCATTCTACTACGCTATGGAACGCTGACACTGCGCAAATGCCGGCTGCTGGGCGATGGCAGCTCGAGCACCCAGGAAGCGATTGTGTGCATGCCTCAAGCCAAGCTAAAGCTGCACGATTGCCGGATCGAGAATTTTGCCATTGGAATATCGATGCGGCCGGAGACGAGCGCGGTTTTGAGCAATGTCAGCATCAGGAAGTGCAACACCGGCTTGGAATTGCTGGATCAAACAACCAAGCTTAAACTCGAAGGAAACAATTGCAATTTTCACACATGCCAGCTGGGCATTTTGGCTGATGGCATCGCCTTGCCCAATAGCAAAGAGAAGTGTTTGGCGCTAAAGCATTTTAGCGAGCTGCAGCGGTGCGGTTATTTTGAATTATCGTTTTAATTGAGCTTAAAACTAATCTTTGCCTCTGTATTTGCAGCTATAATGAGAGCAATTGGCTGGGAAATTGCGCTTTTCTCAATTGTCGACGTAATGTGCGCATTTTCAATGAATCGGAGCAGCTGCTGGCGAAGCGCACACGTCAGAATTTCTTGATGGAGGATTTGGATGTGGAGAACAAGGAGAATATTAACTAGAATAAGTGTATGTATGCAATGTAAATCGTACAATAAAAGAACCTTGTTACTATCTGATAGATTATCAGGACGTTTACCACTATAATCAAGTAACACAGTTTTTAGTCGATTTGATGCCTTTATATGTACTTAGTGTGTTTACTTAGCTGAAACCTTTAACTAGTTGTAGTGTCCAGTGGCTCTTGATCTTTTACAGCCAGTTAAAAATTAATCCTTTTAACATCCGATATATCCGCTACCATCACGTCTCATCTGCAAGTGAATTTACTTCCCTACAGCTAAGGTGAAGCTAGAGTAAATTCATTGCAAAGAAAATATTTATTTGCTTTTCGACTGCTGCTCTTGATTGTATTCAAATCCTGCGCCTGATGCTCCAATTGAACCGTCAACACAATTATCGATTAGCAGCTATCGAGCACAAGCAAACCTATCGGTATGCATAGGCAAGTACATCAAACCGTTCACACTAACGATTACAGCTGTTAATGGCCAATATAAGTAGTTGGCAGTTTAATTGATTTCAAAGCGTTGACATACAAGCAGCAAGTACACCTGTCCTCGGCCAGCATGTCCATGGAAAATTGGATGCGCGACCTGCCGGCTGAGCTGCGCGATCTGTCAATTGTGAATTTAGCCATTCCAGGTATATATGTATATATGAGATCATCCACCACAATAAGCGTCGCAATAATTTGACTTAATTAACTTGGAATGCGATTCTATCAAAGGTTCCCACAACTCAATGACTTATGGTATTAATAGCAGCTCGCGTTTAGCACCCGATGCGGATGGCGCCATACATCGTTGGCATCGCTTCTTTCCCTGCTTTGTGCGTCGCTGGTCCCGCAATCAGTCTTCGAGCATTTCGGAGCAGCTGCAGTTGGGCGTGCGTTATTTTGATTTGCGGATTGCGCAAAATGAGGGCAAATTCTACTATTGCCATGGACTCTTTGCCTTGGAGGTGTTTGAGCCGCTGCACGAGCTGCGCCACTTTCTCGACACCCATCCCGAGGAGGTGGTAATACTGGATTTGCAGCATTTCTACGACATGAACATTAAGCAGCACCAGCAGCTCCAAAAGCAGCTGTTGGAGTTCTTTGATCATCGATTGTATGCAACAACAGATGGCTCGCTGCTGGAGTGCACACTGAATCGGTGTGCTCAACTCAGGTGGCAAGTGGTGCTCATTTGCAGACGCTGCCCGATTGGCTTGCCCACCCAATTCTGGCCGAGCTATGCATGGCCAACGCCTTGGCCGAATACAGCCAGCATTAAGAAACTGCAATCGTTCCTGTCAGCGTCGTTGTTATCACGTCAGCCCAAACAGGGTTATGTCTCCCAGTGTCTTCTCACGCCCACGGGGCGTTATATTGCCTTACGTTTCTTCTTCACACTGAAGCGCACTGCGAAGCGAGTGGATAAGAAACTAAAGCCCTGGATATTGGGTCAGTCGCCCGGACCCTTTGCTGCCGATGAACCACCTCGTGTAAATGTCTTCTTGGCAGATTTTGTTCACCTAAAAAACGGTCAGTTCTGTGAATGGGTTATTAGCCTAAACAATAAAATGGATCCGTCACTGGATGAACTAAATTCGGAAGAGACGCTCTAATCGAAATCTCTATTTGTATTTTAGAATGCACATTGCAAAAACTAAAAAGTTTTTGAATTTTTGTACGAATATTTTGATTAATTTATAAGGTGCCATTTTTTATAAGCACAAATTTTACTGTGGATGTCTGTTATGTTGCTTTTATAAGATTATTATTATTAAATGTTTCATTATTTGCTTTATTGTACGGCATAAATAATATGCTAAATAAAATGGAAACTTAAATTATTTTTACAATTTTGTACGCACTACAAAATAAGTACACGTAATAAATTGAAAATTATTTGTATAATTATTGTCGGCTTATTGCGTAGTCGGCAAATGTAAGCGAGTGATTGGAAACTGCACTTAACACAAACAAGTTAAAGATAAGTAAAACGCAATCGCAAGGCGGCCTCCGTTCTTTAATTTGTATATAGGTGTTTATTTTTCGCATAAATGAAAATGCAACACGTTAATTTATGTGCAATCATAATTATCAACCAGTTTTAATAATAACGCAAGTTGCACTTTTCCTTAATAAATAAAAATCCGTTTTGAATTTTAAGTAACAATATCGACAAATACTACCTGCCGTGGCACTATATATTTACTTTTTATTATTTTACTATTTATTCTCATTAATAGTAGCAATATAATTTTCACATGTATAAGCTGTAAACTGTAAAAACTCTACGTAAGCTTTAACTTAAATTTAATAATTACTTAATCATTATTGATGTTTATCCAAAATTATAGTCAAATGCTGTAAGCAGGTATTTATCCTTGCAACTGTACATTTGAAAGCTATATAATAATTCAGTGACTTTGGTCTATATATTTTAGTGAAAAAAATGTTGTGCGCAACCTGACCATTAAAAAGGTTATCATTAATCTACCTTTTTAAATATAAATTATGAAAATACCTTATTGCTTTGATTTGTGCGCTGGAACGGGGCAGCTGAGTTCGGATTTCCTGGAAATCTACGACAATATTTCAAATCGGTCACCTTCAGACAGGCGGACAAAATGATGCACGGAGAGAGAGAGCGCTGTTAACACTGGCGACTGACGTTTAAGGGCATTTAACATGGTGTGCAAACAGCTAACATTATGCTATTTATTTGTAACAGGGCGCAAAATTCAAATATGCAAATAATTTTTTAATAAAATTTACTGCTGCACGAATATTAGAAAATAGCTTAAAACCAAAAAAATCAAATTAAAACAAAGCATCCAGAAAATCTGTAGCGTAGTCTAATTTATTATTTAGATTTAATTTCTTTCACTACCACAAGTATGTAATAAATATTCAATGCGATCTGATATTGGGGGAAAATTTAATCAGTAATATAACAAATGGATGAGCCCGTCTGCACACATATGCATAGTTAATGTGATAATGCACAATAATAAACAAATACAATATATATGTGTATGTACATGTATTTTTAAAATATACAAATGTATTTGAACAGATTAAAAACAAACACAAGAAAATGTATTGAACGTCATACATGAATACACCATATACATAAATATATGAGAATGTACTAAATAAATATATATATAAATATTTATATATATACATACATATAAATCGTATGCTCGTCCGGGAATCCGTCAATCGATAAGAAAACGCACCGCTTTTTGGGCTTTATTTGGTGAGTTGGTCGCAGAAGAAGCCGCCTCCGCCGACTGCAGCATGCAAGTGTGCATGCCATGGAGCACATTGTCGAGGCGTGCCAATGACTCCTGCAGACTCTCCGGCAGCAGACCAGCATCCGGTTGATTCTCCCGCTGGCGCAGCGCCTGCTCGCAATGGCGGCGCAAACGATGCGCAGCCCGCTGCATCACCTGCAGCTCCTGTTGGGCATGGAGCTCAAAATTGCTGCTGCTGCTGCAGCTGCTCGGGTGATCCTCGGTCAAGTCATAGGTGAGCAGTCGCTTTGTATATTGAGGCGTGGCACTGCCCGGCGTCGAGCTCAACCGGGGCGTATTGGGGCCACTGAGAAGACGCTTGAGTGGCTGCTTCAGCGAACTAAGATTCAAGCCAATGCGACTGGAATTATGCGTATCATTTAGTGTATTATTTAGATCCGCATCGAGTGGCTGCCAGTCGACCTCAACGCTCTGGAACATGTCACTCGGCGCTGCTGTATCCCGCTGCAGATCCAACCAGACGCCCAGTCTGGCAATGGGCCACTCAGCTTTGAGGCACCGCTGCCGATCCACAATTAAAATGACTGTGCGCAGTAAACCAAACTCATCCGGCGTTTGGAACTGACGAAACTCCAGTTGATGGCCCAGCTGGCGACAGCGTTGCGTTGCCTCCTTCACCATGAGCTGAGTCTTGTGCAGACTCGCCTCGCTGGGATTCAGCATGATGCGCTGTATATCCTCCACCAGGGTGGATTTCTGTGCCGGCGTAGTTGAGCTGCGGCTGCTGGTGCTCGTCTCCTGCTGCTGCAGCTCGGCCAGCGCCTGTCGTTCCGTCTCAAGCATTTCGCTGTTGCACTTGTACTTGAACTGCTCCAGTTCAAGGCACTGCAGACGCTCCTCAAAGTCACGGGCATGCTGCTCACGCTCCAGTTCGATGCGCGTCAGCGCCGCCCTCTTCTCCGCCTCGAGCTCTTTGCGCAGCTGCTGCTCCTGCTTCTGCATAATCTCCTGATGTGCCAGCTGGAAGTCGACGAGCTGCTGTTGCGTTGTGCCAGAGCGCTGTGTGCAAAACGGATTCGAGATGCGGAAATAGTGGGAACCACCAATGACCAACCGGTCGCCGTGGAACAGTTGCCGGCGCTGGCGCTGCAGCAGTTCGCCATTAACATACGTCTCAAAGTCCTCGCTGCCCGGACTCACGTACAATCTCCCCGAGCGTTCGTGCTCAATGCTGCAGTGCTGCAGCGCCACCAGCGGACCATCCAGCACAATATCCGGCATTGCGGCATCTCCGGGCATGCGTCCGCCGCGTCCAATGTGCACTGTGCCTACGGGCAGCACATAGAAGAGCGTGCCACTCAGCATGGGATCGGCGGTCAGGTTGACCAGACACGCCTGCTTCTGGTCGGCAGTCAGTTCCATGGCGAGTCCCTTGCGCTTGAGCAGACGCAACTCGGACTTGCGTTGATCCTCGGCCTCCTTCAGCTTCTCCATCCATGATTTCTGTGCGCGATTCAGTTCACGTTCGCGTTCCGAGAGCTGTTGACGCAGTGCCTCCACTTCGCCATCATCCACAGATGTCTCAATGATGATTTTGCGTGGCGCCGGCGGATTGTTGCTGTTCGCGGAGAGGCGACGTTGTCGCTCGTACTCATTGCGCAGCGATTTCAGGCGATCCACCTCGGCGCGCAGATCCCTAATGATCTTGTCATGCGGCGACTCATTCACCTTCACCCGATTCACAATGGAGCGCGCCTTGCACGCGTATCGCAGGGTTGCCAACGTCTCGTCCGCATGCAGGCTGGCCGGAGAAACGGTGGCCAGCATTACCGTCTTCGAATTGCCGCCAAGGTTTTCCTGCACAGAAACAGATATGGATAAAAATTAATAATAATAATTAGAACTCATTATTTTCATTATATCATTAATAGACAAAGAATCAAGATAAAAAGCAATTCCTGGGATTTCCAGTGAATTATAATCGAAACAAAAATGAAATTTGGAAAGTCAAGGTAGTCAGTAATAATTATTGAAATCTTATATCTCACTAGAGGCGAATCCACAGTTTGACATGGCATAAAATGAAGGATGTGTAGCTAAATAAAATTCTATATTTCAAACGCTTATTAATATCTCTGTTAATATACACCTTACAAAACTGACTCAAGCTCGAAAACGTTGGAAGATTTAGGCTAGGGTTGCACGTGTCGATTATTAGAACACCTCACTGGCGATCATCGACCCCAACCCTTTCTCCAATAGAAGATTATGTGTCACCTCTTGTCAGCTTTTATTAAACTGGTATAAAAATATTTCGCATCTCGAGTTGGAACAAAGAAACGCATATAAACAATAAAGGCGATTTTCATGCACCAAGTCAACGGTTCCATTTGTATAAAATCAACACGTGCACGCAAATATCGAACATTTGTGTGTGTATGCATAATACATCCAAATACATAAGGAATACATATAGGGTATATCTCAACACAAGCCCCGTAAAAAAATTTAATTGTGTGTGTAAGTATGTTTGCACACTTTTCACATGTATGCGTTAGTTAAGACTTAACAAAGAATTGTGACCTCCAAAGATAGGGGCTGATGGCTTATCAGTGTTCGCAGGGTAGTCGCTTTTGACAAACTTTCAAACAAGACAAAAACGGCGACCATTAGCCGTTATCAGCGGTGCTTGCAATCAAGAGCGAGATGGCAAGCTAGTTTGTTGTGCCAATACAACATAAATAAATATTTACTATGTACACATTTATCGTTGGGGTACATGTGTGAGTGTTTTTATATGCATTTATGCATGTACACACACTAGACACTTGTTTGATTAACGCTTTGCTGTGCGGGTCAGCATCACTACAAAAGAGAGAGGCAGAGAGAGATAGAGACAGAGAGAGAGAGAGACAAGCAAGCACGGCACTAGTCACGAGAGTTAATGTTTGCATAAACTGCGCAGCAGCGGCGTGGGCGTAGGCACATGTGAATGAGCAACCAAAAGAGAGCTGTAAAAACGATTCTGACGGCGAGTGCATGTGTGAGTGCGTACATGAGTGGACAGGGTACAGAGTACAGTGACCTGGAATGGCTCAGAAATAGCACAAAATCGAATGTAAATTTAATGGATTTAATTTATTAACAATGTCCAGACAGAGATATTTTTTCGTATTTTTCAATGCTAACCGTCTTCTTTTATTTCATAATTAAAAGATTCGTAAGTCATCTGAAATGTCTGTTTATAATTCCGCCTTTAGTCTTTATATAATCAATATATGAATCTATAAATTGTAAATTTTTAACAACAGAAAAAAAAGTTTATTTTAATCGAAGGACAACAAGGTCCACTATTCAGCTCGATTGCCCTCAACGGGGCCTGACCTCAAACCGGCCGGTATGCACATGTTATAAATTGTATGAAGTGACCAACTCTTTGTATTGGATTTGGTTGGTGACAGTTCAACCGCTGTCACTGGAAATTTGAAAATACGATTAATGTGTCATGGATGTGTGATTAATTAGTCTCTTTGTACCGCAGAATGTGCAACTTTCGGCTATTTTAGTGTCTAGAAACCTGTTACTGATGAAACTGGAGGCTATATATAGATTTGTTCGATCTGGACATGCCAGAGTATGTCCACCCACTTATAGAAGATTGTCACGATATCGCACACAAATGCCACTGCGTCGTGTACGTTAAATACTTAAACCACAAAAAGTCGCTAAAAGGCGGTAAGCACAGTGAAAAACAGCAATTAACTTCATTAATCCAAATGACGTAGGTAGATCAATTAACACTTTGTGTGCGCAAATTATGCCGATATTTAATATTTAGCTAAGACAAAGTTAAGACAAAAAAATCAAAAACAAAACTAAAATTTTGGCTCTGACAAATTTAATTTTCAAGTGAGTTAAAAAATGTTTTCAAGGATTCGTAGAAATTATGTGTGTACGTTTGCGACGCTTAATCCAGAGTCATCAAGAAATTTTTGACCTAATTGAATCATCCACTTTATACAATCTGTGTTGCTTAATTGACAAACATAAATTTCTCTCTTGACAACGAAATTTCATGGGATATCAACCTTCCGATATACGGATTATAGTATGCCCACCGTCTACACGTCGATTATCACATCAATGATAAAACTTGCATCGAGCCATACGAAATGAGTAACTCCAAAATTTTTAATATTGCAGCTTATTTTATTAGGTATTTGACATCAACTTTTGCTGATGGACACAATCTTTATTTCAGCTATTTAACTTAGCAACTCGATGTTAATAAGAAAAACTTCCGAAATTGGTCCATGGAAAAATATTTTCCATTCCTCTAACAAAATTAACAAATATTTATTTGCTTCAATTTATTTCGATGATTCATTTTGGAAACAAACTAAATTTCAGAAAGCAATGGGAATTTTCCACAACATTTCAATATATGTTAATTTTTCTGCAATAACAAGATGTTGCCCACTGTGCGTATTAACTGCATAGGCTTGAGAGAAATAGCAATATGCCATTTATACTATCGTAATGAAAAACAAGTTCTTATAGACCTTGCGATTCCTCTTCTTTACAAAATTTCCGAAATTGTGCAAAATAGCAGAACTTTTCACCAAATGGATCCTACAAATAGTTAGTGTAAGCATTTTAAAATGGATCTTATGCTTTGACAGCATTCTCCGTTACCGATAACAATAAAAGCTTTCGAATTTGCTGCAAGTTTACCTTGGCATAACAATAATTAACTGTAAAAATAACACAGCAGTATAAAGATGCACACACACACAGACGTACAAGCACAAGTGTGCAGTGTGCCGAGTTCAACATCTAAAACGAGGACTTAAAATAGCCAAATATTTGGGTACATTGTATGTCCTACTTACTTGACGTTTTTCTTATTATTTATTTGTTTAATTAAGTTAGAAGGTATTGTTAACTAATTTTCATCGATGAAAAAAGGCAGAAAAGCAAACAATGACCGTGTTTACCAATTTCTCATTCTGCATGTTACACATATAGGAAACACAATATACCCGCTGTTACATACGGACGAAAATGTCATAGAAGAAGAAAAGTAAGCAAACAAAGCGACGCAAAAGCAAAAACAATGCTACGCAAAGCGAAACGAGACACAACGACGACGACGGCGACGAAAACAACACACGAAGCGAAGCGAACACACGAGGCGAGGGCTACAAAAATGCAGTAATATGCCGTTCGGCTTTCAGTTTCAGTTTTGAACTGAATACGTAAAGAGCAGAAAAAAGAGTTCTCCGTGTTTTTATACACTACACTAACTAAATGCACTGAATTTTAAATGCATTTGTAAACTGGTTTTATACCTTGACTTAATATTAAAAGTGATTCTTTAAGAAATAAATAATTCGCGTTATTTGGATAGGCAACGTAAAGTTCCCTACGTGAACGACGAACAGACAAAGTTCATTGAACGTTACAAAAAAGAATGTACAGATTTCTTACAACAACGGCAAAAACAAAGGCAAAGTGAAACGACCTCGCTCAACGTACGCGCGCAAAACGCAAACAGAACTAAAGCAGGACAGCAATATTTTTGTGCAACCTAGATCGAAAAACAACAACATAATGGATGTTTGGGGCGTATTTTCTGGCGACTCAACGCTTTCTTATGGCGGCTCCATACGTGGTGGCTATTATCGTGACTATGAACAGTTCCCGTATGGCACGCTGGAGCATTCAACCAACGCCAGTCCGTATTCGGCTAAGGACTCATACAGCAGAGTGCAAGGTAATTAACACAAACAAAAAAAATATAATAATAATGCTGGTGAAAGGCGTGCGGCAATTCACAATGCAAGCGTGTGTCTGGCAAATGCAGTCACTATCCATGTCAGTCAGCTTTCTGTCATGTATTTGCACATGTGTGTAAAACATATACGGGCAAATCCCATACACACACATCCGTTCACTTGGTTCTGATTACCCACATTTTGAGTTGTTTTTGCAATCATTTAAAAATAGCCTCAATGTTTTATTTTGTTTTTTTGAATATTCGCTATGTGTGTATGAGAAACATGCCTCAATTTGCGCAAATGTGTTTACATGTATATACATGTGCGTGTGTTGCGTGTGTGGGTGTGTTGCGTGTGCACTTTAAAAAACAAGGCTATTGGGCAATCACAGGGTGATCCATATCACATACCTTTAATTTGCAAATCCTTATTCTTATTTTTGTCTATTTGCAAAATTCTTTTGACTTTCGTCGTGATAAAAAAGAAGGCAACATTATTTGAGGTTATACTTAGCTTAATTTTATTCGAGTTTTTATTGCAATTTTAATCAAGATGAAGTATATTCTTCAAATATACGCAGATATATGTATATATTTAGATTTGTTTGTGGGATGTGTACACACTTTTTTTATGACAATACCATCCGCTTATAACTCTAAGCAGGTGTTGTTTGTGCCCATAAAAGAAAACCAGCACAAAAACTACGGCGCAATAACAATGTACATGTATATATATATATATATATATGCCATTCAAGTCAACAACACGCATAAGTCTATTTATTTGTTTACGGTAACGCAAAAATATCAAACTAACAACAATCTCTTTTTTTGGCTAATAGCAAGCTTATGAATAACTCAGAAAAAGTAGAGCTAATAATTATTTAATAACAAATTTGTTGTTTTCATTTTCAAAAATAAGCTCCAGGCTAGACTACAGCTAAAAATTAGTCATCTTAAAATAAAATAATGAAACCTAGATTAGATGTAAGGTTGAAGATCTTTTTTTTTTTTGTGCGACTTAAATTTTATCTTTATTAGAGTATCGTTAAAAGGCAATAAGAAAAATTATCAAGGTTGCTTATCAATTGCTTAAATTGCACCTAGCTTTTTTTGCCGGCAATGACAGCATCTGAGAAATCGGGTGGATTTTATTAACAAAGTACACCCTGTGTCAAAACATGTCTTGGGGGGGTCAATCATAAAAAAGATTGCCGCCGCCACATAAAATTGTTGACGTGATGTAATGTAACATGACCAGCTGAGGGCAGAGGCAGTGTGCGTCGCAAGCGGCACGTAGACCAACGAGAGGAAGAATGAGAGAGAGCGAGACCATATGTAATATGTGTGTATGTAATATCGACAGTGTGTTAGTATGTAGCATGCAGCATAAGTCACAATGCGTATGAGTTAAAGGTGTCAGATTTTATATTTCCCTCTTCAAACGAATACAACAAATAAAAATGAATATAATTAAATAAAGAGTATTCGATTTTATTTATTTATTTGCAGAAAAATGCAGGCAATTAAAATCAGAGAAGCAGTTGCGAAAAGATTGTCCCTTTTGCAAGGAGCACAAGAAGCGGCCATTGATTAATTACATGCGAAAGCGTGAGTCACGCAAGCATCACGAGAGCATCTGCGAGGACGACGAAGAGCTGCACGAGCACGAACACGAACTCGAGCATGAGCACGAGCACGAGGTGCGAAAGATGGCGACGGTTCTGGTGCCAACGCAGCAAAGCTGCAAGGTGTAAACAAAAGCACAACACCAGCAGTCAGAAGAGGAGAGACAAACAGACAGACAGACAGACAGGTGGCAAAATTATAGCCAAAAAAATAATTTTGAAACCACAACAACAGCAATTTACAATGCCATATAAAGTTAGACAAAGACAACAAAGCTTTGCGCCTGCTGGTCAGACATTAAGAGCAAAAGCGAGACAACAACAGCAGCAACAATAATACAATGCAACTGTACCTACATAAAAAAAAACAATTGAGTGCATTTTCGGCAATAACGTAACAGTAACACTACCATTTACTACCAAGGAGCAAAACAAAGATAGCAAAACATGTTTATTTTGTTTTTGCTGTTAGCTTAATACTACTAATGTATTCAAGCCGTTCACTATTTCTTTATTTTTACCCTTTACAATTACACGTCGCAATTTTTATACAAGTATAAAAATGACTGTTGTAATTTCTTAATTGACATCGAGACAAACCGCAAGCAGCCAACACAAACATGAGTTTTTAGTCAAACAGCAGCAAAAGCAGGCTAAAAGCATATATAAAAAAAGAACAAAGGGAGCAACAAAAGCGCCAGAAATACCAGAAAATAGTTTTCTATTTTGCATACCGAGACTGAGTAAAAATGGCAGTAAATGGCATTCACTAAGGATGCCATTGTTTTTTTATTAATTTAATTTTATATATATATTTTTAAACATTTGTTTTCATTTATTGGGCAAGTTACAGGAAAATTGTATTTAAAGTTAAAAACAAAAAAAAACGCTCCATTGGCGCCAAGTAAACAACAAAATATGTAGAATTTATTCCATACTTTTGTTTAGCTATATAAACATATAGTTTTGAACCCAATTTTGATCCTTGTCTATATTAGACATTTTAGTATTTATGAAGTCCAAAACGAAAAAATATTGGCATACTTCAAGCCAAATACTGATTGGCAGTGTGACAAGAAATTTTAAAACCTAAAAATACTACAACACAAGTAAAAATTGTAAACACCATTAATACCCCCTGCGATTTTCAGTTGAATTGATTTTGTTAAATACAATTCATATAAGCAGTGGAATAAATATATTATGAAAATACTTAAAAAAAACAATGAAACTAAAAAATATACATTATAAAATGTTAAAAGTTAAGAAACTGAAATGTTTTTTGAACAGTTTGCTTGCGGGTATTGAGAAAATTTGCAATTTATAAATTATTATATATATTATATTATATTTATGTTTACGTTAAATATATATTTGAAGAACAACAATGTTAAGCATGCAAAATAATCAATAAAACAATATGTTATTGGTATTTATACAAAAAAAAAAACTGTATCAAGAATTTGTATTTAATGGGGAGAAAATAATTTCTACGGGATGTGAAAAACTTAAATGAATACAATTTAAGGCCGATCGGAAGTAGATAAATATTAGCACATTTTGTGCAACTAATGAAAGACATCAAATATTTAAACTAAATCAATTAGATCGATTACTGTATATTTTTCAAATTTTCAGTTGCCGATTTGCGCCTATATAAAAGTATATGAAAACTCACAAACATTTCTCAAAAATGGCAGGCAACTTGATGTCCAATCTCGGAAAATGGAGGGAGTTGTCTAAATCTTCTTTTAGATCTGCGCCAAATCCAGGTAATATATTTTTTTGATCATTATCAAGACCGTCATTATCTAATACGGCGTTTTTTCTTATCTCTCCGTTCGATGGTATTGAAATAAATCGAAAACACTTCAGTAATGAACGCAAATGATTTCTAAAATTCCATTACATACGTCTCAAATGATTTAATCCCTGGATTCGAATTTCCCACCCGTTGAACCCGTCTCATAACAATAACAACAACAACAAACACAACAAAAGCAACAATCGCACATGGAGAAGCCGTAGGAATATGGCATGTGCAATTTGTATATAAAATGAATTTGATTCATTTAAAATTCAATGTTAACTAGTTTGTGCATGGGAACGAAACAAGTCTCAAGTATGACAGAATGCTATCAAAGCCGAGCAGGTGCTAAGCGCACGTGGCAACAACAACAATTGAGTTATTTTTACACTGTCAACAATATGCATATATAGTAATTAAACATTTATCATCTGATTATACACATGTATTTTCAGCGCCTAAGCAACACACTTTCTGCTTTAATTGTTCAACATAAAAAGATATATAAAATATATTTAGTCAGGTTATAATCACAGTGTCATGCCTTGAAACGTGTTTCGACTTCTGAAGAAACGGTGAGAAATTGGCTGCACGCGTTTTTCATTAGCTAAACTACTTAAAAATTAGATATCAAGGAAATAAACATGTGCCAGGCATTTGGATTGTTCTATATTATATATATATATAGATCAGCACAAATCGAAGTCGATGAGAGACGTACAATTAAAGAATTGTACAAACTCTCACACAGCCCAGCAGCTAATTACATATTCCGATACCTTATTGAACTTGAATAGGATCTTAAGAAACACACAATTTTTTCACAGAGCTTTCTAGAAACAAGTTAGACAAAACCCAGAAAGATAATATAACTTGCTTAGTACAAAGTTGTGGTAAACTTCGCTTGGGAAAATCAGAAAGTGCTCTGCGGTTTGAGAACATTGCACACGAACCCCAAAAATGACATATTCATGTATATGAATAATAAATATATATATATTTAGAAGTAGCTCAAAATTATTCACAACAGTTTCAAATAAAGTTGGCAATGTGAAGGTTAAATTGTGGAGAGCGAGCACAAAATCAAAAAATAAATTAAATAACCAAATTAAGCATCAAGGTTGAATCAATTTATTTAGAAAATGCTACGCCGCCTGTTGGGAAAACTCGAAACTGGAAAGGGTAAAAATTCGAAACGCAAACAAAATAATCAACATGATATGGGTGTGCTGAAAAAATCTCCGAGTTGTAAGTTATCACGTAAATATGTTAATCTCACATAAGAGAATTTGTTTAAACAATAGAGATAGAGATAGAGAGAGTGTAGAAGATTTAAAAGCTTAGAGCTCTTTTGCAGCTGTGCAAACAATAATAATAATAATAATAATAATTGCAAGTTGATAAAAAATGCGAGTTTCTAAATAAAATGAGTCAGTTCGATATACATAATATTATGTGAATAATTCATTTAAATATGATGACATAATTCATCGTGTTTTTATATGAAATTTACCATTTATACTGAAAACTACACTCAGAAAAAAAAGCTTCGCTTGAGTTTTAAAAATTCGCTATTAATTTGGCTAAATTTCTTTGAAGTGTCTTTCTTATAACAAATTCTTCCATTTCTTAATTTCAGTCTAGAACAAAATACCATATTTTTGAAATTGTCGATTTTGCGCATATCTTTCAAAATTTTAAGAAAAATGTTTTTTTAAGTGCGCAAATTATTTGTTAAAACAAGAAAAAACTTTCTAAATTTTAGTACGCTTATCATTTTATGTAGATTAATTATTCAGGCGCATAAAGTTGAAGATTTTGCAATTATTATTTTATTATTATTGCTGTGCCTATCGTGCCTCTGTTCTTCTTCTTCAAAAGTTGAATTCTGTTTAAATTTGCATATACATTTTTGCACAATCTATAAATGATGATGATGACGTTGTATAATGTGTTTAATTGTTTGATTACAGGTCATGCGGATGGAAAGCTGGGCAAGACTTGTTGCAAATGTGAGCCAGCGGCCTGCAAGTGTGACAAAAAGAGGCAAGGGGCATATCAGAGCTTGTTGTTGTCGCACTTGCGACGACGGGGCGCTGATAGCTTATCAAGCGTTATATTATTCTAGTATACTCTGCTGGCTGTATGGAATACGTTAATAGGAAACAACAATAAAAACAACTATAATCAAAAACCCGGCAAGAGGGTGTGTAAAAAAATAAACTATTTGAAATTGTGTTGGTTCTTTGAGTGTACATATATACACTTTGGGCTCCTCTAAGATAAGTTAACTTATAAAAAGTTATATTTAAATTGTTGTTATGGTTCCCCCGACCTAGCTTATCTATAGAGTGCAATGGGGGCTTAGTTAAGAAATATACTTGGAAACACAATTTCTTAATTTAAACCGTAATTGATTACGAAGCCATATCTTATAAAACAAAAGACAAGGCCGCCTGCCGGATTGCACAAACAATCTTTGTAATCACAATATTGTTAATATATTTTTTTTTGATTTTGATTACTCAACGCGTGCTTCGTTTCAAGTATTCTGTGAAACAGTAGTATATATAGTAAAGTAAGTACATGTCGTAAAATAAGTGGTTGTTTTGAAAGCACATTAGTGCGCATTACTTAACTTGTTTTCAAATGTCGGACAAATAAGATATATCTTTTTATTGTGCACATCGCAGCACAACCTTAAGAGAGGTGTCCGACTTTGAATAATTAATCAGTTAGCACTCTGAATTAGAATACTTGTGTGAAGATTTGTAATGTAGAAGCAAATTAGCCAAATTGAAGAAAACGACGAAGATTTCATACTCTTGTGGGTCGAATTCGTCATAAACATTTCAAAATAAAAAATAAAAGAATCTATTTTTTCATAAGGTGACTAACACAATATTGCGCATATTGAGTTTTGATTGGGATATCTGTGTAAACAAAGAAAGTTTTCCATTTCAAAACACGTTGACTAATTTTGATAAGATTATATAAATAAGACAAAATTATTAAAGGGAATCGTGGATCGAGTTAACTTTAAGTTTGGATGCAACAAAGCAAATATGTACTTATCCATTCAAGTAAGCTTCAGCAGATAACAAATAAGCAAGTTAGAATACTTTTGTCTGGATTAATCGACTAGGAGATACCCTTTAGCCAACTGTTCAACAAATTTGTTCCGATCTTAATGAAATTTCTACAGTTGATCAATACTATGTCAAGATATAGTCATACCTAATTGGAAGACTATATCTTGTGTCTATTTTTCTATTTAATATCGATTTTATCATTATAAGAGAGTTATCGATTAAAATCAAACTCGATCTGCTCTTGTTTTTGGTGATTAACACACTATTTTCAAGCCAAGGTTTGAATTTTCAAAAAAATCGAAAGTAGATCTTGCAGTTGGTCAATATAGATGGCTTGAGCAACAAAAAATATTGGAATAATATGGAATATACATATATAAAAAAAAAACAAAAAACACAAAATAAATTGTTTAAATGCATATTTATACAAATACAATAAAACTTCTTTAGCGCAAACGGCCATCCGTCATCAAATTGAAAAACAACAAATTTATTTTTAAACAAAATTGGCCGTGAAACAACAAAATGAAAATTTAGTATACCGATAAGAAGAAGGCCAACCCCTAACGGAAAACCTATATATCAATATAATTGAAATTTGTGTAACCTTCCACTGCTTGTTATCTATCAGATATTTTATCTCACAGATCGCGTAGATTCCGAATTATTTATCATGCATAGCAAAAATGGTTTATTGCGTTCTACAAATGTAAACAGATGGATTTCAAACTGACAAAATATCTGTTTAAGACGCAAATGAACTTAGTTTAAGACGTAAATGAACTTAGTTTAAGACGTAAACATACTTAAGTACCTTCGTAAAATGTTGTTTTCTTTTTTTGGCTTGTTTGTTTACGTTCTTGCCAGAAATGGTTAATGAACATAGCCAATTGCGCATTAACAAATAAAATAAATACTATAAATGTGCTAAATATATGCATGAAGGGCATGGCAGACCAACCAGGAAGTGTATCTACTTTATGGGTATGCTTTTGTGGTGCCACTGCGCTGAAATCTCTGCTAATGACACAACAGTAAAAGTCAACGGAATAACACGAGAATTATGTTAACATAAATTATGTGGCCAGCAATAAGCAGTGCTTAACTGATAAAAAATTATTTATCTAGTTCATTTTTTGCTCTGTTTCTATGTTTACTCGCCTGCTATTCACCCTCTAATTAATATTTTATGGGATGTGTTGCACGTGTGTGAGCTTTATGTATAACACACCTCAACTATTGTGCAACACATCTAATAAAATATTAATTTTTTGTGGGTGACCAGAAGGCGGCGAGTCTGAGCTCCATAACGAAATTTATGTAAGATTCAGTACAAAATGCCACTGAAAAAAAATGGTCTTAACTTATTTTTAGAAATCATTTCTAAGTAGCAAAATTTTCCAAAATTATAAAGTGTTGCCCAAATCTTTTTAATTTATTTCGAAATATTTTCTATTATCAAGAAATGCATTTCTAAAATGTGCAAATGCAAAAAATACTTTTTAAAATGCAGAAACACTTAAAGAAATTTACTGACTCGGCTTTTATATTCGAGTTTACCTGTTTTGTCCACTTTAGAGGTCGAGTAAATTATATGAATTTTATAATCTATCAAATATCAATCAAAAAGCTAATTTTAGAGTCATTTGTGATAACACACACTGAAAATTAAACATATTTTTTTCAAAATTTCAGCAAAAATAGCCTTCAATTAAGAAAATAAAAACTGTGATTTTTAAAATATATTTCCTGAATTGAAATGTGAGTTACGCCAAAATTAAAAGGCGTATTTTATAAATGCAGGTCGATTTTTTTTCCGAGTGTACAAAGCAGACCAATCACTTATAAATTGGGAACAAGAAGTGAATGCAATGCGTGTTTGGAACTGATAAGAAACTAGGGTAAGTGTTTCGAAACTTACCCGCAGTAGCCAGGTGAGCACACTCTCCCGATAGGGCACAAATGTGCTGGGCGTGAGGGAACCGACGCCAGCCGGCTGCTTGCGGGCATCCGCCAGCGAGGCAATCACTTTGCCCAGCGTTAGGAGGCTCTTATTGATGCTGACGCCTTCGCGTATCCGTTCGCCATTCGAGCCTGAAGCGCTGATGCGTTCACTGCCCGCGAGATCCACCAGACTGATCTTGCTGCGTCGCGTTTGTCGCAGCGAAACAACTGTGCCCGAATCCGTGTCGGAGGAACGGCCATCATCGCTACTTAAATCGGTCAGATTGAGCACGATGTTGAATATGGAATGGGAGCGGGAACTTTTGTCATTCATTGCCGTTGCGGCGGTGGCCCGCTGGGAGTTGCCCACTGCCAGCCAGTTGCGCAGCGCCGAATACGAGTCCACCGAATGGGCGCTTAAATCCACCACATATGGCCCGAAAATGGGATGCTCGCGCACCTTTAAGGCTTGGCGCGTCACAGGCGCCTCGGTTGCAGTGGCCAACGCCTGCTGCACGCTCAGCAGATCATGAATTTTCTCATTGTAAATCTCAAAGTAGCTGACCTCCACCTCCACCTAGAAATAATTCAATCAGTAAGTAACTATATACATAGATGCATATATCACGACCTACTTGGAGTTGATCTTTGACGGCATCGATGCGCCGAAAGAGCTCATGACAGAAACGTGGTATGATGCCGGCCTCCACATGCGGTGCGTTGCCATCGAGGGCCGCATCGTCGAGCCCCTCAATGCCCATCATGCAGTAGGATTTGCCCGATCCCGTCTGCCCATAGGCAAACAGGCAGGCATTGTAACCCTCGAAGGCGGTGTCGATCAGGGGTTGAGCTGTGCCCGCAAAAACAGCCAGCTGGTCCGCATAGTTCTTGCTGTGGGGATCACAGGAATAATACACCTGATCGTAGCTAAAGAAGTGAGATACTCCAGCCGAGGCATCCGCACTGCTGCCCGCCTGCACGCTGAGCTCGTTGTGGCCATGAATGTGGACCACATTGGTGACGCTGTTGCGGGTGCATTCGACTGCGTTTAGCGGACGCACACGCACCGCCACAATCATGTTGCTCTCCTCAGCCAGGCTATAAGTGGACTCCAACAGGGCATCCTTTTCCTTTTCCTTATCCTTAAGTTTGCACGCTGATTTGGTTTTGCTGGGCGTTTGTCGCTTTGGCGTCGTTTTGGCCACGCCGCGATAGAGGGAGGAGGGTGTGTAGCAGGCATTCAATGCGGTCGGCTTTGGCCGTGGCTGTGGTGTCGATATGCCGCTACTAAAACCCGTATTAAGCAGCTGCTGCTCTGGTTTCTCAGTGCTCTGCTTTGGCGTCCGGCAGAGCACCTTGCGTCGCAGGCCGGCGGCAGCTGTGGCTGGCGTTTTGTGTGCACTGCTCACTACACGTGATTGGTATTGACGAATGCGTTGCTGCACGGGCGTACTTTTGTTACTCATTTTATTAGATTTAAACTCAAATGAAAATGATTGTTATGTTTCGAAATAGCGCGCGTCGCGTCGTTTGTTTTGTAGTTTTTTCATGCTAGTGATGTGCAAGCTTCGATAGCCATGCGTGCGTGAGTTTTCGCACGTGTGTGTTCTACATGCACTCATCTGGCAACGCTATATTTATCGATTACTTGACATTACAGTATTTTCACAAAAAGAATTGAGTTTATTTGTCCACATAAAAATTCTAATTGAGCTAGTAAAGTAAAGCATTAATTTAGCCAATAATTCTTGTAAATGTCAAGTATTTCAGTTATGTGTTATCGATACCAGTGCGGCATCGATACTCTTGAATGTTTGTTGTTGTTTTGCATTGCAGTTCTGCGTGTAGCCGACGTAGACAAAGACTAAATAGATCCCAGTTTACACTGCAAGTTCCACATAAAGTAGAGAAATATATTAAATAACTCAACACCACTTACAAATTGACTGGTGTAAGTGCATCAGCAAGCAGACGTTTTAGCCAGATGCAAACATCTTCCTGTTCTACCCGCACACTTCCAGCGAACCACATAATATAAATAAGCGCGTTTCGAGAGCAGGTTTTGCATTTGAAGCAAAACAGTGCTCGGCACACGTGCAACGCAATCAAAGTCGAGTTCCAGTAACAAAAAAGAAAGGGGAAAAAAAACGACAACACAGAGTCAAAGTCAGAGTAGAATGTCTCAACAACCTGTGGCATTTCTGACGCGTCGAGAAACGTTCAGCGCTTGTCATCGCCTGCACAGGTAATAAATACTCAAAACACCAGGAAATTAGAATTGTTCAGAAAATATCTACCACATTTTTAGTGCATTAGATATTTATGTTGTTGAATATCATATTCAAAATTAGCTACATCATTACTTTTTTTTTTGTCCGCTAGTCAAAAAATTACTTCTAGAGATGTATTTTGAAGACAAATTAATTTGTTCTTCTTCAATTCACAGTTAAATGATTAAATTAATTGCAAATTTACAATTCACAGCTAAATTGATTATTGTAATTAAAGTTTTTTGATAACTTTAAGTTAATTTATATATCTACAATTCACAGTTATTTATATTCACTTAAAATCCGGCATGTATTTAATTATTTATTTTGGCAGTCCTCAACTAAGCGATGCTGAAAATTTGGAGGTATTCGGCAAATGCAACAATTTTCACGGACATGGTCACAACTATACGGGTGAGTCGAACAGAAATTGCAGCAAATATTTTTCAATTAAATGCGTGATTAGTTGCGATTTAGCTTAGGATATTGCATTACATGCCGATTTGTTGAGGCACAACCGCCACAGTTATTGGGAATTTGATACGCGTCAATGTGGAACCGCACAAAGAAGACCTTGGCCGATAAGCTCGCTTATCAACCAACCCATGTTCAAGTTCAACATTAAGCGAATCTCAAATGGCAAGGTTGTTTCAATTCATTATTATTTCGTGGTCGATCCAGAAATAGAACTGACTGGCAAATAAAATCAGTGCACTAACTGTTGAATCTATAATCTGTAAAAACAAAAATGTTAATTCCAATAGTAAAATATTTATTCTATATTTTTCTTTACATCCCCAGTTGAATTGACTGTTCGCGGTCCAATCGACCAACGGACTGGAATGGTGCTGAACATAACAGAGTTAAAAGATGCTATCGAAACAGTTATCATGAAGCGTTTGGATCACAAGAATCTGGACAAGGATGTTGAATACTTTGCCAAAATAGTAAAGAAACGCACAGTAACAATTAATGATTTATAAATTATAATATTTATATAATTGCAGCCAAGCACAACGGAGAATTTGGCCGTGTACATTTGGGACAATATACGCACTCATCTCAAGAAGCCCGAGCTTCTGTATGAGGTGAGAATATTCGAGACACCAAAGAATATAGTTACCTATCGTGGCCCATATCTATTGAACGGTTTATCCAACTCGATTAATAAACGCATTGCGCGTGATTCCTGTACCAATATCTCATCCGATTCGGACTAAATCGGCGGATTCCCTTACGAATTTTCTTTTGGACCAATGCTCAGTAAAGCACAACTTTTATACTTACACTTACTGTCAAACTGCACATATATATATATATATATATATAGCTAATATCAAGTGAGTTATACGATTTTAAAATATATACCATATATATATATATAAATATGCATAGTCTTCGATACATTCAAATTACAATTATGAGAATTACATGCAATAAATATTGTAACAAAAACCACTTTTGTTTCCTACCATTTTTATTATGCAGAAAATGTAGTTATTTTAACAGTTTGCGTGATTTATTTCATTAGTACATGTTGTCCTTAGATATATATATATATATATTTGTATATTATAAATATTGCCCCTATATAATTTCTAAATGGCAGCTAAATACTTAAATGAAATGTATTTAATTGTTTGTTGGACAGGTAAGCTAATTCGTTGATCAAGTTTTGCACAACTTACTTCATACACATATTCAGTATTCAGATATATATATATATATAGTATTCTTTATATTGCTTAGGCATTAGCTGTAACACTAATATATATCACGTTGTCTATACTAAACACTCCAAACAATTAACAATACTTCCTTAGTGAGCTCGCAGTTGTTAGCTAGATGAGCATAGTTTTTAGGATATTGAGCGAATTTTCTTTTTGGGTTTACATAAAGATATTGATTTGCTATATATATTATATTTATCGGACATTGTAATGAACATTTCTTTTGCGTTAAAGTCATTTCACTTTTGATGTTGCTTATGCTTAAATTTTAGAACAAACCTTATGGAACGAAAATCTAACAAAATAACCACTAAACATATTTACTTCTTGAAGTGATTACTATATTTGATCAACTTTTTGAGAAACTTTTAAATAAACTAGTTTCGAGCAACATTCTATTGTAAATATTAACCTGTAACTCAATATCTCATCAACTTTTCAACTATCATTAATTAAGCATAGATTTAAACAGAAATCAGAATATTTTTAACTGAACTTTAGTCTGTTGTGTCGAGATGTTGCATGTATAGGCTGCAGTAGATACGCCAATCTTTCGAATCTGTGGGGATCAGCAATGAGATGGGCATTTAAAAGTAGGCATTGGCAATTTTGCGGAAATTGATTAGTAAAGTGGGATGCATTACAGGTTTCATTTAGGATTAGTTTGCTTATCATATGGGTGCAGTCAAGAAATCAAAATAAATATAGGCAAGATTTTGGTGTTTTTGACCCCAAAAATCGAGGCAAGTTGTTTAAGATTCTCGTTTTTTTGTCGGGAATACTCAGAGTTCATGAGTCATTTGAACATATCACAGTCTGTTTGTACAGAGTGGAAAACCAGTTTTTTAATACTTGACTGAGCCCATATAAGGGGATTGGAATTATTGGGATATGTGTGCACAACTAAGGGGTATTACTATTCTACATATATTTGATATATCCAATATGCCTACACTTTAATACTAAGCAATACAACATTTAACAATGGCTTAATGCTTTTACAGACTTAACCACAATCCAACATTTTAGCTACGAATTTCATAATAAATACAATTTGACAACTACTTAAAAATTTGATTGCGTACTAAAAACTAAATTACAACTTTACCAACTAACTAAAGCATTTTCCGTCTTATATTTTTTTTGGTTTAGTTAAATATATTTTTGGTCTATGAAGGCAATTGTTGTTTTGTTGTTGTAGTCGTTGTTGTTGTTGAGCTTAAATAGTGTTCCGCAGTGCCTTACCTGGATTTCCTATAGATATGAACGGTATGCCGAACTCAAACTCATTCTTTGGCCAATACTTGAGCAGTGGCTGGCGCTGTGGCAGCTCGGACTCAACATAGAAATACGCGAACAGAACTAGCACCGTGTAGGCAGCTATGAAAATTAATATATGCCAAAAGCCGTGCAAATACGGAAAGTTGATTGAGGACCAGGCCTCACAAAACAGGCGATCGTTGATCCAACAGAAAACGGCCACGCCCCAAACGGTTGTGGCACGCAGGCCCAAACGATAAACTCGCTGATCTCGAACTCTATCAAAGAAAATATAATTTAAACAGAGTTTTTTTAATTTGCTTATGGTACACAAATGAAGATGAAGACGTTTAAAATGATGATGATGATCATGATGATTCTAGATGATTCTTAAGCTGCAGCTTAAATATGTAAACAAGATTTACAATTTAGAAGATTTCCTATTTAAATACGAGAAAGAACGTCCAACTTAGGCACAGATACGGTTTTAGTTAATGGAATGTCATCGTGAAATATATCGAGTATATCGAGTGAAATATATCGATTAAATACTGAACATTAACAAGCGATTAACTTTTTTAGATTTCAAATATAAGAAAGATTAGAGAACTATTATACATTTATAAACTACCACAGCGACACAGAAAGCAATAGCAATAAATAAATATAAATAAAATAATAAAACATAAATATACAATCAAAAAACCACTTTGATTTATCTATTTTATACCACTAAGAAGACAAGACACGTATATATTCATTCCATTAGATAGAAGACAAGCATTATATTGTAGTTTAGCCACGACTAATCAGAGACTCTATTTTTAAGTTTTTGCATTCATAATTTTAAACATTATCAATCTGATTGCAGAGACTTTAATTATTCTGATTTCATAAAATATATATATTCTTGATAAGCATAAATTGTCTACTCGATCGTCTTTGAATATCTCTTTTCTCTGTTTTCTTTGTTTTGCTACTTTATTTGACAGCTGCTGTCTCTCAAGAGATAAGTTCTTCTTTACCAATTCATCGTTGACCACTAAACTTGCTAGTTGCGCGTCTTAATCCTTTCTTCACTTTAGTTTTATTCTAAAAGTTAACTGCAACATTACTAATATTGAGCAATACGTCATTATACGCATATGATTGATATCCAGTTCCGATAAGATATAAACAGTCAACGTAATTAAAGGGGAACTTTGCAGAACTTTGACTCGTTCAACTAATGATACGATAATGCGAAAGTAAATGTCAGAATAGCTTTAAATCAAATGTATATGGAAAAAAAGTTACCTTTCCGCGATTGATACAACCGATTGTTAAACATGCAAAAAACTTGATAAGGATTATATATATATACATATATAATGGGCGATAGTGGTTGGCTTTGTTTGACTTATCGGTCAAAGCCAGCAAAGTGTAGGCAAGTGCAAACAAGTGCAACTGATAAAGAGTTAAGTTTTTGGGTAACCAACATAATCATATCATACCTCTGCAGTTCAGTGTAGAGCATTATCATTGTCGGCACACCCATGAGCATCAGAACAAAGGCATTAACTATGGGCTTCCACCAGCACAAAGCCGTTGCGATAATGGCCGACAGTAACATGAGCCAACTGAAGGCTTTGCTGTAAAGTAGACAAGTGTGTTTTTATCACTTATCATTTTTTATATCAATTAATTTAAAGAATTTACCGATCGTTCTTCACGAACTTTGGATAGTAGCGCTTGGGATAGAACAGCGAGAAACCGGCTAGAAACACCCACAGAATGGCCAGTTCATCGAGCAGTTGACCCAACAAGCTGAGCGTGGCATGAAAATACATGGAGCTCAGACCCACGACAATTAGCAGCACCCAGAGCAAATGGATTCCGGGCGTGACAAAGCGTCCGTATTCCTTAAACAGCACAATTAATACTGGCGGCAGTAGAATGAATAGAAAGTTGCTGAACTGCAAAAGCGAAGAGATCAATTTATAGATTATTGATTATATAACAAAAATAAATAAACTTAAAGATACATAATTTATTTAGCATTCTGTTTTGCTGAAAGAAAATACAATCTTTAATTATATTCAACTGTATTAATTAATAGGCCTAACAAATATTATTACAAGATCAAGAGATATACATATGTATAAGAATATGTTAATGGGCCGAGCTTCTTCCACTGACGTAGCCACTATTTTATTTTTCAACGTTGGGACTACTGCTTTTCAGCCATAATTTGGCCACATGCCAACTGAATTAACCATTTCGTGAGGTATGCGGTGTGTGTCAAAAGGTTTGTCATGTCATTTGTTAAAGCACATTTCATCATTTTGTACAATTTGTGTTTCGTTTTATTCAAACAACACGAAACACGGCAACAAAGAATGCGTCAAAAGGTGTGTGAGACAATGCATAATTAAATTATAAAATGAGTGCGACAAGCAAAGCAAAAAAAAGGAAATTAAAAAAATCAAATTTAAATACACTTTGTTTATGTAAGTTGCGAGAGTAAGAATAAAAATACATTTAAGTGCAATACGTCATAGAGAAAGTCGGCAGACAAAGGCAATTCAGTAAATGCCCCCCAAAGTATTTCATTAACTCATTGCCCTTCATGATGTAACCAAATTGGAGCTGGCAGCTAATTAAGCAATTGAATGTGTATCTCCATCATCATTAGAGATTCATTACACTAAAAGCATTTTGAAAAACCCACTTAAATAAATCAAATAAATAATATCCAGTTTGTAAGCCAAAAGTTTAGTCAGTGTTAATATTTAGTTATGTTTGTGTAGCGATTTGACTTTTAGGTTCGAGCGAACTAATTTTAATCTACACATTACATTTCTTATCAGTTTGATGGAGCGCATTTCCATTTACGTATGTTCTACATAAAATTATATTGTGATAGATCGTGTGAAATCAGAGCTGTCATCAATCAAGGTGATAAGAAATAAAATACAAGTCTGCTTAAATTATAATTCATCTATTAGCCCTTTGTGTGTTCAAATATTATTTTGAGAAATGATCATCTACATTTCGCTTCTGGCAGTAAAATTTAATAATACTTAAAACGTTTCAATATTAATTGAAAGTCGATTTCATTTGCCGTTACACGATTAGCGATTTAGCTGCTACTGTTTGGTGTCCTAATTTCCAGTAAGAATACTTAGTATTGAAATTTCCAACTGTAGATAAGAACTGAACAAAAGATTTAAAAGCAAAACTATGAAAATAAGTTTTCATTGGGCGAGAGAAGTCGACAAGGTTATGCCCTGTACCCAAGCATATTGTATGGATGTGGAAAATTGACTCGGCTTTTGATGCTGATCAAGAACCGCTGCATATATTGTTTGGGGTCGCAGATGCTTCCTACTTTTATTTTACTTTTACTTAATTATACCCCTTTTGATCATATTCAATGGGTGCAGGGTATAAAGCTGATTACCCACATACTTGGATTTACACAAAGGAATAATCACAAAGCCAATTACTCATTACATATAATATGACAAGGGCCTTTGGTTTGTCTGTGATAAATATGACGAAATAAATATACGCATTAACGTTTGCATATAATTCTACGCAGATAGCTTACGGTATGCGAAACGCAGTTAGTAAAATGCAATAACAAATGATACAAAGAACCGTTCGAATTACAGCTGGCAATAGCAAGTGTTGGCTAACCGCGTAATTCCTTTGTCAAGGCAATGCTCATATATTTATGTATATAACATATATTATATATCTATCTATCTATGTATTTATTACACATACGCACCGTGTTGACGAACTCAGCAATATTCGATGATATTAAATAATTGCCCTCGCACCAATCAACGGGCGAACTTCCGGGACGGAATAAATAAATGGCATAAATGTCCATAACATTGCCCGTGTCCATGTTGAGTTCACTTGATGTTAATAGAATTAATTTGAGCGCTTTTCTTTTGTTTTGATTTGATTTTTGGTTTTTTTTTGTGCTTAATGTTGAACTGACTTTTTTGTATATTTATATATTATTATTGTTAGCAAAATTTGAGCAGTTAATGTTGAGAAATTGTTTGCATAATTGCTTGAATTTACGTATACATATGCAATTTATATTGAATGCATTTATTTTTTTTATCGGATTTCTGTGTTTACATGTTGCCTGTTCCTGTTTCTCTTCAACGTTGCATGCAACTTGTCTTATATAAATGTATTTTGCTACTCCGTACAAGGATGGTTCGTTCAGTTTTAATTTGTATGTTTTGTCATTGTGCGCTATTTGTAGCGTAGGCTTCTCCACATTTTAAGTGCAAACTAAATTATCGCTAGAATCACGGAACGAACACGTCTGTCGCGTTGGCGTACATGTTGTTTACTGTTAATGTAATGTTATTTCTCTCAGAATGCTACCAGAATTGCGGCAATGAGTATTGGGCCGATAAGCCAGTGTTGTACATTGCATTTATGAGTAGTCGACATGCCAAAGCGATAAGTAATACATCGAGGGTATTCTCTCGCACATACATATAACTTTTTGTAAAGTTTTAGCGTGCCTAAAATGCAGCTTAATTTATACCATACCAACGGTCATTCTCAAATCATTTTGTTGCACTCACTGTCTGTACTACTTTCGATTATTTCGGTCCACCACTAGTAATATTTAACATTCACTGCGAAAATGTAAACAAAGCAAATATAATTTCAAAAATGGCCGGTAAACAAGAGTAAAAACATAAATGCCCCAAAATTAGATTTACTACTAGATTCTTTGATTTTGAGTAATTTCTATAATAAAATTAATATCAGATTAACAAGACGTTTCGTACATTCTAATTTGGCGGGAAAGTACATACTGTTTTGACATTCCACGGTTAGACCTAATAACGATTTACATCGGTTGTGTTGTGATACAAATCGATAAGTGCTTGGAATCGATGTTTTGACATTTCTGACGAGTTGGTTTTTTTGCCGGCACGCGTTTGTATTGGCTTGGATCTGATATTTTCTGATATTGCGGATAATATTTAGATCAGCCATTATGTTTCCACAAAAAAATTCGGTAACTTACCAAACGCCTGTCACTCACCAACCGCCACCGGCCAGGGAACTCGCTGGCAATGTGGACTATCCCAATCTGAACGTGGCCGACATGAATGCGCGCCTTGATGATTTATCGCCTCGTCTGCATGACTGCTTCGACAGCATCTCCATAAATGAGCTGGAACATGTGGCGCTGGCCACCAATCATCGCGAAGGTGTCCAGTGGTGGGGCATGCTTTTTGGCTACAGTCGAACGGATCACATGTCGGTGGACAATGCTGACTTCAAGCTGCAATGCGAATATACCGTTAATATATTGCGCTACGCGGAAAACAATGTGCTGCTGGTGGCCCTAGGTGATGCCCGACTGCAGGCCTGGTCCACATACTCCGAGGTGCGGAATTCCAAGGCGCCGTATTGCTTGTTTCTCGTCGGCGAGGATGCGGCCCAGAAGGCGCCCATAAATCAGCTGTGCGTTTTTAAGTCGCACCCACACCAAGCGGTGTCAACCTGCTTGAACAATACGCTTAATGTAAGTTTGGAATACAGGGTATCTTATTCCATTCAAATTGATTACTTTTTGCAGGTCTGGGATCTGTCCGGCGCCAATTTGTGTAGCATTTATCGCGCAACCGCAGCTCACACAAATAAATTAACTGGCTTGGCCACTTCGGCTACAAGTACCGCACAGCTCATCACTTGTGATCGTGGCGGCTGTGCGCGTCTCTGGGATTTGCGTGCCACGACGCCCGCCTCCAGTTGCCTCTATGAGGACAAGACGCATTTGCTGAGTTTCAGTTGCGCCGCTTGGTCAACGCCCAGTGAGTTGCAGGGCGACAATTACATTTATCTGGGCGACTACGATGGCAATGTGCACACAGTGGATATACGTGTGCCACGCAAGCTGCAGCAAACAGATGCCTACTTCAATGTGGGGCATGTGTCGCAGCTGCTCGTGAATGGGTAAACTATAATTAATTGACTTTTAAAGTCTAAGCTAAAAAGCCTCCCTTCCAGCTCACATTTGGCAGCCATGAGTAACCAGCCCGCTGCGGTTAGGATTGCCAAAGTGGCTGGCAGCAAGCACGAATTTGTTTACACTAACGAGAATCCCCACACACGGCTCACGGATGCAATTTGGCGGGATGAGAAGACACTGCTGACCATTGGACACGGCCGCAAATTGGCCACGCATAACCTATAGAACGCAATATTTATAAATGCTTATGTTTGTGTTTTTTTAGATAACTGCACATTTTTTAGGTTTACATAAAAAAACACATTTTGTTAAAATTATTTTACTAGCCAAGTATTTTTAAGTCATGCCTTGCAATGAAATATACTCTTTTTTTCCAGAGACAACAATGTTGTATTAGCTTTAAGTAAGGCTTGTTTAATCCATAGGTTTACTTTTATATTGCATTTACTTTTATAAATATATATAAATCTGACGGACAACTTCCAATTGATAAATGCAACTTTGGTGTTTATATAAAAATTCATCAACTGCAAACGACTTTTCTTTGGCAAAATGAGTCAAGAAAAACTTTGTTTTGCAGAGGATTAGATTCAAACTCATTTACAAAACAATTCCTTGTCCTTGTGCTAGGATTATGGTGGAGGTCAACAGAAATGATGTTAGAATGGGAATGAAAACAGCTATAAGACAAATATTTAAACAATAATCTCATTATTTCAAATAAGCAACAACCGTTAAAGTCATCTTATTTATGTAGAATTAATTATAATTAAATTTAAATTATAATCGCGTCAATAAATGCAATAAATTTAAATTTCATTTTTTTTTTTAACAACGTTGAACGAGACGCAACTGAAAAACTTACACTAAACAATACGTAAAAAAAAACAACCGCAAGGAAAATACTTTTAAATAGGGGAATGAATTAAGGTTAAATGGCAGCTTTTCCTGCTTCGTTGCAATGGGAAAAAAATTGTCGATTAATTTTTCCAGAAAATTAAAAGTTTTTCACGTTAGCTCGCTTGCGCTGAGGCGCTTTCACTGCCGCCGCCGCTTATTGGGCGGCTCAAGGAAATTGTTTTCGTCTTCACCGATCTCCATATCCTCCAGCTTCATAAGACGTTTAGCCTTTTGCAGAATCGTTGTGTCCCGCAGCCAGTTGCACTTGAGCACAGCATCGATTGAGGGTCGTTTCTCGGGATCCACAATGAGCATCTGTTTGATTAGCAACTTGGCACGCTGTGAAATACTCTGCCAAGCAGGATGACGGAACCGAAATTGGCCTTTTTTAATCTGCTCGCCAGCCGGTGACCCGTACTCATCCGAAAAGGGCAGGGTGCCACTCAAGCTGCAATATAATCAGATTCATTTAAACGCTTATAGCTGGAAGTTTGCGAATATGCATTGCCATACCATGTGTAGAGGACCACACCCAGACTCCAAATGTCAACTTTTTGGGTGTAGGACGCACGTCCGCCAGTGATGAGCACCTCTGGCGCTACGTAAAGGGGCGTGCCGCATAGCGTACGCATAACTGAATCCTTGTGCACAAATTTGCTTAGCCCAAAGTCGGATACCTTAAGCAGCGTATCTTCATTGTTGGACTCCAGCAGCACATTGTCTGGCTTCAGATCGCGGTGCGTAATGCCTACGAAAAAAAAAGTTTATTTTTGGGTAATTTAATAATCAATATATCAAAGTATATACATAACCAATATATATATATATATATATATATATATATATATATATATATAATTTATATTATATAATTATATATATACCTTTTGTGGTCAGATATTCATTGTTATTCATTGTTATATTGTTATATTGTCGAAATGAGGCTCGATTCAGGTTTTACCTACCTCTGTCGTGCAAATATTTAACTGCATGGCACATTTGATAGAAATACAATTTGGATGTATCCTCGCTGAGTAGTTTTTTGGTGATGATGCGATTTAGCAAATCGCCGCCGCGCATAAACTCCAGCACCATATAAACGGAATCCGGTTTATCGACAATGTCATGCATGCGCACCACGCACGGATGCGAAAGATTCTTCATAATCTTAGCCTCATTTAGCACACGCTCCGGATCGTTGAGATTGTTGTTGGGATGCGCGCTCACCTCAAGCATATTCTTCTTAACTATTTTCATGGCGAATTGCTCGCAAGTGCGTCGTTCATAAACTAGCCTCACTAGTCCGTAGGCACCTGAGCCCAGTTTGCGATTTATATAATAGGTAGCAGTAATTTCCGTAGGCAGGCCAATTGCCTCATTTGGACTAAGATCCTTGAAGACAAAAGCTAAAACAATAGAATCAGGTACGAAATGTAAATGCTGCAGATTCTGAATCGGGAACAGAACTTACCCTTGTAGGTGGGATGCGCGAGCGCTATGATGTCGTCATTTTGTAGAATGCGCGTTTTGTTTGTGCCAATCTTTTCACCATTCACAAAAGTACCATTGCGAGAGAGATCCTAGGGGTTGCAAATAACATTTTATTTATTGTATTATTATTTTTGGTGCACAGTTTTAGCTGCCTACCTGTATATAAACCGGATTTGTCAGATCACAGTTTGCACGCTTTATGACAAAATGCACTTTGGATATGCGCGATAAGATTTTCTCAGGCAAATCATTGAGCGTCAATATTAAATCATTTACTTCCCCACGTCCCGCAGAAAATTCGTCATTGTTTAAGTCTGAAAGGAAACAAGTAAATGTTATAAGAGAGAAGAGTATTTTTAGTCTATGTTTATTTACTCATTTTATTGATTTAATTAAATTAAAAATAAAGTTTAAACTAAAAAAAATAAAAATATATTTATAATTTATACGGTACCCTGAAAAGAATTTTTGTATTTTACATTTGTTTTAAAACACAGATAATAAGTTATTTCTATGATATTTTAGCGCTAAAACACATAAAAAACGTTGATAGAAATCAGTCGTATAAAAATTAGCAACACGAACAATTATTATGTGCTATCTGCAGTTAAATACATAAATATTTTTAGTTGGCTTAAAAACAGACAGCCGGACATGGTTGCTTGCCATACATATTTATGTAACCGTTTGTTTATGCACCGTCGGAGTACAACTTCTGCAAGCTTAATATTTTTATGAACCAAATTGAACTGTTTAAAGCATATTTTTATTGCAGAGGAATATGGCAATATTGACAAAGGGCTCTTATCTGTTTGGTCTTATACATAACTAAATTGACAAAACTTATAAAAAAAAAAACGCAAATACAAAGGAAACACAATATTATTAACATAACACGTAAGTTTAGTGCAACAGTTACCAACACAAAAGGACGAATGCGTATAGATAATTTTGTATGGCTTGATGCTCGTACCGAGGGACTTGATTTTAATATTCTTGCCATAGAGTCGGCCCCAAACGATATTCTCCATCGGTTGGCTCTCGACCTGCGTCCAAATGTTGGACGCCTGACTCTGGGTGGCCTGTGTGCCCTGCGTGTCGCGGGCCATGATGTTTTAATCTTATATTTCACTTCCTGTTAATTTTCTCTATAACTGTTTCTATGCCCGTTAAGTGTGCTGCGCAATGCAAATGTGCAGTTATTTCCGAATATTCGTGTACACACACAGAACGACAATTAACTTAATTGTACACATAAGCGCGCCACTACATTTACAAATTGTTTACATTGAACTATTGCTGCGATTGCAAATTAACTTTAAACTATTCTTTTTTAACACAAAACAAAACAATGTTCCTGAGCTGCGCACGACGACAGTCAGATGTATGTATGCATGTCCGTATGTCCAGCGTCGGTTTGCCGCTATCGAGGGCTGCACATATATGTTGCTGTGAAGTGCTGGTAAACGTCGAACATGTTTTTGGTACTAGACCAGCGTATGTATCACTAACATAAAGCATCCATAGAAAAATGTGTCAAAGGAGAGTTAGGGGGACCCACATATCACTATATGCTAAATTTAGTCTATTGACAATTGGCTTCGCAGCTAGACTAACAAATTATTTTAATATCTATAATTTAGTTATCATCTAAAAATATTTGTATAAGTTGTGCACAATTTTTATAGCGTATATAACATAAGTTCTTGTTTAGAAAATGTTAAACGCTCTGCCCAAACGTGCTGTTTTTCAACACTAAAGTATCGATAGATTGGTTGCAGCCCTAGATTGCGGCGTCGTTTGAAAGCAACTGTAAACTATACTAACACAAGCATAATACCGAAACAAGAGGCATAAAAGAAAACTGAATAACAAAAGACAAGCAAATAATTAACTTAAATTCAACAAACGCCAACATTCGGAAAATATAATTTTCAACGAGAGGATTCAGTTGTTTTTGTAAGTACTGCAAAGTCGCCATTCTCTATTAAGAGTGAACCGAAATAGTTTTCTGTGTTTTCGCTTGGATTTGCAGATTTCTGCAGATTTTGGGATTTGGAGATCATGACGTTACCTCGCTCGGAGACGCCACTGCGTCGTTCAGCGATGGGCAGCCACCGTGAGAGTATGCTGCGCGATCTCACCACCAAGGTGAACGACGATGAAGCCGAACGTCGCGAGGCGCGTCGCCGCACAATTTTGCAGAATCAACAAGCACGGCCCCGGGACAGCAGTGTCCTTGAGTCGATCGAGGAGAATGAAACAATACGCAATTGCTTGGAGATCTATAACGGCAACAAGCTCAGCCGGGACAATGCATGGAATTTGTCCTTGATCGATACCCTCTCGTCGCTGCTCGATCGACATCACAAGACCCTTAGCAACTTTAAGGTGAGCAAGATAAGGTGTCTTCTTTTTCAGTCGATAATCGCCACTCTCTGCTCTTGTTTTTATTACACATGTTTTAGATGGCTGGGTCTTCGCTGGAGGCCTCCTCAAAGGTGTATGGCTTGCGTGTAGATTCCATTTATCTCGATGCGATGCGCATGTCAGCGGGTCTCAATGCGCGCACTCTGACAGAAGAACAGCTGAATGCCGCTGATCGCGACAATAGCATTGCTGGCAATGCAGAAGGCGGTGCAGCTGATGACATTGAACCCGCACAGGGAGTGGCACCCAAGCCCAAGAAAAAGGCACGTAAAGCCACAGTGACCAAGAACAAGGAGACGCTGAATGCACGTTTGGACACTGCACCACTGCAGGATCCGGTATTTGGAAAACTCAACTCGACAGTGGGCTCCATAAATGCCTCGAATAGACTAATGCATAATATATTACCCACGGTGGACTCGGAGCTGCGGTTGCGTACAAATTACCGCTTTTGGAACTCAGAGGAGCTGCCGGCAGAGGTGAAAGATTACATCTCGGTGGATCCGGAGACCAAAAACTTGGGCACGCAGTCGCTGGTCAGTGCCGAGTGGACCACAAAGTTGCGACGCTATGATCAACAGTTGAAGTTGCGTCCGCTGCACTCCGGTTACATTATTACCGATGCGCCCAATCCGACCAATGCGAACGAACAAACATCTGCCGAGCAGATAACAGAGATTGATGATAATGGAGTGGATAATGCGGATGACTTTCCTGACAATCCCAATGAGCTATCCATGGCCTTTGACATCAATGCCGAGTGCGAGCCCATGCAGGAGCAGGGTGGGCTTCCGTCAACCATTCTTCCGGTGGACTACACAGAGGAGGTCGAGGAGCTAACAGCCGAAGAACTTACAGCGTTGAAACACTGTCGTGCCTTGCGCAATAAACCGGTGCTTATTGACGATCTTCGACCCGTTGATGGCCGCTCAAAGCTGGAGTATTCCTACAGGCCTATGGATAAAATCTCACAGTTCTGGGCGGGACCCTCACATTGGAAATTCAAGCGGGCGCGAGCACGCAGCACCCTTGGGCAGAGCAATGAGCTGGACAATATTTCAGCCGGTGGCAGCAGCAGTGCCACTGCAGCCGCGATACGAGCTCGTCGCGCTGCTGCGAGGGCGGCAAAGCGCCGCAGCAAACAGCTCCAATTTGGCATGTACACGGAGAGTCTGTTTCAGACTCTGGATGCTAATACGAAACTGCGCAAGGCCAATTATCAAAAGCGCTGGGATGCCCGCAAACTGATGCTGCCCACCAAATTCGAGTTTGAACCCAATTATTTCTACAAATACGATTATGCGCCGAGCATTAAAGTTAGCCGACGATTTGGTGTGCCGGATGATGATGACGGTGAAATGGATATCAATCGGAATACGATTGCTGATGATGTGGCCGACGATGTTGAGCTCTTTGACAATGATCATTTCGATGAGGACGCGCCTCATTCGCCTACTCACATGAATGTAAGCAGCATGCAGGCGCCCAGTGCTGGTGGTGAAATGGGCAACAATTTTCTGGATAATGAGTCGGCTGCATGTGGCAATTTCACTCTGGGTAATACAACGGCGCGTCAAGGCAACGATACGGTGCTCGAGATAGCCACCGACTTTGATGGGGCACCCACGCAGGTGAGTGAAATCAGAAATTATAATTCATATATTCTCGAATTATTTTAAAATAAGTATATTACTATATGCGCCCAGAATTTCGGTCACTGGTCTTTAGTTTAGTACAGTTTAAAAATCTTAAAATTTCATTAAGTGTGTTCGGGTTACTTCCGGAGTACCAAGCAAGGAACTAATGTATTCCGATGATATAAAACTATGTTCGTCGTCTACCGACTCGCTTTCTGGACAGAGGCAGTTGCAGTTTTGCTTGGGCCCGTGCGTTAACAAGCCCGTACTTCGTCAACGTCCAATAATATATATTCATATATATATATATATAAATATCTGATTTTTGTGGCAACTTCACTAAACTTGTCCTCATTCCTTATAGGTTACAAAAGTCATTGTGCCTTTTGCAAAACGAGCTAAGGTTATTGACATGAAGAACCTTAAGCGCAGCTGCAATTCCTTGATTCAAAAGCAATTGTTGAATAACGTCGAGGAGGAGAAGATACCGCAACATCCAAAAGCGAAACAGGAGCACTATAACAAAGGCATGGCCACTTTTAAAGGGATCTACTATGACCTACCCAAACTTCTTACGCCAAAAATGTCTGATGCGCTGTCGCCGTCGGTGGCGTTTTATGCTACTCTACATTTGGCCAACGATCAAAAATTGCGCCTCGTACAACAGGATGATCTGGAAAATATTGTTATAAGACAAATAGCGGAATAAGATAGCAAATTTATTTAGCTTTACAATACAGACACGTGTACAAACATATGTACACACTCATTGACACACACACTCACTAACACATTGAAATTTCCTTAATCACAGTATTCCCACAGAACAAGTATCTAAGAATTAGATCGTTCTTGTGGTAATTTTTATGCTTAAAGGCGTCCACCCAAAAGAATCATCATACTTTGAAATTGTGCTTATGTTTTTAAAAAAAAATTAACTGCAATTAAAGAAGATATAAATAAGATAACATTAAATCCATTGTTGAGTTTCATTTTAGTTTCTTTGCTGGTTAAATCTGTAACTGGCAACTTTTATTACAGCTCTCCCATTTTAACTGTGCACTTTGTTGCTACTTTGTTTTCAGCCTTTGCAAAACTTGCGCATTAGTTTTGTCGGCCATGTTCATTTTGTTGACGCAGACGGAGGCAGATGACAAACCGGAAGCTGTTTAAGTCAGTTTCGTTGTTTTTCGCTGTTTTGCAGGATATACCCTGTTCACAAAATGTGTGTGCTTTGTTTTTATAATGATTTTAATATATCATTAATATTTTGTAGATTTTTTTTTTATGTTTGATAAGAACTACAAAAATATGAACACTTCAATATGAGCATAAATCGCCAATGTTAGTTCAGCATTTTATAAGAAAATAATGTTAATTATTGTTATATTATTTCATACTTTCACTAATTAAGGAGTGTCTTGACAAAAATCATTGACTCAATTCTGCGCTTTTCTGTTTTTGTGGCTGGCGCGTTTTCATTGCACATGCTGCTCCCGTTTCAATAGCGGTTTTAAACGCGCTTTGTTTATTTTGCCAGTTGTTTGTTGTTGCTGTGACAGACTTAAGTTGTTGCTTCCTTGCTATCTAAACACACACACACCCGCGCACACACACACTGTGTGTGTTTTTGACACGTTTGTGCTGCATGTGTGCTAAAAAGTTTGCAGTTTGCTTAGCGCTTTTACGCGTCTGCCTGCTCTGTGGTTGTGTGTGTGTAACTGTGTGTGTGTGTGTGTAATTGCATATTATTTGCATAAATATTTGTTAAGTACAAAGTACAAAACACAACACCAACAATAACAAGAGAGTCGCATAACATTTGAATAGCTTCATCAAACTTTTGACATTAGCAGCAAAGTTTACAGTTACATTTTCTAACCTCTTCTGTTCCCTGCCCGCTTTTCGTCAGTTTGTTTTAATTGTGTTTGTTATACTTTTTACATTTTGTTAAATTTATTTAAAAATGACGCTTAGTTAATATATATATATATATAGAGATATCTATGTAGATAAACGCTTGAGCAGTGACTGAATTAATCAATTGAGTTAATTTAGCTGAAAAACATTTGACGCTTTGATGAACTAATTGTTAATTAATTACAGTACATTTTTCAATGGCATTTTAATTGGATTTATTAGTTGTTTATCGTACACACTTTAATTCTCACAATATAATTTCTATATGCATTATTAGTATAGCTTTAATCAACTCCTTTGATATATTAAGTTTTGAATATATCGAGTTAATAATAGAAAGAGAAATAAATGCCCATTTTATTTGCAGTTTAATTTAAGCACGTACATTTAGATACATTCTTTAATTAAAGGTGGAATGGCTGCAGGTTTAATAAAGTTGAAAATATTGACAAAAATTGAAATTGACATTTTCGCTAGCTTTATAATTGAGTGCATTTTCATGTTGGCTGCGTCAAATGCAATTACTTGCGTTAAAGCAAATGAGCTCCATGTTTGGAAATTGCAAATATGTGTGCGGCAGGTGTTAAAGCACATTTACAGCTTACACATATTTACAGTTGAAAGGTTAATTATCAGCGGTGATGGAGTTAAGCCAAGTAACAACAGGTAGCAGGCAAGAGTTCTGACCTTGTTTGTCTTTGGTCGTAACACTCCAGGATGTTGTTAGCAGCGTTTTACCTCAACCATTATGAGCAGAAAATCCTCATTTTGTTGCACCCTGTTGGTTTTTAGCTTTATTTTCATGGTCGTATTACATTTGTTCCTTAATTGTCTTACGGTTGTTGACGCAACCATGGGTCTTACGAAGTTGGTAATTATTGTTGGAATTTCTACAGGGTTCTTTGGTGGTATTCGCACCAGTTAAATATGCTGTAAAACTTGGAACAACAAGTCCTCTGATTATGTTTATAGTCCGTGCTTATTTCCTCTACAGCTGACAAAATGTTGCATTGGTCAATACAATAAGAGATGCAATAACGACGAGTTGTAAATACCATAGGATGTAAGAATAGTTCTGCAGGAATGCACTCAAAGTAACGCTCCAGTTGCACGATTGAATTAAGATTGCCAGCTCCATTGAATTTGAGTGAATTAGTGTGCTCGTGTGGAAGTCATAGATGACATTAAAATGAAGAGAACTTCAGTAATGTTGGAATTAACAACACGTTGCCAGCAGTGGTGTGTGGCATTATATTGACCAGAATCTTTAATCGACGAACTTCTTTAATAATATAACTAAATGTTCTTGGTATTCGTGAAAAAGATATTTTATGTACACTGGATATATGACGACATCCAGATAAATAACGTATGTTTACTAACTAACTGCTTTATCAGTTAATATATTTATTATGGTACATACCCTTCTTTATATCTATATTTTCTAATAATTTAATAATATTAATAGAAAATATGAAGTTATCGGAAGTAAATTTGCTGCAAATAGAACTAATCGAATACTCATAAGCAAGAGTGCTTCCTTGCTAGGTCGCCAAAATAAAATGAAGTTTTTTGGTATCTCATAAAAAGTGGTAAAATAATCGTTGAATTCTTGCATGTAATGAAGATCCTTTGACTTAGTGACCTTTTATAGGCATCGATAAGACTTGAACATCTTAAGTGAAAAGGTATAGCGCCAGTTAGAATCTTTGATTGGCCTACAATTCTTGGCAATTCAGAATCTCAGGTAAATAATACAAATCAATATTGTTGGTAACTCCTTTCGGAGTTTCATCATTTATTATACTGTTTTTTGTCGTATATAGTATGTACTTTTATTTCGGGTAAAATATTTCGTGTGTAGCATTCTGCATTTTATTTACATTTTATTATAGGTTTTTTTTCTATATGCATATATATTCATATAATACTTCTATTTATATCGCTTGCGATGTGGAGAAACAGCTTTCATTTTCTGAATATTTGCTGATCCTGCATCCGATTTCCTAACATATTATTTTAAATTGATATTAAATGAAAAGTGGCTTTAATCAAACAAATTAAAATGTTTGTCATACTTTCAGTGATGGTGTAAATAAAATATACAAAATATTTGTACTTAAAAAAATGTTTTCTATTATTAACGGTACATTTATTTTTTTTAAGTTTTCTTTTGTCATCATTTTAGCGATTTTTGTTTTTTTTTTTAAATATTTAGTCAAGTTTTAAAAATACATCAATAGAGTTCAATAAATGTAGTAGACAAATATTCTTTTTATTTATATATGCAATGTAAGTGTATGCAGTATTTAATATACTCTTTTAATATAGTAGTAGATAAATGTATATAATTTTTTTTAGCACACAGAATATAACAATTGTTGCAGTAATACACCTTTCGGGGGCCTTTAAATGTTTTCTAAACATTTTCATCGTAATTTTAATTTTAATTGAATATGCTTAAAATGTAAGAAAAATAAATCGGTTTTAAGACTGTTAAATGTTTTGTCATTCCATCTGATTAATTTGTTATTAATAAGTTTTTCAAACATTTTAAAAACTTATTTTGCAGTTGCCATTTATATACATTAATATTGATATTTCGATTGACTTGTTAGAGAGGCAATTTATTTGAGCTTGGGCTTGGATAATCGCTTTGGGACTTTGGGAATGCTTAAAAAAAAAACCGAGGCCTATAATCAAAACATTTTCAAAAAATGTACACAATTTTGTTTTCTTGAAAACAAGCATATGTGGTGATATATATATTGTAGCCTCTACTGTTTTAAGTATATTAAAATATATTTAAATAACAACTAAAAATTACATATATATATTTAATCTTTTTTATTGAATATATTATGTTTTTTTTTTTGGGTATGTAATTTGCCTGCACTTGTCAATACACGTTAGTAAATAGCTGCACAAGATTTAAATTGGTTATGTATATATCAGTATATAAGATATGGTTTATATGTATGTATTCTTTAGCCGGTGTCCATAGCTTCCTGCGCCTAACATAAATGCCAACAAAAAAAACTTTCCCTTTTGTTAAATGTTCAAAATAAATAATCTTGTTTGTTTATGTGTGTATTTTTTCGGTCAATTTATTTTGTTGCCATTGTCCTTTGTCCCGTTTTCTTTCCATTTTGCAGCTGATATTTTATATTTAGTTTTGGGACTTGGGCGCCACCGACGCAGTCTCTGCAACCAGCGGCATCTGCGAACGAGACAAGTCATAAGAACCACCGAATGGACAAATCTTCTTTTTCACCCACCTTGTGCTCGGCTGGCGCCTTGCCGGTGCTGCGTCCCCAACGCAAGCGCATTGGCTTACGAGCCTCCCGCTGGAACTGATATTCCGAGTTATTCTCATCCTGATCCTCTTCGGTGTCCTCGCCAGAGATGGCAGCACGTTCAGTGGCCGAGTTGTCGTATTGTTGTTGCAGTGCCAACAGCATGCGAGTCATCTCTTGCCACTTAAGCCACTCACGTTCCAATTGATCACGTTCCCGCTGTTAAGAAATGTAGAATTACAAAGTTTTAGTCTTCTGTCGCTGTTTTTCTTTCAGTGTTTTAGTCTCCTTCATTCTCTCTTATTCGATTCTTCGTTATATTGAGTTTGTGTGTGTAATCTTCTACTAGTGATGCAATACTAAGGCTGTAACATAACATATGTAACCTAACAGCTACTGTGTTCTTAACATTGATTGTACTTAACATCAACTTAACATTGATTGTACTGACTTTGCTGACCCCTCAAATACAAGCCTCCCATTGAAACTAAAATTACCTTATCCTGGTCCACAGCGCTGGTCATGATACTACGTCCCCAGCGTAGGCGTTGAGGCTTACGCACCATTCGCTCGAAGGCTGCATCATAGTCATCGGATACCACTGCGTCATAGCCAGTGTCTGGCTTGTTCCCCTGCTGGCTGTTGAGGGTCAGTTCACGCTCGAGAAGATCATCGTAGGCGGTGCGTCGCATTTGGGGTAGGTTGGGGTCGCTGCGTCGACCAAAACGCAGACGCAACGAAGGCGATCTGATTGGCTTCTGGTTAACATCGCCAAACCAACGTTTCTCCACAATGTTGTTCAACATATCCGGATCGCTGCGTCCAAAACGCAGGCGCAGCGATGGCGATCGTTGTGCCTTGCGCTCCACTTGATGATTCGGAAAGACAATGGGTCCAGCATATTCCCGCTGGAGCAGATTGTCGTACAGATTGGTAATGGGAGCCCCTACAAAATGGAAGAAAACATTGGGTTCTTGTTGGGCATTTGTTATTCCGTTGTTGTTCACCTTGTATTGTGGATAGCTCAGCACTGGACTGCTGAAGCATTAACAGATTTATGCTAAAAAGCACTAAGGCGCAGCCGAAGATCTGCTGAGGTTTGGATTGCATCATTTTCAGATTTCTTCAGGTAGATTTAGATACTGAAAGAGAGAAGATTGGTAAGTCAATTTCAGGTGAGCTTATATATCTCGTATTTGTGGAGTTGGAGTTACCAAGCTTGGAAGGTAGATTACTATGAAGCTCCTTGAAGGTTACAGGTTACATGCAATACATAATGAATTAATTAAAAATCAATAAACATTGAACCACTTCCTGTCATAGAATCTCAATTTCCCTACCACTTAGACACCGAAATTAAACGGCACATTAATGATTATGCAGTTGTCAAGGCAGGTGGCAACTTTTCTCTAGGTTTCTTCAGGTTTGTCGCCTTGATTCCCATATATGTACGCATATTCAAGTCGTTCAGGAAAGAGTTGGTGAAATTGAGGCTTTTGTGAGTTTATCAATTAGCTTCATGCGGAAAATCTTTACATTGACAACAGCACTCGACACATTATTTGTCATGAATATCGGATTGCCTCATGCGCCCTTTTTCAATGCTTACAACTCAATTTCCGCTTGCCACAGCGAGCACGTAAACGCTTCCTATCACGTCGCCAATACGTTGCATCAAATGCGCCCTAACCAAATATTTCGCATGCACTTAACGCCCCTCAGCTGAGGCTGCCGTCGATCCTTAAGCATTTAAGAGCTTGCTCCAGGGTGGATTTAACATTTATCTTCTGCCCTTTGTTGTTACAAAAATGTTCCTTTGCCATCCTTTGACAGACTATGGAGCAAAATTGCCACATTTTGCTCACCATCATATTTGTATCAGAACTACATGTGATTTGTACATTTATATCAGCCAGTTTCGCAGCGTTACAAATTGAATTGTTTTAATACTTAAGCTCTGCTAACTTTTCTAATATGCGAAATCGTAAATTATTTGTGTTCAATATTGCTGTCTGTATAACAGATAAAAATATTCGGAAAATAAGAATTTATTTTCTTAATTTTAAAGTTGACTTGAAATTGGGAGAACCATATTTTTTTTTAGACTAATTCATAGAGGAAGATTTTTTAATGTTTAAGTTAATTTTTTTTTTGAGCATAATTATATAATTAAACATATTGTTTTTTATAAATTGTTATAGATTGTTTTTTATAAATGAGACCATGGTGCAGGAGACAACTCCTCAAATTTACACACACACATAATTCACAAGCCCTCTTCAGAATTAGTGCTGCATTCTTTTTTGTGCCTTCTTCAGGTGGGCCTTAAAGGGAAGTGGGAAGTGGAAAAAGTGTTGGGCTCTTGAATTGTCTATGCTCAACAGTTTTTTTTTGCAGTACTCTCAGTACGCTTTCTCGCATCAGCATCCGTCATCTTATGAATAATTCAATTGACTCCTTTTTGTTGCCTTTTCCTGCTACGCTAAAATGAATTTATAGCGTTTGAAATCAACTGCAACTGCAACTGCAGAGCTGAGCAAAAGTTGCACAGTTTTATTTACACCGCAAGTTTTGCATTTCAATTTAAATATGTGCTGCCTGCCACCGCAAGCAATCTGCGGAACAGTGTCTAAGTTGAGACACACGTGCATTGCTCCTTCCATTGAAATTGCAATTTTATTGATTCGGTTGGGCTTTAACGAAGGACATGTTGCTTCCAGTGCTGTCCTTTTGTAAGGAGCGTGTATGTCGTGGTTTCTTGCACTCATCAGACCATGGCTTCATTTTGTAGGCCCTCTGCTTTCTAACCCATGCATAAATCATTTGCGAACTAATGCCTGTCAATTCACAAACATGTAGAACAAATTAAATACGATAGACTTCAAACGTTGCAGTGGGGAGTAACCGAACGTTGTATACTCTATACCAGGCTTGATCTTCAAAAAAGGTCAGCTAAGCAGTCTACCTTGAGTCTACTCATAAGATGGGTGCGGGCATGAAACAGGCTAACTGCAATGTTACTTCCAAATATCCAAAATGTAAGGGTTTTATCGGAGAATACTTTGATTTATAAAGATTTATTATTGCATTTTTAATTGTATTGATTACAGTATCGAGTATACATATATGCACAACGAGTCGGACGAAAATTGCACAAAACACATATACTCCACTACCTTCGGTAATAGAGTATAAAACCCATTGAACAGCTGCGTTGTTCTCCTAACCTTTCGATAAGTTGACCTATTGAAAGTGTCATTAAAACCGCAAAGTATGAATCATGGTAGTGGTATGAAAAAACTGTGCTAAGCGTTCTCAACTTTTTTTTATAAAATGAATGCCGAATTGTAATTTATTCATAAATTTTATTCTGAATTATGTTTTAAACACTAGAATCTACGGAAATAAGAAATATTTGTAGAAAAACTCATTTGAAGTTATGTACAATTTTCCCAGTTGAAAAGTTATCATGTGGAAGGGGTAGCAAACCCCCTTCCCTCCTTCCCACCATCCCTACTTCCCCACATAAATACTTCGGAAATGTCTACGTTCGAAATTATTATCGATAAATTCATAGTAGAGACTGAGCCTGAGCTGGAGCCCCAATTGTGAATTTTGCTATGCAGCAACAGTTACAAAAAAATTTAATCAACGGGATTTCACATTTGTGCCGTTTGTTTTGCTCACTTTTGCTCGCACAACAGCCTGCAACGACATGCCCAAACCACCGCCTTCAGCCGAGTGTGAAAATATTTGCACATTGTACGAATGCACATATGTATGTATATATGTATATATATTTTTTTTGTCACATATGAATTGAATATAAGCGAAACAATTTTGCAATGGATCTAGGCAGAGCAGCTGTTGCCAAGCTCAGTTTAATTACGCTGGGGCTTAACATACATGAAAAACAATATTTCTTTAACTTCAATAAGCATTGACAAAAAATTGATTTTTAGATTAACGTAAAGAAAAAGGAAAAGTGCAAATTGGTAGTTAACATTTGCAGCTGAGCGCATATATAAAAAATCGAATAGAAGCCAGAATTTGAATTAATGATAATTCAATGGGTTGCAAGTATTTTTTTTTAAAATATTTTTATTAATTACTTTAAGTTTAATTTAATTATATTAAACTGGTTTAAGTGTCGAATCAGTCAAGTTTAGATATTGCTAAGGAACATTTTTATGCCAACTTTTTTTCTTTCGCAATTTTTTGTTTTTATGTACGACCTCACAGAAACATTAACTATTAATAGGTAAGGTCTTAAGTTCAGGTTTACTTCTTCTATAATAGTTGTTTTTAATTAAACACTGATAAAAATATATTAGTTACCATTGTTTTAGTTTTGTGTCAATCCGTTTGATTATATTAAGTTTTTGTTTTTCCCATATGCTCTATAAATTATGTGTTAATTTTGTCAAATATTTGTTGGTTAACAGAAAAATTAGCCAACAGAAAGGAGACACATATAAATGAATAAAAAAGTACGCACATGTCTCGCACGACGGCCGTCGACCGGCACAATGGGGCGTATGATTAACGCCTCAAGCCGCAAAAAGTTACACAAAATGGCAGTCTAGCAGGCAACAAAAACAACAAGGTTTAATCAAATACGTTGATAAAACACAAAAGATTACGCCGCTCAGCTTCCTGTAAATGTAATAAGGGTTTAGCGTCCGCCCAAAAGGTTCGGTTCAACCAAAGGCTGGGCATCTAATGTGTTTGTCAAAACGTTTTAATGCCAATGGCCAGGGTGCTATAAAGCAGACGCCTACAACAATAACAACGTTTCGGCTCTATAGCTGTGCATTTTTTTTTTTGGCCAACAGACCACAAATGACCTTTTGGCACAACGAGAATAAAAATTGTTAAATAAAAGCCAAATAAAATGTGCGTACCAAGTAAAAGAGGGCAAAAAAAAAGCAGAAGCAGCGCCAATGTCAGGCACGAAGCAACCTGTTGTGTGTGTGTGAGTGTGGGTGTGTGCAAGTATGTGTGTGTGTGTGTGTGTGGGCTTGTGGGAGCATGTGTGTGTTTCTGCTTGGCTGTTAAATGTATTAGTTTAGCTTGACCAAAAGGCTATTTAAGCGTTCACTTAAGCAGCAAATGCGAAAGTATTACACGAGGCAACAAATCCATAGAAAATATTTGATTCTTCGTGTTTGTATAGAAAACATAAAAAAAAATAGAGTAATAGTAAAACCTTGAACAAAAAATAAAATAATAACAGTAAAACTGTAAGTATTTAAAATAGAAAGCAAAAAGAACGCATCACAAATTTTGAGTTTTACGAACTAAACTATAAAAATTAGTACAAAATGTAATTTAAAATTTGTTCTTACTCCCCAAAATTTGTTGGATTGTGTAAATCTGCTGTCATACACACTCTCTGCTTCTTTTTTTTTTTTTTGCTGTTCGATGAGGCGTGATTTAACGATGTGTTAATAGCTTGCTTATTGTATACATATTTCAGTTTTCCTTTTTCAAATCCTATTTCCTCGTCATGTTCAATTTGGCGCACGATTGGCTATTTGGCAGTTTTTAAAGATTACTTACGAGATGTGGAAAAATACCAACATTATCTCGTCTGTGTGATAGCACAACTCATTCGTCATCTATGCGTTAGTCAACAAACAGAAGGAGGACGATGATAAATCACTTTCGGTTTTGACAAAACATCACAAATGTCGCACTGACGATGTGCCCATTTCATCACCCACTCAACCAATTTCCATACTTGGCGACCAGTCCAAACAAGTGCCCAAAGCTACCAATGATTTCGCTGTTGAAATGCAAACAAATCATTTGCAGCCAAACATTTCAACGACAAAACAAAAAAATGATGAAATGTGGAATCTTCTCGATTATTTGTGTGAATTCCGATTGCTCTGGCCAGAGGATTTGAGGCATGGTGTTTGTTTCTAATGATGAGCTGTTGAAGGCCCGACAATAAATAATTTTTGTTAGATTAATCTCGAGCTGACGAGGTCATAAATATAAAACACATCAGATTTAAATTTCAGACAGCACCAAATACGAACTGCATCGTCTCAAGTTTATTTTTGTATAAAGCAAATATTGTGATACCAATGGTAAAATATGAAATGAAATAATTTATTGTTTTTGTCGAGTCTGTATGAACTTTAAGCTATGAAACTTTAATGATAAATTCGACGATGACTATTGCAGAATGGCAGGCTGAGAAAGCATATACATGTACATTTATCATTTCTAATCGAAGAACACATATATTTTCAACAAACTTTAAAGCTGATATCACCAAAATGGAACTTTATTTTGCTCAGTCGGTTATGGTCGATTCCAATGTTCTCAGTTTTGTAGGTGTCAAGTTGAGTGTATCAAAAAAGGACATCAACAGAAGAAGAAATAAACAAGAAGGATATTATAACAAGCTAGAGTGTTTATGTCAGAAGAGATAATCATGGTTCCGCTATACAATATGCAATATGCAAGACATATACGCACACCCAACGACAAACAAATTAAAAATTGTTTTCCAGTTTAGCATTTCAGAGTGCAGCAAATGAATGAAAGTTAATTTATCCTTCTGTGGCTTGGCAAATTGTAAACAGGACAACGCGGTCGCATTTCGGACTGGCACGCCATAAACCACCCTCGAAAAACTGGACGATTTGTAAACGCCGGATGTTGAGAATTTGGTGCACAGTTTCAGTGTTCAGTGTTCAGTGTTCAGTGTTGACTACGTTGAATTACACAGCGGCTACGTGACCCCGGAAGAAGGAAATGAATGTAATTTTGCTGCTGTTGTTATACAGCACAAAAAGAGTGCCCGCCCCAATTGTTGTGGCATTGTCTATGTTATTACAGGCCTGAGGGCGTACCAAGGCCCTAAGTTTTGTTTTTCATTTTTTGGCTGCTTCTAATCTTTTTTCCCGTGTGGCTATTTTGGCTTAGTCGCTTCTTAACTGCCACCTGAAGTTTATTTAAAGTTATTCAGCTTAAGTTTTTTGAATGTGTCCTCAATTTGATTGTGAAAACGTAAGGGTTTTGCATTGACTGAATAAAGACCAAAATATACAATTGAAATCGGATTAAAAGACCCTTGGTGACAAGGGAAACAGTTCCGAAAGGCTTTTTTGTCCGGTTTGGCGTCAACAGCGGCTTAGCCGCAATCTGTTTGCATCTTCTTGAACAACAACGTGGAAGGGGAACCAAATCAAATAAGTGTATTCATAAGTGAGTGGACCAAACACTCTAAATATTATATTTATATATATATATTTTTTTTTGTATACCTGGGACCCATCAAAAATGATTAAAAACTGTATTATGAAGCTGTGAAAATATGTGAAAGAGGCAAATGAAGGCGCGGAAAGTGTTTTATTAATTAATTAAATGTGTTCATCGTTAAAGTTGCTTTAGTTGCTTTAATTCTGCTGCCGCAAGCTTTGCGCAGACATGAATCCTGACGCAAGTGGAAAGTTGTCTAGTTGGACTTGTAAACCTCTTAAGCGAGTGAGCCATCTGTTTTTTCATGAATGAAGCTACAGAAAACGCTGGCAGCGCTCGAATATCGTAGAATTTATGATTTCGATTAAATGGAATAGTTAATGATTTTCACACAACAAATATTTTGTTTTGCGAAATTTAAATTCTAAGTTGCATATGCTTATGTGGTTTTTCAATAAAATTAACGAAATATTCGCTTTGAAAGGATTTGGCAGGCACCTTTTTGACCACATCTGAGCGTTCTACTTAGGCGCAGGACCACTTAAAATCATTTACATAAGCAGCTTTAGCCAGTTGAAGTGCCCTCCCCTTAAAGAGATTAACATGGACAGGCTTTGATTTTATTTAAACTGTTGTTCAACGCCCAGGCACGTGTCATTTCTGCGAATTTTGGTTAGGGCAAAGCCAAAGCCGACAGACCACATGGGTCATCAGATTCGTTTTTTTTGGCAAATACTCGAAAACTCAACACTAATGCTCGAATTAGGAGTCTCGGGGAAAAGAACAAGCGCTATTTGCGGCCTCAACACAAATCCAATATCCATTTATTAGTATCCACTTCAAAATGTACACAGACAGCGAAAACCAATGGACAATGTATCCCATGACGCACATCGGCGGGTCTGTGTGTGGAATGTCAAGAAATGTCTAAAATTACACAGCAATTGGTGTCTTTTTTAACTTTTTCAAGCGGAAAATGCACAAGACTTAAATGTTGGTAAATCCTTCAGCGAACAGCTTGTGGAAAAGTTATTTTTGCCGTCTCTCAGCGTTTTCCTCTTTATCAAAGCAAATAAATTTGTTGTGTTGCGTGCGTCTCTGGGTGTTGCTTATTTGCAGTTGATAACTCTCTAGACTCGGAAAACTTTTTTGACAGGAATTTACTTGGCAGATAAGTTATTGGTCGCAGTTGCTGAAGTCAAGTGATAGTAATACTCCCAATCTGTCATGATTGATTTTGGAATGAGTTATGAATGAGCTACTAATGACCAGAAGACTTAGACCGGCTTGGCACGTGCCCAATCTTTAGATCACTATCACTGTATTAAAAGATTGTAGCTAATCGTACAAATATTAATATATATCCTTCAAATATAATTTAAGAATGATTGAATTGAAAACCAAAATAATTAAAAATATATACAAAAATTATATAAAATAATATAAAAAAGCGCTTCAGCTGTTGCAGCAGGCTACAAGTGATGTATGTAGTTCTAAGACTGTAACATAACAGCTGTAAACTAACATGCAAATGTGTGCTTAACATTGATCTCGATCGATATCAAATGTGTGATCACCAACTTGAATAAGAAGAAGAGAACAGAAGTGTTTTAGATAGAAAGATAATTTAGTTTTGGTTTCCAAAATGTGTTTTTCCGAACGGCTTTAAAACTTTTCAGGCTTCGACCTGAACATTAAATTAACTGAAAAGGCATCTCACAGATAACATATTCCCGTAGACTGTAGTTAATCTGCCCGACATTTTAAGTCCAGCATTCGAAATATAATCTTTTTTTTTTTTACATTGCAAACGCACTTTATTAATATGTTTTCTGTTTACCGACTGGCTTTAAGCTTATTTATGTAAGTAAATTGTATCATAAAGAGTCACATGTATAAATACATAAACAGACAGGATGGACGGACGGAGGGACATGTCGATATAGACATCTCCCTCTGTTCGTCTTGTCTGGTAATGCAGATCAAGAAAATATGTGTAATATTTAATATATATACATATTGTGTATATGTGTTGTGTGTGCAAATGTATAGGGAAAATGCTGCTGATTGCTGTTCTGTACTTTTATAAATACGTATACGCAGTTTCCTTAACAACTTCTAATGTGACCTTGAACAAACTTTTGATCAACATTATGGTAGCTTTTGCTGTCATCTGTTATCGATTTTCATCGTTTTATTTTATATTATGATAAAAGTAGCAAAGAATGTGTGCAACAGTATAAAAACTAGAGTTTATTGACCAGCAGACCGTGCACCGGTCTAGTAGCTGTCTTCGAGCGCAACCTGTGATGACAACCTCAATGATGACAACCGGAGTCACAACCTGAGCATGCTGCTGTAGTTGTTGGCATATCAGCGTGGCAAGCTTATTAAGCTGCATGCCAGTAGATACAGAGCATTGCGACTTACCGTTTGCCAAACCAGACAGAGAATCTTGCCTGGCGGCATGAATATTGTTGATAAAAATGGTATTATTGATAAGCATAAGCACAAGACAAGTCTGGCATTGTGGCATAAAGACAAATAAGAAATTTAAGACAGTGGGTTTGGAAACAATCAGACGTGAGGTTTTGCCCAAAATAAAGCTTTTAAACTTTAACATAAAATTCATTTTTAGGCAAACAAATTAATGCCATGAACTCATTAGAAAATATATCCGGGTATGAGGGAGGCAGAAGAGAGCGTCTTTGACTTTATAAAATATATGTATATACTCTTGTCTGACATGAAATGCCGGGGGGCCTAGCTATGTTAGTTTGAGATTATTTATAATTCATTACAAAAATTCAAAACACCACGCAAATTGTGCTGAAGAATATTAAAAGAATGCAACTTTTGGAGGAGGAATGCTGTACTGCGTTACCTACTACTATAAATGTATGACTGTAGTAAGCACACTAAAAAGACCATTTCTTGCAAAGGAAAATTCCAGTGCTTATATAAAAAAGTGACTACTTTATGCCTGGGTACTGAGTAAGTTTCAGTCGGTCCCTCTCGACTCAAGCACACTTAGCTGTGTTTCTTATTATTCTTATACCTGCTTTATCAGCTAATAAAGCATTGTTTATCTTGCTATAAAATGTGCGCCCATAAATCAACAATGTTAATTTATTGAAAGGCATTGATAATGCGGCATCTCACTTTTAGTACACCAAACATCCTTCAGCCCATCTTTCGGTTCTTTTGGTGTTCGTATTAGTGCCAAGCATGTTTGGACTAATGCTAAAATGTTGGTAATGTTGCAGGAGACGTCGGCAGCGCAGTGTTGTGGCAAGCGTGAAATTTAAATTAATGCTTTAATTACGAAAATACGGCAAAAAGTAGACTTTAATTATTGTGTAAGCTGCTTTGGGCCCTAATGCGACTGCCTCGTTGTAATCACGGTTTCCACCAAGTAAGCGAGTCCTGTGTGAAGATAGCTTTTGTGGTTCTTGCATATTAAGCCTAGTTAATGTGCGTTAAATTAAAACAAGTTCCAAATCTTTACTTTACTTTATCGAGCTGTTCAACTATTGAGATTAGCAAATTTTCCTTACCAGAATGTGGGAAACTAAAAACATTTTTTTAACAAAAACAGTGATATTTATTGACAACGGGTCAAACGTAAAAAGGGTTTCAATATCAAATTCATATAATTGAAGTGAAAACATATTTTTTTGTTATGAATTATGAATAATTAGATAATTGAGAAACACGCTAAGTTTACCCTGCTTTTGTTGATTCTGCTGACACAATTTGAATCTGCCTTTGTGAAGAGATTTAGTCAATTAAATAAATGCCAATTTTTACTCAACCTCAACCTGTAGTAAATATATTTGAAAATAACAAAACAAAACAATAAATAAAATTAATATCGTTGATAATTAACATTATTAATTGACTTAAATTATTCTCCGAGATTTCATTCAATTGATTTCACATTTTCGACAATTTCCTGTCTTGTTATGATTATTTCCATAATGCGTATTCAATTATAACTTTCTATTGTTTAATAATATTCAAAGTGCTTTTTCATTAGCACACTGCTAATCTTTGGGCGACAAAGAAGCTTGTCAATGCCTAAGACCCGTTCCGGAATGTTTTCAGACCATCTGAATGCCTTGACTCTGCCTTTGACCTTTATTATTTACTTTTTTTTTTTTTGTTGGTGCTTTTGTTATAAGTCGGCGGAAAACTTTAAATTGAACTTGGCTGGGGAGAAGGGAGACGAGTCGCTGAATGCCGTAATTACACACGGAATAACATGGCCAGAACCCCAAGTGACAGTTTAGTGAAAAGTTGTTTTCACTGGCCGACTGACTCACTGAATGGCTGACAAGCTCCTGCGACCAGGACGAGCAAAGTGAACAGTCAAAACTGTTAAAGCTGGCAAATTAAACAGAAAAAGTTCTTCACCGAACATTTTATACGCTTTCATTTTGACGTTGACGTCTAACTTCCGCAAGATAGTTTCGAAACTATGAGATTAGCTAGGCAATATTGACTCAGATATTGATAGAGATCAAGAATATTTAGCAATAATATTAAAATTTTGTATTTTCAAGTAAAAAAAAATAAATATTGCCCCAAAGATACGAGATGTCACACTTCACGCAATAATTCAAATACCCAAAACAAGGGCATAGGACGAAAAAAACTCAACTCGTGTTTTTTTTTTTATGTTTTTCTCACTTTTTGTTGTTGTCATAGTTATTGTTTACGACTGATTGTGCAGTGGCCTGTGCCGTTTGCCAACTTTGAGGCGCTACTACGTGAAAAACATTTGGTCCAGTGGGGTTTGGGCCCTGATCCGGTCACCAACATAATTGAAAGCCTATTAACATTATTTGCACGATGAAGCGTGAAGCTGGTGACAGTTTTGTGCTGCGGTTCCAATTATGTTAATTAAATATACATGTATTTCGCGCACCCCAAAAATTAACAGATTTAATTAGTCCAAAGTTATTAACCTCGGTTTTAGTTTTGATGTTCACTTAATTGTGGAATTTATCGCATTTGATAAACAAACGACTCTATATTAAAAACATATTTTAATTAATTTTATGGAATTATTGTGGTATTCTGTCAGCATAAACAGAATTACATTTTTAAATAGTTATGAATGAAAAATAGAATAAATTGTGTAAATTAAACTGCTCTAAAATTCGTTTTGAAATTTGTTAACTAAGGAATTATGGTTGACCGTCTGCAAAGGTTAATACAATTTCTACTATTACTGCCACCTGCTCACTGCTCACTTCCACTTCAATAAATTTAATTAATAAAAAAAAAACTCATTAAAAAAACCAATACCAGCATTTAACATTTGTAAAACTAAAATGCCAACACATAATTCGTAGTTTATACAACTGGAAACAACAGAGAATTTAAATTTTTTTGCTAACTTTTTTCAGCACTGTCAGAGTTATAATTAATTTAAACTTCCTCGTGTTAATATTGTTGAAAACGTGTTTCATGTCAACTCATTGTCAGTCACGCTTAAAAATATGCAAAAGTGTTTTCAAACTTAATTAATTGTCACCTACATTTGCATGCTCGCAATGGAGCAGTGACAACTTTTCGATGTATTAAATCGACATTTTATTGGTGGCTTTAAAGCGACCATTTCTAATTGACATTTGTTCAGCTGCCGACTTAAATATACAATTAAAATTATTTTTCCACTTGAATTAGTTGGCGCACCCTTTTTTTACTCAGCGTTTGACAGCGTTTGCCTAATTAGCGCACATTCTTTTATTTTGATAATATCCGGAGAGAGTTGCCTCTATTAAATCACAAATCACTCACAATGCCGCGAAAATTAATGAGGATTCAGCAACTGCGCTAAAGCTTTTCGTTGTGCCGCCATTTCCGTTTCCCGTATCTTTTGAGTTTAATTTCAATTCACGACATTTTGAATAATTTTCATTTCTAATTCATACAAACACGAGAAATGCCCTTCCGATATGGCTCGACCTTCACAAAAAATTACCGGAAATCAAATAATTACAAAAATTTTCGTAAATATCGATAAAAAGCATTTTTGGTGTGGTCACAAATTATGAAAAACATATTAAAGGAAAGTTTAACATCGGGTATAGAGTAACTCCTAGTCAAGCAGTCCTTGTCGGGATGGGAGTCGGGTATTCTTGTTTCTGTCTGTTTGCTGTGTGATTTTCAATGTGAATCCAATCTCCAGCAGCCTCCATGACTGCAATGTACAAAACTTTGAGTAAAATAATAAAGTCTGTTATTTCATCTAATTAATTCTGCAAAAATTAATACCGAGAAGAAATAATTGAAACTGTTTAATAACGGGCAAAAAAACATTACAAGGAAACACACAATTTGATTTCATTAAGTGCAAATAATGTGTACAACCATATTTGTCTTTATTAAAAAAAATAAGGTATATATTTTACCATATTTAAGTGGTAATCTGATGATGTGAATCGTAAATGGCACAGCTCCCTTAAGATACATAAATGTGGCACTACACAAAACAAACGCAAGCGCACAATGCTTTTAAAGGGCAACGAAGAGGGTTCCGGAGAGGGCTGCGAAGAGTGTTGCGAAGAGTGCTGCGAAGAGTGCTGCGAATCGTGCTTATGCACAACAAAAAGTTGCCTAAAAAAAAAGAATAAACAGCTCTCTTAGGCACGCCAAAGACCGCATACTCTTGCAGCATGAAGTCCACCTGCTCTCATGTACAATTAATTATAATATAAATTTATTATAAATATTTCCATTCAATTCGAACAATTTCCTATTCATGCCTACTAAAAAAAATAGAGTTTTATTAAGCCAAGAGACCTTTTTGCATAGAGTCTGATTTAGAATTGGCAAACATCTACTCTTTATGGGGCCGGAGGTATTTTTTTTTACTGTTTTTCACACTTCATGCAAAGCATAAAATACTCTCAGTTAGGGTATAACAATGCGAAGAGTATGCAACACGCAACGCTTACATTTGCTATTTGTATTTGTACAAATGTGTTTTTTATGTAGGCAAACAAACATTTTTGGTTTTTTTTTGTATTTTTTTCTTGTTTTATTTTGCATTTGCTTAACATGTGTCGCGCTTGGTGTCCCCAAAGAGTTGCTGGGCGCCTCTTATCTGCCTTTCCATAATTTTCTGTTGCACTTGTTGTTGGTCTTCTAACGAGTCTAAGAGGCGTCTTAGACTAATATACTGAGCCACCTTTAGAATAATCTAAGGAGTCTTTTGATACTTTTTTTGTTGAAAAAAAGATATTAAATTTCAAATATAAACCATTCGAAATTAGAAAATTATTTCAAAATTCCACAAGATGCGCAAAAATCTTGTGCTTCTTTGTAACTAATAGTAACACTTTGCGAACTAATTTAATATTTCCTTGAGCGTCAGAAGAGCAAAGTAAGAATCATGTTTTATTATTAAAGTCCTGTAATAAATTTAGTTCGCTATATTTAGATGAATTAATAATTGTTGTAAGCAATATAATAAAATGGTTCTTTTAAATATTTTACCAAAGGAAATGTGCTCTGATTTTAATATGTAAATAAAAAAATGTTTTCTTAATAAGATCTCTCTTCAGATTAATGCTATTTTTAATAGTAGTCAAATATTCAGAGGCTTTTTTAATAAAATATGAATTAGGACCAATCCTAAGGTACTTTATCTATGATCACAGTTGTCACCAGTTGGTGACTATGCGCATTGTCACGAAAGACCAAAATAGCTCTGCATTTTGGCTGTGGACAAAACAGAAAAATTGACACAAAGTGACAGAAAGCAGTCAAATAAATTGGTGATTGGCTCTGAACGCAAACAACAAGAAGGAATTGCAATATAACAGAATTTAAGAAAGGGGAGCTCAATCGATCTTAAGGCGATTACTGATGGAAAGTGTGAGCTTATGACGGAAGGCAAGACTTATTGGCAAAACCACGAATCGGTAGCTACTCTAAAAGTCAAACAAAATGTATCCAAAGGTTTGTTCTGTTGCTCAACTGGTACTTGTACCGAGCTGGAATTAACCGATAATCGGTCAACAATCTTAAAACTAAGCTAGAACAAACACCGTAAAAGCTTTGCGTACTCAAATAATAGTTATTCGAAGTGTCTCCTTCACTGATGAGTAAAAACAGTACATTTATTTATCTTCTTTGTATATCTTTCACTATCTCTGTATTTATATTTCTCTATTGCGTTTTCATTACTTATGTGTTTGAGTTTTCATGAACGCATGAAAGACTTTGTTAAACAGCAAAATCGTTGCATATATTGAGACGAACATTAAGGTCAAATCCCTTTAGTTTCAGAGAGCACAATTTCTATTTGCACAACGCTTTGTAATGTAATGCGAATGGTTGCGACAAATTGCTGGGGATTCTGAGCCACTCGACGCACAGCGGGAGACACATAAAGCAGTCCATGTCGGAGAATGGTTTCGGCCAACATGTTGTCTGCGAACTTACTCGAACGCAAATTTCACACTAAGTACTAAGCACTGGGCACTTTGCGTTGTAATAAGCTGCTGTTCCCTCAGCTGGGTGGGAGTTGGAGCAGTTTTCAGTTGTAATCTGAAACTGTTGCACCAGTTTTTGTCTGTGACTGTTGCCTCTCTAAGTACATTTGCGAGTGTGTGTGCACATTTACTTGCTGTTGGCTATGAGTTTGGGTTTCAGAATGCATACCACATGTGTTAAGTGGCCCATTCGGTTTAAAGCTAATACTGCTGCTTGAAACTGAAAGATGAAAGCCCATATGACGAAATTACCTACAATTTAATTACAAATGTGCAGCAGGCCTCTAGCAATGTTAATAACAGACCACTACTGATGTAGTACTATGACTGTAACATAACATCTGTAATCTAACATGCAAATGTAAGCCTAACATTGATATCGATGTCGATCACCAACAAAACGAAGAAGAGTTAATCGCTGTGAATAAAGAAAAGTGAGAAACGTGTTTTAAAAAGATAAAAGTTATTTCTTGCCGGGGCTTATACTTTTTAAAACTCTATACTTTTCGGGCATTGTAGAAGTGGTAGTAGAAATATACTGATTTTATGAGCATGGTTTAAATCATCATCAAATTAATCAGGGAATTTGTGTGTAATTAGGGTTGTAGACATAGAAATCTTTTGTGTCAATCAGCGCTAGTGCTTATAGTTATGACCCTTGTTTTGAAGTTCAACCCGCAGTTGCGGCGTACCCCTATCGATATGTAAAGATAATAATTTGTTATTATTATTAGCCATGTTTGCAACCTGTTAGGTCAATTATGACCCATAACAATAGGTATTGAGAAGACAGGTCATGGTATGTAATTAATTCAAATAGTTGTATAATATTTGTTATATTGGGGTTTCCTTTGTGTAGACTGAGGTCTCTGGACACATGTCGAACTTTTCGTTTGCTAAAGTTCTTTGCAAGCCAAGCCAACCGATTCAATAATAAACACATCGGAACATTATCTCAGGCAAAATCAACAATGGACATTTGCTGGCATTAGCATTGAGTAAAAAGTAAATAAAAGAAAATAACCTGTCATCAGATGGCAGGTCTGTGCACAAGTTTGTTAACCGCTAGCACAACAGATTCTTGCCAGGTAATAGCTCAATAAATGAACCGTATTCTGAATAACTATTTGTGCCATTGGCCTTAAGCAAGTTGTGGCTATGTTTAGATACAGTTTTTGTCTGTGACAAAAGTTGCAGCCACATGAGCACTTTATGCAAATGTTATTGACATTGTGCACTCGTTATATGCTGAGTGAAAAAAAAACCCTTTTACGTAAGTACTGTCAACGTGTGGCACGCTCATTTTTCAATTGATGGCTTATACAATTTATGGCTCACTTTCCTGTCAATGTACACAATTCAATTTAATATTCGCAATGAACTCACATTGGTTCCACCTCTCCCCTTTGCACTCGGTTGCAATTTCGCTAATGAAATGTATCTTGTATCTTGTATGTTGGCTCTGTGAACGTCTGGAGTTGCTTTTGGCCTCAAAGCCACTGACAGCGTTATTAATTACGTATAGTGCGTATTGCTGCGAGTTCTGTCTGTGCACCTTGAAACATTCTCCATCGATCAACATGTTGAAAGATTAATTTCATAAATTCTAACGCACTCAACAAAGGAGTCGATAACTTAAAGATCTACCTCTAGATGTGGCATTCATATAAATAACGTTAACTCAACTCCTGAATGTGTATTCCCTTTGGATTGTACATACATATACATGTATATTTTCGTTATTTGCCTCTTAAGAATGTTAAGTAAATATACCAATGATTTATCCTGTGTGCTTTTTCATACATCATTACTTGGTATTGTGAATGCTTAGCTGAAACTTGAATTTGTATGAAGTGCTACTTAAGCAAGTCTTAGCGATTATATTTCAATAACAGTACTACTTGGAATATAGATTTGTTCATGCTTGCGACTGGAGTATTACTCCCACTGGGAACTGGGAAATCGATAACATACCAATCGATATAACCATATATTAACAACGCAACAATTTAGACAACTCTTGTAATTATGGATTCAATTAAAACTTACTTCGCTACAAAATGTTGCAAGTCTTTAAAAAATTTTGACCGTATAAATAATTTATTTTTATAAATTGGGGAACCATCACTGCTATCTATAAGGTCTATTGTGCATCCTATAGCTCCTCCATCAAACCCAGCTCCTGCACGAATACTAGAATCTTTGTTGGGTAAGAATAAGAACTAGAATTTTGGTTTAAGTTTATAAAATCTAATGGAATTAGTTTCCTTACCTATTTATTTGATATATTTTAAGCAATTTAAGCAATTCTACACCCAAAATAGACTTGCTGTTAAGATGCAAATCGTATATTGCACTCATATATTGTTTTTACCAAAATATTGGAAGTTTGATTATAAATTTGTTTTGCATGTCCTCGCTTTTTATATATTTGCATTTTTTGTGTGTGTTGTTTTCTGCAGCTTCAAATCGATAGCTTAATTAAGCGTAAGCATTTCTGTATTAATAGGTTTTGCCTTGTGTAGCAACGAAACGCTTTGGGGTCCAATGGTAGCCATGGGATAACTACTCAGTTGGGTTGTTATCAGTTGCCAGCTCCGCACACAGGCTACAGGTCAATTAGTCAAAAAGGCTGTCAGGCGAGATGTTCTCGTTTTAGTCTTCGTCCGGTGTTCTCTGTTCCGTATCCTGCTGGGCAGACCGGAGCCAATCAATGCCAATATCTGCTCACTTAAACGTGCCTTAAAGCTGTTAAACTTGACACATGTTTTCAAAATATCCACCTCGCTAACAAACCACACACTCTTTTTGCAAAATGTGTGTGTTAAAGCTAAAAATATGCTTTAAGATTTCGCCGTTGACCGTTTTAGATTTTTATATCACAAATTATTTTCGATATTTATCTACTAAATATGATTTGAAAGTGTTAAGATGTGCGTGCCATGCGCACAGGATGTTGGGCAATCGATAACACGTTAATACACATTGAAACTAAAATAAATAGCATCTATATATTAATTTATATATATATTTATATATATTTATATAATAATAATGAAGCTTTGTCTGCTACAGGTCACAAAAAACTGCTCCTTCAGTCCATTCTTTTTAACTTTGACTACAGTATTGTAAAATATAAACTGTAGGGGTTTAATCTCTACAGAACGTAATCTGTAACTTTTCTCCTTATTTATTTGAATATTAATGGATTTGATTAATTGAAATTTTTTAAACTTTTGCTAATCATTAACATTTTATTGGGTTTTAGAGAAAAGTACGACTTTCAGCAACTCGAATTATTAGAAAATATAATCTCTCCTCTAAGCCACTTTGCGTGCAGTTTATAATAATTATGAAGTCAACCTGAAATATTAATGTCGTCCGCAAATATGTTTTGGTGGCATCCAAATTGTCAGGTTTTTTCTAACAAGGTCAACGAGTTCCTGTTCCTCTAAAATGACATATGGATAGTGTAAAAACTGCTGACAAATTCTGAGCTGTGCATCCTTTAACAGGACAGCAGTGTATGGAGCGCTCATGAGGAGCGAATGAATTTCTATTATGAGCTGAGACACGTTTGTGTTTCGCAGCGCAGTTGCATGTTTGTTGACATCCTGTGGACTCATCATAATAATAACAAAATGCTTCTGTCGCCTGCCTGCCTCCCACCTGCCTCCTCCACCTGTCTCCTCCCATCGTCAGCAGTAACAATTGTCTTGACTTGACATCGTCGCACAAGTAGCTCACAGTTCGGTTAAAAAGTTTCTGCACGCAATTCTCGCGTGCTGCGTGTTTTTGGCTAGGTCCTTTTGGATGTCCTGCTAAAATTATGGAATTTAATACGATTTTGTTTGCAGCTGTTTTCAATCAAATTCTCAACGAAAAACAATTAACTTTTTTTTATTTACTCCCTAAATGTATTATCAAAATAATTCGAAAAACAGTATGTTTGAAAATCAAACAATTTTTGACAGATTAAATAGTTTCCCTGATAATTAAGTTACTTTCAATAAATCGTTATATATAGTTTTTAATAAATTATATTTTTAACTTTCGATTTTTTTGTTAAGTTTTTTACTGAACAAAAAATGCAATATAAAAATGTCGCTTGCATATTTACATATGACTAAGTCAGAAAAGCCTCTTTTATTTTTTTACCTCACGCTTTTGATAGTCAAAAATCCTTTTCAAGTGTTAATATGCTCACTCGACAGGCAGCAAGGACTGTAGGCATATGTTGAGTGTATCTGTCGGAGGTACCTCAGACACTGTGTGAAATCCTTCACTTGAAGCGACCCAAAAACTCAAAACACAAAACACTTTTCAATGAATGCAGCCAAGGCACTGTTGGAGACGACTGAAAATTGTGAATAATTTGACATATTTTCTAATCTCCACTTGGCTTCCTTTACACATAATTCACGGTAGTCAGTTAGTCAACAATTCGAATGTTAAAACATTCGGATATGTACATATTTCGGTTGTTGTGATGTTGAGCATATGTCAGCTGCGGGTAATCAATTAAACTCTTACCTTGACAGGGTCAATCGATCAACTGAGCTTATAGTTAAGTTTGCCCAGTGGCCAATTGTCAGTTTTCATTTTGGCAATTACCATGAGAGACAAAGCCATGAGCCTTAGACTTACCTTAAGATGGAGACCTGGAGGAAGAAAAAGAGCGTACTATTAGCATGAAATGTTATAAATTGAATAACAAAATAACAATCACAAAAGATTTTATAAGTCGTGTGTATAAACAATAAAGAACAGATATATTTGTTCCGCTGACGATTACATTCTTTTGCAAACTTACTCCTAAGGTTTCAAGTAAATTTAATATCGACAGATTGTTCCTATACGAGCTAATAAATGTTTGTCAATAATTGAGATAATAATAATTCTCTCTATCAAGCGCGCATTTTCTAATTGAAAATTCGCACATTTAATTGGGTTTACCTTCATTCTAAAATCGCTTCACGTATGTTAATGGTAAATGATGAAGTTTAAAATCAATTTATTCAAGCATTTCTAATTTAAAAATTAATTAAAATTCCTAATTAACAACAAGAAAAAACTGTACATTATTTATCACAAGTTCGGGTAATTTGCCGGTATTTAAATTTATATAAATAAAATAATAATATTTAAATAATAATATAAATATTAAATTGATAATTAGATGATAAATTAAGTGATTAAAATTAATTATTTAATTGGATATGAAACTCTAGACGCTGCGGTAAGTATAATAAATGGAATGCCAATTTACTAAATGAACACAGTTTAAATCTCGGGAATATAAAAAAAATTCTTTTCTGAAAAGTATTTTAGTGTTACTTTTTTTAATGCACGTTTTAAACGGAATTTTATAAACCTTTTCTTTGGTATCACTGGCTGCCACATAAAAATCATCCAATTAGCAGTAGAATATACTAAAAAAAAGTGCACAAAGGGCTTATGTTCATATCCAGACACCGACTTCATTTAAAAAGAGAAGCGTTTGCAGTTCAGAGCCAATGCGTGGGCACTTTCTGAAGCCCACTTTTATGAGCTCAATAGTAACGGGTTGTTTATTATTTTTTAGAATCGGCCGGCAGCTGCCTGGCGACTGTTAAAAGACGTGCCGAAGTCAACGCAACTCGTCCTTTCAGCAATGCAACACGGAATGTTTTTTCTGTGCAACGTTTATTTTTCACTTTTCGTAGAATGTGGCACTAATGGCGTAATGGAAATTGTGTTGGTCGGAAACCCATAATAGATGCAGTGACAGGCATTGCTTCTCGGAAGTGCAACTTAAGCCCCGTTAACAGATTCAGAGGCAAGTTGCAAACAGCAATGCGCATAATTTATTTATATGAAGTTAGCACAATGAAGAAAATCTGGCAAATCCATTGAATCACTTTTCCTGGCAGCTGGCAGTTTATACTGTTAATGAAAATGAAAACTTTTCACTTAGAGTTTTAGAAAGTTTAACCAGCTGGCCAAAATATGGACACGTAAGATTAATACTGGCTTATAAATGAATGATTCATAGAACTGGCCTGGCATCTCACAAACTCTACTGAACAGTTATTGTTATCATTAATAAGTAAGCTAAGTAAGTGAAATACAATGCAACACATTGATTACATTGCTACAAACCGAGACAGGCACTCAATCACATGACCAAAATTTGATGGACGCATTTGCTTAAGGCCAAAGCCGACGGTAACTCGGAAATGGCCACATTCTAGATTGGGCGGTTAATGGGGCTTACAACGATTGCCACATAAATGCATTAGGGAACCGCAGAAGACTGAATGCAATTTTGAAGGGCAGCACTCACCACAATCAGATGCACGAGGCACAAACACAGATTGCAACACAACAACACCGAGAAGACCTTTAAGAATGTTGAATTATACGCCCTTTTTTGCAACGAATGGAAATCATTTAATCTTTGTTAAGTTTGGTGTTTACTACTTAATGCTTTTGTAATTAATTCGTGCGTTTTATTACTCCGAATTGACGACCCTTGTCCCTCACACTTAAGGTATATCAATTATTTACCGAGTTTCCCAATTCGCAAGTCACAAAAGGGCACTTCGATTGTGGCAAGTATCGTTGGTATCGTGACTAACTCCTGGGAATTTCTATAGGTCAAATCGGCTCGTCGAGCAATTATCATCAAATGTCGAATATCTCACACAAACCATAACAATTTTGAAATGACTCTTTGTAATTACGTTATGTAGTCTTCGGTGTATTATGTCAGCCTGTGTTCCTTCTTGTTCCAAATAATATTCATTGTGGTCTGCCGACGATGGCTGCTGTTGCTTCGTTTTCCATTTAATTGGCAACAGCGCACCAATATCGAATTTTCCGGCATGTTTTCGCCATTTGCTTTCCACATCGAAAACATAATACAACATTTCGGTATAAATTGCACCTAGCAATAACATGACATAAATTCAAATCGACACTTAATACGTTGTAAATGCAAATAAATAAAACTTTTACAGCATTGTGCATATGTACCGTTACTCGTTTCGTTTCGTTACAGTTTCCTCCTCACTGCCCGTAAATGGAAAATGTAATAGCTAAGAGTGCACAAAATATGTTATGCGTTTTCCAACTCTTAATTTAATGGCATTTGACACATGTTTTTGCTCTTACTGCGGCTCTTTGGGGACTTTTCCTGTTTGTTTATGTTAGCCAATTTTTTGATGCACATTTTGCGACACTTTATATGTACTTATAAATGGTAAATGCTAAAGTGATTTAAGTCTTTGTGGCCTCTGTGAAGTGCTTCTCAAGCTTTACAATTTATTTATGGCAATTAACAGATTTATGGCGCAATGCGACAAGGAAGCGAAGTGGAAGCAAAATGTATTTAACAACTCTTGAGCTCACAAAATTATACTTATTTTTCAGTGCATTTAGAAAACTGCAATTTGAAATACATATTTGTTCGAATCGATTACCGATATTAATTAAAGAAAAGTAATTTATAAGATAAGTCGTTCCTTTTCGGTGGGGATTCTCTTTGGTATATTATTGATCAACTTGCTCAACCTTAATTAACACTGATGAAATCACATTTTCATACATTGTTTTTTATATGCTCTAGCAGAGTAATTATCATATTACCAATTGTGATATTATGCAAATCACAGTTTCTCATTCAGGCGCGTTGACTGGTGGCAACTTGTCAAGACTCAATTGAGTGTCTACCTATCAAGAAGTGCCCATCGTAAAACGAGGCATTCAATTTGAGGCACCTAAAGGCATATTCTTAAATGGTATGTAAACACCTGTTGATACATATTATGTCTGCTTATGGAATTTATCGATGAAATGATGAATCTGCTGTTCTGTTCTGTTCGTATTCAATCATGTAGTAAGCATATTAGATTGAAATCCCTCAAGAGGCTGTATTATTAATGGTGTCGCCTTCGGAATATTGGCCGCGTTAAACTCATAATTACAAATGCTAATGAAATTGATACAATTTAGATGGCAGCCCATAATCACCACAATATAAATGTGGGCGTGACGTTAAATCCTCGTTAAGTGCTTAGCAAATCCTGCATACATCTTATCCGAAGGTCCTTCTTTGATTTATGTAACGTCTCGTGAGGCGCGTCTGTCTAAATAAAGCAAGTTTGGCAGGAGAAGCCGGAGCAGGCACTCCAGCTTGATTTATGCTTGGCTTCACTGGCTGTCTGGCATTCAAAATATACATATATATATATATATTTCAACAAAAACTGTGGCAAACATAAGATAATTTTTGGGGCGCTTGTGCAGAAAAAAGAGCAAAATAGAAAACAGACGAATTATGTGTAATTAGAAGGTTTCAAATCATTGAACTCATTCACACGGCTATTGAATCTCAAAATTTAAAATTTAAAATAATAAAATAAATAAAATTTATGAAATGCAAAAGATGAACTTTAAAATAATTTTCAATTGTATTATTTAAAGCATAAAAAAATAAATAACAATAATTAGTAATATTATTATATCACGTTATTTCGTCAACAAATTCCAAAATTTTAATTAAACTTCAATTTTTTAAATTTGCAACCAATGTTTTTGTCTTAACGCTTGATTAAATCAAGTTAAAACAGGGCCATAATGAGCCGCCCAATCAAGCATGAAATGAAAACCATGCAAATATTTGCTTTTCCTAAATTTTACAAGTAAAGTTAAGTGGAAAATGCCTTGAGACAAATACAAAATTGCTGTTTACCTCTTTTCTGAATGTCTAATGACGTTTTTTTTTTTGCTTTCTTAAGAAGAACTTCTGGGTCTTCAAAAAAGTTGGCTGCTGCATTGACCATCAAAGGCGTTCGACGAACAACTCCTAGTTACGCTCTAGCCTAGAGCCTCCATATACTCCCCTTAAGAATTTTTGGGAAGAGCTACTTTCTCAACTAATGAGAAACACTCCAATAGCAACAATCAACACAGGTGACATCCTAAGGTAATCTACTAAACTGAACCTTTTGATTAGATAATCATTGCGATTAAAAACGGTGCCAAAAAGGTCCTGTTTGGCCCACGATTAGGATAAACTACTCTTAACTATTACCAAACCCAACGCAACCAATTTTAACCGATGCAGACAACCATTAATCAACTTCACTGTTATTTGAGATATATTGCAAGAAGTAAATGTATTTATTTTCTTTTAAGCAAGGTTTCAAATTATTGTAACGAATTTTGCTCGAGGCTGTAAATTAAGTTTTTGCACAACGAATGAGAAGTTTTGCAGAACTCGCTAATTGAGTTAGTCTCTTAGCTGGCAGCTGCGTGGAAAATGTTTAGAAATAATTAATCTGAAATTAACGTCACTGTTTTGATTAGAAATACTATAATGCCAGCCCCAACTACTAGCTGCTCATTAATATGAACGAGCATCGTGTATCTAAAAATACACAATATTGCTGTAATAAGTAGCAATTGGGGCGATTCGACGGGGCAGCATTTGAGTGGGTCTCGCATAAAACACGTAATAAACTTGCCTTATCTGTGCTATGCACTCACATAACGAATTAGATAAAGCTGTGATTACAGACAAATATGTAGATATATGTTAGTCAGAATATTGTATTCGATGGTTTATCTAATAACGCGCAGCTTTATCTATTAATTGTCTTGTTTTGTTCGGGCTACTTGTTATATGCAGTTCAGCAAACGATAAAGTCTATATGGAAATGAATCAAAATTTGCAAATCTTTCCTTAACAGAACTTATGTGAACTACTGAAGGGCGTACACAGGACAGTAGCCATAGAAGAAGAAGTAAATTAGATATGCAGCACAAGAGGAAACTTTGAATTTCTAACGCATCAAATGAAAATATTTGTGAGCTTTGCAGTCGAGCGAGACCGACTGTGGAATACCCTGTTAGCTGAATTTTAAATTTGTTGCCCTTATCTCAAAAATAGAGTAAAAAGTGAGGCCAATAAATCTTTTTTTTCAATATTTTGCTGGTTACTCTAGGCAGGAGTGGGCGTGGCTATCAAATTTCGCATTGTTTGTTAAAAAAAGCACTCTTTCAGCAAAAATGTGCATTTTATAAGACACAAATATTTAAACAGTCTACAATAAAATAAAAAAAGAAATGTTTCAAAATATGGTTTTTGTAGAATGCAATCAAAACATTGTTGGCTGAAATCAAATATGTTTCGTAATTTTCATATTATTTAACTTTTTTATTACAGTAACTTTTTATCATGAAACAAGTACAAGTCTAAATATCTTTGAGTTATAAAAAGTTGCATATTAATGTGCTTTTTTCAAGGCTGTGTGTGCAGTGCAACATTGATTGTAACATGCCACAACTCACACACACACACACACACACACACATTTAAATCCATGTATCCAATGTTATTTGTTTTGCATATCGCAACTGAATAATGGAATCTACGCGATTTTAATTTGATATGCCATAAAAAATATATATGTACAAATATAGTAGGTATACAAACTTCAACACTTTGGGGGGGGGGGGGGGGGAAGGAAAGAGTTCACATTTTTACTGTAAACATACCTTGAAAATAATAAAATGAAGAAAAAAAATTATTGACAATTTCATCGGTATTCAATTTCAATAAACTGAGTCGGCAATGTTTGATGTTGTTATTGTTATTGTTATTGTCATTGTTATTCTTTAATTTTATTATTTAAAAATCAAGCGCAAGATTTATGGGCGATTTGCTCATGTTTCATCCACTCAAGCTCCTTCTGTGGGGCTCCTGTGATGAATGATTGTGGTGCTTGGCCAGAGTTGACCCATCAAACAACAAGCATCAATTACACTCACGTTGTGACGAGTATCGACAATATATACACATGTATGTGTGAGTTTGAGTGCCCACACCTACGCATCACTGTCAGGTTGAAAGTGTTGCATGTGGATAACGGTGCTCGTTTTCACAGTGACCCCAAAGGCCACATCTCGAATGTGGCAAGTGTTGGACACAATTGGCGCATGGCGACATTTGAGCTGAGCTGCGCTAACCTGACCTGACCTGCTCTGCTCTGCTGTTGTGCTTTAGATTAAAATGTTGCAATGCGTCTGATTGATTTACGAGGATGTGCAGTCAGGATATAACAGCAGCCATAGCCAACCTGTTGAGCCCACCAGCTCATTCCGTCCAGTCAATTGACCACATTGGACATCTTTTGAGCATCGGGGCTTGCACGGGTTCTGGTACAGGTTGATTTTTGTTCTGATTAATCTGAGCAACCATTTTTATTCTATGGCTCCAATTAGACGCCTTCCAATTAAAAGATTTTCTTAGAAATTTCTGATAACTATATAATCAGATCTGTGCTTGCAAGCAGATAATTTTACGAACTGGCTTGTTTTCAAATCGAAAAACTGTGCAAAAACTAAAGAGTTTTTCGAAAAATACTTTTAGAAGTTGTTTGGTATACATACTAAATGGGGACGCATGAAGACGTCGCCTTTGACGCACACTCCTTTCGACAAATTACCCTTTGCTGGGGTACTCAAACAAGTAACAATGGAAGGTTGTACAGCGCCTAGCCAGTTTGGCCGTATTGTTTCGACTGTTCTCTTTCTGTGTGCGCTAATGAGCCTAAGTCTAAGTACATAAATATTAAATGCCAAATGCCAACACTATGCTACAAAACTGGCATCCCCAGCTGCAAATTTATGACCCGTGCACAACATTTGAATTTTTTAAGCGCTCTTGACTTAATTACTTGGCAGAAATGTTGTGAGGAAGTCAAATGCCGTTGTCGGGCCGAAAGACCCGACGCTCTCTGATAGGCCTGTGTTTGTCCTGCGGCTGGTGGTGGTGGTGGTGGATAGGGACTCTGTTGCTGGTCTGGCGTTAAATGAAACAGACTGCAGGTAAATGCTTTCAGGGTGTCTGTACACAAAAGTTATCCTGCCGCACAAAATGGAAATTCATTAGCTAATTAATTGGCCGTCTCATCAACACTTGGTGTGACGTAAAATTATAAAGGCATAATTTATATTTGTAAATAAATCTTGAATTAAAAATAAGGGCGAGTATCCGACTAGCACATACCCTGAGCACATGTTTACTGTCCGATTTTTATTATGTAATCCAACATGACTTTTATTGTTATCTAGTGTAATGTCTCCATAAATTAATAGTCTTTAATCTAAGATTATTATTAAGAATACATATTCTTTAGGAAGTTGAAAATGCTTTCATCTGCATTAGTTATTGATTTGAACTACTTAATGGTACCCTTTTAACCCAGGACACAATTAGCAAAGATGGTATAAATTGTTTTAGCTCATTAGCCCAATAACCCGTAACAAATTAATGTTGTCAGCTTTTAGCATTCATTCATTACAATTATTGAAAGTGGAATTCGCCATCGTTTTTGATGACATTTAAGAATGACAGCAAATAAAATAAATCAAATCTCGGACTTCTAATAAAATAAGATGCAAGGATGTCAAGGAAGGTCTGCCAATTTGCCCAAAAATGTATAAATTAAGTAAATTAATAATAATGTGGTTAAGGCAAATGAATACGAAATAATTAAAAACAGTTTTAAAGAAGAGCAATTAATTTATTTTATTTTATCAAAATGGCAAAAAAGGAAATGTTGTAAAAACTGTTTAAATCGAGAGATAATTTGCCAAAACACATTTCACACACATGAAAAAGTCAAATGGGAGACTTCAGAAGTACTCATGTTATTTTAAGATTATTTAAGATTCTTTTAAGCTTAAGATTTCAAGATTATATAGTTATACAATATTCATCGGATTTACAACGTAATCTTCGACTCTATAAAGCAACGACTTAATGCCCCGACGCACCGACAACTTTACAACTGTACTTGGGACTTTGACGACTTCTTATTGACGATCTTAAAGCTGCTTAAAGCTTCACGAACTCAACTCTCTTTCAGCTTGTCTTCTGCGACTCTTCTTCTTCCATTGATACTTATGCTGCTGTTGACCAGCGTTGCCAACCAACAGCACTGTAATCCCACTGTAACTACTCGTTACATATTTCCAATTGGAAATGTTAACTGCATAAAGTGTCAGCTCCCTTTAGTAAGAAAAAGTAAGAAGTAAAATGAACTTTAAATTCATCTTACTATGCTGAAATGGTTGCATGCCGCGAATAGCCAGCTGCATTGGCTGAGGTCTGAAACGGCCACAATAATAAGCACCCATCAATTTCAGTTAGGTACTCGCTGTGCAACGAGAGTGTGCTGGCTGAGTTTTCGGATATCAGACATACGCAGCCAACACATGACAGTCGTAATGTGCTTAGTTTCTGGACCGGAGTGGATCGTGATGTTGTTGTTTTGAATGTAAGCGATAAAACTTAATTGCCCCGCGTGACACGCCATGGGAAATGGGAAATACTCAACAGGCAGGCGTGCCTGACGAGCAGTCTGACTTGGCAGGATGGAATTCGATGTGCGTTGTTGACAGCTCGTCAAACTGATTTAATGACCACAGTGATGCAGGTTAACAAGCCAAGTTCAATTGGCTGGCAGCATCGAGTGGCAGCGCGTGGCTGTGATTAAATGGCTAAGTAATTAGTCGAAGATTATAATCTCGGCACAGGGCTGCCACGTGAACCGCGTCCACTGATAACAGTTGGCCACCAATCACGAAATCAAATCCACTTGATGACAACTTTTTCGTCGCCTCACCAAATTTGTCGCACTTTGACGCAGACCACAAAGAAATTGACCGGCAAAATTAGCAGAGGATGAAAATTACATGGCTCTGTGCTGATTATGGACACAGTGGTTAGTTTTCCAGCAAACAGTGCAGGCGTGGCTAGGGCGGTCTAAGCCAATTTACGTTGTATTGTGCAGTTAATAAATAGTTAAGCTGCTCAACTGTTGGGCTATTTCAAGCACTCGACGCTGATAAAGTATTATGATGTGGCGTCTGCGTTCTGAAAACTGCTCGACTGACTGATTGTCTCGCAGATTAATGCACTTGAATACCCTGTTTGTCCAGAGCGCCCAAAAACACAAGAAAAAATTTAATTTACAAGTTCTGAAATTTCATCTTCATTGTTTTGCATTTGAAATCAAATATATAAATTTAATTTTCACTTTCACGAAATGCGGCAAATATGAAATATTCTTTTGTGCAATTTTATAAAATATTATTAAGATATTAGTTAAGAAATCTGAATCCGAATTTGACTACAGCATTGCGTTTTGCTGCCTTATCTAAAAATCATAAAATGTTAATTAAATTAACGGCATTTATGTTTCAATATATGTGTCATCTGCCTTTCAAAATATTCATTAATTACTTTTCTTATCCATTGTGGTCTTGGCTCAAACCTAAACAAATGACAAGTTTGATTAGTCCTTTAAAATCCATTCCTTTGTCTGCACCTCAAATTCTATATTTTCGCACAACCTGCGCTTAATGCCAAAATACAATGATGGACTTTTGCCAATTTAAGAAAATTAATAGCAGAACATAATCCAATTTAATGCCATTAATTACATTTTGTATCTGCTAAGCTGTTCGTACATAATATGCACATTCTGTCAACTTAAATAGTTCAGTTTAATTAATGAGCTAACGTCTCACGTGTCGTCTCGGAATCAACACGTGCTCCTTGCCCCAGAATTTATGACACGCCAAAAGCAGCCGTAGATCCTGCGACTTCTGCGACTCTATTTCAGCTTCTGTCTGTCCCTTTGTGTGTCTGTCGCCCGTTTTGCACCCGTTCGCCCCGTTGACAGCCTCAATCCCCTCATTCATATTCCTTGCAACTTATAGAAGTATGCAAATATATATATATATTTATATGTGCTTATATCGCAGCTCATATTTCAACTTAGCTTTGCCTGGCAGCTATCCAAAGCAAAGTGTCACCTGTTGATTGTTTGCTTGTAGCCTGTGCATATTTGAATGTTAGAATTTATTAGAATTATATATTATATTTTGTGCAGTTTGGCTGTCAGTGAGTAAGCGTTGAGTTGGGTTCCTGACGACTGAATCTTAAATGTGTTTCCATATATATATATTTATATTCATATAAGCATATGTAGCTAGGCGATTTTGTTTTTCTTATAGAAATTCTATCCAATTAGTTTTGCGTAATTCTTCGCTTGTTTCGCTTTAATTAAACTATAGAAATACAAATAGAAATTCTTGTTTTTACTAGGCCTTGTTCTATTTGGAGTTTCTTATGCTGCTCTGCTTCTTGCTTTGTCCCTTTTCTGTCAGTTTAATTTGGTGGAAAATTGCAACAGGCAAGCTAATTAAGCTTTAGGCAAGATAAATTATCTGACCGCCAGGTGGCGCTGTCAATTGACAACCATTCCAGAGTTCAAATGTGACTTGGTCAGGGTGGATTTGGATTTGGGTTGGGCAGATGTTTGCTCTCAACAATGTGTACGCTCTTATTATTGTGTCTTAAACGTCTTGACTGTTTTTTTGTCTTGACTGTTTTTTTTTGTTTTGTTGTTTTTGTTTTGTTTTTTGGTTGCCCCAAATTTGTGGCATTGACATTCGCCTGAAGCCAAGGAAAAACATTTGCCGTCGGCTTCTTGTCGCCTCGTCGATTTGCTTATATTGTCTGGCATTCTGTGATTCGCACTTGAATATTGATTGTGTTTTCTGAGGCCACTTCTGTTTTTATTTTCATTATTTTTTTTTTTTTTTGCCAACTTCAGATCAATATTACATACATTACGCATACGCACAATGCGCCGCTGTCGCATATTTAGCAATTTGCGGGTAAATCAATTTAAACTTTTTGACATGGCCATAATGTATGCAAAATTACGTGATAATTGCTGGTAAATGTGTCTGTAAAATACCAAAAAAGGCTTTATGAAAATCGCTTGAATAAGTAAAACAGTTTGTCCTGGCCTGGATTCACTGGCTGACAAAAGATTTTGAAAATGGTGCACATTGGTTACCATTGATCATATTGTAAATTTATGCATTAGTTTGTTACACAAATTATTCACATTCATTTTAAGTACGGAAATGTGTGGCCGGATGCGCAATGACAGGATACGGGTGCTCGCATAATAAGCAGGTATGCAAATAAATTTGTCATAGGTGGTGGAACATAACTCAAAATGTCAATGACGACCAGAGATTATATCAAAACTAGTGCAATGATTAATGATTGCCATTTTGAACTTTACTTCTTTTAAAAGTTGATTATTTGAAGTCAAAACCAAGTGAGGCATATTAATTATTAAATTACAGGAAACAGCTGAAGGACTTAAGGGACTAACGATTCATTTAGCATACGAAATGACAAATTCACTTTAACAGAAATACACTTAAACAAACTACACTGTCATTTATTATTGCCATATGGGAATTTGCTCAATATGGAGACACGCTGTGATACCAAATTAGAGGGAAGCCTGTCGAAAGCCCAAAAAAACTATCAAATTTCAAATTTCTTTCGCTGTTCACCCATTTTTTTTTTTAGTGCCTATGGAGTAGAATAATGAATTTCTAGTGCTAGTCGTTCAAAATCGTCGACATAAACAACAGTTCGAATGAAACATATACGCATCTGCATTAATATTTTTGGACTACTTGGACTATCATGTTGTCAACTTATTGTGCAATCTATTTACCACCACTTTTGTAAGACAATTCTTAGTTTGCAACACTTATATAAAGATATCCAATTAATTGCAAGGCAAATAAATACTCTACGCATTCGCCCGCCAAGGTATGCAATTATTTTTTAAGTTGCGTTTATTCACTGGAAAAGTAATCAGTGAGTTCCATTCGAGTGAGGTGCACTTATTAGGAATTATGTGCAGCAGTACTTCTTGGAATTTCTCCAGGACTTTGAAGTAGATAACAATGGTGCGCAGTAGTTTCTATGCAATTATTTTATAAGTAGGACTTTTTCACTGGAAATACCATCTCTGACGTCAATTGAACTAGGGACAGTTAATGTTCAGATTCCAAATGCACATTTTTCTTCTGAAAATTTCCGCAGAAATCAACTGACAACCTGCTGCAATATACAAGTACCAATCAGATAGTGGGCGTGTGTAAATGTGATTGTAAATGTGTGTGCGTGTGGGCGTTTGGGCGTATTAAGGAACATATTCCACTTGGTTTGTATTCGCGCTGTTTCAGTTTTTTTTTTATTAGCCTTATTATCTCGCAACTACAACAGGCAGCGGGGCGCGACACGCCCACGTTGTGTTCTTATCGAGTGACACAAATCTGGTTTCAAGTGTCTGCTGTATCTTGGCATAGGCATTGCTATCATAAAAGGAAGTAATTTGTTTTTTTTTAATAATAATTTGCAGATAGAGAGATAGATAAAAAACTGCCTATGGGAATTTTGAACATTCTCTTTTAAGATGTGAGTTGATGCCAAATCTTTAAATTATTTATTGTTTACTTACTCACTTTATCTAGTGACTCGCACTCGTTAAACAAATCCGGTAAAAGCACAATCCTGCATTACGCTCTTAAAGTGGCCCAACATTAGCCAAATATTTGAAATGTACACAAGGACTCGAGTGCTTCAGACTCAAGGGTTGTCGTGCGTGGACAAACAAAAAAAGAATTGATTGACAATTATTGATATTTTATGAGCATGACCTAAAAGACGTTGATGTAAATTTGATGTGGGCTTTCGACAGACATTATCCAATTTGGAAATGGCTTCAAAATTGTTTAGCGATTTCTTGTTTGTTATTACTTTTTGATTACTTCGAATTGCAATGAGAATTTAGAAGTTGTTTTATGTCATAGATAAACTTAAAAGAACAACTGGCTTTGTCTCGATTAGATCCCATAAATTGGAATCTGAATTTCGAAATATTAATATGTTTTTGTACGTTTAAAAAAAATGATTTTTTTGCTTACGTATCTGGTCCGAGTCGGATCCAACCTATTTAATGACTTCAGCATATATCTGGGTATATGGAAGTATCAACAAGATATCTTTAAAACTGAGATAGTTGTGCTCCTTCAAAAGCATAGTATAAGGTCAGGCGAACTTTCCAGTTCTATATTAAAATAATTTGAGTGACTGAGGATACTAGTTTGACTTGTAGGACATCTAAGAAATGCGTAAATTTTAACTGAAGTCAGCATTGTTGTTATATATATTTATATCTATATTTTTCTATCTCTATTTTGGATACTTTTTTAGTCACTTATTATCAAAGGCAAACAAAATTTTAGCCATGGATTGTATAATTTGAAAGTGAAAGAACTGTCTCGACCCACTATTGAAACACAGATGTACAAAATACTACTAACAAGAACAAGAAAAAAATCGAATTGGGTATAAATTTAAGGAGTTTTTCGATAATAAAATAACGGAACAAAATAGGAATATATTTAACTCACGTGCTTGCTCTCTGTTGTTATGCTGACAGCCAATGCGACAATTAAATTAAATGCGAATTAGATAAACTCGCGTTAACTGTTTGCAGCGCGATACGGCGATTTTATTAACTTTTTATTCGTTATCAGCGCTGGAGTTGAAATCTATCAGATTTGGCTTCACAAATAATTACGATGACGTGTTTTGTACGCAAAATACACGCTGAAAAACTCACATAAATAGTATTTCAAAATCTTTTCCAATTAAATGTCAAACAAGAGCAAAATATGTTTTTGGATTTAAAAATGGATTAATTTGACTGAAGCTTAATTGACAGAGCAAATCCAATGAGAGATCACAATTAACTGTTTTGAAAACTGTTTCCTTAAACCCCTTAGAGCAGCTGGCTGCTTGTTGGTTGGGTTGCTTGGTTCGACGCGCACGAAACGAATGCAAGGCTAACGACGATGGCCACTTGTTTTATAGCGAACCGGAGCCGAACGCACGCACGCACGCACGCCGACTCTTTCAACTTCAGCTGATGGGCTCCTGTTGCGCTTTCAATGAAAGCTTCACAACTGGCTGTTTTGGTTGCTGTCTCGACTGAATAAAAAGCTCCTGTCGGCGCCCACGCAGCACACAGCAGCGGCTGCTTTGACGTCACCCAGGCGAGGTCGCGTTGATTTAAAGCTCTGCTAGTCGCCTGCCATTCGCTGGCGTTTGATTTAGCCAGTTAATGTTGTTGTTGTTGTTACTGCTTCTGGTCTACCCACGCACACAAACACACATACCCACTTGTGGTAGGCGGCGCTTAGAATTTTGGGCACCTTTTCGCTTAGCAGCTAATGAAATAGGTAAAACTATTGCGGGCGGCGCTTAATCTGCCCCAAAACCGGTGGCGGTTGTTCTTTCAACATCCTTTTGTTTAATCCCACGCTAATGTTGCGATTATGTCCTTTCAAATGTTCCCCATGTTAAAATCCCATTCAGCAAACGACAGCTAAAATTTCATTTTGCAGCTGTATTTACATATCACATTTGACGATTGGTTTAATCACTTAAAATGAAAGATAATCTGTTTTGTAATTTCAAAACTAATAACCATTAGGATCATTATTATTACGCAAACGCATTTTGGTCTGAGAGTGTGGAAAGAGTGAAATATGTTTAATTGATTATATCTGCAATGCATGATAATATTTCAATAGAGAATATCTTATCAATACAAAAACATGGTTTGATTTATCTATTTTATACGTTTATGTTCAACGTTTTATTGCAACCTTAATATTTAAGAAAATGTTTGCAATTTCATAGAGAGCGCAAAGGCAATAATAGCTTTAAAACAATTAGAAAATAGAATTTTTGATTCAAAGTGAAAAAACTTCAAATATGCAAAATTTACGAAAGGGTCAGAGTGCAGTACAAAAATATTTGGTCTTGTCCTTAGAAGAAATCTATAATTTCTGCCAAACTTAGTTAAGAATTTGCATGGTGAATTGCTATAAACTTGGAAAGTATAACAAGTTTGCGACTTTTAGCATTAAATTAATAATTGTATTTGTGCGAGCAGTCTGACAGCAGTCTTGCCCCACTATTTATTACCTAAACTAACACACTTCTTCGAATAAAACAAGTAAATCCATAATGCAAAAAAATAAATGTAATTAACATTGTGTCAACCATTTAATAATTTGTATAACTCAGAGCTACAAGTAAAAAATGAGCGCGCTGACCACTATTAAATAAACCCGTTTTAATCCATTCAAATCCTAAGAATTAAGTATGTCGTAGCCAATGTTTTAAGTATGTTTGCTTTGAGTAACAAACATTAATTATTAAACAAATCGTTCGTGCTTTGTGCATATAAACGGTAAACGGTTCGTGCAAAACCTTCTGCTGACACCAGTCAAAAGCTCGCGATGCTTTCATGTTTTGGTTATGCGGTTGGATAAAATACACTAGTGGCTGAAATTAACGGTACGCTTGAAGCATTAAACAACTCAAGCTTGTTGTTAACTTATTTGTTTATTTTATTCATTTATTACATCTATTTTTATATAATTGAAAGGCATAATCTACCTGGAGAATAATTCTAATTAACCAATGCTATGAAAATAAAAATCAATATTTCACATGCGAGAGCTTTTTCTTCGAGTTTTCGTATTGTTCCCCCACTCAAATACCAGGCGAACAGAAATGTTTAGTTAAACGATCTACCTGCAGAATAATCTCAAATACAAGCTCTTCATAGTATGTGTTTATGTGGGTGTGTTAAGCCGGGCCTTATCAGCTGCTCTCTTTTGGGCTTAACATAGCCTACGATCAACAGCGTCTCTTTTTTGCACTGCTGCCTCCTAACAGCGCACTCTGCGCTGTTATCAATAACATTAATGTTATAATTAACATAAAGTATGTAAGAATAAACTAACAAGAGAAGTGCAAGTGCAAAATCTTTTAAAGTGAAAAATAAATATAAAGTTAAACCAAAAAAAACCCAAGTGCCTTTTTTATTGGAGGATAAAGAAGGAAGGAAGAATTCGCCCCCCTACATTTTCAGTATGCAAATATTTCTTTTCAATTTAGCATTACTGAAATAAGGAACTGTACGATTTGAGAATAACATTACATAGTAAACGATTACGATACTCCCATATAATTTACTTACTGTCTGCAATAAATCAATGAAAATAAAAAATGTAATAGATTGAAGATAGGAACAAACTGCAATTACGATATTAGATAATTCAGTAATTAATTGGTAGAGCGCAGAGCCAAATACCAATAACAATCAATTTTAAAATTGCACAAAGTTATCTTGAAAATTGTGCATTTTATTGATGTCGATAATAAATTAGATACCGATTAAAGAAAATAAACTTGTGCGACTTTTAGTTTCGGGCATGTCTAGATCGATTCGACTTTTGATTCTGAGTAGAATAAGTTTATTTCTACCTGTGAGATTCTTTAACAAATTATCTGAAAAATTTGTATTCCAAAAGTTTTCCATTACTTCATATTTGGACACAGTTTGAGTTGAAACAGGTGTATGAAGTATGAGATTATTAATAATGTTAATGAAATGAAATTCTCTGAAATAGTCTAAAAATTGTAGCAAAACTCAATCGTATAATTTAGTACTCAATATTTAATATTTTTCTCTTTATTCCATTGCTAATTAGTTCATTTTGTTGTATATTATTATGCAAATATTGCCGGATTTGTTTATTAAATAATATTTCATTGTTTTGGTATTAATTTAATTAACTTCTGTTCCTTAACACACATTGCTGGTCTATGCATTCAACATTGATTCAAAACAAGTTCAACTTAACTTTAAAAAAATAGGTATTGACACAAAATATATTACATGTAAATTACAATTTAATTACAAATAAATAACCGTAAATATTGTAATTATTATTATTAAATATATTATTAAATTAATGTACACTTAAACTTATGCTTAGGATTCGAGTGCTCATTGCTCTACACTTTCCATAATACGATAATTTTGCTATGCCAAACTCACGTCTAAATTTTTTAGCAGCCATTTTTTAGTTGATGAACAAATTTTGATTTTTTCTTTGCTTGTTTTTTTGTTTTGTTTTGTTTTGTTTTGTCTCTTTCTTTAATTTATTATTGCACAACATTTTCGAAAAACTTGTGTTTGTTTTAACATTTTGTGTGTGTGTGTGTATTTGTGCTTGATAATGTGTCTAAATTTCTAAATGTATTTTTAATTACTGCTGATACGTTTTTCTTGTATTTAGTTGCTAAATCACTGGATTTCTCTTCTTTTTCATTGCGATTGCATTTGTTTTTCGTTTTTTTCTTTTTCTCTATAAGCAGAAGATTACAAAATGTTAGTTTTTTTTTTAATTTATACTGAGAATAAAGCCAAGTAAAGAACAACGCCAGCAGCCTGTGCTTTGTAGAAGTATAATAGTTGAAGTTGCCTCAGTTGTCAGTTGTCAGTTGCCATTTACTTAAATGCTATGCCTAAATATATAAAAAATGTGATATTCGATCTTTTACGCTACACAAAATTCGCCAATTACTAAAATTATCGCATTATATATTGTATAAGTCATATCGTGTATGTATATATGTATATATATATATATATATCTTTATATTTATAGTATTTCGCATGTGGTATATATTATATTATTAACTATTGCTCAGTAAGTGTGTGTTTTGCGTGTTTAGCAACAAAAAATATGTGTGTGCCCGCTACAAAAAACCCGTTAGCTAATGCTTTTCTATATAATTTGTTTTTGCTCGCTCAACACGACGATATCACAACAAAATGTACCAAGTAGAAGAATTAGTTATCGTTATCAGTTCGCACAGAATTACACGATTCACGTAAACGGAGGCGGCAACACAATCGGATCGAAGCTCTGCTGCACCATAGCGAAATTGCTGAAATTGGCCATGCGTCGATAGCCCCACAAATCCATTGCCTCTACGCAAACGTCCTGAATTTGCTTGATCTACAAAAAAAAATATAGACAATTAATGCATAACGATTTTTAGGTAGACACCCACACTCACCTCATCCGCCTTGAGATCCTGCTTCCAGTGGAATGGGGCCGATCTGGAATCACGATATGTGGAACTAACGCCACCTTTGTTCTCCTTTGTGTGTGTATCCAGGAAGTCCTCGACAGCAGGATCAAAAGGCAAGCCATAAAACTGCAAAATGTCCTGGGTCATATCATAGGGATTCAGTGACAAATCCTCATATCGCAAAGTTCTATAAAAAAAACATAGTAATTATGAATATATATTAACTGATCAAGAATATATATATATATATATTTGACTGTTGCCCAACTATCCATTTTTAGTGGGTACAGGCTACACAACTCACCTAAAACGCGTTGGATACGCCTTGAGCAGCTTGTCAGCTGTCTTGTAGTCATCGACCAGATCCTGGCAGACCAGTGCCGGCTCCTCGCAGTCCTCATTGCCGCCACACCAGATGCGATGGCGACGCGATTGCATTGTGCCCCGCGGATCACGCACTAGCAGCACAATGCGCACATTGGATGCACTGAAACAAAACAGAAAAAAGTGTCGAGAGTGTTAGAAACTTAATTAGCACAAGTATCTACAATAAACAGCATAATAGTTGTGCAAGACGCGTGAAGCTCGCAGTGCCACATCAATAGCTAAGGTCACTGCAAAATGGCATTCAATTAAGTTAAATAAACAACTCAATTATTATAATTGGCTGCTACGTTTACAAACTGATAATTGTATCTCAGGTAATTTTAATAAATTGCCTACTCCTACGTAATGCATCAAATAAAAAACAATTCTGCTAATAATCTGGTGACGATAGCACATTTAATCACCAACATTTGTGATATTGAAAGCTAGGTTTGATAATAGTATCGTAATAATAATACTATCACTATAATTAAGCAACATTTGTGTGTTAGATCCAAGTGTTATTGCATTGTTTTGCTCGACTACTGCCCATATATACAGTGAGAGACAGCTAAAGTCGACCAGCGTCAAAGAAAAAAAAATAATTGCCTGCAACTTATTTGGATCAGGTACATTGTAAACACGTTGGTGTAGGTGGGGAAACCTCAGTTTATTAGGTTCATACATTCATATCATGTACCTACCATCGGTTTTTGGAATTTTTGAAAAATAATGAATAATTAGCTTATGTCAGGCAATTAAGCTTTTTCGTTGACACTGGTCGACTTCAGCTTTCTCTCACTGTATGTATCACATGAAAATGCTAACAAATTCCAGCCACCCACTCAATTATCACGCCCATTTGTATTGTCAACGCCCATGTGCATCATTACCACCATCGCCAGCATTATCAGCAATATAATCGGCAACGAGCAACCAGCCGCAGCAAAGCAAAGTGCAACTAATGATTTTGTGGTGTTTGCAAACACAGTCAACCGTTGAGCAAACAATCTAGATACTAATTTAATTCCTATGTAAAAACAAATACATGCACAGATATCAGATATCATAATTGTTCAAGTAAATATTACCATTACGAAATGTGCTAATAAGTCGCATCAGCAAAAGACCTTGGACACCTTTTAGAAACCTTAGTATACCGATTTTTACTGATCTATTCTTATATTCATTTCTGTCTGACTTAGATAATCATATTAATAATAATAATAATAATAATAATAATAGTATTCATAATAATAATAATTCCCTCTGCGAACAAATCTGGTTAATTGTTGTCCCACTGGCAACATTTACATCTCCACACAGGCCAATTGCCACAATTTGAGCAAACTTCATTGTTCTGGAAACACAATTCCATCTCAAAGGAATTCGCCTTCGAATGCCAAAGGTAAAAGTCCGAAAAACTATTTGTCATTCCGTCTGCCTGAAACTTCTACTTGACACCCTTGAAGCAAGAGACAAAGTGTTAAGATTGGGTACTTCTTTCTAGGGGGGGTTGGGAAATCGATTTTTACACCCATTTAAAGCGGAAAAGCCTCTTTCATTCTCAGTTTTTGTGTTTTACGAGTCACTACATTTTTGGGATGTTGATTAGAGAACAATCTAGCTGCTCCAAAGTTGTAATAAAAAGGCAGCTCCACCCACAAATCTACAATTGCTAACAGATAAACAATTATTATTATTATACTTTTTATTAGTTTATTCCTAGCAAAGCCCAAAAAACAAGGCGAAATTGTTGCTCATATTTAAAATTAATTATAAATTTAAAGAAGATTAAATGACTTTATTCCACACGCCAAATTTTCATGGCTATACAACCTGAACCCTGCATATAAAGTTTATTACAAAATTAAATAAGATTAAATACTTTTATAAACTGGATATAAACTGCCAAAAAACTAAATTTGCTTTACGTAAATTGCATTTCTAAGTTTTCGATTTCACATCTTGCTCAAATCTCAATCCCACAACTTAAAGCTGATAAGTGCCGACTTGAGTTCATCTTGAAATTTATAAGTATACAAATATTACAAAAAAAAACCCACACAAGATTATCTAAGATTTCATTTTGATTTTGCGGTTTATTTACAAGAGTTGTTTTCTTTTTTAATTGTCTTTTTTTGTAGTTATGCAAAAGTCAAATCGACAATTGCTTTAAGTATATTTTCCATTGCGAGCCACTTTATAGTTTCACTTCAATATTTACCTAAGTTTATTGAAACAGTTTTATATAAAATATAATTGTTTATTTGTTCAAGCCATAATCTGGAGTACTGCCTCATGATAAGCAATAAGTAAGTTTACAGCCATGGAGCTAAGCAGGTGTGGCAATGATTCACAGTCTATATGAGAGTACTAAATTAGCTGCAAAATATCTTTATGATCTAGTTTACATTTGCTATTTTTTCATCTGAAATTTGGTATTTATTTTTGGAGGCTTTTAAAATGGAAAATTTTTGTAACAACAAAACATTCGCTTTATAAATGAAAACGGAAAGATTTTCCACAAGATTGAATTTAAGCGGATCTAAGATTATTGTATGGGATATCTCCCCATTTATTAAAAAACTGCAAACCATAAAAAATGAACAAGTTCTCGTGCCTCTTTGGTTATTTAAGCCGATTGTGATCAGAGCGCGACCTGGCCAAGACTCAACTGCAGAACAATGAACTCCAGGCCACGAAAAAAAAGAGCGGCCCGTGCTCATCTCTAACGATTCCGCTTCGTTGACCAAGCAGTGCATACATATGTATGTGCATATGTATATGTATGTGGCTGCTTTTGGTTTATTTATACATACTTGTAAATGTGCATAATTGTCGCTAGCGAACAGAAGCAGGAAAAAACGTTGAGAAAATTGTATTTAATAAATGCGCACGAGAAAATACGCATTGAAAATTCGCAAGCAAAATGTGTAAAAATTGAAAACTTGAGCACAGAATTTAAAATAGCCCAAAGCAGAAGCATGAAAAGCATATCCAATTTAAGATTGGGAAATAAAAATATAATATTACAACAAGAGGTTTGTTTATAATAAACAATGTTGCAGAATTATATGAAAACATAAAATTTCTGTTAACTTTAGCAATGAAATAAAAGTACTTTAGTACTCATAAATAAACTCCATTTCCATAAAAAAAAACAAACTTTTACAAGCGCTCACTCTGGTTGCCTGTCCCCAGGCAATTAATCAACTTTATCAGCTTATGTCAGCTAAAGCCATGAAAGCCTCAAAAAAGTTGAGGTTCACAGCTGCATCCATGGAATTTCACCACTAATCCAGTTAAATGCTAATTACCCATTTGAAAAGTGGCAGAGCCAAAGCCTGACAAAGTCAACATAAACGTCGCATTTGCCACCTTCTTTTTTTATTTGCAACAGCTTGGCTTGGTGGTATCAAAAGTACTCGACTCGACTTTACCTAAATATTGTGTTCTGCAACCAGCTTTGGAATGCACATAATAATTGGAGTACTTTTATAATGTTATCTATACTGCAGTTATAGAAAAACGCTATTGTATTCAATACTTTATCATAGAAGAACAGTATTGTTTGTCTCAGAACCTAATAGCTTAAGTATACTAAGCCCTTTGTAAGTACTTACGAATATCATTCCTACTATTACCAACATAAGTGTGCTGCTTTTAATTATAATAATTTATCTATTTCAACAGATAATTTCAATAATCAAAAACATTCTTAAAAACAATCTTAAATAAAGTTTATTTTATTTTTAATTATTTTATAAGCAGACAATCTTTAAATATGCTTATTTTTCTCTTGATCATTTTTAGCATTAATAATTTATATTTAGTAGGTAGTCCCCCCCCCCCCCAAATTATTACAAAATAAAAATTAATTTAAGCAGAGACTGCAAATGATATATAAATGTGTGTCCAAAGGTTTCCAATGGGTCACGCACACATATAAAAGTATGTAAATGTAATTATATTAGAAATATGTGAAAACATAGACACGTAAGCATGATTTACGCTAGTATTTCCGAAATGAGAACTCAACTGAGCTGAGCTAATGACCAAAGTTGTTTTTTTTTTTTGTTTTTGTGTTTTGTCTATCGATTGGTGGAAGGTCCACATGTGAGGTTCAAGGCCTCAAGCAACACGTGAGCCACATAAGAGAAAACTTGGCCACTTTTGCTTTTATTCGATTTTCTGAGCCGGCACACAACTTATGTAAATATGTGTTTAAGGCACACATTTTACTAGCTTTTAGTCACATACATATATATGTATATATATATATACGTATTGTGCTAGATATCATTAAATTGATAAATCGTTGGACGTTAGCTTTCATTAGATCTGACCCACAAAGCGAAGCTAGTTCTAGGTTAGCTAACCGTAAATGTTTATTAATATGTATTTTTACCTCATCAAAGCATTCAACATATTTCACACTATTGATTTCTATAGATTAGCTTTTAAATAGTTTTTCGCTGCTTTTCTTAATTTATTTGTTGCTGCCAATTTCTGTTCGATCTGTTTTGATCTCGGCAACTGTGTTAAAATTCCCCATCAATATACAAATATAAATTCACATCTGTTCACAACTCAATCGCGGCATTAAAATGGGGCAACGGACGGTTTAAGTAGCCAATTAGCATATTCATTGTGCATATTCCATGCAACATGTGGTAAATTTAAGTCTCAATTGAATTAAATGAACCACCGAAAGATGATCATGATAAATGAAGAACGCTCGTCTTAAGAGCAAGTAATACTCATTAAAAATATTGTTTTCATAATTTATGAATTGGTAATAAAGTGTATTGGTAATAACGTATTTTGTGTATTGTTTTAAACTGCAATAAATAATGGCCAAGTGTAGCTGCTGCCTAGTTGCTAATCGTGTAAAAACCTAACTCGTGTAATACGATCACATCTTTAATAAGAGCAGCATCAATTGGAAAATAATTATTAATCATTATTATTATTATTATAAATTGTTATTATCTACTTAAATTGATAACCTGCATTTAAATTTTAACATTATTCGGTGACAGAAATCGAAAACTTGTAAACCTCCAGAAATAGACTTTGTGGAACTTAATACTTAGTTATACATGAACGCCAGCTAGGCACTAAACGAGGCCAAGGCTTCTGTAATAACGACACTTTATTAAATTGTATATCCATGTCCTTCAGCTTAATATGATATGGATACCCTGACTGATGCTCATAAGTGTCCTGGCTCTCGGCAAAATTAATAAGAGCTGTTCTCATTTGTGTAGAAAAAGCCATCTGTACATTAAGAATTTTGATGAACATGCATTAATATGAATATAAGTAATATTAATATTAATGCACACACACACACACACACAAATAACACAGAATGAATATATTACAGCAGATGCTTACACATACATTTACATATTATGTGCTGTTTGTGTATGCCGAAAATATAAAAATATTTTACATAAGACTCAGAATAAATAACTAAGAGTGCTCTCATCGAGAGTACCAAACCTATTTTAAATATAACTCACAATGTTTTTCATAAGTTATAGATTTATAATTTTAGTTTTAGTCAGTAGCATTATTATTGCAATGATAACGCCTGAAGTTCACAATCGGATTTTATTGGAGAAATTGTCAAAAGGCTGATACAATAACATCGAAATGCTCGTTAAGAAACCAAACAAAACAAACAACTACAAAAATCGATTTAACAATTGCCTAACGAACACAAATTTCAGACACGTATGTGCACGCTCCTCTGAATGGGGCATTCACTCAACCAGCCACCCACACCCGTTCCCGTTCCCGTTCCAGGTAGGCCCAGGTAGGAGCAACTTTAACTATTTTCGTAATAAAGCAACTTCAACTACGACAAGAACTTAATGAAGTCATCGTGCACATAAAATGAATTCCAGATCAGTGCTTTCTACTATAGAAATTGCGTTGAATGGTTAAGTCTAAAAATATATACATATATACAACAACAAAAGGCTCTAAAACTGTTGCCGGTTGAATGCAAATTTCGTGTTCAAATAACCCATTTGACATAGTTATGGGGAACAGCAACGAAATACAAATGCAGTTGTCTGAATGTAATTTCAACATGTTATCTACAAGTGACATGCGAGCCAGGTCGAAAGTGAAACCCTTATCATGTCCCATCGTGCACTATGTAAATGACAAAAGGACATATAACATTGCTATATTTGATCTCTCACTCTGTCTATCTGATTGTTGTCCAAATGGGTCAAGGATTTTGTTCAATTTCACTGCTCAGACAACTGCAGCTATTTTGCGACGAAGGACCAGATATTGCACAGATTTTTGAGTGTATTTAGTAATTGGTCAGTTTTGTATATTTTTTTAATGAAAAGTACTAACAAATGATAAATTTCAGTCATTAAGTTAATAGTTATTGCTCTGACATCAAAGATGAAATGGAAATTCAAGTGTCTGCCACAGTTTTACAATTCAGTTTTTTAAATTCTTAAAATGTCCAAGAGTATTAGACACTCGACTCTAACTTGTTTTCGTATTTGATTTAAAGTCACGCAAGTTTTAAATATTCAAATTATTTACGTAACACAAGCCCAGCCTTTTTGTGATTTTTCTAAATTTCTGTCATGTTATGGGTGCACCTTGAACTTGACAATAAACATAATTCCCACATAGCACAAACAACAACAACAACAACAAAAATAAGGTCGAATCGCAATGGAGGAAAGTGGTGAATTGCGTGACTCTAATAACAGTTTGCAGCACATGTCCCAAACTAAACTGGAACTTTGCAAGATAGTATGCTATGGGAATACCGAAACTAGGTCAAAGTTCTAGCTTGATCAATTTTGTAAGCAGAGTGCAACGAGGGTTAGCCAAAATGCGAAATCAAATCAAGGTGAATAATTGCCGGCAAATGCAAGCCATGGCAAATGTCAATCAATGTCAACTGGGGAAGGCAACAAACATGGCTGAGTTGCAAAAGAGAAAGGCAGAAAGTAGCAAAGTCAGAGAACCACATGAGGCAAAGAAAGACACACACACACACACACAAATACTGTGCGGCATGAAGACCCACAGAGGAGATGCTTTCATTTGCAACTGAATTGCAGAAATATTCAAGTTTTTTTTTACTCGGTTTATTTATTTAATATTTAATTTCTGACGTCTTCAAACGGACAGTCTCTTTGCGAAGGCAACGAAAGCCTCTGGCAAAACTCCATTAATAACAAACTAAGCGACGTTCAAATGAAGTGAAAATCCACCTTTGACACATTCCGTCTGACGAACCAAACCGAAACAAAACCGGAACAGACGCCTCTCCCCAAACTGACCAAGGCGAGCAAGTATCAAAGACAACATTCGGCATAGTCTTGCATTAGTTATCTTAATGTTCCTACTCAACTGAAGTCACTTGTCCTTCGGGTCTCAAATATTTCAAGTTTTTTAATGCATGAAGTGTTTTGGAAAAATATAATTATTTTACTAAGTAAAGTGATGAATGTTATATGAAAAGACACTTGGCAAATGCATTAATTAAATATAAGTTTTTGATTGTTCATATTTTTATTTATTTGCATTCAAAGTGCTGTAATTATTTTTATCATCATTATAGCTCGTATAATAACTGTGGAATCAAAAGACATTTGCCATTGTCTCTACTATATATAGCCTAAGTTATCTACTCCTTTTCATTATTTTTCTGCATTGTACTTTTTGAGCTGTGCCAACGTTTTCAATTTATTGTTCTGGTGCATTTAGAGCCTGACTTTTGATGGGCTTCATGTTGTCGGCAACTGATGATGCCAAGAGAAGGAGAGCTGGAATCAGGCAATTTAGCTGACATGTGAAATTATTATAGAGCAAGGACTTATTATGGCAGCTAGCAGTATATATATATATATGTATATATAAGACAAAGGCATCAAAGAGCAGCTCACATTCAAGAGTGAGTTATGAAAACGAACAATGAGCGCAGTTTTATCTGAGATAGTCAAGTGGCATCAAATTTCCAGTTGCTGTTGTGCGATTTTTTACTTTTTTTGACTTTACAACTTACCTATACTAAAAACGAAAGGTGTATTCTGGTTTACATATGTACAGCAAGCTATTCCATTTGTCGATTTTGCAGATTTTGTAGAAATTTCAGCTGCAGTAGTTGAACAAATCATTAACCGATCTGCAGGAGGTTGCCAGGAATCTACTTTCAAAAATGAGTTTTTCACTTCAGAAACTGAGTATAAAAATGTCCTTAAATTTATGAAACAAGACAGAAGATTGCTGATTTCAACACATTCTGGAATTGAACAAATTGTGGCAATCGATTTTAAATTGTTCATCTATTATACTTAAAGGGATAAGTCAGCCATGCTTTCAAAAGCCCTGCTCAGCCAGACACCAAGTGTGGCAATGGCAATATTCAGAGTTCTAATGTTTGCTCCGCCCTCTGGGGCTTATGTTGACTTTTGAGCATTTCTGGTGCTGAGTGAGCTACTTAATGACTTATCGCAGTCATTATGCCTCGTTGCTGGCATTGGGGCTGGCTTGAATTGTGGCTAAAGTTAAGAAAGCGTAAAGTGAAAGATGCTCGAGTGCCTCAGGGATGCCAGCCAAGTGCACTGCTAGTTGCAGTTCCGAGTTTTGCACAGCCATAACACTTTTAGCTAGAACTATGACTCCCCTCCGCTCCCCTCTCCACTCTCCCCTCTCCACTCTCCCCCTATCACACGCTATGCTTAACAAACCGTTTCGCTTTGCTTGCACAACTAAAATGCAATTAAAAATAACCAAAAACTTGTTCTAAGCAACTCACACACACTGCAAGCTGAGTGCTTAGGACACTATCAAATTTCGAAATTTTGTTCGCTGAATTAATGTGAACCCATTAAAAGTGGGCAAAAGTAAGTCTATAAATTCTGGAACAGCCTCAGCAGCCGAGATTTAGATATTTCCGCCTGTCTGCTACTATCTCGACTTTATTTTTAACAAAAAAAAAAAATATTCCTTGAATATATTTGAAAAAGAATTGAGATAAAGTTTTACAAGCTTTTAGTTTTGACTCTTTAGGGTTATTTGAAACTTCTGGTTCATTTCATTTAATTTAGCTCTTATAAAAACTTGTTACGCATAGATAAAATCATAGATAATTTGGATAAAAAATGGTTACTTTAAATGCTTAATTTTAATGTTTGAATCATGAAAAAGCCATGCAAAGCAAAAATAATTAAAGTCAGTGCTTGAGTATAGGAAAAACCAGTTATGACTGCCCAAAAAGGAGTCTCTGGGGAACGGAGACAGGAACTGCCAGTAACGGGGGCATCGATGTCGCCCAGAGCAATAACAATAATGCCGCCTCCACTCGTCGGCAGCCAAGAACATGTCTAGGCATTGCCACACCTCTTAACTTCATAATGCAGCTGCTATCTATTTGATTGTCATGTAAGTGCAATTTATGAGTTGCCTTTCTCCCGCTCCCTTTCACCCAGTGCACTCTACTTTAGCTCTTAGCCAAATTACTCCAATTGCAATTGCTGTTCGACCTGCCTGCCTGCCTGGCTGCCTGGCAAGGAGCCGGAATAGATTCCTTGCCGCACCCAACGTTCTGACACTTCATTTCACTTTACTCACAGTATTTATTTGCCAGCTCTCTGGCTGGTTCAATTAGCTGGAATTCAGTTAGGTTTTGGCCCTGTTTGCCACTCCTATTCCCAGCGGCACTGATTTACTTATTTATGAAATGAGCAACAGCATTTTCTCTGTTCTTCCCCGTGCGAACTGGGATTTAGATGAACTGGGAGTTGGATTGAGATTAAATATTTTATTGTTATGTTTAATCCAACTGGCGATTTATATTAACCAGATTCAAATATTGATATTGTCATAACTTGTTAAGCAAAACGAATATCAGGTAAAATACCTTACTCGATATTGCAATATATAAAAACTGTACTTCAATAATGCCACAATTGTCGGCTTATAACTATACTCTGCCGCCCAAGTAGAGAAGGGCAAGTTGCGTTTCAAATTACGCCCACAAATTAATTAAAAACAATCATAAATTCAATTGCAAAAAATAAATTTAAAAAAAAAAAAAAAGAATGCTCACATTCAGAGCTGCAACTGTAGCCGTATCTGTATCTGTATCTGCATCTGTGCACATCTCTGGAGCGAGATCTGTGCAGGCAAAGCGCAACGACCGGAGCTTATGTTGTTGTTTATGGAGTTGCAACTGCAACATGGTGAAAGGGTAGCCCACCATCACGCGCGTTGCACGTTGGATTATTTGGAGCGAGGCAGGCGATAAATTGCAGGGCACCGCTCCAAGCCGACTCACTGTGTGACAAATGGCGAGCGAGTGAAAGGCAATGGACGGATAATTGGAAAGTGGCAACCAGCAACCAGCAACTAGCAACAGCAACCAAATTGCCTTCATTAAATTAGATATTAAAGTTGTTCTTATAATTATAGATAAGTTAAGTGATACTTTTGTACTTTAATTGAAAATTATAGTGATTATCAAATTGAACATACGAATTTTCATTATCAATTTAAGCAAGTAAAAAAGTTAGTCGACGTTCGCAGATTGTTGTAATATCTTTGACTTAGTTCAGTTAACTTATGTTCCCAACAGAAATACCTTATAGAGAAATACCTTATAGAGAAATACCTTATAAGATGACTTATTAATTATACTCTTGTTATGTTTTTTGGTGGTTTGACAAAGCAGAATTTGTTCACTGAATGCTTACATCGAGTTGTGGTAGTTGGGGTATCGATCGCAGTATCGATATCTCCGTTATTAACGTAAGTAATCGATAATAATATATTGATATTTTTTTAGTGTGGACAAAGTACAAAAATGATGCTTATTTATTTATTTTTTAAATTTAATTTTTATTTTAATAGCAATTGTGTAAGAAGTGAGTTTTGATAGAATATATAGTGGAAAACAGGAAAGTTGCAGTTGCATGAATTCATCGTTGCATGACAGCTTTTTATGGTGATTTAATCTAGCCAATTTACAATAGATAGATATGACAACATCGACTCAGCTGGAAGTATTCTATTATATGCATAGAATATTTGCTGAAGCTGTTGCCGTGCCGCATTGTGAAGTGCAGTATAAAATCAATTTAAGCATAGTATAATTGCAACAATCACGGGGTGCAAAGAAAAAAAGAATAAAAGAAGAAATCTAAAACTCATTTCGCGTATAATACGGACTACAAAATGTACGCAATTTACATAAGAATGCAGAGACACGTTCATGTTGCGAGAACACATAAAATACAGATGGAAATAGAACACATACATACATATATAATATAGATACATACATAGATGGTTGTATTGTGCGAATGCCATTGTCCGGAGCAGAGCCAAAGCATGGCAAACAATGAAAACAAGCTAGAAGGCAGCAGAGGAATGCAGCTAGCGGCGCATCGCGGCACTCGCAGCGGCACACAAAGGTGCCACGTAGAAAATTGCATAAGAATATAACTAATTTAAACAACTTGCAGATACCGCAGCACCATGAGCACCAGCTGCACCAACCAACCGCCCAACGAGCGAAGCCAATACAAATTATACAATGGCCTAGCCAGAAAGAGGCTAAAAGGGGCGTCACAATTGGCAGTGATCCACCCCAGAGGCGCCCAAATTTATCAATAGTAGATAAAAAGCATTGACGTGCCTCGCTGGGTGCAGTCTCTAAAAAAGCCTTTCAGATTGCATCTGCCACATGGTTCGCCTTCGCTAAGGGACTGAGCTGCACTTGGGCGCATTATGTTGCTGCTAATACTTCCGAATATTGTGGCAGAAAAACTACATACAGCAGAAATAAACGAGGGTATTCCGAAGGTAAAGAGAGTGAACCGTTGAAAAGTGTACATATGTATATATAATAAATATAGTTATTTAAATACGTATGCTCTAAATATTATTATAAAAGTTGAAAATAATTACTCAATGCAAAACCTTAGTCAATATCATATGCGAGAAAATATAAAAAAAAAATATATAATTTTTTTTAATTTTAAGAAAGAAATTAATAATAAATATGATATAAGCATTTATTTTGGAGCAAGTTTGACGTCCTTGGCAAAAATTATATTTAAAATCTACGGCAACAAATAATGTTGCACCAAAATTAGAAACGGAATTTAAGCCAAAAAGCAAAACAAAGAATTAACTTGTTAAAAGTGACCAACAAGAAAAGCAACGACGACAGCTGTTGCTGATAAAAAAGTCAATGGCCAAGCCTCTGCGGCTGTAAATGGTATCAATAAAACACTTAACCAACAAAGAACCAAACAAATCAAAACTTTATTGACAAAGCCCCCAGGCAATTAACGGTAGTTTGAAGCGCTTATCTATCTACGTGGCTGCGTCGCACACAGAAAGTGAAGGTGCACGGCGGAAGGCTATTAACCAACTGCACCCATCGACCAACCCGGACGGGCATGGAGTGAAATCCGTAAGGGGAATAAATTGGCGCAATATGATTGAGTTTTTGGGTTCCAAAATATTTCGATAGTCGGCGAGATAGCAATGCAAACAAACTAAGTCAAAATAAATCAAACTAATCTTTTCTAATCGTTTTTCGCTTGAATTTTGATGAGGAGAGCTGCTTGATTTCTGCCGAAATGATGTAGATTCTCTTTTCGGAGATAAGTGTTTTAGAGTGAAATAAAATTGATGTACTCCATGCTCAGCACAAGGTGTCAGTTGCCACGTTTTGGACATCTGGTCGGATTGTGGACAGCTTCAAAGTGAAAAAAATATATGTGTTTCATCAAATGTAAAATGCAGCATGTGTTTAGAATAGAAAATTGAAAATCAAGAAGTCGATGCCTGTGAAAAATCAAGCTAGCTAGCAGATGAAAAGAAAATACGAACTAATCCAAAGACTGAACCCAGCTCGATTGCTGCATATAATCTGAGAGAAAACTCGACTGCATAAATCCCTTACATAATTCCATTCCTAAGACTAAAACGACATTTATTCCCAAAATACTTTTACAGATAATTCAGCTCTTTTTGTAATTTTTCTGACAAACTGTTTTTGACTGAATTATATTCACAGACAGTCGCAACATGTGTGCAACATCCACATAATTAATTGAATTTCATGGCTTATTATATGGGTTTGTTATGCAAAATAAAGAGCTTACAGAAAACAAATTTTCACTTTTAAATGCAAATGTTACTTTATATGTACACATATAATCGAGAGTATATATATATATATATATATATATATGTATTCGCAGCAGCTTAAACAACTGCATGTCAATCCTTGACATTGGGGCCTTAATTATCCAGCAAGGAAACCGGAACAACTGCTCGGCGACACACGGCGGTGCACGTAGCACGTAGTAAGCGCCGTAACCACGCCCACCACCATCACCATCACTCCGCCTCCACTCAGCAAGCGTTACATATGCAAACAAATTACACACAGTTAAGCGAAGTGGGGCACGTAGCTTTTTATGCGCGACCACATGGCCTGCCCCTGCTTGCCCCGCCACCACAACCACCACCCGGATGGGTTGACACTGTCGCTGTCGTAGCCTCTGCCACAGCGCGTCCAGACAGGTTGTTAAGCAAAAGTCACGTTGGTCGAGACGCCGCTGTGCCACTTGCACAACCAACTTGCTACTGGAAAAAACAATGAGATAAGCGAATATTTGTTCACCACCACAACAGTTACTTGTTTTATTAAGAGTCAGATTAAAAGCTGATTCACCAAAAATTCGCCGGCTAACTGAAATATTAAAAGATACTTGCATACCAAAGATTTTTGATTGAAAACTGAAGCCAAAGTTGTGTAAGAAGCTGATGTTCTGAATATTTGAAATTCTTGTAATATTTATTAAAAATCAAGAGGCTTACATATAGAAAATTATATTGGGATTTTGTAGCAAATCCGTCGGAAGTTCTTGTGTTGAATCTCCAAAACTATCTTGTTTAATATTCAAGTCGATTAATTTGTGTGCGTGACATGCATATTAGATTTAAAGATTAAACTTAAATGTTACCGGATGTTAGCGACTTAATATTCAAAACTGGTTCAAGTTCTTGATGTGCCGCCTTTTTGCAAAACAATTGAAAATACTATGCTCGCAAAGTATTTCATCTCTCTTTGAAACCCGCCAACCGTTAATCGTTGTTCAGTTACATTAATAAAAAACAACTTTACTTTAATTTGATACATGTAAACAGAAGAAAAAAGTTCATTTTACAATCTAACACTTGGTTTGCCAGAAGTGGCAGCGTTGGCAGTTGGCAGACCATATCCAAAGCCTCTTATTTATTGCTTTTTATCAGTTGATGCAGCTGGTAACCCTTTCACCAAGCGACCAGAGAACTGAACAGTGGCAGCTGTCGACCAACATATTGCTCTATATTTTCCTCAATTACCGCTCAGCATTTTCTCATGCTGCGCTTTCATGATTTGTAGCACTGACTGCGCTTTTAATTATAACGATTATTGTGGCAACACACAGTTTACAGTTTTCAATTGAAGCAAGCAACTGACGCGTTGCTCGCAGCTCGCAGCTCCAAATGAGAACCAATTTAACAAAGAATGAATTGCTTAGATAAACATGTAGAAAGGGGGCAAAAAAGAAAGAGGGACAAATGCGATTAGCGAAGCGGCATCAATGCAGTGTTGGCTGTGTTGGCAACACTTCCAACTTGATAATAATTATAATGAGCCAATGAGCCAACGGACCAAGCAAATACCAACGGAGCTGCTCTTCGCAAAGTTAAGATTTAAAGAGAGTACATTAGGTATAATACCAAGAGAAAGGTGAATGTGGCGCCTTTACTAATCACATAGAAGAAATCTGACGCCTTAACAGCTGCAAGTTCAACTTAACTTAATGTGGCAAAGCATTTATTTTAGAGTGTGTGCACAACGCACAGATAATCAGCCAAAGATAATTGAAAGCGCAGCTGCAACACATGTTTTGCCTTCCAAGTACAACTAGCTAACTTTGACAATGGGAAAAATTGATTGAAGTTGATGCGCTCAACTGAACGTTGCCCTCTATCAACTTCTAAGATTTGTAAGCTTGCATTTAAACTCACAGATACTCCTTAATTATTATTATGCGTTATTTTAGGATATCATTTAGTAAAAACGTATATTATGTTATTAACAGGAAATATTGTAGCAGACCTCTTGTAATATGGATAACAGACTACTCGTGATGCAATACTAAGACTGTAACATAACATCTGTAACCTAACAGCAACTATGTACTTAACATTGATTATACTCAACATCAACTTAACATTGATTGTATATCAATTCTGTGAACACAAACTTGAAGAAGAAGAGAGGAGGGAAATTAACAGACGTGTTTTAAAATTGATTGTCACAATATTACCACAAAACTATAATGCTTAACAAGATAAAATTGACTTCCGCTCAAGAAATACATATGTACTGCAACAAAAGGACGTGACTCAGTGTTCGAGGAAGAGAAAGAACAAGAGTCGATAGGGGAGGGAACGTTTAGCAGATTGTGCAACACTCACACGTGCTAAAAACCAAGGCTGACATTGCACAGAACATTCAATACATAATTTACGAGACAACGGAGTACTTTGCCATGGGCTGCTGGCTTACATAACAAATGCAAAGAAGTGAAGCAGGCACAGTCAATGGGATATTAGTTTAGAATGTGCAAATGTTTGAAGCAATGTGCTTAAGATCAAGCCATAAAATAAATTAGTACAAAATACGACACTTGATGCCCGAAGGCAAGTTTAAATAAATATAAACGGGTTTGATTACAAATTGGTCTCAGCCGGAGGATATTTTTTGGCTATTACATATTGAAAGCAATATAAGACTCGCAAATAGGAAACTCGGTTCAGATATCGATTTGCAATGAAGGCAATCATTGAGCATTTTTATACCCTGAACTCACTGAAAAAAGCTAAAAAGGATAAAATGAATAAATAAAACCCCATAAGGTCTATATACAAATTTGAAATGAAAGTTCTGTTCAACCATTTCCGTATCATAATTATTTACTTCCAAATAAATTAATAATTAAATCGAAATGTAAGCAAAAACAGATAACTGCTTCTATATAAAAATGCAACACAAAGCATCTGCCGTCCCTTTCACAGTCATCATACCATCTCTTACGCACTCACACGTTCCAAAGGCTCCTTAGGCAAAGTGGTTAAAATAGCGGAAAAATAGAAAAAAAAAATGAAGGATAAGTCTGCTTGTCTTTAGCACGCCGAAGATGGCATACCCTTACCGAAAGAAATCAAGAATGATTGTTCATTAGCTAAATGATACATCTACACATGATATACACAAAATACTACTCGTTCCTGTTGAGTTTCGTCAGATTATTCAGTTAAACCAAATATTCATTCTTCTTTCAACCGATCCTTTCTATCGTGGCTACATAATATGCGACAGACTCTGAATATATATATCGTATATATAAAATCATCATACTTTATGCAGGGAAGAGTATGTAGTAACGTCTTTGAAGGCCACTACATACAAATCCACGAATTCCAGCGTAGACCCAGACCAAAACGCACTGGAATTTTTCACATATCAAGCAACAAACAATTTTTTTGGCCCAAAGCCAACGCCAAAGAAAGAAAAAAGAGGAAAAACAAGCACAGAGATACAGAGAGAGAGAGAGAGAGACAGAGAGAGAAGGAGAGCACAAATTCCACGGACACTGCAAAACAAAAAAAAAAGTATTCGTATATGTATATAAATTTTTTATTATATCATAACAATATATTGCTAACTGGCGGCGTTGACAGACCCACAAAGAAAGACATTGCGTAAAACTGGCTTTGTCTATACTTATGATACTTTCTTGGGGCTGGGAAAAAAAAGTAGCTCAGGTAACCAATGTGGAAAGTTGGAAATTTGCCGCAGAGCAAAAAAAAATCAATTTGTCTTCAAATTGGTTGTTATATTTGTAACACAAAGGAAGATGGAGAAGGTCATTTGGTCATTGCGAAAGATTTAGGTGTACTGACTATTTTATCATTCCCCTAACTAGGGTCAATATTATATAATTATTGATCGAAGTAAATGATTGCGGATTAGAAATACAAAATCAACAAATAGTTGCAATATGGCTTTATAAGATTGAGACCTAAACTCCCAAATTATTTATACAAAATCATCAAACTTTGTGTCTCCTTAATTACATATACACATATATATAAATATAAATATTGTGTCTCCAGTTATCTTTTTTTTGGTATATTAAATCAGACAGATGGACGGACATAACTACATCAATCATTTTGTTATATCATTTATTAAATAGACATTTACTTATAATGCCTGTCACATCTTTTCATTAGTCATGGTGCTTGTTCTACTCATTTGTTTTGGATCGAGGGTCCAAAGTGTTCAAGTTTCAGATTTGACCAGTTTCAAGCTTCTCTTTTCCTTAAGTCACTTCTTTTCATGTTTCCGTTTAACTTCTTTCGGAAAGAACAATGTTTTCTGTCAGCGTTTCCAAAGCAGTGACAAGAGGCAAGAGCAGGTGGTTCCTGGCCTATCAAACGGGTGACTCCTCGATTTGTATGCCATATGCAAAACAGCAATAGCAACAACTGCAACAACTGCAACAACTGCAACAGTGACAGCAACAACAATAATTGCAATGGGCATCAAAGCAACTGTAACCGTTACAACGGAAGTTTTCTAATGTTGTTCTTCTTTTTTGCAGCAGCAGCACTTTTTGTTTTGTAAGCGGATACACAATGATTGTATAAAAGAAAATCAGAGGGAAAATTAGCACAGAAAAACGAACGAAGAAATGACAATCTTTAAAGTTAGTAACAACAACAGCAACAACAACAACAACAAAAACAACACAACTCAAAGACCACACACCGCAATAATGGAAAAATAAAACAAAAGCCAAAAGCCTGCCTAGGCTTGACGCAGCCACATGGTGCAAGAGAGAAGATAGTGGAGTGAAAATAACCCAGTTAGAGGCTAAATGGAGAGCAGCAGCGTTTACAAGTCGACCCGCCTGACTGACACATTAGGATGGCAACGTGTGAATGGAATTCATTAGTCAAGTCACATCCAACCAATTGGTTTGAAGTCAGAGTCAAAGTTGAGACTTGAGCTTCATTGCTCCACCCACCCACGGAAAAGAGAAAGTCCGGAGATTGCATTGTGGCGGTGAAATGCGTGAACTACTTGAAATATTGAATATGAAATGCGCTTGATTTTGGAGGCAAGTGGCAGTCGTTGGAGTCGTTGACCCTGCAACACACGGCACTCAATCATTAACAGTCGTGAAGCAATTTGCTTAGGCATTCGAGCGAAGCCAGTCAGTCCTCTCCAAACACTCCAAACACTTTCGCGCATAAATTAGGCTAATATCTCTTCTTGTGGCAGCGGTAAAAATAATGCAGCTACTCGCACAGATTACAGTGTTTAACACCGACTGAGCTGGAATGGAGGCCATCATCTAGGATTGTGGACTACAATCAACCTTGTGCCAATGCTGCCCCCTCCACCCTCTGTGCGGGCGACCAGAGCCCCGGAATTTGTGCCTTGAGGTAAAATTTGTGGCAGCCTGTCTTTGGAAACTTTTTTTTTTGCTTCCTTTTCCAGCAAAATGAATCGCAATCAGCGATAAGTGACTAGCCCAAAGTGAATAACAAAACAGCACAAAAAAAAAAATTTATAAGAAGGCTTGTCAAAGATTACGTACTAAATATGGGTTCAGTTGGTAATATGTAAATTTCATTTATAGCTTCATTTGTTCCTTCACTCATGCATACTGAACTCACTTTTGAATTCGTATTTATGATCCTGATTGGGGTTTTTGTTAAACAAGCCTTAAATGTTTTTATTGATAAATATTTTAATGCCTAGGCTTAATATTTTTTTTTAATTTGTAAACATTTATTTCTTCAATTTAATTTAAATTTAATTCTTCAACAAAATTTTTATTGATAAATATTTTAATTCCTAGGTTTACATTTTTTTTTTTGTTGCCTTTTTACATTTATTTCCTCTTTAAACAGCGTAAACTCAAAAAAAAATTAAAATGCAAATTTTTTCCTACTGTATCAGATTATAAAAAGTTGTGGAAATAACATTACGAACTTATAATTCTCAGTTTACTTTATCCAGCATCTCGAGTTCTCTTTTTGCTCCCAACATATTTCCGTTACATTTCTGCTAAGCGATTTCCGCTTTGCATTTTCGGCTGGTTTTGACAGCGTTTAAATGCGAGAAACATTTTCCTTATTCAGTTTTTGCTCCACATTAAGAAGTGTTTTTTTTTTTGTGCTTTGCTGTGGCCGCGGAATTGCAACATAAGTACATTTCTGGGTGTGGCAGTTGCAAGCAACGTCGGAAGGACGCTGCTGTTTTTAAAATACCTTCTCCTTAGCCCACTTTTGTATAAATTCGAGCATTTTCCGACAGCCTGCAAACTATTTATTTATGAATGTACTTTGCCTTGTTTGTTGCAAGTTTTCTGCGGGGCAATATTGTGGGCGTCACACGCTCCCTCTTACTCTTTCGAGCAGCCGATAGAATGGTTGCCACAGGTCCAGGCCATGGAGAATGGAAGGTCGCACGCCCCAGATTTATGACCATGCCGTGGGCATAAGCCAAATGATATATATACGTGTCAGTGAAATTGAGCCCCGCACGGCTTACAAAGTACTCAACTGCAATTGACTGAAGAATATTTGCAGTTTGATAAATGTGCACTAACTGATAAAATAAAAAAAAAAACGAATTATATCTATTTGATATTGGTTTCAGTTGGTTATTTCTGGGTTATAGTTGCAGCTTTAAATCTTCATCTTCATCTTGCCATGCTCCAAATGCAGATTCAGTTGAAATTAAATATACTTTTACTCATAAGTGTGATGTTTTCCAAATAACGCAACTAACTTATCAGCCGAGTCACGTCAAAAACGATAAACATGTTTTGTATATCAAAATAACGTGCTCAATATATGAATGATTGACGAAATACGCAATTTATAATTATATGCATGAAGCATGTGGCTATCTAAAAATTACCCAAAAACTATCAACTGATTAATACAAATGTACAGCGGCGACGACAATAGCAAGAATATGCAGCCCAAGCTTATCACTGGCAGCACTGCGTCATCTTATCAAATAATTGTGTGGCATATCACAGCAGATAAGAAAAGATTCTTAACTTTGTATCTAACTCAAAGGGCTTCAAATTGGAGCTTAGCAACAAAGTTAAATGCAACTTAAGTGTTAAATAATCCAGGCTGACAACTTGATAAAGTTTCCCACAATTAAAACATATAATGACGCTCTCAACGAGACTGCCCGAGTTGGAAATACCCTGTAATAACTGCTTATCTACACTCATTATTTTCCGTACATAACGCAGCATGATAGAAAAATACGAAAATTTTCCATTAAAACTTGTGCCTTTATATAGTCCCGGATGTTTAGCTGATTAAGGTATGGAATAACACATTTTTCATTTATTAATGTTTCGAGCTCTCGGCTAAACTCCACTGCTGGTGCTGATCAAGAATAATCGTATTATTTCTGTAATCCAATTTTAATGGGGTATAAATCTAAAGAAAATCAACAACAATCAAATAGAAAAGCAGCAACTTAAAACAACTTTGCTCGCAATCTAATCAAGAGTTCCGGTTGCTGTAAAATTCACACAGCTATTAAAAGTCGCATATGGGAAGCTTAAAGAAAAATTACATTCACAGTTGTTGCACAGCTGATCTAATTTTCTCGTGAAATTCGAAAGAAGCGCTACAAAAGACTTTCTACAAATGTGCGTTGACCATTCTATGGGCAGATGCAATAAATAAAGAGAAAAATAAAAGAAAATAAAATAATAAAAAAAAAACTTTTGCACAGGTCATTAAAAGTAAATTAAAACACTTTTACTGCAGCAACCTAACTGCGGGTTAGCGGTATTGTTTGCCACACACACACACACACAGCTTTTTTTTGTTTTTCTCTTTTTCAGCTGCACATGCCACAAAGACCAAGTCTTGCAGCAGCTGTTGTTGCCTGCATTTCTCAAAATAGACAAAGCATCAAAAGGCCAAATAGCGAAAATAGCAAAAGCTATTTCTCGATTTCTATTATTACTTACAGCTGCTTATTTAATCAGTATTGCCACGCTTTGTGGCACAAAAAATATGTTTTCGCAATTGTAAATTAGGTGTGCAAATTGCCAGCAACTGCTACTAGAATCGAGTTGATCACTTTTTTCAAAATGAGGTTTGCCTTTTAATAATGTCAATTTTTACTGAAAAAGTCAACAAAAGTGAACAATTTATGTATTTTGTGTCTGCGCCATTTAACGCAATTTAACGCCATTAAATGTTATTTTTCATACAGCAACAATAAAATAAACAAAGTAATTAGCAGCTGGCATTAAATAAATATTTTTTTGGCCAAGTTAATTATTTTCTAAGCATGTAGTTTGAACAGACGTTAAGCATTGAAATAATACCAATTAAAGTTATTCAGTTTGTCGGAAATAAACTACGATTTCTATTCTCCTAGTGTGGTCTCTCAGACTGGCCAGAACTAATGCCAACATCCAAAACTGGCCTCTGGCCATTTCCATTTTAATAACGTAGAGAAAAACGCAGTGAAGCGTTAACAAAAGTACTGCAAACTAATCACAACTAATCATCGTTGGTTAGAAAATTTAACAGCGTGTGTAAATTGCAATAATTTAGTAGCAGTCAAAGTGGCGGCCATCAATCATTCCATCGATCTAACTGATGCAACCAGCAAAGCCACCCAAAAACAAAGGCGCATCAAATAAAAATACAGTGAACAAAAACAACTTCAGACGGGGGCAGCACAAAGAACATAAACTGGGCCCAAAGTCACAGCACAGCACAGCACAGCACAGCACAGCAGGGCACAGCAGGGCACAGCACAGTGAATAGATGAACCGTGAAGACACTGGCCATGTGGCAGCAACAAGCATAACTAATGTCATAAAATTGCCGGTTGCAGTTGGGGGAAATCGCATTAGGCGATGCTACTTAAAAATTTACAACGCGACACGTCAACGATAAATACTGCTTGGTAATTGTACAGCTGGAAGTAAAAGAACAAAACCTCAAAAATGAACAACAAGTTAAGAAGTTTCCTCAAGGTAGTTAGCAAATAGTTGATCTGCCTTTGCAGCTCTTAGCCAAAAAAACACCTGCACAAATAACAAATACTTTTTCCATTCAAAATTCAAAAACAGGCCACGTTCTGAGTTTTCCTTTTTTTTATTGCTGGCCGTATCTTGGCCCGTCAGCGTTTAAAAATAAGCATTATATTGCTAACACAAATAGATGGTGATTGTGTGTGTGTGTTGTGTGTGTGTTGTGTGTGTGTTGTGTGTCTTAGGTGTGTGGCAATAATGAGACTGTACAATGTCAGAGCTAATCAACCGACGAAAATGACAAGAACTAAAATCTATCCATACTCATTTGTACGATTTATGGCAGAGTATTTTAGAGTTGCAACAAACAAAACAATTTTGCGCAAGTGAAAAGTAAGTACACAGATACTACATATATATATATATATATATATATATATACTAATCGGAAATGATGCTAAAGGCGACTTATTTATTTATTTATTTTTTTTGCACAAGTTTCTAAAAGATAAGAGATAAGATAAGTGTTCTACAAATCACTTGAAAGATACTCTATAAAAACTGACATGTAAAATAAAATTTTTGGCTGCAAATAATATGAAATATATATTTGGGGTAGGTTCAGGTGTTTACCAAGATCTGAAAAAACCAACTCCCACTCCAACCACATTCAATTCAAGTACCGAAGGCCAGTTATCAGGTAAATATTAGATTCAATTAGATTAGATTAATTAGATTTAGTGATTTATGATAAAAAAATTAGATATTTTATATGCCATTCTTTGATGACTAACAAATTGCGGGGTTTAAGGGATGGACAATCCATAAGGCTCAGTCTGACGCAGTACGAAGTCATAATTATATAGGGACAGACAGACAACCTGACCAACAAATTGCACAAAACCAATATGCTCTTCTACCTTCTGTATTAGAGTATAGAAACAGCAAGCTACTTGCAAATATACGAATAAATCAATAGCAATAACTATGTGGTCATGCAGTGGATGAACAGAAAACATCAAATAGTATTTATGGATGTGCATACTTGTTCTGAAACCGGTTTGCGAGTCGCCTAAAGCAACATCGTCTATGATCGCTTGACGGTGGCAAGGTTAATGCAGAGCCCACCGCACAATAAGCGAAATAAAAACCAACATTTTGAGTAAAGTTACATTAGAGATTCATTTTTCGATTGCCACACAAATAGAACAATTAATCGACTACGACATACTCAGATATCAGGCTAATACCCCTTGATAAAAGATGGGATGGGGTTGGTAGTGTTTGGAGCCTGATTCAACCTTTGTGGTTCAAAGGTTATTCAATTTTTGCGAACTGAAGCTGTAATTGACCGAGAAATGTTTTTTATTTGCACTTCGAGGCGTATCGACGATTGTTATCGATAAACGATTCAAGGATGACAGGAGCTGCTCCAATCCCATACACTCTTCTAGCTGCGTTATCAGAGTATAAAAAGCGAAATTTGCAGCACTGCTAAAAAACAAATATAAATTACTTTCACTGCCGGCTATAGTTTGTCAGCGCGCTGAGGCGCTCTCTGTGACAGCAGCTTCGGTCTCGGTCTCGGTCCGGTCTTGTGGCAACTGGCAACTGACAACTGCAACAATGTTGTCGACAATTTTTTTTTCCTATTTATATTAGCGCTTTTCACCTATTTACGCCATAGAAAAAAAAAAAACACGTACCAAAAAGTTTTACTTAGGCTGGTGTCTAAAACTCGTTTTCAAATGCAAAATGCGTTTATTTACTTTATTGTATACCCTGTATGCATTTTGAATGGGTAACTCAGACTCTTTGTTTGTATTCGTTTTTATATTCCATATATGTATATATAGATTCCACTCTATATATTTATTTATTCCATTTTTATTGTAGTTTATTTTATAAGCCGATCAAGTATTTTTTTTTAGTTATTTCTTCACTCCTTCACTTCGGAGATTAAAGTGCTAACTTTTTTAGCTTTCTTTTAAATAAACTTTATTTTTAATTGGATGACTTTCAGTTCAGATCTGGCTAAATGACAACATTGGTTGTAGTTGATTATTTCAGTTACCCATTCAAAATGAGTAAATTATAAACATTCCTTATCAGCATTGAACATTGAATATATATTTTTGGAATTTTAAAGGTATAACTTGGAACCACTTTGATGAACTGTTAAGCTTGCATTAGCAAACACGGATGTAAAATGTTTAAATGCGTTTTTCAAAGTGCTGATTCGATTATGCAAAACGTGTTTAACTTTTAATGGGTAAACCCTTAGATCCGGAGTATTACCCAGTCGTGCTCTATCGACTAAAGCATTGTTACCTGTTTTTTTTTTTTTTTTTTGCCTGTTAATGACGGCGCAAAAAGCCAGTTGTATGTTCAGTGAACTCAAGTCCGATCTCTCCCTTTGGCTCTGTCAAAAGTGTCCCTCATTGAGAGAGTCAAGAGTTCACAGCAAAGAGTTAAATGCCAGCCATGTCCGAGAATGAGGTCTATTGTGCAATAAGCTTTTTAGAACGGGTTTTTTTTTTTGTTTTTGTTTTTGTTTTGGTTTCGTTAACTCAAAACTTAAAACATTATTGAATGGGGTCTTGTCAGTCGTCTTGCATTAAGCGAAAACTCTTTTCTCATTGTTATCTATTTGTCTGGCCGTCTATCTGGCGTTGTGACTGTCTTACTAGCCCGCTTCGAAACGCAGCTAACAAAACTTTTACAGTTAATGGCCACTTTGCTCATTATAAGCCAACTAAAAGAGAGAGACGAAAGCCAAAAACTCTTTGCGGTTGCGGTTTTTGGTTTTCATCTGCTAAAACTGCAGATGCGGTCGGGTCGGAGTTGCGCCTCGCTTTTGTCCCGAGCCGTTGTGGGTGCTTTCAATTTTCACAAAATTTTATCTACTTAATGTCAAATCCGCTCAAAGTTAAAATGCCATCAAAAGTGCTCCAAAGAGAATGCGAAGAAATAAAGGGGGCAACACAAACAATTACAGCTACAATAATATACCATTATATATTCTCAGATCGTTAATTCTACTATTATCTCTCTCTCTCAGACAAAAGTTTCTTTAAAAGGATTACAGTTGGGGTGTTCTCTGTACTTGTGCACTTTTCTGGCATAGTTGATGAATAGCTTGTTGAGTTTTCTCTAAAAGTTATAGCAAGTAAGCAGCAGATATTGTTGTACATATTTTACAGAACTGGTTGTGAACTATGAACGAAAGCAATTCGATGTTTAGTTGAATATAGCCTAATTCAAAAGAATTTCAGTTAGTTACAAATATAAAACCAAATAAAAAGAAAGTATTTCATAGTGTGGGAAAAATTTTAAGTCTTGTTCAGTCAGTTAAGATGTATAAATTGAAAACCATTTCGATTCTCATATCAACAACATAAAAAAAATGCATATATAACTAAACATAAAACAATAAATAATATATTTAAATACATACAAAAAGAGCAGATAGTTTTATAAACAAATATTTTTCAAGGCCATTATCTGCATATATCTCAGGTAAATTAGCAACAAAAAAAAAAAACAAAAAACAGCAAATCACACAAGTTTTCCACAATACAAAACACTTTACTAAAATGGTCGGTCTGTGCAATGCGGCATATGCGGCGTATGAGCAATTAATAATTAGAGGCATGATTTTCGTGCTGGGCGCACCCAGAGTCAGCCCAGAAGCAACCGACAATTAGATACAAAGTTGGCCAAGTTGGCGGCCGTTAAGTGAGTCATCATCCAACGCTTCGCACTGACCCAAATTATTTAAGAGCCAACTAATGTGTGTGGGGAGAAAGTGGGGTGGGGTGGGGGAGGTGGGGAGGGGCAACCACATCGGCTGGCAACAGACCAACATAAATCTACTTGGTCGAACAACGTTTCCGGAATTTAGATGCATTTCACTGGACAACGAACGGGTGCTTGAAGCCATTGAAGCCACTCAACTACGTTGCGTTAATAGAGTGTGGAAAATGCTAATGCAGCGATTTGAAAAATGTTCAAATTCTCGCATACTCATATATGAATAATAAATCAGAAATAGGTTTTTTGAACTCTGCTGAAAGAAGCTAGCTCACAAAAAGTGCCAGCTCATTTTCTGTATAATGTGTTATCAACTTTTTTTTGTATGTTTTCCTAATTATAAAAAATAAATTTAGATAATACGATCAAAGTTTGACATTGACTATCAACAATGAGACTAATTTATCTTGAACTTAATTTAAATTCCTTAAATTTCATTTTTTTTATAGGGTAGACTTTTCGACACAATAAATTCTTCATCAAGTGTCTGTCTGTCCAAGTGTATGAACAAGCCGACCCATTGTTTAGACTTGGATTTATTTGTATAATTCCTAAAAATGCATTTCGGAATTTAATCGTAAAAATTAACCTTTTGAGTAACCTACTAACTTTAAACATCATTTTATCTTTTTTATCTTTCAGAACACACAAATTTGTTATCAGAAATTATGTTGCTTGAATATGTTTTTGTTATTAGATTGTAGATTGCGCAGTTAATTAACTTATTTGAAGTGCCAAAATAGTGTAGAAATACTTGACCGTAATTGGAGATAATGATTAGTATACCAATTTACTTTCACAGATGTACTGTGAACCGTTGAAGTGCTTCGCGGAAGGCGTGAAGGTAAATGTGAATCGTTAATAGACTTTGTCAAATTTCTTGGTATATTTGCTGCTTTCTGCTTTTGTTGTACCCAAATCTGGTACCCAACTCCAAAATGTCAGATCAGCTGTCTGAAGTAAGTTCTGTGGTCCCTCCGCTTGTGTAACGGGCGCAACAATAGCATTTCCCTAATGTCATTTAATTATTTGTGTAACTGAAACGACGATGCCAATAGAATTGCCGAAAAATAGAAAGCACATAAATCAAATGCGTTTTCGGTTTCTGTGTTTACATTCTCGAAGTGTGGTTCGTTTGCCCAGATTGCCGCAAAGCACAACAGCCACAAAATTGTATTGATTTTTTACTTACTTTCCTTTCTTTTCTTGATTGCTTGCCAATGAATTTAAAATCGAAAATTATCAAATGAAATTCGATTATGTTGACAAAGGAATTTGCCACTGAGTCCATAAGCCAAATGAAATATTTGTCTATTAAAATATATATATATATATATGGGTCTATTGGAAACTTTTTAATTTCATTCTAATCAGAGACAGAACACAATTTGAGCATTAGTTTAAAGTTAATCTTGAGTTAGAAGTGAAATCGCTCTGCATTTTCAAAATAGCTAATTTGATTGCAATTGGAAATCGAATTTTATCAAATTTATATAAAGCAGACATGGCAAGCATCTTGATGCTGGCCGGGAATATATATGTTTTGTGAAGTCAAAGAAACATTTAGTTTCAAAAACGATAGCAAAAGGTAATTGGTATTCGATTATTCGATATGTATTTAGCATTTAACACTAATATTTCATAAGAGTTTCAGTATTCAAAATATTTTGTTCAAATACTTATACTAGCGATTATTATTTAACTTAATCCCAGACTGGCTAAACATGTTAACCGATAATCAAAATCGAGGCCAACACAAGCAAAAAATTAAAATTTTTTATTTGTGTTTACCAAAAGTCAACTGAATTGGCAACACTCAAATAAAAATATTAAGTAGATGGGTGGAAAAACATGCAACAACACAAGTGACGCACCGTCAACCAGTTCAATGGGTGCCGCGCAGATGGATAGAGAAACCGCAATAACAAGCAAAAGAGGCAGCGCCAAAGACGCGTGTCAAAAGAGACGCCACAATTTGCGCATGCGGCAACCGCCTTTCACTTTCTTTGTACGCGACACGATCGGATTTTATCTTACACTTTGATCTCCTTCTCTCTCTCTCTCTTACAAATTTTTTATATTTCGCATATGTTAAAATTTGACTTCATAACAATTGCTCACTTACCTATCCTGCAGCAGTTGCTCGGCTTGAGCGAGACGCAGTCGCACCGTCTTCATGCTCTGTATGGGAAAAAGTCGGCAGAAGGGCGTTAGGAAGGCGGGGCGCCAACAGAAGCGTGGAAACTCCCGGCAAACGTCCCATAGCCGCTGATTGTGCTCGAAGAGATACGTGTGCGTCTTGCCATATTCCAAATAATCGGACATATCACCGTAGTCACAATTGAGCAGATTCTTCAGATTTTGTACGGCCAACTGCTGATCTTCCGGATCACGCACCTGCTTAATGCCAAAGTCAAGCAACGGTTCATAGTGATAATAATTGCCCGGAATCGCATTCAGAATGTCGCCCAGAAATGTGGAACCCGAACGCCAACTGGTGACGACAATGCTGCGGACGGGTGTGCCCTGCGTTTCCGGCGTCATATCGTTGAGTTTCTCGGCGCCGCCGCGTGGATATTCGAAATTCTCCATTTCGGTGAGAATGCGAGCGCGTTGCGCCGCCAGGACATCCACTATGGTCGCTGTCATATTGTAAATAATGGCGGCAGTTTGTGACGGCTGCTGCAGTCGCTCATAGTAGCCGCCACCATTGCGTGTCAGCAGATTGTTGGCAGCTCCATTGCTGTTGCTGCCGCTGCTAGAGCTGGAGCTGCTACCAAACGGTGAGGATAGCGGTCTGTGCTGTGTGGTGGCAATCAGCAGCAGTATGCACAAACTGCTAACGCCACAGATGCCAATGAGATTAGCGCGTCTTGACATGCGGCTGCGTCGACGTTTTGAATTTAAACTGATGCGCTGCTTAGTGCGTGTCCTGACAGTGCCGGAAGCGGATGCGGAAGCGTTGACGTTGGCGGGAGCTGTGACTGACAAGGAATTGGAGCTGTCGCCAGTTGCAGCAGCTTCGTCGGTTTCGCCGGTCAACAGTGCACACGACTCCAGATCCAAATCGCTTGTGCTCATTTGTTATTTGCTTTTTATTCAATTGACTAATTGGCTAACAAAAAAAACAAAACACTTTTGCGCTTACAAACTATTTACAAACTTTTCTCTCTCAATGCGCTTTTTTGTTTACATATTTTATATAAACAATTCACACAGCACACACGAATAATACAATTGCACAATACAACACACACACAACGTAAGCTCGGTTTGAGGGAGATTTTTCACATTTTATTATTGGCAAACACACATTGCAAGCTGCAATTTTGTATGCGCTATATTTGGATTTTTTTTTTCTTTATGACCCACGGACTTTATAATTGGGAATGTTCAAGCGACGTCTGGCAAGCTTTCCAAGAGCAGCAAAAACAGAATGAACAGCTGTGAACAAAGGTGCGAGCGCATTGCTTTTAGCCATAAAATACCGAATTACAAGCCCGCAAAATACCAAAAAATACTATTTTACCTTTGCATACCTGTCTTTTGCGATTGTTGTTGAACGTTTGGTCACACTTAAAACAAGTTCTTGGCATTTACTTTAAAAACAATTAATCAGTGATATTGGTGAATCTTTTCATTGTGAAATCTATTATGGGCTCATAGCCCCATGCACTCATGGCCCTTTTGCAGGTCGTTTGAATATTCATAATTTGCTTGCCTGACATCGATTGCTGCCACTGAAAAGTCGCTTCTACCAACATATCCATATTTTTTTTAGATTCAATGTCCAAGATGCCATCATTTGATTCAAGTAAATCTTTGACTGGCTTGCTTGGTATACCGTAGAAATCAAAAATCGATGCTAAGCTTTGATAGGGATTCTTTACCAGCTCCTCATACCGCACGATTCTATATTCAAAAAAAGATCCATAAAAATATTACATGTACGTGAAGATATGTATAACAAACCCAAAGCGATGTGGATACTCTTTTAATAATATCTGAGAGACTTCAAAATCATCGGCCATATTTTCACAGAGATCATCCGGCTGAAGGCACTCCGGAGTACTACACCATGAACGATTGGCCCGCAATGCCATTATAGCACGTGGATCTCGTAGCAAGAGTAGCATTCGAATATTTAGACTAGAATGTTTAAATTGAGTAACGGTCGGTTACTAAATTCCGTGGCCATCAATTAGTTACTTACTCTTTTTGTTGTAGCAATGCCCTTAAATATCTAAGGTTTAAATTATATACCGACATGTTTAAAAATGGGAACATCCTGCAAATCTTTGCCAAAGTTTCCGGATCAGAGCACTTCTCGGGAGTATACATTGAACACGTCTTCCACTGCATCCCATATAAATTTCGAAACGTTGCCGTTTTCATGCCCAACTTCAGCATAGACTGCGACCGATTGTAATCGCAATTGAAGAGCGCCTTCAGCTCGACCAGAGCCTGCTCAATCTGAGGCTTGTTTGTTAAACGCCGCCTGTATGCAAATAGGGGCGAAAAGTGATGATAACAGCCCGGCATGTGGGTCAAGTACTTCAGCAGGCTAATGGCCCCCGAACCCTTGAATGTAATCAATATCGAGCGCTTTGGCTGTCCACCGGCCGACAGCGTATTGGCCGTCAGATTGCCCAGATGGTGGATCCGTTTATCGAGCATTCTTTGCGACATGGTCACCGGATCGGGCAACAATATGTTCAATATAAAGAAACCAAAAACGGCAAATGTCAAATAAATGGCAATGCAAATGCCAGTGAATTTCATGGTACGCCCAACCATATTGTCATAAAATGTCGTTAATAAGGATTTTTTTCTAAAAATGTTGTTGAATATTTTGAAAAATTCAAATAAATAAATTTAGTAACTATAGGCTACTATATGTGCTGGGAGACTTAACTTGGGATATATTAAAAGTACATTTAATGTTAAAATAAAATCAGAAATAATATCTGCAATTTCAAAATTTGTGCATAATTTATTTGCAACATTTTAAATGGCTTAGATTTGATGTTATAATATGCATATTATTTGTATTTTTGCAGTAGTTTATCATAATGTATATTAAGTAGTTATAAAAACACTAATATTGCTATAAATTAATACGTTAAATACGTAACAGTTAATATAATTACAAAATATTAAGATATGCTCTAAATTGCAAACATTTGCCGAGTTAAATATAAATAAAGACTAGAAAGACGCCTACGAAATTGAACAAATATGGAAGAAACAAATTTACATATTTTGAATTCAGTTCCCTCAGAAAACACAAAAATAGTCAGCAAAGGTTCGCAAATATTTAAGAGCACGTCGAAATCGTTTATGAAGTCAATCTTATATTTAGTTTATAGTTAATGTTTTTACTGGCCCAATATTTACGGTATAACTGTAGCCTTTCTTATGGCCAATAAATGTATTTAGACATATTTCATATCTATGCAAGAGTTTAAGCTGTCGATTGGTTATTGACAAAAGGGCAAGATAAGTGATATTTTCACATTGGTAGGAAATATGGTAAATATGGTCAGAATTATATATATATATTGGTCAGAAAATTTATTCTATTCTGTTATAAAATAGTTATTTGTTTTGTTTTTTCTAGAAGCACATTACAAAAGTTAAGGAGATCTGAATATTGGGTTTAGTAAATGGAATACGCGCTAAAACCTAAAATGCAGCGAAATGCAGTTTTAGCTAGAGTTATGGCACTAGGCATACAATGAATGGAGGCGTTAATTCGACAAAAGAAACAAATATAAGTCAGACGTAACCGACTGCGAAATACTCTGATATCAGTTTAATACCACCTAAAAACAGGCGGAACAAATACTCTTTGAGGGTGGGTATTCTCTGGCATTTTTTTTAAATTAATCTTTGAAGTAATGGTTTTGCGAAAATTTATGCAACAGGAAGAAGGAAGCATTTGCGACGCCATAAAGTATATTATATATATTCTTGATCAGATTCAACAGCCGACCAGTTCGTCCGTCTGTATGAACACGGACTTCAGAGACTATAAGAGATACGAGACTTGAAATTTGGAATATACCATAGGCAGAAAAAGTTTACTTCATTTTATCGATAACTGTCTAAGTTTCCCATATACTTGTTTCTATGCAAATAATTCAGAATATTTAAAATTTAAAAGGTCTTTTAAACTGCCTTTAAACCTAATAAGGTTTTTTTTCCCTCAGCGGAATTTCCAGTATACTACACAAACCTGGCTAGTTATTCAAAGAGAGCATGAATTCTATTCCATTTGAGCTTATAAAAACAACTAAGGAACGAAATATCAAAGACCAAGAGAATGTGGCAAATTGCGGCCTCGAAACGAAATTTAAACTAAATTAGAATTAGAATTAAAATTAATACTTAACAGTAAATGGAAATGCTAAAAAAAAAATGGTCAATCGCTATTTCCCTCAGTTTCATCGTCCAGCAGCAAACTTGTCGAGCCATAGCTACGGAGTCTGTAAAAGATACAAAGAGGCTTAGATTATTTGGGAAGACAATTGATCAAATTACAAAAATAAGAAATAAATCCCAAATAATAATTAAAGCAGCTAAGGACAGTTAGTTTGGATAGAGCTCACCTCATCGTCGGATACCTTGAGACCATCTAAATTAATACTATTTCGTGCATAGCCCGAATGTGGCTGTGGCTCTTTGTCATGCGTCTCGTACAGCTGCCTATTGATATCATCCTTGTTGGATGTGGTGCCACTATTAGTCATGCATTTCAGTGGCAGGGCGAGATTTGCACGATTGCCACCGGTGCTGGTGTTGCTGTTGCTGCCGGCGCTGTTGTAGCGTCCCGCTCCCGACGAGCGTTGCTGCCTCGCCTGATGGTGCTGATGATGATGATGCTGATGCTGATGCTGACCCGGATGCTGTCCATGTGGATTATCGAACTTTTGTTTGGCCCGCTCAAATTCCAAATTCCTTGACTTCGCCTCAAAAATGTTCTCCTCGAAATGCGTTTGTTTGGCATCGTAGAAAGCGGCTGCCGCTGCTGCTGCCGCTGTTGCAGCTGCCGCTGTTGCCGCTGCGGCAGCATTGCTTTGCTGCTGCTGCAACAGCGTCCGCTCTGTGTGGCTGGAACGCTTAACGGCAGCGGCATGATGTGCCATTGCCGCATCGCAGCCATTGTGCGAGTTGCGCAATCCCGCCTGAGTATCATCGAAAATCTGGCGCAAATCGTTGATATTCGGCAGACAATCGCTGGGCAGCTCAACGGCAATTTTGTTGCGCAACTGAACGCCGCCAATTCCACGCAACTGCGGACTTGGAGCGCGTCTTTTGTTTTTGTTTTGTCGGTCGTTTGTTTTTAGTAGATTTTAGTAGTTGTTGGGTTAATTAAGCAACAGCCATCACCGCGATATGTTAGTGTTAGGATTTGGTTAAAGTGAACTGATTACTCACCTGTTCTGCAAATGTTGTATTTGCACCTGCAGACCCTCAGTTTGGCCAACCAGCTCATCGTTGCTGCGCTGCAGACGACGCACCTGGTTAACAGCCGAGTCCAGTTCATCCTCGGCGCCGGCCAATTCACGTTTCAGCTCCTCAACGCGCTGTCGCAATCGTTTTACCTGTATTACAATAAGCACAATAATTATAAAAAAAAATGTTAGGTCGCCGATGATAATAAATGTGCAGATGGATTCCCTAAACACTGCATTTGGCATTTTTAGTTTTTGATTTGCCAGCATATTGCTGAAAAGTGTGACCATGCAAGACTGCAATAGAAATCCAAAGCGAAAAATAATTCTATAGTTCCAGAGCACTTTATTAGTGCATTACTTAATGTCATGTCTTCTGTATTTCAAATAGAGCTTTCTTCGATGCTTTCGACTTTATGATTGTAGTAATTAATAAGAGATAAAGAGCGTGGAGTTAAACAATTGCAAATTTTAGCAGATCGCAACAAATGACAGCCAAAAGCTCAAGCATAAGAGAGTAAATAAAAGAGAGAGAGAGTGCGTACAATTAAAAAGATGCAAATTCTCTCCGATAGCAACAAATGTCGGCGGAAAGCTTTCTTTCTACTCTCAGCTATTTTCAGTCTCTCCTCGTTCATTGAAGGCGTAGGTTTAGCATGCGCTAAAAACAGAAACAACAAAAGAAAAAAACAAAAATTATGATTGCGCAAAGTGTAATCGCAAAACTGCGTCCCTGCGCTCGTCGCCTGGCGACTGGCACTAAAGCCATGAGCACTGCGCCCAAATTTAACTGGCAGGATCCTCTGAATCTGGAGAGCCAGCTAAAGGAGGAGGAGGTGGCGATACGCGACGCCTTTCGCGGCTACTGCCAATCGCAGCTGTTGCCTCGCGTTATTGCCGCCAATCGCTTGGAGCAGTTCGATAAGAAGATCATGGAGGAGATCGGCAGCCTGGGCGTTCTCGGCTGCACGCTGCAAGGCTATGGCTGCGCAGGCGTCTCCAATGTCGCCTATGGTCTGCTGACACGTGAAGTGGAACGCGTCGATTCCGCCTACCGATCAGCGGTCAGCGTGCAAAGCTCCCTGGCCATGGGCGCCATTTACGATTATGGCTCCGACCAGCAGAAGCAGAAATATTTGCCCAGCATGGCGCAGGGCAAACTGATAGGTGAGTTGAGTTGCCAAAAAAAATATATATATGTGTGCCTATATTTTGCAGCATTTCTTAGAAGTACCGCATTCACCTGTTTCTCGGATTCTTAAAAATAATTTACAGATTTTGTGTGTTTATCAGCTAGCAAAGTGATAAGATTGAGATTAAGCTTGGCTGCTTTTAGCAAGAAAACAAACTGATGTAAACATATCAATAAAATTTGTGTAGTGGAAAAATGCGGAGCCAAAGAAAACAAAAGTAAATCGACAACAAAGAGCTTTGAAAAAGCTCGCTCTCAACGTGGTTGCTTATATGTGTGGATGTGTGTGTTTGATAAGTGAGCGAAAACGGAACGAAAACAAATGTTATATTCACGGCGAAGTTGAAATACTCTTCGTGCCAATATTAAGTTAGTTTTGTGAATGTTTGATAAGTGAGCTCAAAATTAAACAGATAAAAAAATAACAGAGGTGATTAGGTATATAAAAAAAATATCTCCAGCTCCTAGAATTTCTGAGATCTGCGATCAGGGTATAAAAAAGTTTAAAATCACTGTTTAGGTGCTGATATAAGAAGAAAAAGATGAATAGATATTTCGAGCAACAACTAATAGCTTGAAGTCCATGTAAAACAGTTAAATTTACATTCTAATTAATTTTAACTTTGAATTTAATTTCTAGGTGCATTTGGCTTAACCGAACCCAATCATGGCAGCGATCCGGCCGGCATGGAGACTCGTGCTAAATACGATAGCAAAACGAAAACGTACATTTTGAATGGATCGAAGACTTGGATAACGAGTGCACCCATTGCCGACGTGATTGTCGTATGGGCCAAGGGCGAGGATGGCAAAGTGCGCGGCTTTATTGTGGATCGCCAAATTTCTGGTAAGGGCCTAGCCACGCCCAAAATTGAGGGTAAATTCTCGCTGCGTGCTTCACCCACGGGCATGATCCTCATGGACGATGTGCACGTGCCGGAGGAGAATCTGCTGCCAAATGCGCTGGGCTTCAGTGGTCCGTTTAACTGCCTCAACAATGCACGCTATGGCATTGCCTGGGGCGCCTTGGGTGCCGCCGAGGCCTGTGTGGAAACGGCGCGTCAATATACGCTGGATCGCAAGCAATTTGGACGACCACTGGCCGCCAATCAACTGATACAAAAGAAGCTGGCGGATGCGACCACAGAGATAGCATTGGGACTGCAAGCGTGCTTTCATGTGGGTCGGCTCAAGGATCAGAAACTGCACACCCCGGAAATGATCTCGCTGCTAAAGCGCAACAATGCCGGCAAAGCGCTGGACATTGCCCGCCAGATGAGGGATATGCTTGGTGGCAATGGCATCAGCGATGAGTACCATGTCATACGGCATGTCATGAATCTGGAATCGGTCAACACCTACGAGGGCACTCATGATATTCATGCCCTGATCCTGGGACGTGCCATTACCGGTCTAGCGGCATTTGCCAATTAATTTGTTATTTCGATTTGTTGATCTGGTCATCGCTGGCATTTATGCATAATTTGCAATTTATATTTTAGCTCGTTTTTTAAGCAAGAATGTTAATCACTTTATAGTATTAAATGTCAAAATTGTTTCTATTTTTATTAAACACAGCATGAACTGAACAATCAGCTTGGATACTGTGGCCTTTAACTAACGCATAAAATATTTGTTTCATTGTGTTTCATGTTTTTCAGAAATGAAATTCTCCCTGATAGTATTTTTTTTAAAATTCTATTCCTCTAATACCAATCTCAATATTTTTAATAATTAGCACAATAATAATTGTAAATTCAGCTTACCTCTGCCTCATATTGCTCCGCACGCCGCACCGCATGGCCGAGCTCTGTGTTGGTCTCGGCCAGCAACTTTTTGAGCTTGGCATGGGACATCTTGACCTCGCTGATCTCCTTGTTGCGCTCCGATATCTCCTGTTGCAGCGCCCGCAGCTCCACATCGTTGGCTTGCATCGGCCGGCATTTGCGATCCGAACGCTCCTGATAGTCACGCAGCTCGGCACGCAACTTTTTGTTATCCCGCTCAAGGGCTAACTTCTCCGATTCTAAACGCTCGCGTTTGCCCCATTCCGAAGCGTTTTCGGCTTGCAAATGCTCCAGTTCTGTGCGCAGCTCACTGAGCCTAAAATGTAAGTTATTTATAAATATATATATTATTTATATATGCGGCTGCATAATTTCCATTTTAGCCATACCGACGCTCCAGATTCTCGCGTGCTGCTATTTCCTCCTGCAGCGAGTTGTTCACAATGCGCATCTCAGCGCGATGTTGTTCCTGGGTGCAATCAAATGTTTGCTTATAGTAAAATCAGGAGATCTGCGTTATCTGTGACTCACCTGTAATGTCAGAAGCTCACGCACCGCTTCCTGCTTGGCAGACCGCAACTCCTCCTGGCGTCCACGCACATCCTGCAGCTCAAGCGCCAGCTTCTCAATGCTCTTGTGCAAATCGTGCTTTTCACTGCAGAGAACGGTTTTTCAATTGAAATCAAATTAATAATGTGCCAAATTAATAAGAAAAAAAAAATTAGGAAATATAAAACTCTTGTTGAGAGATCTCGACGAGGAGGTACCCCAAACCCAAATCCTTCTTGCAATAACTGCTGTTTCTTCACTAAGAACAATAGCCGAGTAGATGTAGCCATGCTCGTCTGTATGGACAAACGAATCGCGGGGTCTTCAAATTTTGAACATATTTATCATACACCAGCTTAAGCACAGACAAGACACATACACATGTAGTGCTCAGCCACGATGTGGTTCCGATATCGTCTTTTCGGGACAAATAAAATTAGTTTCTGTAATTGATTCTTATTTGAAATTTTGATTCTTGTTGGCAAACGAAAACTAATATTCCAAAGAACTTGACTTGGCGTTTGATTCTGATCAGGAAAAGATAAATATAATTATTACCTACTTTTAACAAATCCTTAATTTTATGCTTTAGCAGATATCTCCGCTAAAGCATTATACATATAGTCAAAAATATTGCATATTGTCTTCAGTGACAATATTATTTATAATAATAATAATATGACTCACTCTCGCTCTGCCTGCAGGGTTTTTTGTGCCTCATCCAGGCGCAGCTGCAGCATGGATATCTTTTGCAGCAAATAGTCCTCGTCGAAGTCATCCTTGGATAGCTGTTGTATTAGGCGCTTCTCCTCAGCGGCGGCAGCCTCATCCAAATCGCTCAAGTGCTTGGGCATGGCGCCCTTCAGTGCAAACTCCTCGATATCCAGATCCTTGACATCGCTGGGCAACTTGGTGACCAAACCATCCTCACTGTTCACATTCTTCAAACCATCCGATGAGATATCCGGCGAGCAATTGGCATCCCGCCCATTAGCTTCGGCATCCTCGTTGGTGTCGGCGCGATGGAATTGCCCGGCGTGTTTCATCATCAGCGTGTGCACCTTTTCCATTTCCTTCTTCAGCTGCGTTATCTGCAGCTCCAGATCATTTTTCTCACGCTTCAGCGAATATGCCTCCTTCATGGCGACGTCCAGTTTGATATTCAACTGTTTGGATTCCTCGCGCGCCTTATTACGCTCGTTGCGCACCTGTAAAATTCAGTTTGTATGATTAAACAAATTACAAAATATTGATTCAGCGGTTGCCACAGCAACTAAAGTTGAATAAAAGTCAAAAGTTGCATTCGTATTCAGTAATCAGGAGAAACATAAAGAAATACACAAAAAAAAAATGCAATTGAACAAAAGTGATATTGATTTTGTAAATATTAAAGTTGAAAATAATTAAAGAATTGAACAAATAGTCTCAAGTCCCGATTTAATTTGGCAATATACAATGTGTAAATTACATAAATTATTAAGTTGTGTTTTCAACAATTGGAGAAAAATCTTTTTTGATTTCAGATACTTAAGCTTATTTTAAACGGAATTTGAGAAGTTTGTGATTTATATTTTTTAAAATCGTCTCCATTGATCGAATGTAATATATAATAAATATAATTTTATAAAATCAACTAAAAAGTTCATTGAAAATTTGTGAAAAATTGCAAAATACATTTTTTTCGGAAAATTAAATCTTCAATTGATTTGTTTAAGTTGGTTTACTGATTAGCGTTATGTCGACCAACGGGCAAAAGATAATTAGACCTGGACTGAGACTGAATATGCTGGACATATATATATCTATAAACTATATATGCTATGCATATATAAACACATCTATAAATTGATCTGTAATAGCAAACTCACCTTGCTCCACTTCTCGCGCCAGTTGGCGGTGCAATCGGACCTGCAACAGTTTCAAGTAATTTAACATCGTTTATAATATTGAACAACTATCGATGAATGTTTTGTCAAATTTTTGTAGGCTGACAATTCGGTCGACCGTTTAATATTGTTCGCACAGATCGCAGCGCTCCTTTAGCAACAATGGCAGATTTCAATGATAACGCTGCGAATGAGGAGAGCAATGCAGATGATTTGGTTTGGTTTGGAATGAACCTGGCAGCCAGCGCTGCACTGCATCCATTGGAATACGCAAAAACGCTAATGCGAATAGGCTACGAGCCGATTGCCGCCAGACCCGGCAAATCCATGCTGGGCAGACCCATCATGTGCCTGCCAAACATTTTCCAGTACATTGGTCACATCAAAAAAGTGGATGGTTTTTATGGTTGCTATCGCGGCTTGGCACCCAGATTGGTTGGCAACGTGTTTGGCATGGTTTTGGGTGAGCGCGTTGCCGAGCAGCTGGGACTTTCGTATCGGGAGAACGAGGATGAATCCAAACTGACCGAGGAGGAGAACTATATGCAATTCAAGTACAATCTGAAACGCGACATTGTGGTGGCGGTGAGCGGAATTCTTGTCTCTCATCCGTTCCATGTGATTTCGTTGCGCATGATGGCCCAGTTTGTGGGCCGCGAGAGGCTCTACAATTCAATACTTGGCTCCATTGTCGAAATCTGGACGACCGAAGGCATTTCGGGCTTCTTTTCTGGCCTAATACCCAAACTGCTGTGCGAAGTGGCCTGTTTGGTGCTATCGAGCTCCACGATTTTCATGCTGAACAAATACCTCATCAAGGACATGGTGGCCCAGCAATGTAATGTTGTCTTCACTCAGTTCGCCTTCTCGAGCATACTGTATCCACTGCAAGTGGTGTCCACATGCTCCTCAATTAGCGGCTCACGCCTGAAGGCCGGTCAGCCGCCAACAATGCCGCTTTACAACAATTGGGTTGACTGTTGGAATGATTTACAGTCGCGTCGCGAACTCAAACGCGGCAGTTCGCTCTTCTGGCGCTCTCAAGTCGACCAGTCGCCCATGATCGCAACATCAGCATTTGCCTCACTGCCCATGTTATCCCGCTACCAATAGACGAGACGGGAACCACTTCCACAGAGAGAAGCGTCTGCCTGCATTTTTAATTAGATGATGATTTGCTTGACGAGCGCTGACTCTCTAAGACATAACTGCAATTTGTTTTCCTCAGTCGCTGCTATTATTGGTCTGCGTTATTATAAATCATTATATTAAAGTAAAGCTTACAGTATGATTATCGATCGAGTAATATCCAATTTATTGCATTGCACTGAATAATTCTAAAAACGTTTATTTCCTTGCCAGCCTCTCCTATTCCAACTAAAGTTTAGCCAGCGACGACTGGTTTCTTATTTTACAACTTGAATACGTTATGCGCATAAAGAACAAAATAGAACCAATAATTTTCCTCTTCCTTCCTTGGATTACTTACCACCACTTCATTGTTTTTTCCATCTGAGCAGCTCTGGCGCGCGCTTCATGCAACTCCCGCTGGCGCTGAGACTGTTGTAGCATTAATTATTATTCGTATGCGAATTGGGTTTAGTTTTAAGCTCACCTCGCGTGCCTCCCATTCGGTTTCGCCATAGCCAACTCCACCGACACCCACGCAAACGGCAGCATCGCTGTTGGGCAACCGCCTGCTTACCGATTGGGCGGCAACTGCACTTTGTGTCGTTGACGACGTCACTTGTGACATTTCGTTGCTTTTTATGCACGTATTTATTTCCAATATATATTTGCTTGGATTTTTGCGTTTAACTGAATTGCATTTTGCCTTATGCACTTTTTGATAAAGTTGTATACAGAAAATATAGAAAACAGCTGTTCATGCAGTGTAACCAGACCACGCTAAGTAGTATAATTTTGCATACAGTATTTTTTTATGGAAAGTAATGGATTTTTAGTTTACCAGCTGACGTTCACACTGGAATAAACATTTGGGAAAACCATTCTCAAAATAAGCGCAGATTTAATATTAGTTATAACTTAAAGCTTGGAATATGGCAAAGCATCATCCCGATTTGATTTTCTGCCGTAAACAGCCTGGTGTTGGTAAGTGGTGCAATGAACAGTTATTTTATATAGAGTTCGATTGCAAATATTTGTTTATTTTTCACGTGCAGCCATTGGCCGGCTGTGTGAAAAGGATGATGGAAAATGTGTGATTTGTGACTCGTACGTGCGTCCTTGCACCTTGGTGCGCATCTGTGATGAGTGCAATTACGGTTCGTATCAGGGACGCTGCGTTATTTGCGGCGGTCCAGGCGTCTCCGATGCATACTACTGCAAATCCTGCACAATACAAGAGAAGGATGTAAGTTGCGACAAGAATTTAGAAAGCAATATTAAATATTAGGTATTCATATTAAATATTATTGAATTGATTTGCAGCGCGACGGTTGTCCCAAGATTGTCAATTTGGGCAGTTCGAAAACAGATTTGTTCTATGAGCGCAAAAAATATGGCTTCAAACAAAAGTGAGTAAGACTTGAACGACTTTGTAATACTCTGATTCCAGTGAAAACAGGCGATTTATTTGGGATCAGAGTGCAAAAACTTCAGGATAATATTATTGATCCAATAATAATATTATACTTACTCCTTTTCCATTCACAGCTATTAGACGAACAGAAGACTACCTCAGATATAATGCTAATAAATTTGTATTTGTAATTTAATGCATATTCACATAAAGTTTTATACATGGAAATTAATGTTTTGGAATTGAATGTATTGAAATTTAGACTGCCAACAGTTGCTCGCTGCTCGGCTCATATTCCAGGCAGAGCCTATCGAACTCGGCGGATTTCTTGTCCAGATCGGTGATAAAGTCGCTTTTCGGATAGAATTGCCTAAGTTGTTCCCAGTAGCGTGAAATCGTCTCCGTTGATTTGCCTGTGAGGTGCGAGAGTACCATCATATTGATTAGGGTGTCGTAATCATTGTGTTTCTTGGTCAACGATTCGCGCAGCACAGCTTCGGCCTCCTCGTAACGGTCCAAGCCCAAATGGACAACGGCCTGACCATTGAGCAGTGCCGGCGTTGGCTTGAACTTCTCGCAGAACTCCTGGTAGATGTGAAAGGCGTCCTGCATCTGTTCGGTGCCCTGGGCCAAGGCAACCCATGCCTGCGCCAGTTGGGTGAGCGTTGCATCGTCGCTAATCTCCTGCATCTTGGCCACCAGTTGCTTGGCCAGATCGACGCGTTGCAAACGCAACAAACACTGCACGGACAGCGCCATCGATTCCAGATTATTCGAGCCATGCAGTATCTTCAGGGCATTCTCAAACTGCCCATCGTAGCAGTAAACAATGGCCGTGGCAATGTGCCAAATGTTTGTCTCATCCTCATCGCTGGCGACTTTGTCGGTGAGCTTCTCCAGCAGCTCCTCGCACCTCGTTGGCTGCTCGAATGCCTCGTGCACTAGACGTAACGCCAGCAACGGCGTCGTATTGTTCTCCTTTATGTCGGAGGCAATGATCCGGCCCGAATCGATAGCCAAATATGATAAATACATGTAGGAAAGCAGCTCGGCACCTGCCGTTCCCTGCTCCGGCAGAACGAAATTGATCGAACCCATGAAATTGCCGATATAATACTCGTTGCGTGCGTCGAATAGCGACGAATTGACATCGTCATCGTTATTCTGGGCTCGGCTCATCTTTATAAAATTTGTTATTTATCTGTGACAAAATACTTCTAAACTGGAAGCTGAGTTGGCTTTTCGTGTACAATGCTGCCACCTAATTGCAAAACGCTACCAGCTGATTTAATGAAAATGTGTTGGTAAACATCTCAATTAATTCTCCAGTTCATTTGAGCTACTCAGCGCTTACCAGGTATGGAACGAATAACGAACAAATAACGAAGGTCATCTTGAAAGTAATTGAAACGCAAAAAGGTTTTGCAATTGTGGAAAACCGGTTTGTTCATGCAAATTTTTCTGTATCCATTGCCACATCATGTACAATCCTCAGGAGAAAAACATCGATTTAGTGCGGGAATATCTTCCCAGTTATCACTCAATGAGATTTCAAAATCAGCCCGAGCCGAATCTCGCCGTCCAAGATAATTTCGTTCAAGTGACAAAGCAACGTAAGATGATTGCATAAATTAATTTATGTATTGAGTTCTATTTTTCGTTATCTCAAAATATAGACAGGAACGATCTCATCACTAAACTTGGGGTCAAAGTTCAGAATTTGCGCTATGGCGGCTCAGATGATCAACGGCTAGTCGATGTATTTTTTAACGAAAGTGTATCGGAACCATCGCCGCTCTTTGTCTTTGTTCATGGAGGTTACTGGCAAATGCTGGATAAATCGAACGCTTGTTCGATTGTGGGGCCACTGGTTCGTCAGGGTTATCGCGTTGCTGTCGTCGACTACAATAATTGTCCAACTGTAACACTACCACAATTGCTTGAGCAGTTCACCGAATTTCTGCTTTGGATCTTTGATTATGCGGAGCGAACGCAAACTACGCAGATTCACTTTGCCGGGCACTCGGCTGGTGCACACCTCCTGGCACAATTGCTCCGAGTGCCTGACTTGATTTCGGAGGAGCGACGTCGAAAAGTTGGCGCCTTATTTTTCATATGCGGTGTTTACGATCTGCGCGAACTGTGGCAACTGGAAGCCGTTAACCCTAGCAATATTTTTGGCTTGAGTGCTGAAACGGCCAAGGAAGTGTCGCCCATGTTGTGGCCCTGGCAAGCGAATAGCTCATCCTGGTCGGATGTGCAGTTGCACGTGATATCCGCGGAACATGAAAGTGTTACGTTCATTGAGCAAAGTCGTGTTTTTGCCCATAAATTACAAGAGGGCGGATTTGACGTTATATTCAAATTGTTCGATAGCTACGATCATTTCGATATTTTCGAAGAGGCTGCCATCGATAACTCACGCATTACTAAATACCTGTTAAATGGGCTCGAAAAGACCTCACTAAACGAGTGAAAATTGGATTATAAGTTTATACTCTCGCACCGAAAGCAATAGAGTACATTGACTTTAAATACATGTATCTCTTGCCGCCGGAGGCTTAAATTTTTGAAGATAAATTGGGGTTTTGAATCTCACCAGTTGCCCAAATCAACCGAAAATATTTGTTAAAATTTTAAATAAAATAAAAAATTTGGTTTATTTCAGTTTTCCATTTATTTCTTATATTATATTTGTGTTTTTTGAAAACATACACTTAAGCGTAGTAGTATTTGTATTCCATATGTACACTATCTAAGAGTTTTTGCGCACAAAATTAAGAAAGATGAAGAAGAAGAATACATAGAACACAGCATCCAAAAACGTGCCGCGTAAAACATATTAAATTGAAAATTAATATATTAAAATGTGTCAATGGAGGTGTCTGTGAGATATAAATGAAAGAATTAACAAAGCGTGCGCATAAATGAGATAAATAAATATGAATGAATAGGGTAACATTCTCTCGAATTGATTGTTGAATGAAGAGAAAACATCAATTATGACTCCTCATCCGAAATGACAATTTCCGTGTCAATTAGAATTTGTTGTCGTTGTTGCTTCTTTTGCTGCTGTTGCGGCTGCTGCTCCGCTGGACTACTTTTCTTTCCATTGTTGTTGCTGGGATGGATTATGGTGGCATTTAGACTAGAAACGGACATGATCTTTAGTAAATGGGCGGCAGGTGCATCCTTCAGGTTGCCATTGAACAGCGCCTTGACAGCAACCTTCGCATTATCCAGACGAACATCATCTTTGTGAGATTTGGTCGCCACAGCAGCAGTCTTGACTCTCGTTTCATTATTAACTATCACAGGAGCAGCTGCGTCAGTGGCAGATGTCTTTGGTGCTGCTGCATTCGCTTCCGTTTCCGATTCCGCTTCGCTCAAATCGCCATTGGCCTTGAAGCTGTCCACAAAGGCATCTACATCCTCATCCGTATCATCATCATCTTCGTCGTCGTCATCATCCTCATCATCATCGTCGTCGCTGTCGCCTTCCATTTCGCTGCCTCGATCTCGCTTCTTGAGACCATTGGTCATCACCTCATCGCCGACAGTTTGCGCCTGCTCTTGGGCTGCTGCTTGTGCCGCTTGTGCACTGGTGCAGGGCTTATCATCATCGAAGACAAAAATGGTTGCATCAGTTGCTGCTGATGGCTCCGCCGACGATGCTGCAGCTGCCACCTGCTGCTGTTGTAGTTTCTCCTTTAGACGAGCTTCGCGCTGCTCTTCCGTCGTGAGATCCTGTTCGCGCGCAAATCTGTGTGAAAAGTGTAAGGATTAGGAACTCAGGATTAACTCTGTAAATCACTCTTTGCTAATTCACAAATTTAAACTTCTGGCACTTCCAAATAACTTAATTGGAACCCAAAATAGACCACAGAGAGTTTATATTGGAGGTTCTGTCCCTAAGTCCGTTCGAGTTACAACCGGAGTACTTCCGTCCGTTATAAATCAATCTGATGTATGCCGATGATGTAAAACTGTGTCTGTCGTCTACTGACTCTTTTACTGGACAGAGGCTTCCAGCTGACTTGGATAGTTTTGAAGCCTGGTTTCGTCTTAATTGTGATAAGTTCAAATTTATGTCCTTTTTAAATAACTATATTGAGAATTCAGGTATCCTTTCAGATCCCAAGTTGAAGTTTAACAAGCATATTTTTATCCTCCGCTAATCGAGCCTGGTCAAAAGCAATAAATCTTCCTACTCTTTCTGATCGTATAATAATGCTTATTTATAAATGGTGAGACTGATGCTTCTGAATTAATCAGCCAACTTAATTTTACAGTTCCGATCAGAAATACAAGCAATTTTCTACCTTTTTTTCTAGAAACTTTTAGTTCGAATTATGCTACCCATAAACCATTTAGGATCATCTTACGCGCAAATTATAATATGCTTTTTGCATTAATGAGCTGTGGCTCTACTATTTCTTCTATTAAAACTGTTCTATTAAGTCATCTATTTAGTGATTCGTGGTCGTTTGGGTGTGTCGCAGTTGTCACTTGAGCGTGCTGATCGTTAGTACTTCCACCTCCAAATAAAAACATTAATGTAAAACGAAGCCCAATTGGTTAACTTGCTTGTCCAGTATATCACTAATCTTGGTCTGCTTCTTGTTATTCTCATTCAGCTTGGCCAGCAGCGAGGCATCCGTTGCCGCCGGATCCTTTGAATTGGCCGTAAAATGTGTAACGGTCTCATAGAGATCAGTCCTGCGCCGCGCCTGCAACAGGCGACCCACCTTGACAAAGGCATCATGAGCTGCGCAACGAATTCAAATTCAAATTAATCATCAATTTATAATAATTAAATAAATACTTTAAATGTTTGCAATATTTTGCAATAAATCTTCCTACCTATGCGCTTCATTTCGAATGTGGCCAGCCCCAGATTTTTGTCCTTGTTGCAGTGCTCGAGCAACTGCAGCACATCATGGTAATCGGGAAATTCGTGCATTCGATTGACAAAAGCGGATAGCGTGCGATTAAATTGCGGATATGGCGTGTCCTTAAATAGAATCGGTTGCTTCATCTGGCGATGGGCGCTCTTACTCTCACCGGTTAGATCACAGATTTTCTCGTAGATTTGGCAGGCGCGCTTCTTGAAGCGTTCCACCTGCAGATAACTGGAGTCATCGTCGTCATTCCAATCGACAGTTGCCTCCTCCAGCGCAGCAATACGTTTCGTTATCGTATACAATGTGCGATTCAGTTTCCGGATACGCTCATCCGTTCGCTTATTGCCCGTTGTTGTGGGTTGGCTTGGAGCTGCGGCTGTGACCGGAGTAGCAGCAGCAATCTCAACTGCTTTGTTATCATCTTTCTCCGGCTCCGGCTTCTGTAGCTGCATCTGTTTCTGATCCTGCTCTACTGCTGCTGCTGCTGGTGGCTGAGGCTGCTGCTGTTCGCTGTCGGGCAGTTGCACTGCTTTGGCTTTGCGTCGCACTTTGAGTTCCTCGACGACACCCTTGAGATGCACATAGATCATGTCCGGCTCGTTGCGCATACGCACCATCGTCTGCTCCAGCTGCTTACGAAAGCCGCGCGAACGCACAAAACTCTCGTGAACACTATAATAATATTTCATTAATTTAATCTCAATCAAGCGTTCCATATCCTTCGATTTGTCCAGTTCACGGCATAGTTGCAACAGTGCCGTATATTCAGAGACGAGGGGAGCTACTGTTGTTGGGGTTGCTGCTGCTGTTGCTGCAATCGTTTCGCTTGCCACCTTTTTCTTGGCCTGCTCCGTTTCCAGTACTTCGGTGGGCGGCGTTGTGGGCGGCGATTCGACTAGGACAATTGTGGGCTGCTCCTTTGGCTTCTGTTGCTGCAGCAGCAGCTGTGGTTGCTGCTGCTGTTGTTGTTGCTGCTGCTGTTGTTGCTGCTGCTGTTGTAGCTGCTGCTGCTGTTGTTGGGCGACATGCTTACGCCACTCCTCGTCGGATTTCTTAAGCACTGTTGTGGGCTGCACACGCTTGGCCAGCGGCTTATTCACTGGCGATATGCTGGCGCGGGGAAAGGACATTTTTACGGCTGCCACGGCGGGCGTTGCTGCTGCTGGCGGCGGCGTTGTTGTCGGCGTCAGCTGTGGCGTAATGCTCGTCGTCGGCGGCAAATTGAGTAGCAGCGGCTCATTCAATGCTGCAGCGCAATGTGGTGGCGTCGCCAACAAACGCAAAGGGGGCGTGGCGCCCGCTGTTATGGACTGCAAGGCCGTCGAAATGGCAGCTTTCGGGAGCAAGGGTTGCACGCTTCTCTTAGCTATTGATGCTGCCTTCATTTCGAAGGGCAAATGACGCGCTGCACTGGCCACAACCACAGGCTGCTGCTGCTGCTTGCTCAGCATTGGCATTGGTGTGAGCTTGGCCAGCAACGGTGGCTGCTGCCCTGCTCCACTGCTCATTGAATGATGCGCTGGTGGCGGCGGCAATTGCTGCTGCTGCTGCTGCTTTTGTTTGTGCAAAGTGTGCGTGTTGGGCGCACTGTGCGCGGGCGGCGGTAATTTCTGGCCACCAGTCACCGACGAATTTGGTTGCAATGTTGTCATCTTCTGCAGCGTGGGCAGCAAGCGCATCTGTGGCATCTGCGGCGTCTTCTGTTTAACTGGTAGTTTTTGTATAATGGTTTGTGTTTTTTGCTGCATCTGTTGTTGTTGTTGTTGGAGCAACATGGGCTTGGCATTTGTTAGGGTCGACGTTGGCGGATTTTGCTGCTGCTGTTGCAGTTGCTTTTGCAGTGGCTGCGTCTTGTGTTGATATTGTTGCAGTGTGGCCGCTGCTGTCTTATGCTTTAGCTGTTGCAGCTCTTGCAGCTGTAACATTGCCGTCGTCTTTTGCACCGTCGAAATTGAAATTGCCGCCGGCTTCTGCTGCAGTTGGTCGAGTTGTTGCAGCTGCAGCATTGCTGTCGCCTTCTGCTGCTCTTGCAGCATTGCCGGCTTTTGCTGCTGCAACATTGTAACTTTCTGTTGTGTTTGTTTCTGCTTTGCAGGCAACTTTTGTTGTTGTTGCTGTTGGTTGGCAGTTAGCTTCTGGTTTCCCACTTTGGACGTCATCATCTGTGGACTGGGTACACTGGAGATGGTCGCCAGTGTGGTAGTCATTGCTTTCGGCCACATGGTCACATTTTGCCCAACACTTGCCAATTTAATTGGTTTTGATTTTAAAACATTGTTGTTGTTATTATTATTGTTGTTGTCATTGTTGTTGTTCAAGTTGCCGTTGCTGTTGTTGTGCTTTGTGACCGTTATGCCGCTGGGTATGTGCATCGATCTGTAAAATAAATTTGTTATGATTTGTATTTAAACAATAATTAAAATGCATGGAATTAGTTTATGCTTATAATAATTTCATTACACTTCAATTCAGTTTTAGGCAACGGAAACTAGAAAAGTTCATTGAACTAGTTTGAATAGTAACTGCCGTTATATTTGAATTACTGGATTACCTGTAAGTTCCAACAACTGTCCCGGTAACAGTGGTTCCAGTTGTTGTTGTTGTTGCAATTGGCGTGGATTTGATCCCGACGGTTGACAATGTTTTTGGGGTGTGCAACAGTTTGGTTGGCATCACTTTTGATGTGGTAATCTGAGCCTGTTCCAGTCGCATTCGCTTCTCATCGGGCGGCCCCTGGAAATTTAGAAGAATTTTAATTAAAAATCGACCTGTTGGCTTTAGATATTTGAAACGGCATTCAAACATTACGAAAAAAACAAGAGACAAAAAAAAAACAGAAAAACGAAAACAAACAAAAACCGCTGCAGCTGTGTGAGTGGAAACTGTGTGTAGAGTTTTAAGGCGCGCCGCTAAATGCAGTGTAGAGTTGCAAGCAATATGCGAACGAGCCATGTAAACAATTTATAAACGAGTAACAGTTAACAATTGCGTCGCAAATTGTACACTAGTGAAACATGAATACACCAACACCCACATAGCAACTAATTTCAGTTAGAATATTTAACATTTCCAATTACTCGCTCAAGTGCAGCAATTTTTACGCGCACTGTGGCAACACTGGACGGATTGAATATGCAAGTGTGTGTGCGTGTTGAGTTGTTGTGTGTGCTGCGTGTGTATTCTGTGTCTGTATGTGTGAGCGACAATAAAAGTAGCGCGAAAGACATTCGTAGTACGAATTTGTAATATACACACACAGCACACTCAGCCACAGTTAGAAATTCACACACACAGGCGCACGCACGCCATCACTAATACGCGCACACCAATGCACAAAACCTATTAAAAATACAACTGTACTTTTCTACACCAGCTGAACGTTGTTGGCGCTGCTAGTGGCTACGACTGGCGCTTTTACCTCTTGCTCCGAATCCGAGCTCAGATCCACATATATAACCGATGTCATTGTCGAAAATCACTTTACACTGAATTTTTATTTGATGCGACTCTTTTTGGTTGTTTTTTTTTTCTTGACATTTGGCCTTAGCGCACGCAACTATTAATGTTGCCAGTTAGTTTTTTTTTTACGCATATATATTACGTCTATATCTAATAAATTGTTTCGACTGTGTTTGTATTGTTGCCTTGCGTTTGTTTTCGCAGGCTGAGTTGATTTGCTTTTTGTAGAGTTCTTTTGCATATAGTGCTGCCATATCTGTTCCAAAATAGTGGCAACGCCTTACAATCATATTTTTGCAGCTAGTGCATTAATCGAATATTGTAAAAATTATCGGATGCACTTAGCTTTTAAATATTATTTGAAAAGTTTAATTTTAATTTTAATATTATTGATATTGTGAGGAATAGAAGTAAAAAAAATTAATAAATCATATATATTGATCATACCGAGTTTACTATCGTTAGAGTATTACCAGTGCTTAAACAGTGCTAAGCAGCGTCAAATAAATGTGCAAATGACACGTCGTGCATGCTTCGTATATTATCGTTTTCTCGGCATCGTTCATTCGGTTTTCATCATTTGAAGCGGTCGCTGTGTCCGCTTGAGTGTTCCTAAATAGTAGTAAAACTTTCTAAATTTCGTGAAGAAAGTGCAGCAATACAAATCAGGAGTTTAATTCCCTGCCGTACGTTACATTTAGTCCAACACAATGGGAAGTAAGTATAACATCAAAAACGCCAAATACGATTTGTGTAAAAGTGCCGGAAAACCGCATACCAAAAATCAGAGGCCGCCTCGCCCCCTAGTACTTGCTTACGTATACAAAAAAAAATCAGATTTACCGCTGCTAATTGTATTAAGTGCAGTATATTTAAAAGAAATACTAAATTCATTGCAACAAACATGGCTAATATTTTATTTGCTTGTCATTCATTAATTTGCAGTAAAATTCCTGGAAGTTATCAAGCCCTTCTGCAGTATACTGCCTGAAATTGCAAAGCCCGAGCGCAAGGTGAGTAAAATTGGATATACTTATTCAAATATTTATATAAAAAGTTGGTGAAACAAGATTTATTAACTGTTTGTGCAATTTGCGTTTAATTAGTGTTTAGTTTTAATGTCGTTTTTTGGTGTGCTGGGCACCAGTGTTGCCAGCGCGCACGTTTTTGCTTTCACTTGTCAACCGAATGCGCCACGCAAACACTTTGTGCTTTCGTAGTAGATGATACAGAACCAGCAAGTTGAACACAAAACAAACGAAAAGATAACAAAAAACGGAATTCTTCACTATCTGAAAGAAAAAAAAGTGTGTTTCAAATTAACATTTTTGTATATCGCTTAAGCAAGAAATGTTCCTTTATATGATCAGTTTAAGCAGTTATATTAATTCAATTGTGTATCAAGTTAATGTGTCCAATTCGTATTTTGGTTTTTATGCAAGTTTTCATTCATAAAACAATAATTGTTTAAATCAGCTACTACTTTTCTTATCAAAAGCGCAAGTACTATTTGCAAGCTACTTGTTGCCATACTACTATTTGACACGATGTTTGACACAAACAATGCGAAGAAACCGTATGCGACGTGGAAACGTCAAACTTCGGGCCGCACGAAGCAACCGCTCAACGCTGTGCGACGTCAGCTTCGGGTCATTATGTTGACGACGACGACGGCGACCATATGATGAGTACAACGACAAGCAAAACTTGATTTAAAGCATTTACACGTATTTTATACGAACTCCTCGCATGTAGGTCAGAGAATAGCTTTGCTTACCTTTCTTCGCTTATAAATTCAATTATAATTATTTTTGAATTTTATTTTAAAGAGTTATCAAGTGATTTTAAACAAATAAACAACAAGTGTGTTTTCCATAAGCTGTACGTTTGCTTATATGTTCACTCAATAATTATTGGTTGTTATAAATACATACTTATGTATTTTTTTAAATTTAAAAATAAACAATTGTTTTGCAAGAACTGTTTACTTTGCCTATATAACAATTAATTCTATTATTATAATAATTTTGGCCTGTTGTGCATTTTTCATTTTTAAAAACAAACGAATTGTATTTATCAATTCGGTTAGAATTATAACAATTGTTTGGCATAAACTGTTCGTTTATTCATTTAATAATTATACATATAATTCTATTATAAATATTATTGCTTATGTATTTTCTAAATTCTAAATGCGTTTTATTTTTTGTTCTGTTGCAGATTCAATTCAGAGAAAAAGTACTATGGACCGCCATCACGTTGTTCATTTTCCTGGTCTGCTGTCAGATACCCTTGTTTGGCATCATGAGCTCAGATTCGGCGGATCCCTTCTACTGGATACGTGTGATTCTCGCCTCGAATCGTGGCACACTCATGGAGCTGGGCATCTCGCCCATTGTCACATCCGGTCTGATTATGCAGCTGTTGGCTGGCGCCAAGATCATTGAGGTCGGTGATACGCCCAAGGATCGCGCCCTCTTCAACGGCGCCCAGAAACTGTTCGGCATGGTCATCACAATTGGCCAGGCTATCGTCTATGTGATGACCGGTATGTACGGTGATCCCTCAGAGATTGGCGCCGGCGTCTGTCTGTTGATCATCATTCAGCTGTTTGCCGCCGGTCTTATTGTACTGCTCCTCGACGAACTGCTCCAGAAGGGCTACGGCCTCGGCTCGGGCATCTCGCTGTTCATTGCGACCAACATTTGCGAGACGATCGTGTGGAAGGCCTTCTCACCCACGACGGTGACAACGGGACGCGGCACAGAGTTCGAGGGCGCCGTCATTGCACTGTTCCATTTGATGGCCACACGCAACGATAAGGTGCGTGCTCTGCGCGAGGCATTCTATCGCCAGAATCTGCCCAATCTGATGAACCTGTTGGCGACCATTCTCGTCTTTGCGGTCGTCATCTATTTCCAAGGCTTCCGCGTCGATTTGCCCATCAAGAGCGCCCGTTATCGTGGCCAGTACAGCAGCTATCCGATCAAGCTCTTCTACACCTCCAACATTCCCATCATTCTGCAATCGGCTCTCGTCTCCAATTTGTATGTCATCTCCCAGATGTTGGCCGTCAAATTCCAAGGCAATTTCCTTATCAATTTGCTGGGTGTTTGGGCCGATGTTGGTGGCGGTGGCCCCGCTCGCTCCTATCCCATTGGTGGGCTGTGCTATTATCTGTCGCCGCCAGAGAGCGTAGGCCACATTCTCACCGATCCCATTCATGCGCTGCTTTACATTGTCTTCATGCTCGGCTCCTGTGCGTTCTTCTCCAAGACATGGATCGATGTATCGGGCAGCTCAGCCAAGGATGTAAGTTGTGCCCTACGAATTGTGTAGGTACGCTTGAACTGATCTTTTGTTTTGTACTTAATTTGACAGGTTGCCAAGCAGCTGAAGGAGCAGCACATGGTGATGCGCGGTCATCGGGAAAACTCGATGATTCATGAGCTGAATCGTTATATTCCAACGGCTGCCGCATTTGGTGGCCTGTGCATTGGCGCTCTGTCCGTTATGGCCGATTTCCTGGGTGCCATCGGCTCCGGCACGGGCATCCTGCTTGCCGTGACGATCATTTATCAATACTTTGAGATTTTCGTTAAGGAACAGTCCGAAATGGGTGGCATGGGCACGCTGCTGTTCTAAGCAGCCAAAAACACCAAAATCAAACTTCAAAAATCAACACAATCACAATAATAACAGTAAAGCAAGTCCTCCTTCATCATACGTTTTTCACATGTCAGCTCGCCACGCCCCCCGACCCCGCCCATAAACTATTTTTGAATGGAAAAAACTACTTCCAAACGATATCGCCTAATTTGAAGGCTTTTTTAAGGGGTTAAAATATTGTTTTGTGTTTAATGCGAAAAAAGAACGTTAGTTTGAATAGTTTTATTAGTTTGTATTCAAAATGTGAGACTTTATTGCTTAAGTTCAATATTTCACCGAACTGATTGAATTTCAACGCAATTTATTATTGTTTTAATCGAGTGTGTAATATAAAATAACAGAACATGAATGATTACATGTGAAATTATTAAACACGATGAATAATCTATGAGTACATGAAAAACGAACATTAACCATGCATACAAATTGTCATCATAATAAAACGTAAATTAGATTTTTTAATTCAACAAGTGCATTTTCTTTGTTTATTGCGAGAGATATTTAAACTTTGCTGAGACAAGAAATTTATATCGTATATATTTCAACAATAAAAATATATGTAAGACACTGGATGCTGCCGTTGAAGCAAATTTGAAATTTATCGATTTCATTAATTTATATGTTTTTCTACCAAAATCGATATTCTTATTTATGACAAGAAGGGTGAAACGTAGTGTTTTTTCACATAAGAAATATTTAAATTTACTTTAAGCACTCCGATGATTTCAGCTGTTTAAACTCAGCTTGCGATAGTTTAGCAATCGGCTCCCATCTCTAGCAAAGCGCCGTATTTGTACTTGAGAGCAGTCTGGTCACACTGCGCATAGCCACAAAATGGAAAAATAATCATAAATAAAAATAAGCAATTTGAGACGGCAGTTTTAAACAGTTTAAACGCAACGCACGCACACACTAATGTGCATTTACGAACAGGGGCAAACAACGTTAACGCTTACATTTAGCAGCGCTGCAGCGACCAGTGCGGAACAAGCCAATCTGCAAACAACAAACACAACAACAAGACAAAATTTCATCATCATCCGCAGCGAAATCTGGAGTTGAGTTGAGTCCGAGTTGATTCCGAGTTGAGCTGAGTTGAGTTGCCATGTCAGCTCCACTCATACGAAACGTGCCGTATTTGAAGCAGCAGCTAACGGCCCTGCTGCACAACACATCGCCGGTGATAACGCTCATCTGTCTGGTGACCACCTTTGGCTATCTGCTCTCCTTCTCCGAGAAGGCCGTCCTTCTGCTTAGCGTGACGCCCGGATCCTTTCTGCCCAATGGCAAATTTTGGATATGGACAGCGTTCACGTTCTGCTTCATCGAGCTGCACTGGTGGGAAGTTATTGTCGATGTGGTCACCGTTGGGCTGTGCGGCAAAATGCTGGAGCCCCTCTGGGGTCAATTCGAAATGTTCAAGTTCTTTGCGCTGAGCAACTTTGGCGTCTCGCTGCTGACGACCCTTTATTATCTGTTCTACTATATAGTCACGAGGAATCCAACAATACTATTTGATGTGCACATCCATGGCTTGGCCGGCTACGTGGCTGGCATCTGTGTGGCCGTGCGGCAAATAATGCCCGATCATCTAATCTTCAAGACTCGCTACGGACGCCTGACCAATCGGTGCGTAGATCCATCTATATATATTCCCTACAATCTTCTAGAGAGGCTCATAAAATTGAGTAAAAATTTGAATTTTGCCACGCAAACATTTTTGAATAACTGCTCGGATTCATTTCAGCAATGTGCCACTGACGGTGCTCATCCTGGCCATCATTGGCTGGGCCATTGGCATGCTGGACGGCACATATCCAGCCATGTTCGCCTCGGGCGCCATTGTCTCCTGGATCTATTTGCGTTTCTATCAGCATCATCCGAACGGACGTGGTGACAGCTCCGAGAGCTTCACCTTCGTCAGCTTCTTTCCGAATGTGACGCAGCCGTTCATCAGCATTCTCGTCAATCCCATCTACAATTGTTGTCTGCGTGTGGGCGTGGTCAAAACGCCCACACCTCTGCGTTCCATTTCGACGGCCAGCTTGACGTCGATCTCTGTGCAGATGCCCGGAGTGGATCCACATGATATTGAGCGCAGGCGGTGAGTAATTAAGGATATACAAGGATATATTGATGTGATTTCAAAAAAATGTACAAAAAGTGAAAAGATTTATAAAATTCAATCAATCATCAAATTTAAAATTAAATTAGAAGAATTTACAAGATTTATAGCATATTACAGTCGAACTTGCCTACAGTGAACTTTATCACAGCTAAGTTGCAACTTTTGTGAATTAGCGAATGAATGAAGTAAAATCTATATATATCGAAAATATAGATTGCTTATCTATTGATAAGCTCGACTGTATATGATTTATGTATCATGTAAATATGATTTATTTCTTTACTAATTGAAATTGTATTGTTTTTTTTTAGGCAAATTGCGCTCAAAGCTCTCAGCGAGCGACTTAAGGCCACGGACTCCACGCGACATGCTGCGCTGCCGAAATCGTTTCCACAGCAGCCACATCAGCAACAGCAGCAGCATCATCAGCAGTCGCAGCACAAGCATCATAGTCACAGCCATGGTGCTGGGCATGGACATAGTCATGGCCATGGGACGGCACATGGGCATGGACACAGTCATGGCAGTCATGCGGCGCAGGCAGCGCAACCAGACTTTGTCAAACCAGACGCACAGCAGCAGCCGATAACGACGGCGCGCTCGGAGCCGCGCATGATAAGCACGATGAGCACGATTGCAATACCAATGCCAGCGCCGCCGCCCAAACAGGAGCCGAAAGTGGTGGCGGAGGAGGAGGAGGAGGAGCAGCTGCCGCTGTTGCCGCCGCCAGCTGCGATAAGTCCGCGGAACACGCTCATCGATCTGGATGGGGGAGAGTCAGCCTAGACAGTTTATTACTTTAACATAAATGAATTTGTTTGGATATTTGCAATGATCTGCTAATGATGATTACGATGATTAATATTATAATTATTATTATTATTATGTGTATAACTGCAACAAGTGCGTGCGCTAATTAACTGTATTTACTAATTACTATTCGCTTAAATAATTGCTTGCTCTCCAAGCTATGCCACCAGAAAAGCACCAACCACGAAACCTTCCATCAATATAGGCGCCTCTTGTAGTACCTACATACATACATATATATACACATTTATATATATACACGCATAATTTCTGTTGTAGTGTTTACCTGTATTGAGAGAGAAAAAAACAAAAATCAAACGAACAATTGCTTTATTTAGTTTATAACATTACTGTAAATATATTTAAAAGCCCAAAAAAAGATTTTTTGCTCATACAATTTCAAATTATCTGCTAAACAGTTCTGGAGTTATGCATATATAAATAATGTGAATAATTCAACATTTGCAATTTGGGAAGATCACAAGCTTAATCGCATAAACATCAAAAGTTGACCCGCTACTTTAAAATACTTGCGAAAAGTGCATGCGATAGTTATCGCACATCACTAATATCGATTCACCAATTGGATTCGCATTGGGGCTATTGGCCGTCGTGTGCGCTTTGTATTTGCTTAGATCTTTTTTGTTTGTTTTGAATGTGTGTCTACATAAACGTATGTCGCGCAAAACCAACAACAACAAGTCACAATAAAATGTTGCCTTAAATACCGACGGATTGCAAGTGGTTAACACACTGTGTAAATACGGGTTAATCGTTGCGGATGCATAACGGGGGCCCTTCAGCAGCGATGGGTCTCAACGGCAATAGCAGTGAGCAACAACACAAAACTAGGCACACAAATGGCCTCCTCCATCCAAATGGTAAGCTCACAATTTTGTGATAACGCCAGCGACAAATCAAAACGAAAGATAAGCCAGAACAAAAAGAAGGCAACGTTAAACGAGCAACGTAATGTGCATAAACAAATCCAACTTATCGCTTCACACACGCTTTCACGTGTACATGTTTATGTGTGTGCATGTGTATATTTCTGTGTGTGTGTGTGTGGGTGTGTCTGAGTCTTGCGGTATATTGCCAACGTAGTGCAGCCGACCAGTGTTGCCGATTAACTTCTTCCACGTCATAAGTAACACTGAGACGAACATTTGGTAGCAGTATTATGACTTGAATATGCAATTGCTGAGTGTTATTTTTTTATATTAGCATCTCTGTTTTTTTCCGTTGGCAGCACTATTCGCCACAGCAAGAGACAATCAACTGAAAACCAAACAAACCGGCCACAATTCAACTTTTGACAATTTGCATTATCTTCCACTCCTATTTCCAGCACAGAAACTAGTTCGCATTGAATCAAACTTGTTTGTACCAGGAACTTAAACTGGATAACTGGGTTAGGTTGGTCCGCCCTTATTTATTAATGATATATTCGATTGTATATGCTTTCACATAGAGTTCTTCAGGGTCGTTTAACTGCGGAAAATTTGCCATGCACCAATCCCATTAACGAAGCGAAATGTAAACGATTTGTTCAACTAGCTCAAAAAGTATTCCACAGAAAGTGCGGTTTTATTTATATTATTAGTAAAATAATTTTCAGCGCAGCTTTGTCATAAAAGCTTTCTATTTGTATTTGTGTCTTTTGCCGATTTCGCCCATGTCCAAAATTTAGCATGTTATAATTAATAACTTCTTGTGCAAAACAAACTAACTCAAAAAACTTCAAAATTAATAATGATTTCGTGTCTTCTTTGCAACTTTACATAAGCGCTCGCCAAAAAAATAGCGTGATTAATGCTGACTAATAAATAATGAAAATATTACGGAATGATTTCTGTTCGTGCAAATACTTATTCAATATTGAATATTTCTACTGGTTTTCAAATCACTGGCAAAATTGCGTTGCGGCTTAGATATTAGAAGATTTCATTCATTAGCCTGGTTCATTTGAATATCTTAAGATTTGCTGTTCGAATCAAAAAAAGTTTTACTGAATATTCTATTATCACAATTTTGTCTACTACTCGTGATCTATTTCAAGCCAGAGACTTTTATAACAATGTCGCTATATTTAAATATTATAAATTAATATATTGTATTTTTGACATGATGTTCAAATAATTCGCAAATTATTGTCTTCACATTTATTTTACTGCCCACGTGTGTATATATATATATATATATTTATATATATATATATATAAATAACAAAGAAATATTTCTTGCATTGAATAATTGTTATATTAAATAACATATCAAAATTAATAGGAAATTTGTTGCAACTGTTCGTAATGCATCTTTTCTATTTCTATGAAGGCCTTTTTTACAGACTTTTAAATACACGCAAATGCATATGTATGTATGTGTGTGCACACATACATATATGCCTAACATCAGCCCACCGCAGACAGACAACATGTATTTGAAAGCGCTTCAAAACGCACACACACACACACACACAGTCGCATACTCTTGTTCGTTTACACACATGCGCTCCTGCCATTCAAGCGGCGGCGTTAACATTAACGCTACCGTCAACGCCAACGCCAACTGCGGCGCCAACGTCAGCTCCACTTTGGAGAGCAAGAAAAACCATCGACGGCTTTGGATTGGCGCTCAGTGGCGCATTGGTGACTACGTATGACGGTTCGTGTTGCTGTCAGCTGCGTTTCCGCTCTTGCCATTATCAAATTAGTATTTATCGCGCTCAGCAAAACACAAAACAAATACAAATAAAAACGAACCGTCAACAAATTTGAACATTTGGCAGCTAATTTTCTATTTGCTATCTGTTTCTTCAACAACTACTCTGTTGGAACAGCTGTTAAGTTGACTCCGGTTCCGACTTCGACTCCAACGATGGAAAGCCAGTTGATGCAGCTAAAATCGCGACTCGCCCAGGTGGGGCAGGAGCATTTGCTAAAGTTTTGGCCAGAGCTCAATACGGAGCAGCGTGCGAGTCTGGTGCGCGACATCGAGGAGCTCAACTTGGATGAAATCAAGCAATATTTCGATCGTGCCACAATTTCAATGAACGAGAACAGCGTCAAGCTCGATGATCGCCTGCAGCCCATACCCGATGGCAAAATTCTGTCCATTGCTGGCACCACCGAGGACAAACTGAATGTGTATCGGGAGGAGGGTCTCCAACAGATTAGCAACGGACGTGTCGCTGTACTGCTCATGGCAGGTGGTCAAGGTGAGTTTTATATAAAAGTGTATAAGTATATGTTATTAATTAATCACAGCATTAATTATTTCGATTAGAATCGAAATGCGTTTCAGCTAAGTTATTTGTCACAATCTGGCGAGTTCTATAACGAAGTTCTTTGCCTTATCTGTAATTAACTCTCTTGAAAATGTACTAATATTGTAATTGATTTATATATATCTATAACGATATATATATTCCCGTATTCGTGTTGGTCCAGCTTGAGAAAACTGACTCAGAACGTTAAAAGCATTTTTATCTAGAACCAATAATTGCATTCGGAAATAGTCCTATCATATAAATCAATTAAATGGAAAGCAATCTAATGTTTTCTAACTGACTCAGTGATACGTGACTGGTAATAAATGTGCAGTCTAATCGGTAATTGATATATCTTTATGAACTTAGCAGTTAATTGCCACAAAGAAAACGTTTCTATATGTTATCATTTGATATGTGTTTATGTGGATTTCATTTAGTCAAAAAATAAAATGAATTAGGAAATAACTCCCGTAACTAGTAGTTTATCAGCCTTATGAAATAGTGATTCTTATAAATAATTAATTTTACTTTCATTGAGAAAGCTTCAAAACTGAAGAACAAGTTCGCAGAGAAACAAAAGAAACTATATATACTATATATTATACATTATATACTAATTCATGATAAAATTAAAAATTATGTATTGGTGTTTTATAACTATTAACTTCAAGTCATGCGCTGGAGTCTATCTGGTTTATATATAGACAGCTGAACGGATATGCCAATATCTCGATGGTGTTTTTTTCCCCATTACTATTTCTTACATTTCAACAATTTTCAAATTGCGTGATACTCTTAACAAATATTCATGATAGATATATGTATTTGTTTCTGTTTTTTTTCGCTTGTTTGATAGTGATCTTTTAGATAAGGGAAACAAAGTAAACATATCTGGCAGTCACACAGAAAAACAGTTGTGTATGAAAACGAATTCTTTTTAAATTCATTTTTTGTTGCACTTGCAGACTGAATGTGAAGGCAGTCATTGAGTTATTTTTAATTATGATGCAATAAGGAAAGAGAAAACAACTTTAGCAACCTTCCTAACCCCCTTCCACACCCCTTCCCATCTTTGAAATTGTATCTGTGTGTGTGTGTCTGTGTGGCTAAAGAGCTAATTAGCTTTGGTATAAAAATGCTCCATCAAACGCACACACACACATACAAGTGGACTAGATGTAAAGCTCTCTCACACACACACGCACACTTAAGCTGCGCATTCGTTGTTGTTTGAAATTCAGTGCGCAAGACACGGCATGCAATAACAATTTAACCCATTCTTGCACCATTCAGTTTCAGTCGCACTCTTTGTGTCTCAGTCTGTCTGTCTCTTTTTGTTGCCTTTCATTTTTTGAGCGGTGCGCGCAGCATTTGACATTTCCCGTTTGTTTTTTCAAACATTGCTCACACCACATATTAAAGTTAACGTTTGTTATATGTAAGTATGTGCATAACGTACACACACATTACGTATTTCGTGCACGTAACGTAAACGAAGAACGGTTTAAGTTGTGCGCCGCTGCAGCTGAAAACATTTTGGCTTCTGTTATCGATATCGCAATGTTAAGTGTTCTTTTAACTCTGCTGACGTAAAACTCTTTGAACAAGTTAATATTTTAAAACCGGTAGTATGCATGTAGTTTGTGACCTTATGACGGGTTTGTATGTTAAACAGCTACAAGAGTGGCAACAAAAAAACAAAAAAAAAAGAAAGAAATATTTATAAGTAATACAAGCTTTAAAGGTCAACCGGCTGGTGGGATAGCAACAAAAAATATTATAAATGCTGACAGAATTTGTCACTTCAGCATATATAGATATTTAATTTTCGATTGTTATGGAAATTCGGGTATATTTGATAAGTTGGATAAAATGAGGAGGCTTAAAAATATATATGGGGCAAATTTTCCTTTGCAATATCTACAAATAGCAATAAATTTGACCATTTCAGAATGGCTCAATTAAGATTGCTGATTTTTATCAGTGCAATTAAAAGCTAATCGTTAGAATTGAAAACTGCGATTTCGGCAGCTGTTCAAGATATTAAAAATGAGATTAAAAGCTGCAAATTCATATTACTTCACACTCAAAAAAAGAGTATATAAATAAATATTTCTTACATATTTAGTTTAATTTTAATTTATAAACTAAATTATATTTTGAACTTGATTTATTTTTTATATTTTAAATAAATAAAAAATAGATATACATATATAAATATATATTAAATATTGATAATGTGAACAACTTTGTGGTTGCAGGCACACGACTTGGCTTCGATCAGCCCAAGGGGATGTACGATGTGGGTCTGGAGTCGCACAAGACGCTGTTTCGCATCCAGGCGGAGCGGATACTTAAGGTGGAGCAGCTGGCAAAGGAGGTGGCCGGCAAGCGGGGCCACATCGTTTGGTACATCATGACGTCGGAGCACACAAAGCAGCCGACCCTCGACTACTTTGCGGCCAACAACTATTTTGGATTGAGCGAGGAGCAAGTGCTGCTCTTCGAGCAGGGTTCGCTGCCCTGCTTTGACTACGATGGACGCATCATTCTCGATGAGAAGCATCGCGTTTCGCGCTCACCGGACGGCAATGGGGGCATCTATCGCGCCATGGAACGCTCGGGTGTTTTGGATGATATGCAACAGCGTGGCATACTCTATGTGCATGCGCACAGCGTGGACAACATTCTGATTAAGGTCGCTGACCCCATTTTCATTGGTTACTGTGTGCAGGAGCAGGCCGATTGTGCCGCCAAAGTGGTGGAGAAATCGTCACCCAACGAGGCGGTCGGTGTCGTTGCCATTGTCGATGGCAAATACCAGGTGGTGGAGTACAGTGAAATCTCGGCCAAGACGGCCGAGATGAGCAACGCGAAGGGACGTCTAACATTTAGCGCTGGCAACATATGCAATCACTTCTTTTCGGCCGCGTTTCTCAACAAGATCGGCCGCACCTATGAGCAGGAACTGAAGCTGCACGTGGCCAAAAAGAAGATACCGTTTGTAGACAATGCCGGCAAACGGCTGACGCCCGACAAACCGAATGGCATTAAGATCGAGAAGTTCGTCTTCGATGTCTTCGAGTTTGCCGAGAAGTTTGTGGTAATGGAAGTGCCTCGGGACGAGGAGTTCAGCGCACTGAAGAATGCCGATGCGGCTGGCAAGGATTGCCCCAGCACAGCACGCGCCGACCTACATCGGCTGCATCGTAAATATATCAAAAATGCTGGTGGCATGGTGCACGGTGAGATTTGTGAGATTTCGCCGCTTGTCAGCTATGCTGGAGAGAATCTCGCTCAACTCGTTGGTGGCAAATCGTTTACCAGTCCCGTTTATCTCTGCGATCCCATGCAAGGACATCTGTAGGCCACACACACACACACACACACACATATGTACATATAGACTGATGAATGTGTTTAGTTTCTGTATACAAAACTTGGTTCATCGAAAAATTCCATAGTTTTTCAGTACTTAAGCGCAACTATTTGATTTTTACATTTTAGTTGCGAATATTTTGTTTTATCTTTAGTTTTCATTCTCTGTGCAATCGGAATAGAATTATGTATAAATATATATATATATATCTGATGTATACAATATAATATTTGCATATATTAATGTTTGTAAAATACTATTTCACAAAGTTTGTTTAATTACAATTGTGTTTAATTATATTGAGTGCCTTTGACTTCCAAATGGTTGATTTTTGTTAAAGATTGCTCAGTGAGATTGGATGACTTTCCTATCAATAACATCTCCATTACATAACGTTACTTTATGGAGCAATATATTAAAATCAGTACCGGAAACCCCCCAAAAATAAGTTGATGTCATCGGTTTCTGATAGAATAAAATCGGGTTTTAGAACCGAAGGAATAATAATATATATTCCTGATGAGATCAAAGATGCTTCCTTACGTCTGGTTTCTACAGCTGCTGTGCTCATACACTCAAAAAAAATCCTATATCCTATTTGTGCCTTTTTTTCCAAGAATCACCAAGAAAGTAAAATTTAAAAAATGCAGTTTTTTTCTTGACTTAATTTCAGTTTACAAATTTATTGAAATTTGGAAAATATAAGTCTAATTTTCACGGGTTTTTCTTCATATGTGCACAAAAAAATTCTTTTATTCTTAGTATTTTAAAGATATCACATATAAAAACATTTTGAAATAGTTTTTATAAATTCATATAATTAAGTTGAAAGAACTTACGATTTTACAACGACTCAGGCAGACTATATATTTATTCCAATAAGAAATCGGAGTCTGTAAATTTCATCACTTATTTCTGAATTTAAAAAAAGAGTTTTTCGAATCGAATATTCTTTAAAAATATATATATATTTTAATTTATGGCAAGCCTTTAAAAATTAATGCCAAAAACAAACAAAAAATTGATTTCCTCAAGTTCAGACCAATTTTTTTTTTCAGTGTATTAATGTTTAACAGTTAAAGTTAAAAAACGAAGACTCTTCAAATGATTCTGAGTACAAAAATCCATTTGCCTTTGTTATAAAAATTTGGTAAATGGAAAACGTTTGACTTTATTTGGGAAAACATTTGATGGAGGGCACCACCTCCTCGATCCATTCGATGCTGATTTCGGTGACCTGGCGCAGAAAATTGTGCTCCGTTTGCACCATTTCCGTGAAGAGGATGCACTGCGGCTTGTATTTGCCATGGAGCACACTGGATGGATGGATCTTGGCCTTGACACGGCCACTGAGCGTCAAGTAGTGTCCCTCCTTCTGCAGCAGGGCGACGTTCTCAAAGAGACCCGCCACCAGGCACTTCTTGACCGCATCCGTATTGTCGCCGCCACAGCTGTTAAAGGCCAAATTGAGCCGTGCACTGATCTCGGCCAGCTGATTGCGCACATTGCGGGCATAGGTTAGGTTCCTTATGTTGAGGAAGTTGTCGTGGCACCAAATCTTCGGCTTATCCGTCTTCTGGAAGGTGCTGAAGACATTGAGCAGCGTCAGGTGATCACCGTGCTTGGACTGAAACTTGGCATGCGCCAAGGCGGCCAGTTCGCTTTTGTCCGTGTGGCCAATGAAGACATTGTCGCTGGACAGCGCCGCCACCAGGCTGAGCATCTCCTCCATGCAGCCAAAGCTGGGCGCCGACAGCAGCAGCTTGGCATAGCGCGGATCTAGCGGAAATTGGGCCATCCAACGGCCCGTCGTTGTGATGACCAATGGCGCCGTGGAGCCACCTCCCTTGATGGCGCCCAGTTGCTCCAGCGATCTGTGGGCACTGCTGATACCTTCCGCTGGCGGCGCATCGATGAAATCGAAGTTGCTGCAATCGATGCCCAAGGCGAGCAGCTGCAAAACGGTCGAGGTTAAATTGCTGCGCAAGATTTCGGGCAGCGAGGTGGCGCGAAACTGTTCCATGCTCGCCTGGGAATAGGTGCGATAACATTTCCCAGGCGCATCTCGTCCGGCGCGACCACAGCGCTGCCAGGCCTGAGCCTGCGAGATGCGCACCGTTTTCAGCAGCTCCAAGCCGGTGGCGGGATTAAACGACTTCTCCTTGACATAGCCACAATCGATGACACACCGGATGCCCGGTATGGTAATCGATGTCTCCGCTATATTCGTGGCCAGCACAATTTTGCGCGTGTTCGCTGGAACGGGCAGGAAGCACTCCAGCTGCTTGCCCTGCGACAGCTGGGCGTACAAGGTGAACACTCGCACATCTGACGGACCCGTATTGTTGATCCTCGCCAGCTGGCGTATCTGCTGGGCCAGCGCCTCAATCTCCTCCTGGCCGGTGAGGAAAATCAGCACATCATGATTGATCGGCTCGTGGCGATGGATATCGAAAAGGGTGACCAGTGCGGCGTGTATATAATCCTCCTGGCTATCCTTGGCGTGCAGCACACGCACCGGATGCGTACGTCCCTCCAGATACATGCCGCGCACACCAAAATACTGCCCAAAATGATCGATGTCCATCGTGGCCGAGCTGACGATGATCTTCAGCTTGGGCAGCCGCTGTTTGGCGCGCTCCAGCTGCGCGTGCTTCACAATGCCAAACAGCACATCCGCATTCACCGTCCGTTCGTGGGCCTCGTCCAACATGATCGCCGCGTATTTGCGCAGCAGGCGATCACCGATCGCCTCGCGCAACAGGATGCCATCGGTCATGTAGCGGATGCGGGTCCGTTCCGTTGTGGCATCCTCGAATCGGACCGTATAGCCGACCGTCTCGCCAACGCCAGTCGCCAGCTCCTGGGCGACGCGCTTCGCAATGGTGATGGCTGCCACACGACGTGGCTGCGTGATGCCAATGATGCCGCCGTTCGCATAGCCCGCCTGCAACAGAAATTGTGGTATTTGGGTCGTTTTGCCGCTGCCCGTTTCGCCCATGATCAGCAGGGTGTCGTTCGCCTCCAGCTCCTTGAGTATGCGTTGCCGGCAATTGTAGACGGGCAGCGATCGGCGCTCCTGATCAATGCTGATCCGCTTGTTGCCGCTGTTGCCAGCCAACACATTCTTGTAAAGATTCGGCTTCGGCTGCTGGCTGTAATTGTTGTTGTTTGGTTTCTTTATTGCATTCTGCTCCTTCATCGGCTCCACTTTGCGCTTGGCGGGAAATGCGCTTGAGATGCCAGCAGAGCCGTTGCTATTGATCAAATATTTGGATTCCATGTTGCGCAAATTCTAGTGCAAAAATAATACAAATAAGTTTGTTGCCACTTTTTGTGTAAACAGCGAAAGCTGACCAGCCGCAATATTTGCTATTTGCGCAGCTGTTGATAGCAACAATTATTTACCTGCGCATTGGTCCTCGATTGTCAAGTTTATCGCCTTGTAAATATTGCTTTTTAAATAACTAACACAAAATGCGTCCGCAAATCACAGATGATGATGTAGAGGCGTGTAGTGGGGAAATGGGGGGCAACACAAGCGCTCCACGCTTGTGACTTAGTGATGTGCAAAAACAGCCAAGTTTATCGATTCACTGAAGGTTCACCTCGTTCCGATAACAGAAATCTTAACTTGATGAATATGAAGATGAAATTGAATAAATATGATGATACATATATTTCAAGTTTGTACTTATGTATTTTAATATTATCAAAATGTTTGCCAACATATTTTCTATATTTTTTACAATTTCGCAACATTAAATGCGAACTGCAGCTGAATTCTGGAGTGCCTTGCAAGACATGTAAAATTAATGTTTGTTTTTAATTTTTTCTTACGAGAGATGTAAAATCTCGTCACTTCCACACGTTGTAAGCCTGTAAATATTCCACTACATTCACACAATACACCAATTTTATATTAAATCTTGCCGCGCACAAATAAATAATGGGAACAATTAGGCAAAATTCTGTTTTCGAGGCCGGCTACGTTAAAATACCCGCTTAATCGATAAGTGCGCATCTCCAATGTACGCGTCTCGCGCTGACTGACAAATCAAACAGCTGCTTTCCATCTGTGCGTATTTTTCACAACACTTTTGCCTGCCCCCCAAAAAATTTGCCACATTTTCCCGGAAAGAATATTAGAGAAAGGAAAAAATGGTTGCTGGCGGCGCATCAGACACGGGTGGCGTGAAGCCCATGGCCATAGCGGGCCGGATGGTGCGCGAACGCGAGCGCCTAATTGGCATGTCGCCGGACGAACGCGCCTGGCGCAAACAGTGGCTCAAGGATCAGGAACTGCATCACGGGCCACGCAAGGTGCCCGCCTTGGAGCTGGAGTTAAACAATCCCATTAAGCGCATCTATCGCGCACCCTTGGACAAGATTTGCAGCATTCTGACGCCGGCGCTGGTAAAACCCAATTATTATGTAATCATATCAAATGTTTTATAAATCTCAACGAATCCTGCTTTTTAGGGCTTCCAACGGGCTTACACCGTGCGCTATTGGACAGGAAAGGCGCTGATTGCTCTGACGGGCATCTATGCGGGCGCTTACTACTTCAAATACAATCAAAATGTAAGCAGAAAATTCTACATTATTTGGAGCATAACAATAATCATTTTGTGCATTGGTTTTTAGGATTGGACTCGCAAGGGTGGCTGGCGTGTGATTTCCTCGCGCAAGGCTTGTGTGCCCGGCGACGAGGGTTATCCCCGTGTCTCCGATCGCTCCGCGCCCTCCGATTATGCTGCGCGTGGCTTCAAGCAATCCCCCATCTAAGTGGAGATGCCAACGATGCCTTTTCTTAAGTTCATAATATAAAATAATGTTAGCAAAACGCAATCGCAATAAACATGGAAAGAGAAACACAAACAGAAACAGAAACAGAATCAGTCGCAAGTCAATTTGTCCGTGGCTCGTTTTTCTGCTGCGTTTGGCAAAAAATTTCTTTTTTCTTTCTTTCTTTTTTTGCAGCGTTTTGTAAACAGCTTTTCAAGCATTTTTCAGCAGCTGAACTCAATTATTTTAATCGCTGCTTTTCTTTTATTGTGATTTTCGAGTTGGCCAGCGCTAAATCATCAAAGCGCATAATTTTGTGTTTTAAATTTGATTTTTTTTTAAACATTTAGTTAACAAAATGAATCATTTGAAAATTATCATAAATCAATTCGCGTACAAAAAAATATTAAACACAAAAGTTTCAACAAAAATAAAAGTGTAAATTTACTGATTCATTAGGCATTACATTTTTAAATTTTGAATTAAAGTGAACCGCACTTCATATATAAATATTTTCCAGTGATATTGGGTTTTAATTAAAATACCCTTAAATCGTGAATTTAACGTTTCCAAAATTGATTTACCTATAAAATAAAGCGTTACCAGACTTTTTATGCAAGTGATCATAATTCACAATTTGCGTGTGCTTTTTATAAATAGCGTAATAAAATGACAATGAAAATGTGATTATTAGTGCAAAGTTTTTGCAATGATTTATTCATGATAGAAGCATATCAGAATTCTATATTAATAATTAACTTTAAATTGGCCCGCTGATCGTGGGCATGCAATGTTTACATCGTTCGCTGTGAATGGCATTGTAGAGTGTGCTAAAAGAAAACATCGCTTAAGCGATGAGTATCGATCATCACTAACGGAAAATGCTCTTCTGTTTCGGTATTCTCTCTTCCACACGGAGACATCGACAGCGCAGTTCACTTGAATTCATCTCTGGAAACTCTGCGAAAAGGCACCAATTTATTTGCTCGAATTGTGGAGCTAAAACCATACACGAAACCACACACAACATTTTAAAAAACACACATTTGGCCTTGACTAAGCCGGCATAAGGTAAAAGGGAAAAAAAGAAACGAAAAAAGCCAACAAACTCTTTACGGATTGTGTGTGTGTGTGCGAGTGTGTGTGGCTGTGTGTTTGTGTGTGTGTGCAATTTATTTTTTCATCCGCGTGGAGCGCATTTTGGGTACTGAAACACACACATTTTGCTAACTGCGCGCGTGGCTTGCTGCTGCCAGGCATAAATTAAGAGCAACAAGCAACCCCCAAATGCAACAACAGCAAGAACAACAACTTGGACAACGAAAGTCTTCATCCGGAACAGGTGAGTTAGCCAATTAAACGCTGCTAAGCAGAAGCTGGCTCCAATTTTCGCACATTATTTCCCAAATTCTAATTCCAAATGAGATGCGTTTCATTTTTGGTAACACCTTTTTTTTTTTGTTAATTTTTTTTTGCTTTGTGTTTCACGAAGACTTTCGTAGCCGCAGTCGGCGTCGCTGTCAACGGTGCTTGTGCTGCGTCAGCTGTCACTTTTCTGTGTGTGAGAGAGCGCCTGACGTCGACGTAGCTTCCCGCGCGCGGGAAATTCACAACTTTGTCCATTCATAGCTTGCACAATTTTGCACTGATTTTTGTGCACTTAATCAAATTAGATTCTGCGAGTTTTTATCTGTGCAATGCATATGGATAGGCATAGGGTTTCAGTTAGAATAGCGACGGCAGCTGCCAGCAAAGTTGAAGCCAAAACGTTCAAAATGCTACAACAAAGTTGCCGTTGTTTGTTTGTGTTGTGAGCGGCGTTGCCATCAGGGCATAAAAAGTCTGCAAACGTAAACATTAAACAGACTCAACTAAATGGGAGTCATTTTCTATAAATTTGGAAGAAAACTAAAATAATTTACTTCCATAATGTCCAAAATGTGAATTTTAATTGAATTAAATCACGTTTAAGGGAATTTAAAGCGTTGGAAATGCAATTTTTGTTGTATGAAAATGTATTTTTAAATACTTTTGACAAATTCCATTATCCTTGTTCAGCTTGTGTTCAAAAAGTGTTAAATTGTAATTTTTGCTTGGGCAACGTTTTGTTTCTTTCTCTGCCCAGGTGGCAGCCTTAACAGCTGTAGCGAGGCAACGCCTGTTAAGTGAGCGCCACTAGAACGGCTGTTTCGCTCTCTCACACACACACACAGAGACAGGTCAACTGCCTGTTTGGCGCTTCAAACAGGAGCGTCACTTGCCGCCCGTTTCATTCAGTAAAATGTAACCAGTGGGAAGGGGAGAGGGATAAGCTGCTCCTGCTGCTTGCCACACGCATTCCACAACTTTTTGCTGACGTTTTTTTTTCTTTTGCGCGCTCGCGACTTGCGATTTTTCCCTCTGCTTTGCTTTGCGCTCTTTCTTAAATGTCAGTTGGCCTAACCAGCAACCACAACTACAACAACAACAAGCACAACTTGTGCCAATGTGTTTGTTGCATTTTTTTCATTCTGTCGCTGGATCTGCTTGCACACACATACAGCTATATGCTGCCTGCTGTTTCTGCTGCTGCTGCTGCTGTCAGCGCAGTCGTCGCTGTCGATCCGCTCTCTCGCTCTCTGTCGTTCTCTCTGCCGTCGAGCTATTTGCTGGCGATCAGTGATCACTGCTCAGCTGCTGCTTGGAGAAGTTCGTGGCCGGCGTGTGACGACGAATAAAAAATAATAAATCCATATATTTCAATTTTCAAGTGCAAAATTCAACTGCGAAATTCTAAGCACACATAAAACGCAACAAGTGTCCACAATTTAAAAGGTAACACAAACGATTGCTGTGCTGAAAATCTAAGAAAAAAATTAACTTGAGTTGTGTAAAAAAAAATTACGCGTGTGACAAGTGTGCCAAGTCTCATGTGTGTGCGATTGTGTGTGTGTGTGTCGTCGTGTCGCTGTGTCTTTGCATATTTTGCTACAAATACAACAAGCGACATCCCCCTCGAAAAAAAAATCATTGCTTTTTTGACAATCCCATTGGAAATAAGTTGGATTGTGCAGCATGCGAACTTGCATTTGCCAATTGGCCGCGTATTAGAACAGTTCAGTGAACCAACGCTGGGTGCATTATCGAATTGGAACTCCAACTGTAGTTGACCCAATTCAAATTGTCAGCATATTCGCAGCATTCACTTTATATTGTTGCTTTGCTTCAGGCTCTTTCTAATCAATTCGCATTTATTTCTATACGTCTATGTAAATATGTGTGTGTGAGTGTATATAAGTATATTTTGTGATGTCGGTCGTCGATTGCACTTTCCCGCCATTCGAATAGATTTTGGGCGGTAAAACAAAAATGCGCCAACCAAACGCCCAATTCGCGCCACTTTACGTGTGTGTTTCTCTCTTCAGCTTTTTTGTGACACACTCACACACGTCGACTGGGAGAGCGTAGAATGCTGCACAGGGAAACCAGCTCTCCCGTTTAGTTCCAATCAGAATAACTGAAGCGTCTCTGCTGCTGTCGCAGTCGCAGTCATCGTTAGCATTCGCCGTCGACGCCAGCTCAGTTCTCTGCTGCCACTTTTTCTTTCACCATTCTCTCAACTCGCACAATAATAACAAGAAACAAAAAAAAAAACTTAGTACACGACGAAGCCGACGTCGACGCTGACTGCGTGCTTTTGAGATATGCGCCGACGTGAAAAGTTCAAAGCGAAAAAAAAACATCGAATCGAACCTTTTGAAAACTTGACGAAAACGAAGCAAATGCACAAAGCGTAGAGCACAAGAGAAACAAAAAATAAATAAAATGAGTAACAGTCATAAGAAAAAGCGAGGCGGAGGGCAACTGAATTATGTCAAAAGTGGCGCAAAATCTTTAGGTACATTTGTACATATGTACATTTGTACATAGGATTTGGTGGTTGCCTCCTAGAGTTGGGACAGGTGACGAGATATCGCTCGTGGGTTTTAAGCTGCTGCCGCGTGGGGTTCATTGATATTAAAACACAAACACACGCATGCATACTAACACGTATTTGTATATATGAATGTGTGTGTGCTTTGGCATTTTTGTTTTAGTTTTTTGCTTCTATTTTTCCGGTTTCAATTTACCTGCTACAATTAGATTTTTTTGCGACTTTCTTTTTGCCTGCCAGTTTATAAATTGCGCTCTTTTTAATTTTGTTGCGTTGTGTTTTTTTCTTCGCGCTTTTTGTTTTTTGCTTATGTCATTTTACTTGGCTTTTTATGTTTTTTGTTCTTTCTTTGATTCAATACAAGAATTACAAAAGCACATTAAAATTACTTTTTATTATAAATTAAAGTTAAAGGTTTTTGTTTTGTAAATTATATTTTGCCATAGAATGTTTAGAATTTATTAGACTGTTAATTTTATATTATTATAGATATGTATTTATATTATCAAATATATTTTTTTTGGCTGTTTCATTTAATACTTGTCCTTGCGGCACATAATCAAACGAAACATTTTCATATATATTAAGGTAATTTGTTATATTTTCAACATCACCCGCTGATTTTGGCCTAACGACAAAATTCCAAGTAAAAGAATTTCTCAATTATAAATATTTGTGCATAGAGAAAAGGGAGGAGGAGCAGGAGATAGAGGAGGAGACTTGCTTACAAATATTAAATAGGATCGTGACTATCGCATATAAATCGAAAAGCATTTTTATTGTCCGACTGACGACGGCTTTGTCGAAAAAAGTGAAGATGATACGACGAAGCCTTAGCAGTGAGTGTGTGTGTGTGTGCGTGTGTGTGTTGTGTGTGGACCTGGACCAAGTAGTAGTGGGGAATGCAGCAGAAACAACAATGATAAACAGTTTCCAGTTATTCTCGTGCAAACACACAAAAGGCACAAAAGGATAGCAGCCAAAAACTGAGAGAGAGAGATCGGCAGAGAGGTAGAGCGAGAGAAAGAGAGGGAGGAAGGGAGAGCGATATAGACACGGATATGTGGCCACTTGAAGCAGTCGCATCCTTTTAAACACGACTGCTGCTAAATATAAACTAAATAATCAATTGAGCGCATCGTTGTATCTGTGTCTGTCTCTGTGTCTGTTTCTGTGTCTGGCCTAACGGCTACTTCAAGGCCGGCAATTCCTGGAACGCGGCTGTCCATTGAAGAACTTTTTTTTTTTTGTTCTGTGATTTGGTCGCCGCGTTACTTTCACACGCGCATTGCTGGGCAGACACATTTACATGTACATATGCATGTGCATATGTATGTGTTTATGTATATCCCAGCAGCGAAAGGAGCCCATTACGAGTATTCGATTCGTAATCTATACCAAATCGTATGTATGTGACTTAGAAGCTCCAGCAAAAAGCTCTGCATTCTCTTGTACGAATTACTAGCTAATGAATTATATTGTGTGCATACAGAATGCATTCCGTCATGTGGGGTCATTCACTATTTCGCTGCTGGGATGTATGTGAATTGGCGCAGGCGATCGCAAAGAGAAATATACATATGTATATATGTATGCAAATGTGTATGTATAAACTTATGTATGCATGTATGTGTATGCATGTGTGGGCAGTTGAAGAATTTGATGGTTATGTCTCCATCTCGAACCTTACAGAAGCTGATAGCTATGCAACTTTTAAGGGTCGTAAATATTTATTTATTTTTAAGATTAATTAATATTTAAGTAAGTTTTAGTAAGTTTAATGTACAGCTAACAATTTGGGTGCGTTATGAGATTTTTAAGGAATGCTATCGTATATATAAAAGAATCTTGTAACTTATTTACATAAAATTGACGACGACGACTTTGGTGCAGGCACTTAGAGTTCCAACTAATTGCAAACGGCGCACAGGCAACAGATCGACCACAAGGAGAGCGGACGCATTGGCATTGACAATCCAGGCAATTCATTCAACAGATACATAAGTCCATACATATATATATATATGTGTATAAATATATATGCATATGTACATTGTCTGTGTATGCATTTATCTTGAGTATCTTAGGAATGTATCTTTTCTCGTTGTGCAAGCGCAGCCCAAAATGCATGCAACAACAACAAACAACGCAAACACACACACACACATACACAAATATCATAGTAAGCACACCAAAAAAGGACGCACAAAAATTGCAGTTTTTAGTCGGCAGACAAGCTGAAGAAGTCGCCGCAGTAGAAGCGTCTCGGAATTCGGCAAGGGACCAGACCAGGGTCTCGAAACCATGGACCTGTTTTTAGTTGTGGCTCGCCCGCTCTCTGTCTCTCTATTTTGTTCTCTTTCTCTCTTCTCTCTCCATCTCGCTCTCTGCACATTTTGCGTGTTTTTCGTAATTTCGCTCTTTACCTCAAGTTGCGAGTTCGAGTTTTGAGTATCTTTTTCATTTCCTTGTGGGAAATTGTTACCTTCATATATACATACAATACATATATATATATATATATATATGTATATATATATATATCATTTTCTACATGCAACCAAAATATGAGCACTACAACAAATTTTTGTTTCCTCCTCCTGCTGCCGCTGAAAAATAATTCCAGTTAAATCCGTTCGCATCTCATTGTTGTTGACCTTGGCCTTCAGGTAAACAATTTACTTATGCGTCGTCTAATTAGGCCCTGGGAAGCTGGCAAGCGCCTTTCATGTTCTACTCCTATATATATTTATGCCCATACCTGTCGCCGCATAATTCTCGCAAACTGATAGCGAGAACTGACAGAGAGAATGAGAGAGAGAGGGAGGCAGACAGAGGAATCAGGTCTCCTGGCACAACTTAATCATCATTAGCGCTTCTTGCTTAATCTTTGTCTTGGGGACCTCCCCCAATGTTTGCTGATGCGATCATCATACATTTATCCCTGTTAGTATGTGATCAAAATGATTAAGATTTCAATCAGTTTTAATCTTTTTTCGTAACATTATTATTAATGTTAAATGTTTAAGACGATAGATTATCATAAAGTTAAGCAAAATTATGTTACAGGCGAAAGCAATCGAATCCAAACCCATAAAAAATATTTGTTTTCTGGATCTGTTCTGATCTTTTTATGTTTGCCAAAATATTTAAATGTTTGACAAAGTTGGAGCTTGAGATTTCAGTATCAAATATAGTTTAATAATAAATAAAAGTATTTAGACGCCAAAGCATTTACAAAGAATTTAACAAAATATATAGAAAACTATAAAAAGAAAAACCCAACGCGAAAAACAGGGTTGGAAATTTGTAATGTAACAAATGAAAAATAACGTCATAAAACGAAAGAAAGTAAAAGGCGGCAATTAATTAGTAGGCATATCCGCAATTAGTGTGAAAATGATGGTTGGCAAGCAGGCAAGAAAAATATAATAAAAAAAAAGAAAAGAAAATGGGAAATTGTGTAAGGAAAGACGATGGGCGGCAAAAGAAGGTGCAAGGCGAAAAGAAAGTCGTTAACTAAATAACAGTACAAATGGGGTAGTTATGCCCCGAGACCAGAGCCAGAGGAGGTGTCAGCAGTCCTGTCAGAGCATGCCAAACAAAAGCGGCACATAAATCGTGGCAAAAATAACGCCGGCCCATATGTCACACATCAGTTGAAGAAAACGGGGAAAACAGGAACTAGAAAACTATACAAAAAAGAGAGAAAAAAAAACAAAAACAGGGGAAACGCGACAGGATACGAATACGCGGAGCAATTAGCTCTGGCAAAGTCAATTGAAGGCGCAACTACAGCGAATTGAAAAGAAGTAAAAACTACAAATGATAAAACAAGAGTGTAAAACAAAGAGTGTGATCGACTAGCAGTTACCACGTGCACAGTACTAACATACTTAATATGTGTAAATTATTTTCTAAATTATATTTAAATTTTTTGGGGTTTTTATTTGATTTTTACATTATTTTCTTGTATACCCAAAAAAAAGGAAAGTTCAGAAGTTAACTATTTAAATACTTAAATATAGAAAAAAATAAAAATAAAAAATATTTATAAATAAATATTAAAGTAACAATAAAAGTTTGCGCATTTGTATGATACCCATTTCCAAGCATTTGTGTAAAGGGTATAAAAACAGGAGTTGTCCTTTGGCAGCAGCCTGCATGACGAGATAGAGAGAGAGAGAGAGAGACGGAGAGCGAGCAGAGCGAAGGGGGGCTTGTGTTCAACAGCTGCCACGGGCATTCACCTGCCCGCAGAGGCAAGAGGCAAGCGGCCAAGTGTCAGTCACAACAACAGGTGCATTGATCTCTCTAGCATATTAGAGGTCGATATAATTATGCGTCCGCCGCTTGTCGTAAAAACAAAAAAAAAAACAAAGAAAACTCCACGTTGACGTTGCGCATGCGTCGCTGAGTTTTTCGCTTCGCCCCACCCCCAAACAGCACCTGGCATCAACAGGAAAACCGGGCAGCTAGACACTTAATCGAGACTCGTGGAAATTCTTATAATTCTTGCATTGACTACCTGTCTAATCCAAACTTGACCCATGTGTGGCCGCATATTATCTTTCCAGTTTTCGTTTTCCCGTTTGTAATTTGAATATCTTTTTGGGCACGTCCATTTTACATCATAATAAAATGCAGCTAAATATTTACTTTGGTCTTTGCTAAAATACAACTCGAAATACATCGCTCAATATGTATATGTATTTAAGTATATATGTATGTGAGAAATGCTGTCCGCACGTAAACAAATTTGTTTTGGGTTTTGCCTTGGGCCACATGCTGTGCACAATGTTTTTGGTGCGTCCTTTGAAGGATCCTAACTATCGATAAGTTCTGTAAATCGATTAGTCTAAGCGTATGCCACATATGAATTATCTTTTATCCGCTGCGTTCACTTCTACGGATTTTTTCTTTTATTTATTTTTATTTATTTTATTATTTATTTTCAGTTCCTTTATTATAACCTGCCCATCAGTTACTGCTTTGTCGAGCAGCTCTACACACTTTAAACATTATTCACATACTATTCAAAACTTCAACGGCATTTCAAGGCCGTACAATTATGGATTTTAATGCCAAGAGGTGAGTTTTCCATTTATTTATATATTTTCCTTTCTCGTATTTTTTAAGGCAACTTTTAAATATATTTAATTTTATTTGTTGTGCATTATTATTATATTACATTTTTTTGCTTTTAATTTTTTTTATTGTAGGTATTTAAATACTTAATAAATATTAAATAAATATTGAAAAAAACTAGTTATAAAAATATTTATATTTATTTTTACATAATAAGTTAAGTTTCTTGGATTAAAATTGATAAAGATTTACAAATCTTAAGTTATTTTTTTTATTATTTAATTGTGAGGCCTTTTTTAAGAGTTATCTAATTTTTAATTAAGTTTGGCGACTCAAGATATTAATGACTTTTGTTCATTTTCTTGTCTTGTTCCTTGGCACTTCATGGTTGGGTGCATAGCTGCATCATTTTGACTTCCTTTTTAAACCGATCCCCGACAATTAACAGCTAAAACACAACTGTCTAATTCTAATGCATTTTTTTTGTTTTTCCTCTAACTGACTTCCTGGGGCGACAACGACATGCACTTCCTTAAGCCAAGTGACGACCACAACTATCCTGGTAGCCGCTGCTGTCGCCTTGGCCTCCCAAAATAAAAGGCGGCCAACGATGTTTATCTAATAACATTTTCGTAATTATAAAGTGACGGGCCAACTGGTTATGGGTGACTACCCGCAGTAGTAGCCCCTAGCCCCGAGCCCCGTGCTCAGTGTGATAATCTAAAATGCATTTTCACTGCAGACAGTCACAACTATGTTTCCCAAAAAAAAAGGACACAAATCGAACAGCTGTTGTTGTAGGTGTTAAAATAAAAGTGCACTCTGATAGCCAAGTGGCGCATCCGCATCGCATTCCGGCGCAGCACAGCAAAAATCGCCAGGCATGTGACATATATATATATAATATAGAGAAAAAAAGGTCCTGCGTGTGATTAGTAAATAATTGCGCGCGAAAAAGTCATTAGAAAACTGTTTAGTCGCTGTCAGTTGAGGTGACTCTGCGAGGGGCGGCTGCACAGCCCTTAGTGCCACATCATGTAGCTCGCATGTTGATAATGTTGTCACACACACACAAGCATAGTCTATACTTTGTGGTCATTTAGCTTTTGTTGCTTCCAAAATTAATTGTGTTTAATGCTGCCACCAGCCGATCCACGACACCACCCTCTTAAACTCCCACCCTGCGCGCTTCAATATAATTGCATAATTGCCCAGTCATTTGGGCATCGTCAGTTGCGACCCTCGCAACTGGGTCTGCTCTCCTCTGCTTCGATCACTTAAGTGATAGTCCATTTTATGGACATAATTCGTGGTCAGACATGTGTGCGACATTATTATTATAGTATTGGAATGTGTTGCGACACACAACTATAACGGAATTCTCTTAATCATCAACTGATCAACTTGAATACTTTTTGAGGTTATATTGCGGACAAATACTGCTGCATACTTTTGAGGGCAGCCTAATTTTTTAGAGTTTGCATCGTGGAAATGATTAGAAATTAAAAAACAAAGTTAATTAAAGGATATCTGCATTTGTATAAGCAAGTCTGTGAAATAAGGTATCATAAATCACTTTAAGAAAATTAAATTAACAAGATATTAAACAAATTGAGAAAGTAATCTAATTTTTTTGGTTTTGTAAACATTTCTGCTTATTTAAAATAATTTTTGGCAAACTAAGTTTAGTTACCTAAAGCATTAAATGAAATTTTATATTTTATTGAAATTATAAATATTTTATTTGAATTGACTTACACAAAAACAATAAGAACTAATTGCTTTTTAAGTTAAATGTTTTTTGTTGGACAGATTAAAATTAATTAATTATATTTCTCATTTATTTTTTCGCTTAAAAATTACAGTTTTTATTATTTGTTTTGAACATGGTTATACTTTTTTATGGTTTTCATAATATTCATAATTTTTTTCATCTAAATCTTAAATATAACTAAAATGCACAAAATAATGCAAGTATTACAATATATTTAACAATTTATTTTTTATTTATTTATAATTTATATTTGATTATTTTATGAGCTTCTCTCTTTGCTTGCAAAACAATCAATATGTAATGCATATTTGAAATGCATATTTTCCCACCTTTCTCTGAGCCTCATTGATTGTCACACAGACAGCAGCTACCCCTGGAGACATTCCTGGAGCTCGTTCCACGGTTAAGATTGCGCTAAGAAGCTACAGCTGCCGCTTTCTACCTACATTTTCACACCCAAATAAATGCCAGCGATGAATTTTTCCACGCTGCCAAAGAGCATTTCAAAATATTATACGAACTTTCACCGGCGCTGATCAACATTGACAAATTTTCCTTGATTTGAACCTTTAACCGAGCACCGAGGCACCCTAGTGACCCAACGTTGAGAAAAAACAGAGGAAAAACTTTTGAGTGCGGTGTGTAGCACGTACGCACCATTAGTCTGTAGCAGACCCATTTCTTTTTACCATAACTCATTTCTAAGCGACTCCATTTCCTTGTAATTTACTACGTGATTACTTTTTCTTGTTCATTAAACCATTAAACGCGATCGATAAGGCAGCGCGCAAAGGAATCCTTTGGTCAAATCCAAAAAAAAAAAAGGGCTTAGCATCGAACTGTGTGTGCAGCAGCCCCTTTCCAAGCCAATACCCTTGCAAGGAGTCTTTCAATTTGATCCCCAAATATGTAACACTTTGAGAAAGAGGCATCTTAATAGAATGGAAATTTATGGTGAAATGGATATTTATTATTGGGACTATATCAGTCTTTGTGGGAAACTATGTTGTAGGAAAATCCACATTTTTGCTGCTTCTTTTTTTAAATGCATATATTTTAAAAAATATTACAAATATTTACAGTTTTTAAAGAAACATTTCAAAAACCTCTTGAGCTAATCTACAAGTGAGTAGAAATTTCTTAAGATAGAAGTTCAAAGAAATAATGAATTGAGAGCACAACAATTTTAAGATGACTATTTTAAGATGATAATACAAGTACAACTGTCTGCAAGGGTATTTGCCTCTCGGTATTCGGAATTTTACTTTGTTTCTTTTCATTTCTTTAATGAACCCCTAAGAAGCTTTTGTTGATCTACTCTTAAGGGTTAAACGAGCGACTTCTCGAATTGCAAAAATTCGCGAAGCGAATTGCCTAAAGTGCAGTTTCCTTTTTTTCTTTTTATCAGTTCTCGAGATAAACATCTGCCTGAAAATAACTGAATCATTTGGTTTGCCCTCCCTTGCATTATGCATAATGTGCATGCAAATTTGCGCGAATTGCTTAATTTTCAATCTTAGAGGGTCGTCAGAGACTAGAGAGGCGTCTGCAGACCTCTCGATTACAATTTCCCGGATGTTAAATATGTATTTTCATGTAACCGATGGGTGCCTGTCAAAATTCAATGAATTTATGCGCGAATGCTTGTCTCTTCTGCACCCGCCCCTATATAAATATATATATTTGGAATTTCCTTTCTTTCTCATTTCTCCTTTCATTTTTTTTTTTTTTTTTGATTAAGTGGCATTGAATTTCCACAGACATTGCAAAATTCGAATAATATAAGTGTTGTTGCTTTCCGTTTTGTGTTTGCAGTGCCAACAGAACCAGCAGCAGCAATGAAAATCATGAGCACGTAGTCACCCCAGCCAGCATCAACAAACAAAGCAGCAGCAGCAGCAACACCAACAACAACAACAACAACAGTGGAGCAGCAGCAGCAGAAGCCACCTCCAGAGCTGATCATCCATGTTACTGGAGCGACGAATCCACATCCATGGACATGGATCCATGTTATGGTCAAACTAATGCAACTACTTCCACTAACCTTATCATCGGCAGTTGCAAGCGCAAGCGTCGCTCATCCACTCGGGTTAGTAACTATATCCACTTCTATATAAACATAGATCTGTACTTTGGGGCTTTATCAGTGCTCGTAGTAGCTATTATTAAGTCACTTGCCACTCAGTAGTGGCAATCTTATCATTCAAACGTCTCTCAATCTGAAACTGCACCTTGTATCGTGCTTTTTATAATCTTAACTTTGATACTTTGTGATACTTTAATTCATTTACTTAGGTCATCAGTCCAAAAAGGGTATTATTAAGTCGTGCAAATACATGTTGCGTATATTTAATCTTAATCAGTAACAGTCCAGTCGATTTGCGATTTGATAACACAGATGTGGGAGTAGACTGGTTCCGTGGAATGTACGTCTGCTTGAAGCTGGAGATCCTAACTTGTACTTACTTCCCAAAGCTTAAATCGATAACAACAATATATAGATTTATATGTTAGCTCTTAGATAGCAACGTTTTTTTAAGCTATCTTTAAATCAGCCAAGTAAAAATGTTCCTTCATGCTTGACTGTCTGTGAAAAACTTACCCACATTAGCCAGTTAATGTTTGCATATCTGAAATACCTATATAAACACACATGTATCTTTTACAAATTGTGTGGATTTTTCGTATCCATTCGATCTTTGGCAGTTTGTGAGATCTCTAACCAAATATGAAGTTAGTCACGTACAGGGAACTAGGAACTCTCTCAGCCGCTTGGCTGCAAACAGAGGCAAACAAAATGCAAAAGATGCAGCCCAAAAATAAATGCTACTTATGAAAGGGCTCATTAGGCGCTACTTTCTCTCTCTCTTACTCTCTTTTTTGCTATCTCTATCTCTATCTGGTAAGTCAGGGCTATTTGGCGTGCTGGGTTTTCAAGTAGCTGCAATCAAAGCCTGGAACAATAGCTGAACTGAGAGACCAGCGCAGACAACGCCAGTTGTTGTCTACTGGCAGCTGTATTGGTGCAAAGGATTTGCTTGCTGTGTGCTCTACAAATATACACAATTTTTTATCAGACGCCTTGCTCAAAATAAAAAACTGACACTCTGCGAGCAATGAACTTGCAGAAAATATGCTTTATCAAAGTCTGTGTTGGCATTTGCAAATATGCTTCGTCTACCCCAGTTTATAAAATGTGCTGCAAAACAAATGTCATTTTGCTATACATATACAAATATATATATAAAGTATATATATATATACTTTATTTTGCCCCCCAAGCAGTCAGTCAAGTAAGAATTCCAATGCTCTTGCAATATGTTGGGCACATGCACAGTAGGACAAAGGACAAAGGACAGATGACGACGTGGAAGTTGAAGTTGAAGTTGCGCATGCGCAACGCGCACACCTTGAGCTGAGCCAGGCACAACTTCGAGGGTTGGTTTTTGCCGTTGTTCAGGACCTAAAGTCAAGACCTTGGCAAAATGTCCGTTAAGTCCAAAAAAGAAGAAGAAGAAGTTGTACGATTGTTATTATTATAGGTTAGGTTAGCTTCCGAGTCTTGCGCTGCTCTGTCGTGCGTGAAGCCAGAGCAACTAGATCAAGACGGGATGGGACAAGGATCGCAAACGCACTCTGGCGCTGTGTTGCCATCTAATTAAATATTCATCGAGACGACATTTGCAGCAGTAGCGTTCCGGACATATGAAAAATGGTTGCATCCTAGCATTACCGGTCCCAGCGACCCATCCTTATCCTTATGCAAATGTCTGCTGCTGCTCATTAGATTTCCGTTAAACTTTTATGCAAAACCATTTCCTTATCGGCAGGACTGTGTCATCTGTTTGCGGGACGTTATGGGTTCTCAGCCCTAATTATGCGTTGGGATATTATTTCTTATGTTTTTCTTGTCTTTGAAATATTATACAATATTTGTTTAGCTTGCGCAAAAAGGATCAAAATTATGGTATTATTTTACCAATTTGTCAGTGCAGTGTAACCCTTTTGTGCGTGATATGTGTAAAGATTCCAACTTTCTTTGTGTTGTGTCCCGTAAGCATGAAATCGGCCCAACCTTTGTTTTCTTGTATTTTTCACCCGAATCCTTACTGTATCCTTTGGTTGGAGGAATTCCTGCTGCGGGTCCTGCTCGGTTCTCTGTGCCGGCAATCAAGTGCAGGACTTGTGCTTGATTTCTGTCAAGTCAGCATCGGCACAGATTGACGAAAACTTGATTTTTGTTTTTTTTTTTTATCCATGATTCCCAGGCATTTGTTGTGGCAACCCATCTTGGGATAGACACGGAATAATGTTTGTAATTTGACGTGTTTTCTTTTATTTATTCGAATTTTAAGTGGATTTCATTTAGCTTAGCAGAAAAGTTGTTTCGAATTTGATAGAAAGAAAACTCTTTTGAAGATTGACAACTTTTAGCAGAAACTTTAGCAAAAGATGATCTTTAAATGGAATACAATGTGATCAATAATAATTCTCTTAAAATAAACTTTAAATATAATCTGTGATTCGAACTTTTGGCCACTATTTCCCTACATTTATATTCTTCAAAATTCTTATATGGAAACTTAGGATCTCTTTCTTGATTGTGCCCCTTGCCAAAATTCATATTTAAAATTCATTTGCCCGGTTGCGGTGCATCCTTTGCGTAATCCTGCGTAACTGCCGCAACAAAGACAGCCGCAGGACCTTTGCTTAATCCATTTGGTCATGCAGGCTAACCAATTGCATGATTAATAGCAACACTCATGCAACATTCCGTCTTCATTCGGACAGTCAGACATGTAATGAAGACTTTGCTTTTCCTTGAGCATGTTCAATTTGTTGCAAGTCATGCGGACAAACCGCGCAAAAGCGAATGACACCCATTAACCCCTTTCTCCGGTTGCCGCTGACCAGGGGTCACTGTGGGTCCATCTGTGACAGGAAATATGAGTGTAGTGTCCTTTGGGAAGGATATTTCGGCTTGTTTGCATATCATTTATAACTTTGGCACAATCTGACAGCCTTCTGACTAATTTAGACTGATGCTCAACGCGTTCCGACTTCTACTTGAACATCGTAATCTATATAATAATTGCAATTTTTTAAGTAAACTTTATTTTTTTTTAATATAGTATTTAAAAAATTCGCTCTTAAAAAACGAATCTGTAAATTAAGCTCGTAAACCTTTTGAGAGATTGATCGAAAATATGATTCAATAGCAGACAAATAGTTGAATACCCAAGCTAGTTACACAATTTTGAGTGTAAGCCAATGGCACTCGTGCAACATGCAGCTGCCTGTTTTGCCACATTGCCACATATTAACAATTATCAAATGAAGAGAGAAAAATACGAAATTAAATGTTATGAAAGAACTTCAATGGACGGGGGCGGCGAGCACAACAAAATGAAACTACAGACTACAATGCAATGTGTGTGTTGCACACACAAACGCACACACACAAATACAATATCAAAAGTTACACCTGGAGCCACGCATAGGTACTTCGCTTAGAGGGAACCAAGACGGGGCAGACTGAAGGAATGAAGGAAAAAAAAAATGAAAGGTGTTTCGGTATTTACAAGGCAAAAGATTACGGCACAGAGGCATCGCAGGACTTGAGGGACCAATACAAAGGACGAGCGAGGAACAGCGACAAGGACTATGAGGTTTGATGTTGACAACGCTGTCGGGGACAATTGTCGATTGCATCATCTGCTGCTGCTGTTTACGGTTAGAATTGACTCCCAGCCGTTATTTGGGTGCACTCAGGGGGCTGTTGGGTTTTGGGTTTTTGGATTTTATTGGGAACAAGCAAAAGTTCTTGAGGCAGGCAGCAGCTGCAGTTACTTGTGTGTGTGTTTAAGAACTGGCAATCTTGAGCCAGCTTAAAAGGGGGCAACGCAGTTTAACCCTTGTTAAACTTGAGCAGCAACCCCTTTTTTTTCGCCTGGTCCAGATGCTTTTCAGCCCACTTAACAGTTCACTAAATTCCCATAGCAGTTGGGATCAATGCAATCAGTTGGGTTCACAAAATGTTGTATTTTACTTTGGTTTGCCAAGAAATGCTCAAATCGCTGCTCTACGCTTGACCAGTCAGTCACAGCGGCAGATGTTGACAACTCCTCTGGTCCACAGTTTCCTTTTTGCCATTGCACGCTTTAATTTGAATTACGTAGCACTGCATAAATACCTTATATAACTATAAGCATGACATTTGTCCATTTTCCATTGCAATTTCCATTGGCATTTTCTGGATTGAGGGTTGGCATTGTCTGCCAAGAATAAGAAATTAACTTTGACATGCGAACGGACCTACTTCTGTGCGTTTTCTTTATTTGCCTTCCGTCTGCTCTATCTCTTCTCCCTCTTCTCGCTCTTCTTGCTCTTCTCGCTGCTCTCTCACTCTTCTTTCTGTTTTGGCAAACCTACTCAAACAATTAAATGTGTCACATAAATTTCGTTACAATTTTTTTCCCTCTTTTTCATGCGACTTATTTCCGTACAAATTATGTGAAAAATCTTTAACGAGCCTTCGCTCTGAAATTGGCTAAACTTTTATGATCTAACAGTTTGACATTAATAATTTTGATTTTATTATGTGCGATTCAATTACAGGAATTGTAAAACGAACCCAAAATAGAGTCCTACAATTATTGACTTTGGTTTCTTAATATTTGCCATTTACATTACTTTTTTAAAGATTCGTTTTTCACCTCACATCATCTTCTAAGTATCATCATCTTATAAGCATAAGACTTAAGTATAGGATATCCTTAAGTCGATTTCACTCGACTAAAGCTCTTTCATCGTTTTGTATCAAACTCTAATAACTTTTAGCTAATGTGCTTATTTAATCATTTTGACATATGTCATAGAACTTCTAGATATTATTATAGAGAGCTTCTAGATATTATTATTGATTTATTTCTTTCAATATGCAGTCGAGAAATGCATTTGGGCTCTATTCTATATTACTCCTCAAAACTAAATCAACTGACTTAGATTTCCTACTTTATCGCTATATCTTTTATTGGCTAAAATTTACTTGTTTATCCAATGCAAAAAATATTTATTTTCCATCTTATATTTATATATAAAGCAGTGAAGTTAAATAATGTTTAAAGCGTTGCAAAGCAATCTGTAATTTTGTCATCAAATCATCAATCAAAGAATTCTTTGTGCAGCACTAAGTCTTTTGGGTGCTTCACTGATCTTTGTCCTGAAATGTGGTTGCATTAGCCTCGCTCTACATTTTGGCTTTAGCGACGCCCCTGCCTTATTCATAGTTTGTTCTGGGCCGGTTTCTACGCAACGCCAATATATCATTTATAGAAGATGAAAAAAAATAGATAAATTTCCTAAGCGGGAGCTAAAAGTGCAGCTTGCTGCGCCTTCGGCCAGGGCGAAAGAGCTCGAGCCAAAGGCGATAATACCGAATGGTAGTAGGTAAAGATTTTGGTTGCGTCTACCTGGAAAAGTTGACAAAAATAATTGTAAAGAGGATCAGGAGCAGCCGTCACAGGGATTTGTAACTGCTTGGCTGATAAACACCCAGCAAACGCAAAATGCAATGCAAAAACAACAAGCGTCTCAAGAAAACCCCGACAGCAAAGATTTGCCAAAGGTGCAAAAGAGAAAGATAGTTAGAGCGAGAGCGAGAGCGAGAGAGAGAGCGAGTGGTCTGTGTTGCCTTTGTCGATCCTGTTTCACCGTTGCAACCCCTATTTGCCGTTGCATCGTTAAGCAGGATAACGAAGCCGAAGACCACAATCGGCATTCGGGAAACGGGAATCGGGGATCGGCGATCTGGAACGAGCGGCGATCAGCTCAGTTTCGCAGCGCCAGTCAAAGCGCTTGGTACACGACAGCGGACAGCGGATAAAAATAACAACAAAAAAAACACTGAGAGAAATGATTGGCTATTGCTAAGCAGCAGCAGCAACAAATCAAGAAGATTAACTCTCAAGCCAGCTCCAGCAGACAGACAGACAGAGAGAGAGCGAGAGAGAGAGGCAGACTGAACTTTGTGAACTGAGTGCAAAAAAAGAAGTAATTTAGGAACCGGATTTCGCGAGAGCGCCAAGAAAATCAACAGCAGCGATAAGAAATGTTTTAAGTGCCAACCTGCACTTTAATATACATATACCAAAGAACTCTCTGATAACTGATAACGATCAACCAAAGACTGCTGCTAAATAATAATCTATAAACCAACAACTCTCCAGCAAAAGTGCAATACAAAAAATATATCTTTCTATATCTACAAACACACTCTCCCACGAATCCAATCAGCCGAGACTAAAGTGTTATTGTTATCAACTTCTCTCAAACCCAAACTGAACATATCCTTTTCAATTATTTCGTGTATGTGTGTGAGTGTGTATCTGTGTGTGTGGCTTATTGTGCGGGTGTATACGATATTAAGACTACCAGGATTAAAGTCTTGCTGACAGACGTGCCCACATAAATTCACAATTTGGCATCCTCTGAAGTGTCTGCCAATTAACTTGAAACACGTTTTTGCCAACTGCTGTTGCTGTGATCCTGTTTTAAACTTGATCTTTGTTTCGGCCTCCTTCTCAAAAATTGTTGTTCATGTTACTATGAAGTTGGAACAGAAGCGCAAATTCATTCAAATGGTAATAATCCTTTTAAGATCAAGTTCCGAAAGTGCTTGAAATTGGTTTAGCTATAGCATGAGATCAGAATTGTAACTTTGATTTATAATATTTCAATTCGCTGGAAAGTCACATATAATCAAGAAAAGAAAAACCTTTAAAATATTGAGTCTAATTTACTCTTTTCAAATTCTATAGTCATTTTCTAATTTTGTTGTTGGTTTTTGGCTGAGGATTATCACAATAAAAACTTGATCAAAATGTTTTTATTTATATGATTGTAAAACTATGATTCAATCACTCCAAAATTTGCAATCTATATCTTCAAATCTATTCATATATTAACAAATACTGATACATAAAATATTTACCTATATGTATATGCAAATATATTTTAAATACTAAAATCTATTCAATAATTAACAAATACTAATATATATATATGTATAATACTTCACTATATATGTATGTGCAAATGTCTATTAAATACTTAAATCCATACTATTCGAATATATTTTTATGATCACTCTTTAAAAATCGGGAAACTGTTCAAAAATCTCATCTGTAATTGCTCGATTTAGCATTTATAGATAGATAGATAATAGATTATTAATCTATATACATAAGTATTATTATATATTACTATAAAATGATTTTCATAGTGAAAAATTCAAATTATATTATTAAAGTTCAGATATGGAATTATTTTGATATATTATAAACGATCATATACGATCTCATATATGGTTTGATTTCATTTCTAACTTTGGCCATTTTTTTTTTATTGTGTTTCTTTAAAGGATCCTGAACTTGGCTACGAGCCGCCATCGGCGAAACGTCAACAGCGTTTGCCAGGCATGGCTTATGGCTGTGATCAGAGCAATCAGTCGTCGGTGGCCTCCTCGGTGTACACGTCGCCGGTGACATCGACGACGAACGATGCACTGAATGCCCAGGAGTTGCTCAGCATACGCAGTTCGCCCGCCGAGGAGCTGCCGGATGAGCCGCATAGTCCCCTACCCGATAGTCCAGACAGTCCGCCTAGTCCGGATCGTGGTGGTGCCAAACAGCAGGCGGTGGTGGTGCGCTATGCGTCAGCGTCAGATCAGCCCAAAGCTGTTGAGCAGGAGCCGGAGGAGGAGTTGCTGGGTGCCGATAGCAGCGATGAGTACTCCTACGAAGAAGATGATGACGATGACGAGGATGTGGATGAGGATGAGGAAATCAATTCGTCAAGCTCCTCGCCAGCCTCCTCAACGGCCACCAACTGTAGTCAGAATGGTGAACGTACGCCGGCAACCCAACAGCTGCCGAGCAACGGCACTCGATCCGTCAACAAGGTTGCGTTGAGCAAGTTGAGTGCTCTCGAGGATTTCGCTGGACACAACAGTTACAAGTGCATGTCTCCGGCCGTGGAGCCAACGCATCGCCAGTGTCCGCTGCCAGCGTTGGCCTGGGCCAATGCCGCCGATGTGTGGAAGCTGATGTGCAAACGGGATGAGGAGGATTCGCAATTGCGCAGCAGCAGCATGTTGGAGCAGCATCCGGGATTGCAGCCACGCATGCGGGCCATACTCTTCGACTGGCTGATAGAGGTCTGTGAGGTGTACAAACTGCATCGGGAGACCTACTATCTGGCCGTCGACTATCTGGATCGATATTTGCACAAGGCCCTCAAGGTGCAAAAGACGCATCTGCAGCTGATTGGCATCACGTGTCTGTTTGTTGCCGCCAAGGTCGAGGAAATCTATCCGCCCAAAATCTGCGAATTTGCCTACGTCACAGATGGTGCATGCACCGAGCGCGACATATTGCAGTACGAGAAACTGCTGCTCCAGACGCTCGAATGGGACATCTGCCCCATCACAATCATCGGCTGGCTGGGTGTCTACATGCAGCTCAATGTGAACAATCGCACGCCGGCTACTTTCTCTCAGGTTGGCGGAGGCAGTGCATTCGATGATGCCTTCATCTATCCACAGTTCTCGGGCTATGAATTTGTGCAAACGTCGCAGCTGCTCGATCTGTGCACCCTCGATGTGGGCATGGCCAACTATCCATATTCGGTTTTGACGGCTGCCGCCATTAGTCATACATTCAATATGTAAGTTGAACAATTTTTTAATTTACACTCCACAAAAAAAGCAATGATTTTACACGACTCGCTCGCACTTTGAACTCTTAACAAATGATTTGTGCTAAGATCATTAAAAACCAGTTATTAAGTCAATCAGTTAACAACAAACCTGTATTTGTGGTGCTTGAAAATTCATATTCTTCGATTGATTTCATATAGCAAACAATTTTTTTTGTATATATATAAAATATTTGCATTATATTTTTGTATTATATGTATATAATAATATGGCAAGTAAAATAATGAAAATCAACTTTTTTTAAATGTAATAAATTTATTTTGAAGACGTCTTGAATACTTGCACTTAATCCAATCTTGAACCATTCCTTATTCATAATTTGCTTGAATTTGATTTTATTTTTTTAGGGAGACCGCACTGCGCTGCTCTGGCTTGGATTTTCATGTGGTGCAGCGCTGCGCACGCTGGATGGAACCCTTTTTCCATGTCATCTCCAAGAAGGCGGTCTTTCTGCAGATGAATGAGCAGAACGCGCAGGTGACAAATAAGTTTGGACTGGCCAGTGTCTGTCCCAACATTGTGACCGATGATTCGCACATCATTCAGACGCACACAACCACAATGGATATGTATGTAAGTATCCTCCATTGCTCCACAATTTGTAATCTGCTGTTTGAGTTTTATATTAATTGTATTATTTGGGCGATTTTTAGGATGAACTGCTGATGGCACAGAATGCGTTGCATGCCATGCGCGCTCGCACTCAGGCCTCGCCGGCGACGGCACTGCGCGCTCCAGAGAGTCAGCTAACGCCGCCAGCCTCTAGTCACAAGCCGGACGAGTATCTGGGCGATGAGGAGGATGTGCCGGCCACCACATCAACCGTTGCAGTCGTATCCAATGCGATTAAGGCCACAGCTTTGAGCAGTAGTAGCTTGAGCAGTACCTTGCCGCTACAGGATCTGGCCAGTCATAAGAATGCAGCGAGTGCAGGAACCAACAGCAGTAGCAGCAGTTGCAGCAACATAAGTAGCAGTTGCAACAGCAAAAGTGGCATCTGCAGCAGCAGCACCAGCAGCAGCCGCAGCAGTCAAGTTTAAGCGCTCTTAAGTCTTGTCACTGTCACTCTCAAACACACACGCCCGCCCTAACAGTTTTAACGTCTAAGTGTTTCTATAATATATATATATATACATCTATCTAATCTAATATTATAAATCATTTATGTTAAGTGAAAAAGATATTATTTTCCTAATTAATAGGCTTTTTTTTGCTGTGCAACTCCGCACTCTTGTAGAATTTAGTCCTAAAACAAAACAAACAAAACACAAACAAAAAAAAAAACACAAAAAAAAACCAAACAAAACAAAATACCATTTAAATACGTGTATTTATATAAAGAAAAATATAATTTTATTGTTTCCTATATATAGATATCGCAATGCTTATGTTCAAGGCAAAAATTGAATTCTATATTAGATTAATTAATTGTTTTGTTGCCAACTTAAAGTGGAGCAGTGTATTTATTATATAAACTTCTGGCTTGGCGTTGGCATATCATAAAACGCATCTAAAGAAAATGTCTACATGTAAAAAAAACAAAAAACAAAAAACTAAAAAGAATAGAAATCAAACACACACACACACACTCACAATCACATTTAGCTTATTCATAAACAATCATCGCTTCAGACATTAACAAAACTAATCTAATTAAACAATAAAAGCCTATGCGCAAAATATATACTTGACTAACAAACTAAAATTAGCTGATAAGTTGAGGGCAAAACTGCACCAAAACTAACAACGACTAATGCTTATGCGGCAAATAATTTCATCAATTCAACTGAACATTCGACAAATTAACAACTAACAATTAACAATTAACACTTAACAAACAATTAAAACAACAAAGACATAAATTACTAAGCTGACATGAAGATAACATTTACAATGAGTTTTTTTTTTGCCAAATGTAATATGAATTGAATTACAAATACTATCGAGTATATATATATATATATATAAATTAACATGTATTTGCAAACATTTTATTGTAGACTAATTTGCCATAATTTGCTAAGCAAATCAAATCTGTATATATATAAATTTATATATCAAGGATAAGATACACACACACACACACACACAATTGAAACGCATATAATATATTATTATACAAGTGTACAATTTCTCTATGGCAACGTATGTAAATTCGAAAAACCAACAAACAAACAAACAAATATAGTAAAATTAAGGCATAATTTAAACATTTAAGTGTTCATATGTTTAAGGCTAGAATGGAAACAAACAAACAACAAAAATGCACAAAAAAAGCAGAACTAAAAATTTCAATTAACAAATAAGTTTTAATTTTAGTTTTTAAAGCAATAATGATTTTTAAGTTTTGAATTGATTTTAAATAATTTCACTAGTACGCTTATCCATGATTTAATGTCAACTAAATAACAAAAGAAACAACAAAATTAAATAAAACAAATATATATTGATATTTTTGTATATAAAACAAACATAATACAGTTAATCATTTTATTAATTGTGGGATTGAAAATTATCTTTGCCTGGTTAATTCATTTTAGTCTGTTTATTTAAGCTTTATGCAACTTTAAATATTATAATTATAGTTATAATTATAATTATCGCTTAGGTCGGTCAAAATAGCAAGAAAAATATATTTTATATATAAAAATAAACTGCTGTGTGCTTGGTTGACGGTCAAAAAACAAACGTAATTTTTTTTCTCCTTTATATTTTTAACTGTTGCACTTCTTCAAACGTTTTTATTGGCTTCTCAAAATGTAATAAGACACATTTGAAAACTATTTGCTATTATTTTCTTATTATTTTTTTGTCGCAGCTGCATATGATAAAAAAAGTTAATTTCACCTTTAAAAAAGCTCATTTTAAAACTAATTTCCGTTACGTTTTGGCAAAGCTCTGCCAACTCTTAGTTCGCTTGAATTTACATTGCAAACATTGTAGCTTTTAAATTCTGTGAATGTAGCTCGTGAGCGAAATGCCACACAACTTAGCTTTTGTAACAGAGCATTGTTTCTATCGCACTCATGCCGATATATCGAGCTGGTGTGAATGCAGTGTGGGTGTCAGTCCATCACCAACAAGAACAACAACAACAAAAAGAATCATTACAACCCCAACAAGACGCACGCGTGTATTTGACAAGTGAAATGCTAGCCGCTACAACACCGCACCGTTTGCCCAGAAACGGGACTTTCGAAATGGCGAGCAACATGCTCCCACAAGCATTGGCTCCAAAGAGCGCAGCGCTCTCGGTTTCAGTTCGGTGCGTGAGCCTGGCGAGTGTGGATGCGTTTTTTTCGCAAAGCGCCAAAAATTAAATTAAATTGAATTGGATCTAAAACCAATACAAAACAACAACAAAAATAATACCGCAGCAATCACTAAAAAAATGCAACAATTCCATTGACAAGGCACAACAAATATTAAAAAAATGAAGGTAGCATAAATAATTGCCATGTGTGAAAGCAAGTGAAGAAAAGAAGCCAATTAAAATTGAACAGCAATCAAAGGAAAATTCAAAAGCTGTAAAATTAGCAAAGGGAAACGAAGAAGCAAAGAAAAAAAATAGACGCGGGTGCAATTTAGAAAAGTCATGTGAAAATCTCTGTACACTACAATTTCGCAAAATCAAATGTAGAAAAAATTTTGATTATATATAAATAAATATGTATGTCGAAGTACAATATTTGTGAGCGCCAAAAAGCCGAAGAGCAAATCCCGACTCTGACGCCGACGCCGACGCCAACGACGCCGCGCAGCCATATAAATCGTCTCTTGTCGCGAGCATTTCGAAAGCACACACACACAGACAAAGATATACGTCCTGCTGCGTCGCGTAGTAAAAACGTAGCGTGTGTGTTTTTGTCGGCAAATCTGTTGACGTTAACGTCGCCGCCGCGCTTCACTGCACATAGCAGAATTGTTTTTTTTTTCTTTTTTTTTTCGTATTTTTGGTCGAGCATCACTGTATCTTCGAAATTGAGAATTTGGCGCGCTGAGCAGCAGCAGTAAGTAAGTGTGACTGAGCGAACTCGAGTTCGAGTTCGAAATAGGAGCTTCTCTTTCTCTCTCTCTATGCGTGTATGTATGTGAAGCTGTAGTCGTTGATTGCACAATAAAATTAAACACACACACAGAGACAAAGAGGACAGCGCTTGAAATCATTAGTTTGTTTTTCTTGATTTTTTCTTTCTCCTTTTGCATAAAGTCACATAAATTAGCAAAAGTTTCAGGCGTTGCAATAAATCAAAAATTTTGTGCTACGTTCGTTGTGTGCGTGCGCACTTTTGCGAGTGTGTGTGTTTGTTGCGCGCCCAAAAAAGTATGCTATGGAATTCTACTATTTACTACTACGCACGCTTACAAAAACACGCACACACACAGAGGCACACACTTTGTATATATGTGTAAATGTGCTATACATGTGGTGTATAGTGTATAGTGCGGTACATAATAACGGTATTATCGTGTACCTCACTTCCATGCAGCTTACGCAGCTGCGTAAAATCTCAAGGCTTGACCAATGCCTCGTAGCCTAGGCGACCACTACGAAACCACCATCAACCCCCTGCCCCTGGCTACATCCAATCCCAAATCTCTGCTTTAAAAACTGACCCACAGGAGCTTCAAGATGCCGTTCACCTACAAAATGACTCAGCTTTGTGCGTGTGTGTGTGTGTCGGATAAACTTTCTAAGGTCTCTCGCAAATTGCACCTTTTCCGAAATTAAATTGATCAATTTAAATACATTAGACGAACACGTTTACTATTTTTTTTTAATAATATAAAAACGGAATATTTAATTTAATTTAATTTAATTCGCTGGCTGGTTAGACAATCTTCATTGTCCTTGGTTTTATCTCTTATTGCCTGCCTCTTTTCACAGCATCCCAGAGCAAGTCAATTAATTGTCGACTGTCCTTCAGGGTTGGTCTGTTTGACGAGCATCCCTTTAGTTGAGGCTTCTGGTCACAAAAGCTACTGCAAATAAATTGCGGCTTGGGTTCTACGAATTATCTTGCTCGGTTTGACCAAACAAATTAATTTCGACCACTGCAAGTGCATGTCAAGGATTAAAGAAATGTGTTTCTCAAAAAATAATATTAAATGGCGACCAAAAATTAGTCGCAATAGCACTTAAGCATTTCCATATTTTTATCATTGTCTACAAATACCAAACAAAGCGAATTGAAATACGAAGAAATTGTAGAAAACTCACCTTTGAAAACTCTGCATAAGTTTTTTAATTATACACTGTACGCTTTAGTTCTCTCGCAACCTTTTTTGTATATATTAGTGCAACTGTTGATATACCATCTCGTTGTCAACGCAACAGATGATAAAAGTTGTCCACAATTAAGTCAATTTCACTCTAGGATGAACTAAGTTGCCAAAAAAATTACCTGTTTTACAACTACTCTAAATTAAACAAAGCCCGTGAAAGATTGCAATAAAACTAGGAAAAAATCAAACTGAGAGTTAGTAAATAGATAAAACCTCTATAGTGTAAATAAACCGATGTATTTCGCACTGAGAGAAGTCAAGACTCACCAAACTAAAAATAGAGTATGCAGATTACCTTTTCCCAAAAAAAAAAAACGTATTTATGGATGCTCCAGTCGACTCCAGCTACAAAGTTTCTCTTAATCGATACTGTATGTTGTAGTGTGACGTGTTATGAAAGCCATTAGTGAATTGGCTCTAAGATATCATACGATATCAAACCGATTGGCAATCATTCGATTTAATAAGACGTGTTAAGTTAAGTGAAGTCGTTGAGTAAATTGTTTAACTTGGTTGCGGCTACTACTACACTCAACCTTTCACCCAGAATTACCGAGTTCTTAAGTACAAAGACAATTTTTGACACAAATGTAAGTAAATTGCGTAAACCTATATTCCCGAATTTGAGAGTTAGATATTTAAAATATTCTTCAGTGGTCCAACCATTTAATGATTTAAATGTAATACCATTACTTTCCTTGCTATACTAACAACAGCTCAGAAATATAATATAATTAAATTGTCACGAACTGTTTTCGGATGTTATCGAGCTTATCGATTAATTTTCGTTAGTGTTAATCCATAAATGTTTATTGGAGTTTACTTCCAAATAATCTCATTACCATCAACATTTTTTTGCAGGGTCTGGAGAAAACTGTCAATATTTGGCTCGCATTAACACAATTAAGTTCTTCTTCTTGACTAAACTGTTTTAAACTGAATTTTTTGTGTGCAGTTTTATATTGTCTAAATAAAACAAAATCAAAGTTTCTTGTCGTGAAAAAACGCTTTATCCAAATGCAAGCGAAACTATATATTTCAAAAGGAAATGAGAAAGACGTCTTGACATAAAATTATTATTTAAGTGTGGATTTATATACTTGTTTACACACATGTCCTGTGGCTGCTCAGACATGAAACTTATGAGCAATTCGTATAATGCTCGAGACACACACACACATATTTATTTATGCACACACATACAGTTAAAACTTTCCTATTGAAAATTTTGATAATCACATTTATTTCCTTAACGAAAACTCCCAAGGCCATGTTTGCTCAGCCATTTGGTATTGTTTGTGGCAGCACTAAAAAACAACAAGCCCAAAAGCCATGGCAAATGGCAAATGGCGAAGAATAAAAAAACCGAAGGCAAAAAGCAAACACAGCATAAAAAGAGAATAAACAACAAACTGGAAGTAAAACCGATATATGCGATATAATAAATCTTTTGTGTAACACGCAAAACTTTATAAACGTGCGCCAACTGTAAACTTTCGCTTCTCCGTTCGCTTGTCCGTTAGTTCAATGTTGCGTATACGCCATGCTGCGCATGTTTTCGCGATTTCCAACAGCTATTACAATATTTTTAGCGTTCACATATGCAACATGTTTCGATAAAACACAAAATACGTGTTCACATATAAATATATATCTAATCATGATATATTTATATTTTAGCCATGATACTCAAGTATTTAAAATGTTAAAAAAATCTTTTGTGATGCTTTTGAAGCAGTTTTTTAATTTAAAAAGTTTAGGTTCTCGCATGGACTTTGCACAGGTTTTTTATAGAATTTTTAAGCATTTCCTCTAAATTGAACTTTGCAGGCACTTTTACAGAATGCGATAAATAAATTCAATAGCAATAATTGCCATCAAAATACAAATTTCCTATTTATTTATTTATTTATTTATTTATTTATTTATTTATTTATTTATTTATATTTTTAATCGTAAACTTCTGAAATGAAATCTGAGCTCACAGAATTGAGCACAGCTTGTGTAGACCTTTAAAGCAACTCGGATTAATTATTTCCATGCAGTTGCAAGTGCATGAGAGATTCGTATATAAGCATTTATGTATATAGTTATGTATGTTAATGTGCATGTGTTTATGTGTGTGTGTGTTTGTGGAATATAAGTTGGCATGTGTTGCTTTTGCATTTGGAATATGTTCAGCTGGCTTTTAGGCGTTGCTGCTGCGAACTGTGACAACGAACGCTGAGGCCGCATCCTGTGCGTGGATGCTCCGTTCCAATTCTGTCAAAGTTTTTGATGTGCAGCGAGTGCAGTGGCAACAACAACACCAGCAGCAGCACAAAAAGTGTGTGAATGCGTGCCACAATTTAGTATAGTATAATACATATATGTATGTATGTATGTATGCATGTGTGAGTGTGTATATATGCACATGTGTGTGTGTGTGTGTGCGTATCGGTCACAATAAATTGTCTTTATTTCATGCGGATGCGGTCGTTGCGGGTGCTTCGGGTGGAAGTTATGTGAGGGCCGCAAAGGCTTGCGCCATGTTTAATGAAAATTATTACGCGATATCCTTGGGGATACACACACTAACACACACACATAGAGACTCGAAGAACATACAGCTATGTGCGCCTTTTTAGGGGTGGCATGCTCATACAAAAAAAAAACAACAAGAAAATCGCTTGGCAGAACATTCGTTGGCCCAACTGAATGGGCCGCCTTTGTCAACGCGCCTGCGCCGAGCTTCTGCGAAAAGGATTCGACATCGAAACCAGAGCATAAATTTATGCTACTGCCTGTCTGTATGTGTGTGCGTGTGTATTTATAAGTGTGTGTGTGTGTGTATGTGTGTGTGTGTTGGACAACTCATTTCTAGGTCAAACTCAACCTCCGATTCGAGCAGCTCAATAAATGCCCTTGCAAACATATTTTTATTACACCTCCAATCTGAATTACATTTTCGCCACAAAGTTTTGCATTGAACACCCATTAAAAATGGTTTGAAAAGGGATGTCATTTATTTGTATAAGTTTTCTGCTTTCTGAGACAATTCGAGTTGATTTTTAACATAGAGACGTTTCCGACCTTATAAAACATATTTTTACATATGCATATTCTTCTAAGATGAGTTTTTTTCATTACCAAGATATCCAAACCAAATTCCATGCTTCAAAAAAAGCCAGGGTATGAAATCTGCGGTATGGCTCAGATGGGCGATGTTTCTTGACTTTAACTATTAACCAAGCATACATATCAAAATTTTTAATAAAAAATTCATATATTTTTTCGCTTTTTATTTACAGCAGTTGAAGGTCAGCCGCATCCCACTCATACACATATTTAAAGGATAATTTATTAACTTTTAATTAAAATGTTAAGCATTCGGCAGAAATGTTATAAAAAGTGCTTTTGGCAATTTACAAAAATGCGGAATTCTCGTGTATCGATAAAAAATAAATAAAATTAAACTGTTTGTTAAATATAAATACTAAAAAACTTACTAAAATCCGAAATTACATTTATTTTTTTTTAATAATAAAAAACCGACAAAAATCAAAACAATTTCCGTTTGGTAAACTAATTTGTGGCTTTGTTGCATCACACAAAACCAACATTAAATGATGAACACAACCACAAAAAAATATAAATAATATGAATATTGTGCAAGTAAATTGAAAATTAATTATTGAGTGTTGGTTACGGAGCCACAGATTCAAATCCCAACTAAAATCAAAACACAACGAGTTAAATTTCTCCGAATTTCGCCATCAAAATGGAGCACAAACAGGTGAACTGCTTTCTGGCCCTGTTGCTGGGCGTGCTTCTATTGCACAGGCTGATAGGTCCAGCTGTCGCCGATCAGGATGAGGATATACCCCACAATGAGTAAGTAATCGAAATAGTAAAAACCTTTTAAACAACTTGGATATTTATGATTGATTAGGTCATTTCATCTTTTCTTTTTTTAATGTTAACTATTTTGTGTAGTTTTACTCAAAGACTGATTTTTGAGCTTGATAATGCATAAAAATGTTGCTGAATAGGTAAATCTAATATAAATAATAAAAAATATAAATAATTTATTTTTTTTTTAATTTCCACTGAGTGCTGCTATATAAAATTAAACTTTTCTATGTTGTCATCTCATTTATTATGATGATAATTACAGTGTTGCAGAAGCACAATTTGCCACATTATTGGAAAACTTTGCTTTTGATTCTGTATATTCCTAAGCGCACATCTCAGGGAAAACTTAAAATTTTGTAGTAAACAACACATTTCTTATGGGTTCAAAATATATAAACTTGTTTTAGTTAGAGCCAGAAGTTGTTAAGCCATCGTAAGCTCAAATAAACCAAACGACAATTTTGTTCTTTGACAACTTGGGATGATATTGCATCTGCTAGTCGAGCTGCCTCGACTTGGCTTTTGACAATTTGAGACGCATGCGTATACAATAATTTCATTAATTTGAAATATAAACTTTTGTTTGGCTTTCTGTTATTTTTTCTGTTATTTTTATATGTATATATATATTTTTTTTGTATGTTTGTATGTTTGCTTCGGTGTCACTGCAGAAATTCAATTAAATTTTTTTCAACTTTTGCCTCTGCAACAACTAAAGGAGCCTTTGGGGCACAGCCTTGACGATTATGTTTGAGGCACGTAATCAAAATGATGATGATGAAGTTGCGCACGTTTCAGCTGCCCCATAGCTTTTGATGCAAACTGACCCAAATTTTTTTTAATGCTCTCGCTAGTTCTAGAATTATTTATTTTTGCCTTGGCCATTCAACGGATTTTTCTTGCTTCCCTGACGCATTCCAGCTGATTACTCCTGCCATCTGCGCTTGTTATAACCAGTTTTTCAAATGTGTATTCCGAAAAGAAGCTGACTTCTCCGATCCCATAAGGTACAAATGTAAATTTATCTTTAAAATCATGATCTAAAGAGCAAAGACTGGAGGACAAAGATTTCAGTCAAATTATGTGGTTATTTGTGAAACTAATTCTTGTCGAAATTTATTAGTGGAAAGACATAAAAAGTCGGATGATTAAAAATAATAAAAATAATTAAAAATAAAAAAATAAATAAATACTAATCAAAGATTATTTTCAATAAAAAAAGTTTATATTTTTGTTTCTTCATAAAGCTGAGAAACGAAGTTTACTAAATTTCCATTCAACCTGCTTACATTTTTGAAGGGACATTATAATATCTGTTCAGGACTTACGTCATTTGCCATAATGCACAAACACACACTCGAATTTCTTGCAGTTTTGCAGTGTTGGCTTACCAAACTTTGTCTTTACTCTACATACGTACATTTATTTCCGTCTCACTCTATTGCCTCTTTCTCACTTGCACTCTTCTTTGATGCTCAGCTTCGCTCTATTTATAAATTAACTTGTCGTGTTCTAGGCAAATCCAAAAATCTACTTAATTGCGAGTGTGCACAGGCAGTTGGCAAAATAAAACCATATATTGTACCAGACGCAACGTTCTTAGCTCGCGTAGCCCCCTCAACCCCGCAGCCCCCTCTGCCCTCTTTGTTGCCCATCCGCTGTGATTGCATTTACCGCTTAATGCACTTTCACTGTCATTTGTCATAAGTAGTTAGCGCTCTGTTTGTCTGTTTGTCTGTTTGTTTTGCCTCGCTTTGCACTCTGCTTGCCTTTATTGTGATTTTTTTTTATTTATTCACTTGAGCTGCCATGGCTGTAATTAGATCTGCCACGCCCACACACACACAGACACAGACACATTCTCCATTTCCCGAGTCAGTGATGGAAATGCTTAATTGTTTTAAGCAGCATTCGTGTCAATTGCCACTGCGACAAAAAACAACAACAACAAATTATAAACGAGTAAAACAAACACCTAACACAAGGGGGGACAATGGTTATGGTTCGTAGACGACTGCAAAATACCCTGACTACAGAATAAAACCAGCAGTAAATGGGTGAAACGGGTCTGTCAGTAATCTACTCTAAAGGCTGGAAAAAGTTTAATTTAAATTTAATTGCTTACATTGGAAGGACATTTGCCAGCAATCTACCATCTAAATTTAGTGCCTCTAATTTTATAATTGCTGTTCGATGTGTTATCGATTTCCCAGTCACGCCAATATTAACACTTCTCACGCAGACATGAACGATTGCTTGCTCCAAGTTTTAAGTTTAATTACGTTTATAATTAGAATTTATCCAACTTTAATTTTTGTTGCTCTCTCAATTGTTAATATTTGCGTAATTTTAAGGATTTATTATCGATTATCGATTTCAAGATCAGGTCAAGAAAGTTACAGCTAATGGCATTTTTAGAATTCACAGTCAGTTTTTCGTAATATTTGATAGAAGCTGATGGAAATATATACGCTGATCCTTGAAGGAGTCCGCCATTTGGTGGCTCTCTCCTTAAAATGTGAGGCAAATGTTATTTAAGCGATTTTTACTTATTGATATAATGGATTTCCCAGACCCCCATTGTCACTAATGGAGACCGAGTATAAAAATTGGAAAGCAAAAATACAGTTCAAGTAGCTAGCGCAGACAAAATGCTGAGGTACACATACAAAAGGCAATGCAGAATCAAACTAAGAAACCAGAACATAAATACGGCAAGCACCAATGAAAGCCCATCAACGTCATCTTGGCTCACTTGGCCTTCGAAGGACATTTTGTCGTGGCCTGAAAATAAAAAGTCACATTTTGTTCTGGCCATTTTGGTAGTTGGTGCACGAAAAAACTTGACAATGGCTAAAACTACGTGAAGAAGGCGGAATGGGGACAAGATTTTTGGCTACATGACAGCACATCAGCTTCACCTGCCCTGATGCTCAGCTCTCAGCTCTCAGCTCAGGTGCTGTTTTGCATTGTCTTGTGTATCTGGCTTTTAAGCACGAACCACGTTCGTCACGCTCGAGTGTCATATATGTATGTATGTAAAGCCATCGAACTAGTTTTGCTCGGGTCCTTAGCATTAGGTTTTCACTTTTTCTGCCAAGTTTATGTTCCGCGACAGGCACTCGTTCTGTCTTTATACACGTACTGGGTCAATAGGTTTGCAGGTTGTAGTTTTCAGTTTGCATAATTGAAATCGAAATGAGTTGCCTTTCCTTTCCTTTCCTTTTCCTTTCCAATGCCCAATAAAACAAGGGCACAAATGCATCACGAGAGACAAGATAAGACATAAGGAATGAGGAGACATCTGCCAGCCCATTAAAAGCACTCAATTCTTTAAGTAACTCGTTCCGTTCCCCCGTTTTTTTGGGAATGTTATTAGAGCAATAGTGAGATGGAACTTATTTATGCATGTCATTGATTTTCACAACTACATTTGATCATATATATAATTTTATATTTGTAAACTTATAATCTAAACAACAGCATTCACAAGAAAGCGAGAAAATTGCAGACGAGTTGAGCGCGTTGGCAAACTTATTATAAGATTAAATCAAGACAGAAATAAGTAGATTCGCAGATATAGTCAGTGCTGTGGGTAAAGCAATAGACGAACACCAAGTATAAGCAAATTAATATTTGTCAAACATTTATTATCTAAACTCGTCAAAGCAAATGAAATTCACAGCGCAGAGCGCAAAAGCGAAAGAGACATGAAATACCAACAGCATCACAGAAGGGAAAACACATCCAAAAAGAGAAAACTTTCTAAAACCAGCCGAAGCGTTGCTAAGGAGCTAAAAGCTTATATATATAGTGCTACATAAAAGTATTTGTACACTTGTTTGAGATTACCAACAGCCGCAAATCGATTGTTGCAAATGATTTTCCTTAAATATGGAAAATGCTTTTATTTAAAATTTGAAATTGAACTTTGTTTATTTATTTATTCAATGTGGATACATATAAACACAATTTTTAAAAGATTTCAAAATTTTACTATAAAAGATGTTGCCCAGTTTAATCAATAGAGCTTAAGAACTTGAGAATCAGTGTGGGGAGATCTCCAGACGGACCTGGCCATATCCACTCAAATCCCTACGAATATATATTTTATTTACGGCTTCACTGATGTCCGCTTCAGCGTCTTACACATTTCGTGATAAATAAATAATGTCCAATAATGTCCCGAGTATCCATGCACAAGTAAGAAGAGCAGCAGGAGCAGCAGCAAACACAACACTGCGTATACGCAATGTTGATTATGTTGAGCGAGCAGCTACACTCTAATCGTAAGCGTCAACGTTTTGGATTGTATCTAGATACAAAATAAGCGCATGTGTATATAAACTGGCCGACACAGAGGAGAGGAGTCAGACAACAACTGAAGGGGGAAATGGGGCATGAGTGGCATCGGGAGTAGAATGTTGCCTGTTCGCAGACACAGACAAAGTTTTATGGCCAGCGACGTAGCCGAAAATGATTTAAATTATATGAAAATTCTATTATGGCAGCAACAAAAGTTCTTCGAACTGTGAATTGGGGGTGGAATGCTGATTGTGAGGGGACTGTAGCGCAAACATTGAAACGATATAAAGTGGCTAAGAAGTGATTGAAATTGGATAATGGTTTGGTCTCTGCTTATGAGCAAATCATCGCGCAAATGTGCGCTAATAATATCAAAGAGATAGGGCGACAAATACTATATATAACAGCATATATATAATAGAGAAAACGAACAAATAGGAATACAAATGTTAAGCGGACAATTGAATAAGGGAAAGACTACTTAGACAAGGTAGCTAATTTCAACTAGAATCGTGTAAGTAAAAACTCTATTTATCTATAAGCGGAACTATTAACATATCTCCAACAGATCTAGAAATATCACGAGCAATATTAGTTTAATAAAATACTATGAATACATGAAACATACTAAAAATTTTCAATTGAATTTTTTGTCAATATAAAAATGCATATTTTTAACAACTTTTTTCTTAATAAGTCTTTCGTAAATTTATGAAATTGATCAATAATAAATGAATTAATTAATTCGTATCGAAGTTTGAGGATATTTTCTTAAATTGAACATTTGTTTAAATGAAGTCTACAATTTCAGTTCAATGATTATTATACATTATTTCACCTAATGCAACTTGAATAATGTATTTGTTTCCATTTGTTTACATTTCAGAGTGCGCAACTGGGCCCTTAAATTTGGAGTTGATTTATGGGAATTTGGTCGCCAATTCACCAAAATGAACGAAATCAAAAGTGTGAGTAAATGCTTAGCAATAAAATATGAACATATGTGCACATGCACATATGTATGTCGTGTCATATACGTATGTATATACATATATCTGAGACAATCCAAAACAAATAGCATATAAATATTTAAGTCAACATTCCGATAAGGCTGGCAAATGCTTAAGTGACATTTGTAAATGGCTGCGATTGCTTTTTGGTATTCATGTTGACATGGAAATGTGGGGTAGTCCTGGTTATCGATAAATGGCCAGACGATGCTTAGTGGCTTAGTGCCTGGCTTTACCAACAAATGCGTTAATTTTTTGTTCGTGTAAAGTAATTTTCTTGCTTTTATTTTGTGCTGTCATTTTGTCGTTTTGTCGCTGCACTAATACAATTTAAACACAAATGAGGCTAATTGAGGCGAGGCTCGAAACTGACTGTGTCTGTGTCTCTGTGTCAGTGTGTGTGTCCGTTGTGTGTGTTGTGTGTGTGTATCTGTGTTAATAAGCATGACTGTTTGGCTTTGGCTGATTGCCGGATCTGCGTCTGCTCTTCACTCCTCTCTCCGTGTATTTCTGGCGTATATTTCTGTGTGTAATCAGACGTGCATGAGTTAGTGGGCTGCCTTTATTACAAGTCACTTTTTACGCATATGTGAGGGTGCTTTCACTCCTCATTTGCCAGCAAGTTGGTAGTGAATTTTAAAATAAGTGTTCAGCATTTTAAACACACTTCAAACGGTTTTAATTTGCCCGCAAAATAAGCATTCATTTAAAAACTAACAATCAAAATTATTATACTTTGCTACCAAAAGTGGAAATATGTATTTATTTAGGGAAATGTGTGTCTATCTATTACAAGGATTGTTAGGGACTGGGAATCTCGGAAATCTGTAACATCGATAAGTGCAAGTCAATAAGAACACATTGTATGGCTATAGTCTCCAAACGTACATCCATCAATCATATTTAAAGCCTACTTAATCAACCACTAAAGTGAGAGTACTTGCGATTGCATGACTTTCAGCTTACAGTTGAGTGTGCTAATTGAATAAGTACCTGTGGTGCCTCATTGAACATCTGGAAACAGGGCTTCCCCTGGTCTTTCCCTCCTTAACAGGAACAGTAAATGAAAGCAAACAAATCAGTTTTTTATTTTATTTTTTTCATCTCTTGCTTTTACTTCTTATTCAGGCAAACAAACAATTTTCTTCATATTTTGCTTTTATTTCTCACAATTTGAAGCAATAAAAATATATATTTTGTAGCAGGTTTTCTTATGCAGTTACTTTGTGGTTTAACTAAATTGAAATAACCCTGAGCTTAGACGATTTGTACTCAATTTAATTTTATTTTGAGACTGAGGCAACACTGTTCATTTACAGGAATGCTGGGAGACAAATATACATATATATGTATTTCATGTTTATTATTTGATTTTCAACAACATTTATATTTTATTATCCATTTTATTATCATTTGCTTAACTGACCTAAGCTGATTGTAATGCGTTTTTAGTCAATTGTGCTGAGAACACTTCAACATCAATTACATTGGCATTGGCAACAGTTGTTTGACAGTTCGCTTCAAAATTTTGCAATTAAAGTTTTATGAACACAAAGTGAGGAATTTAAAAAAAAGGTTTATGTCACATTGATAGCTGTCGATGTGCCGATGTCCCTCGTCAACTGAAGTCGTTCCACTTGATTGGTATTTAAAAATGGCCTAATAAAGTGTAAAACAAATGCACTTAATCAGTATTAAATATAGCTTACAAAATGGTGTGTTCAACTTAAACTTAGTATTACTTTATTAAACTAAGAACATATTAGTCGGGCTTGTGCTAAGCACCGCACTCTGCAATATCTTCCGTAGAGATATGTCCACATTATTCAATGGATACTTAAATGAAATACTCAATTCTCGCCCAGTTTATGTTTGCTGCAATTGCTCTGGTTTTGTTGCCACTGCCACTGACTTATTTTTATATTGCTGTACCACACCTTGCACGACTTATGTCATTGTGAAAATAAGTGGAAGCTAAAAAAGTTGATGTCACTCAAGAGCAGCATTTACGATGACAATAAGAAAACTCACAGATTAAGCCTCTTATGGCTACACGTCAACTCCAGGTAGGTTGTGGCAGCCACCGCTTTAGGCATTACTAACGCATTTTAATGTTGCACGCAGCGAGAGGCTTTGTGTGTGTGTGTGTGTGTGTGTGTTGTGCGTGTGTGCCTATTTAGGATGCCTGTGAGTGGCGCACATTCATTAATTTTCATTTTCGTTACGTTTTGCGCTGACTAGCTAAAAGCAAATAAAAACAACTCAAGCCATATTGTACACATCTTGTTCAGACAGACAGACAGACAGACAGACAGACAGACAGACGCAGAGGTATCTCAGAAAACACCCCAAATACGCAAATATATCTCTCTCTGCAAATACCCTAACGAATCGAAATGAATATAAATATAAATAAATAAATAAAAATATCACGTAATTAATAATTTTTCCTGTTATAGTTTTGATATTAGTTTGTTAACTGGTCAGATGATTGATGCCTTTAACACTAACATAGATTTTTTAAAATTGCTTTGCAGCCGATTCATAAAAGCCGCCTTTTAGGCATTTGGAGAAATCTTTTGTCTTAGTCTTAGCTTTCTAGCCTTTAAATATTTCATATTTAAACTGTGCATTCTTCAGAAGTCAGCAATGCATTAATCAAACATTCAACAGACAAACTGTTTCATATTATTGATGTACATTGCAGATCCTACCTTAAATCCCAAGAAAATCGCTTGGACTATTTAATTCTCCGCTTAATCACTATACAATTGGAGGATAAATGCAAATAGACAACGTCAATTAAATAATTTATTAATTAAAATGTTATAGTAATATTAGTTAGCAATCTTTTATATAAATGACAAGCTATATAATTTGTTGCAGTTTACCATTAAAAGCCAACATGCAAATTTGAAGAGCTAAATGAATTTGGATTAAATACTTACACACATTTAATGGGATGGGCAATCCCGGATTAGATTAGAAATATATTTAGACAGCAGTGTTACAAGCCACATGAACTGTTCTAGTAACTCCCGACAGCGGCAAAACAACATAAACACACAGACAGTCGCGGAAGGGGAGGGTGCAAAGTGTAACACTTTAGTGCAAAATGACAGACAGTCAACGCGGCGTATACTTTATGCGCATATACGTTCAAAGAAAAATAGAGAGGCGAATGGGCCAAAAAAAACGAAATGAAATGTAATGAGACGAGACGAGACGAGACGAGACGAGACGAGATGGAACGAGATGGAACGAGATGGAACGCGATGGAACGAGATGAAACGATGCATCGATTACACACAATGATGTGCTGGCAACGATGATGATGATGATGATGATGATGATAATGGCGATAATGAGTCGCTCTTTGTCACTGCTTTTCTCTTTGTTGTTTTTTTTGCTGTTATTATTGTATTAATACTCTGATACAGAAGGTGAACGAGCATATTGATTTTATGCACAGTAATCCTGAAATGCGTGGATTCAAATAATTGTTCAAATTTAAATAAGGGATTACCTTTTCTAACTAACAGTTAATATTACTTTTAGTAGCAGAGCATTATGCAGTCGGCAACGTCCGACTGCACTCGTTATTGTTGTGATCATTATTAGCATGTCCTGTGCCTTGTTTATCGCGTTTCTTGTACAATTTGGCCGACTCTTTATCTCGGTATGCTGGCTCCAATGAAATATGGGTCAAATACATGTCGAAATTGCGAAAGAAATGGCATTTGCCATTTTGCATTTCTTGTTTTACTCGTTTTTGTTTTCGTATTTGGAGTCCTGGTTTCTTCAACCTTTGCCTTTGTCAATGTTTCTTTTTATAACCGGAGCCCCATAAAAATGGGCTAAATGGGCCTAATAAAGTTGTGCAAAAGCATGAAAAAGGTGGAACTAGCACCTCCGACCTGATAAGATATACGTATTTTTGATCTGCATCAAATGCCGAGTTGATCTAACTATTCCGTCTGACTATCTGTGTAAACATGCAAATCTCAGTGACTATATGAGGTAGCGTTTTTTCAGTTAGCTGATGAAGTTTGTTCAATTTGATCAATAATATTAAATTTAATTAACAAATATTGATAAAAATCGATGATGGCAATAAAAGACACAATCTTAAAGGCATAGCTGCCCCATTTGGCATAAATATACGTTTGCTGTGAAATTTTTGAAACTTTGCTTACGACTTATAAGTGAAGCCTTCGATTTGAGGGTATCTGCTGGTCGTGCTTTCTCTGCTTGTTAATTTTCAGGTTTCTTTTTCCTATTACTCTCATTCGCATGCAAATAAATTTAAGCACGCGCTCATTTTGCACGTAATACAAAACTTTTTAACTGCTCACTGGCAAAATGGGAAAGCGGCGCGTGCTGTCGTTTTTCTTCTCAGTTTCCTCCAATTTTCCTCCTCCCTCTTTCTTATATTTCTTTTTTTTTGGCTCACTTACTGGTACCACTGGTAGCCAGTGCAAAGTAGCTTGCAAATTACTCTCCACTTGTGCGCTTGGCACTCAGTTTTGTAATCTTTGCTCATTGAAGATTGACGTAAACTAACTGTAAGCCGCCTTGATTGCAATTGCCCTGGGTCTATCTGTATGTGTGTGTGTGTGTGTGTGTTCGAAAGTGCCAATATTCAGTTGATTGCCCTCAGATGCCACAAGAGATGATTTGTGTGACCTCCTCTTATCGATTTTTATTATTTTACAATCCATCTTTTTATGGTCGAGAAATATGTCAATGCTATCAAAATAAATAAAATGAATAAATTTTCCTACAATGTTTTTTTTATTAATAAATCATTATAAAATATAAGTATTATATATGTCAACTTTTGTTCGCTATATTGAATAACCAATTGGAATAATTATATTTTAACGGGCTTGCACAAGACCTGTGCCTGATTATATCAGTTGAAATAAATGAATTAAATGAGGTTAAAGCTTATTAGTGGTATGCAGAGCATTTATTCATAAATCAAATATTTTTTGACATATGAACTGAACTTTCGTTCCGCATGCAAACGAACCTGTTCAGTTCCCGAATATATTATTAGAAAAGCAATTAAATAAATCAGATATTTAACACGACCGAAGAGCAATTGCCGCTGCCAGAAATAAGCGATGATAACCATCGGCACAAACAGTTCAATGGACATTTAGACAGCAACCGATTTGAATTGTCAAAAAGCCGGCATATTGCCACCAGCATGTCCTGCAATGGGAGCAGTGTTTCGAGCAATAGTCCAAATTGGGTCATTGCTCATTTGGTGAGGTGTGTTCCAAGTGCGAGATCGCTCCGACAGCCGGCTGTGCGCGAAGAAAATCTCCAAGCAATTAAACAGTAACGGGAAAGAGATTGGAGGAATTGAAGTGTTTTTCGGCCATGAGAATTGCATACATTTCCAGGAAGCAAGACGATTAACTGTTCATGCAAATGGAGCGAGAGCCTGGAGCGCATCTGGCACACATTGTTGGATTTGCTGCGCGGCTTAAAGTTCCTAAACGATCGCAATCTCATTTGGATATTAAGTTAGACAATGTGCTCATCGATGGCCTGGTCATTGATGTAGACAAGGCTAACAATCAGCCTCATCGATGCCATCGAGGGCGACTCGCAAAACATGCCTGTGTAAATTTCCAAGGCCGCCGACATCTTCAGCTTGGGCATCGCCAAGCTTGAGCAGACAGCGACGAAGAGTAAGCAAATTATGCAACATATGCAACGCAATTTAATTGCAATAAAAAGTAGACAATAAAAAAAAAAACAAATTTAGCTAAAATTTTATAAGTATTACTTAATTTAATTTAAGTAGCAGGCAAAATGAAAGTATTGAGAAATTGTATGTAATTTTGGCTTTAAATTTTATTCTGTTTTTGGGTTGGGTGCAATTAGCTGTGCTGGTGAAATGCAAACAAAAAATTAAATTTTGTTATGTGTTTGTTTGTGAGTTGTCTCTGTTTGTATGTGTGTGTGCAAGTGTGTGTGTGTGTGTGTGTTAAACTGTGTGTGTGTGCTTGCGTTTCTATGTAATTATAATTTTTGGGTGCAACCCAAAATGCAGATTGCTGGCAATTTGTTTGTGCCTATGCTAACTTCAGCTGGAGCGTTCCGCACAACCGTGCCTCCTGCCGCAGACTCCATGTGAAGGCTTTTGGTGACACACACCCATACACACACACACATACAGTGTGTTTGATAAAGGCTAAAACCGTTACGTTGGGTGGCAAAAGGGATAAGAATGGCTGCAACTATGCGTTGGAGTTGTGTATGTGTTTTGCGGGCTGTAAAGGGACCAATCGTAAATCAAGACCTGACTACCATGACGACAACAACGTGGATAAGGACGCACTCGAGGGGCGTGCCAAGGCAAATGGTTAGCCTTATTTGAGGGTGGCGGCGGCTGGTGGACGACAGTGGCTCCTGTGGATCCCTTTAGCAAGTGGTAACTCAAGTTCATGAGAGTTGTGCCCTTTGTGGTCCGCCAGAGCTTCAGAATGCATTTAAGTTGAGGCACAGGCTGCCAACAATATACTAAATATATATATATATGGACTGTATATAGATATGTATGTATGTGTATATGCATGTGTATTTGTGTGTGGCTGTCTATGCAAATGTTAAAGTCTGTTGTTGTCATTTGGTGGCGAAAATTGCGAGCATGACACACTACAAAAGTGTAGCTGAGAGAGGGGCGTACGGCAAACAAATGGAAATGCAAATGACCAACAGTAAAGCGGTGCTGCGTGGGAGTTGCAGTGGTTTAGTGGTCCAGTGGTCCAGGGGGCATCTGCTGAATGTATGCTCAATGTAAATGTATGCAATGAACTAAATATTTAATTCAATCAATGGCTAATGAAGCTTAACGGCAAAAAATTATCTTAGATTTCCCACAGGAATTCTGTTCATCTTCCTTAAAATGAACAATCAAATCAGTTCTGCTCTGCTCGGCAAGATTTGTAATCTTTGCTGTGCCGATTTCCACAGATATCGGAATCTTTTGCCCAGCAGCAAAATCCATTCGAACTCAATCCGAATATTGATCAAACTTATTAAATCTTTGCCTCTGTATTTTTAAGCCTTTTTCATTACTTTAAGAGTGGTCGAAAATAAATGAATATTTCACAAAATTTATTTAAATATCAGCGCTTTAGCAAACGGATAAAAGGAGATGTGGAGTTGCTGAACGTGCAACGGAATCAGTGATTTAATGCATATGGAAACATGAGCATAGATGCTGAACATTGTTGCCAGACAATGTGAGCTGGTGTGTGGAAAAGTGGAAAAGGTTATGGTTACCAGACGACATCTTCATTAAAATCTAATTAGCGAATCGTGGGGCGCGGCAAGGCGAGCCGTGGTGAGGAGAGGAGAGGAGAGGCGAGGCGAGGAGGGAGAACGCTAGCCGAGCTGCCTCTTGAAAACGGAGTCCTTGACTTGTTCTGTTTGGTAGGAGCGCATTGCGACTGCAGTGCATAATCAGCCAGGTGAGGGTGAGTTGCCAGGTGAGCTGTCAGGTGAGCTGTCAGTTGAGCTGCATGCGTAAGCTGCTTAACTTGTGCTGGAATTTGAGCAGCCAGGAGTAGCAGTTCAACAGAGCTGCTCAGGAATGTCTGGCATAATAGGGTGGGAGCAGGGAGCACTCGCACCTTACCCGTTGTCCTTGCTCCACTTAAAGTTTACTGCTGCCATCTGCACACGCAGCACATGCAGCAGTCAACAGGATTCGCAGCAGCAGCGGCAGCAGCATTAGCATTGGGGATTGGGGATTGGGTTTGAGTCTTCCAAGCGACTTCTTGCGCAACATTTACGAATTCCAGAGTCAACCGCAAAATGAAAAAGTTTCTATGGCTGCTGATGCTGCTGCTGCTGCTTCTGCTGCTGCTGCTGCTGCTGCTGCTGCCACACCCGCTTTATATTGTATACATATTGTATATAGTTTTTCTTGTTGGCAGGACACTGTCACACACACGCACACACACACAGGCACAAGTTCTCGTATGTCCTTCAGGCGTGCATTGCATTTCGATGCTGCTGCCGTGGAGATTGCTTTATAAAATGTTGCAAGCTGTGTGAAGTTTGGGGTCGCTTTTGCGAGATTTTTTTTATTATTGTATTTTGTAGCCATTCCTGCTGCGGTTTCCTTGTTTGACATGCTTTTAATTTTCTATACGTATTTTCGCAGCTACTCTACATTAGCCATTATCGCTTTTGATATTTTGAAGTGTCCCTAATGGTTTTGAGGTGCTATAAATCATTTTCAGTTCAAACTTTATCGGCCACCGATTTACAGCATTGCATTTTTTGAGAAGCTTGACTATATTAATACTAAATATAATAAAAACAATGCTAAAATAATTTTATTAAATATGCTTTTTGCTTTGCCAATTTACACAGTCAGCATATGTGCATAATCGTGTATAAATTTATGCACAGCTTGAATTTCTAGGAATGATAGGTAATGTAAGGATATGGGATCCGAGTACAAACCTCCTTTTGAAAAAGTTTAACTAGTTTAAGTAGCGAATTTTCATAAATTAAAAGTCAATTTTTGTGTGAAAGTTTGAATATAAAATTACATTAAAATTCGATTGTACAATTATTTAAAACCGATACTAAAAAGGCACTTTTATGGATATACAGATACTAATTAAACAAAAGATACATCTACAAGAGTTGCGACAAATTATAATTAATTTCATAAAATAAACAATTTGAAGCCGCAATTATTCGCTATAATAATTATATGTATATCTAATCATTGAATCTTCTTCGAAATCGCATGACTTTAAATATAAAATTGTGGAAAGTATATGGAAATTATATATAGCATATACATATATAAGTAAATATATGTGCTATCGATTTGCTGGCTGCAGTATTCGCACCTTGCTCAACGCATAAATTAACGAATAGATATTGCAAAACTCAAGTCGATAAAAGTCGTTAATATTTCGATATCAAAGTATAAAAAAGCCGTTTGCGTTTCATTTATAATGGTCGTCTTTGGTGTATTAAGGGCACTTCACGTTACATTTGTAACTATTAATAAATGGGGGGAGCTCAAGACACACTTTACGTGCCATCGACTTTGTCTACATCATTTTGTTGTAGATTTTTCGCTCTTAAAAAATCACTTTGCTTCTTAATATGTCTAATTAAATTTCACATGCCGTTGAACAGCAGACAGTTTGCCCCGCCTCTTGCGCTGCCTCGCTCTCTCTCTCTCTGACACTCACTCCCTCTTTCTCTTTCTTCTTCTTGGCGCAATTTTCCTTAGCTTTTGCTAGTCAACTTTTCCCTACACACATATGTATATATGTACATATATACATACATGCTGCGAGACACGCATTTAGTGGCCACGTTAATGGGTGACACATTTTGATTTGATTCGAATGGGGCAAGTTGGGCAGGATGGCTTGTGGCAGACGAGAGACAAACACATCTCACTCCGATACATAATTATGTTTCCATTGAACGTGTCGTCGTTTATTTTAATGCTCGAGAGAGACTCTGGAAAAATGTTATTTTCACACACAAGAATTGAAAAGTTCAGCTCGACTTTTCTGCTCGGTCTGTGTTATACACATAAACTCAAGAAAAGCTTGCAATTTTCATAAAATATAAGATAAGATGAGTTTATATTCTGTGCTCATCAAATTTATAATAAAAAATAAATAAATATATAAAAAGCAGACTTTGTTTAAGGCAAATAGTTTGCAATTTAAACAAATTGGATTTTGCTTAAATTTTCCACGTATCGACAGTGTAGCTGAGAATAACGTAGCCGCCCCGTTATTGCTGCAGATGCATTTAATGACTTTTCATGCGTTTCCAAGTCAGATAGCTGTTGGGGCGTGGCTGAACGGCCCACTTGGCGCCGTTTAACAATTGTCACTTTTCAGAACGAGAAACTGTCAGTTAAATTATATTTTTGTCAGAATTTGTAATCACAAACGCCTCGATGTGGCAGCATACTTCGAGTTGGTGTGCGTGTGTGCGTGTGCGTGTGCGTGTGTGTGTGGGTGTGTGTCTTTGGGTGTGGATGTCCTCAGCGAATTAATTAGAAAACTTTTCTTAACTGATTCAGTGCCAGCAGCAGCAGTAGCAGCAGCAGCAGCAGCAGCAGCAGCAGTGACTCCAACGTTGTAAACGTCTTTAAAGAAGCTGCCAGAACCTGTCTTTTGTAGGCTTACTAGAGTCGGCTGCGTGCCGGGTTTTATTTCGTGAAACGTATAAGATATCTAGTAAAAATCTATATTTAAATATATTTGATTGTGCTCTGACTAGTTATGATATAAGTCTAACATTTTTGCAGAGCGCATTGCTGAAAATGGCATAAGCGCCTTAAAATTTGAAATTCCAACTGAATATCTTAAAGCGAACTATGAAGAAATTTCAAATTTGTCCACACTTTGTGCAAAAAACTGCAACTTCATTTTATATAATGAATATGGTTGGTTTTTTTTCAGTTGAGCTGGTCTAGAAGATATTGGCTTAAAGACCAAATATTCATTGGTGCAATGCCAGTTGCATTTTTGACTGCAGGTGATTCAGATTTGTGGCTCGTGTCTGCGTCTGAGTCGTATTGAAGGAGTTCAATACTCTAGTGTGTACACACAGACACACACACAGACTTGTGGTTTGGGCCAAAATTCAGTTTGTGCGGCCACAAAACTGAAACTGCATGGAAAAGTCTTTTGAGGCGTTCGTTAGTTAGCTGAAGATGCTGTCAAACAGACACAACACATGCAATCTGTGTGTAAATGTGTGTGAAGTGCAGCTAAAAAGTTGAATCAACGCAATGTTGAATGTGTCTTTGAGTGCTTTATAAATTCAACATGAGGATTTAAAGGATGTTAGCAGAACGGCTAAGACTTTGATTATTGCAAAAAATGTGGCAAAAATGATGACGTTATTACTTGCGAAACTTTCATTAAGTATATAAATAACTTAATAATATTTTTATGCCATAATAAAATAAACGCTGCTTGAATATTTGAATATTACTAAGTTTATTATTTTATAAAATCGAATGAATAATGCCCATGTGTGAATCAGCTTAATAATTAATCAGACACAGCTGTTTATTACGATTTCTATCTAATTTGCGTTTATTTATAAATAATAGTTGTTTATATAATTACATTTAATAATTTTACGTTTTTCATATAAAATGTTTGCTGACAATTAACTATTTATACACGTTGCGTGGTCACTTTGCGTGACTGCCCCAATTTTCTAGCCTCAGGTAATTCAAATTTAGCTATCAATTAAATAATACAATAAATCATGGATGAGTATGCATATTGATATTGATAATGTTAAAGATAAGTAAGATTATCACTTACGGAATATTTGTTGAGGCTATTCCTAACTCTTTAAGAGTTGCCGATTTTAAAAGTTATCCTTAAGCCATATTTTGTCCTAAAAGGCATTCAAGTTCCCGAGTTCTGCGCTCAAAATGAAAATCTTATTAAATTAATAAGACACATCAAAATCAAAATCAATTTAATAACAGTTTGAGGCTAGCAGACGCAACGAAGTACATTAAAAAGTTATGCAGGCAATATATATATATATATAAAAGCAACCCCGACAAATGGAAAAGTTTTGGAACTCCTTAACCCTTTAAGTTAAGCCCGAAAAGGACCTTCTCAAATGTTGGGCGCGGTCTAAATAAATTTCATAGTTTATTGCTTTGCTGTACGAATTACTGACAATTGTTTTCGGTTTGTGTCTCTTACAGCGCTTCAAGGACAACGACATCGAAGTGAAGCGCAAGGACGGCATTATCCTGCTGCGTGAATTAGCGGCCGAGGTGAAGAATTTTATGGACTTCAAGCGTAACGCAGTAATGGTAAGTGAAAATCTTCCCATACCCATCACCATCATGGCAAAAACTCTGACAATTGAAGGACTACACACTCACACACAACAAAAGACACACAAAATAATTGCTAGGAGACAATGCTCTGTGGGCAACTGGCGTAAAGTGGAAAACAATAAATGGCCGCGGGCCAAGCTGCCACAGCAACAGCAATTAAAGCAAGTGAGAATGTTGCACTCGCACGTAACCGACTGCCTCATACTCTGCTATTTGTATGTATTTAGTTTCTTATTTATTTAATGTCAACTTAATTTGTAGCCAATCACTTTGCGATAATTATGGAAACCTTAAATAATATTTGTAGGTTGTTAAATAATTGCCACAGCTTTAAGGGAAATATGCAGCCAACATTAAATAAATGTTTTTAATATAAAATAAATATAATATTCAAGTTTCTTATTCTTGAATTGTCTTATCATTTTGCAATGAACCCAGCTTAAGCTTAATCTCTCTGACAAGCGCTGTCATTATCAAATTGGGTTTTTTTAGTTTTTCCCCAATGAATTGGGGAATTGGACCAATTTGCTTTTAAATACCCCCAAAAATCATTTTAATCTTTCTTATTTTTAAATATATTTATAATTTTTATATTATTTAAAAGTAAATCAAATTAAATTCTTTCTTTTTAGTTGACAATAAATAAATAAATATATAAATAAACTTTCTGTTTATTTAATAACTTAAAAAATCAGTGTTAATCAGTATTTGAATTATTTGAAAATAATTATTTATTTATTGTTACTATGCTCTGAACATTTGCACAAGAAACGATTAACATGGGAATGCTCTTGTTCAACAGCGTTAATTATTGATATTTAGTTAATATTAATATCCAATATCTAATATCTAACCCCATTAAGTGAAATCTTGCCAAGCTTAAATAGACCCATTTCAGTTATTGTAAATGGGGGCACAGGCTTTAGCCAGAGCATCTTGGTCAGTGAGTAGCAGTCAGGTTTGTGGGGTCGACAAAGTGAAATTAAAGTGCGCGCAAGCCACAAGGACAAGTTTGGATGGTGCCCGCAGCTGCTGTTGCTGTTGCTGCCACTGGATGCTGTTGCTGATGGCGCTGATGGTGTCATCAACCGTCGCACAGCTGCCATTTTTGCAATGCTTGCCAGGCTCGACCAGACTTCGACTCTCCTGTGGAATGAACCTCTGCGGCATTGTGGTCTTTGCCCTGCTCTTTGTGGCTTTGTGGCCACTGTGCGCCTCCGTCCTGTCCTCCTGTGTATGTATCAATAGACTTCGTTTGGCTGTCGGTATAATTTGCTCCTGGAAGGTCAGAGGCATTTGCTGTGCTTCAATTGCTTAAGAGGCTTGTGGATTATAGAAGTTAAGTCGCAAATCATAAATTTCTTTAATAATTCAGCGAACTTCCATTGTAGTTAAAAGGATTGATCATTAATTAAGTAAATATTTTCTGAATTTCATTTCCTATAATCCGTACAATCGGTCAGTTTAAAGGTATTCTCATGAAAATTAAGCTTTTTGCAATGCAATTTGGCAAATAAATATGTTTGCAGTCGTCGTTAATGAACTTTCATATTCAAATGCTGTTGAAATTAATCAGATGAAAAACAAAACAGTTGTACACAACCGTTTCCTGCCACTTTCCGGTCCATGGACTGGACGTAACCAACTGCGGAATACTCTGGTATCAGTTAATGTTACAAGCAAGGAGTTGAATTCGCTGCTCCACAAGAAACTTGTGAAAATTTGTCAAGAAGACTTTCTAATTAGGTGACTCCGTTGCTATTTTTAAAGGTTTAGGTTTTATAGAGTCACAATTCGAAAGGAAGGACCTTCTGACAGATATTGAAAAAGATAGAAAATAGTATATTGCTGTGCAGTTGGGTAAATATTTATTAATATATATTTCCAAGCGACCAATTGAATTATGCTGACGTAATTTGTAATTGTCTGAAAAGTGTTTTCGTTTGCGTTAATAATGGATAATGTAATAACAAAAAGCAGTTTAGCTGGCGTTGTCGTGGACTCAACTGGTACTAACATATTGGTAATACAATGTTTATTTATACATATCAAACATATGTATGTATGTTTGTTTACACATACATATACATACATACTTACAGATGTATGCATTGTATTTCTGTGGGCTGGCCGAATGGCCACGTTGGATTCATGTTATGGGCGAGAACCCATGTCAATGTTCCATTCATGTGCGCGGGTATACATAAATAATTTTTTATGATTTCCGCAAAATATCGATTTAATTTTTTTCCTCTTTTTTTTTGTACTCTGTGGAGTATATTAGTTTTGTGTAACGCAATTGAAATTGATGATTGGAAAATTGTTTATATAATATTTATACTTGTAAGATAAGAAGCATTTACTAAAATATGATTTACTAAAAAGTTAGCAGACCTCAGTTATTAGAGTATTGGGCAGTCGGTGGCATCCGATTGCGTGTTCTTGTTTGCTTTTGTGGGTTTGTTCTTATGGCCAGTCTGAATATATATACACACACACACACACACATAAGCAAATTTGGAGAACACAGCTGCCACTTACTCGCTGTCCTGTTGTCCTTTGGTCCCGATGTCCGGAACTTTTGGCTACGCAAAACGCATACGAAGCACCATTAATTAAAAATCAACCCACATGTACAGCAATTTACAACAACAATAGCAACAGAAGCAGTAACATCAAAAACAGAAAAACCAAAAAAAAAAAAAAAAACAATTAATAAGATTGACCATAAAATACCCTGTATATCATTTAATAAGTCGAAAGAGTTCACTCGGCAGTTAAGATAAACCCAAAAATAATTAAGTACAAAGAAAATGATATAAATAAAGATCTAAAATTAAAAATGGATAAAGGGGTTTCATGAGATTGTACAAAAGTATATAGCAGGCAGACTACATCAATTATATATTCTTGATGAGCATCAGAAACTTAGGCTTATGGTATCTTATAGTCGGAGTTTCTTGACTACAGAACTTACTTGCTTTTTGATGACCTAATTGGAATTGCAGAAGCTGTTGTGAACTATATATAAAGTGTCTTGATCAACGCCAATGCATATTGAAAGAGTAAATACAAAAATCTTCTTTAAATTGTAGCCTAACAACAAACCATGATAAGGAGCGATATATAAAGATCCGATCATTAAAAAAGTCGGTTTTCACATATTAATTAGAAATCATTGCAAATTTAAACACTATTCAACAAAACTCAGATCAAAGCGTTTTCTGCATAGCAAAACCGGAATTTATGTATGTGAAACGATAATGCTTGGTTTAAGTCAATTAATATAATTAAATATGAAATCACTATCGATGAACGCAATCAAATAAATGCGTATAATAAAAAACGTTCATATTTCCATAAGTACATATGTACAATAGAGATTTCCCTGAGCCAGCCTCACTTGCCTTTGTCTTAATCTCTGGGTTTATATACAACTTGAGTCGGGGAATCTCCCAATGTGATTGCGCCCGGGGTCACTTAATGAATGGCATATAATACGGGCCGCTTTTCGCTTTATGGTGTCAGTTTGTTTCGGAATCTCAATCGATACACTTCAACAAGATGCAATTGAGTACGCTCCTCATCCAGTTGCTGAGCATCATCTGCTTGATTCTCGGCTCTTTGGGCGCCTGCAACGATGGATTTTATACAAAGAATGGCGACTTGGTTATCGATTTGGCCGATTTGAATAAGCTCTTTGACTGCGTGAATAAGGAGCATCAAGGTTAAATAAGAAAAATGTATTTCTTGTATTAATTCATGCGAATAAATGATGTGAAAATAATATAAATATATATACAAATGAAGAAAGTGTGTGTTAATTGTAGATCTAAATCAATAATGATTGTTATTTACATATGTGCTGGTGTCAGTTCAATCAGAATTCAAAATTGAGTAAATACTCTTAAGAATAATTGATCGCAACTAGCAGATACCCTGTACTCAGTTCCTTACCTATCATAAATTCAAATATACAAACCATTTCTTCCACATTTTTAGATCTAAAATTAAACCATTTTATTAGAAAATTCCTGACAACTTTTTTCGAAAGATGAGCAATTTTTTCAGCTGATATTAGAACACCTTACGAAAAAGGCAAATAAAGGCAAACATTTGGCATTCAATCGGCAAGTGGCAACTGACAACTGGCAACTGGCAACTCTTAAAGTTCAACGAGCTGCAAAAGTGAAACATGTAAACGCGTCCCACTCCGGATAGATTACGTACCCAAACGCTTGCCCGATATGACGCACAAAAAATAGTGGAAGCTAAAAAAAAAATGGTAAAAGGAATGTGGAAGAAAAAACAGCAGAAGGCAACGCAGTTGCGACTACAACATAAACATAGTTTTGGCCATGTTTTTTGTTTTTTTTTGCATACGTTAGCTTAAGTTTAACTGGGCCAGAATGACGTATACACAATACGGCCCTGCCAGAAGTTCAGTGGTAAGCGCAAAACTAAAGAAGAGAAAAAACTACACTAAACTGACCCAAGCTGGCAATATATACAAAATTTCTTTATTTATTAATTTCCAAAATTATGCCATGAACCTGAACCCGAGAGTTAAGTAAAGGTATGCAGCAGCATCAGTTGTCCAACCAATCTGCAGCCTATATTGAAATACCTTCTGTCTTATGTTACTCGCATATCAAGTTTATTTCATCGATAGCTTCATCTGTTTTCCTTAATAACGAGAATATATTAGATAACCGGATTACTGGAGAAAATGGTTTATTAATATTTAACGACTCATTTTCTGCATACGATTCCCATAGAAATACTTTCATATGAGTATTTTATTGCTTTGTTATGGGTAGTCGAGTTTTGTGGACCACAAGCTGTCTTACTTACTTGTTTCCTTAGCAGATTGAGAAACCCTATTCATTTCAGTGGTTGTCTGGTCAGCAGGTATTGCTAGATGCTGCTTCGGCTTAAAGGTATTGTGTAACAAGCAGAAGGCAGCATCTCCGAACCCATAAAGTATATATATTCTAGATCATGGTCAACTGCCGTGTCCGTCCGTCTGTATGAACACGCAGATCTCAGAGACTATAAGAGCTAGAAACTTGGAATACAAGTACTCGAATCTTCTAATCGATCTCACTCGACTACAGCATTCTAACTTGTTGTTTGTTATGCCACCCATACACTTGCTCTTATCTGATTCAGTCATAAAGTCATACGTTTAATTAATTATAAATTGATAAGAAATATTATTTTCAGTATTAAATTTGATTTATACTCTAAAGCTTAGAGCTTGATTGGGTTTTTATTAAATGGAAAAATAAAATTGCTTCAGTTCAAATCAATCACTGAACTCAGCTGTTAATTATACTAATTATTTTGAACTCAGGTTCCACTTCAATTTCCAAATTACCCCTTAATTAGTGCACAGTTGTGCACACTCAAGTGGAAGAGCTGTTAATTTCTTATGTGCACAACAAATCTAATCTAATTCTGCTCTCAGTCACAACAATCAAAAGTTCAAATTTGTTGCATATACAATTTCAAAACTCAGAGCAAAATATTTCAGGGCCTGAGGCTATCTCTGTTTACGTCTGAAATTCTTTAATTCTATTAATATCTAAGTGAAACAGTGCCTGAACAATGTTGTTATTCACAGCCAGTTCAATGTCATAAAACTGCAATAAATATGAATAGCTGCGTTGAAAAACCGGAAAAACGCTAATATATGTATATATATATATGTATACATATGTATACTATGCATATGAACATTATAAATGTCACATTACTGGCTTTTCTCAATTCTATGATGCAGAACCTGACGTGCGGAATAACCGTAAACTTGTTCATCAAACTGCATGCAACAGCAGCAATGTGACAGAAATTATCATTTCAAAAGTTTGCATTTAATTGTCCGACATTTGTTGCATGTTTTGGGGAATCCCAGATAAAACACAATCTGCTGAATATGTTTCTAAAACGCCAAATCATTTTTCCCAACGAAAAGACAAATGAAATGTTTTTATTTATTAACTAAAATGTTGCTCAACTCAACATTTACTTTGACTTCATATTTTGCAGACGTTTATGGGGATGATGAATCTTTGAAAATCTTTTTGAAGTTGATCCCATGAAGTTGTATACGACAGTGTTCCGTCAGTTTTCCCAGAATTCGCGAAATATAAAAGTGAAGCTTTTCATATCTTAATGTTCTGACACCAAAGGTTAAAGTGTTACTGCTTTGCCGCAATTTCCCTTTTGCTGTGTTTAAATAATATAAATAATAAATAGACTTGAAACTTGGAATTTTCATTCTGTATAATCCTGTCTGCCACGCTCACTGGCCTGATATAAGCTGATTTAAATCTGGAGGAAGTAAAGTTTCCGGCAAATTGCTTCAAATATCGGCTAATAAATTTACTGGCACATAATTTATACGATTTTTTGTGCATTTTCATCTTTTTGCTTTTAATAATATTTATTTTTTGTGGCTAACTCACAACGATGCCTCAAATGCGGAACAGAGTATCTCCACGTCGGGCACTATAGGTACGGATATTTCCAGACGTTTTATTGCACTTTTTTATTGCCCACAAATGAGCGCCCACTTTTGGACAATTCCTCCGTCATTCTCTCAACCGCTTGCTGGCTGTCATTCTGTGTCTCTGTTTTGCTCAACGCTGCTCTGCCTTACACTGACGCTTGGCTGGTTGTCATCATCCTTGTTGCAGTTGTTGTTGTTGTTGTTGTTATTGCTGTTGACTCCTTTACTATAGTGTGCCACTTGCACTTTGACGTTGACATTGTGCGAGGTTTGAGTTCGGGCCAAATGGATTGAAAGCTGTGCGTGTGCTTTGTATTGCGCGTGTATTGAGCGGCTCTCTTTTAGCTCTTCGCCTGCCTACATTGCTTCAATAGAAACATGAAAAAAGGCTGCAAGTGTCTTCACACTAAAAGCATTGGCCCAACCTCCAAATAACCAGCCGTTTCTCAGCGGAACTCGAGAGACTCATTGTACAATGTTGACATTTGTCTCGCTGCAATTTTGATGTGCTTCCTGTTGATTTTGTTGTATATGTATATGCATACATATATGTATACACACGTGTGTGTGTGTGTGTGTGTGTGTGTGTGTGTGATTGGGGTCGTCGCTGTGCATGGACATTTAAGTGGCCATCACAGCTCACTGACTATGCAATCAGCCAGAAACTGTTGACATATCGAAACTTAATTGGTTTGCATCAGTTTATTGTGTGACCATTTTGACCATTTTCTTAAGTTTTACAAACACACATACACACACGACTAACAAGTTTAAAATACAAAACAACCGATATAGAAATTATTATTTAAATAAATATTTATTCTGTCAAATATTAAATATTCAACATAAAAATATTTATTGATAAAAAAATGATTTAGTATTTAATAGTCTGCAAATTTTCAAATAGACACAGACGAGACATCTGACATTTTTGTTGGCTGTTATTTCGGTTTATTCACAAGCTTTCAAAAACTAAAAGTAAAAATGAATCACATACGACGCATATTTTTGAAAGGATAATTAAAAATCAACACAGCGTAGGGTTCCCAGACATAAGGAAAACACACAAGAAATATATTTAGTTAGCCTTTTGCAAACCGTGCATTAAAACATTCAAAGGGTCCATTGTGACAGCAGTTGCAGTAACATAAACCGAACCGATTTTGCTGCTTTAAAAAAAAAAAAAGAAAAAAAAACCGTTGCAAACCGCTGGCAAACAAGTTTTTGGCTTGCAGTCTTGATAAAAATGTTAATATAAATTTCGTCTACAAGTTATTGCCTTAGCTTTTGGCACGTGCATTGAGTTGGCAAATATATGGCTATGAAATGAAAATGGCAAATCTAACATTCTTAAACATTTTATTTTTTAATACTACAAAAATAGCAGTTTAACCAAAATAGTCTAAGATTAGACTGCATTTCAAACCAGGTACTTTAATCATAATATGTAAAAGTATAGAAAATGTTTTGTTCCTAAGTGAAAAACTTTTCTGCACGTGTTGAATAAATATTATTTAATATTATTTAACGTTCAAAAATGGGCAAATACTTATGTAGGTATGCGTATGTAACATATGTGTACACATGTATTTGAAAGGTAGAGTTCTGACAACTTTTTTCAAGAGTCAACCAAGATTTCCCTTTTCCAACCATTTTTTTTTTCTAATATACGTAATCGGCCTCTTGAAATGTAGATAACAGGCCACTAGTGTTGTAGTACTATGACTGTAACATAACATCTGTAACCTAACATGCAACTGTTAAGCACGTACTTAACATTGATATCGATGTCGATCGATGGCAATTGTGTAATCACCTACAAAAAAGAAGAAAAAGAGTGAAACGTTGTGAATAGAGCAGGTGTTTTTTAAAAATAAATGTAATTTAGTTTTGATTGCCACAAGTATAAGCACTTCGCAGACTGACTTTAATATGAAAAGCAATAATAATATTTGTTTTTGCTTTTTGTTGTCGCCACATACTTTCTATAAATTCATAACTGCTGCAGCAAGTGTAAACGACGAGAAGGTTCTTAGTCATACGTCTGCTGCTGTCAGTTGACTTGGCAAATGGTCAATGACAATTATTTTTTTCATATTCCGTTATTCTGCTCTTCCAAATGGACTTTGCATACTTTCAGGCTGTTGCTCAGACGACGCACTTTGCGCCTTTCTTTTATACGCTTTCTTGCTAAATTTTCAACTTTTTATGCCGATTCCTTTTTCAACGTTCTTTTCTCTGTCTGCCGCTGTCCCCCTCTCTCTCTCTCTCTCTCTCTCTGTCTCTCTGGCTGTGTTAAGCGAATTGCATGCAAGTAGCTGCATTTTGCCAATTCCGGCAGTTGCCTGACGTTGATGCTGCTCTTCCTCGTTGTCGTTGGCATTTGCTTTTGGCTTTTGAATGTTAAGATGTGGAGAGATGCTGACGCCGGCGACAGACAACCAGCTGGTGTCAAATGGGTATTGTGTGTGTGCCAAGGGATTGTGCACAGCTAACCGACGTCTCCCATTCCGCACCCCATCCCCCCCATAAAAAAGGTCAACCCTTGCTTGGCAACAGAACCAACCTTTGCAAAATGCCTAACTGTTGTCATAAGTGCATAATATTGTAAAAAGAAAAAAAAATGTGTTATGAGACACGGCCATGTTTTGTCTGCATCACTTTTGTCCATTTATGTTCTTTTGTATTCGCAGACATGTCGGACGAATTGCGATTACACATGTCCTGCAGCTGCAGACAGCGTCCAGCATTGTACACCCTCAAATGTCGATGGAAATGCAGAAAAGAATATTCAACTTGGATACATTCATTTGCATTTGCAAACATCTTACAACTTATGTTTACTACTAACGCAACAAAATCTTGAATTAGAAACACAGCATATAACAATGTTTAACCAGTTTCCTTAGCCTTTGAGCTCAACAGTCAAGTTCCAGTCGTTTTTTGTCGATTTCACAATACTGGTATAAATTATTTATTATTTAGCTTGCCTATTTTGACTTCTTTTAATTTAAAGTTTCAACTTGAATCCAATTGAAGTCGAGATAGCAGCTACTTGCATCCCTAAGTCGCTGATACATTCCTGTGGCACTTCGGTTGCGCCAATGTCAACAAATTTACATTGAAATCAACATCAGTATTCCAAACCCCAGAAGACCTAAAGTCCCTTTGGGTTTGTAGCCATTGTGCAAAACAGTAGTTGAACTAATTCAATGCACCCACATACAACAGATTCTTCAAAATAGTGCTCCTCTACCTAGTCTTTTGCATCTGCATCCACGCAATCAAAAGACAGTCGTCTTTTTCTTCTTTGATACCCAGTGCTCAACATAAATGGGTATGCAAGACTGGGATAATATTGTGTAAATCTCTATTCTTGATCAACATCAAAAGCCAGGTTAATCTACCCATTTAGTGCTATAGCAGAATCAAAAGCCAGAATATTTATATAACATAAATTATATCAGACGATATTCGGCTCGATTTCTGACTCTGTCACTAATTATGAAATTCGGAAAGTAAACACAGAAGTTAAGAATTAATTTCCCCACTGACAAAGCGTGTCTGGTCTGATGAGATTTTGTGTATGTTTGCTTAGGTTATTTCCCAGGTATCTTATAGTCGGTCAGACTCGATTTGAGCGCTCCTTGTTGTTTTATTCGCTTTAAGCCAAACTCACATGAGTTGGTTTTTTGTGGCCTCAATGTCTATGACTGCAGGTATTTGTTAACCTCTATTTTCACAATCCCTGCCCTCTGCTCTCCTTGGCTGGAGCTCATCCTTCGGCGCGTCTAATTCCAATGCAGCTAAAGTTTTTGTTTGTTTCTTATAAAAATACACACAGGCCAAAGTTTAACTTGTGAAATTTTTATGGGCGTCAAGTTTCAAAAGCGACACTGGCTTCAGACATCGAACACTGGTCTCGAGCTGTTTGAAAATTGTTAAGGGCTCCACCTTTGGACTACAGAAACATGAGCTACAATGATTGACATGCTTGATAAGAAAAATATTTAAAAAACGCATTTTACCACTTTAAAATCCGTCTCAAGGAAGTTTACTTTTCACTTTTCACTGCACAAACAAATATTTAATAAATAGAAAAAAAAAATCTAAATAAATATTGCCTTAATTTCACATATTGGTCAAATATATTTCAAGAATATTTAATAATTTTGAATTACATCTATTTGTTTATAACATAATTGTTTCTCGTTTTGTTTTATTTTATTTGAGGGATCTTAGAAATAATAGCAAATAATAATTAAATTATAAATAGTGATCAATAAGTAAGATTAAATTAATCAATATTTTATTTACTAATGTACAAGATTTCGAGAAGTATATTTACTTACTCAAGAGCTTAAAATATGAAAAATTACTTACTAAAAATATAGTTAATTGTATAAATATCAAATGTGTACATAATTTTCCAAATGGAAAATTTCATGCATGCTTTAAACATAATCTTTGGTAAACAGCAGAGTTCGATTTGACTGAGATAATATTATTATTAGCCACTGTGCACTTGGGAATTTTTCGTACTAATTTTTCACGTACTTTGAATTGCTTTAAATACACAAAGCAACGCACACATGCAACACGGAGAGGAGCGTTGTCGATGAGTTGAGTGGTGGGGTTAGAGCAAAGGCAAACTCTGCTCATCGAACGGCGAGCGCTTTGTGCAATTTAAGACGCCGTCTCCCTTGATAAATTGCATAAAGAATAGTTACGAGAAACTTTAGCAGCGCCAGATTAAACAGATTGATGAGTGTGGGAACTTACACATACATATGCACATACATGTGCACATTCATATGCACATACATATGCACATACATGTGCACATTCATATGCACATACATCGATACTTAAACTGATGCCTTTGTAATATCCGTTTTTCTTCTTCTATTTGTCTTTGCAGCGCTTGATGGACTCAGCAGAGCAGGCGGCACTCTCGGAACTGGAGGGACAGAGCAGCACGGAGGGTGGTGCAACGGGGCAGCAGCAGCATTACGATGCGAGACGCATCAATGAGTACAATGCCGATGGCAAATTGGCGGACGGAGCTCGCCACATGGATATACGATTCATGCGGCGCTTCGAGCGTCTGCCGGTGAATCTCAGTCTAAGCTCGATTCTGGTGCCGCACGGCGTCGATTTGGATGAGACGGACGTGAAATCGGCATTGCAGTGGAGCGTCCACCTGGATCCACTCTTCCAGAACAACTTGGAGCGAGATCCGGCATTGTCATGGCAGTACTTTGGCTCATCGTCTGGCTTTCTACGCCGCTTCCCCGGCACTGCCTGGCCACCCGAGGGCTCTAAGGGCAGCAAGCTAATCCATGACTTTCGCACGCATAACTGGTTTGTCCAGGCCGCCTCCTCCCCCAAGGATATTGTTAGTTTCAATTGAAATATGGTCTGTTTTGCATTTGCTTAAATTCCCTTTCCTCTTGCCCCTAGATGATTCTACTGGATGCATCGTCCAGCATGTCAGAGAAGTCCTTTGACCTGGCCACGTCCACGGCTTTTAATATACTGGATACTCTCGGCGAGGATGACTATGTCAATTTAATTACCTTTTCGGATGTTGTGAGGACGCCAGTGCCATGCTTCAAGGATCGCATGGTGCGTGCCACACCTGATAATGTCCAGGAAATCAAGTCAGCTGTCAAGGCTATCAAGCTTCAGGATACGGCGAACTTTACGGCTGGCCTGGAATACGCCTTCAGTTTGCTTCACAAGGTAAGCAGCTGGAAAATGCGAAAAACTAATTCAATGGAAAGCGAATATTGGCGATGAACTTAATCGGGGTTTACCCGATCCAATTCGATCTTGGATTCCATGTTTGGATATTAATGTTAAATCTGTTATTTCTACTCGTCGAATAACTCGAATCCATTGCTTCTCTTTGACCTTTCTGCAGTACAACCAGTCGGGAGCGGGAAGCCAGTGCAATCAGGCAATAATGCTGATAACGGAGAGCACCTCGGAGTCGCACAAGGAGATTATCAAGCAGTACAACTGGCCGCATATGCCCGTTCGCATCTTTACGTATCTGATTGGGAGCGATTCGGGCAGTCGCAGCAATCTGCACGAGATGGCCTGCTCCAACAAGGGCTTCTTTGTGCAGATCAACAATTATGAGGAGGCACGAAGGAAGGTCATCGACTATGCTCTGGTGATGGCGCGACCAATGATTATGTATCAGGCGGATCATCCGGTGCATTGGAGTCCCGTTTTTGTTGGCGGGAAATCGGGCGGTTTGGGTAGGGATTCGGAATATCAGCGACGTTTGGTGACGACAGTTTCAACTCCGGTCTTCGATAGACGAAACCATTCGGTGCGCGTGGCGAATTTGTTGGGTGTCGTTGGCACCGATGTACCCATCGAGGAGATACGCAAAATGATACCGCAGCACAAGCTGGGACCGAATGGGTATTCGTTTATCGTCGATAACAATGGGCGGGTGCTCTACCATCCGGATCTGCGGCCGCTGAGCGATGGCAATCAGTATATCGATCAGTTGCGACCCAAATACGCCTCAGTCGACATTACGGAGTTGGAACTGCCGGAAACGGAAGTGGGCAACGATCACGAACTAGTCGAAATGAACAAGAATCTACTCAATGAGGTGGGTTCTCCATTCTCCCAGTACTACAGCACTGCTCAATAACTACTTATTTCCACAACAGATGCGCGGTGACATGATTCGCCCCAAGGAGGGCGAGACAGAGTTCACTGTGCTGAATCATTACGACGAGTCGAAGCGTGTCTCGACCCGCACACATCGCTACTTCTACGGCCCCATCGAGGACACGCCCTTCACGCTGGCTATTGTGCTGCCAGAGAAGTACGGCAGCCACGAGTTGGTCTCCCAGCAGGAAATCAGGCACTCGCGTAACAATGGTGAGTTAACCAAAATAAATTCATTTCATTTTTGGTGAGTGAAGAAGTGCACATTTAGGCAAAATATTTGTCTTATAGATCGGTATTAACAGCTGGTTGGGTCTTGTCTTGTCTTCAAAGATAGGCATCTAAATTTACTCACCTCAAGAAAACCCATTGATTCGCATAGGATTGAACGAATCGTGGATCTTAATCAAAGCGTTACAGTTTAATAATAAATAATCCCCGCTCCTTGTAGTTACCGAGTACTTTAAGGGGGACAACTGGCGCGTACATCCCGATTGGGTCTACTGTGAGTACAATAGCGTCAGCGATTTGGAGAAGGAGCGTGAGAGCTCCGGCGAATACACGTCTCGCGATCAAGAGCCCAGCTTTGGGTCGCCAGAGGAGCAGGTACTGCACTTTCTGGCTCGCGCCGGACGTCCAGGCTGGAAGTGGATGTCGGTAAGCAATCCAACTGGAAGCAGCTATAAACTTGACTGTTTTTCCTTACCAACTCCTTTTTATTTATTTATTCTCACTGTTTAGGTGCGACCCAAGTCGCCGCAACCACACCACAACCTGCACGGCACCTCGTCAAGTGCCTCCCATTTTGGGTCACAGCATCTGAATGTGCAGGGTTCTCGCAAGGCAGAGCCCTATTATTGCGATCGAACCCTCATTCAGAGCTTGGTACGGGATGCAATGGTCACCGATGGACTCGATCGCAATACGACCAGTTCTTCAAACGGCAAGGAGGATAAACAGTAAGTTTTGCTTTTGATTTTGATTTTTATTTTGATGATACAAATTTTCAGTGCATTCATTTCATTAAATTACTTTTAGTTAATTGAAAATAATTCATTACGTTCAGAACGATTTCCATTGAATAAATTACAATTTAATTTATAATTTTTAATTCTTTTTTTGTCATATTTACGAAGTATTATAATTTCAAATTGTTTTTGTTTCGGAATAAATTTTAGAAAAAAAAAATAATAATATCGGTGATATGAGCGATAGACCGCTCACAGGTTAGCTTACAACGTTTAGAAGCATATTTAACAAAGTTCGTCCAATTTTTTGTTATATTTTAGAATTTATTAATTTATAATTAAAAATATATATGTTTTTTGGTGTTTGAAGTGACAATCATCGGACGGATTAGTTACTTAAACTATCTGCAGCAAATATTGTCAGTTTTTCGTTGAGTTTGACCTTTGACCAAATAAAAAATAACAAATTTGTTCTTAAATTTGTAAGTTAAACTATTGAATAAAACTCGCGCTTGCATTTTTCACTTAATTTTATTTAATTGTCTTAGCAATAAGTATCATAATTAATGAGCAACACAGAAGCTGTTCAAAATAAATATTATATTAAATCTGCGTTAACAATCGAGCTCTCTCGACTATGGCACTTTTAAAGCATAATTTAAAACAATATGTTAATTAATTTATTTAATTATTTAAAGTAACAAAATATATTTTTGTTTGTTGTATTTTCTATTCTATTCACAACTTAAACCATTTTTATTTAAGCATTTCTTTTCAAACACTAAAGCACCAAAAAATTTTCTCTTGCATATATTTCCTTCACTCTATTTTCCAAAATGCAAACATTATTTCTTTGCATCCAAACCAAACTTTTTGTATATAATAAATTATATTAAACAATAATTCTTTCCACAACCAATGAATAATTACAAAATTTAATTTGTTTATGCAAATTTAACATAATTTTAATGCACATTTACAAACATTTAGTCCAATCGCCACATTGATGGCCATTTTGAAGAGGTAAATGAAAAGTATCTAAACGGTCACGTAGTTAATGTTTTTACAAATGCTTTGTGGAACCAGCACCATTCAAGCCGCTCGGAACCAGTTCCCAAAATGACCATTAAGCATTCTTCTGAAATGCTCCGTAGATATGCTGTGGCCAGTTGATAAAAGCTTGGAACAGCTTAATCCATATCTCTTGCTGATCACATTGCTATATCTCCTTGCTTATAATCCTTGTTAATCCCTTTCCACAGGCAAGGCTATCAAAAGTTTGTTGTGGCTACCTCATTTGTGGCTACGCGTTCGGGCTTATTGCGATGGATTGATCATATTAAGAGACCCGAGGATACACCGGAACCGTAAGTTGAAACCTGACATTAGACTGACTGTAGAATTTAAACATATTTTTGAGAGATGAACTTTGTAGAATTTAACACATGGTTTTGGCAATTAGTCAGTCAGGCAAAACTCAATTCATCAATTGAGTTCTTGATAATAGAAATAGAAGACTCTGAAGAGGTTGATAGATAATAGAGTCTATTGTATTCGTTACAAGGAATAATTAGTGGAACAAGTTAAGTTTGTTTCATTTGATCGATAACTGGTTTCTTTTGAAATCGATATAAATCGTTTTCTCAGTAATTGAATTTCTTCTCATATCCACAGGCACTTCAGCGAGGATAATGTGCGTGCCATGGACTCCTCGTGGTACAAGCGTGCCGTGGATCAGCACACGGTGGAGCCGGATAGCTTTGTGTATAGTGTGCCCTTCGGTTCCGGTTATGCCATCAAATCGAACGCCACTTTGGTGACTGCCTCGCATGCGATCTTTGTGGAGCATCGCGGACATAAGGCCCCAGCTGGCGTTGTGGGTCTGCAATTTCAGCACGACTCGTTGGCCAAGCACTTCATCAACATCACATCAGCAGTGAGTGATCCTTAGCCCAATCTTGGTGTCCATTTGTCTTAAGCTCTTTTCTCTGCTTAGTGCACTGGGATGACGGGCTGTAAGCGAACCTGCGCCTCCGATAATCTGGATTGTTATGTGCTGGACAACAGTGGGTTTGTGATCATCTCGGAGGAAATGGAGCATACGGGCAAGTTTTTTGGACAAATTGATGGAACAATTATGGACTCTCTGGTCCAGGATCGCATATACAAGCGCGTCACGGTGAACGACTATCAGGGCGTATGCTCCGATTCCGATAACCCCTACACGGCAGCTGGTGGCGTTCTAAAGCCACATCGCATTGGCAGCTGGTTCCTTAAGCATTTGGTGGCCCTCAGCGCCACTTGGTTATCGCTGATGCCCACCTCACTGCGCGCTTGGCCACAGGACGACTACGAGACATATGACAACGAGGATGTTGTCTTTGTGGAGAACAACTACGCGGATGAGTATGAGGAGAACTTTGACAACGAGTATCACATGCAGGTGGAGCAGGAAATGGATGAATTCTTTACCACAGCAGATGCGGTGCGTGCTAAACACCAATCTGTTGCTATTATCAAATTATATATATATATATATATATATATATATTAATCTGAAATCGTTTTATCTCTCAGGACTATACGACACCACCACCTAAGCAGCATAGGCCCCACAGTGGACCCAGATTCATGGCCGATCCGCAGAATGCGCGACGCTGTGATCTGCGCACCGATCTTTATATGTTGCAACCGGAACGCCTCAATCAAGGCGGTCAAAATAACCCACTAAAGGTTGGTACTTTTAGTTTTCAGGTTGTCAGGGAATAAATCCGGATACTATATCTTAAAGCTAGCATTTAAACAAACGATCGAAAAATGACTACTTGTCTGAAATACTTTTTTGCCTACCAAGATATTTAAAAGAGAGAAAATTTGTTATCTGTTTCATAATGAACCAAAAAACATCTATATCGTATAGCTTGTACAGGAATCATACGAATAATGTCTATCGCTGGTAGTCGAGTATTTTTATTATTTTTAAATCTTTTTTTGTAAATCTTTTCACATTGTTTTATATATACAGTGAGTAGAAGCTTATTCGGGCCAGTGTCAAAGAAAAAAAGGAATGGCCTGCCATAAGTTAATTATTTAATATTTTTCAAAAATTCCAAAGACCGATGGTAGGTACATGTATTAACCACCAATATCAATGGATGACCCTAATAAACTTAGGTTTGCCCACCTGCTAGGTAGGATTATGTAAAAAAGTACCCTTTTTTTAGGTCGATGCTTATTCGGGCCATTTTAAATAAAATAATATATTTTGAGTATAAAAACTTAAATAAGGATGTTAATACTTAGTATGATATCCTTTAGCCTTAATAACTTCCCTTAACCTATTATTCATGGAAGATACCAGCTTCCTGGTAGCTTCTGGGCTGATTCTGCTCCACTCATCCCGCAGAGCATTTTTCAGGTCTTCTTTGCTGGATATCCTATGCTTCCGGATGTTATTTTCCAGCACAGCCCATAAATTCTCAATGACATTTAAATCTGGAGACTGGGCCGGCGGAATTATCATGTGGGGGCAGTTCCTCATGAGCCAGGACTGTACTATCTTGGCCTTATGCTTGGGATCGTTGTCCTGGTAGAACCGGAAAGTATCTCGGATTCCTAGCTTCCCGGCACTTTGGAGTAAATTTTCCTTTAGTATGTTGAAGTACACATTCTTGGCCATTGTTGTTCCAAAAATCACAAAATTCCCGAATCCGGCGGACGAGATACATGCCCATGCCATGTCACTTCCTCCACCATGCTTGACTGTTGTCTTTACGTGTTTGGGATTCAGCTCAGTATTGGGCTGTCGCCACTCATAACTCCGTCCGTCCGAGTTAAATATGGTGAATTTGGACTCATTTGCAAATATGTCTGTGTTTCAGAACTCCAGATCCGTGTCCAAGTGGTTTTTGGTGAACATCATCCAAGTCCCTTTATTTTTCACGCTTATAAAGTGCTTTTCCCGTGGTACTCGGGCATTAAAGTCATGTTTCCGCAGAAACCTGAGCACAGTTTCTACACAGTACTTTTTCCCAAAAATTTATCCTGCACCTGTAGATCCACTTTTGGAGCCGATAGCTTGGGGGATCCCCTTATAATCCTGGTGATCCTTCGCTCCCCTCTTCGGTGAAAACCTTGTTTGGTGCCATTCTGGCCTTGCCCTTAATCCGATTTGCGTCGACGAAGCGCCGAATGATGTTATTCACAGTTGAGTTGCTCAGATTGACCATTTCAGCTATTTGGCGATGTGAATATCCGTTTTTGTAGTGTTCCAGGATGAGTTTTCGTAGTTCAATGGTAGTCTGATTGCCCATAGTCCTTGTTGGGTTATTGCACCCGAAATGCAGGATAAAACTAAACTGACTACGAAGGATTGATCTATTTATACCGAAAATACTCAACTTTAGGTAAAAAAATCCGGGTTTTATGGCACCCAGGTGTCCACAATGTAATTGGCCCGAATAAGCATCGACCTAAAGAAAGGGTACTTTTTTACATAATCCTACCTAGCAGGTGGGCACACCTCAGTTTATTAGGGTCATCCATTGATATTGGTGGTTAATACATGTACCTACCATCGGTCTTTGGAATTTTTGAAAAATATTAAATAATTAACTTATGGCAGGCCATTCCTTTTTTTCTTTGACACTGGCCCGAATAAGCTTCTACTCACTGTACATATATTAATACACTGTTCTCTGCTTACAGGGTAAACTAACCAATTGTCATGTGTCGGGCTGTGAGCGGCCGTTTAGTGTGCAGAAGATTCCACACAGTAATCTGATTCTGCTTGTGGTGGACACGCTGTGCCCTTGCGGCTCCAAGCAGCTGGACATTGAGCCCATGGAGGAGTCGGGCATTGTCGGTGAGTTGACAAATTGGATAAATCCGTGATGTCAGTGATAATATTTGTTGGATTTACAACAAACAGGTGCATGCAGCACGCGTCGTCAAAGCCAGGAGCAGCAGTCGCGTCGCCGACCCAAGAAATGTATTAACTACCATCCCGAGGAGATTGAGATACAGCAGTGTGGGCGTGGCAGCACGCTGCTTCGCATGTCCGCCTCCCTTATAGCTGCGCACCTGCTGATGGTCAGCGTCACCTTTGTGCTGGCCAATGCGTGATACGAGCACTGAATGCAATAAAGGACATGATTACCAGCAGCAGCAGCAGGAGCAGATTGAAAACGAGATCGGGAACGAGAACGAATACGATAAATTAAGGCTTTACGGCATCGAGAAACGAGCGGACGCATTTGCAGAAAATTTCCGTTTCTTGATTTCTTTGGGCATTTGAATTGCATAGCCAAAAAGAAGTTCACGCGTCATACGGTTATATCTATATGTTTGTAGACAATAATTTGCAACAACAACAACAACAACACAACAAAAAATCTATATATTTCCATTGACAATTAGACGAAAGTAAATATTAGCTAAATATTATTAGTTACGTAATTGTGTTTGGCCAACCAGCGAGAGAGAAAAACACAATTTAAATCAAATATTTGTAGTACAGAAACTTATTTCCATTCTCCAAACTATTCATTTCGAATGTGGTATTCTACAAAATTAAGATTAGGGCATGCAATTGATTTAAACGAAAAGCAAACTAATTATTTCACAATGAATTAAAACAAAATCAAATATATATACTAGTCAGTTTATGTAAATAGCAAGTGAAAGTATTTAACAGAACAAAATTCCTACCGAAATACTTAATTCAAAACAAAAAAAAAAAACAAATGAAAAAAAAAACAATGTAAACAAAATTAATGATTTCACTAACTGCGTACGCACAAATATCGAGTATTATATTTTACGACAAAAACAAAAAAAAGACAAAATAAAATAAAATAAAAGTACACCTTAAAACCACAAAAGTTATATGACAAATTCACTGAACAAACAGAAGACTTGAAATACCAACAGCAATGTATAAACGAAAAAAACAAAACAAACACAAATTAAACAAACAATTACAAAAAAAAAGAGAAGAAAAGAAAAACAACAGAAATCAGTTCATATCGATGACATGCATGGCAGCCAATTTTGAACAGCAATAAGCAAAACAAATACAATAAAGTAAATGAAAAAAAAAAAATAAATACTTACATATATATATAGCAACAGGAAAAGTCGATATATGTATGTGAATAGGAATTAGTTTTGCAGAAGAAATGACATTTATTTTATATACATTTTTATACAACATCATTTTGACAAGCATAACAAATTTATGTATACATAATATACTGTGTGTATATACATATATAAAACCCCCAAGAGCCATAAAAACAATTAACAAACCAATTCACATAAATATCCAACTATTTATTTATATTTAATTTGCTAAAAAAAAAATATATACATATTCGAAATGTGCGTAGCATTTAATTTTTCAATTATAGAAATTCACATATCGTTAATTTGGCAATACTATTTATACAACTTTTTAAACACACATACTAACTCACACAAACACATACTCACATACCATCACACCCACACACACACACACACACCTCTATAATATAAAGAAAAAATATTTTCTGTGTCTTAAACTTGTATAAAAAATGTCTTCCATTACAAATACTTAAAGAACAAAAAAAAAACAAAAAACAAAAAACGAAAACAAAATCGATAACTTAATAACTACTAATTAACTAACTAAATATACTTAATATTTAACTTAAAGAACATAATTAACCATGCATAAAGAATTTAAATGTTTGGCTCATTTTGCTGGCAGCTAAAAGCTGACAAGAAATAGCAAAAAAAAAAATAAGAAAAGAAAATACTTAAAAGTAAAAAAAAAAAACAAAACAAAACACATTTGAAAAGTTCTTAAGCCAATAGACTTAAATGCATAGTAAATAATATATAGTAATATATAGTTAGACATGGTGGTGAGGGGACTTTTGGCAATGTGCAGACAAAACCAATACGAACGAAGTTAAAGCAGCAACCAAAACGATGGAAACAGCATCAAAAGAAAGCGCATGCAAAAAGCATTAGTCAAAATATTAGCCGAATATATATAATACGTATATATATATATATATACATATATATATGTATATAATTGTAATATTAATATACTAGCAATTGTCGTAAGTCGTAACACTTAACAACAGTGCGTATGTGTAATGTCTGAATATATAAATTCAATGCAGCTTAGTTCCACACATTCGACAGGGAGTGCTTGTATGTGTGCGCGTGTGTGTGTGTGTGTGGAGTGTGTGTGTTGGGGTGTGCGTATGTGCGTGTCTGTATGTGCGTGTGTGAGAGTGGGATCATTGACTGATGTTCGTAGAGGAGAGCGGCGAGCGTGCGTTTTGAGATATATATATATATATATATATATATATATAAATCTTACCTAGTTAATGTACGAGTATACCTGGTAGGCCAAATCGCGCGTAACATGAATACATGATATATCCCCTCAACGAGAGGGGGAAACATTACCATTATTAACATACTTCAGATAACTCTCTTCCTCTATCTCTCTCTCTCTCTCTCTCTCTGCCTCTCTCTCTCTCTCTCTATCCCTCCCTGCAAATTGAAATGTAACACTGCATTTAAATTCCTTCACATAACAACTAAATAAATTAAAATATATATAATACTTATAAAGTACCTACATTTATGTATTTGTACGAATGTTTGTAAAATTCCATATCAAAAAATAAAATAATAAAAAAAATACATATATATAATAAAATCTTAAAGTTTTAGCAAAATACATAAGTTGTTCAGCGAAATTTTCTATGTTTGTTTATTTTTATAAATGAGAAAACAAATTTCAATGTTTGTATGTGTAGTCCATAATTTTCTAAAGGCATATGCATATATATATATATATATATTGACTTACAAACAAGAAAAGGTATTAAATAATGCGAATACACACACATTATTGGTCTAGTAGTGGATGGCAACACACACGGACAACAAACGAATATGATAACATCTATCAAAATTAACTTACGAATTAAATCAAATTTTTGACAATGCGATTTTTGCTTTTTGAAAATCGTGCTTTTTGCTAAAAAAAAAAAAACAAAAAACAAAACAAAACAAAAGAAAACCCAAAAAACATAATAGATAACTTAAAAGAATATGACACGTAATGCTATAAAAAACAACCAACTTTTGCTCTCTATGAACCTTATATACAAGCAACTTTCTATACGAAAACATTTATAAAAAAAAATATACTTATATCGTACATATAACAAGCCGTTTTTTCAAAACACACCTCAGACAGAACACACAACACAGACATAATTATTTTTTCCAGTGCATTTATAATTTCAACACATTATTTTGATTGCAAAAACTTGTCAAGAAATAAATAAATGAAATGGAATGGCAACTACGCATACATACAAACATACATACATACATACATACATATAAACGCATAATTAGGATACATAATGCAAAATTGAATAAACCCAGAAAGTTATCTAAAATTAAAAGAAAAACAGTCGAAAATTAATATAGGGCGCATATAAAAAATAAAAGCATAAATTTTGTTATTGTTGTAAAAGCATTAAAAACAACTTTTAATATGTGAGAGAAATTGTTGTTTCATTAAATTTGTCACTAATAGAAGGAAATATTAACGTTTAATGCATAGATAAATCCATACAAATATATATATATATATATATACCATACCAACAAAACAAACAAACAAACAAACACATATTGGAAAGGCGACACTTAACTATCCAAATTATTTGAGAAGCTTCGCATTAATAAAATGAAAATGACTTGATTTATTTCATACAGAAAGAAAATCTGTAATATTAATGACCACCAACAACACAGACACAACATCTACACAACACACTAGCACACACACATCATATACACACTCACACACACACACATTGCATACATTTGACCACAGGAATATAAAAAAAAACTTTTGTTATTTTGTATGAAAAGTCTACAAAAAAAATGTCACCTAATACTTTAAAAAATATGAAATGAAAAAGAAGAAGAAGGAGAAGAAAGCAAAAACACAAAACACAAAAAAAGAATTGGCAAAACCTAACTATTAAGATTAAAATGCATACTTAAATAATGAATTATAATTAAAATAAAACTTGCTCATTACTCTACTTATAAACACGAAAATAACATGAAAATGGTAATACCTAAATTACAATGAAACCAACTTTATATTAATAAACAATAACGCAGAAACAGGTGGAGTACTACAAATATATATATATATATATATATACATAAATATGTATAAAACGAAAAAAACAAAAACAAACAAAAAAATAAGATGAGAATTGAAAAAATAATGATGATTGAGAATAAAATGAAAAATATTACAAGTATTTCGAGAGTGTTTCAATTGCTTAATTAATTCTCTGAATTGCTTAAAAATTAATTGAATTTTTGTAATTTTTTAATGAATTAAATGATATAGGTTTCCATCATGATTATAAGTTGAATTTTGGTTAAACATATTTATGTAATTTTAACTAATTCATATTAACTCTTCAGTGCATGTTCCTCAATCAATATACTCAAAGGGGAAATTTTGGTAACAGCTGAGTTCAGGGTATGTCGCAGTCGAGCTTCACTCGACTACAACAATCTTATCATTCGCATAAATAACAAGTCATTTCATGAGGTTAGCATGCTTCTGAATATCACGACTATATCATTTTGCGCAGTTGAGTGCCATATGAAAAACTAAATTTGATCTGACAAACTTTTGGGACTTGGCCCAGTTATCAGCAAGTGAGAGATACCTTTGGCCCTTGGATCGCGACTGATCGTTGCGATGGAGTTGGAAACGAGGAAGAGATCGCGAACACGCACTTCTTATCGCCTGGGCATGAACTTGTGCTGCTGCTGATAAGAGCGACTGGCACGAGCCGAGCCAGGTGAAATATCATTGCGTTCAAGCCACAGACAACAAGCAAACAAATAGACAAATAATAAACCGGAAAAAACCGAAACTAAACCGATTTGGAATGGAGAGTGGGTTATCTTTGTTTATATTTATTTGCGGCCACACCAAGCCGGATCAGCGATTGGTCGCATCGCTCGATTAGATTTGACCAATCAGCGCTTGATTTGTTCGATTTATTGGCAGGCAATCTGCTATTTATTTTTCTTATCGATCTGACAAGGCGACACGAGCATCAAATTTGTCTTAACACTTCAGATTGGTTTGCTATTGTTTTCATAATTACAGTTTTCTAGGCTATTAAGTTTATTATATCAGTTTTGTTTTTTTTTTTTGATAATCTGGTTAGATTATTGTTCCAATTTATAGTCATAGTGCTAATTGTTGTGCCCAAAGAAATTGATTAATTAGCAAAGTCATCGTTTGAGTTCTGGGAAATAAAATTGAGTAATAGAAGATCCTAAAGCTAGACGAATATATTGGTTTTTGGATGTGACTTTCTGGCAAACTCCTTTAAGGATTGGCGACTAAATTGGGCCACAAAATACTCAGAAATTTGTCTCACGTTTTGCTTATCGATAGGCTCGAAAATAACATTTCGCTTCAACTTTGGATGGACTCTAATCTTTTCGCTTAATGTGTGTGTTTCTTTTATTGCTCGTATTTCCTAATCGATCCTAATGAAACTCGCACAGTTGCTCAATATTAATCAAAGTAGATTCCAACTAAATCGGATTACTTTTTATTGCATGCGATTATCAAACTAATAAACCTGATTTACGTTTGGTGTACGTGCTGAAATTTCGAGAACTGATTCAGTGCGTCATGCAGAATTTTTGATAGCCTCTAATCATCTCCTGCTTATTGCCTAGGAGATTTTTTTTTTTCAGCTTCCAGCTCAAATGCTCTAAACCTATATGCTGCAAGAGAAGGTTAATGGATTAAATTAAATTAATTAAGGCTTACGGTGTTCTCATAATGTCTTCTTGACATGGGGAACTTCTAGTGCTTATGGATACACCTTCAGATTTCATCTCCAAGGGACAACAAGCCTTTAGCAAACTTCTATGCTTTAAAAGCATCATCATATCATCGCTTACATCTTACGTCTCTAACCTTTCAGGAGTTGTACACTTTGAAGTGCTTAAGCGATTCTTTAAAACTCCTCTCGAATCGACAATCGATATTTCATTATGATCTTTGAAAAAGTTTTGTATTTTAAGTTTGAAACGGTTCGCAAGTTTTCTGTTTTCTGACATTAAATAAATAAATAATTAAATCCATATTCATTGCTTCAGGCAGCATCGAAAGACCATATAATATAGTTCCCACAAAGACGATTGGTGGAGAGAAGAGTTCTTGCATGAACTATTTTTGATTTTATTCACTGACGTAACACACCCAAAATAGTTCCACGTAGTGTTTATGATTAATATTATATATAATTATCGTTTACATACACTGGCCCACGATTCCATTTCCTGGAATCGAAAATCGTGATTCAAAAAGTTTGAATAGTTTTTGCAAAAAGCAGCGAGCAGCGAAAACAAAAGCAAGAGCAAGATTAGGCCTGATGACACGCAAATATTGGAATTATTTATTAGTATGACAGCAAAATGAAAACAAAACTGTGGCAAAAGATTCAATATCAACTGAGATCGGTACTCGTCTCCGGAAATTAGCGCCTCGCCCGACCACATAATGAAATATTTCCCAGCGATTTCAACAGATTGAGTTCTATTAATGGCTGCTTTATTTTTGGCTGCTAAACGGGAAAGAATGACAAACGCATCTGTCAAATTCGAAATGCTTATTCTAGTTAATTGTATTGTAGTACAAATTCAAATTGAAATTGAATTGGAAATTGAAATGGAAATTGAAATGGAGACTGAGATATTGACACAAATTGAGCACAGGCCTATTTTAGATGGAAGTATTTTTTGGGTTGCTGCTTGTTGCTGCTGTTCACATGACTCTGCCGCATGACTCGTAAATGGACTTTGACATCGAGCGGGCAAAAAAGAAGCCTTATAATACACACACACACACACACACGCACACACTCGCACCCATTTCAATTAAACAATGAACTCAATGTGTTAGTTGTCGGGCAGGGCCAATCGGGTGTCTCTCGAGCGTCTGGCGATGTATGAGCAACAGCAACAGCTGCTGCTGCCAAGTGGCTACAAAGTCCAAAAAGTCGATTGGTTGTGGCGTATTCTCAATATCGTTTTCTGCGTCACACACACACACACACACACACGCACGCACACACGACTACTCTCGCTTTCAATAATTACTCGTGAGTAGATTGGGAAAAATTTCCGCTCTCTTCAAATAAATGAACCTTTGCTCCACTGCCATAACTGTCAAATTATATTTAGCGTTCATTTATCTTTTTAGTGAGCTCAGGATTCACGCCTGGTTCACATGCACATCTCCATCGGCACCCCTCCCCCCTCCACTGCCCGAGACCAACCCCCCCACCCACTGCTGCCACTGTCTTCGGAATGATTCAGTGCTTTCGGGCACGTGTATCACCTGAAATCGTGGCCCTGATCCGTTTGATCTGATGGAGCATCATTAAATGTGTTAATTACTCATGAGTATACCCTACATCAAATTGAGTATATGACTTTTGATGAACTGTTGAACATCTGTTCAAAATACACGTTATCCATTGCCTATTATGGTACTTCTTTCAAATATCTTCGAAATATTTTCCATTGTTTTAAGTAAATATTTCAAATCAATCGCGATTTTTTTACTTTCAAATTTAAATAATAGCGATTTCTTGGAACTTGAAGAAAAATCTTTTAAACTAGAACAATTGCTATATATATATATATTATTGTTATTATTTAATTATAATTATTATTCTTTATTTTTTATTTTTAATATCAGTTTAGTTTCAAGTAGGACAAAGTTGCCGCTGTTGTTGTTCTATGCCGTTTGCCACTTGCAGATTTTAATTATGGGCGTTTTGTTTATAATTTTGTTTATTTGCCAATTTATTCGAAAGTCGTGGGTGTTATCAAATGGTTATCAATTTCTTTATTTAAGTATGTCTGGGCTCTTTCCGGTTGTCAACAACGAGTCATCTATACAAAAAAATTCTCTGCTTTTTCTTACTCACTCATTCCCCATTCCTTCAATCTTGCTTTCTACATCTGTTTATGTATTTATGCAAAAATAATCAAACTATAATTTAGAGCACGAGTTAACTCATTTTTATACATGTTATTTATTTAGCTGATTGTCAAAAACAAAACAGAAATCCACAAAATGATTTCAAAATGACGAAGATTTAATTCCCTTTTGAAATTGGCATCCTTTCCGACAAAGTAACAAAATTTCCGCAGTTGCTGATATTTGAATACAATTTAAAACTTATCGATGGTATTGAAAATATTTGTATATTTTTATTATCCATCGCAAGAGTATTTAGTAAAGGTCTGCAGCAAAAACATGAGCGAAATCAAAATATTTACTAGAATTTTTTTCATACATATAAAAAAAAAAAAAATTTTCTAATTGAAATAATTTTAAAAAAATTCCAAAAGATTATCATGAAATGTGAGAGCAAAGTTCTTCGGGTTCAAATTGCAGTTAAGTAACAAGTTTTTATTTAACTTAAACTAAGCACAATACATAATCTTTATATTTATCTTTATATTTAATTATGTGAAATAAGCTTTAGAAATATACTTCCAGAGAAGTAAGGGACACTTCGTTTGCCACCAAAAGGATGTCGATTTTCTTTAAATTTTTCCATTCGTCTAACAAAAAACTGTTAGGCTTAATTTGGCGTTGATCAAGAATATATCTCATTTAACAACTAATATGCTTCCCAAAATTTGAGCAATACCTCCTGCAAAGCTGTTGTCGAGCATGCATGACGAACGTGTTTAGCAGTTCAATAGAAGGCTAATCAATTAATTAAAAGTAGAGTACCAAAAATTAAAAAAACAAGAACTGGGTAATCGCATCGAAACAATAATCTTAACATGCGCCGACAGCGAAGTGCTTATCAGTTAATAAACAATAATATAAATTATGTTAAAGAGCCGCTTCAGAGGCACCTTCAAAATATTTATGTTTCAATAAAGGCTGGTGGACATCGATCGCAAATAGTGCGACTACGTCAACAGCCGCATGGCCTGCTCACGTTTTGTATGAGCTCGATTCGAGCAGCGAACAACCAACCAACGCACAAGTTGCAACCGGATTTGAAATTCACATGATGAAAGAGGCCATGCAGATGAGTTAGTCGTTGGGGGAAAGTCAGCCGACAGCAGCAATCTTATCAGCTCAAAAACGCTCTCATTCTCATTCTTCCACTCATGCTCTCTCCTTGCCTAGTTAAGCATTCAAATTTGCGCATCATATAATGTGCCTGAGCAACGGTGCCAAGCATTGATATCGCTGTTATCAAACAACAACCACAACATCATCTCTTCCTAATTTTGCTCTCTCTCTCTCTCGCTCTCCCTCGCTCTCGCACTCAAACACCTTTACAAGCTGTGCTCCTAATTGGAGTTCGCGAAGCAGCCCGAACCAGAGGCAAGGCAGCCTTTGCGGTCGCTGGCTGCCCAGCATCGAATTATTCACACGTAGTCAGTCGGACTGCTCGCATCGAACAAAACGTTGCTCCATCGAATAAATTCATATACAAATCCAAATGCAAAGTGTTTTATATAAAAAAGAAACAAGTGCTACTTAACAAAGACTAAAAAAAAATTATAATAACCAACAAATTTATTTTTACTACGTAAAATAAACACGGTGGTCATTGCCACTTCAAAAGTGCACAAGTTCAAATGATGAAAATCCTGATTAACAATTTTAACTAATTAGTGAAAATGATGTTGCAATAAATAACAATATTTTTTTTTTAATTTTTAATTGCAAGACGCATAGGAGCAATTAAAATAACATAAACATTGAATTATCTAAACTATTTTGGAAGGTGAGTAATAAGATAATTGTGAATTAAACGATTTATTTTTGTTAACCAAATAAAATAAATAAACAAATAGTTGTGCTACTAAATAATTATACAGTCAATAATATCAAACGTCATTAAAAGCTGCTAAACACTTAGGAAACTAACAAAAAAATTATGGGTTATAATTAAATTCGAAAATAATAATAATATATTAATTTCAATTTATTTTGAGACATAAAAACGAAAATATTACGATTTAATTAGTAATCTGATCTGTTCATATTATAATATGCAACAATGATTTTATGTAAATACGTTAATTTAAAAATAAATAAATTATTTTCCAATGGCATAACTGAGACTCAATTAATTAATTTTGATTTTAATTAAACAATTGAAATTTGCAAGTGCCTTTCATATTTTATATACCAATTTCAAATATTTTTTTGAATGAAAATTGATTTTATTATTGTAAATCCAAAATGGAAACACATTTGATCACTTTTGTGTTGTGCTATCTAATAATTGATTGATTGATTGATGAGTGTGCAATATTTAATGAAGGCCGCCATATTGAAATGACCGCCATATTGGTGACATAACCTCACTCAACCTTCAGCGCATCTGGATAGCTACCATCTGATTTATAGCTGCAAAAGGCTCGTTAGACCTTAATTATCCGAAAGCACTTAATTGCTTATAAATAAATAAATATATAAATAAAAAAATTGTGTATTAATTCGATTTTGCTGCCTCTAATCCAATAAATGGGAACAATCTTCGTGTGCGATTCCAAAGTTCACGCTGAGGCATGCTCCAATATGCTGATCGCAACACAATGCGCATTAACAGAGACAGAGACAGACTGAGAAACAGAGTGAGACGGAGAAAGAGAGTAAGACTATGTGTGACTGAGAGACAGACAGATAGGGCCAGAGAGTGAGAGAGAGAGAGAGAGAGGGAGGGGGAGTGAGTGAAGATCACCAAAAATAAAGCACACAAATTGAAAAGCAAAAGAACATTTTTGCAGTGCATTCAACTGTAGTTCGAAGTGCTGCACTTGCGATAATCTTCGCTGCGCGCTATTAACGAACGCAGCGCAGACCAGAGCAGACCAGAGCAGAGCAGAGCAGCGCATGGAAAACCCCCAGAAGTTGGCGTTGCCAATCTTCGTTTGTACTTTGCACCCTGCCATCAGCAAACTCTGCACGCAACTCTCGAACCGAACTTCGTTGTATTCTTCGTTAACTTCGACTTCTTCGTCTCTTCGCTCGCTTCTTCTGTCAGCGTCAGTGTCTGTTCGACGCATCACGCTTCGTTTGCGTGCTCAATGACGTAGCCAACTTGTTTGATTCGTTGACGTCGACGTTGAATGCGCTGCTCCATTTAACGAAGTGTCGGCTCGCTCGCAGCAGCAAGAGCCTTCTTCCCCCCTGACCTTCCCCCCTCCACAACCCAGCTAAGTGGCTTTCGCTTCGGTCGCACGCCGCTGATTGGCAGCCGTTTGATTGATCTGTGATTCTTTCGCTGATAATCACTAAATACTATTATTTGCATTTATTTTACCAACTTGCGCAAAACTGAGACCAGTGCTGATCAGTCACGTGTCGCCACTTGACGCAATCGATGTCACTTTGAATTGTGGAAAAATTTTACAATTACACACATATAAATCGTGTGACTTCAAAATATATTCTGATTACATTTATGTTTTTTACACGTTCATAATGAAAAAGTAAATGATAATAGTCGACTTGATTTTCTTTGAAAGCAAATTTTAAGCTTAAACGATTTTGGTGGAAAATAAGGAAAGATACGGGCCGAAATCAATGTTGCCATTTTAAATGGGTCAAAACGTTGCGAAATACTCTGATGCCAATATGTAAAACCAGCTGATAACCAATAAAAATGTTGGAGGAGGGTCCTAATAATCTACCTTATAAGTTTGGTAACTTTAGCTCTCATAATGAGGAAAATTGGGGTAGTAGTGGGTGTGGCAAATGCCGATCTCTGAATGAGATCGTCAACAGCATACCAAACAAATTTAGTTTAAATTGTGTGAGATATGTGGTTCGATTTTATCGATTTCCTGCCTCCTAGAGGACGTGGCAGCCCAATTTGAGCGCTTTCTCTGCAAATAAATAATCGAAGCAAGTAAAATATACAATATAAAAAATATAACATCGAAAAATTGGAGTTATGTTCGAAGAGTGTTCTGGGACAACACCTGAACCAAAAATATTGTCACTTAAAACTGCCAAAATGCCACAAAAGCTAATTTAAAATGTAAAAGTTTTTGATATATTGTTCTGTTGAGTTATTCTACTTATTTTAATTAAGTTGTTTGTTTTGTTTATCATTTTCTTTAGCAGTGCTACTTGTATCATTTCCTTTTCTCTCTCTTTCTCTCTTCTCTGTTTTGTTTTACTTATTGTACATTTGTTGCTCACGTATTTAAATTTCATGGCTCGGCTGATGAAACGCATATTTATGTTACAAAAGTCTGCTAAAAGCAAACGAACTTTCTTTTGAATTCAAATAGATAATTAGCTACACATTACATGTAAATATATATATATACATGTATAGATGTTGAACGTAACAAGGTCAATTAGTTGTAACGGTATCATTTAGTTACTGCGCCTCTTACTGTATTTATTTTTTAATCGCAGCATAATCAGCGCACAGCAATTCAGCATCAATCATACAGATAATTTAATAATTGCCTTCACATTTATATATATATATATATATATATATAGTATATATATATATGTAATTAATTTCATAGATCGAGTTGAGCAATATTCGTGGCGTTATCAGCACCGAGTCGCCGCTGTTAACTGATTGACACTCGGGTTGATTGACAATTGGGGGAATGCGATTATTGCATTGAATCACCCGCAGCCAAATCCACTGGCGACTAGTTGACAAAAGGGGCGTGGCTGGCCACTCGCAGGTGTGTGTGCTGAAAATAATCAAATTGAATGCTAAACTAAAAAAAGTTAACTTGAAATTTATGCAATTTGTGTTTTTTTTTTGGTTTCGCCGTCGCCGTCGACGTCGCTGTCAACACCAACGTCTTCTTTAGCTGATGCAATGAAGCAGAATGTTTGCATATGAATTTGTCTTGTCTTCAGCGAACCATGAGGGGAAACGTCTGTGTCTGCGCGGTGCGGGGGGCGCTGTCTGTGGGAAAAACGAGCGAACACCGAACATCGAACAGAGCTCGTGTTCTGTTCGTTTACCGGCTTGAAGAGAGTTCGGGTCCGCAACACACTCTCGATTTCTCATTGCTCTCTCTCTCTCTCTCGTTGGTCGCTCTCTTGGCAATGATCAATCAATTGCAGCGACCGCCTAACAGACATAAATTGTTCTACTAATCGGGTGAGTGCCGCATTCATTCACAACTCGTTTGCGCTGTCACACAGAAGGAAAATCCACAAATAATCAAAAAGAAAAAAAAACAAATATCGCGCCTGCTTCGTCGCCTTGCAATTCGCAATTCGACAGTCGTATTTTGAATTTCGTGCTTCGTGTTTCGTGTCCGGGTTCGCAACTTGAACCCTGCCCTGCGACTAACATAACAAACTAGCTGGTTCGTGCCAAGTCATCGAAATACAGTTGTACGGTACGTGTGGTCCCTCTACGCTTAGTAAGCGGCGTATACGTGATGCCTTTCAAAATTTTGCTTAATCGGTTTAATCTCTAAATTATCAGCTTAACTCGTGCGCAGTTTCCGATCTGCACTGACAATGACAATTAAGATTTTAATATTGCTTTTTAATTGCAAAGTTGGTTTTTTTTTTTAATATTTTAGTTGACCTCTAATAAAAAAGAATCATTTTTGATATGATTAAAATTCCGTACACTTTGCCACGTGTCCAATATTCAAGGTAGATGGAAGAATACTTACATAAAATTCTTAAAGTTGTTTGATGTGTTTTATCCCTTTTTTTTGACATTTATTGAGAAATATTTTTAATAAGGATTCTTTTGCGAATTAGAAACTGAAGCATTCTTTTTCTCAGCACGTGATCATCTTTTTTAATTTTCGATTATTTTTTTTGTAATTCCAGCTTGATGCCAATTAATACAAATTAAAATAAAACATATGTAATATATTTGAACGCCATGCAGCCTGAAGTCAAATAAAAATAAAAATAATATTCAAATTGCGTATAAATTATAAACAAATTGAAAAGTGCAACAAAAAGTGAACAAAACGGCAACAAAAAGTGAGCCTCGCTGCAAATCTATGAGTTTTGTAAGCCAAAGGACAACGAACATTGAGTTTCAATTGCTACCAAATAGATAGCAATTAGCCAATTTCCCAAATTGTAGCAATAACTAAATTTCTAACATACCACAAAAGTTGTTCAAAAATCAAAAAGTGAAAAGAGTTAACCAAAAATAGACGAGCAAAATGGCCAAATATTATATGACACTGATGCTGCTCCTGTGCCTGGCCCTGCAGAATAACAACATTTACGCCCGATCGCATCCCAGTGGCGCCGATGAGGCAGCGGGCAGCGTGCCACTGATGCGAGCACATCCGCATCCGCGACACCAGCCGCATCAGCACGTGCAACATCTGCAGCAGCACCACACACGCCAGCAGCGAGATCGCCAGCCCAAGCACATTGCACCCGATCCGAGCAGCAACGAGGAGGAGAAACTACAGCATCAGCAGCAGCTGTATGATCAGCGCGTTCGGCGCCACCTGCGCAGCAAGCAGCAGCGCATGCTGCAACAGGAGCACAGCTATCATCGCGTCACACCCGAGCAACTGAAGACCAGCCCCAAGCTGTGGCAGCTGCTCAGCCAGGGCCACCAATTCGATGAGTGGCTCAATGCACCAGTAGGCAACGATCAAGCGGAAGACTCAATCTCGCAAGAGGATGGGGCAGAGGAATATCTGAAGAACGAGCTGCAGCAGAGCACCAATGCAACCACGAAGCCAGCGTCGAGCGGTTGCCCCAAATGCGAAAGCTATCGCCAGGAGGAGCACATCAGCGAGGAGGAATTGCGCAATCTGCGCATTGAGTTTGTCAAGCAGCAAATACTCGAGAAACTGCGCCTCAAGGAGAGCCCCAAAGTGTCGGGCGTGGAGCTGCCACGCCCCATTTTTGAGGGCATAACGCTGCAACAGCAACCGGATGAGTCCAGCAAGAATAAGGACTATGATGATTACTACGCCCGCACCAATCAAAAATTTATTCTTCTGCAACGTGGTGAGTTTTATTATCTACCTAAAATATATATATATATATTTGAGAATCTTAATTAATTCGTATAGTTAAATTAACTTATTAAAAAATATTGGGAATCTTAAAAAAATGCACCTTAGTTTCGAGCGAGTAGAAATCTAATCGAATCCCTTAACTTTTATTATCATCCATAGAAGAAAGAGAGTGCGGTCGTCTGGGCGGGCATCCCTCGATGTGTTTCAGCTTCAAGATCGACGATGCAGATGCGGATGGCTTCGATGTGAGCAGTGCTGTGCTCTGGCTCTATAAGAACAAGCAGAACTACACCCAAGCCAGCGATGGGAGCAATCTGAGCAGCGAGCAGCGGAAGCAAACGATTGTTGTCTCCGAGGTGGAGCAGCAGCTGGACTCCGGCTATCTGCCGTTGACCAAGACGATAGCCATACAGTCGGTGAATGTGCAAGGTAAGCAAGAATACGCAATCATCACAAAGATGAACAAAATTGCCCAGAAATTGCGCTGATTCTTAGAATTCCTCAACTTATTATTCAGAAAGGAAATTTCGAAAATTGATTTTCTTAAAAAATAGGTCTTAAAAAATCCATATATTAGGTTTTTTTACTTTTATTATTTTTAAATCAATCGAATCTCAATTATATCTATATCTATATTAGAGAGGTCATGATCATTTTCTGTGTATCAGCAACGATTTTTTCTTGCATTTCTAATCTTTCGAAATGCATCTCATAATAATAGACATGATTTCGAAAAAAAATAGAAAAATAAACCATAATTTTGGGATTTCGATTTAAGAAAAATGATTGAATTCTTAAGCCGATTTTATTAAGTTGAGTTTAACTTTTTGCTGAGTGTCAGTAAAACCCATTAATCAGCAGACCTTTGCACAGCATTGCCCTTAGCGGAAAACCCCAAAGTCATCGTCCTTTTTCTATAAAGCATATCATGCTCTATATTATATACAGTATAGGTATTATAATAATAATATAGCACACCGATAAGTCGATAAGGCGGCCATTGGCAACTGTTCATTGTTCAACGTTGTTATTGTTATTGTTATATTTTCTTTCGTTGTTTTTTTGTTGGTCGAAAGGTTATTGATAGGCAGGGAATTGTGGGTGAATAACTTGGCTCCGAGATCAAAATTTATAATTAAAAATATTTTCTTCTTGTCAAATATTTGTGTTTGCACAAAACTGAACTTTGTTCCCCAACCAAAACTCTGCTGAATCGTAAAATGGCCGAGTTATGCACGGGATGAGCTGCCGATAAGCACAGCTCGACACTGAATCGAATCGAATCGAATCCAACGTATAATGTCTAATCGAAATAAATCAAATTATAATAAATTAAATTCGTAATTTCACTGAACTCGGTGTGTAACAACACAATTTACACAGCTGAAATGCACTCGGCCAAAAAATTGAGCAGAATTTTAAAAATCGCCTTAAACTAGAAAGTATTTTTCCTGTTTTTAGAAATGATTTATAAATAATAGAAAAAATTCGATTTATAAAGACTTGCCTAAAATATTTGTAAGAAATCTTTTCTTTTTTTTTTAAATTCAGAAAGAAATTAAATTTATTTGTTTGACTTTTATTTTAGAGCTTCGTTGTTCTGAAAATTACACACATTTTTTTCTAAATGTAACCTAAAATCAAGTAAAGAAAATCGCAAGGTTTTAGAAATTCATCTTCTAGTTTTTAGAAATTCATCTTCTAAATATGGCGAATCTCTAAAATGAATATTTTATTCCGAGTGTAGTATAAGTTAAGCTACAATAGATTTTGGGAAAATTTAATTATTCCCCTACTGGATTTAGTTCGGTTTCTTCAACTAGGAATTCTTTAGAAACCTAAGATTCAAAGGAACCAATTGTAATTGGGAAATCTTCTATTTTGCTCAACAGATGAGTGGATGAAAATCAACATTGAATGGCCGATCAAGCGCTGGTTCGGAAATCGCGATCTCAGTCATCTCATACAGATTACATGCGAATCGTGCGACATTGGCAGCATGGAGGAGATCATATCCATAAACAATAACTACAGACCTTTCATTATGATCGACACCCAGAATCGTCGCACCAAAAGTCGCCAAAAGCGTAATATTAACTGTTCCAGCGGTGTGACGGAATGTTGCCGCGAGAAACTATATATTTCATTCGCGGACATCGGCTGGGACAATTGGATAATGCAGCCGAAGGGCTACGATGCCTATTTCTGTCGCGGCTCCTGCAGCTCCGTGGCGAGTGTTGCCCAGGCGGCATCTCATCACAGCTCTTTGCTGGTGGGTTTCATTTTTGAATTCGACTCTGAAGTGATTTTTTTTACTCAATTTGTTTTTTTTTTGGTTTTTCCTTACAGAAAATCCTCTCCACAAATGGTACGCGAAAACCATTGGATCTGGTGCCCTGCTGTACCGCCAAACAGTATTCCTCGTTGCAGTTGGTCGTGCTGGACTCCAACAACTCGGCGACTGTCAAAACGCTGCCCAACATGGTCGTCGAGTCGTGCGGCTGCAGATAGTTCCACAGTATATATATATATATATAAATAGTGTATATATATACAGCACCCCTCAAAAAAATATCGGACAAATTAGATATAGCTCACTTCATAACTGCATATATATATTATATATATATGTATATATATATATATGTATATATATTATATATATATGTATATATATATATATGTATATATATTATATATATCTCGATAGATGTTTTCAATTAATTTAATATCATTTTCAATGCATTTACATGAACATAATTTAATCGTCATTTAAATGTCGTCAATAAGCTGCCATTAGTCGTAGTCGCAATTAGTTAATTAGTAGTTGAAGCTAAAGTGTGTGTACTTAAGCCATCATTTAAATTTAGTTTAACTTAATCGCTCATCAAATATTCATCTAGTAATGTTATTAGTTAGCCTTATCTCGATTTGTCTAATGCTTCTTCGTTTTTAAGTAGCCTAATAAACAATTAAGACGCAAAAACAAGTTGAAAGCAACAATAAAACAAAAAATACACAGGTTTTTAAAACAAACATCAAATTTGGTAAACCTGGCTGCTCCGCTCCGAGTGGGGGAAACTCTGACTTAATGGATTACAAATTCAAATTTGTTCAGTTAACGGATATTTTCCGAATGAGCTAGCAGATTGGGAGCGTGAACACAGTGCAGCCACATGTCGGATATTTGTTGGACTTAGATGCACTAACGTAACAAAGTTGCCCCTAGGTGGCGGTATTTAAGACTGCAACGGCAGTTGAAAATTTTAATTTAAATGACAATTTAAGCACAACTGCTTTAATTTTAATGATAAATCAATTCGTAAGCAATACCAAATGTATTCATAAGGAAGTTGCGCACATTTAACATTTAATTTTGAAAATCTTCTGCTTTTTTGGCCTGACTTCATCTACAGCTATGCAGCGCCATCTTGTGGTAGCTGCGGTTACCTTACTGCGAGCTTTGTCAACCTGTTCCACTTATGCGCTGCTTAGGCCCATAAAATTGCGTTAGCTTGGCAATAAATTATTATAACTTAGCGCTCTGACTTTAAATTTAGCATATTCACCACAAGGTGGCGCTGCCAAGCCTTAAATCTGCTCTTCACAAATATTAAAATTGATATATAGCAATTATACATATTTAAACAAATAAAATATCTGGTTTTATTTTATTACAGTCTTATAAATATTTTAAACAAACAAAACGAAAGATGAGCGAGTTGAACTAGTAGTTCAATTGAACTTGCTCAGAACAATTCGTGAAAACTCTAATTTATCGTGCTGAAGAACGAGAAGTATATCGATGTGTCGATATCTTACCATCGATGCTTTGTTCAGCACTAATATAATCTATAAACAACATGAGGTAAACAATTGTTTTCATTATGATTTTATTTAAATTAATCACTGCACACAGATTCTCACAACCATTAATACGTTTTCTATCTGCAACAACGCTGGGCAGCGCAATGAAGCGAACCCATCCCTCGGCCGACCGCAATTCGCAGCCCATTTCTGAGGCTCTCCTGCTTCAGGTGGACAGAAAAACGCCGGAGATGCGTCTGCTGGAAATCGCTTCCGGTTCGGGCCAACATGCTGGATTTTTGGCACCACTAATTCCAAATGTGATTTATCAGCCCACCGAGTACTCGCTGGAGGACTTTGACTCAATTGCCGCCTACGTCAACGATTGTCCGACGGGCAACATTCGCTCGCCGCTCTTTGTGGATATTTCCAAGGAGCTGCAGCAGTGGGAACCGAAGACTCTGGAGGAAGTGAAGGTGGCCAGCTATGATTACATGCTCAACTGCAACATGATGCACATCAGCCCCTGGGCCTGCTCCGAGGGCCTCTTCCGCGCCGCCGGCCAGCTGCTAAAAGCGGGCGGCAAACTCTTCACCTACGGACCTTATGCCCAGGATGGCCAACTGACGCCCCAAAGCAATGTGGACTTCGATGCGAATCTCAGGCAGCGCAATCCCGCCTGGGGCATCAGGGATATCAACAATCTCAAAGTGTTGGCCCAACAAAACGGTCTGCAGCTGGAGCTAATCAGCAATATGCCGTCCAACAACAAATTCTTGACTTGGCTCAAGATCTCCAAATAAAAAGTAGGTCACAAATATTATGCATTGACTGAGACATCTTCGATCTCATAAAGTTCTGTCTCGAAATTTATATATACTTTCATTAATAATTAATTAAACATTTATATACATAAATAGCTGTAAACGCCACTACTTATTGCCAAGAAGTTATTGGACTATTATATCATCCATCTATAATTGGACAAATTCGATTAAATCATATCGCAGCTTGACCACACACATAAATAACTGCAGGTGTAATGAATGTAATCTTTCGTATTGCGAATATAGCTTATAACTTGTACAATTAACTAATTATGTAATTTATATTATTTTTAGCTAGAGTCCCGACGAGGAGAGCAAGGAATATTTGTGATGATCGTATAAAATACAAGTTGATTTGATAATAATTCTACTGACAGAATAAATTGATTTATGAAAGTCGCTAAGCTTAATGATTGTCGTTAGATAAGTCTTGTCGATGACAATGAGCGACCCCGCCTGCTGGCCATAAATTTAACAAGTATCGGCGTTCGCATAACTAGGCCAAGTAGACAGTGATTGACCCTGAGAGCCAATCGACTACTATTGATAAATGTAGTTCCATCGCATATAAATAAGCTGAGCAGCAGGCTGAACTAAAAACACTCAGCCTTTGGACACCAAACATGGCAAATAACAATAAGACGCTCATTTTGACGCTGCTCCTGGCGGGCATTGGCTGCACCGCATGCCAGCGGCTGGATGGACGCATTGTGGGCGGCATTGAGGCGACTATTCAGCAGTATCCGTATCAGGTCTCTCTGCAGCGTCATTATCACATGTGTGGCGGCAGTTTGATAGCCGAGGGCTGGGTGCTCACCGCTGCCCACTGTGTGGAGAGCAGCGATGTGGATATGTTGAGGGTTCGCATCGGTGCCACGCGCAAGGAGATCGATGGTGTCCTGGTGCAGATACGCACCGTTCATCGGCATCCCAAATACGATCCACGCATTATCGATTATGATTTTGCTGTGCTGGAACTGGCGCCATACGATGCCACAAATGTGACGCAAGCGTTTGTTAAGCTGCCCAAGCTGAATGAGGATATTGCCGATGGGACGCTCGTCACCATCACCGGCTGGGGTAACACGCAAAATGTGCTGGAATCGACGGAGGTGCTGCGTGCGGTGACCGTGCCCAAGGTAAACCAGAAGCAATGCAAGCGGGACTACAACAACTTTGGCAGCATTACGGATCGCATGATGTGCGCCGGACTGCGGGCGGGCGGCAAGGATGCGTGCCAGGGCGATTCGGGTGGTCCGCTCGTTGCCCACGGCAAACTGTGGGGTGTCGTCTCCTGGGGCTTTGGTTGTGCCAAGCCCGAATATCCGGGTGTCTATTCCAGAGTGGCGGCCGTCAGGGATTGGATCGGTTCTGTTAGCGGCATTTAAGATAAATACCAAGAAAATGATTTATTTTTTTCTGTAGAAGTGCGAAGTATATATGTATATGTATGTACATATGTATAATCTGGATCAACACGACGATCGAGATATATCTATATCTATCTGTATATCTTAGAGGCGTAAGGTAGATTATTCTTTATTGTTTTTCAATCTGGTTTGGCTTTTACCATTATAAATTGCGTATTTTTACTCATATTTTATTATATCTATATCTATTTACATATCTCATTTTCAAAAGCGAGTTACCGTAAAGAAATAAACTTGATCTTGACTAGGTACATATATCTACATCTATCTATATATGTCAGAAGCAGGAGACATCCATTTCAGATAACGTTCTAAATTTATTGAGAATTTATGAATGCGTATTTTTACACGTAAGTTATATCTATATATATTTATATCTCAGATGTAAGAGATATATACCTCGATTTATTGAGAATATTATTAATGGTTTTCTAACTCGTTTGCTTCGTGAGCTTCAGTTTGGATATCTTAAAGATGTAGGCATAAATTTCTGGCACGTTTAGGTTTTGATCGATATATTATATATTTATATTTTTCAAAAAGAATAAACCTTTGCATCAAGTTTATCAAGATCAAATAACACATACATACATATGTATATACGCACACACTCGCATACATACACAGAGATGTGCCAGCTGGTTTCTTGCTCTCTTTGTCGAGTTCTCTCGACTCGAGAATTTTTACTTGTGTTTTTTTGCATTAACCGTTCAATTTGCTGTCTTCTTTGCTGTCCACGTTGGTTTTGCTGTTAACAAGTTCACGTGCAAAATTGCACACACACACACACATATATATTTACAGCTTCACACATTGCTCTGTGTGCATGTCGAACAGCATCGCTAACTGCGAGAGAGAGAGAGAGAGAGAGACAAGAGCGAGTAAGAAACGCCACATCAATTGGCTCGCCTCGGGGAATGGTAATGGAAACAGGAATTGGATTGGGTAAGGGGAATGGGAAAGGGAATTGGGAATGGGAATGGGAAAGGGAACTGCAGTCTTGGGTCAATTTGCAGCGTTTAATTTGCAATTAGTGTGGGAGAAGGAAAAAAATAGAGAGTTGAACGAGTGCCCAGCAAAACTAGGACTACGATAGTTGACACCAGAAACTTATGATAACCTCCACTTTTCCCTACTCTCACATTTTTTTCATACAGATTGCTGCAATTCTCGTTTCCGTTCCTCGTTCAGTTGACTTTGCATATGCAGCGTAAATATTTATTTTTGTCCTTTGCACTTGGAGCATTTTCTTCCGTTTATTGATGGCTCCTTTTCCCATCCGGACACCAAACTCTGCCGACATGTTGTGTAAATATTTGGCTTTAAGCTGTTTCCGGGTCAATTACGATAGTTGCGAGTTGTTCGCAGAAATATCCCGAGGTGCACATGATGAATGGCCGCAACGCAACGGCAACTGTTTCCTATTCGAGTTGGCCAACAAAAGTTCGGCTTGTATTCTATGCAAATAAACCAGAAAAGTTGTTTGACTTTTGTTTTTTTTTTTTAAACTCTGATAAAGGAGGGATATAAAGGACATATACTGGTCTGTGCCCGCATCAAAGTGTAAAAATTGGAGTGCTACGTCCACTGAGAGGCTAGGAAATCGATATAAATCGATCATCACAAATCGATAAACTCACATATCTTCAATAATTTTAAGGTTTAATTTACAGTCACCAAATTTGGCAGGCAGGTTGTTGGAGATGTCATTCAAAGATCGGCATTCCCCCTTCTCCGCCGAGGAAAATGTAAGCTTGTTAACATTTTTTGAAATTTATTGTATTTCATAATATTAAAATCAAACTAGATTGGAAATTTCCATCAGATATTTTATTATGAAAAATAAGAATATGACAATTCTGAATCAAATCAGGCAATAGATCAAATAGGATAGTTGCGATTTCGAAATATATTTTAGCTGCATTCGTGATGTGGTCTAAATAAGTGCATGTTGTGATATCTTTCGATATCGGGACTATATAATTCAGTTGCAATTTTTGACATGGCATCATCGAATAGATAGCTATCGATGGGTTTTATTTCTATTTTTTTGGCCAGACATTTGCCAACATTACAAATTACAATAGCTACAAATAATTTATCACAATCGACTTGTTGGCTGTTCTCTGTTACTTGGCCAGCTGGGTATAAACATACACTCACACACACACCCACACTAATACTCACACACAGACACGCACTTGCATGCAGACATACAATGAACAAGTGACAACAAGTTTATGTTTGTTGCCTCGGTTGTTGCGACAAAACAACAATGTAGACTGCAATACAAACAAATCGACAGACTGTAATAATAAGGCAGTCCCATGGCATGCCATGGACAGATAGATATGCAGACAGACAGATAGATAGATAGATAGATAGATAGATAGATATAAGTAGAAGCGGAGACGCCGAGAGAAGCAGACTCTCAAGCATTGTCTGCAGCAGCTGCAAAAACTTTCAACATCAATGCAGGGAACAAACAAATTTTACATTCTCAATGTCCTCTCGTATCAGCGGGGAATGTAGAGAATTAGAGCAGATCCTGCGACCGTTAGACAATGCTGAAGCTAAGACAAAGCTAAACAACATGCGACGGCTTAAGTGCTGCCACAAGTCGTTAGTCTGTGGGTCACTTGCCTTATCAGTCGCCGTCTCAGTCGCACACAAGTAAACAAAATTTTATGACGCATTCTATGTGCAACATTTGTGCCACAAAGTTATTGATTGAATTTAAAAAGTGCTAAAATTTGTAAAAATTTATTAAAATAAGTCCTGATTTGAGATGGCAGGATTTTAATGTTTCTATATTTATATGTATATAGTTGAGTTCATTAAATAGATATATAGCTTTTCAACCATTGGAAATAACATATCTTTAAATTTGTTTTCAGGCTTTGCTCGCCCAAATCTTAAGCAACTGAATTGAGGATAACAGAAACCATATTTGGCTATGTGCACAGCATTAAATCCTTTAAGCCGCAAGTGTCGCACATTACGCATACGCCACGCTGCCAATTGTTGCCTTAAGTAAGCCTGTGTGCTTTAAGCTGTCAGGAGGCCGTATTGTTAATGCTTTAATTCGTTTGAATGTGTGCATGAAATAAAATTAAATACATGTGTCGCTGCCTGCTGCTCAGTGTCTATGATTCGGCTGTGTTATACGTGGCGTATGCTTGATGCTCGAAACGATTTCGCAGCCGGAGGACGCTGCGCTAGCTGCGTGCCATTTTTTATGGAAATAATATTCTTGTCAGGATTAAAAAGGATACGTGACTTGAAAATAAATGCCATGCACAAGGCATCTAGCTAGTTTCTCAGCACAACAGCAAGACTCGGATATCACTCCGTTTGTTGCAACATCTATCCGCCACGCCCACACCCACAAAAATACCAAAAAATGGAAAAAAACAAATTAGAAAAGAAAACTCAACTGTCATCCAAACAGAGGCGCCATTGCGACTTTTCCAGTCCCCATCCTGTCTGCGTTTGTGTTTCCCTGTTTAACCCCCCTTTTGCTTATCGTGGGCATCACAATATTATTGTCCTGTCAGAGCCCAGCCTCATCGCGTCTATTGCACGTTGTTTTTCTAATTTTTAAAAAAGCATATTGTAATTCTGTTGTTTACCTATTGTTCAGCATACATACATACATATATATATATGTATATAAATTATATTAGTATATGTATGTATTTATAAATCTAACCTGCAGCTATTTGTTGTTTGTGTCGTGGTAGAATTGTTCACAGGATTTGCGCTTTTCGTTTAACTTCGAGTACCTGCTCCTCTGGAGAATATGCAGGTCAAAAGTAGGGACGTTTGCCATTTGTCCTGTCATTTAATATCCTCTACGTATCCTTGGCCGAAGCTTATGCTTGCTATTCCTTTTTCTCTTGAGTGCTACATCTTTTTCTGTGTGTCTCGCTCTCTCTCTCGCTTTTTTTGTTTAGTATTCAGCTATGCGTGACATGTCCTGGCAATAGCCAGGATACTGATATATGCTTTTCAATTTTTGAAACATTGTGTCTTGCTCTAACATATATTTTTGCCCTCTATCTTGTTTTGTTTATTTGTTGTGGCAAATACTTCTGCTTCGGTTTAGACATTAAGACGTGTTTGCAATTGCCAATTGTCTGTTTGCTTTTTTATGTTTTCGTTTGTTAGAGTATCTTTGATAGTAAATATATTTGCGTATTATTGATGGAATATTTGCAAGAGCTACAAAATATGTGACTTCCCTTAATGTAAGTTATGTGGTCCTTTGCATACTGCAATATGATATCTAAAATTATGATCTATCTTATCTCAGAAATAATATCCTCATCCACAAAGTTAATGGGGCTAATTGCACCAATGTTGAAAGATATATAAATGCACCTTACAAATTCCTAAAACCTTATCTCGAGCAGCTTACGAAATAAACTCATAAATTGAAGACAATGACGGCCTTTATGGTTAAGGTGCGCCTAGAACTAACCGTGTATGACTGTACACCTCAACTATACGTAGCTATGCCATGCATTGATCCACTATCAGTTCCCAGTATCGGTATAATGCGGTTTTAACGTATCCGGAGTGCTTATCTTTATTATGTGTATACCCTTCCAATATTCACATCAGCTCACTTACTATAACCGCTTGCTTAGTACGTTCTATGCAGGCCTGGTATAGATGTGTATTCCAGTGTGTAAGCTATATCTTAACAAGTAAGATCTCGACTATGATCTGCCCTAAATCCAGGTGCTAAATATATTTTAGCTTTAATTTCTTAGTTTTATTTCCATCTTAAAGTTTTGCACACTCAAATGTAAGCATGCGTGGCAGGCACAGCTACTGAAGAGCGAAGTCGACTGTTGATCCAGATCAAGAATATATATGTTCTTCTTGACTGCAGCAAAGTGACTGATATATGTCAAGTTGCAACAAGATAGTTTTATAATTAAAATAGCTGCAGTGATGCTGGTCAAGAATATACACACTCTATGTGATCCGAACATGTCGATCAATCCGATTAAATAATACCCTCTACAGAGAATTTGGTAAAAAGAATCGAGCTTTATGTCAGGAAGGAAATGAGGTTTAACATTGTGAGATGAAATCATATTTATTTAAGCTGCTCATGAGTATACAATGTTAAAGAGTAAGTCATTTATATTCAGTGCTCATAAAAAGGGTGTTTGCAAAGTCGTGCGTGTATATACAAGGGGAATAACATTATAAGGGGCAGTTCAAAGAATTGTAGCTGCAGATAACTAAGACTTATCTTTATTACCAACCTATAAAATCAAAGTTGATATATAAATACTTTGTCTCAGTTCGAAAACCTCAGTTAATACGACATATTCGATTGCGCGATCAGCAAAATGTGGAAGAAACTGGTTTTTACTCTTGTGCTTGCATCCCTTGTCGGCAGTTTTGGTACGAACCCAACGCTCTGTTCTAATTGGCTAAATTAACGTTAACCAGCGAATTACTCAACAGTGAACGGTCTCTCCTGCCACACCTGCAATTCACCCACAATAAGCTGCCAAGCACCCATCAGTCGAGTCTGCAACGCTGCTGCAGCCAATTTGACCAGCGACTGGCTGCGTGGCCTCCACACAGATGTTGCCTACGTGAGTAGCAGCAATTTCAGATGCATGAACTTCTACTATAAGGAGTGTAAGCCTAATTTGCAATTGAATCCTTCGTTTTGCTTCTAACACTCTTTCGCCTTGCAGCCTATAATGAGCGTGAGATTTTGGGCTGTGTTCATAGTGAAATTCCAGTGTGCAACTTAACCGTCAGCAGCACAAGCAACGAGTGGACCAAGACTTGTCGCACCTGCAATTGGGACGACTGCAATAGCAACCCAGCAGGCACTCATAGCAGGAGCACATTTACCGTCATGGCGTCGACATTGGCGCTGCTCCTGGTCAAGTTAGCCGTCAAGGATATTATTTAGCTAAGGATATTATTTAGCTAAGGATATTATTTAGCTAAGGATATTATTTAGCTAAGGATATTATTTAGCTAAGGATATTATTTATGTTAAAAAAGTGAGAAATTCTGCAGGCGGACGCAAATTGTAATATTGAATAAAAGTGCACACAACCAATACAATAAACTCGTGTACCTTCCGTATTAGAGTGTAGAGTTCATAGTGATGATATTTAGAACAAGAAATATATCGATAATATCGAAACATCACTACACAAATCTGCACAGCACTAAGCAGCTGATTGCAAATGTGATCAACTACGACCATTCGCAATAACAGGCAACAAGGCAAAACTACGATAAAACTTTGGCATCAATCGGTGGCTGAAATTGAATATAAAGAAATTACAAAATAAATATAATGAAGAACTTTTACAAATTTCAAATAATGAATACATATAAAATCCACTTTCGATTATGCCAATAAATAATTGAAGGTTTCCAATGGTTCTGGAAAACTCATCTGAAGTTATGTTTTAATGAGTTTATTTACAGTTTCAATGTGGGGCGCAGCTGAGGATCGTTTGTTGATATAAGCTGATATTGTGCAATTGAAGTTAAAAGCGATTAGATTAGATTTGTGGTATGTTTTAATCGGGCTAGAGTCACCGACTATTTATTGATATTGTTGGGGGGTTAACAAATGAGATAAGTTTGTATATGAGCCATTATCAGCGACGTTCTCTAATATAAGCCGCAATGCTAAAAGCCAAAGCAGTTCAGTTCAGTTTAGTTCAGCAAATAGAACGCATTTCGCATCGCTCTGTCATTAAATAGAATTTGAAAAATGTATAGCAAAGTGTTGGTTGTCAGTGCGCTGATTGCAGTCGCCTGTTTGCCCTTGGGTGAGTGCAATAATTGCTGTGGAATCCAACCGAGGTGGAACTATCAGACTAACCAATGAACGAATCCCATCAACTCTAGCCTACTCCCTGACTTGTTACACCTGCACCAGCGCATCAGAATGCAAGAATCCCAGAGTACAAACCTGCTCGGATGCCACAGCCAATGCTACCAGCGGATATTTGCGCGTTCATCATCAGAATGTGACAGAGCTAAGAAGCAGCAGTTACAGTTGTCTCGGTCTTCAGTATACCTATACAAATAGTAAGTTTATTCGGAAGCGAACACTGTCAAAATACGATTTTAATTTTGTTTTGTTTTATACAGACAACACCGTTACTCATCAGATCCATGGATGTGTTCATCCAGACCTGAACGCCTGTTGGCTAGCCCTGAAGCCGGAGTACTGGAACTGGAGAAAGAACAAGTGCGAAATCTGCTCTGGCAACAACTGTAACAAGAGTCCAGCTGGCAAGATGAGCAGCAGCGTCTACACAATTGCAGCAACCGCATTGGCCATCATGCTGACCAAAGTCTATGCCTGAAAACAATGACTAATTCCTCTAATCAATTGCATAAAGCATCATTTTATTATAGAAACTGACTAACCATTCAGCAGGCTTATCACTTCTGATAAGATTGTATAGAGTGAAACCTGAGGCTGTTTGAATAAAAATGTTCTTGGTTCTCAGCGATTTCAGAATTGTGACTAAGCTGCTAATCAATTTTACGATAAGCGGGATTCTTTTTGATAACTCTAGTAAATTAGAAATTTTAATTTATTGCAATCTTCGACTGATAAACGAAAAGTTTTAATGAGTACAAATTCCTTGATTTTGTCATGATGGTTGTCCGCTCATCCATCTATATAAAAAACAGATACTTAATATATATATATATATATGTTCGTATATGGACGTCAGATAAAATGTCCAAATTGGGGTCGGAGAAATCAATAGCATTGAGCACACAGCAATTGGAGATTAGATTGCGACAATTGTCCATGAAAGATTGCAACATATATTTCCCGTCTATATATTAATTAAACAACAAATTATTTTTTCTTTTTTTTTTATTTATTCATTATTTATTCGTAATATATAATATTTAGTAGATCATTTTGGATTTCTTCACTTTCCACAAGTATTTTGAAAATTCCATCGATTATTTGTGCCTTAAGCTTACAAGCAGATTTATTAATTGCTTTCGGATTGCTTTCACTGTTCTCATCATTTTCGCGTTGTCCTCTGCAAGAATTAAACAATTTCACTTTCTAATAGAATACTGGCTGCTGGCTGCTGTAATTACCAGTGCTTTCAAGCAAGTACATTTCTAGGAATATAATTAAAAGAAATATTAAATAGCGCTTCAGCATGTTGCACATCTGATGATGTTGCTCGTCAACTAATGACAGCCCGCAGTTAAAACTCGACTTAATATTTATTTGATTTCTAGCGAACACTCAATAGAAACTTTAGCCGCCCAGTTCAACAACTGGAGAAAATCGATACTTTTCCTTAATGGGAATAGAACAAAAGAAAAAAAAAACATTGTCAAACTGTTGCAGATGTTTAATATGATATTATTTCACATTTTTGATTTATAATTACGTTTCTTAGACCATAATTACCCATTTCAGTGGTGTAAAACTTTATGTGTTCGAAAGAAACAAATTTTTTAATTATGGACTTAAAAATATAACATTTTTAGACATTTTTATATACACATTTTAGATTACCTTTAGCCGAATTTGAGCCACAAATATTGCTTGCTAAATTTTGGACTACAATTTTGACTATTTTTGCTTGAAGCCACTACAAAAATCGAGTCTTGATAACGACATTATCAAAATTGTTTTTTGCTCCGCATAATGTACAGATTTTTATAAAAAAGGCAGCGCCAAGCCAATAACAGCATATGCAGTCAATATTAATTGAAATTACATGTTACACGACAATTTATTTTTGATTTTTCTGAGTGTATTTATTACTTAAAAGTGCCACTCATAGCATTTCCTAAAGTGTCGCCTTGAAAATGATGAGAACTATTGCTGCAGCGATAATGGTGTAAGTGCTTCGGCTTTGAAGGCCCGCTGGATTACAATAGTTCCAATTGCATGTCTGGCAATACATGTTTACTATTAATTGGGGGTTGATTGGCGCCAGAGTGCAGACTGATTTGTCAACGCAACCTTGAAATTCTGTCTTAATACCGGCTGCAAGTCGAGTGATTATGAGATTTCAAATAAAATAATATGTTTTATATTCAATAGCTGCGACTCACTGGAAAGGGAATATGTAAGCTGGGCACACGTGTACTGAGAACTGGCATTTATTGTTGGCACATTTGTGAATACGTTCTTTAAATAGGCCATGTTGGCGCTGGCAGTTGCATTGCTGCACACTTGGGAGCTGTGCTTGCGACAGGACGAATCCGATGCACAGCTGTAACAGGTTAAAGAGTTCACTAATAGAAACAAAATTAATTATTATAGACATCGACTCATCTTTTGGGAATTGACATCACTTACCCAACTGTATGTCCAGTAGCGAAACAAGGACTAGACCCAAAAGCGCAGACTTCCACATTGTGCTGCAGTTGAACACAAACTGAATTATTCTACACATGTAATTTAAATTCGCGATAAAAATCGTATGCAAAGACTTAAAGGACTTATTACTTCATTTGCTTATCTTATCAAAAGAAAAGCTTTTTATTATTATTACAAAGTACTTGTGTGTATTCCATCGCGTGCTATTATCAGAACGGACTTAAAGGTGAGAAATCGACAACTTGTTTGTTATTAATTAATTTCAAGAATTTGCGAAATATTAAGTAAATTTAAACAGAATTAGGTCAACTCATGTCTCAGCTCAACTCACTGAACATATTTGCCTGTAGCCATTTAATTTGAGTACAAATGCCTATTCTGAAGTTGTACAACACAAACAGTTGTCTAACATTAAGTTTATACTTACTCTCAATCAGCATGAACAGTCGATTTAATCTGACAATTTTGGTGCTATTTTTGTTTTTTTTATAAGTTTATCTTAGTTAATCGTTAACTGAATTGAGACAGCGATAAAAATCATCTAATTAGATTTATTATTTTTTTCTTTTTTCCAGAAACATAACTCGGCATAATGTGAATAAACTTAATAAAACATTTGATCAGCTAAAAAACACGTGCATTTTTCAACATGTTGCTTTGAAAACAATTCTGGGTATCAAACGCTAACGCTAAACTCTTAAATCAATGATTAAGCAACATAATACACATATGCGTAACTTTATGACACCAAATCCCAGATTGTGTGTGTGTGTGTGTGTGTGAGTGTCTGTGTGTGTATTGTGGGCATTGTTATATAAAGTCAGCAGCTATAGTTGGGGGTGCACATAACAAACTTAGTTTAGAGCACATGGCCATCAAAAACAAGCAAACAATTGAATCAAAAAACCAATCAGTCAACAAGGTTACCTCAGGAAACATTGGCGATATGCCACAGGACTCGCAGTCCTTTTGCCCAACCCCAGCACGACTCACAGAAAATGCATCATTTTGTGCCGAGACAGAAAAACAACAATACAAAAATTAATTGATGACGCACTACACACACACACACACACACACACACACAAACACACACATATGACGCTCCAACACTAATTGGCAGTAACAACAACAACAACAACAACAACAACAACAACAAGAATGGCATTTATGTGAACCCCCACAGACGATTTGATAACGGAAGGCCGAGGGGAAATTCATTGGTTATGAAACGACTGCAGCGCAGCGACTATAGGCTATGGTTTAGGTGTGGTTGGTGTGGGTGGTTGGTGGTGCTGCTGGGTGGCATCATGGCGAGCAAATCGAAGCCGGCATAGGCGAGCAGCAATCAATCAATTAAATGCCTGACTGCAACAGAGACTACAAAAACGGCAATAACACCATAATGCTAGGCACTGCAAGCACTGTTTGCCGCTGTCCAGTGTTGCAAACATGCAAAAAATATTAAAGACTTAAATACTTTGAGGTTATTTTGATTATTATTTCAAATATTATTGACATAACACCATTTCGAATTCAAATATTTGGCCAGCAAATTGATTGAACGATCGCTTAGCATTAATCTAACTTCCGCATTGCCATTTGGGCACTGTTTGCCCTATCAGCTTTTTGATAACTTTATTGCCAATAAGCCATAAAGCCTATTCCAATTAATATTCAGGCTAGAAGCCAATGCATAGCATTTTATTCACAACAATTGTTTATTTGAAGGTTTGAAGCCTATTGCTGAACCTTCTCACAACAAGAGTAACCAAACCAATCGATGAGCAAAGTGAAGATTTGAAGACACAGAAGTGATAAACTAAAACAATCGATCTGCCAAAGTTATGCACTTAACATAATTAAAATTTAGTTATAAAATTATGGACAATATAAACTATTTCAAACTACTATAAATATTAACTACTACATATAATATTTTTACCAAATTTGACATCTTCTGCCTTCTGTATAGTTAATGTGCTCTATATTTGAGAGATCTCAACAGAAAATGTATATTTATACAGAATAGGCTTGTATAGCTAAGTTTATTCCCACTAAATAATATAATCTATATAACATATATAGATAATTTGTTACTCGATCGTTTATTATCTCAGAATATGAATATAGATACTCTCTATTGTGTCTGAAATGTTCCCTTGTGTCTATTAATTACACAACTTTCTGATATCAATTACCCACTCATAACTGTGACATTAAATTGGTCTCGACTTGAATAAATAAACAATATATCGCTATATCAGTAAACATTTAATATGACCGATGAGTTTCCACTGATATTATTTATATGAGGCGACAAATCGTGCTGTCGTTTTAATGATATCTAGTATGACAAATGGTGATGGACTTGTTGAAGGGGAAATATTATTACAGCTAAAATATGGCATTCGAAATGTGTTTTGGTATCATTGTAGAATTGCTAGAAAATTGTTACAGCACCTGATCGAAATTGTAAAACTAATCTGTCAGATTCATTCGAAAGAATTAGTTTTATCAGAAAATTATACCAAGCTCGAAGTACGACGACGGTTCGCAGATGCCCTAATATAAATATTCAAGTTAAGAGGCTTGAGAGTGCAGTTGTTACTATATCCTGATGACACTTTTCTTTGGGAGATCATACACAAGTTTCATATTGTATTAGATCTCTCCAGTTTGCCTGACCTGACAACAGAAATAAACGAATAAATATTATAATCTTTAACCAGTAACTTCGTTTTACTTTCTTAGCAGGTAAAAATGCTCTGCTCAAGGGACCACAACTATAAGAAACCCTGTATCATAAGATGTTCATGTTCCGTCATTAAAAAACAAATTAATGAGAAAAAAGAAATTAAATTGGAATCCTCTAAACAAGAAATTCGACTGCTGGATACCCTGAACCCAATTTATAGGTGAGCGAAATAATAACTTTCCATGTGACAATGAGGAATATTTAATCAATTCAGGTTAACCCTTTGTGAGCTGCATAATCTGATTTAAATAAGTTATTGGTTCTAATGGCACGTCAACGATGCTTATGCAATTCGCATTATAATATTTTTTAATCCTTCATAATCATATCGACATATTTGATGTATAAATATTTAATAACAGTCTCTAACGAAAAACCGCATGAATAAGTACAAAAAGAATGATTTTGTGACAAGTTAACAATTAAATCAATATTTAATTTATGCAATGCCAGACGGGCAGCATGCCCCGCCTACTGATTATCAATTAAGCGCTCACTTACTCAACAAAAGTACAAAAAAAATGGAAAGTACAAAATTGCCACAGCTGTCGCACTTTCAGTGTCAAATTACGTTAATAACATGAACACGAAAAAACCAACACGGTAAAAACTGAATAAAACACTCGAATTGACCGGCAACAACGAGGCAGTTGGAAGGGAGGAGTGGTGAGTGGTGAGTGGGGGGCTGGGGAGTTGGGTGGCAACTGAATTAACCGCGAATTACAAATCAATTTAAATACGCGTTTTGAGGCTGAAACTTTTGGTCACAATGAAAATTGAAAAGCGGCGCAGTTTCCATTTTATTTTTTCCTTGCTGAAAAGCGCAGCGCACAAAACTTTTAATTCAATTCTTGTCAGGCATGTCAATGAGATGGCTCTGAGCAGTTTGCTCAGTGTTGGCCTGGAGTTAGATACCGAGAGGAGCGGTTTTGGGGCATACCACTCGAAATTTAAGACCTTGAAGGTGCTCTTTATATACTGTATATATGTATATGTGTTTACTTCACAGTTTGAGTCACTGTATTTGCATCTTTGTGTTCGCCCTGCTTGTTTCGAAACATGCAAAATCACGTCTATGCATCTTAATAACTTTTCGTGCTTGTGCAAACAATGGGAACGTGAAAGTTGAATAGCTTTTCCCAGTTAGCGCATTTTCTTGTCCTTGGATTTTGTTGCCTTTCGATATATGGGCATAGATATTCCCAAGGTTTGCTCTTCATATTCATAAATCCAAGTCACATATTGTGGTTGAAGACGAAAAGTCTTTAGCTTATCTTAGAGGTGCACAAGTTGTGCCTGGATAGCTAAATTCTTCGAAAATGGTTTTAAAATTGAACTAAAATTAAAGATTCGAAAATCAGTCTCACAAATTTCAACAAAATTCAAATTGTGTGCAACATCCAATTTTTAAAGAGGCAAGTTACATTTATTATATGCAGTTTAATAGATCTAGATGTAGAATGTAGATGAAGAATGTATACAACTATGAGTTAATCGATATCGATATCGATCGATAAAAAAGAAGAGAATCGAAAAGAGAGCAAACGTGTATCAAGAGGAAAGATAATTTAGTTTGGACTGCCATAACGATGAGTTAATTTTCGATTTATCGCTTACTTCTCACACTTTTCTCTTCTGTTTTTTGCACTTAACCTGGTTCCACAGTATTCCATTTGAAAATGCTTTTACCATTTGCACTCTTCTATTTAAAGCGGAAAATAATAGTTGCTAGTTGCTAGTTGCTTGTTTATTGTACGTTTGAAATTCCCCACTCTCAATGTTTCTCATGACTGTTTACATGACATTGGATTTCAGGTGTATTTATTTATTTTGTTTTGTTGTTTTTTTTTGTTGAAAAGGTGCAAATGTGCAGGTCTGTCTGTCAGTGTGTGTGTGTGTGTGTGTGTGTGTGTGTTGGTTTTGTGTGTGAGGCAACACGGTCCGGCTATGGTTGCTTTTCGGTGGCCACGCGCTCGGGCAAACAATACCAATTACGAGCGCATATCAGCAATGCATCAGGATGTGGCAGGATGTGTAAGGTGAGGTTGTCTCTCTGTGCACGCTATTCAGATATACATATATATACATATATATATATATGTATAACTATGCATACACTTGGCAAACACTTTTTGCAGCACTTTTCCAAGCTTCAACACTAAATCTTTACTTTACATAATAAAATTTCAATAAGCTAAAGAAACAATGAATTATTTATTTAATTATTTATACAAATGTCAAATTAACATATTTTAAAAGTAGATAAATATCAAAATGATTGAAATTAAAAAAAAATTAACATTCGCATTGTAAAAGTTAATCTTGAAGAAGCTAAAATGTATGCTTATCATCCTATCAGAGATAAACTCTCTTTCGATATGAAAGTATATCAATTTGTTGACGAGCTTTAGCTATAATTTCTGCATGTGTATATGTAATTGTATATGTATATATGTTTTATGTATGTATTGATGTCTGGTTGCGGATGCAGATGTCGCGTTTGTGTTTGTTTTTGGCTATTTGCTCGTTTAACTGACATTCGTCGATGGCCGCGATTCAGATCCGCCAACTTTCTGACCAAGTACCGTGAACCCATTGTACAATTTTAATTGGCGTTTCAGTTATTGAAATGTTTCACTTGCAACGCTTTTAGATCCCTGCCACAAGGGTGTTTTCAGTTTGTTACATGGCTTGTGCACAATTTAAATATGCCGAAAAAGATTTGCGAATAGAAGAAACGAATTTAGTTAAATACCTGATTGAAAGTGTTCTTAGAAATGAAGAAACAAATCAATATATTAAATACTTTTTATCTATACGACCAGCAGATAAAATAGCAACGAAAATAATAAATAAATAATTTATAAAAAATTATGAATAAGTGACATTCAACAATACTCAAACACACACACACACACAAAAAATCAAAATTCGTGCAGCCAAAGAAAAATCTTTTTTTTTAGATATTCAAAATAAATTTTTGTCTCAATGGTAAAATATTCTCAAGGTTGTAGGAGCTACAATCGATACTATCCAAGAAGTCGCTTAAAGTGTATTTAGACTTCGATCATACTTTCGTAATACGTCAGTATCTATTATTGCTATGAGCTCTTCGGATATTAACAGTCAATAATGTCAGTTGTTGGTCGACATATGCGGCACTGATTTTTCACTGTGATTCATTAAATGTGTCTGATATTGAAAATAAACCTGAAGGTAAAATAGCATTTACGGCTTAAAGATTCATTGTCGTAAGGGAAAGATTTAAGTCGATTTCAACAGAACTGCAAGTCATGCTGTTATTAATTTCGGTTCAATATTGGATATTGCTTTTAACCCAGTCCTTCTACTAATTTGACTACGGTTGCTGCACTTGCCTCTTATTGTTGTTTATAGTGTGTCATTTTGGTGTAAATAATATTGCTCGCTCAGCTGCTGTGCTTCCAAAATATCAACTCAGAGTTACCAAACCACAGCACAGCACAGCACAAAGCTTGCCCCCCCACGGCGAAAGTCTGGCAACGCACGTCGGAGTCTTGTGGGATTAGCTCTGGTGTTCTCATGCATAAATTGTGCAAGTTATGCAATTGCGATGCCGCTGATGATCATGATGATGATAATTATTAGTGGCTGCACGGGTTGTATATCATGTTAGGATGACGAACAATCTGCAAAAATAATTCCCTTTGAATGTTGCTTCATGACTTGAATATTGGCGATATATTTATTTGTGTATCTGAACATAATTATACAAAATAATAAAGATGCCCATAGCATCATAGAGGTCAATAACTGCGGTTTCAAATTGGACAATTTTCAATCAAATTGCACCCTTTGAGTGGGCTGTAATAATAAATTAATTTAATGTTGATTCTGCATTATTAATTATATATTTTTATTGGCAAATTACAAGCTTAAACTAATTTGGGTTGTTCGCATGTCACCTGTCTCACATTACCAATCAATCAGTCAGTCAGTCAACCAGTCAGGAGAAACTGTTTTATTTATGTGTTGTTGACATGTAAATTTGCTAGTTGCGTAGAGCAAATATTTGCTCAACATGTGATTTGCATTTGCTAAGCGCATTTTCTTGAGCAAATGTGGGAATCATTAGTAAACGTTGTCTTATCACTTGAACTGACCAGCTGGCAAGTGTTCTTAATGAAGTCTCTCTAATGACTTGCAAACAAGCCAAAAACTTACCAGCAAACTTCTTATATCAGCTTATAGCCAAGCCACAATAACAAAAGCCATTTGCTTAAAGTTAACTTAAAGTTACAGCTGTGCAAACATTTTGTTTATCTAGGTGGCAAACCTCCACACTTTCTCCCTCAAGTTACGGCAAGTTGTCTCTGCAAAATATGTATGTGTAACAATTTAATAAATATTTTAAGCAAATTGAAAAAAAAAAATAATAATATTTTGACAAGTTTTGTGCCATAGCTTAGCTTGTGGCTAGAAGATTTTTTATAGATTTTCAAGCAATTTTCGGTTTACATTTTGTTGACATCGTTGCACAATTTTCACTTTTCATCGCATTCTCTTCTGTCAGTCTCGTAAATTATGAAAAAGGCATTTGTTCTTGTCATGTGTAAACAGTGCAGCTCAAATTTTATATATGGATGTAAATATATATATGCTTAAAATGCAATTTTATAGATTTATGAGTTAGGTAAATATTTACTGGAATGCCAACAAATTCAGTGATTGAACAATTTTGTTGCTTTTCGTCCTTTAATTTTTGATTGCTATTGCATTTTTGAGAGAGACAGCAACATTGCATTTTACTGAAAGTGACTGTGACCTTTGTCATTGCCTCGGTGTGTTTGTGATATAAAATACAAATAGCATTAAAATAAAAGTGTTCTACATGCATGTGTGTTTGTCAATATGTGCCTCTGAATTTGAATTATTAATTAATTTAAACAACAATTAGTCACTTTAGGCTTTCGGAATATGCAATTTGATATTTGACAAGCATTAAATCTATTACACAATGATAGGCTTAAATATAATTGTTGCATTCATAAAATTAGATAGACATCAAATGATTCAAAGGAGTTCATCTGATTCGATTATCGTTGTATATAATCGTTTTTATTCGATATTCATTTCAATATTCATTTCATTCATATTCATTTCAATAGCATAACTTTATCCATGCCCATAACAGAGCACTTGCAAATCTTTACAGCTGTCGGCTGATTAACAGGGCACAACAAGTTCGTTGGTCTGATGCAACACGGCGTATACGCAACGTGTTGTCAGTCTTGATTAAGCGTGAAAGCAGCATTGGAGCTCGTGTTCGATTCAGTTGGTCTGCAACTGTTGTTGAACCAACAACAATGTTGCGCATGTGGCACGCTTAAACATTTTATTTGATCCTTAAAAGCTCGTAACTACGAGGCGTATACTTGATGTGAATTTATATTTTGATTTCGTTTGCCAAACAAATTGTGAAATGTTTCCAAAAAGCTTGGCAACATTTAACGGCTACTTTCCTTTGATAAAACATAAAGCTGTAGGCCACGCCCCATATGTTTGCCGCCCACACATCTTACACGCTTTTCCTTGCTCACGCTTTTCCCATTTTATTTCATTAGCACGTAAAATTCCTTTTAATTAATATGTATATAAAAATTGCCAGCAGTCGCATAACTAGTTTTCGTATTTTAGCTGCTGTTGTTGTTGTTGTTGTTGTTGTTACTGTGGAACTTTCCTTGGTCAGCAGCCCCATAAAGTAAGTAGTAGTTGGGTGCTACTTGCGGTTCAATTTGCGGCCCAGACCAGACCAGACCAGACCAGGCCAGACATATAAACACGCCCCATGCATTTTATTCGCTTTTGCTTGAACATCGCAACGTAAAATGTTGAAAGCAGCCGCTGCACGTGCGCAGCATGTTTAATTATCTGTATCCTAGACGCCTGTGTGTGTGTGTGTGTGTGTCTACTTATGTATGTGTATGTATTGCGACACGACGTCATGTGGTGCATGTGTGGTCAGCGCCAGTTTAATGCTCCTCAACGGTGTACTATGAACTTGGGCACAAAGCATATACAATTTTATGCATCAAATTGAAACTGAATGTTGTCTTGGGACGTTCTCTGGGGTATGCGAGTACTTTAAGGCCATCAAATTTGGCCACAATTTTTAAGCTAACTTGCCAAACTGAGATTACTAGAAACCTACACAATCATTAATATATTTTGAACTGCCTAATGAAATAATATCTTGCTTAATGCATTTCCCATTACAGGGCATCCCTTAGTCATGCACTCTTGATTTCTAGTTGATTATAATTAAATTTATATATATGTAGTATTGCTATCCTGCTTATCCTTGAGATTCTTGTGCAGTATTATTTGTGAAATTCAATTAAACAGTTTTTATATATTAACAATTTTTTTTGGTAAATGGATATTATTTGATAAATGTATTCTGAAATATAAATATTTCCGACTCTTTTACGTTAAATGAAAAAATGGGATTTTAAATTTATGTACAACAGTATTTTGACAATTTTTGCATTTAAATGGGTTACAAATAAATTGCAGGGACTTCAATTTTATTCGGTTAGGTGCCAAGGCATGGAGTCTGTTTCTGTTTATCTTTGTTGGGTGTGGAAAACAACAACTTTTGCATAACTTGGAAAACAAATGAAAAACACTTAGATATGAGAGCTCTCTAGATACTGCTGACAATGTAAAGCGATACAATTATAAAAAGCGGCCACATTTGCCGCATACTGTAGAAAAATATTTGAGTCTAATAAAATTAACTTAATGCAATAAGAAAATAATACGTAATAAAAGCTATATGTAAAAACACACATACATATATACATACATATATATATATATATATATATACATACATCAGCATGCATCAGTGTTTTATTTTTGTATTTTTGGCTGTGTCTGTGAATTTTTTGACCAACAATATAAATATGAATGACTGTCATGTTCGGGTCTTAGTTTGTGGATGTGTGTGTGTAATTATGAGTATGAGTGAGTGTGTGTGTGTGTGTGTGTGTATGTGTGTGTGCAGCGAATCGTTAAATGTGCACGTGACAAGCGTGTAATGAGGAAGTCTTCAGTCTTCGGTCCTGTTACAATTCCAGTTCAGGTCTTCGCTCTGGGCCAATATGTAGCCCGACTTTATATATAGAGAGAGAGAGACATATGCACACACGAGCATATATCCACATTATGATGGTCGCATTTTCCTGCAATGTAGCACCATGTTACACGCATATATCTCCGTACACACATATATTTCAATCACTTTAAGTGTGTTTGTGTTACAGGCAGCCAGGATAGCAGCACAAGATTGTCCTGGTCCTGCTCCTGCTCCTGTTACTGTTGTTGCTGCCGGCTGCCGGCTGACTGCTGCCTGCTGCAGGGTATGCGACATGAAAATTGGACAATGATTTATGAGGCGTTAAGTCAAACTTCATATTAATTTCATTTCATTTTCATAGCACTTTACGTGGCGGCTTTAAAGTTTCAGAGCCAACGACCTCATAAAAATAAAAATAAAATGAATGCAAAGTCAAAAGAAATAAAATGCGTCTGACACCCTCATATCGACTCGCAACCCTGAATCGTATCATGAATTACTCAATGATTTAATCCTCGTTATTATGATAAGTTTATGCCCCATTTTAGTGTTCCATTTGGTTTGAAAATAAACTACTTGCTACACAAAATTTACTTAAATATTTAAAATTCTTAAAAAAAATTCATAAAAAAAATAGTTGATATATGCCAAAAATCAATAATCGTAATTAAAAATTCACTTTACGATGAATCTTTAAAATACCTCAAATAAATCCGAAAAATACTTCCACATATCAGAGACACACACACACACACACAAGCCAGCTTCAGCAATGAGCATTTCACATTGAGTTCGTTGGGTTTCGGCTTGTTATTGGACCTTGGATTGGCTTCTGCCCAAAAGCGTAATCATATTTTCGCCCAACAATTGTATAACATGTGTAATTCGAGCATTTTATTTCATTCACACGCAAACACAACGACGCACACTCCAATGCTCTCTCTCTGTGGGTGTGTGTTTGTGTGTGTGTGTTTGTGTGTGTGAAATAACTTGTGGCATGCTTCGAGGCGTTGGCCAACACAGACGGTGTGAGTTGCGGCTTCCAGAAAATGTTCAATGTGGTTTTTGTGCTTTTCACACTGAGTGCGAAATAAAATAAAAAAAAAATAACCTCAGCCAACCCGCACTGCTGCCGCTTGGTGCCCCCCGTTTGTTTATTGCTCACTGAAGCGTTAACCATGGTCAATAAAAAATTTATTTAGACAACCACAACAACGACCACAACTGGCAGTCAACAACAATAACATGACGTATACGAAAATTTGGTGCTATTTGCTGATAAAAAATGTTGTGTCCAGCAACTGGAATATTTTGCCTTCTCCTCTGCCACGTATTTTGTTTGTGATGTGATGTGCCAAGTGTTGGCAGTTGATTTTTTTCCGCTCAGATATTTCAAATATTTCATGTTTTATTGACTAGCTAGACAGCCGCATATCGCACTAAAGTAAACAATTAATACACAGTTTCCCACAAATACTAACAGCCTCAATACGACAATTGAATTTTAGCTAAAACGCTTTTCAGTTCTGCGCAGTCAATTCGATATTGCAATTTTGAAATTCGGCTTTTGATTATAAATTGCGCTTTTATTGATTACGCTTTTGGCAATTGTTGCGAATTGAAGTGGCTTTGATGTCATAATAGATTTGTATTGGAATTATTTGTGCAATTTGTCTGTAAATTGGTTTAGGTGGATTAAAAGTATTCAAATTCAATGCCAAAAATAGTTTATGTTCTAATAAGAAAATATGCATTTTGTGAACGGTATTCAAAGTTATTAAATGGTATTACTTTTTTAAGCCTTGCAATATTTAATAAATAATATATTGAACTCTTTTACATAACTGTAGCTAAATAAATAAAATGTATTTACAAATTAATTTGATGAATCGAAGCTGTCAAAAGTGTGAACTCTAAATGAAATAAGTAAGATTTATTATCTTACATACCCCAAACTGCTGATAATATATACTCTTATTAATAATTTGTTATATTAATGGCTTTATGATAATTATTATCAACATATTAAAAGGACAAATACATTTATTTACTTGTTTAGCTTTTCATAAAACACACATCGTGAAATGCACATTTTTCTATAGTTGCCTGAATTGTGCAACTGTTTAGAGTAAAATTTGGCAAATCGCAACTGACCATGTTAAATGTTTGTTCATTTAAAACCGACATCAATCAAACGCAAACAACAATATTTGCCAACTCTAGTTTGCTAGTGCGAGGCGCAAGGGCGAAGGCAAACAGAAATTTTATGCTTAATTAGTTTTAATGTGTAATAAGCATATTCCAGCTGAATTACGCAGCAGCAGCAGCAACAACAACAACAACAACTGCATCGCCAACAATTGCAATCCCAATTTGATGCCTTAAAGTATGCAATTCACATATTCAATTATTCATCGTTGAAATTGCAATGGGTAATGAAATGAAATCAAAAGCTTATTTTGCCAAATGGCAACTGTAACTGGTATCATGTTGTTAATGCCAATTACTCCCACATCAGTCTCTCTCTCTGTCTCTCTCTCTCTCTCTCTATCATACACACATATATATGTCAATCTTTCTGGCTTCTCCCTCTCTCTCTCTCTTTCTGTCTTTATCTCTCTCGAGCACAGTCAAAAGCCTTTAAGCAAACATCGACTTCATTCCAAAGTTCCCGTAATTACACTAATCTATATATAGCTGCATTTGTGTGTGTGTGAACTTGTGTGTGAATGCTTGTGTGTGTGTGTGTTTGTCTGTGTGTGTTTGTGTGTGCCTATGCAAATGCATTTGAAATTGACCCTGGAGACATTTCCATTGCCCAGAAATGCCAAAACACATTTATTGTTTGATCTACTCCTGCTGCTGTTATTGTTATTTTTGCTGTTGTTGTTGCTGTTGTTGTTGCTGTTGTTGTTGCTGTTGTTGTTGCTGTTGTTATTGTTGCCTGGCGATTCGATTTGTGCTCAGTTTGTTTAATTGTCTACGAGTTGCAAGTGTTTGTTGTTGTTATTGTTGCCATTGTTGGTATTATTTGTTGTTCGTCCTTCCATTGCTTAATCACTGCACTTGGATTGCTCCCTTAGCGGCGTGTCAAGTGTGAGTTACAAAGAAAACGATATATTAGGCAAGCAATAAGTAAGTTCATTCACTGAAAATCTTGGGAGCTCTTAGACATGGAAACGAGCTTCTCAAAAAACAAGTAAGTATGTTTAAGTCGGTCGTAACCGATAAATTAATTTATCGATCTTTGAATTTGATTTCCAATTATTCCAGTAGTGGCAGACTAATATTAACTTTTTGTCCATAGCCATGAATCCAAAAGCATTATTTTTAAAAAATATATCGGTAATCGCTTTTTATCGCTAACGGACAAAGAAGACACCTTGAGATCGGCATGTTCCCACAAACGGACAGACCTTCTTGACTACTGATATTGATCTGGAAACTGAATGTTCGACTCGATTGAAAATGTAATCAAGTGAACGAATTTATTTAGATCTCGACGCGGTTTCCACATACGTTTATTACCAGTGTTGTACAAATATATAGTACAGACTGTATTATTTTAAAATAAATACTTTTGCTATCGAGTAGAGTCCAAATATTAATTGTCAATTTATAAAACCAAATTAGCTCAAATTTGCGGTTAAGAGCTCCGTCAAATACTCATAGCCCAGGATTAAAATGGCGCCACCTGGGCCCGCTCGCAGTATTTGCGGCAGCAGTCCCTTGTAGATGGCTTGGAAGCCCTCCTCCTTGTATACAGTTGCAATCGTTCTCCACGCTCGAGCGTATTTGATCTCGCCTGGCACCGGCTGTGGTCCCTGGATTCGCGTCTTTGCCATGTCGAGGGGAATGCTGCATACGCAACCCAAAGCTCCTGCCACATATGCGATGGAAAAGTTTCGCAGGAACTGACAAGCCGAATCCTCCGAGGTTGCCATGGCCTCCCGAACCGTGTAAAAGAAACTGAAGTAAGCGATGTGAAATAAGCAGTTCCGGGCCATGGTTGTGGTAACGCCCTTGTAGAGACCACGCAGCCCGAAGCCATCGTGTTTGATAATATGGCGAGCGACGCTAATCGTGTTGAGGTTCTTTCGATTCGCCTGCTGGGTGACCTTGATCACCTCAAAGGGATTCTGAATCAGAACCTCAGTGGTGCCACCCAATCCACCAGCCAGCGCATAAGTCAATGCAGTCGGTTGCGGTGCTCCGAACTGAAAGTACGGCATCGATTGTTCGAAAATCAGAAATTTAAGGGCACGTTTGGGAGTATCGGACACAATCACCGGTGTCACGCCCCTCCACAAGGCTGATAAGCCCTCCTGGCGATATATCTTGAATAGGGCATCAATAAACCCCTTATAGGATGTAGTTTTCTGCGTTGTTTTAATCACCGGCAACTGCATCCGGGTCTTAACGACGTCCAGCGGCATCATTAGGAACACCTCGATGAGGCTTGAAATGCTGCTCGACGCAATTTGAATGGCGGCTTTCTTCCAAGGCTGCATATCGAGCGACGGCGGATCTTTATAGGATATCTCAGATATATCGTATAATTTAGACATTTAGTCATGTGTGTCGAGTTCTAATTTCCATATATTTTTTTTCATCATTTTTTTTTATCACTTTTTGAAATTGATTCTAAGCACAAGGCATGAATCAATTTTTTATGTTTTCTTTTCACTGCAGAATATTTTATAATTCACGGAATGTGTATCGCAAGGAGATATTTCCTTTATAAATTCCCGTACACCTTGTTATCGATAACTATTCTTATTTGTTCCCTGTCTAACTGTGTTTACTTCGTTTGGGCCACAGCTTCAACGGTTACTAATTGCTCTTACTGACCACGTGACCGACCATTGCTCTTCAATTACTAAGCAATTAAGTGGGCGTGTCAAATGACCAACTCCCACAGAGGCAAAAGTGGCCAAAAGTAAGCAGCCAAACAGTGAACCAAACCAGGAGCAAGGGGGGAAACCATCCAGTAGCTCACTTAAAGCATCTCCCCAAACACTTCACATAAATTAATTATAATTCGCTTGTAAATGTGCAGTATAATTGCTGTTGTTGCTGTTGTTGCTGTTGTTGCTGTTGTTGCCGTTGTCAGTTGTCTCCTAATTGTTGCTGTTGTCGAGCTAAACAATTAAGTGCAAATTGTAAAACATGCAGAGCTGCGGTTTGTTACCATGTTTGTATCCATCTCAACTCCACGTCTCCTTCTCTGCATCTGTCTGCGTCTGGTTTCATTAACCCTCAACCAGGAAACCCAAAACTAGCTGTGGTTTTTAACTGTTCGACTGACTTTTCAGTCCAAACCGTGTGCGAGAGTCTTTTCGGTAGTTAGTTGTTCAACTGATTAAGTTGTTGAAGCTTAAGTAAACTAGTTTGCAAGTTTACAAGAAATAACTTGGCTAAGCAAGTTTGTGCTATTTAAATAGACAGTTTATCTAAATTTGATGCAACATAGAGTTAGAGCTATTAGAGGCACTTCAATTGTTCAGTTATGTTCCGTTTTATATTGATGTAGAATGAGCTAAAAGATAAATACAATTTTATCCTAGATATACAATAAATTATCCTGCATATTCTGTCTAGTCTTCTATAGCTACATATATACAGATAGATAGATGAGCAGATAGCGCAGATTAATTTGTGTCTCACATGTGCATGGCATAGTAAGCAGTTATTTTAATCCTATAAATATTAGTTTATTATTAATAATAATTAAAAATATTACACCTTAAGAGGTTTACCTAAAATAAGATGGAATGGCTCGGCATATCTATCTCTACTTTGTTTTATAAATATTAGTGAAAAACTTGTAATTTGCAGACAATCGTCCCATCTTATTATAGGTTAGACAATGAAATGTCCTTCAGATAGACTGATCATTCTATTATCCTTCTATTATTGCCCGATTTATTAAAAACCTTCCAGTTATTTTTTATTTGCGAATAAAGAAGAAGTAGTCGCGAGCAACTTCATGAAAATTCACACCTGAAAGCGGTCTCTCATAACGGGAATAATGCTAATGTGTCCCATTCCGGCGACGTCAATCCGACATAATTGCTAACAAATTAGTCTTGGTCACAGGTCCCAGGCCCCAGGTTCCAGGTCCCAGGTCCGAGAGTTCGCCTAGAGCAGCTACAAATGAGTGTCTGCCCTGTCTGAGTCCATTGTGCTCCCACTTGACTTGTCGCAGCCGAACTTTAACACGCTGCACTGTGGTCCTGTGTGTGTATGCCTGTGTGTGTGTGTGTGTGCCTGGCAATTTGCGTGTCACGCTGCACAAATGCCAGCCAGGCAGCCGGGTTCGGGTGGAAACCAACTGTGGCATTTGCCAGGCCCAATGAGGCAAATGAGTTTCATTTCAAGTCCTTCAAACAGGCACTTGTGTTTGTCCGGCAGGCAGCCGGCTTAGATGGCCCAAAGTGTTTGCCTGACTGGCGTTAGTTCCTGACGGGATTCCAGCCATGTTCCACCACCTCGCCCACTCGTCCTTTCCAGCACTTTCGAGTGCAGCACTTTTGATGAAGTGCGTTAAATTTATATTACAATATTAGGTAAATGAATGGGCTACTTAGGTGCACAGAAGTAGCGACAATTTGCGTCTGCAGCTCACCTAATGTATGCGTCATCATGCCAAAGAGTGATGGAGTGCATATTTAGTGCAAATTCTCAGTTTAAGTTACAAAAAATTAAAGCAATCCAAGCTGAGCAGTTGTTGATAAGAGCTTTTTGGCTAGAACTGTATTTGGACAGGTGATTTGTTGTCCCATGCAGAGGCAAATAGAGAAGTTGAATAGGAAAAAGATCTGAAAAGTTGTAGAAAAAATAATATCGGAGTAACGGACAATAAATTGAAGAATGGAACTATATTGACCTTGGAAGACCGAAAACCATCTGATTACACTTTAATTAATATATTTATTTCAAATTGAATATCGATTTAAATACAAAAAAAAAAAGAAATGAAATTTAATTAATTGTTCAGTTATCTATTTTAGTTTTGTTTCCTTAAGAGGAACTCACTAGGAGCAATTAGCAGTCTAAGCCTGTATGCATTACTATATGAGTCCCTAGGGAGAGACTACTAATTCTTAGACATCGAGAATTACTTTGGGTCATTCAACCAGCGTGCTCAAGTGGGTTATCAAAACAAAAAACCAATTTCGTAGCACGTTCGAGAAACTATGCAATGTCCACATTGTTTCACTTAAGCACAAATCTAAACACGGTAACATCGGAAGTAATGGAATAGCTGATGAACAAACAGAACAATGTGGCCAAAACCAGAATGTGAAATAAGCAACAAATCTTTAGGTTTACTTGACCGACTTCCAAATTAAGCTACAAAAGAGAACGCACACTTAATAGCTAAAGCCTTCCTAAGTAAAGTTTCCAAACTATCCGCCTCAAGTGAAGAATCATGTTAAGTTTGTCATGACAAGTTAACCTAACACTCAAAGAAAGCCTTAATCAATCTACAATCCAGTCTTATAGTTAATTTTCCATTCCACAAATAAAGATCAATAGCATTAAAATTAGCATTTAAATCGAACGGCCTGAAAGTATACTAATACTAATTAACCAATGCTATGCAATTAAATATCAATATTTCACATGTGAGAGCTTATACTTCGAGTTTTCGTATTGTTCCCCCACTCAAATAACAGGCGAACAGAAATGTTTAGTTAAACGATCAACCTGCAGAATAACCTCACATACACGCTCTTCATAGTATGTGTTTATGTGGGTTGTGTTAAGGCGGGCCTTATCAGCTCTCTCTCGCTCTCTTTTGGGCTTAACATAGCCTACGATCAACAGCGTCTCTTTTATGCACTGCTGCCTCCTAACAGCGCTCTCTGCGCTGTTATCAATAACATTAATGTTAAAATTAACATAAAGTATGTAAGAATAAACCAACAAGAGAAGTGCAAGTGCAAAATCTTTTAAAGTGAAAAATAAATATAAAGTTAAACCAAAAAAAACCCAAGTGCCTTTTTTATTGGAGGATAAAGAAGGAAGGAAGAATTCGCCCCCTTGCGTTTTCAGTATGCAAATATTTCTTTTTAATTTAGCATTTAAATCGAACGGCCTGAAAGTATACTAATACTAATTAACCAATGCTATGCAATTAAATATCAATATTTCACATGTGAGAGCTTTTTCCTCGAGTTTTCGTATTGTTCCCCCACTCAAATAACAGGCGAACAGAAATGTTTAGCTAAACGATCTACCGGAGAATAATACTAATTAACCAATGCTATGCAAATAAAAATCAATATTTCATATGTGAGAGCTTTTTCCTCGAGTTTTCGTATTGTTCCCCCACTCAAATAACAGGCGAACAGAAATGTTTAGTTAAACGATCGACCTGGAGAATAATACTAATTGACCAATGCTATGCAAATAAAAATCAATATTTCATATGTGAGAGCTTTTTCCTCGAGTTTTCGTATTGTTCCCCCACTCAAATAACAGGCGAACAGAAATGATTAGCTAAACGATCGACCTGGAGAATAATACTAATTGACCAATGCTATGCAAATAAAAATCAATATTTCATATGTGAGAGCTTTTTCCTCGAGTTTTCGTATTGTTCCCCCACTCAAATAACAGGCGAACAGAAATGTTTAGCTAAACGATCGACCTGGAGAATAATACTAATTGACCAATGCTATGCAAATAAAAATCAATATTTCATATGTGAGAGCTTTTTCCTCGAGTTTTCGTATTGTTCCCCCACTCAAATAACAGGCGAACAGAAATGATTAGCTAAACGATCGACCTGGAGAATAATACTAATTGACCAATGCTATGCAAATAAAAATCAATATTTCATATGTGAGAGCTTTTTCCTCGAGTTTTCGTATTGTTCCCCCACTCAAATAACAGGCGAACAGAAATGATTAGCTAAACGATCTACCTGGAGAATAATACTAATTAACCAATGCTATGCAAATAAAAATCAATATTTCACATGTGAGCGCTTTTTTCTTCGAGTTTTCGTATTGTTCCCCACTCGAATAACAGGCGAACAGAAATGTTTAGGTAGACGATCTAAGCAGCAAGAGGTTGTGAAACTCTGCTTTTAAAAATGTTTGTGACTTTACTAAGTTATAATTCTTGCACTGCTTGTTTAGTTAAACGATCTAAGCAGCAAGAGGTTGTGAAACTCTGCTTTTAAAAATGTTTGTGACTTTACTAAGTTATAATTCTTGCACTGCTTGTTTAGTTAAACGATCTAAGCAGCAAGAGGTTGTGAAACTCTGCTTTTAAAAATGTTTGTGACTTTACTAAGTTATAATTCTTGCACTGCTTGTTTAGTTAAACGATCTAAGCAGCAAGAGGTTGTGAAACTCTGCTTTTAAAAATGTTTGTGACTTTACTAAGTTATAATTCTTGCACTGCTTGTTTAGTTAAACGATCTAAGCAGCAAGAGGTTGTGAAACTCTGCTTTTAAAAATGTTTATGACTTTACTAAGTTCTAATTTTTGCACTGCTTACTTTTCATAATTAGGCTACGCAGGTAATTGGGATGTGTCTCGGGTAGCAAGCAGATTTGCTAAATGCACTCGGATAAGATAAAAGAATGCCAAAATCTGTTTGCTTGGGAGCGCTTTTTTCTTCGAGTTTTCGTATTGTTCCCCACTCAAATAACAGGCGAACAGAAATGTTTAGGTAGACGATCTAAGCAGCAAGAGGTTGTGAAACTCTGCTTTTAAAAATGTTTGTGACTTTACTAAGTTATAATTCTTGCACTGCTTGTTTAGTTAAACGATCTAAGCAGCAAGAGGTTGTGAAACTCTGCTTTTAAAAATGTTTGTGACATTACTAAGTTATAATTCTTGCACTGCTTGTTTAGTTAAACGATCTAAGCAGCAAGAGGTTGTGAAACTCTGCTTTTAAAAATGTTTATGACTTTACTAAGTTCTAATTTTTGCACTGCTTACTTTTCATAATTAGGCTACGCAGTTAATTGGGATGTGTCTCGGGTAGCAAGCAGATTTGCTAAATGCACTCGGATAAGATAAAAGAATGCCAAAATCTGTTTGCTTGGGAGCGCTTTTTTCTTCGAGTTTTCGTATTGTTCTCCACTCAAATAACAGGCGAACAGAAATGTTTAGGTAGACGATCTACCTGCAGAATAACCTCACATACACGCTCTTCATAGTATGTGTTTATGTGGGTTGTGTTAAGGCGGGCCTTATCAGCTCTCTCTCGCTCTCTTTTGGGCTTAACATAGCCTACGATCAACAGCGTCTCTTTTTTGCACTGCTGCCTCGTAACAGCGCTCTCTGCGCTGTTATCAATAATATTAATGTTAAAATTAACATAAGGTATGTAAGAATAAACCAACAAGAGAAGTGCAAGTACAAAATCTTTTAAAGTGAAAAAGAAATATAAAGTTAAACCAAAAAAAACCCAAGTGCCTTTTTTATTGGAGGATTAAGAAGGAAGGAAGAATTCGCCCCCCTACATTTTCAGTATGCAAATATTTCTTTTTAATTTAGCATTTAAATCGAACTGCCTGAAAGTACACTAATACTAACTAACCAATGCTATGCAATTAAATATCAATATTTCACATGTGAGAGCTTTTTCTTCGAGTTTTCGTATTGTTGCCCCAAATATTTTAATTCGAAAATTACCAAAAGCTATTATTTACCACGAGTTATCTGCATTCTGTCTCTGTCTTTAAAGGGAACTGAAATATATGTCTGCTGTAAAAGTATCCGATTTGCATTTGTTCTTTTCATTTTGCTGCTGTAATAATGCCTTTGGGTATCTTTTCACACCACATACTTTTAGATACCTCAGTTGATATCTATTTGCGGGAGGGACTCTCTTCGCTGGTGTCTGCCAGAGCCGTTTGGGACAGCTGACAGCTCCTGTTTCATGTCATTTTAAAGTCATTTGATGTATGACAAATCAAATTTGACAAACTGCCAACAGCCAACAGTTGTTTTGCATCTTTGCAACATTTTTCAACGCGTCCACATGGCGGAGGGTTCTCTAGCATGTGCCCAAGTGCGTCCAGAGAGACATGTGAAATCAACGCTATACTTTTCCACATTAATACTGTATTTTGTTTGGTGGATAGAGCGAAACAGAAAGAGAGATAGAGAGGGATAAAGATGGGGAGTAAGGGGTGTAGATAAAGGGAGAAAATAGCTAGAAATTTACATACTCATGACATGACAGGCAAAAACGATGATGGGTTGTCGGGCACAGGCTGCTTTGGACGAAAGTAACTTTAATGCCAACAAAGGAATGAAATCCATCTATGCATGGGGCATCCAGCGTGCCAAGGAGACACAAATTCGAATGGTTTTGATAGTCATAATGCGAATTTTAACACCATATTCGAAATACCAGGGCAAGCTGACAAACTATACATATATATATATATATGTATATATAATATTGATCAGAGCACGTACGAGTTGCGTACATCAGGCAGAACTCAGAAACCAAACGAAAATTGCGCCAAGTCTTCTTGTGGCACTTGGGAAATAAAAAGAGTTAGCCGTTGCCTCTTTTTTTTTTTTAATTTCGTGTGGTGCGACTCCATATATCATATATCATAGTCTGTGTATTTTAAATAAAAAGTCAAGTGAAGCGCTGACTCTCTGACAGTCCACCTCAAAGTCGGCAGAACGTGCGCTCAATCAAGCGCTGCTGCTGCTACTGCAACTGGGGAAATTTAAAAGTCACACACTTGCAACGGCGCTGAGAGAAAAATGCGCCAAGTGCAAACCTAAGGAAGTGCCCCGAATTGCTGCACGATTTGCAGTGTATACGACTCAATATATATCTCTCTCTCCCTCTCACTCTCCTCGTCTCCCTCTCTCCCTCTTTTCCTCTTTGCATATAGCATTGAATATTAATCGACAGTGTAAGACATATGCAATTTGCTCGATTTGCCCAAGAGATAAGTACAGGCAGCGAAATAATTATCACAAATGTTTGCATATTTTCGAAAAAGCATTAATAATACAAAATGTAAACAGAATAAAATGTTTTTCAATTATTAGAATGCCAATGGATGATCTACTTATTTTTTACTTAGTTAAGTAATATCCACCAAAATTGTGCTTAATTTTCTCACAGTTTTCTGCAGTTGTTGTGCTTATTTTATTATGTATTTCGCTGACTGTATTATTCAAGCACATGATGAGAAGTCGTGCGTTAAGTTTCCCTTCCCATCCTAATACAGATACATAGAAAAATGCAACTATTTTGCGAGCACATATGTGCCGCTTTCAAAAAGTGGGCCCCAAGGATATGGCGTCAGTTTGGCAAGTTATTGCATTGCATCGAACCCAAACCAAATGCCAGTCATTGATGGGAGCAGGTTTAGGTGCCCAGTTGCCAGTTACCAGTTGGCAGTTGCCAGTTGCCAGTTACCAGTTGGTGGCTGTCTGGTTGTCTGTCTGTCTGGTCCTGTGCCCTGTGGCGCCTTTGACTTCCATACGCTTTTTGATTGTTGTGCGACTGTCGCTCCACATTCGATGTTCGAGCGTCGAGCTTCGAGCTTCGAGCTTGGAGGTTCTACACTTGGCGTTTGACTTTATGCATGAGTGACTTTGAGTGGAACTTCATATTGGGTTTGCATGTGCCAGCGAGAACTCGGGGCTTGCTATTCCAAAATTACTTTTGCACCAACGCTTTGTACATTTTATATGAAGACGAAGTTGCCAAGGGAATTGCCAACTGCAACTGCAACGGACATGTCTACCTGGACGCAGGCTTTAACTTTCCGCATCATCATGGAACTAACTGGGCTATTTGGAAATGAAGTTACCTGCATTCCTGTACACGTGATATTTGAAGTTTTGATCAAAAGCTTCAAGCTTAACCGGCAAGTAAATTAGTAATCAATATTTGCTGGTGCACTTCTCACTGCTGATCCCATTAACTGCACATGCTGCTACTCCAGAATAAAAACTTTAATAAGTCTACGGAATCGAAATAACCACAGACTCTACACATCTACACATCAGTTTAATCAAAAATCTTCCCAGTTGATGAAATTCTACAAGCCGGAGCCGTAGCTGACAGCAGCGGGTACAGGAGCCGGAGAAGTACAACATCTTCAGCATCTTCCATCTTGTGATACCCATAAAGTACTTTGTATGCATGTCGTCGAATTGTGGGCGCTGCGCCTTCGACTCCTCCACCTACGTCTCTCACATCGCCCTCGTCCTGTGTTATGAATATAAATTTATTACCCACGTCACAACACAAGCACGAAGCACACGCAACCACACACACGCACACATACACGCACACACACACGCACACACACACACACACACATACATATATATACACACTGCGAATAATAATAATAATAAACGATAACGAAATTTACTTCCTACAAAGTCACAAACACACACGACTCCAAAATGTAGCGACAAAGCGCATCCTTCTTATTTCCGGCGTTGGCTTCTAATGAAATGTTATGCCACCAAACTATTACAGTGCCTCGGAATAGATACATATGTAAACTCCAATTATTTGGCTTATAATTTGGTTTATGACACCGCATTTTGTTCTGAAGAGCATTTCACTCACCGTTCCCATTTAAAGAATTACAAAATTTATTATTATTATTTTTTTTTTTTCATATATCTTAAAAAATTTTTAATTGAAGACAGACCATTAAATTAAGTGATTATCGTAGAATTTAAACAATGCCACAAATAAGTTACAATTAGTTGATAATCTAGATGTTATTTGATTCTTTAATTGGGCTTAAACATTACTGGCAACATTGGCGAATATTTGGCAAAAGTGCTGCCAGATTCGTGCAACACACCTGCCAGATGCTGGGCAAAATGTGTGTGTTAAATTGGTTGTGTGTTGTGCAATGGTCGGTGAATGGATCGATAAGTTTTGTAACAGATATGTTATTATAAATTTATAATAAAAATAAACTTAGTTATAAATCTTGTGTGTTATTGTGATACTCTCCTTACGAAGAGCTCTTGGCAGGGTAAGGTAGATTTTAGGATATATTTATCTTATAAAAATTAATATTGAATAAATAAATTTTTTATATAATTGTTTGATAAATCCGAGCGTAAATGAAGAATTAGGAAGTTATTGTATTCTTTAAAGAATGTCAAATGATTAAAAGTTTTTAAATTAAGTGGAATTTCTCAAATAAATTGTAACAGGAAAAGGTTCAATCGTAATCGATTTAGATGAATTTAAAGCTGTGTGAGTTATCCAAAAAAACTGAAGCTGTCAGCATTTGAAGTCTTTTGCTGTAATAGCTGCCGATATACGATAAATATGTAAAAATTTAAATAAATTAAAATATATATTAAGGATATGGCAAAAGACTTCTACAATTGGATATGCAGCATGACAAATCAAGTTCTAAAAAACCTGCACTTTATTTTTATTTTTTTTTGGAATAATCCACAATAAATATGGCAAGGCTTGAATAATTTGTGCAATAACTTTAACGCTATGCACAAATGGGACAGCTCTATAAAATATGTATGTGGAAATGTACTTAAATGTATATAAAAGCATTTTCAGCAATGCCAAAAAGCGCAGCTGCTTCCCATTTTTCTAATACTCGTAATATTGATGTAAGTTTTCATTATGAGTGGCGACAAACCAGCCACAAGAAGTCAGAGGCAGACAGGCAGGCAGGCAGGCAGGCAGGCAGGCAGGCAAGATGTCCTTGCTGTCTGTGTGGGTGTGTGCTTGATACAACATTATGATGATGACGTTGACAAACTTACGCACAAGGCGACAAAGCAAGGCAGCAGCTTAGCTCAGATCTTTATTTTATTTTCCTTGTTTTTTTTTTTTGTTTTTTTTTGTGGGTTTGGTGGTGCTGAGTGCTGGAATCGCAGGAAACTCATCTAGAAAATTGTCAAAGTGACAGCTGTGTGAAAGTATTGTGACATGTGTTTAAATGAGCTGCATTTGCCACGACTGGCGAATTAAAGCCACTCTTCGAAGTCAACTTAATTTTTGTGTAACTTTTTGAATGACAAATGCAAACAGCAAACAGCTTCGCAGACGCTTGGCCAACAAAAGCGAACAGTGGAATGGACAATGATCTAACTAGGTATTTGGCTATGTTTTGTTTTGGTTGCATAATTTAAACGTTGCTGTTTGTATGTGTCGTGTATCCGGCCAATGGTTGCAGCTCAGCAGCTCTGCAGCTCTGCAGCTGACCAGCTGCTATTTTTAAACAAGTTAGTCTCTCAGTCTGTTGCCTGGCCTCGCTTTGTCCGCGGCAACTAAATTATCTCCTATTGTTTGTGTTTGTCCTTTGCCATTGCCCCCTCATCTATCCTCTCTGCCCCCTTTCCTGGCCATCGTCCTGTTCGTGTTGTTGCCATTTAAAAGGCCTCGCCAGTTCATTTTATGTGCTGTGGCATAAATTTCGTGGCTAAATTGGGTATTCCCGGCTCTGTTAGCTTTTCGCTCACTGTCTGACAGTCAAGCCTCTGTTGCTGTATATTTTATTGTTATTCCCTTGGATGCTGCACAACAGCGGCGAACGATGAAATCAATTAACAAGGAGAGAGCACAACAGAAACTCGCTAATTTAGTGCATTGAAATTGATAATGATGAACGACAAAGTCTGCGGGATTCCCCTAATTGATTTACTGCTGCAGATTGTTCTGCTCTGGCTTATGCCACAAATTGCAATCTCTAATCACGGGCTAAGCAGATGCTTCAATTCGATTTATTGAATATATATAATATGACTAATTTTTGATTATTTATTATAATAATGTTATCAAAATGCTGAGATCTGTCTGAGTTTTAATATCACTAAAGTCCAGGCAGATCCTATGTGTATGCCATTAAGATCCGTAAAGTCTATGCAGCTACTTGCTGCTTAAGCCGATATTCAACTCTTTATTTCAATGTCAAAGAGTCGAGAAGGCGTCGTCGTCCATCTTGCACTCGACTCGTTAATCATCTGCTCCAGGAAATTACGTATACGTCACATGTAACCGGCCAGATAAGCGGCATGGGCAAGGTTAACGCTTTAAGTGACACTTTTCACTAGCGCAAAACACAAAAGGGCTTTTCATTTGATAAATGATTGTAGCTCACCAGCATGCAACCGGTTCAAGGTGACTAACCGAGCCACCTGACTTGGCTCCGTGCCCATCTCAAAGATGCCAAGGTGGAGCTATGCAAATGAGCACCACGCTAAAGAGCCAAACAATTTGTCAGACTGCAGTGCATGGTTTCCCTTAGTTTTTCAAGTTGAAATCAATAATAATAATTGTGATTATAATACTTGGCATGCAAGTTGACTGAGTCGGACTGTCGTGACTGTATCACTTGCCAACTGTTAATTAGGCAGGCAACATCAATAAAGAGACTTGATTCCGCTTTATCCTTGACTCGTCAAAGGCTTTTCGCAAGGGAAAAGTCATCGAGCTGTGTTGCGCATACGACGTGTTGTCTGAAAATCAAAGTCACTGCACAAAACTCTGACATGATGCATAATAAAAAAGTAGCTGAGCAAAAAATGGTGGCGTGGAAGCAGCGGCGGGGCAGACATTGGCTGTTGCATGTTGCTCTCGCTGCTCCGCGTTGTCATTTAACTGTCAGTTTGCCAGTTTGTCTGTGTGCTTGTGTCGCACGGCTGTCGCTTAAACGTCGCCTGGGGAGACCAACAAATGCGTTGTGGGAGTTGCGAGTTTGGGTTGCGTTTTGTGGGCAGCCCATAAAAAAGCGAAGCATATGTGAAAAGTGTTTGTTGTGTTCGTTTGCATCCTTAAAACGCCGCTAAAGATTGCGTTTATCTATTCCACAAAAAGAAGCACAACTTCGGGCTTAGCTAATTGTTGAAAGAGCCTGCTAAAACTTAGATTTTTTACCATTTGTTAAATGTTTATTTTGTTAACCTGGAACTCACCTGCTCGAATTAGCTGCAAGCATTTGGCTCTCGGTTATCTGACAACTACTTAAAGTAGCTTTAAACTTGAGTTTCACAGTTCCAAATAAATAGCCAGAGTTGCCAAGTTTTAAGCTGAAAAATGAAAGTTAAATACTTGACTTAAGCGTGCGACTTAAAAAAGAATTTTGATTTACTAAATTGTTGACATTTAGAAAATAATTTTAATATATTAATTTGAATTGAAACAATTTGTGAAAAATTTTATGCATCTCTGGGGTTATTTAAAAGCACAATTGTGTCAACATTTGTTGCATGAATTGGGGAAAACTTAGAAGTTAAAAATATAGTTTATATGAATTAGCCAAGTTGCTAAGACAAGGATCCTGAACTGATAACATGATAAAGACTCGAAAAGATGCAATCAAAAATAATTAGTAGAAGAGTCTAAGATTTAGTGACTTGACAACAAACATTGCAATTTGCATAACACGATGATTTGTTAGTTATTATATTAATATATTATATTACAGCCAATGTGCAAAATAGTAGTGCTTACATTGTGACCCACATTTGGTCAATGATTATTTGTTTAGTTTTTTTTCTTATCTTTTTGCAGACTCTTTGTAAAAATACATATTTCTCTGTGGCATTTGTGGCTTAAGCTCGTACCTGTCAAGTGTTGTGTTACAAGTAGAGCAAATATTTAACGAAGCCACGCACTCGAGTGGCTGTTGCAAGCAGCTAAACAAGCACTCAGCACTCGCAGACTCATATGGGGAGCCGCCACATTTGCACTCACCACTAAGTAAGTGCCACGAGCTGTGCCACAGTCTATAAGCAGCGATACGTAGTGCGCATTGTAGCGAAATATCGTACACACTTATCAGAATAAGTATGTATGCTGCTGTTGCAAGTTGCAAGTCTCCGTCTTAGTACTGGTCTTGGTATTGGGCTTGGTCTTGGCCTGGCTTCTACGTTCGACTTTGGGGCTATAAGTAGCCGGTAGACTGTCTCTCGTAATATTGTGCAGTAGTGGCAGTAAGTGAAAATGGCAAGGATGCAGCTGCAGCTGCCACAGAATGCCAGCTGGAACCTTAAAGCAGGCAATGCCTCGTTGCACATGTGCGAGGGTGTAAATATAATTCCCTTCCATGTTGCTCCTCCACTAATGTTTCTGTTGATTTCCATTGCATTCAATATTTTGTAGCATTTTATTTGTCTGCTTCAATTTAAGCGGCGACTGGCCAGAGGAGCTACGCCAACTGCAAATTAAATTTAAAAACAAAATTTTCCAACAATTTGCAGGCCTGCCGGCGCAAACGCTTAATCCTTTATGCCTGTTCCTTTGGACAGAAAAACACCAAAAACAAAAAAAAAGGAAAGAAAAAAAGAAGAATTGCAAACGGTTGGGTGAATAAAAAGGGAAGGAAACAAAGTTACCAAATACTTTGGCGCATTCCGCAGTCCTGAGCGCCGCTGGCTACACTCAAAAATGTTTGCTGGCGGCCCAATAAAATCATCAGGAAATCCGCAGCCAGAATTGCAGCTGCCACACAGCAACACCAACACCAACACCAACAGCAACAGCAACATGAATAGCAACAGCAGCAGCAGCAGTAGCAGCACCAACAGCAAAAGATGTGGCAGACACGACTGTCTTTCAATTTCTTCTCTTTGCAAAAAAATGCCTTTGCCTTTGCCTTTGCCTGCCTCTTTCTCTCTCTCTCTCTGTTTGTCTTAGTCAAATTTCGTTCTTTCTTTTTATACTTTTTCGGGTTTATTTTGATGCGCACTTGAAACATTTCTATAGCTTTAAAAAGGAAACTTCACAGACGACTTTCCATTAAATTGCCCCTGGTTGCATAGTTCAAGCGTCGGATGTGGCGCCTCTGAGTGGCGCCTTTGCCTTTGCCATTCCCATTGCCATTGCCTGTCGTTGCCTTTTGCCAAATCAAATTAGATTATTTCATTTTTTTAGCATTCGCATTTTGAACTATCTGCAAAGATTCTTAAAACATACGCCTGAAGGTATTTTTATTTTTTACCATACTCAATGGACTGAAGTAATTCAAAAGATGAAAAGTCCACAATAAAATCCCTTTTGCAGTCTAGAAATAGCTCTCATAGCATACCACTCCAAAGTTCGAACTGAGACTCTCTCCTGGTCATAATCGCTTGTCTTGTCAACAACAGTTTGATGACAAACTGTACAAATTTTTGTATTTTAAAAACATCTTTTTTTATTTATAAAAGAACTTTTTGGTAATTATTTTTAGAGCGATCTTTGAATAAAGAAGTTGCTTTTGAAACTCAAAACTAAAATATATATATATATATTTATTTTTCAACTAAGAATAATGCGAAAATGTATGCTTATTTATGTTCTTGATCAGCATCACAGATCGAGTCAATATAGCGAGAAGAGACGTCGTGTTTAAAATTAAAATAAATTTAAATTCAATTAAAATATTAAACAGCTGTGTATAGGGTATCTCTTAGTTGCGCATTCTCATTTTTAGTTTATTATTGATGTGCTATTTGGTTTATGAAGCTGAAATGTTATTTCTATGACAAAGAAATCCACAAAAATTCAAGTTTTATTTGAGCAGATAAAATCTGTGAAGTTGCTTAATAACTGAAAAACTTTCTACTTCAGTTTGAGATTAAATTTTCCAAAACCTTTGAGATTTATGTTAAAAATATGAACAATATTAGGTGTGATGCTTAAGAGTGTATTTTTTGGTAATTTGTCAAAAACTACAAAACATAATTCTTAAATTTGTTTGTGTTGTTGATTTTTGATATGAGTCATATTCTGTCTGCTGTTGATTACTTATATGATTATTTATATTAGTCGTAATCTGTCCAAAGTCTTGATTGGTGGCACAACACTGGCAAGTAGCCAATTAAGTTTGACAATCGCCAGTTGAACTCCGGTTTCCGTTTGCCGGACTTTTCTTCAGGGAGCAATCAGCCCGAATCCCTTTTTTTCACTAAACATAGCCATAAAAAGCATTCAGGACTCTCCACTAGTTGAGTGTTAATGCAAGGAATGTCTGTGTATAAGTGTGTACATGTGTGTGAGGTTGTGTGTGTGGTCTGGGCACAAAGGAAAATCCTCACCGAATACGTGCGGCATTTTCAACGCCAATAAAATCACAAAGTCACGTACGGAACGCCTTGGCCCATGTCCATTCGGAGGGGGACCTCAACTCCTTTTGGTCCTTTGCGTCCCTTCGGTCGTCTGTGTTTATGTCTGCTTTCGTTTTGTACTCTTTTATGGATGTCCTGCGGTCGCCCTGCCCATATAAGCGTGCGTCCCATCATGTCCTTTATTATGACAAGCTGCGGTTTTTGGGCTCGCCGATTGCCTTATCGTTTGCGGTCCTTGTAATAACTCAGCGTTGTGTTTGTGTTAATAGTTTTTGTTGTTGAACATATTTATGGGGCGAATGCTGTGCTTTGTGGGCGTGGCAGAGCAAAGGGCTGCATGGGGTCCATATAAGTATTAATGTGTACGTGGCAGGAGGATGCGGATTATGCCTGGCAATATGCCTGACAATTGTGGCATTTGCCAATGGAACTTTGCCTTGTGGCAATTGGAATTGTGTGTTGTTCGAGGTAGAATAAAATATGATTTGATTGGGCAAAATACTTAAGATTGCTTAATATTCGAGAGGAACGGATTTCCGACAGCCACTTAATTGATATTTTATTTCAATATCTTTATTAAGACAAATAATAGAAATATTTGTTAAGTCAACTGAAAAAAATTAGAAAACGATACAGCTGACTAAAAGTAAGAAGAAAGTGAACTATAGCTCTCTGAAAAATCAAAGCCCAAACCAAACCAATTTTAGATTTAAATGTGATTTTCTTGAAATCAAATGTAAGATATATTTTGTACCTTTATTTTGTAATGCTTACCAATTGTCTGTATCCACCTCCATAACTTTCACATGAATAATTTCATATTTATGGAGTTATGTTATTAGGTAAGCTTTATAAGCCACTGTACAAATGTCACTTTGTTGTTTATTTGAAGTAGTCAATGACAACTTTCACTTGACTGCCTGCAAGTGCATTGCATGTTGAAATCAATGTGAAGGTTGCCACAGTCGCCTTCCCTTTTATCCAGATTGTCGCCAGTTTGTCCGATTCTTGAGCTGTTGCACACAAACATGCGCAATTTGGTTGGCAATTTTTCAATGATGGATGCTTTAAGAATTTATGAAAACGATGGAGCTGATTTCATGGTTGCCGTGCCAACTATCTGAGGGCCAAAAGCGAAAAGCAAACCGAATCGAAACGAAACGAAACGCAGCGAAACGAACCAAAGCTGGGCAAGCAAACACAGTCTCAAAAACAAAGATCCTTTTCGCAGGACTGCCACTGAGGTTGCCAATGCCATTACCACAGTCAGAGCTGCACAAACCCTGTAGTAGCTGTTTTTGTTTGTGTTGTTGTTTTTGTTGTTGTTGCGGTTATATCCTTGCAATGATTTTCCAGCGCTATGTTTACCCACGTTCATCCCCCCCAGCGCGTCTGTTTGTCCTGCGTCCTCCGTCCTCCGTTCTCCGCTCCATGTTGCCTCAGCAGCTCACTGAGCTGTGCGAAAACCAACGGCCCTGGTCGGGAATAAATTATTAAATCATACACAGTTTTAGTTTAAAGCAAGCAGCTTAAAGTTTACCTAAGGTTACCTAGGGAGGAGGGGCAGGTTGGCTTACTACTGAGCCATTTATGAATATGCGGCGTTGAAATTTCACAGTCAGGACTTTGCAAATCTGCTTATGAGCTACCCTGTCGCTCGCTCAAGCGTCTAATTGAAGTTGTGCCACCAAATTTGAGCACGGCAATAGGGCCGAAAGCTGCCAGAAGCTGCGATAAATCCGGCCAAAGAAATCGATGGCAATCGATAAGCGCTTAATTGGCCGACACGATTGACGCGTTGTCAAACAATGCTCAAGACGGAAATGAGCTAAAATTGCCGCTTTGCTTTACTTGTCGTTCTCTGTGTGTGTGTGTGTTGTGTCTTGGTTAAATAAAGTCAAACATTAAGCCAGAAAATTCTTTGTTTGTAATGCGCAGAAAAGTGGAATTCAAAATATTAAAAAAAATATATATATTTCCAAAATTAAATTAGAAAAGCAATCATTTAAATTTATAAACAAAAAATAAATTATAAAAAAAACTATTCTTATAAGCAATTAAATATAAACTGATTATAATTAAATATTTTTATATTTTTATCAATTATTTGCAGACACAGAGTTAGCCAGTTAACTTTAAATTCCAGACTTTTATTAAAGTTATATAAATATGATTTTAGTCAAAAAATGAATGTCTAATTACTGGCGTTTTTTCGTTTCGATAATTCAACTATGATTTCATAGCAATTTTCTAAAATGATTGTTTAACTATTGCCGAGAGTATAATTCAGAAGTCATTAAAAATCGTAGCCAATGTTTCAGATTTGGCTGATTTGCTCTTTCTGTCCACTGCACTAAGACCCTTTGAAATGACTCGTGAAATTTTAATGTTTGCACCTTTTTATGATTACCTGTGTTGTTGGCCAACATAATTGCCAATTGTGGCCAATGTTTCAAAAATATTTTTGGTTGCCACGGAAACTGTTCACAAACATATGTTGACATTTTATATGAGATAAAGCTGTAAAGTGCCATCAATTTTCCGCATTTTTTTTGAGGTTGTAGCCGTTGTAAATAAAACATTGTAAAAAGAGACAAAAGGCAAAAGTGGCTTCAAATGAGCAGCGACCAACTCGTAATACAAAATGCCAAAGAACCAAAGCACAGGCCGCAAGTGCCGTCAAGTGCGAAATTTAAATTTGCATAAATTATAAAGCAGCACAAAAAAGAGGGTAAAAAAGACACGCAAAGAAACAAAGAATATTTAAAAAAAAATGCTGCTGGATTATAATGAAAAATATATAATGTTATCCAGTGATAAACATCAACGGAGAAAATGAATTTGGACTTTGACAAAAGCTGACCAGCAAAATGACGGTTGATCCTTGCTTCCTTGTTATAAATATAATGAAGTATGGACAAACTGTCACAGTCCTAAGTTTGTAAAATTAAATCAGGTTTAAGGATATCAAAGATAATATCTGTTAAATTGGTACGTGTTTTTAAGTATAGTAAAAGCAAGCATTTGTATTGTTAAAATTTGTACTTGACATGCATTAAATTAAAGAACTGAGGACGTTGTAGTCGGGCGTAGCCGACTGCAAAATACTCTGATACCATTGCTATAACAGCTGATCACAGATGGCAAATATATATAGTTATGGATATGGCAAGGAATAATATGAGAATATTTATGCTTACAGTAAATGCTTGCGGAGTCTGAGTGATGAGTTGGTAACCCTTTTTCTACTATAACTTATATGTTTCTTATACGATATTGATGTAATTTTCATAAGAAAAAAATAATAATAATTTGAAGGATCATTCAGATTAATAAATCAGAACACAAGCACAGTAATATAGGGAATCTATTTTGTTAATTTAATCCATTAAAAACACGCAATAATATTAATTGACACAGAAACTGAACAGGACACAGCCAAACGACGACCAATCACAGCAACGACTTAGACAGACAGATTCAATAATTTAAAAAAATTTAAAATTAAATAATAATAATATTCTAATATTAATATTCTTGTGTGTATTAAATTTTCAGTGATTTCAGTTCGGTTATGTGAATAAATAAATGCGCTGACTTAATTTTTAATTCTTAGAGTTTTTCTTTTTTACTTTTCAAGTGAGTTTTTATATTAAAACTAGAATTATTTTAACAGCTTTATTTTCTTTTAAATGTGAACAATTTGAATCGAACTTAGTGAATGCTAATTTGTTAAAATAAGCTTATCAATTAATTAATTAATTAAGCATTAAGCGTGATTTTTGAAGCTATGCTTGCCTAATGAGCTGCCAGTTTGGCTATGTTGGATTCCGACATCAAAGAGAGAATCTGCTTCGTCGTCTCACATTTTGTTTTCTTTTTCTTTTTTTTTGTTTGTTTCGATTTAATTCGTATTCGCTGTTCAAAGAGATATATTATCTTTTTCAGACCGTCTCTCTGCCTCGTCGCCATTAGGCTATGCAGTTTTTTTCCTGTTTGGGGCTTATGTCTGGTTAGTTTTTCTGCACTGCTCCTTTGCGCTCGTCCTTTCATTTTTTTTGTTTTTAGGTGCATTGCTCTCAACGGAAATCACTCACACACAATCTCTATCGCACACACACTCACACACACAAACACCATGACGTTGCAATTTTAACACTTTGAAGTCCAGTTTGAATTTGGGCGTCGTTCTATGCTGGCTTCTTTTTTTTTTTTTGCTAGTGGCATTTGCCCCGTGCCGAGTCCTGTGGTCCTGCGGTGCTTTGGCGCTCGTTTCCTTTGCAACTATTTCAACAAAGCGCAGTGCAGTTACTTTTATGTTTTGTACGTGCCCCAGCAGAACGACAGCTGAGCAAAAATGCAAAAGAATCGCCAGCTATGATGATGTAGCACGTGTCAACATCAGTTGCGACTGCCACCGAGACTGCAACACCAACTGGCTGTGGCACTGGAACGACGCACAACATGACCGCCTGTCATCATAAATGTCAGAGCAGTTCACCGTCCGTCCAAAGGGACAAGCACAAAAACTAAGAAGAACAACCAGACGATACCTGCACTGACATGTTCTGGCACATCAAAGTGAAATGGGATCTATGTGCAACCTGTCAAACATATATGGAACGACAATAGTCGACAACTGATTGAGTATTGTTTACTAAACTCATTGATACGTATTTTAAAAACAAGTAGAATTTATATTATTGTCATTTTAAATATAAGATTGATTTATTATTCAGCTTGTTTTGTATTTTAAATATAATTAAATATAGCACATTAATTATTTTATTGAATACGATAATCAATGAGAGATGATCACAGAAACCACAGCAAACACACAAAACAGTTCTACAACTTCAAATACTTAGATCGAGATCAGTCTGTGGCTGAGCTGATTCCGTCTTCTGTTTGGGCCTCTCAATGACTGTTGAAGGCTAATCATCTGATTCTGAAGCGTCGTCAACTGCAATTGCTGCGGGACAATATGAAGAAGATGAAACTCAGCATTTTCAGTATTCCGTTTGATATTCGAGATCAGTATACAATCGTTGTGTACTCTAGTAGCCCTTTTTCCAGCCATACACACACGATATATTCAAGACTGCCTTGCTGGGCCAGCTCAGCCACGAGCTGATGCACGGCTTTGACTCATCTGATTCAGTTTTACGAGCCTGTCTCTGAAGCAGCTCTTCTTCCTCAGCAACATGCAATACTGTTGCAGCAAGGAGCAGTTAAGAGATGATGGCGAGCACGATTCTTATGAGATCCGTGTCTACTAAATGCTGATCAACTTGGCAACCTTTGCCGAGGCACAGTTTTGCCGACCGGATGGCGATAATATCCATCCTTCGTGTGTCGACTTTAGTCGCTGCAAAATGTTGCCATGTTTGTGCTAAAGAAATAAAATAATATCATAAATTTTCACAAGTTGTATGGTAAATATTTTATTAATATGCAGCCAGCTTGCACAAGATTGAAGATTTATATTTTATATTATAATATTTTCATCAGCAATATAAAATGATTAAAAAAAACAACTTTAAATAATTTGCATTTATTTCACGATTGAGCTCATTCTCTCCTACTCTGCAACTGATTAATTTAATTATTATTTGTCCTCTTGCTCTTAACTTTAAATTGTTAATCCAATTACGTTGTAAATACTATTTGCAATTTTATTTATGTATAATTTCAATGTCATTTAATACATTTTTTGTAATTCAAGTATGAAAATGGTCTTCTAACTGTCTGATCTGTGATTCGCTGTTGCTCAACCAGGTTCTGCTCGCTCAGGCAGCTCACATTATTTGAATCCGACTGCCAGCAGGAGTACCAGATTATACATCTCTTTGAATCCCTACTCACTGAGATGAGAGAATTTATATTTAGTAATAATTAATACTGTTAATTTTGTTACAATATAAATTTAATTATTAAATTATATTTATTAAAATATAATCATTTCTTCATGACTCAATGACAAATGTTTTTCAGGATAAAAATAACCAAACATTTGCCTCGAATTCCCTTTTAGCAATGTTAAAAGTACACAAAATGTGTAAAATACAAAATTTAAAGCCAAAAACTATTAAACTTCCGCGAGAAATTTAACACTTGCTTGGCATTCATTGCAATTAGCAGCCAAAATCTGTTTGTGCCCGTAAAAAAGAAAAAAAAAACTCGAAAAGCTGGTTAGCAAAATTTAGTTTAGCATAGCTTTGACATGTTCAATGGTCGCTGCTTCCCAGTGGCCCAAAGTGGCCCAAATTAATTGGCACCATTGCAGCGATTGGGGGCTTGGCAAATTAGTGGCTGGCTGCCAAAACTGTCCGAAATTCAATGCGCGTTGTCCCGACAAGCATAATTTCAATTAATAATCAAATCGGCAAACCGGACACGAGCCACTGCTGCGACCACGCCCCCACCTGCATGGATCCCAGCGCCACCCTTCTCCCCCACTGCCAGGCGGACAACTTTGACGACTTTACAAATTGAAATTAACATCGTGTCGTGGGACGTGGAAGGTGAAGGGGCAGGGTGTGTGGGGTGGGGATGGGTGTTAGGGTGTGCGGCAACTAAAGTAACCAGGTCATTGTGGACAACGCTGAAAATTAGAATAAGTTTTCGGGGCTGGCAACACCGGGGTTGTAGGCCCTTCACCAGAATTGTGTTAATGAAGGCGTCAGTGTCTGCCACAAGAATCTTTATTATTTTGTAATTAAGTGGCTTGCCAAGTGCCGCCATGACGAGCGTATCTCGACCCAGCCACCCCACTCGGTCACTTGTTTATGCACAAAACGAAGAGGGCGACAACTCTGGCAAAGAAAATTGTGTTGATTCAATTTGAAAAGACTCGACGGGCTGTCAAACTCAGGCAAGAAGTCGTCAGACCGACTTGACTTATGCTGAGTTGAGTTCAGTTCAGTTAGTTCAGGTCTGGGTAGCATAGTGTGATAGAGTTGCGAGGCAGCCCATTCAGTTTGTTTGCGTTTTTGTTCTCGGCCACTTTCATTTGTATCTTTGCTTTTTATATATATTGTCTTAAGCGGTTGCCAGGTGACTCGCAATGAAGTAAACAACTTGCTTATGGCTCTTGACCTATGTAACACGTTTAGTTTTTATTTTTTACAGTGGGCAGCCTCGGTTAGCTCAGTTTTCTCCAGCCCTGCCCATAGAATGTGGTGGTTTGCGATAACTGCCTATCGATGTGTACACAATGTACTTTATTCTACTCATGAACCCAACTCAATCAGATTATTTTATATATACGAAGGATAACATAAAATGAAAGCGAAATAAATGTTGAAAATTGCTTTTTTTTTTGTCGATTATTATTTTCATCTCATATTCCGAAAATAAACACAAAAATAAATGGATTGCGGAGAAGCTGCTGTCAAAATTAGTTGATTGTTTCGACGAATGTAAATAAAAATTTAAACAGATTATAAGTTTATACTCGTAGAGTAATAAGGAGAAAATATCAAACGCATAAATAAAACAATTAAAGAGCTTAAATTTATATGATACATTGTCGATTTAAATTGGTAAACACATTTAATGCAAAGAAATCTTATTATAAGTTCTTAATGGATTAATAAAAATGTAATAAATTGAATAATAATACTTGAGTTGTAATTGTCGTTATATGAATTATTTATTCTATGAATATATGTTAGCGGCATTTCGTATAGGAGATCAACATACAAGAAGTGGTCAAAGCTATCTGGTTACCTTGTTGTCATTGCCACGATGCTATTGTGAGCAAGTAATCGAGTCAGTACGTCAATAGATTATCGATATCTAAGCGGTATCGATACATTCGATTGCAGCCAGCAGTGGAAGAAAGACGCTTGAAGTGCAATTAAGCATGACTTCAACTTTGTTGTTGATAAGCCCAAACATATCAATGTATATCGCTAATGCATCTACTATTATACAATAAAAATACATGGTACAAATATTCCCATCGACTGTCATCTAACAAGCTCATCTGAACTATAAACAGTAAACAATACTTGCATCCATTCTGGAGATACTTAAGCAGTAATTAAAGAAGAAAAAGTAATTTTCTAAGTAAAATTAATATTTTGTATATTGATTGACCTATTGAAATGTTATAAAACATGGAGTTGAAAAGCAAAAAGAAGGTTCTTGACATGATAAATAATATGTTTGATTATTTTATTAATTATTATTTCAGACTTTAAGATGGTATCCATTATTTGCTTACTGTAACCAATAATATTCAATATAATTTAGGTTTTCAAACTCAAATTGCGAACAATTTCATATTTTACGGACTGGTGCTGGCATTTTCATTCCCCAGAACAAAAGATAAACGACAGGACGACAGGACGACAGAACGACAGAACGACAAGACGGCAGAGTCAACATATCAACGTCATCTACGCTGAACCAGAAATAAAGAACGTGCCGCCAGCGAATTCTTTTCGTGGGGACTATCGACTGAGGAGCAACTGGAAATTTTAAAGACAAGTAAAACAAGCGCGTTTTTCTTTTTTTTTTATTTGTGTTTTTTTTTTTGGCTGGTGTCTTATCTGTAATGATAGATGCCACGCCCACACACGCAACGCGGCGCCTGCGGCAAAGCGAGCGACAACAATTTACAATAAATGGAGTTAAAAGTTACAATTCAAACGGCTGTTTCGGGTGGGGAGGCGTGGCACATCATCATTGTTGTTATTGTTGCTGTTGCTATTTAAACGTGCGATAAGCCGACGCAATTTAATAGCAAAAATAACAATAAAATACGAGACAGACAGACTGGCAGGCACAAAGCAGGAAGGCAGGCAGGAAGCAGGCAGGAAGCAGCCCGGAAGCAGGCAGGAGGCAGGCAGTAGGCACGCAGGAGGCAGCAGGACAACAAGACAGTAGCCAGAATCCACCCGGCGACGGCAAACAGTCGAAAAATAAATGTAGCCGCTTTTGGGGTGCCCTCAAACCACACTGCCCTCCCCCTCCCCCCACCCCACCAAGGACAGTGGGCGTGAAAAGTGTGTCGTCGCGCATATGTAAATATTTGCATAAAAACCTCGACAACAACAATGCAAAAAATTGAGGGCGACAGACTTATGTGGGCATAATAGCTTTCGATTATCGAAAGTGAACAGCCAACAGGCCCACCTCTTAAAGCAATGCCATTTAAAGAGATTCAACAAAGAGCCATGTGTGTTTCTGATCTAATTAAATTATTATAGATACGCACAGCATTGAATTATACATGATATGTTCATCAGAGGTATATATAATTACAGAACTTGAAAGGAAGATTATAAAGAAACTTCTTCAATGACTAGTACAAAATATTTATTGACCCATCTCGTCCTTTTATTTGCCAACTGATATATTTTAACTGCGTTCTTACCTGTTTTTATAGAAATATCGCTTAAGTCCATTGATAAAGTTGGACTTAATATTTTATTAATTATAAAAACTCGCTTAGGAAAATTAAAATAAATAAGTTTTTGGACTCAGTTTGAAGTGTAGCAGGGTTTTGCTTTTAACTCAATGAAATCTTCCTTTCTGATTAGTATTTATAATTATTTATTATTTATAATTATATTATACATAAATATCTGTCAAGGGTTCTGAGTTTTAAATTAAAATATAATATTTATAATGTGCTAATATTAAATAAAGTTTTGAAATATTACTTATATTTTTCTTGCTATGCAGATATGTTTGCTCAAGCTATTAAGATAACTTCTGTTCTTACGTTAGATCCTAATAATAGTGAACACACATATTAAGTTTAGGAAACACAATATTTATACTCCTATGTGGCATGTGGCAAGCAATTTTCATAGTTTGCATTCTCAAAGTCTTGCATATTTGTGCGACAAATTGCTGGCCAATACCAGAAACCGATTCATAGTTTTATCCGAGCGAACACAAAAAAAGTATTGATCAAAATAAACAAAATTTCTTTGTTCATGCCTAACAAGAGTCTCAAGGGAATGCTAAATGAGGCGTGCCACAAAAAATACTGAGTTTGTGTGCGGCAAAGTTTTGTGCGAAACATGTTTGCCATACTTTTTATCTGCACCCAATTCCTTATGCGAGCAGTTTATTAAAGGATGCGAACAACAGCCGAGCAGTGTCCTGAACAAAAGAGGTCCTCCATAAGAGGTCCTGCATGTGAGTGAGTGTGTGTGAGTCTAAAAAGTTGTAAGTGCATTTCGCATAAATGGAAAATTGTTCAATTTATCGGCGCACAAAGGAACACACGAGCTGGGAACGTGGCCAAGAAATAACTTGTAAAACTTTATGCAATTGAATAGATAAATATTTATGTTGGTCAACTCGGGCAACTGTTGTAACTAAGCCTCAGTATTATGAATATCATGACTATGTTTCTGCCCACCCTCCACAAAGCACTCACCCCACGTAATTGCCACAAATGAGGCGCATCAAATTTGATTTGATTTGAGCTTTTAAACCACAACAACAATTGAAGAACAACATTTAAAGTGCTGTAAGCAGCCATAAGCAGGATAAGGATAAGGAGCTGTGTAAGGAGGATGATAAAAATATCAACAAGCCACCAATAAAACATTCAACATTCAAGGAGTGCACCGAGCAGAGCAGAGCAGAGCAGCCAAGTGAACATTGGACCATTGTCGAAATGACATCAATAAAATATTTAAGGCGACAACAAAGAGAAGCAGCCACCAGCACCACATTCGCATCGAGGAATGGCCTTCAAGCTTCAACTGCCTCATCCACGTGCCCCAGCCCCTTACCCCTGCCACGCCCCACAGTTGGCAAAACAAACTCAAGAAGGGCGCTGAATGGAGAACTCCACTCGACTAGCGCCGTGGCAAACGAGCTTAACAGGATAAACCGATGAGAACTGACGAAGGCAATGTGCAATGTGAAGCAACTTGAGATGGGGATGAGGACGAGTTTGAGCTTAAGATTGAAGTTGAGGATGAGGATGAAGACGAGCAACTCACTTGGAACCAGCTCCAGGTTTTCACTCATCTCGGTTTCAACTCGACTTTGAAGTGCAATAGCGGAATTTGAATTCAATCGCAATTGCAATCGCTTCCCTTTCAGCTACAGCCCCCAACCCAACCCAACCAAATCCAACCCAACCCAGTCCAACTTCATCCCTTGCATTGAAAGCAACTCCATAACTGGCTTTTTATTGCGGCTCCCCTTCTGTTCCCTCTTCCTTGTTCCCTGTGTGTTATTTGTGGTCGCCTCGTGGCAAGCGGCTTAGACTTGTTAGCGGCGTCTTCCAACTGTTTACGGGTCTTAGACTCACGCAGAGTGAGGGTGCAGGGATGGGGATGGACTTTAAAGGGGACTAAGTTTGCTCTGGAAATCACAGCTGACAATCAGGGATAGCCCCAAGATGGGTTGCCACTGATAGGCGGAAGACAGCAATTCGAATTGGAATTGGAATCATTTCAAATGTTGACCAAATAGGCCATTGAGTGTATGTTCCTCTGGTTCGGTTTCGGTTTCGGTTTCGATATCGATTTCTCATAATTTTGCATCGTTATTTTAGGATTTCTTATCTTTAGTATTTGTGCATTTTTTCAAATTTACATATTTTAATCGGCCAGCGTCGATTTCCCAGCGGCAATCAATTTGCTTTTCAGCTGAAAAATCAGTTGAGAGGCTCTGTTTCGATTTTCTTTGATCTACTTTCGCCGGGTGGTTTACTTTTTATGAGGTGTGCTTGGTGTGTGCGGTGGCAGCGCTTAAAGCCAGCATTAAAGAATGCCGGACAGTGGGAATGCCGTGGTGTCAGGCTTGGCGTGGTCGTGGGCGGGGGCGTTGCTGGGTGTTTGTCGCGACTGCGGCTTACAAGTGCGACAGGAAATGATAAATGGTTCGCTTTACTGTTGCTCCGCGCTGGCGTTTCGCTTAAGGCGTTCTTGAGCGAATAGCTGCATTGCTGTCAGCCCCCGCACGGGTCAAAAGTCAATAAGATATCAAATTACGTTTTAATGAGCTGTCAGGCCACGGGGAAAACCGCAATAGAATTTGAAGCAGAGTGTTAATCGATGCATGAAATTTTCAATTTTAATGCAAATTTAATATAATTAGCCAACCTTTAAGGGGCGCCTGCAACAACAGCAACAACAAAAATTACCAATAATCTGGCTGGGTATCCACTTTGGGGCATGCGAAATGCAATTGGGACATAAATTTCCATTTTCGGTTTTATGCCCTCGAGAGCTCGCAGTAATTTAACGCCAAGTTTTTTTTTGGCTCTTTGTTTTTTGTATCTTTTCTTCTCGACGCGCCGCAATAAAATAAAATAGTAAACATGCAGAATAAGCTGAGGAAGAGGCAGAGGCAGCGGCAGAGGAGGAAGCAAGTAGCTGGCAAAAAATGAGAAAAGCAACTTGCCACTAAGTGTGTTGCTGTCCCGCTCCATGCTGCGTTTCGTGTCCTGCTTGCTCCTGTCTTGTTCCATTTGAGTTCGCTGCTGACCGCAAAAACTAAAATGGGTAAAAGTTTTTTGTTTTTTGTAGACTGCTGCGGGGGGCTGAAGGGGTAACGGATAGCGGCGCCTCAATTTACGCGGCTTTGAGTGGTTTTTGTTTTGTTTTGCTATTTATCTTGGCCCTTTTCCTATTTTGGCGGCAATTTAATGTCATCATAAATACAAATTCAACGCGCTGAAAGACTTTTGCAGTTGCTTCTTACTTGAGCTTGAACTTCATTGTTCCGTTGTTCCGTTTGCTGCTTAAATCCTTTGTTCCGGCTGCAATTCTATTAACCCAGCCCAACCACAAGCAACACTCTCTTTCTCGCCACTTGCCTGACTCTCAATTGCCAATAAATTCTAGCTGTTATCAAGCCAGCGAGTCCACTTATTCATATACGTGCCACCAGCTGCTGCATCGACTGCAGCACAGCAGCCATAGAAGCGGAAGCGGAAGCAGAACGGGAGACTGAAACTAAGACTGGGCCTGTTCCTGGGTTTCTGTTACTCGACTTCCATTACTTAGCATTTTTTTAGTAGCACATAAAACTAACCGAGGATAAAAATAATGTGGAAAACATTCGCTTTTGTGTGCGCTTTTTTGCTTCTTAAATTTACATTTTATTTATTTATTTAATGTGTACTTAAAACACTTAAACACAATTAAAAACTAAAAGTGTAAGATTAAATTCAAAACTAAAGTTACAAATTTAATTATATGAACTTAAAAGCGAGTAATTAAATTTAAGATTAAAAAAATATTATATAAATTAAATAAAGTATTTAATATAATTGTAAAAAAAATAAGAAAAATGGAAATATTCAAATTAAAATGGGAATAATTGAGAGATATTCCAAGGATCTGTTTAAAGCACTAACTAAAGCTACTAGTAGAAATGTAATTACTAAAAAAGTTAAATGCATTTTTAAAAGTATTTATTTAAATGTTATTGTAATTTTGTAGAGATAAAAAACCGTCAAGTATATAGAGTTAAATAATGACTGCGGTGCTCCCGTTTTCCCAGTCACTCAGCTAGAGGAGTTGCGTAGGATCGCATCCACTGGAGTAGGATACCCCACGTGGCCTTGCACTTGAGCAACAGTGGCAATTGCAATAAAAATTGTGGGGGAACCAAGGGGGGAAAAAGAAAAGAACACAGAACAGAGGACGTTTCCTGCGGGAAATGTTTGCCGGTTTGGAGTTGCACATTTTGTGCGCTCCTTTCTCATATTGGGTGGCTCCACAAGTGCCGACTTTGGGCGTCGTTTGTTTTCCCCGTTGAGTGCAAATTATTTATGCCACATGCGGGGTTGCAAGCACACCTGCACCACAAACACAAACTCACAAGCTGGCAATGCAATCAAAGTAAGCAACAGCAGATATCTCTAAAGACAGAGAGCGAGAGAGAGTGAGAGAGAGAGAGAGTGTGTGAACAAAAGCCACATTGGCACTTTCCATTTTCACTCGAGTGCAATTTGGTGGCTTTGCTTTCTCTTCGTCTCGCGCCTTGGCCGGAAGTTGAAGTCTTTTGTTTTCATTTCCGTTATTTAATGCAAGTTGCATTGTTGCTATTGTTGTTGTTGTTGTTGTTGTTGTTGGAGGTTCCGCTGCCAGCTGCCTTGACTAACATAATATATGACATTGTCCCGGCGCCACTCGCACCACACTTCACACCACCTGCCTAAGCTGGGCGCTTTCAACAACTTTTCGCGCCGCAAACTTGTTGGCATCTCCTCCTTGCCTCGCGGCCATCTTGCCCCAACTCTGAATGGTTGCCGTGGCGCCACTTTCGCCACTTGGCAGCACTTTTCATCCAGCGCATTTGCATTTCGCCACAGCTCCTTATGTGAGTTTGCTCGTTGGCTTTTCGACTGCATTTGAAAAATGCTGCCATCCATTTTGTTTTCTATTTACACCCTGTACACATTCAAATGATGTTGGCCAAGTGCATAAAACAAACACAAATAACATATGAACTGCAGCTCATCTTTTGATTAAGTATACTCAATTTATTTATCAACTGATCAAGGGTATACTTATTATTTTCTGACTAACTTATCTTGACATGATCAACCACTAGACTTAATCACACTTTAAATGCCATTTGTGTAATTTTAAATTCTTAAATGAAAAATAATTTGAGGTGCGAGTAAGGGGTATCTCCTAGTCGGGCACTCTTAAGTAGAGTAACAATTTTTTCGTTGCTATTTTTAGCATCCTCTAAACGAAGTTAACCAGATTTTCATGTTCAGATAATGATTTTCGCTTTATTTGAATGTAACTTTTCCAGCATGCAGATTTTGCCCTCCCTTCGGAAGAATTTTTACTTTATTTTTTGTGGTACAGTCGCGTCGTATTTGGTTAGTTCATAATTTATTGCCCAAATGTGTGTTAAATAAACTTTGCGTAGTTGCTTTCGCCAGTTATTTTTAAAATAGCGACTTGTGAATTTTATTACTGCACAGCAGCGTAACACTGATGTGAATGGCTAATCTAATTTTATTATTACTTCTAAGATTGTAAGTATTTTGATTATAATTTATTTATTATATTTATTATTAGATTTATTTATTTATTATTATTATATTATTTATTTCTTATATATCATAGATTCTCTCAAGTATTTCAAAAGCCGAATAGACGATTAAGAAGAAAGCATCTCGGAGAATTTTAAGTATATATATTCTTGATCAGGATCAACCTCCTGAAAGAACTCTTCCATGCATGCTTACATTTAAGTATGCAAATTTTGCTATAAAAGTAGAATATTTGACGAGTATGTATGAATATTTTTGATGGCGATTACAAGTTATCTGCTTTCATATTTCTAACTGATTTGGCTAAGCCCAAGATTGGCTTGTGTTGGCTTGTAAGGTACTTAACCCATTGGCGGCCCCCATTGCGAACGCAAGTTTTGCGTTGCGAGCAAGTTGGAGCTCAGCTGCATTTACGCTCAATCTGCTACAGACTTGCCTTGACGGCCACAAATTGCTTTTTAATAACTCAACTAAGCCAAGTTGAACTGGCAACAACAACAATCTTTGCTACTATTTCAATTTGCCAGCTGGTAGTTAAATGAAGGCAACAACCCACAAACTATGCAAGCAAATCTGTTAACTATCCTCACCCAATGCTATTCCAACTTCATAGACCCCCACACCGCCACCCCCTACATCCACAGCCCCCGTTCGCCCCTCGGCCATAAGCGACGTAAATCTCTGTTTTGAATAGTTTCCCCAAACCAGCCATGCTCTCTCCTTATCCACCCTTCATGGGGCTGTCGAAACTTTAAAACTTGAGCAATTTGTGAATTTAGTGCCAAACTTTGGTTCTAGTTTTGTTTCTCCACTTTTTCATTATCGTTTGCTGTTGTTGGCCATCAGAATTCCCGACTCTATTGCGATTCTTGTTGTTATTGTTGTTGTAGTTGATGCTACTGTTGCTGCGGTCGGACTGTTCAGATTGTTGAACATCGGGCGGGAAAAAGATTAACTGCTTGGAGAAATATTATAATTATTTGTGTTCAAGTTGCACTACATTTAATACACTTGAGCACGGCAGGAGTGTCGTGAGAATATTCTTATGGATAAAAAGAACTTGATTGGCAATCCTGCAGGGAAGAGGCATCTTGTCACAAAGAGGTCCCTCAGGCAGCTATTACTTTTAATAATAATATAAATGATGATAATAATAATAATAATAATAATAATGACAATAATAATAATAATAATAATATTAGATTGTTGGCAATTCCCATAGAAAAGTTTTCATAGTTCTCAAAATTCTGTAATGAGCACTCGATATTTTACTCACTTACTTAGATTACTTCAATTGGCGCATGATAAATAAATAATTAATTAATGAATTATTTCGAAAATTTGTTATTATATTGCTAAACAATAAATGTTACTTAATATACTTCAAACATGTTGAATGAAAAGTGAAAAGTGCTTGTGTCAAAGTCATATGCTAATATTTCACCTATTCAAAATATAGCGGCATGTCCTTGACAACTACAAACAAGGTGTCCACTAAACGCTTTGTACTGCTTGTGCAGCGCTCTCTGTCTCACCTCTGTTCCACTCTCTCTCTTTCGCACCCTTTTTTGCTGTGTATAAATACAAACATTTCCGCACACACTGTGCAAATATGAACAGCATGCAACATAAAATGAAAATATTAAACGGCGACACCAACGCCAAATCGTATGCAGCACAACGAGCACTGTGAAAAAGAGATGGGTATAAGGAGAGACAGAGAAAGAGAGAGAGAGAGAGAGACACTCAGCCTGCCTGCAACAGCAGCAATCACTAACAACAGCTATGAAATGCAGCTATGCAATGCAGCAACGGCAACAATAACAACAAAACGCGGCACATTTTCTTTTTGTGGCAATAAAAACTAATTAAATCTCCACGAAAAACACGCCAACAAGCAGCAGCTCCTTGTTGCTGTAGTTGTTGTAGTTGTTGCAGTTGTTGCTGCTGTTTTCAGTGTGTAACATGTTTCAACACTTTGCGTCTGGGTCTAGGGCCAAAAACTTTGTGGGCTGCAAGCGCGAATTCAAATCCATATTGAAAATTTAATAACCAAAAATTTGCAGCAGAGTTTCACTTCAGTTATTTTTTTTTGTGTTTACCCTTGGCGAGGGTATTATATAATTTTTTTCGTTAATATATGAAATAAATAAATATATGTTTGGAAGTTGATAATTTGTGTATATTCCTCTTACAGAATTAGCCGTAGGACATGGATAATTTATTGTTTCCCACAATTTCTCTTAATTAAATCTTAGTTAAGTCTGATATATTATTCAACTATCCTAGGAAAATCTGGTTGACGCCAGACTGCAAGGGCATTTATTCTTCGGCGTGCTAAAGACGTCTGTTTTTATTTTTGTTTCTTGCTTACCGTTTTCTCATGAGTACCCAAATTGCAGTGAGTTACGCTCCCTCCTCTCTCTCTCTCTGTGGCTCTGTCTCAGTCTCTTGTTTGCATTTATGTAACTGTTTTTAATTGTTGTTGTCGTCGCTAGATACCCTACAGTAGCTTCGAAATATCAATAGTTTGATTTGTTTTCTAGCGATTACTTAACTAGCTAGTACAAGAATTACAATAATAGTTTGGTTAATCCAGTAATTTCTTAGGAAACTTAATATTAAGCAAATTTGATCAAAACCATTTTTTTTTTATTTTTGTTTTTACAACTGTTTAAACGATTACTTTTATAATATTGCAAAATTTGTAGCAGTCCGCTCTTATTGTAGGTGACAGTGATGTGCTACTAAGAATGTAGCATAACATCTGTAAACTAACATACAACCATTGCTTAACATTGAGATCGATGATCACCAACTTGAAGAAGAAGAAGAGTATGCCGTTGTGAGTAAAGTAAAGAGAACAGATGTTTTAGAAAAAAAAAAAATTTAGTTTTGACTGCCGTAATATAATTGAATCTTACCGTAATTTTAAGCAGGATATTCAGTAGTTGTGGAACATAAAACCATTCTTCAGTAGTTGTTGTTGTTTTTCATTTATGTTTTATGTGGCATTTGCCGTCGTCTGTACTTTTTTTTTTTTTTGGCACACGGCAACGAAGGCAGAGAAACTTTTTGGCAGACAGTTGCAACTGTGATTGTTGTTGCCGTTGTAATTATTATTGTTGGCACTTTGGGCTCGAGTTGTGCTCGGATTGTTGTTGCTGTTGTTGCTATTGTAACTAAGTAATAAGCAACCACATCAACAACAACAGAACAAAAGTGTCGACAGTCGAAAATGTAATAAAATTGTTGCCAAGTCTGCAGCACAAGGTAGAGGACGTAGTCAAGCTGCCGACGCGTTGGCTGCCAAGTGCTCGACGTCAAAGTATGCCAACACACACCTTCACACACACACATGACAACACACACCTACATACACACACACACACACAGACTGAGCATAATGGCGTTGTAATGCTCGCAAGCAGGTGTAATTGAATGGTCTTCCCCGACAATCCCCTCCGGCGACTGTCTACAAAACTCCCAACGGGGTTTTCATTTTTGGCATGAGGTTTCAAGTGAGCAACTGCGACGAGCTATATAAATGAACATGTGTGTGTGTGTGTGCATGCGTCGTTTCCGGCCGCATGAAATTTCATATGCATTGTGGCATGGCATTAAATATAATAATTGTATTAATTGCCGCCTGTGTGAAATATTGTTTGGCAAGCTGCAAAAATTATGGCTTAAAGATGCTCGAAAAATAAGGCTGTTAAAATGCCTGCAATGCGATTTAATTATTAGATATAACCTGAGAATATTGGAATGAAAGGTATTTCAAGTTTAAATCTCTGTGAATGTGAAATAATTATTATTTAACCAGGACTAACTCAGTCGGTGTCAATCAATGATAATACAGCCTAAGGGCTTCATTCGAATGATATACGAATTTAGTTCAATATCATCTTTACAAAATGAACCTATTCGACGAGCATGGACCGCAACACTTATTGATTATTAAAGTAAAAAAAATGATATAGATTAAATAAAGTATTAAGTGAAAAAATGTCACATTTTAAATTGAATAAAAGCTTTTAAATAAATCAATTAAGAGCGGCACAAAGTAAAATTCAAAGTAAGTCAGCCGACATTTAAATTTCACTATTTAAAACACCCTCAGAAAAAAACAGTTCATTTTTTCACCAAATATAAAACTCTGTGTAATACATTTTTATAGTTATGGTTTTAGTGAGTTTTTAGTTCGGTAAACAAATAAATTGTTTTTACAAAAGCTAAATTTTCGATCGATCGCAGATCCATTTGCATTTATTTATCAAATATGTTTATTTAAATGACTAATTTGGAATTATTATGTGTTAGATTGTTCAACATTACCTTGGAATTCATTGTTATTTCTGTAAATGCTATGCTGGAAATTTGATAAATAAACTATAAACTGTGGCATAAGTTGCATAAATATTCCAACTGATAAAAAGAAATATTATTTTTTTTATAGTTCTGTTTTTCAGAATAAATTACCAGTATTAATTAGTTGTTGAAATTAAAATATATGGAAATGGAAACTGAGCATCGAATATTTATTAAGGACTCGTTTCAAAACAAACATAGCAAGCAATAATATCAGATATCTAGACTACGTTAGAGTACTAATGGATAGGCCATATTTAATTATCATGATGGAATGATGGCCATTAGGTCTCAACTAGTGTATTGCTACCAATCTAATATTCGCCAGCGGCCAACAACTTCAAAAGCCACTCACTGAGGGTGTTGACCCATTAGACGAATGGCCCACGGGCCGAAATGGTAATTTGATACTTTATTGACCTGACAGAAGCACGACCCCTCAAATTGTCTGCATATTAATAGACCACAACACTTTAAACTTAAATGCAAATTTGCCACAAGCAGCAATAATCGAGTGCGTGAACGGAAACCCTCATTAATCATTTCTAGTACGCCGTCGCTTGGCAACCCATACCAGATAAAGTCTAGAACGGGCCAAGGTGAGGACAGAAGCTTAACTTCAAACTTAAAGCAGCAGCCATAAAGTGTTCCTTACAAATTGCAACTACCCAGCGAAATTAGATCAAAGAAAATCTAAATAGAAAATCTCAACTGATTGTTGAGTTGAAAGATGAAGCGAAGCGTTCGCTGCCAGCAAATTGATTGCCGCTGGGAAATCGACGCTGGCTGATTAAAATATGTAAATTTGAAAAAATGCACAAATACTAAAGATAAGAAATCCGTTGAACCGGAGGCAGTTACTAAAATAACGATGCAAATTATGAGAAATCGAAACCGAAACCGAAACCGAACCAGAGGAACATCCACTTAATGGCCTATTTGGTCAACATTTGAAATGATTCCAATTCCAATTCCAATTCGAATTGCTGTCTTCCGCCTATCAGTGGCAACCCATCTTGGGGCTATCCCTGATTGTCAGCTGTGATTTGCAGAGCAAACTTAGTCCCCTTTAAAGCCCATCCCCATCCCTGCACCCTCACTCTGCGAGAGTCTAAGACCCGTAAACAGTTGGAAGACGCCGCTAACAAGTCTAAGCCGCTTGCCACGAGGCGACCACAAATAACACACAGGGAACAGGGAAGAGGGAACAGAAGGGGAGCCGCAATAAAAAGCCAGTTATGGAGTTGCTTTCAAGGCAGGGGATGAAGTTGGGCTGGGTTGGGTTGGATTTGGTTGGGTTGCAGCTGAAAGGAAAGCGATTGAATTCAAATTCCGCTATTGCACTTCAAAGTCGAGTTGAAACCGAGATGAGTGAAAACCTGGAGCTGGTTCCAAGTGAGTTGCTCGTCTTCATCCTCATCCTCATCTTCAATCTTAAGCTCAAACTCGTCCTCATCCCCATCTCAAGTTGCTTCACATTGCACATTGCCTTCGTCAGTTCTCATCGGTTTATCCTGTTAAGCTCGTTTGCCACGGCGCTAGTCGAGTGGAGTTCTCCATTCAGCGCCCTTCTTGAGTTTGTTTTGCCAACTGTGGGGCGTGGCAGGGGTAAGGGGCTGGGGCACGTGGATGAGGCAGTTGAAGCTTGAAGGCCATTCCTCGATGCGAATGTGGTGCTGGTGGCTGCTTCTCTTTGTTGTCGCCTTAAATATTTTATTGATGTCATTTCGACAATGGTCCAATGTTCACTTGGCTGCTCTGCTCTGCTCTGCTCGGTGCACTCCTTGAATGTTGAATGTTTTATTGGTGGCTTGTTGATATTTTTATCATCCTCCTTACACAGCTCCTTATCCTTATCCTGCTTATGGCTGCTTACAGCACTTTAAATGTTGTTCTTCAATTGTTGTTGTGGCTTAAAAGCTCAAATCAAATCAAATTTGATGCGCCTCATTTGTGGCAATTACGTGAGGCGAGTGCTTTGTGGAGGGTGGGCAGAAACATAGTCATGATATTCATAATACTGAGGCTTAGTTACAACAGTTGCCCGAGTTGACCAACATAAATATTTATCTATTCAATTGCATAAAGTTTTACAAGTTATTTCTTGGCCACGTTCCCAGCTCGTGTGTTCCTTTGTGCGCCGATAAATTGAACAATTTTCCATTTATGCGAAATGCACTTACAACTTTCTAGACCCACACACACACTCACACACACTCACTCACATGCAGGACCTCTTATGGAGGACCTCTTTTGTTCAGGACACTGCTCGGCTGTTGTTCGCATCCTTTAATAAACTGCTCGCAGAAGGAATTTGGTGCAGATAAAAAGTATGGCAAACATGTTTCGCACAAAACTTTGCCACATACACACACAGGTCCTTTATCAAAATGCTGCCCCGTGCCCCTATTCGTCGTGACTGCTTTAGGCTTCTGAGGCAGCCGCTAAGAATTGCTTGCACTTCGATAGGTGCAGCTATTTCGTGGCATATTTCAAGGAGTTCAGGGGGTATTTTTCCGTTTAGTAGAAAGCAGTTGTTGTATTATGCATATTTCATAAGTATAATTGCATTTTTTCCAACTACCCAATTGCAAATGTTTGTTTATTTTTGACTTGTTCTTCTTCTTGTTATTTCCTTTTGGGGGTAATTTATTTTTCCCGTAGTTGGCTTCATTTGTATTTGTTTGCTGACTTTGTTGTTGCTTAACATAAATTTCAGTTGGTTACTTTTTTCTTGCACTGCGGAAATTGTCGTGAATAGTTCATTTCAGCATTTTACATTTTGCCTGGATTTATTTTTGTCATTTTTTACGATTTTTTTCAATTTTTTTTGGCATACAAAACTTTGTCCAAGCAGCTGCGATTGCTTTCGCCATTTAGTTGTTGCTTTAGTCGCTGGCAGTTGGTAGCAAAAGTAATTTCCCCCTTATGCAGATGAGTTCTGCACACTGTCATGGCCATCGTCCTCTCTCGTAATGAAATTGACATCTTGTGTCGCGATTTCAAGCTGATTTCGTTCCTCGCATTTCTATATTTATCTTGCTGCGCTTTCTGTGGTCCTTGCAACAGCACGCCATCGATGGAGGCAAACGCAAACATTCGAAAGAGTAGTTCGACTCCTGGCCCGCCTTGCAATTCAATTTCCGGCTTGTTTGGCTTCTTAGCCAGATGTCTTTACAAATGCGCAAATATAAAAACTCTGAAAGCTCAATTGAATCTGTATTTGTCAGAATCAAATGTAATATTTTAATTGCCAGAAAAGAACCGCAAAGGAAAATGACAACTTGCATGTCATCAACTTGCAATGACATCTGGCATGACTGTAGACAGAAAAGTGACATAATTTCCAGTAAGTGCATAATTTTAATATTATCTCGCAATTTGAAGAACTCTTTTTGACAAGAAGATTTTTGGGCGAAAACATAAGAGAAATTGGCATTGGCAAACTTGCAAAAAATTTGTTGTTATGCAAATTTTAGTTAACATTTTACATTTTAAAGAAAATAAAAATTCTTCTAAAATATTAAAAATCGCCCCGAAAGCTAAAAAAAAATGTTTCTTTGCTTAGAAATATAAAAATGCCGCTGACAATCAGTCATAGCTTCGTCTTCAAAATATATATTCTCCGAATAATAAGGTGAGTATCGCTTGGCGATTTTCAAAAAATCAGGTGATATTTTCTGAGTGTATGTGAAGATCACATGATGATTGCGAGTGCGTGTCCAGCCAGACTGGAATTAAGTAATTTCAGAATGATGTGAAAATAGATATTTCAATAAGTAAAACTAAGTTGGAGTGTATTCATAAAACTTAATGTGGATTTATATTTGATATATCTTAATAAATCTTTAAGTCCAATTAGCACATGACAATAAACTTGTTTTGAGTAACTTGAACCTTAAATATGTACTTATCATTGCTTTTCCACTTTAATTTTATCCTCTCTCTCTGTCTCAGTTTCTCCGTCTTTCCTCCTTTATTTGCTGCAAACCAAATCCAGTTTTTCCATTAGTTATGGCCATTTAAAACAACTGCACTTAAATTTATTTATAAATAATGAAAAATTCGAGTTTCTGTCACACTACGTGCACGATAATTAAATTGAAAATGACATATTTATTATTATTATTACACTCTTTTTTTTTAATGTTTGCATTCACTTGAAAAAACTGCGTGATCAAAATTGAATAAATTAAATTGCATTCAAAATATATGTGGTCGCCATACTCAGTTCAATTGGTTCGAAATTTGCTCACACTTTGAGAAACAACTAATTGTTTATTAATGTGATGTATTACGTATACCCTGTAAATGCGAAATGGTTAAGTGTGGTATGCATGTGGTAAGTAGCGTGTGTGAAACATATATATTTGCCTAGCAGTATCGGAGTTTAACTCATAACTTCAAAGTTATACATTTAAAAAAAAGCCCGATGTTTCCTATGGAAGCTATATGATATAGCTGTCCGATGCTAATGAGTATATTGACTAAGTTTGGTCCGGTGATCTTGGTAAAGAACAACGAATATTTTATACAATGTGGAATCCTTTAACTTTATCAGAAAAGTTTAATACCCTCAGCAATTGTATCATATCTTAATTATTCGTTCGAAAGGACAATGAGCACTTTTTGATATATTGACAATACATATTTATTATTGACGTGTACTTACCTTGGAAAGGATCAACTCATAGATTGCTTGGCATTGGTCAGATCTGCATAGATACAGGGTATTCTTTGGTCCAGTACCAGAGTAAACTTGAACCTTCCTATTTGTTTCAATATGCATTGCAAATATGTGCTGATTGTTGGTGTTGTGGTAGCTGTTTGAGTTCTTGGCGTTGTTTAATATGGTTGACAATTAAGCATTTCACACATATACACTTATTATTTGTTGTTGTTGTTGTTGTTGTTGATTTTTATTTTAATTTGCTCATTTGGAGTTGGGCTTATATCAATGCCGTTGCCATTGCAATTACAGCTCATTTCGTATTCTTAAATACAAGTTACATAGTTATAGTGTATATATATATATATGTATGTCTATATGGGCTTATGTATAAACTCGTATATATATATATATATATATATAGATATGCATATATGTATTTTATATGCGTATTCTTGTGTGCCGTTAGCTTTGCATTTACTCGTAACTCAATCATGTATATGTATATATATGTGTATATATATATAAGTATATTTAACACTTCTTGATTTGCATTGAAAGCAACACAACTTTTAAATGTTTAACATTTGCATGAAGTATTTTTTACAATAATGTTTAAGCTTTAGTTACAATTTACTTAAGTTTATGCTTAAATATTTCAACAAATAAATGAGAAAAACTTGGAAAACTGCAGCGAATACAAATTGATTGGATTTGTGATTTGTGGCAAGGATACTTTCTGCGATTTTCGTTCAAAGTCTGCTAAGAACTAACACAAGTGTGGCTGCTATGAATGTATGTATGTATGTGTTCTACTGTCTATCGAAAATCTTATGTTTGAAGCCCATTAACAACTCGTCAACTCAGTTAAGTACTTACAATTTGAGAGCAGCATTAGCTATAAAGCGCTTGACCATAAACATCTCGTCTTAAGCAGCTATTAATAATGCCGACGAATACTTTTAACACATAAGACACTACAAATTAATTTATATTTATATATATATATATATGTATTTATATATATGTATGTATATGCTATTTAATTTCAATGATTTTTATACTCGATATGTGTTTTGTGATTTGCTTTTGCTATTTTCGCAACTTGAATTTGCATACCTCAATTTTTGTCTGCATGTGTGTGTGTGCGTGTATGGGTAAACAAATGCCATTAGCGTTTAACGCAGAATCCTATATATATGTATATATATATATATATGTTATATAATTATTTAAGCTTTACTCAACTTGAGTGCATTAAATAGGTTTAATTATCTATTTTTAATCTGTTTCTTCTTTAAGCCCAAAAGCGTTAATGCAAAATTAAATTGCAATTGTTTACTCTTGTGAAAGTTGATAAATTTTAACTATACATGTAATATATGTTTAAATATCTGCTGTATATACGTATATATATATATATATATATGTATATGTATAGATAGATGCTAAGCTAATATGTTTGTTAAGGTTACTCATTGGGTTGTCACATTATCAGTGCAGCAAGCTCTGTTTGGCTTAGTTGCATTGCATACCTTTGTTTTCAGGGGCGGATCATAATTAGGGTCTGGTTAGGGTCTATGGCCTAATTGAGTACTCGTTTATAATTAGTATTAATTGATATTGCACTTGTTGTTTTGCGCTAGTTGTTTGCCCGTGCGGATATGTAGCTCTCAGTTAGCACACACACATACTTAACTGGGTCCAGAACAAACCCCGCCAAGTGACGTCATTAACAATAATGTTGGTAATAGTGGCAGCCACGCTATTGCCACAGCGCAGTTGGCGCTGCTGTCGACGGCGACGCTTGGAGAATTGCCATTTCCGCTTATCGCAGTCTGCGATTTATCTAGGAAGGATTTTTGTTCTGATAAACCGATTTCATTCAAGTTCGATTGATAGCGCGTATCTTTTTGTTTGTTTGGTTTATGATGATGACAGCACAAGAGACAAAAACACAGAGAGAGAGAGAGAGAGGCAGTGAGCAAGAAGGGAATATAAACAGAGGGAGCCAAAAAGGGAGAGAAATAAAGCAAATAATGTTGTGGTAAAATGAACAAGGTGCCAAAGGATATCTCGAATTGTTCTGATGATCAGCTCGAACCGCTCAACTACTCACTTTTATCCTGGCCGTAGATCGAGCGCGTCGAGTCCGAGTTGCCATAGCCGAAAACATTGTTGCCACCCTCGTTCCAATGCGACTCGCTTGTGTAGAGACCCGATGAGGCAGTTGTTGGCGGATAAGAGACTGTTGAAGAGAATTGGTAAACTGGTCAGTAAACAAAGCCTCGATTTGATTATGTTTAAGTAACTTGAAAATTCTCTGATATTATAAGAGACTGTTGAAGAGAAGTGATAAACTGGTCAATAAACAAAACCTTTATTTTATTATGTTTAAGTAACTTGAGAATTCTCTGATATTATAAGAAACTGTTGAAGATAGTTAAGGAACTGGTCAATAAATAAAGACTTTTATTTATTGGGTTTAAGTAATGCAAATATTCCCTGAGATTTAAACAAACTGTTGAAGAGGTTTGGGGAAAGCCTTTCATTCATTGTGATTAAGTAATGTAAATATTCCCAAATATTATAAGAAACTATGGAAGATAATTAAGTAACTGGTCAATAAATAAAGACTTTCATTTATTGTGCTTAAGTAATGCAAATATTCCCCGATATTATGCTGTATTCAATTTGTTGACACACCAGCCACCAACTTTGATTGTTACACTGTCAGAGTAGAAGGAAAATAGCATTTCTTATTGCTTTTGCTCTTGTGTTTATTGTTTATGTTTAATTTGCATATATTTACTTTTATTCATGTTGCTTTCATCGCAGTTAGCATGTAAATTGATCAATATTTGCAATTTTTTTGCACGTCTCATTTCATTTGATTTGTTTTGCGATTTATTTAAATGTGGCGCTGTCTGTTTTTGTTCATTTTAGCATCTCTCAGTCCATTTATTTCTCACGCTCGAGTTGATATAGCAAAATGCTAATTATTTTGGATTTTCATTATGTGACAATATGCACAGTTCTCAGCTGCGCCTTTCTTCTGCTCCTTTCCACACGGTGCTCATCATCAGCAAATTGAATTCGGCCATTAATATTAAAGCTCTCAGCTTTCCCGGCAACATTATTGATATTTTTCCAATGAAAACACGTTCTAATTATGCCACCCCTAATATTTTTCTGCTCATTTGCCCAAATAGGATCCGCAAACTATTTCAAATATGCAAAATCATTTTGATTGTCAAACGGTTTACGGTCTATATAAAATATTGAACGTTCACAACGCGAATCTCATTTGAAAATAATTAAAACATTGATTTTCGAACATGCCAAATTAACTTTGCGATATTTTGCCATATGACTTTTAAAATCATTTTCATTTTAATTATGCAATATTGATGATATTCGTATCTAGTTTAGTTTCAATTTATATTTTTTCTTTCTTCACAAATGTTATTAATTATTTATAATTAGACTCTGTTATATAATTTAGTTTGTAGTAGGTGGATAATAGATGCCATTCCAAACCACATTTGGCAACTTAAAGCAGCCCTCAGCAAATCCATCACGTAATTAAACTAGAGACGTGATATTAACTCACAGCTTGTAGCTCAAGCTCAAATTGAAGAGAGTTGCAAAAGGAAAAGTTACACACTTTTCTTGCCATCGATGCGAAAGAAAATTTAAGTTCGCAGCACATGTGAGTGAAAACCCAGCATATTCTAGCCCATGCCCACTCAACTCAACCCCTGCCCAACGCAACGACTTAAAACTTCTGTCAGGACAGTTCGGCAAACCTGCCCAGCCAATTCCACACCTCAGGCAGAGTGCACGTGACTTGATTTTCAGTGGCCTGATAATGCCTCAGCTCAGCTCAGCTGCCTTAGTCCACTCTCGTTACGTTCCGTTTCGTTTCGCCCTGAACCCAAACCCAAGCCCCAAAGCCAATTCCAACAACCCCCGCTCAAAGCAAGTGTTGGGCATTCGTCTTAGTCCCCCACACCCGCCTGGCCAGGAGAAGGTCGGATCGCTGGTCATCAGAGCGCCAGGCAATTAAGTCCGACCATTTCTGGGCTATTGCGGTTGAGATTTTCTTTCTTCTGCTTCTCGCCTCAATGGCTAAATGGCTGAAATTTGTCAATTCGCGTTAGGGCCAATGCGGCACTTTTTCAATATGTGGGTTAGCTTTTTTCACCTCATCCACCCCCCTGGAAATAAATCTCTTAATTAGCCGTGCTGCGCTTATAGCAGTACCCAGAGCTCATTACGTAAGTTATCGATGTTGTTGGGTTTGAACTCAGGTGCTGCAGCTTCAATTGCTTTAATTTATACTTCTTCTCAGAAATGTGAAACTATATCAAAATATTGTTGATCCTGAGCGTGCAGTTTCGCTTTTAAAATCAGTAATTAACTAAGAGTATTTAAAAAAATGTTTTTTTTTAAGATTCTTCTTCTAAATTTAATACATATAGAGCAACAAACATTGACGACTGTAAAGGCTATTTTATTTTTGGTGTAGAAATATCTTTGAAGACAGGAATTGAGTTATTTGTAAGCAGTCAGTTTGTCGAAGGAATGATTGCGCATTAAGCATGCATAATTAGCTCACCAACCACAACCAACCATAACATGTGGTTTTGCCCAGATTATTATATGAAATTGCCAAAAGCCACAACATGATATTGTTTGAGTTAATATCATGATGAACACAAAACACACAAACATTTGACTGTGTTCAAAACGTCAATTGAAACACAAACAATTAACACTCAAACTGCAAAATAAATCACAAATTAGTTTGAATCTTGATTTAATTGCCAAATGAAAAAGTTTTAAATATTTCTTAAATATTATAATAGCTATTGAAAGTTGAAGTGCGCCTCCCATTTTAGTTTGTGGCTTGCGTAAATATTGTTGTTCCACAAGCAATTTCTTAATTTGAACAAGACGCACTTATTTGCTCTCTGCAACACACACATTTCACACACCAAAAAAGCCAATTTCCATTCAAATAAAAAACACAAACAACTTGCTCAAATGCTGACTTTTCATTACCAGCACACTAATGTGCCACGCCGCGTATACGCAACATATTTTCCTTAACTGCGTTTGCTATTTGGTTCTTTTAACTTTTGTTTGCCAGACAACTCAAAATGCATTTGTTGGCAACTTTCTGAACAAGCTGCTGTCTGCAGTCCTTATAAGTCATTTACTTACCATATAATCGTATGATGCCGTCCGTTTCGCCTCTGGGATTCTTGGCTACGCATTTATAGATGCCATCATCGCCGCTGCCAACATTAATAATTGTCAGCTTCATGTGGGTCTTGTAAGCGGGCACGCCGACACTCGATTCGACTCTAGACAAAGTAATATATATATATAAAAGTCTGATTAAAATCACTCGTAGCATAAAATCAGTTTTTCTGAATTCAACCAATCCAAAACTTAAATTAAATAAAATACGCAACTGAAAACCTTAGTAAACTAATTGCTTGCTTGTCGTAATAAGCAATAACATTTTGCAACAATTTTTTGCTTAAGTTTTGAGTATTTTTTTGTGGGTTTTCCATTCAGCAAATGCTGCAAGAATTTTACGGCCAGAAATACTTTATATTTGCCCCATTTACTTTCAACTTACTTGTATTTATACGAGTCATGTATGATTGGTCCCTCGCCGCGTGTCCAATAATTCAAGGATGTTGGATGCGCCTCCGTAAAACATTCGATGGTAACATTGAAACCTTCGGGTGCGCCAACCAATTGATGTGGTATGAGCAACATGGGCGGAACTAAAATTGATATTGAACAAGAAAATATATAAGTACTTATTCAAAGTATAAAAGGAAGATGCCTATGATCGTTATAATATAAGTAAATATTGAAGTGTATTATTTTTGAAAAGATTATTTAGACACTCAAACAAAATAATTTAAAATCTATAAATCCAGCTGTTTTAGAGATACAGCTAACAATTTCTGAGATTATCAGTAATGCATTAGGTTTTCCAGTCAAATTGTACTATATTGTTACTAATCTTATTCAACATAAACTGAATTTTGAATAGAACACATTTGGTTCTTTGAGTCACTTCGGTGTTTCTCCCCAAATAAGGTATTTCCCGTGCTTGTATTTTTAGTGTACTCTGCTTGAGTAATTTTCACTTAACTAATTAGGCAAATACCATCAGCTTTGTGAATTTTTGGCATTAATCCCAATAACTTTCAGCCTTCGATGGTGTTCTTTGCTGCAAAGCACTACAGCGTTCATAATAAGCAGTCACCTCACTTAACCCGTTGACAAGTTAATTAAGTTGCGCATTTTGTCACACTTAAGCCTCGTGATACTTAATATCCTTTTGATTAAGGACATTAAAAAAAGGAGAGAAAACTAAAAGGTGACCAGCCAAACCGTCAAAAGGCAAAGATACTCAAGGCTACTTTTCGTAAACATAAAAACGACGTTAATTTGTGTCCAAGCTGATTAAAATTTCAATTGGCTTGGGGCAGAAGGGAATTACGACTCAGAAAAAGAGGGAAGGAGAGGCAGGGGGAGGGAGCCCTTCAGAATTGAGCCGCAGCTTAATTGCCAGCTCATGGCCTGTCGCATAAATCAACAAAAGGTAAAACAGCCGCAAAATGACAAGGTAAAACCGATGAATGAATGGAGAAGCCATTCTGCTCAGCCTAATGATGATGACAGACTCGGGATCCTCTCTTTTAAGCTCCTCTCTCTCTCCATCTCTCTTTCTTTTTGCTTGTCTCTCTGACAATAGCTGTGGCAAATGCAAAACGCAAAGAAATTAAAAAAAAAAAAAAAATGTTCATTAGTGCCCATTGAGGAAAAAAGAACGCAGAAAATACGACTCGCATTTAATCTCTTAATTAAAAATGTGCGCGGTAGTGCACCTGAAGTGTGGCAAAAGTTCTGTTTGGGATACTAAGTATGTCTTGTTTCCCTTTAGGGATTTTCGGTGCACATTGACATATTTTTGTATAGGTGTCCTTTTATAGAAATTACCGACGAGGCGCAGAAGCTCAACAGATGCACACAAATAACAAATAGACTCCAAGTCGTTGAAGAGAACAAAAAAAAAACAAGCCCAGAAAAATACTGAATAATGCTATTCATAAGATTTTTCATGAGCTGCGCTCGCTGAAAGAAAAATAGTTTTTTTTTTTACTTACTTTGAATGTGACTTGTGTGTGTGTGTGTGTGTGTGTGTGTATCTGTGTGAGCTAAGGCAAACTTTTCCTTCCGGGCAAAGAAAAGGCGCAGCCTCGTGTAGTTCTGACTTGTCTTGGCTCTCAATTTAAATGAAAATCAGTTGCATAAAAAATTATACTTAAGATCTGGCTCGACTTGCATTTGCATAAACCAAAGACATAAAAAAACACTATATACATGCATATACTATATATATATAATATATATATATATATATACATGCTGGACGAGCGAAATGAATAGAATGCATGCATAAATTGGACTGGAAACTTTGCTAGTCAATATGCAGCATGGAGCAAGTTATAAAGTTACCGAAATGGATTAAAGAGATTGTCTGGTCGATGAAGTTCCGGTCGTTATGATGGAATAAACTGATTGAAACTGTTTTGTGGCAACTTTTAATCGAATTGCATAAATTGCCAATGCATTGATCAGTTTTTCCAAATTAGACAACAAAGACAACATTTTAAATATAAATTTATACAGTCAAAGAACAGCGAGCTTTAAGAGAAACCAGACTCGAAATCAAATGTTTGAATTGTACCTTTTTTTCTGCGTTTGCCAACGGATTTTCAATTGCAATTTGTATTTGTTATCATACTCTCCTCAAACAGAACGTGTAGTGTCCATCTTTGCGGACCATTCTCTGCTGTCTGTCGACTCCTTTCGGTCAATAGCAATACAATCAGCTCGTTGCCATCATCTTGTCCACTTGCCATTACACTAATTCCGCAAATATTGCACCAACATCCTCTGGTGCAATCAAGTCTACCTTTACGCCAAACAATGCTGTGCTATTTTAACGGCAATCTCTGGCTGTGCCGCACCGCCACCTCCCCTCAGCCGTAACGAGGCTTCATTAACTGCTAATTTTCAAGTTGTTTACACTCAGCAATGGCACCTTGCAGTTTTCTAGGAGCTGCCAGACAAAACTGCCACTCAACTGTCCACTGACTACTGAGGCGCAAACACCAAACCACTCAACACAACCACCTATCTCGCACCACCCACCACCACTCTGCCAGTCATCCGCCTACTGCCATTCTAAATTATTGTTGACTCAGGACCTTTTTTGTGGAGCTACTTGACTGGCTGACTGGCTGGCCACTTAGCAACTTTGCTCGCTGCTTTCTTGAGTTCAGCTCTTACAATATTGTCGCCACTCAATTGTAATTTAAATCACCGCCAAGGACTGGACAGGAAATGCTGAAAATGTTTGTCCTGTCGTTAAGTACTTTACTTTTCTCATCCATACTCTTACAGTGGGCATAGCCAATTTGCTGGTCATCGTGTGCAACCCTTTGAAAATAATAATTAAAAATATTAAGAAATGAAATAAATTACATTTATATTTTTAATTCTGCCTACAGCATACAAGATTAAGGCAGACATAGGATTCGGAAGATAATTTACTATTTAAATTAATATTTTTTAAATTATATCGTGTCAATATCGATCCCGAAATTATAACTATAACTGTTCTAAAGATTATTTAAATTAAAGCTTGTTTATAAATTAATATGGACACCATATAATAATAAGCATTTAAAAAATAAGATTTTTAACTTTCCCTTTTTTTATTTATTAGCATATCATATCATAAATCACAAACATTTAACCCCAGATCATATGATTAAATGAGCTATGTTATTTAATAGTCGACACCTTGTATACAATTTTCCAAACTCATATCGGATTCAACTTTCAGCTTTCGCCTCTTGTGTGCCGCTATGAGAAGTTGTGCACTGGATAAAATGTAAGCCATGCTGAGCTCAGTCAGTTGTCGGCGTTTTAAAGCTCTGCTGAGCGTCGACAAATTGTATAAAAAGACCCCAAGAAATTATATAAATGCTGAATATCTGGATTGCATACCAAATTAGCTGCTTAAGTTAACGATTCAGAGAACCAAAAGGCTAAAAATTGTGTGTTTCTTATTTTGCTGGAGTGGCTCAGGTTAAGGGTCGTTTGCAGCATATGTCGTCCTTATGTCCTGCTGCTGCTGCTGCACAAAGCAAACAAATCAGTATGCAGTCACAAAAGTAAGAAACAAATTCGATACACGCACACACACACACACACACATATACAGAGACGCACACTCAAACCGGAAACAGTGGCTGAATTTGTTGCTTCCTGTTTGTTAAGCAACGCACGCCACAATAAACGTACAGACTTACAGCAAAATAAAGTAAAAGAGAAATAAAAAATGGAGCAAGAAGAAGCAGTGTGCGTGTGTGTGTGTGTGTGTGTGTGTGTTGCCTGGCCAAAGGACATATGCAAGCTGTCACAGTTGTTTTAACAAATTGTTTGTGGAGCTGCTGCACACTTTCTCTCATTTTTTTTATGACAGACATGACTTGGAAATTTGTCTCGACCATATTTAAAAATCAAATCCATGCTTTATGTAAATATGCTTCTTCTCAATACAAACTATTGCCATCGAGCAGTGTTTTTGGGATCTTTGGAATTTGAAGACCAAATCCCAAAATTAGATTTATCGCACAAATAATAATGATGATAATGATTGCACTATGCAGCTCTGGCTGGATAGGGCGGAAAGCATCAGGATTTCAAATTACCAATAAATGTCACACTTGGAATACAAATAATTTTTAAGTCTCGAAGGAGTTATGATTACTCAATAATTAAAATATTATTAGCTGACTTTCAGAATATTGTTGCAAGAATCAAATTGAATTAAATAAGTAATATTTAGCTTTAAGACAGAACTGGATAATAAACAAATATTAAATAATTTAGATTAGTAAATTCAAGATTAAGAATCTCAACAAAGGAATATTTTGGAAAGTGCCTTTGAAAAAATACATTATTCTAATGCAAAAACTTGAAAAATTACGAAGGCTGTAAATTTTTCGGAATTGAGAGGATAAAATCAGTACATCATATCGCTGAACTTGACAAAAAAAGAATTATATCTGCAAGTTGCAGTTGTAGTGTTTTCATATTTTCCTCCTCCCGCAATGCACATTTACTCCCGGGTTCGTCTGTGGCAATCAGGAGTTTCCACTTCTTTTTTAATGGCTTCGCTTCGCACACGTGCAACGTGCAACTCGTGCTGCACTTTTTGCTGCTGCTGTTGTGTAGTGACCTCCTAGTGGGTGGTGGATACTAGGTACCAGTTACTGGATACTGGTTACTGGTTACTGGTGCTGGCCTGTGGCCTCGGGATTTGTTTGGCTGTCGTTTGGTTTGTTTTGTTAGCTGCCAAGCGAATGTCGTGCACGAAACAAAAATAGATTTATGCTTGCGGCATTTTTAAGTGACAGCCAACGAGCAAATTTTCTGCGGCTACCCGCCCACCTGACGGCCACGCCCCTCGATTGCTCCCTGCTGACATGACAGCACAGTCAACATCTGATGTGACTGTCGCTTGTAATAAATCTTAAAAAGTACTGCACACTGATTTGAAGTTTTCCCCATTTTTTGCGCATTCTTTTTTCGAAGTTTTTTGTTTTACCCTATTGCGGCAACAGCCACAAGTGGCGCCTCGAATAACGATCAGCCAAACACAGTGGACTTTGACAGGGCAAATGTATATTTTCTGATTGGGTGAAATATGCAGACCACTTTTGGATATGAGCTCACATAAAAGATTGAAATGCATAATTAAGAATTAAGAAATTATATTACAAAAAATTTATATTTAAAAAAAGAAAAGTAAATAAATGGATTAAAATTAAAAAGATTAGTTAAGTTAACATTTAAAATGTAAGAATCAAAATGTAAAATTGTAAACAAATCCCACAAACTACAAACAGATGCTAAGATTTGAACGTAAACTCAATTCACGTTTCATCAATTCAAAGTAACCACAAAAAAATAAAGACAAATAATAAAAAAATTACCGAGCGAGTACCACCACTGTGCATATTTACAACGTGACCCGCTATCAGATCAAGTTTAATCCTCAGAAGCGAAATGGAAATGTGAGTTGCCGCAGCACAGGAAGGCAAACGGCAGCAAGCTAAAGCAAACTAAAAAGTGGACACTCCACAAATTCATAAAGGTTGTTTTTAGCCATCAAACGATGTTGGCCGAAACGTACCAAAAAATAAATTGAAAATCGCTGTCCCAGGCCAAAAACTATACAACTGTGTTTATATTTTTTTCCGTCAATTTCCACAATTTTAGCAAATGCTTGCAATTTTTGCAACTTTTCAATAGTTGTTTGTGCGAACAAATCTGTAAACGCAGCAAGTGCTGGGCAAATAGTAGTATGAAATATGGAATTCTGGTCAGTAAACCGAAAGCATCACTTTATCATATTCGCTCTGACAAACAGTCAAAATGTAAAATGTGAAAAGCAGTAAACACAAATCCATTCCAACCCCCCAATCCCCCAACCCCCTTGATGGATACTCACAGTCCACGCTGACTTTGATGCGCTTGGAAACCGTTGGGGGAACGCCATTGGATGCAATGCAGAGATAGGCGCCCATATCCAGGCGAGAAATACGAGTTATCTCCAGCGTATCGCCCTCCCACTCGTTCACTGTAATCGAAAGAGACAGAGACACACACACAGAGTGTGTTAGAGAGAGAGAGAGTCAGAGTCATTTGAAGTCGCTTAAATGATTGATGCAGCTGCGTTTGCGTTTTGCACTTACCTATGTGATTCTTATTGATGGCTATGCGCGAATTATCATCGCGCTTCCATTTGATGATGGGCCGGGGACTGCCGCTCGCCCGGCATCTCAGCGAAATGTTGGCGCCCTCGCGTACGATGACATCGCTGGAGCTCAGTGAATCATCGATGTTTGGTGGCACTGCAAAATTGGGTGGCTTGCATTAAACGTATGTTGAATCTGAGCGTTGAAAGTTAACTAAATTCACATTCGTAAACATTGCCATCTTTATGCTTATTGATAATGAAGATGAAGTTATGCTTAATTGCGCTTCACGCGTTGTTCTGCCACCGCTTGCTGTATCGATAGTGCGCATATATCGATACTTTACTGGCATCATTACTGCTCGATGGCAACAAGGTTGCCAGACTGCTTTGATCGCGTCTTGTTTATTTAATTCGTATTTGATACCTTCTGCTTTTTACATAACTTTGCACAACTTTATTATACCACTTTCACCCATTCAAGTATGTATATTGAAGATGTCAATACGTAACCAAATACCGTAAAAATTATACGGAAACTTAATCGGATTTATTTTACGTATCAGAATGGGAAAAGGAAGCTAAATTCGATTCGGTTTGACACCCTGCCACAAATTAAATACTAAACGGAGAGCGACATTGTTTGAGTAAATCAGTAAATTGCTATATTCATAATCCGCTTAAGTAGAAACAATGCACGCGGTAATCATGAAAACCATTCAAGATTTAAGGGAATGCATTACGCAACACATGCATGTGTTATGTATGCATGTGCTGGCTGCATTTATAAATTACCCACTCTGGCCAAATAAGCTAAATTTTAAGCGTCCCTCAGATAAAATGGGTAATAAACTGCATTGTTTGTTGGTGTCAGCTTTGTGTGCAACAGGAAATTGCAATTGAAATGTTTTCAATTTCAATTTTTCCAGCATTCAATATGCATTTTATAATTATTCCGGTTATGTTTTGCAGTTGATCCAAGTGCACAATATGTGCGCTATTTTAATTGATAGCTGTATTCATTCCATCAAAAAACTGTCATTTATATTTCCATTTATTATTTTTTTTTCTTTTTATTTTATATTTTTTTTTTTCAAATTGTACACTTGAATGTTTATTTTTTGTTGCTGTTTGTTGCGTGCTAGTGCTACTGCAACTGCAACCGATTAATTAACCCTGCTTCTGGGCCAACTCACGAGCCTTGTCACGCTCCAGCTTGGCGATGCGAGCCAAGCTCTTCGAGCCAAGAATGCCGCCGCCCCAGTGACGACGGATCTCATCGTGACGCTCATTGAAGTTGGTCCTGATAACCTCTATCAGCTTGCTGAAGTTCGGCTTGTCGTGGTTCTCAACGGACGTCAGCGCCAAACTGGTGCACGTCTTGCGGCGTACGAAGCAACCCAAACGAGCCTTGCCCTTCACAATGCAATAGGGCACGCCCATTTTGCGGCACAAGGCAGGCAAGAAAAGCACCAGCTCGAGGGGATCCACATCGTGAGCGATGACGACCAGCTGGACTTTTTTCTGCTCGATGAGCTTGGTGACCGTGTTGATGCCAGTGGCAACATAGCTGCGCTTCTTTTTCTCCGCTTCCTTGCCCTGAATTATGGCCTCGGCGATCTTCATCAAGCGCTGCTTCTTGGCCAACACTGATTCGGGACGATATTTCTCGAGCAGCTTGAACAACTGGACGGCAGTCGTCTTGTCCAGGGTCTGGGTGAATTGATTGATTGGTGGTGGCACCTTCAGACGCTTCAGGAGCACAGCCTTCTGGCGCTGGACGCGAATGTACTTGGGCCAACGCACGAAACGCGACAAATCACGCTTGGGCTGCACATGTTGGCCAATGCCAAAGTTCTTGGGACGCTTCACGAAGAGCGGGTTGACAACTTTCTTGACAACTGGGTTCTTCACGGCCAATGGAGCCGGGGCAACCTTCTTCGTCACTGGCTTCTTCTTTGTCCTGGGCATCTTACCAACCATTTTCACGCAGTTTTATTCAAAGATGCTAACAAAAAAAGCAGATTTATTTGCGCGTCGTTTAATAGACCAGCTTTACGTCTGCCCGTCACAAAAGTAGAAAGAAGCAGACTACTAGTAATGGCAGCTAAGGCTGTAACTTAACATCTGTAAACTAACATGCAACTGTTAACATAACATTGATATCGATAGTGTGATCCCCAATTCGAAGAAGAACGCGAAAAAAAAATACTTTGCAGCTTGTTTATTCGTTGACTCGCTTCTTTTTTATCTGTCCAAGTACAGCTGAATATATATGCATATATAACAATTGATTTATTTAACAGTTGAACGCATTTGCGAATATATTCTGGCATTTATTTAAAAAAATACCCTTTTAATGTAATGAAATTATGAACTTTTTTGCTGCCTCATATTAAATGCATATTCATATATTTATTTGATATTCATTTTCATTTTTATATGTTATTATTTTTATTTGTGACTTGAACAAATGCAAATATTTGGCAATAAAACAGATTTGCCACATACATATACCACTTAAACAAGTTTGTTTTGATTAATTTCTTTATTATTGCTGCTTATAATTTTTTTTCATTAAAATTTTTCGCTCCCTTTTGACCGAATATCGCATGCATTTTTAATAATTTGTTTTGTTTGCCATCCAGGAAAACAATTTCGCCTGACCAAAAGATTCACTGAACTGTGCGCTGAACACACACACTAACGCACACCAACACACACCAACCCGCAATAACACACACACACAAATTTAAAAACGCGCCAAAAATTTGCTTTTGCTTTCGCCTTCCTCTGATTCTCTCCCGTTGCCATTGTTTTTGTTTTTATTCCCGGAACTTGTTAAAAATGCATAAGAAGAGTATATTGGTTCTGTGCAAAAGTATGTAACAGGCAGAAGGAAGCATCCCCGCTACCATGCAGTATATTCTTGTTGAGGATCGAAAGGCAAACAATATTATAAATTATTAGATTGTCAATCTAATGATCAAATTTCATTAAGATCGGTTAAGAAACATCAATACATATTGATCTCATTTCTACCAGCAGGGTATGTCGTAGTCGTGCATTCTTTTTTGGTTTTCCCTGCGTGTGCACGCTTAAAGGCCTAATGAATTAATTTTTTTTAATACGGCGAGTATTTGTACAGGTTTTTCGTGTGTTTTTTGCGCCCACATTTGGGGCTGCCCGATTGCTGATTAGAGCTGGGCACGCTTACTTGTTGATTTTACTAGAGCCCTTTCCCCTTTGCCCCGGACTCACCCACAACATTCAGATAGCCAAACTGCGTTTTGGCCGTCACCGTATTGATCTGGCACATGTAGCGACCTTTGTCCTCCTCGTGCACATTGTTGATGTGCAGATACCAGGTGCGGTGCCTGTCGTGCTTGTCGTGCGTGACACTGATGCGCGGGTTGCGCGTGATCACGTGATTGTGCACCGTGAGAATGGCCGATTGCTCAAAGTGCATCCAAGCGACCTGCAAAGGTAAAAATAATTATGGAAATTCCTCGTTAATAATTTAATATTTAAGTAGAAGAGAATATGTAGAAATTACTAGCAGTAATTTTGATATTATGCTAAGAAAAATAAATAGAAAAATAAATATACAGACAGGAATAGCATTAGAGATGGATAATAAACGGAAAATCAGAAATATACTTTTTAATTACAGAAAATATCTCTAATAAGTTGAAGAGAAAACATATTTTTTTAGAAATTAATTTATGAAATTCAGAAAAGCGTCATAAAACTTGTTTACTCGACTGCTAAATTGGAGTTTAACTCAAAGTTTAACCTCAAAGTGTAAATCGCACAATTTTAAGACTAGGGTCAGCATAATATGAAGCTAAATTGCTGATAACCATTTTCCAATATTCGCCTATAAGTTTCCTGGTAAGCGCTTTCAAAGATCAGACTTTAGAGCAAGAATATTTTTTAAAAGTCGAACAAATGGTCCAAAAGTTATTGCACTTTATTAGACATCTCTAAAAGTAGGAGACAAATTAAACAAAAAATAATTAGACAAGTAGAACGAATGTCAGCAATCTACTCCTAGTTCTAAATTTTATTCGTATATATTTAAGCAACTAATGCTCAGACTAGTGCTATGCAATACTTGGATTCGCCATTGATTTAACGAAGTTAGTTAAGTTGATAAACAAATCAAGTGTATTTTATCACAAATCTCATTCAGCTGTAAACAAACTGTTTTTGCCAGACTAATCTCTATGTTAATATTACTACTACAGACTCGACCAAGGATTCAACTGATTAATAAACAAGCTGCTTTCTCCTTTATTCAAATAACTCACGCTTCCTTTAGAAAACTTCTGTGAAAGTGCGCTAACAAAGCGCAATGAAGCTGAAAGAGCAAGGGACCAAAACAAAAAACAAGTCGCCTCTTCCTCTTCCCCTTCCTCTTCATGCACCATTAGCATTTCTATACACTGTTCGCTTTATTAAGATGGTTATATTGGATTTGAGATGGAAGATTATGGGAGTTATTTAAGCTAATTTAAATATTAATTTTACACTATTAAAACTAGCTTAAATAATTACGAATTTGAATGTAATAAATTTAATCCAATATTTTTTCAATTAATTAACGATCTTAAGAGACGGAACTAATATTTCATTGTGATTACTACAATTATGATTAATTACTATTTATTTGCTTTTAAAGTATCTTGCCGTCGGTAAATGCAAGACGTCAATAATTTTATTAGCTGTTTTTCTTGCGGTCTGCCAAGTGAAAAATGGCAAGGAAAAAAACGCTAAATGATTTATTAATTAAGCAAGTTGCAAGAAATCAGCGTGTAATGAGCGCTAATGATTTGATTACTCGACAGAAAGAGGAAAAGGAAACCGATTGACGAGGCTAGAATGAATGTGAAGCAGAAGATGAAGATGATGAAGTGAGGGAAATGCATGGGACAGCAGATTGAATAGAGGCGAAACTGATGATGACAGCAGAAGTCAACTAATTGGTGACCCACATTGCGCATACGTTGTGTGAGCCAAGAGTCAAATATGCAATTCAACTAAATGCCACAAAAATCAGCTTTTCGATAGTTGCAAGGATCACGGCAAGTGCCGGCTGTGCCCCAAGGACATCATTAGCATGGAAAATGGAGAGCAATGCCATGAATGTCAAAAGCACTTCAACTGCTGCAGCGGCGCCTCCGAGCATCATTACTGAGCAATCCAAAAGCTGGCTCAAGTAGCTAAGCCCAACTTAGTACGCTAACAGACAGAGAGAGAGAGACTGGCAGAGACAGAGAGAGAGAGACAGAGAGACAGGGAGAGAGGTGTGGCTGTGCCAGCTGATAACTGGGATGTATTTTTGGCTTGGCATATCCAGGAAATAGAATCAAATTGAGGTGTAAATGCTAGCAACAAGAAAACGACAAAGCGTCTTTTTTCACACTCAAGAAACGTGCACCGCATCAACTAAATGAAATGGCCAAAACGGAAAGGCGAGGGGGAGTGGCTGGAGGGGAGGGGAAACAGGTGGCAAAAAGCGTAGACCGACTGATGGCATGTTTAAGTAGCTGTCTCTGTGTCTGTGTGCTGCTGCGCAAGACTACACGTCTGCCCCATCCCTCTTTGCCCCACTGTTGACAGGCAGCTTCTCAGTTACATGTATTGCATGCGTGTTATTCATAGCCATCACACACTCACACACACACACACACAGACAAACAGTTTTGGCCCGCTCATGAAACCAGTCGAGTTTATTTTTATATGCGACACTATGATGCAATTTTCTCGCTTCCGCTTTTTGCCATCGCTTCTGGGTTTACCAATTCCTTTTTCCTTTTTTTTTTTGTTTTTTTTTTTTGTTTTCACCTCCTCTTTTTTTGTGATCCTGATGCTGAGCTGTGAAATTGCAATCGTCTACGTGTGCACATTGCGCAGCTCCTTGCCGCACGGAGTGCATGCAGCATAGTATGTTGCATGACGTTAGATGTTATTAAATAGTTTTTAAAGGGACAACCTGGCCAAAACCACTAAACGTGTTTATGCCCGCTGCACAGGTATGCAAAAATTTGGCTTGGCATTTCGTTAAATGGGATTCTTAAACAAATATTGGAATAGTGGACTTGCAGCCGGAATTGTTATGGATTTCAACTTTCATTTAGCTTTTATGCAATCTTAACTTTTTTCAATTTTTATTTAAGTTTGTAATGAGAATTTTATCTGTTTCCAAGTAACAAAAACAAAGCTAAAACTTAACATTTTAGAAGACATAAAATTAAATAGTAATTTTTCTTTTTACCCACCTTGTAGGAGCCAAGATTTTTGACGGAGCAACCCAATTTGACATTACGTCCAGCAGGTACAGTTACGTTTTCGATGTATTCGGTAAATTCGGGTTCTTCAACAACAACTGTAAAATGGATAGAAAATAGAGCACCATTTATGTATTTCTAACAAATAAGTACAAATATTTTGCATTGTTAATTATTTAATCAAAATGTATTTTATTTGTTCTAAAAAATAATGGGCATAATTTTCATATGCAAACAATTGTTAAACAAAATTAAAATGTTACATAATTAAATCGTATTCAACCACAAAGCCGACATAATTATATTTATATATATTTATATATTATTATTATTATATTATTATTTTATTTACTTTAAATATCAACAAGCTTAACCATTTTTACTCTCCGCATTTTTTCGCACAGTCACTAACAATTTTCTTTTCATTTTACTCCATCTCAACTTTCATAATAATTAAAAATTAAAAGAAAATTAAATTTGCTAAAAATATGCAGATCAAAATAATAAAATTTATTAACATTTCTACACTTAATCGAAAAGATATCAACTATAATCAATTTATCAACAATTGCGCATTTCTATAATTTAGTTTGATTTCTGAATTTCTGCAGTTTGAAAATACTCCGCAAATATTTGGTTTGATTGTGCAATGAAATCAAATTAAAACATTTGGCAAACATTTAAGATTGTTTGTTTAATTGAATTCAATAGCTTTGAGCCGAGTTGCAATTCAATTAACTGTTTAACTAAAATGTTATTGAATTACATGGCCGAAAGGCAGACATCATGCGCAAAAGTGCTTTAATCAGCGAGCCATATGGTGAAATGTGCAAAATTACGAAACTAATGCAAATTTTGCACATATTTTCACTTAATTGACAAATAAATATGAATAATAAATGCGAAATATTTGCAAAGCTGTCAAATATCTTTAAGATATTCCCATTTGTTCTTATGATTTTACTGAACTCAGTTGCACTTTACTAATTATGCATAAAGCAACGCAAATATTCATTATTGTTATTTATTTATATGGCACAATTGAATTTATTAATTTCTTTGCATATATTTAATAATAACGTTTAAATATTTAAACAAGTTCATATGCAACAAAATCAATCATTCCAGAAAATGACAGTTTTGCCAAAAATTAAAAGTTATGCAGAAAAATAAATAGATTTAAATAAATGTATTGTATTTTTACAGTTCAAATATGCAGAGATAATTTTTTTTTTTCTCCAATTATTGAAGATTAAAATACATTTATTTTATCTATCCATCTATATGTCGATCATATAGATATGTAACTAATGTTTAGCACTTTTAAAATGTTCTTTTCTTGTCACATAATTTGAAATTGGAAATACATAAAATTGTGATTGTATTCAGAGTATCGATTTGAACAATATAATTCTGGCTGACTAATGAATTCAATTTCAATTGTTATTTATGTAAACTTTTGTGTGTGCTTAACTTAATTTTGTGTGGCTGCGATTCACGCAACCCGCTGCTATGCAACAGTTTTGGGCCTAATTAGTTATTTATAATGCCCGGCAGGCGAATGTCCAGCCTCACACTCAATGTCACACGAAAATACACACACACACACACACACACACACACACACACACATTCATGTGTTATGGCACAGTGCATAAGGCAAAAGTCAATACAATTTGGTTAGCGCTGCCAATTCAACTGGGCCTCAGGGGTCTAAATACACTCAAATACACACACACACATACCAACACACACACACACACACCAACACACACTCGTCCATAAGCGCACTAATGCAGCCTTCTGGCATTTGACATACAGCATACTATTTGCCACGCCCACAACATGAGCGAAACCATCTAATTATGAAACAACAGCTGGCCGAGAAAGAGGAAGTGGCAGTGGCAGTGGCAGTGGCAGTGGCAAATAGGGCTGGGGAAATGTTGCATAAATTAGCAGCACTTAAGGCAAATGTAACCATGACATTCATGCCGACTCTTTTTCATTCAGTGAATTGAGAAACATAAAGCATAGAACAACAACAACAACAACATCAACAAGGAATAAAACTGTAAAAACGCTGTTGCAACTCAAGCGTGCAACCTTTTTGCAGCAGCGTCAAATTCTCTGCATAATCATGGGATTTCATCCAGCTGCAATTTTCGCGCCAGAGCGCGTGTCTGCATATAAATTGTTGTCGGACCAGCCCATCCACGCCACACCCCTCCTCCTCTCACCACCCAACACCCTGCCTACTCACACAAATCGCAAACGTCCCCTCCCCCGCCCACTTGACAAACTACAACAGCTCGTGGCCTAAATAAAAGTGGAGCAAAACGAATTGCTGATGACCTGCCTAATGTAAATTAAAAAAGTTAATTTTTTATATTTATTTTATTAAAAAACTGTAAAATTATAGTGTAAAAAATGGATTTGATTGTTATTGAAATGTTTATCTGTTTATCTTGGGGTTTGTTCAATTACAAAAGAGCAAACTATTTAAAAACATATTTAAATTAGAAAAGGTTTTCAAGCTGAATATTTTATTTCTTATTTATTTATTTATTTAAAGTCACAAAAAATACACAGAGTAAAAATATAAATTAAATTAAATTTCAAAATATATTTCAATTAATAATTTCACAACAAAGTTTATGTGGATTAAATTGTAAAAAATTCTATAAAGTTTCAGCCAAATATTTTGGATTTCTTTTTTAAAAATATTTTTTGCTTTCGTTTTTTTAGGGGCTTGGCTTTTCGAAATTAACCCAAATAAATATAAAAAAATATTAAAAAAAATGTATCTAAACAATATTCAATATTCAAAGAGTATTTTTAGGAAATTCTTTACACATTTTTTGTAATGCTTTGATTAGCTGACACCCTTGAAGCTGGGAATATATTCTGGTTAACGGATTAAGTCCACTACAAAGCTGGCAAGTCAATAACCTGTCAATATGTTTTAAATTGGCCAGTCAATATATGTATGGGTTATAAATAATACCAAAAAGAGTGCAGTCTCTTTCCATTATGCAATATACCCACTTTTGGCAGCTTTTTACATCTGGCATTGCATAAAAAAGTTGGCAATGATATTGGCCAACAGCAGTTGATGGGCCTGGCTTGTCAGAGCGGGAGACGAGTTCGAATGGTAATTGCAAGAAAGGAACAGAACAGCAACGAGTGGTGGCAAACTGGTTGGTGGCATGCGGGGCGAGTTTGTTGATATGTTTGATGTTGCCTGTTGCGACATAAATTGCAGGGCCCGAATGAATTTTGCGCACAGTTAAGCGACATTTGTTGCTGTTTCTGAAGTTTCTTGTTGTTGTTTTGCCACTCCTGCATCTGGCTGCACCTGAGAACAATGTCAGCCGGCATGGGCTATCTTTATCTCTCTCTCTCTGTCTCTATCTCTCTGTCTATCTCTATCTATCTCTCTCTCTGTATATATATATCTCCTTTTGGCTCTGGGATTTTCTTTTTTCACGCGTCGTATGTGTGCAGCAGCCAGCTTTCAATTTTTGGCATACAGCCGTGTTTCACTTATGACCCACGGCGACATTTCATCCCGCCCTGTATCTGTGCATGTCTGTCTGTCTGGCTGCCTGTCTGTCTGGCTGCCTGTCTGTCTCGCTGTCAGTCTGTAAATATGATTGCCCGAGGTGTGGCGCCTACGAGCCGAGTGCCATTGATAGCATCAGACACTCATGTCAGCCCCGCAGGCAGAGCTGGCATAAAGATAACCAAGATAAGTATGCCATATTACACAAAATTGCAGAATCCCAAGCAATTGGATTGATTCACAGAAACAACCTGACTATCGAATACCCTGTACAGGGCTTCAACTTAAGGGACTGACATAAAAAAACTACCCAACAGAAAAAGATGTCACATTATTGAAATAACGACGGAATAAACAACAGAATCTTTTCCTATTTATTAAATACAGTTTAAGCCAAATCTAGTCTATATATAATCTATATATACCTTTCTATATTATGCTGTTTATATATATATATATTGTATCGTATATATATCCTCAGGCGCTGTTTAAGGTACTGCTAAATATCACAATTGCATCTCCGAAACTTAAATTGTGTTACGAAAGTGTCATTTTAACCGCTTTGTATCACAAATAAAGTACAGAAATTTATATTTATATTAAATTTTGATCTCTTAAATAAATATTCAGAATTTTCATCAGCTTTATTTGGAAACCTATTCCTAATGAGAAGAAAACGTGACTTTTTCATAAATTTATATAAAAAAATCTTGATATCGGCTCAATAAACAGAGCACTCGTGCGAAAAAATTATGTTGCTTACATTTTTTGGGTTATTCCTTCCAAAAGGCATTCTTTCCCTAAGAAATCAATTTTTTAAAAAACTGAAATTACTTATAACCTGACTACAAACCAAAGAAGTTAAGTTTAATTTGGATTTTTAGAAAGCGCATTAAATAGCAGTCAAACTGAGAGCCACAAATGAATTTTTTTAGTTCTTATTTTTGTTTTATTTTTTACATTAATCTAAATTAATTTAATCAATTTTGTAAAGCGGTCTTTTGACTTGTGTTTTTATTTACGCTGTTTTCTCAATGACTGTGAAAATTATCTGTCCACGAATTTGTCAAAATTATCGTTGATTTGCTAAGCATGAATCGAAAACTGCTGTTTTTTTTAATGTTCATGGCAGCAACTTTTTTAAAGTTTACTAAAAACTTAAGAACATTTATAGTTTTCTCTAAGTCTAGTCAATTTTGAAATTTACATTTCTTGCAAGGTAAACATTTTTTGCGATTTTCAGCAATTTAAAATTCACATAAAATCGATCACTAATCTAATCAACAGCATGTTTAGTAAATCAATTTGGATAAATTAAAATAAGGCAACAAATGTTGGACTTGAACACTAAATGATTACATGCTATTTTTATTTTGGATCTGATTGGGTTTTTCCAAAACACTGCATTAAATGTTGAAGCAAATATTGTAATTAAATTATCAAAAAAAAAAGAAGTTTTTTCTATTTATAAATAAAAACAGAGATGCAAATGAACATATTTCAGTTAATGTAGAAGCGATAAATAATTAAAGAAATTTCGAGAGCCTTAAGAATAACAAACTCTACACTTTTAATATATTTTCAATTTTATTTTTGACTTGCAGCCATATTCTAAAAATTCAATATATTTTTGAGGTCTTGGAGATGTCTATTGTGAGTTGGGTGTGGCGTGTGCTTACCATTTAAATTCGATGTCGGCACATTGGGCATACCGCCGGCGACAATTACGCCGTTGCTGCTGAGGACGGTGTTGCCGTTAGCGATGGCGCCACCGCTGCCAGTTGCTGGTGCCGCAGACTTGATGCCACTGTTATGCTTGGCACTGCTGCTGCCGGAGGCACCAAAGCCGCTGTTGCTGCCACTGCCGACGCTGCCGTTGAGTATCTGCGGCAAGATGATCTTATTGGTGGAGTCCCCCGCTGTTGCCATGAGCACTAGGAGGGCCCCAATCAGATGCCAAGACGGCAGCAACATCAACTTGCCGTTGCCTTGCCACTTTCCCCAGCCAGGAGCACTAACGTTGGCCTCCTCGCCTGCCCCAAGTGCATCTCTCCACGCGAGCACTCCGCGAGCTGCCCAATTTAGCTTCTCTTCCCTTCCGCCACTCAAATTTGGCCGGCGGTACGATTAAATATTGTTCTTTACTTTATTTTTCTTATTTTTTTTAGCTAAGCTTTTCACACGGTCTATTTTCGTAACGTTTTTTTTTTCTTTGTTTCACATCATTTTTTACTCAGCACTTTTAAAACGTATTTATTTAAGTTCCTTTCGTGTGTGGCAAATTTTCACTGCTATAAATAAGGAAACACTTCAAAAATCATATTGGATTTAGTGTCGTTTTTTTACTAAAAGTGTTTTACTAATTTTTATACTGATCTATAGATAGATATATGTTATATATATGCTTTACTTTCTCATTATTTGCCAATTTTAAATGAGAATTTTTTAAATTAAATATAGAAATACAGATTTATTAAAATTCAAAACTTTGTGTCTCGATAAAATTGTATTTTTCTCTAAATAAATGAAATGAATTCATAAAAAATTAAAATTTATTTTTTGGAAATAACTTAACAAATTTCTTATCGATTTTGTGAAAAGTGTTGGCAACATCAATATCAATATATACGACACATATCTTAAGAAATGTAAGTTTCTAACTTAAAATTCAATCACAATGCTGAAATGTGTGCAAAAATGTGGTTTGTGCCTGACTTATATTTCAATTAACCATTTTATTATTAATTATTAATAAATTAGAATAAAAAGAAAAATAACAGTGAAAAACATTTTGATTTGCTTTATTCATGTTTTTTTTTATCATTTTGATTGAGTCCTAATTGACTATATTTATTAATTTAGAGGCAACCACTTTCATCTAATCTACACTTCTGCCACGCCTCAAACACAAACGATTAGAGCCAATAAGAAATCTACAAAATGACCGCTTAAAAAGCGAATTAAGCTCAACGATTTAATTTGAGTTTGCAGTCACATAAAAAGTGTTTGCAGCCAAGCTGAATTTATTAATTTAATTCCAAACACTTGCCAAACTCATAAAAAGTGCATAAAATTTGTTAAACCAGCTTTTTGCTACACTTTTTCTACAAATTTTGTTTGTAAATCTGTTTTTGTCTAAGCCAAAACGTCATCATGCGTGAGAGTAGAGAAAGGGGGTTGTGGGGCAGTGTCGAGGGGGTGGGGGATGCTTAATTTCATAAGCGAGTCATAAGGGAAAAAGTTTTGTGTGCGGTGGATGGATCTAAGCCCCTCCCCCGAAGGCGACATGCTTAAAAGCCATAAAAAAAAGTAAGAATGCCACAGAGAAAGTTTATCCATATTTTGTTGTGTCTGTTTCTTTTTTAATATGGGCAAATTGCCAACCACACGCATGACACACAGAATTTTTCATATTTTCGCCGAGCGCAGAGAAAGTTGTGCACGGGCGGAGCTGATTAGCTAAGTACGTTGACCACGTTAGCGAAAGCCACTGACCAACTTCAGAAAAACATAAACGAAAACATCTCTTAAATTAATTAGCCGTCATTCAACATGTGTGAGATGCGCTATCTCTGTCTTCAGCTCTATTTTTTGTCTCTTTTTAAAATTGATATTAAATTGAGCATCTCAGAATTTAGAAGAGCAACAAACATCAAATTTGGGCTATAAATTCTCATATATCAACTTTAACGAATATACAACTAAGTAAAGGGATTGATCATTAATGATGTGATATATATATATATATGTATATCATAACATATATAATAATTCCGATTCTGAATCGGTGTGAATGCGCTTCCAATTCAAACTAGAAATATTTCCTTTCAAAAGTATTTTTTAAACAAGTCCTAAGTTATATATCTAACTTGTTGCACTTCCTAGTGCGTTGATAAATATATAGTTGCATAAGTAACAGTAAAAGTAGACTTTGTTCTGCTCATGGCCAATCTTTGGCTTCTTTCGGGCCACGTTTTCGATGCTAAGAATTGGAAAGTTTCGCATTAATTTGCCACAACGAATGCAAATAGTGTGGCAAGCCTAGTGCCTGCTGCAGAGTCATTTTGTTATCTGGAAACTGGAGCAGCATTGTATCCACAAACTCGAATACCTTGTGACCAGATAACCCCGACCATATATCAATTGGCCGCCAGAGGGCGCTGCAGCCATTGCCAACAAACTAAGAGGCAAATCTTTACGACTTTTTGAGTTTCGGTCTGGCAAAAGGGTTTTCTTTCGCCTTTTTTCTGTAAATGGGCAAAAACTTTTGTGTGGCACGTGCAGCAGCAGCAGCAGCAGCAGCAGCAGCAGCAGCAGCAATGGAAACTGAAAAAATGGGCGTGGCATCTGTATGTGGAATATGGCGGCTTACCCGCCATAATATTTTGCCAAACTTTATTGAATTCCCAGGCAAATCTGCGTGGCATCTGTGAGGTTAGCCCGACCCAATCCGGCCCGGGCCTGCTCTGTAAACTGAACGCACAACTTGCTAGACAGCAAACAATTGACATGGCACAGTTAGCTGGCAGAGGTGTGGTCAGGGGGGAGGGCGGGCACAAGGGCAGAGTAGTGCATTGAAACCAAATTTATGGGCACCAAAGTCATATGGAAAAGTCGAAAATTAAGCAATTTCTGCGTGCATGCTTTCTGGCTTTTTGGTTTCTTTTCCTTATTTTTTTTTTTGGGAGGGTCTTAAGCAAATGGGAAACTTGTTATTGGGATTTACTGGGAAGTGAGCAAAAACTGCCGAAACCAGGAATAGATTGAAAGACATGCAGCTTAATAGTGTGTTACTCAAGCTGAAGAACATGTTGCCTGAAGTTTAACTAAAATCTCTTGAGGCTGGGAGCAGCATATTGCAGTAGAAGTTACGAGTCGAAGTTAGTATTAAACTAACTTAGTCGATCAATAATATAATCTAAAGCAATAAAAGTGAAACAATATAATTAGTAAGAATAGAGAGAAGTGATTGCTGAATCAGAGATCAGAACTCATTCTTTGATGAACAGATGCCAGTAGAAAAGTCTGACTTAGTTATGGAATAATGTATTCATGGGTATAGTAAAAATGTTTTATATACATTCATAAGTTTAAGCAATCAATTCAATGCACTAAAGATACTTCGGAATGTTTTTCAAAATTTTATTGTATGGAATAAACATTCAAACTGAAGACTGTTACCTGAAAAAGTATGCCATGGATATTACAAGCATTTAAACCGAAAATGGGCTTTGCCGTTTGAGTTGAAAACTATAACATATATGAATATATATGATAACCTTAGGCAAACTAGTATTCATAACCAACACAGACAACATCATGTTTACAAAATGTAGAAGAAGAATTAATTGAAATCAGATGTCGTACTTTATATATATTGGAGAGGCAGTTACTCGTTTCTCAGACCTTAAATTCATAGATAGCGTAGGGCATTTCAAACTACAATTAATTTTATTAAATTATAAAAAAAATAAATTAGGTTAACTTATGATTCAATTGATTTGGCAGCAAAAAACATATTTAAATTACAAAAAGGGGTCATCAAACAGTAAGCAAGTAAATATTCTGAATATTTTATAAATATATTTAAATTATAAAAAGTGTCATCAAACAGTGAGCAAACAAAAATTCTGAATATTTTAAACCGCACAATAACACAATTAATACAAAAGACATTGACAACTTAATTAAATTAAGTACTCATTGTAATTCAACTCGATCGAAGCATTATTATTATTATTTTATTTAAATCTCTTGTGACTGGCGCAATAATTTGTTAGTTGGAAATATGTATTGCATTAATAATAAATAAATAATATTAATTAATAATAATTTCTGAAAATAACCAAATATCTAATGAATGAAGTCAACTTATTGATATGGGCCTAGTAAAAGTGTATATATTCAGAAATGATACCCTAAATTATTTATTAGTTCATTGACAACATAAATCAAAGCAAAATTCTGTATCATTTAATATATGTATATGGTCTATATAATAAGCAAATACAAATTGAAAATAAAATGTACAATGTATTGTTTGACCTACACTATCATTATATTATGTTGAAGAGTTTATAAACTCGTAAAAATGGATTCAATTTCAACGCTATTCTCTTCATAAAACACTGTAGGCAATTTGGTTTAATTAACTGGATGTTAGCTTGAGTCATTGTTTTGCAATCAAAGCCGAGTTTTTCCCATGCTCATCAGAAATGCAAAGGACAATCAAATCAGTCCATCGACTGACCCCAAACTCAAATTGAAATAAAATAAAGCCAGGTGGGAGGAGAGGGAGAACTCGGCACTGCCACCTAGACAAAACCAGATATGTGACCAATTAGCGCCAAAATGCTGAAGGACCATCCAAAGGATGTCAACTTGGCAAGTCACTGAGCTAGACAAAAAATGGATTCAGAGAAGGCAAACAGAAAAGCGATTGTCGCATTGGCTGACATTAGTTAGTCAGGCCAGGCACACGTTCTTCTTGCCGCACTCTTTTTTGCCAGCCTAATTAAACGAATGTGTCACACACATGCGACCAGAATGTTGAACAGATGAGTGACAAGTAACCGCAATATATTTAAAGATATATATACATATATCTTTAAAGAGATTCTCAATCAGCTTAAATTGTAAACAAGGGCGCCGAAAGAAAAATGAAATAATGATAATAATAAGCTGGGGCAGCTGTGGTCCGCATATAAAATCACCAGCCTAAGTATGGTACATCCCCTACTGCCACCACCCACAACCCACCCATTTTTTTTTTAACATATTTATATTTGTTTTTGGCCTAAGCCACAGTCGCTAAATGCTGACAGCTTTTGGCTTTCAGCGCTGCGACATTTGCTGCGGGTAATAGAATCTGTCGGTTAAAGGGGCCCAGGGGGATGGGGCGAAGGGGGCTGGGCGAGGTCGAGGATAACACAAAGTTCATTGTTGTCCTGCCATGTTTACAATGAAAAGCCGCCGTAGAACAAATTATCATTTGCCAAAGTGTGCTCTACTTTAATGTGGTTCCAACGCGACGAGTATTTCAGGTGTCCGCAAATATTTTGGGACTTTGGGCAGCTGCCCTCAATGAAAACAATTCGTTAAAGCCATAATGAATAAGCTGATTTGAAAAATATTACAGCTGTTTTTTGCTTTCAATATTTTTATGTGTCTTTCTTTTAAATACCCAATTTTCCATAGCTCAGATAGAGAACCAATCGAAGTATACATTGAGCAGGGAAATACTTTTATTGATGGATGGACCGGCAAATTCCTTTAACTAAATTCTTTATTAACAACAAACCGAAACAAATTTAGCTTCCGCATCCAATTGTGGTGTGTAAAGTATAAAAATTCAGGTAATGATTCCACGTAATTAACTTTAGTAGAACATTAAAGAGCCGATTGAAATTGATAAAAGTATTATCGCAGTGTAATTAAGCCAAAAGTTGAAAAGTTTTAACCATAAGCGATTTGCTTCCCAGGAAAAAAAAAACTATTTTTTGAGATAACAAAATTTGGCCTACATTTGTTGTCTTTATTTTACTATCTTTGGTGAAAACAAAGTTGCGAAAACAACTGAAAACCCAACATTGACCGTAATTTTTCGTGTCATATTTATAATTGTTTTTAAAATAAATTTATATATGCAAACGATATAACAATTTAATTTTTTATTATTAGATTTGGATTTTATCGAGAATATAATTGTTGAGTTTCATTTTTTGTTTAATTACTTGAAAGTATATTTATATAAATGTATATTTATTTGATTTCCCTCTCCTGACTGACTGAAACAAGCCTCTTAAATCGTAAACTGATTAAGACAAATAAAAGACACTCCTTACAAATGGCTGTCAATTTGTAGTTGGTAGCAACTGGCATATCAATGCCAATGATGCCGATGCCGATGCCGACAGATTCTCGAATATCGATAAAAAAAATACAAAAGCAGCTATTGTGCCCCATTGAGTTGCATCAATAACATTTCACCCAACGCCCCCGTTCCCCGCTCAACAAAACAAATTCGCACAATTTGTCGCAGTGTTCAAAAGGCAATCCGGCAATCGCACCAAAAGTTCTGCCCCTGCATTCTCCTCAACCTCCTTCTCCTGCTCATCATCATCATCATCATCATCATCAGCATCAGACTGGCAGGCAATGGCATCATATTTTTGCAATTTGTTTGCTTTGCTCTGCACATTTTGTAAATTCGTTACGTCAAAAGAGAGACGCAAAAACTAAAGCTCAGCACACAAGAGTCGCAAAACCAAAGAGAAAACAATAAGCTCCAATGGACGCTGGGTGTAAAAAAACTTTTTCTTCCTCTTTTCGTTTTTGTGCGTGGCGCCATCTGCCATTGATCTGCATTGATGCCAACAGAGACACACACACGCCTATGCATATACGCATACAAATAGACAAACACACAGAGACTACATTACGTATGCAGTTGAAGCTGATTGCTGCGACTGAGCTCTCTTTGTGTGTGCTCATTTGATGCAGCTCTCTTTGTGTGCGGGAGTGAGTGTGTGTGTGTCTCTTTGTTTGTGTTGGTTTAATGTATTTTTAAGCTAAATTCTATGTTTATATTTGCTTTGCTGTTTTCGTATGTGTTCTGCAGTTGCACTTCTCTCTCTCTCTCTCTCTCAAACTCCCAACTTCATGTGTGTGTGTGCGTGGGGGAGTACGGTAAGGCTTGAAGTTAAGTCTCCATTTAACTTTGGTTTATTCATTTAGAAATACGCTCATAAGTTTCTCTCAAGTTTTCTCTGCTTGTTGTTGCTCTTCTGATTGCTGTTGTTGCCGTTGCAGTTGTTGTTGTTGCTGTTTGCTTTTATGGCATGAAATGTGCATTAGCTGAGAGAACAGTTAATTGTTTGCACATGCAAAGCACGCAAAACACACCAAAAGAATTTTGTAGTGTTGACAAATTTCATGTTAGTGTTGAGCTTTGATTCGATTGAAGCTTCTTCTTGTTTTTTCTTAAAAAAAATAGGTGTTGTTTTGCATATTTTACTTAACTCAAAATTAAGCTAGTTTTGTATTTTCAAATGCTACTTTAATTCAAATGCCAGTTTAATTCTTGCAAATATATCACAACATTTACTATTTAAAAGTGTGCTGAAAACTGGCATGAAACGGTTTAGTTTTTATCCGATCGATATATATATTTTTTAGCTGTGCCCCAAGAGGCAGTAAATGGGGATTACAATTTCTTTAAAATTGTATACTCCATAAACATATCAGAAAAACATAATTCTAAGCTTTTGAAAATTTGGGATCCTCCTCTTGGTTCTTAACGAGAGCAAAGATCCTTGAATATTACTTAAAATAATTGTATAAGACTGTATTATTTTATTGCAATCAGCAGTCAATGATCAATCATTTATTAATCATATATATTTATCATTAATCAAAAACAAAGCGGGAATATCATTGCTTATCACTATTTATCAACAACTAATAAAAAATGCTCAAATCTGTAACCTAAAGGCATAATTATCCTCTTGGTTCATTACGAGGGGCCTAGTATTTTATTTGAAATAATTGTTCAACATTTTTTTAAAAAACTTTTTTCTAAGCGTAAAGTAGACATAAAACAGATTATTCACTTAGTATTTATATTTTTATATTGTTTTTAACCTTAGCAAAAAGTTTAAGGCTGAATGTTGTATTTATTCATTCGTAGTTTCTTAATTTCAACTCAAATCACAAACACAACACTTTCGAAAGAAGAGTCAGTTAAAACAGTCAAAAGACGAGATTTCGTTAAAGGATCCTCCGGCAAGTGAATGCGACTTACAACTCGGCGCGTCCGCTTCGTGCAGAATCCGTAGCGAAACTGATTCGTCGACAGACGCAATACGCACACAACACACTAAGCCGGCTGTCGTACTACAACAACAACAGCAGCAGCAGCAACAACAACGAGAAGAAAATGTCATAGGCAAAGACCAACGGGAAAAAAAATAACCGACGAATGGGCGAGAGAAAAAAAAATAGCACGTAAGCGGCGCCATGGCAAACGAATGATAACAGGCCAAAAGCCGAGTGCGCCGAACACACGAAGTGGCTTCGGCTGGCATCGTATGAAACGCTGTTCGTTGTGGTTGCTGTTGTTGCTATTGTTGTGATAGCCGGCACAAGCCGTGTCGTGTCGGTCGGCTTGTAGTCTGCGTGCAACCGCAACCGCAACAACAGACCGCAAAACACGCGACAAAAATGTTAACTGAGCTCCCATACCAAACCATACCGCATAACATACCGCTCACCAGCCAACACCGCCCCGGTCACCCAAAAAACACACCGTTACTATTCTACATGGCATGTAAATGACTTCCGGACTGTTGAGTGCCGATGCTTTCATTGGTTTGGGTTTGAGTTGTGAGTGCTTGCGCCCGGTGTGCTTCGAACCCAAACCAGTGCCAACTTGCAACATGTTGACATGTGACTGGTCAGCTCTGTTACTATTTGGGCCAGAACATTTGGCTATTTGTCCATTTTCGGTTTAATTGAATGAATGCAAATAAAAAAAAAACTAAAAAATTCAACAAAGTTCGTCTGATTTTGCATCTCTGCATATAATGCATTTAATTAAGCAAGTTAATTAATTTCATTTATTTGCATTTTATTTCATTTCTCCTCTTGTGTGTGGTCGACAGTAAAATTCATTTAATATGCCCTTCGGGTGGCAAATTTGAAAATAATTGTTAGTGCTCGAAGCTAATAAAATTAAAATAATTGGTTGTCAAAAGGCTCTCTGAAATTGTAATGTTGATTTTTCAAAATATTTCATATTTATTTAATTTAAGTTGTGCATTTTTAATTTCAACTAAACATTTACTTTTATTTGAAATATTAAATAAATTTTATCTGACACATATACATTTTTATTATTAATTTGACATTATTTAAATTATACATTTTATTTTAATTTTCATATTTTTAATTTTAAATTAAAGCGTGTGTTTTTCAAATGCGGCTTAATTGAAATTTAATTATTTAAATTTTCATAAATGAAAATGCAAGGAAATTTATGTACCAAAATTGTTAATGTAATTATTAATTATATTTATATTAGTTTTTAAGATTAACATTATTTTTCGCTAATTTAATTAAATTGAACGAGAAATTATATAGTATCCTTATGTTTTATACAATATTTATTTCGAATATTGTTTTGGTGATATATTTCTGCATAGTACAAATATTTTGCATCCTGGAGCCAAATGTTATTTTTTTTATTATATAAAAGTATATACAATGTAAAAAAAAATTAAGACGTGATTTGGAGAATGCAAGAGAATTATTTTCAATATTCATATGCTTATTCATATCAATGTCAATATCCACATATGTATATAGTAAAGACTTCTGAGACCAATCCCGAAAATAACAGCGACGATCCGTAGGAACAACATCGATGTACCATTATCATTATATGCGTAATATTATTAACTGTTATAATAAAACCCCGAAATGTGTAAATCTAATCTCTCCGTATAAACATCGATTTTGTAATTTTCTATTTCCTGCAATTTTCTTTTTAGATTTGTCTAAAACACAAGCTAATTTTGTGCTTCATCTTAATTGAGTTGCTGCCACAAAGTGTGCTCAGCTTAAGTTTTATGTGGCAAACTTTAAAACCTGAATTCCTCAGACAATCGCCAGCTGTCGTTGAACTGAGGATATATCAGCAAGGACAGGAAGGAGCAGCATACGAAGAAGATGAAGAAGAGGGGGAAATAGGAAGGAAAAAAAAACAGAAGGAATTCATCGGAGTTGGGAGGGGAACAAACTAAATAACAAGCTTAATGAACTCTTTCAAATCACAGGCATCGCTCAATGCCAACAACATTAAAACTGACAAGGCTAGACATACCCATTAAGGAGTGGGGGAGGCGGTGAGGCAGGAGGTGGCTGTGGGTGGGAGTTGGGACAGTCAAAGATGAGAAAACGTGCCACATTCAACAACAACAACAACAAACAAAACAAAATGAAGAAACTCAGTCGCCACTTGGCATCTTCATTATGTAAGGCGTTTTCCCAAGGGAAGGGGGTAGGGTGTGGGTTGGGTTTCATCATGTGTGGGCGTGGCATGCTGCCGACTGTTGCGTCTGCTGTGTATGGTGTGTGTGTGCAGCATGCGGCGCAGAGGCCACAAAGGTCGTTGCAACACATTTTGTTGTTGCTATTGTGACGCCAAAAGTCAAGTGTGTATGGAATGACCAGCAGAGGAGAGGGTAGGGCTGGCAGACGGGAGGGCTGGCAGAGGGGAGGGCTGGCAGAGGGGAGGGGTGGCAGAGTGGAGGGGAGAGGGTGCTCTGATTGGGGGCAGCTCCTTTGCTGGCCATTACAACATTTTGTTGGCTGCTTTGTTAAGTTGTTTGGCCCTGCCAAAAAAAATAAAGTTGTTTCTCTACACCCTTGCAAAAGGTATTTGAACTTTGACACACCAAGAAGAATTGCCAGGTGCCAGGTGCCAGGTGAGCCCGACATTTCTGACTTTCCGCAACATTCTCAACATTCCGCTATTCCATTAAGATTGTGCTCTGACGTCATTGTGAAATTAATTATCAAGAAGCAAATTTAAAAATTAAAAACGCTTTCGAAATAAAGCATAATAAATTATAAAAAAATTAATCACATTAATTTAATTATAATTGTATTTTTAAATATATTGAAATATTGAATATTTGTGACACTGATATTGGCATACTTTTTCCAATATCGATACGAAATTCAATAAATAATCACAGAAAAATGCACAACATAATGTTGAATGTTGCATGTGCTGAATGTTGTACCTTATTTTATCTTGTTTATATGTATATATCTATCTATATCTTGTTTATGTTTCTATTATATTCTACATACATTCCAGAATATTATAAATCAAGACAAATCAGGTTCAAAATCAAAAGGGAAAAATCTCGAACCCTTTTAAGATATATGTATAATCCTGATCAGAAGTCGTGTCTTTAGGCTCATCTGTCTGCTTTCCAATCAAATCTTAAATCCAGTTGGACTCTGTTTTGATAGGGTATTTTATCTTCTTGTTTGCTTTTCTGTTCATTTTTTTTTTTGGCAGCCTCTTTGTATTTTTCACGCCTTGTTGAAAGTTTTACTTTTCGTTGATGTTTTTGTTGTTGTTTTGATTTTGCTTCGACAATGAAAATTTTGACTGCTGATTGTTTGGTGTTCAATTTTATTCTTCCGGTTCAGCATGGCTATTGTTGCTGCTGTTGGCTTAAAGCAGACGCCGCCTAGAAAAAATTCAGTTAGTAGACTTGTGGAAAAAATGAAAATAAACTTGCAGGAAATTGAAAATGGAAAGTTTTTTGTTTTGCAGTTGTGCTTCGACTTTTGCAACTTTATATAAAACTTCTTATTCTCTCTCTCTCTCTCTCTCTCTCTCTCTCTCGCTGTCTGTCTCCCTCTCTTCGTCTCTCTCGAACACTTGTGTGCTGCTCTTAAATATGTGTCTAGTCGCAGCTTTCAGCAAATCAGGTAAAATAGTTTGGGGAATCGCATTGTTCGCGCTGGCAAACTTTTGTTCAGCAATATAAAGATTTATGCGGCAGATATTCAAGTTACTTTGTGCCACAAAAAAAAAATACATAAATAAATAAAAAAAAACAGAAGTAAAACCCGAGATTCCTCAGTTGTATGAGTAAGTAGTATTTGAGTGAATGAAGCGAAATAGAAACTAAAAGCATAAAATAAGTATAGACATAATTTGTACAACTGATAAAAGTATTATTAGTAATAATATTTGTTATAAATTTATTTAAGTTGCACAAAGTATTCTGCATTGATTTCACCTTTTATGCTTTATCTGTCTATGAAAGAGAAACATTTTGAATATTTAAACAACTTGCATTTGATGTTGAACAATGATGCAGAAAATGTTTGATTTGAATTGTTCTGCTTCACATATTTGATTGTCTACATAAAATATAAATTAAAACAAGAACAGTCGATAAAAATATTATTAATTTATAACAAATTTTAGTCTTCAATTTGGTAAATTATATAAGAAAGAAATATTTGTTTACATATCAATTTAAAACGGAGTTGTTTGCATTTCTCAAATGAATTTTTGAGTTCAAAATAAATATAAAAAAACACTTTCAGTTGCACCACTTAAATATAACTTAATTGCGAAAATGTGATGCAAGTTGCAAGTATCTCTGGCATATGAAAGAAAGCCTCTCAAAAAACTCGCATATTTGCTGTAATAACAAAAAAAAGAAAGAAAAAATCAAATTTCGCTGCATTTTCTTCAGCAATTCTCAGAGTCAAGCTGCCGTGCAATGCATGTGCCACACTTGTACTCTTCCTCTACTACTTGCCACTGACAGCTGCACTTACGCAATGCTACGCATAACTGCACCACAACATTCCCATCAGGCAACCGACAAATAAAAATAAAAAGCAAACGTGTTTTTTTTTGCAACGAATTTAATAAAATGACATGACGAAAATTGGCAGCATCGAAAATATACAGCTGTAGCGGTTTTTTTTTTTTGTTGCAAAGAGGTTGGCAGTGCCACGGCCCCGCAGTGGGCACATTGCATAACACATCCGGGCGAAGCCGGGCGTAAAATGATGCTTTTAAAAGTAAAGTGAAATTGTGATTAGAATGTGTTTTGTCATTCAACAAAATTTGCATTGCCACAAAAAGGTGGGCAACGCTTTATTTGGCGTCGTGACTAAGCGTTTTGGGGCAAGATTGAGTTGCGCGGCGCCTGAAAGTATGCAACCGCATTTCAGCGGCTAATAACTCAATAAAAGAATCAACCCAACCCATCACACCCCATCACACCCCCACGCGCCACGTGTCAGCAGCTCAGTTCCTCGGCAGCTAAGCCGATTTCCGCTTGTTTGCCACGCAATTACAATTTGTCAGCTTGCGGCTCAGGTTGTCTCTTGGCCTTGTCGACTGCCAACTGCCAACTGCCAAGTGCGGCGCATATATATCAAATGCCTAATTAGGGATTATGGCGGATACAACACAACACAAAGGACACAAAAGACTTAAGGCGGAGGCAGCGTCAAATTGACACTTTGTCCGTCAGTATCTGAGACTTCACTTTGCCAATTGCCAAATTGTCAAAGCCTATCAAATTTCCGATTTTAGCCATAACTCATAAACCGCTTTCGCAATGCAAATTAGCCTTAGAATCACAAATTGATTGCTGAAATTGCTAACTCTGATTGTTAAATGAAGTCGTTTTATTTGTTTACAAATGTAACTTTATTAAATTTGTCATATTATTTATTTGTGACAAGCCTAGTTAGACCGATTTGAAATTGTGAAAATCGTCTTACTATTTGTTAAAAATAAGTATTATTTCAAACAATCAAATTTATTTTCTTAATTCAAGTGCAGACTTGAACTCAATTTAAATGAAGTTTGGAAATCTTCTTCAGAGTGTTTTTATATAATCCATATAATCTATTTATTTGAACATTGAATTTTTCGTTTCAAGTCTTTATTTATATTTAGGGCATGACTATGCATGTTTTACACATTTATACTTTTTGAAAAGGTAATTTTTTTTACCTTTAATGTATCATTTAAATAAGTAGTTTTCGAAGTTTTAATTATAATTGTAGACAGCATTTTTTTTGTTGCTTTTAGTATTATTTACTAAACATTTCTGATACTTGAAATAGATTATATTTTCAATTATATTTTAATTTTTTCAAAAGTAGTAATTTTACTGCTAATTGAACTAATGACCCTTTATAGAAATAGAAGTCGAAACAATAATTTTTTAATTTGCACTGTTTTCCCTTTGCTTGAAATATAGTTTCTAATAAAAGAAAATATTTCTGAAAAATATAAAAAAAAGATTTATAATTTTGTTGTCCTTATTTATATTCTTTTTTTAAAGAAACTATTTTTTTTTTTAGTTTTCAGATCGATTTTCATTTAATTTTCCTACTCATTATTAGTTAAAGTTGTTTGTAAAGTATTAACTTGCTACGACTTTCAAGAATTGGCTAGTTGGAAAATTTGGTCTTATCATGATTAGCGATTGTATTGCAAGTTTAAAGTTGGGCGAGTCGCCTGAGAGGCGCCTAATGAGCACACGTAGGCATCTTGTCCTGCGGTGACCATAAATAACGCAAGGCGCATTTGTCATACGACCCTGGCGTGGTCCTGCCCCGGCCAGAAGTCGAACTGCAGTTGTGGCCCTGGCCCCAACGTGTTGTTGGGCAGTAAATCAGCTCATTAGTTAAGTTGGCAGAAATCCCCCCTCAGCCTCGTCCCCTTTCCACTGTTACCTGACACGTGCCCTCTGCTTTTTGCTTGCTGCCAGGACTGCCAGGACTGCCAGGACTGCCAGGTCTGCTCGTTAAGCTTCGTTTAATCAAAACAAAAGTTGGCTGGCATGAAAAATGGCCAATAGGCCCGGCCGAAAGTTGCTAAAATGCCGCTTTGAATGCTAATAAATCTCATTTGGAGGCTTAAACTTAACCTTTGCCATTGCCAAACATAATTTAAGGCAGGCCAAAATCAATGCAAGAGCAACTTGTCTACAAGTGTCCATGTGATCATTTTATTTAGTGTTAATGCTCCACTCGAGTCTCGCCAATTCTTTTGGCTGCCAAGGGTCTTATGGGAGGTGTGTGTGTGTGTGTGTGCGAGTGTGTGTGTATGCGAGTGTGTGTGTGAGTCAATGGCTCGTGCGGGGTTATGATCTCGTGCTGATTGGTTGAGCCAGGAATTCATTCCACCCTATTCCCTTTACAGTTGATCAGCGCCAGCGAGCTTAAGCCAAACTTTATTCTGACAAATACCTAACAAAAAAAAAAAACAAAAGAAAAAAGAAAACAGTAAAAAGTAAAAAGAGAAGAAAGAGAAAAAGGAGGCAAACACCTGAAGGCCAAAGGCGTTGCTCGAAAGTTTCAGCAACGCGGGAAACTTCGCTGTCGAACAATAATAATTCAGGAAATAGCCCAAAGGAGCTGCAAAAAACCAAAAACAACAATTGGAACAAATAAAATAGATCTAGATAGGTAGAGTGTGTGACTGCTAGATACCCTGTAGAAGTTGTTAAACAGAAAAACTAAAAAAGTGTTGCAATACGGGGGCATAAAATGAGAAAATATAAGCAAAATATTGCTCAGCACAAAAGCACGAATTTTAAACGAAGATATATAAATAAATATATAGCTGACTAACTATACAGTTATATATATATACCTATAAGGATGGATCGATTCATATATAGAAGCTACAAATACATATAGGCATTATAGCAAATCCTTCTGGAACATTCGTCACTCTGCTTTCCGCCTGGCAATTCGAGTCAATGAATAAGGCAAAAGTTAAGATCGATTCATATTTAAACTAACAAGATTGACTTCCGTTATAATGCATTTTTTCATGTATTCTGGTTGGAAATTTATCTTACCAGAATACAATTAGAATTCTGATATATCTCTGGGATGCCTCTTTACTTTTTGTAACTTTGCTTTCCGATCTACATTTTTTTCTCACTATCTTTATCTCTGCCTTCTTAACTTTTAAGTCTTAATTTTTAGTTTTCCTTATTAACAATTTTATTTGGGTTTCCTAAATCCCCTAGATTTATTTAAGTTCTGTTGATTTCATTTCTAATTTTAATTTAATTACCAACTTTTAATTTGTAACTTTAATTTTAATTTTAATGAAAAATTGTGTTATTTTTAACAAACTTTTAGAATATTAGAAATAAATTGAAAATAAATAACAAATAAATAACAAATAAATAATAAATAAAGGCAAACAAAAATGAATATGGGATGTATAGTTCTGTATACCTTACCATTCTGCTCGTTGTGTACACAGGGTATTTTAGCAGCACCACCACTTGCAGCAGCGACCTTAACGAGGGGCTAACAATATCTGACTCGACTCGCAGGTATGCCGGCTATAATGACGTCAAACTTGGCAGCACTTTTACTCATATTGTTGCCGTTAGCCTGGCATCCCGTTAGCTCAACTTGCCACTGTTACCTTGCCTCAGCCCCACTATGAGTATGATAATGATAATGATGATAATGGACAAGCGTGGACCGCTGGCTTCTTGATGACTTGCAGCTACTCCAAGCGCGCTAATCTTAATTACTTTTGTTTAATTACTTTGACGTTTTGGCCCTGCCCCTGCACCTGCCACAGCCTCAGTACTCGGCCCTCCTGTGACCGAGTTGCCGGGCGCCTGGAGCTATGCAACGGCTTTTCTTCTTTTAAAATAAATAATGTTTACTTATTATTTTGAGGGGGCGCAAAGTTTACGCAGTTAACAAAAGCTTTGTGTACCTTTTTTTCGTTCCACTGCTGCGGAAAAACCGAAACCGTTACACAAATAAAGGCGGCATGCTTTTAGGCGCTTTTCCAGCTTTTCCAGCACGGCACACATTTTATTTTTGTAAACTAATTTAGTGATTAAAATCTGCGAAGCAGCTGCTTCTGCCTTCGTGCACCTCAATCGCCAGAGGCTGCCACCTCACATTCCCTATTCCCTCGGCTCCTCCCCTCACTCCCCCTCCCCTCACTCCCTCCATCCTAGCCAATTAACATAATAATGTTGATTTTTATTGCTTGCCAAAAAGTTTTGTCATTGACTCGGCCAATGCCTAATTAGGGCGTGAACCAACTTGACTTTCTAGCCTCTATGCAAATTTGCTGGCCATTTAAAGTGCTGTCAGCTGAATCTTGCCATCCGGCCGATAAAGCCTGGCCTTGCATTATATAGGCCATCAAATTGTTTGATGGCTCACTGAGCTCCTCAAAATAGGCACTAAAATTGCTACAACCTAAAATTTGAGTGCTGCAAAATATTTTATTGAAGCCAATGAAAATCAAAAGCCACAAGCTTAGACACACATTGCGGACTTTCGAATACCAATAACTAATTGCGGAAAAACTAAACAGGACATTCTGAATGCTCTACAGTAAAAGTTTAAAGGACACTCTGAGTGAATTGCATCATTGATGTGGTCTGCTTGGATCATTTGGAGTACTTTGAAGCAATTATGGAACTATAAGTAGCTTCATGTAACAGTCACAAAGTAATCGTTTTTTTAGTAGTTTTTTAACCAGCTTCTTTTTGGAAGAAAGCATATTTCTAAAAGGGAACGTTACATCTGTCGAAAATACGGGATATCTTTGCGATTTTTTCAGCGCCCATTATTGGAAATGAAATACAAATGGAAATTCAAGGGAAAAATAATTCTGGCCTATTTGAATATTTCTGTAATGATTGATTTATGTGTAAGTAATCAGGGCTTCAAATTAAATGGGTTTCTAAAGGAACTAAGTAATTTCGATTGAAATCAAAAGCAAGTTTAAGAATTTCATTACAAAAAATGTAAAAAATGTAATTTTGTAAGTTTTTTATTTGGTAACTGAATATTAATTGAGTTTATAATTTACATTCCTCAAATCTCAATATTCGACTATATTTCAAATAACTATAACATATTTTCTAACATTTAACACAAGTTTGTATATCAAAAAAAGTTAGCAGGTATTAAATAAAGTCAGTTTGAATGCACAACTGAAGAACATTTTTGATCAATTTGGTAGCAAAAAGAATTACTAATTGTATTATTAATAGATAAAATACCAATATTCTTTTTAGGGGTCAATTGCAAGTTGTTCATGGTTGCCTGCTGATGCCGCATTTGAGTCTGTGACATTTCAGGGGCTATCAGCCACAAAAACAGGCACAAAATCCCAAACTACTCGTCATTTGAAGCGCCCTGAAAAGTAAGCTATAAATGTTAAGGCCCAGCAATTGCGGCATCCCACAAGCTGGCTTATAAGGTGGTTAAAAGCAAAGAGCCAGCTCCAAGTAAAAGACGTGATGTTGCAAAAGATGAGTGTGTAGGTGTGTGGGTGTGTCTGTATATATGTATATGCGTGTGTGCTTGTGTGTGTATGTCAGTCAGTAAAGCGTGAAACTGAGCCCAGACAGATTGGACTGCAGCTGTTTCAAAGGTGTTGAAGCAATGTGCGATTGTGTGTCTGTATGTGTGTGTGTGTGTGTCTGGCTGAGTGTGAGTGTGTCTAAAACTTTATAAGATTTGCCACAATGATAATGCTGAAAAGGACAAAGACGCAACTAAAGCGTAGACACAAGATTTTCAACGCTCTTTTACACTTACATATTTAATGCGCATTTTCCGTTTTGTATTCTTATAAAATATAAATAAAATAGTATTAAAACTTTAAGGAGATACTACTTATAGACGTATAACGGCATTTTCTGCTGCTTAATTAAATACACATTTTTAATAAATATCTCTAAAAATGATATAAGTGAAAGCCAGATGAGACTGAAATATTATTGTCGGTATTCCATTGATTTTCTTTTTAATATAATATATTTTATTGGAAGTTTTTTGTTCACTTAAGCTAAAATATTATATTTAATTTAATTTAATTTATTTCTTACTATTAATGTTTAATTGTTAAGGATTAATTGTGCAGGGTTCCCAAATTTAACTTAAATTAAGGCATTCAGTTTTTGCTCAACATTATTTAGAGTGGATTTCGGGCACAGCGCTCAATTAGAAATGGCATAAAAAAGTACATAAAAATTAGGAGTTTACAAAAGAATCTTAATTATTACTAATTAAAGTGAATTTTTTTGTTTTCTAATTGTGATTTATTTAATCTGTGTGAGTTGCCAAGAAACAGCCATAAGTATTTGGATGAGTGCCGAATTTGCTGATGATTAAGTTGAGCTGCTTCCATTTAAAATACTTCAATTCAACTTTCTCACAAAAATTATTTAAATTATTTTACTAATTATAATAAATTGTCACTTTCAGAAGCCTGGGCTTGGAGCAGGCGCTTGCTGTTTGAACATACATTTTGGAAATGATTTTGAAAACTTAGCCAAATTCCAAAACAAAAATAAAAAAATCACCAAAAATAATACGAGCGCAAAGCAAGGAGGCATATTCAATTTGACCGTTGGAAATGGTTTCCCCGCCCTCGATAGTGGCCACAACGCTGCTGCAGATCTGCGGCGTCTCGCTGTTCATCCGGCAGCCGGCGGAGGCGCAGTGCTCGCCAGCACCCGGCCAGGCCAGGTGGCTGTTCGGACTGTGTTTGGTGCTGCTGCTGTGGAGGTGCGAGCTGTTGCCCAAACGCTATGCGAGCGTCTATCCACGCGTCCACACCTGCGTGGAGCTGCTGGGCAGCGTGTTCGTCTCGGAGCTGGCCATGCTGATCGGCTGGTGCAGCTACGAGCGACTGGTCCACCAGCTGAGCCATCTGCTCTGCCTGAGCCTGTGCGTGAACTGTCGCTGGTGCGAGTACTTCACGCTGGGCATGCTGACGCTGCTGCCCCCGGGACTGCTGCTGTTCGCCCTGGCGCCGGCCCAGTGGCGTGAGTTTCTGGTGCAGCTGCTGTGGCAGCTGCCTCGCCCGGAGGCAGACGATTGCCTGCTGTCGTGTGCCCGCGAGCTGTGCAACTATGCGCGCGGTCTGCTCTGTTTCTGTAAGCTGAGGCGCGAGGATCGGCTGCGTGCTCTGCGCTTGTTCCAGCTGCAGGCGGAGCGAAGCAGCCCCAGGCACGAGGAGCGACAGCCATAAATGGAGTCAAAATCCGACCCGGAGTCGGAGTCGTAAATTGTTTATTATGCACACAAATTTATGCCAACATCTGTTGTTGTTAGTATCCTGCTGCCCACCACAATTCCCAGTGTTTTCTTTGGCTTCAAGGGGGGAAGAGGGGTTTTTGTTGTTGTTGTTTTCACTTTGCTCTGCTCGGCTGTGTTTTTTTTTTTTTTTTTTTGTTGCCAACTTTGCTGTTTGTTTTTAATTTTTTGCTCGAGCTGCTGCTGCTGCTACTTCTCTCTCTCTCCATCTTAACTTGGCTCTGTTATCCGTTGGCCATTTTAATTTTCGTTTGCTGTCGTCGCCATGTTAGCCACAATTGATTTGCCGTAAATTGTATTTTTAATCTGCCGACAGGCGTTTCACATTGTTACCTTCAATTCGCCTGTTGTTGTTTTGCCCTTACTATTCCGTCCCATTCTATTTGTATTTGTTTTCGTTTATTTTTCCTTCCGATTGTGGTCTTAATGGGTGTGCCAGCTTGTTATTTATTCATTAGCCGACGCACTGCAACCAGATAAGAATGTGTTGGAGCAATTGCCAAAACGATTTCGACTCAATTTCCAAAATTTCGCAAAAGCAAATCAGTGAGAAATAACCAAAGAAAATTACTAAATTAAAATCTAAATTAAACAAATAATAAAATATATAAAATATGCAATAACAATTTAATTATAATTCCAAGAACGATTCGCTTGTTTCTATAAGAGATATTTGTTTCGAAATTTATGATTTCTTTTCCAACAGTTTTGACACTTTTCTTCTATTATATTTATTAGACATACTCCACACAACATTGCAATGCCATTAAAAAATACATTCAAAATGTTGTGAATTAATTTTAATGAATTTATTTAAACTTCAAACAACTTCTGAGCATTTTTCAAAATTTGTTTATATTACGAAATGTTTAACATATTTTTAATTTCTTCAGTTTAAAGCTGAAAGAGTTAATCTTAAATGTTATATATAAAATTTAATTGCTTAATGTTTGTTGACTTCTTTTTTATAATTTAAATATGTATTTCGGGGGCTCCGAATTTTTTTTATATATATGTTATATAAAAAAATATATTCTGATATGCATCGAAGTTTATAAGAAATAAAAAACAATTGACCTGCGGCCAGCGAAAAACATTTATATAATTTTTAGTTCAATTTAATTTATTTACTTCCTACATTTCGTTTCGTCGACTGATTTCAATCGACAATAAATAAATTAAAATCACTTTTCAATTAAATAGAAAACTTATTTTCGCCGCTAGTTAAAGCACTCGAATGTGTTTCGCCAAAGCGAATTCAATTGAATATTTTTATCTTGAGTTTGATTGGAAATATTCAACATATTCGGCTGCAAAAACCAGTTGAAAAAACTGGGCGAAAACGTTTCGTGAACCACTCAACTGTGCGATAAGAAAACACATCTGTATTTATTTTGTAGATTTGAAAGAGATCGATTTAATTGCAAATTGAGAGCCAGCAGACATCAAAAGGCGGCCATCGAAAAACAATGCAGAACAACATTATTTTTAGGTGATGGCAAACAAAAATGATTGACAGTTGGCCAAATCGCATTAATGTCACTCATACGCCGCGTGTGCCAGTTTCTATTTTGCTGCTGCTGTTGCTGCTGCTGCTGCTGTTGCTGCTGCTGAGTAATTGAATTTGTGTTTGTGTTGATTTGATGTAACCTGCTCAAAGTCGATGTGGAAACAGTACATTTAATATATCAGCCATGCCCAGGCACACATGCTATTCAACCCACACCCCACCACCCCCCACAGAGCAAACCCAACAGTCACGATTTGCGGGGGCATTTAAATGGGCGGGGAACTCGGCATTCCATCAGACACTCTGTGTTTTTTGTTTGAAGACATTTGTTCCATTGTTTGTCGTTTCTTTTGCTGGCAATTTGATTAACTACGAGCTGCATACAGATCTACCCCCGCCAGGCAACATGGCGTATGGTTATGTAAAATAATCCGAGCTCCACTTGCCTCAAGCAGTCGCATCGCGTATGGTAAATCGCACAATATATATTCCCACTGCTGTTGTTGCTCTTCAAATAAAATTCACACTTGTACACAGCTGAAATTTGAGACAAATCTAATTGGGTTTGCGTGTAACTCGGAATGTGCAAGGGAAAGGATGCGGAAAAGATAAGCATAATTAAATTATATGTAATGCGAAAAATGTTGACGGAAAGTTAAGGTGAGAAGAAAATAATAATTGTTATTTTGAAGTAAAGAAATTAATTATCTATAAGGAATTAGGGAATTATTTTGTGGAATTATATAATGATTAACGAATTTAAGTACTTACGGCAGCTGTTGCAAATGAAACTACGCTCAGAAAAAAACGAAATGCTTTTAGAAAATAGCCTTAGGAATATATTTTGGTTTTTAGAAATATACTCACTGGATAATATGGTCGGAAAAGAGATTTTTGACCTGAGCATACAGTATTATTTATATTTAAATTAGCATAAAGCAAACTGTTCAGATTTGGCTAGAATAAACATACGAAAGTAGTGCAATATCATTTGCAAGATTTAATTGAATAATAATATATAAAAAATAATATATTATAAATATATATTCACTGAATCGAAAGCTAGTCAGATGTCATTTATAAAGACATACAAACTCTGGTAAAGTAGCAAACACTCTAAACTAGTGGCAAACGCTCATCAAATCCTTCTCAATAATAATTACAGCCTAATAACCATAATATCAGGATTACAATCCTCTTCAACGGAGTAACACTGTAGTCGCTGCTGTTGGGATAGTGCCACTTATGGACTGATTCGACATTCAGTTATTTTAATCTTAACTTTTGCTCGAAGCCACATTCTGTAAGCAGCAGATATCCATCAAGTTGTTGTTGTTTTGTTTATTTTAGATATTCAGCTTGTTGTTGCTGTTGCTACTTGGCTACTTGAGCTGTTTTTTTTTTTTTGTTGTAGACTCATAGCAAAACGTCAACAGCAACCCATGTCAACAACAACAAGACAGCAATGAGGAAATGCGAGCAGCAGGATGCCAAGGAAGTGGCTCTCTTCCTCTTTTTTTTATGTGGATTGTGCAGTTGTCTCAAGTCTCCCCAAAGTCGTTTTTTTGTTTTTGTTCTTTTCGGGTACTCTGCAAATAAAATGTTTGCTTAAAAAATTGTAGACATGCTTGATATTGTTGAAATGTGCATTTCAGTTGCAGTTGCACATCCTGTTTGCCAAATGCGGATCTGGGGGTGTTTTGTTACCAGGAATTTACTGCAGTCACGACTATTTCCTGACACAAATACATTTCAAAATGTGCATCCCGATTGGGGCAGGGCAACAAACGCATATTTCTTTTGGTGTTGTAGAGCAAAGCTGCGAGAACTAGGAACTACTGCGAGTTGCCTCTGCGAATCATTTAAATCTGAGGAGTTATTTGTGAATAAGGTATTTTAATATTTTATACATTCAGTTCGTAATATCGAGAAGCGAAAGTGTCAGCCTTAACTTGGTCTGAAAGATATGAGTGGAAATATTGCGACTATATTTGGAATAGTGAAATAAAAAAATAATCATATTCTGATAGGGATTTTCTTGTATTTAGAATATCTTGAATTGCGATTTTGCGATTCAGCAACGAAGTTATGGCATTTCGATATTTTGACCTATGCCCATATACCGATTTTCAGGCTATAATTTTTACTTGTCTTCCGACTTATTTTCACGTTTTCAACTTTAAATGTAGGATTGATTTAGGGGCAAAACTATGATCAAAAAGTCCTCGCTTTTTCAAATAAGTTGAGTTTTGACGAAGTTATGGCATTTCGAAATTTCGACCTATGCCCATATACCGATTTTCAGGCTATAATTTTTACTTGTCTTCCGACTTATGTTCACGTTTTCAACTTTAAATGTAGGATTGATTTAGGGGCAAAATTATGATCAAAAAGTCCTCGCTTTTTCAAATAAGAAAATTGATTAATTCAAAGAATCAAAAGGGAAGTCGGGAAAACTGCCTTTACACTGGAAAAACTCATGGAAAGGATATCGAATCCAATATATTTTAAACCCACAACAAATCTGTTTTTTAAAGACTTTGTTTAGTCCTTTTTCAAATAAGTAGCTGTACGCTCGTCTCATTTAATGGCTGAGAAGCTCTGAACTGTCATCTGCAGGCACAGAGGCAACAGGCGCTGCACAGTCGTTTTCAAGGGGATCAAAAGGATGTGCAGGCTGCAGCAGGCGCTTGGCTCCCGTGAAGAGCAACAAGACATCGTCCAAGGAAAAGCGTTGCTTTATTCAGAGGTAACTTTCAAACTGATATTCAAAAGTGTTGCTCATTCGTTGCTGGCTTTTGATTATTATATTATTTTATTTATTTGCTTCCAATGTAATAAGTGTGTCGCAACGGGCTGTCGCCAGTTGGTTAATCCTTTATTTGGCATGTATCCGGTTTTTGCTAGTGGTCAAGCATATTTAACACGACACAAGACAACTGAACACAACAGGACACAGGACAACAGGCTGGCCAACAACGGGAAGCCAAAGACAGCAACAATCAAGGCACAGCAAAAAGTTAAAGGAGCTCAGCAAAAAGTTGTTAGCCAATTTACTAAAATTGTCCTGCGTGTGTGTGTGTGTTTAGCTCGTTTGCCGCTTTGTGTACTTTGCGTGTTTCGTATTGAATAACAAATTATTTGCGGCATATGTTTAGTTGCCTTAACACAACTTGCACACAATACCCAACAACAACAAAACCAAACAACAACAACACTCGAATGAAGTCAAGCAGAACCTTAATGGGCGAATCGTTAAATGGTTTGTTTAACACTGCATAGTTTTCTCCTTGGGAGTGCTTCAAGTTGGGGGCCGGCAAAAAGTTGTAGATCAAAGTTAACTGAATTGAGGAATAGTTAAACAGCCCAATTACCATTGATATTGAGTATCTCGCTTTAATTTCTATATAAATGCGGGTTCCCCTTCTCTTCAAGTGTTTTGCCGTATCGCTATTTTTTTTTACTGCCCGTTTCGATTTCTGACATCGCCTGTCACGCTTGCGGGGATTAGAGAAAGGCTCTCCGCGCTCTCTGATACGTGAGTAATTTTTCAAAGCACTCATCTGAACAGACACACACACACACACACACACACACACACAGACACACACTCACGCACACACATAGGCATTTAGACTGCCTGCCTATCGTTATGAAGTCGGAGATAAAAAGAAATGCTAAACAGCAACTGCTGCTGTATTTTGTATTTTGCAACTATTAAATACCCTGTAAATATTTTTATATAAAATGTGTTGTGCATACTTTGAAAACAATATATGAAGCTATCTGCAAATATGAATTTTAACTCTAATCAAGATACAATTTCAACAGATTTCAAAATAAACAAAATTTAGTTTGCCAAAAACAAGTTAATAAATTAATTAATAATTAAATAATAAATAAATAGCTACGTTATTTTAATAATAACTTGACTCTTTCTGAAATATTTTTATATCAAATTGTTAAATTCTATTTCAGCTGATAATTTATTTTATAAAAATATTATTATTATATTAAAGAATAAGCTAACAGCAAATTAACTATAACTGATTTTGAATTTCATATTTTTGGTTAGTGTTTTTCTAATTATTTTTTCTTTTTTTATTACAGAAGATTTTTTTAAATCATATCTTGCTGATGCCTAATATATATTTATTATATTTATCTGTATATATATATAATTATGCATTAAATATTAAAGCTGATTTTTTTTGTTAATTTTTTAGCCTTAATATAATATGTTTAGTAAGAGTCGTCACAGCTGATACCTTTTACACTTTTCTAGGGTATAAACATCGCTCAACATTTTAGAGTGCTGTGCAGTAGAAAATAAGGCAATAGTGAGATAGAAACCATAATACAATTTGTAGGCTCTGCCCTCTTCATTAGGGTTTTTATTTCTTTTTGGCCACCAATAAAATGAATTTATGGCCGCAAGTTCAAACCATTTTGGCGTGAAACATTTTATTTCTTTCCACCAAATTGCCACGTTGGCTGCATTTTCAATTGCATTTTATGTATTTTGGGCTGTGCCTTTCCAATTTGCTGCAGAGCCAGCACAGAGTGTGCAACATTTCATGAACTATGTCGCCGAATTTTAGACTTGAATTACTATAACGGGTTCGCGGCAATTAGACCTGGTTAATTGTCTGTAATTGGGCCAGTGCCAGAAGTCAACTTGCCAGCAACTCGATGATAACTGCATTAATCACTCCGAGTGCTGTTTTTGCTGAATATTGAATTGCCAAGAATATAATAATTGGCTAAGCTCCACTTGAGCAACTAATTAGCTCTAAAAATTAAGCTAACAAAATTAGCCAAAATATTCTTATAATTTTTGTAATTGTATTTAAGCCACTACCAGCAAAATTGTAATTATAGCATAGATATTATTATAATTTAAGTTCAAGTATGTCTGATGTGACCACTTTAGCTTATATCTATATCATTTAATTACTTAATCACTTCAAAGAATTGTTTACTATTATTGTAAATTAATAATTAATTCGGATTAAGTTTTTTTCTGGGATTTCCTTAATCCATGCCAAAAATTAACAAAAAGTATTAAACTTTAATTCAAGTTTAATTTAATTTGTTTTTTACTTTTTGTATTCTTCTGTGTCGATTGATATTAAAATTGTTAAAAAAAAATAATTAAGGAAATGTTTTAATATTTGGAATGCTTAATTATCTGCAGACTTTTACATACAAAAGAAGAGTTTTCGTTTCTTTATGGCTCTGTACCACTTTGGGCATGTATCCCATTAGCATATTAATATCCATTTAAATAAAAAGCATTAAATGATATGACAAATTTTATTTATGCCAATAGTGTCACCGAGAGGGACAACTTTCTATCAATCAAAGCCCTGCAAACGCATAAGTTCCACACCACCATAAAAGTACCCCCAGTACAGGAAAAGTGGCATTCTTCGACAAAGTGCAGACCCTAACTGAACTTTAATTGGGTGCTGCCCTGACTTTTATAAGCAACGCTCAGCCAATAAGAAAAACGCGTTCAATTTCTAAGCAGCACGTGATTGGCGTGGGCGCTCTCAGCGTCTGTTGAGAGCGAAAGCTGCGTTCATGCCAGCAAAAGCTTGCCAACAGAGCTTGCAAGCTTAACAGGAAAAGAGCTTTTCGAAGGGATAAATTTACCATTATTTAAAGGGTAATTTACGGTGAAACTTAAGCGCTTGTCGACTGTTAGTTTACAGTTACATTGGGGTAGTTGATTAACATGTGCGCTTAAGAGTAAAAACAGCGCAACTGTTAAGCTACTTAACAGTTATGTTAAGTTAACGTGAGAGTTAAAGAGTTTTTGTTCAGCAGTGAGCTGGGGAAGTTAACAGTGGCTTCACAGCTTGAGGCAGCAGAAGTTAGTTAACATGGAAGCTTAAGAGGAATAAAATGTAAATGTTACTACATTTACATAGTTGATAACATACGGTGTTTTGCAGTTAACTGAAACAAACTGTTAACTGAATTTGGCTGTTTTCAGAGTATGTTAACCTTAGCATAATATTTAAAGAAAGTTTATACTTAACGTTAACATGGCCACTTAACAGTGGCTTCACATCTTTAGGCAGCAGGAGAAGTTAGTTAACATTGAAGCATAAGAGAATTAAGATGTAAATGTTTTTACATTAAAATAGCTGTTAACAGAACTGAAATCAATTGTTAACTGAACTAGGCTGCTTTCAGAGTATGTTAATTTTAGCATAAAACTTAAAGAAAGTTTCTCCTTAACATTAACGTGTCCAATTAACATTGAATCTACATTTTCAGTGAAAAGGAGAAGTCGAAAGAGAAGTAAATTGAATATGCTTTTATTTAAGTCTCTTTGAATGTTAACGGAAACTAACTGCTAATTTAATTCGTCTGTTCAATTATAAAATAATCTGAAAATGCATTTTAACAGTGTTTAATATTCGCCACAAAACTGTGTGAATATTTGGCTTGTTTGTTGTTGGTTCGCTTTGTTTCTGTTAAAACCAATTAAGTGGAATTAATGCGCCCATCTCTGACTTTTCACCTGTGCAAGCACACACACAGGATTGGCATGCCTTTGTGTAATGCATTTTGAGCTTGGCTGTTTCTGACATTTGAGCTGCACTCCTCGTGTGCATTAATATTCAACATGGCCTCAGCTCAGCTCAGCACAAAGGCCGAGCATATTCATTGCGGGCAGACAGACATCCGACCGAATATGAATTGCAAATGCACTTGTAAATTATTAAATAAAAATTTATACTTGTGTAATTAAAAATCTATACAAAATATGAAGTCATCTTTCCTTTGCCAACTGCATTTTTGTATTTTATTATACCTTTATAGATACCGCTTATTTGTTGTGCTTGCCCAAAAAAGGAACAAAGCTGTGCGCAAAAAAAAAAAAAAACTTTACGCCAGACGCCGCACTTGAACACCCTTAGCGTCTGTGGTTCTGCGCCCCCAGTGGGTGGCGTCCTTTCAAGTGGATTATGCCTGGATTCAGCTCAGGCAAACGACTCACGTGCAAAATTCTGGCGCAGTTAAAGAAACATTTTTGTTTTCTTTTTTTCCCACTTGCTTTGCTTTGCTTTCTTTTATTTTCTGTTTTTTACTTTTTGACCAAACAAGTAGACGAAAATTTAAAATATAAATTTGCATTTTTTTTATGGTTGGCACTTCCGGTTTGTCACTTTACCGCTTTCGGTTTTGATGTGCCATAATTGAGCCTCGTCATCTGCCCCAATTCCAAGTGTGTTCATATGTTTATGCGATTTAATACGATTTCGTTTGATTTTCAATGAAAATGTCAAATAAATTAAGCGATTTCCATTTGACCAAACCGCTTATTGCCCCTGTAAACGGTGCTTGAACTGAATTGATTTCAATTTGAAATGGAAACGCGAGTGCAATAGGCAAATGTATTTAAACAGTGGATAAAATGTAATACCTAATACGATATTTATATAGATATAGATATGGATACAGATTAAGGCATAGCCATATATACGATATAGCTAGGCCACAATTTGAACTAACTGTGTAAATTTAATCAAGTTGGAAAAGCAAAATAGCATTTCTTGAGTAAAATATATTCGTACATTGAACCAATTCTGTCATTTCGACAAGTTTTAAGAAATCTGTGTGAATTCTTGATGCAAATTGTATTCTTAATGCAAAACTGGTAGAAAATCCAGAACAATGTGAATCAGACCAAAAATAGAAAGCAGTTAGTATTGATTAGTTAAGATGCGAAAATGTTATTTACGTGACAAAAAGTTTCAAGTTGAGAACTCTGAATTGATAAAATCTGTTGTAACCATTGCAAAGCACTCAAAGCGATTCATGCTGAGAATAATTAGCATAACTTTTCAGTAAAAGTGTGAAGTGCTTTAGTTTGAGTATGAAATCTATTATATTTGACAGCTTAATTGAGAGAATCTGAATATTAAGAGAGTTCGGCTGGTTTATTACATCAATTACCTATCTTCGTGCCTCCAAAAAATCTATAAGATTTTTTATATAAATATATTAAATAATTTTATTTGAACTGAAGTAAACAATTTTATTGTTCAGCTAAAATTGTCTCCTGGGGTATCGAAGAAAGTAGGAAATGAATTGTGATTTGATTTGAAATATCGATTTTAATTGATTACCTTCCTTAAGGTGAACGGGAAGAAATAAAGAATTTGCAAAATGTCCAATAAATTCTTTAAATGAGCTTGTTTTTACCTTAAAGTCATTAAAGTTGTTAACAATAAGTAAGCTCAACTACTTAACCCAGTTAAGAGCACACAATTATCCATCTTAAAAATTGCACATTTCATTAACAGCGTGTGAATTAAATTGGATAACGAGGCACTTATGTCAACCCTTTAATATATTAATTGGCAACACTAAGTATAATGAGTATTTAAAACTATCGCGCCAACATCAATTGTTTGATAAATGCATAATAAATACAAAAAGGGACAACGGGGACACATTGCAACATCTCTTTAGCTGGGCCCGATACCGATGGCTTGGAGCGGACGCTGCTTGTAAAACAAATATATATCAGGCCAGCAAAAGGCATAAATGTTGAATAATTTAAATAAAATTGCATTTAAGTGTTCTGGAAAAGGGCAGGCAGACAAATACGACCGAAAGCACTAACAGACAGCACGGGCAGCGACTCCGCCTGGACCGGGGCCCATAACTCATCTCGGCCACAAACACACATATATATATACATATATATATAAGTATAGCCAAACTGGCTCACACACACGCAGCGAAACATTCGCTCTGCAGATTCCCACCAAAATCAAAAAGCAATAATGATGCTCGAAAAGTGAACAAGCAGTCCATTCCACGTACTAACTGAAGTGTGGTCCTGCAAGCAGAGAGGCGTACAAAAGGGGGAGGGAGGTGCAGTTAACGTGTGTTTCTCCTGCTCCTGTGCTCCTTCGCATTTGCAGTGGATTGAACCAGGACCGTCTTGTGTGCAGTGCAAGCTTTGTTGTATTTGTCGGTCATAAATTTGACACCAATTGGCGCAGCGTGCGAGCAGCAAAGGACACTGAACCCAAGTGGAGCCAAGTGCTTACTGCGTGTCCAAGGTAAGTGCCCATTGAATATATAATATAAGTCAAATATCATCTAAAATGTAATATCGATCAGATATATTCATACATTTATTTAGTTATAGTATTTTAGTCTTATGCTGTAAGTATAGTTATATTCTACATTTGAAGTCTCTAGCGCTAAAGGTCTCTGAGATATTCGTATTCATACAGATAAGCGATAAAATTGGCTATATCAACTAGACTGTTGATTCTGATCACGAATATGTGTACTCAATGGGCTCAGAGATGCTTTGATTTGAAAGAGACAGGCAGACAGCCTGATAAAGAAGTTTATAGTGGTATAAAGACTTCATTAAAGCATCAAGTTGCCTTTTTTATAATAATAATATAAGAAGTTGTAAAGTAATAATAATAATAATAAATTGCATTTTTGATAATAATTATCTGGCCACAACTCTCAAAGGCTCAACTGTATGAAACTCGATATTTGGCCAGACTTAATAAAAGCTCTGGCAAAAGCTCGAATGCTTTCAAATACGTTTTATGTGATAATTGCTGGTTGATGTTTTAAGTCGCTTTTCCTGCTAAACTGCTATGTTTCAATGCAAGCAGATTTCCTATTGCAACTCTTAAACTTTGTAAAGTAGCGTTGATAATATGGCAAGGACAATTTACCAAACAAGTGCACGTAATTTATATTTTCATCTGCTTCGCATAAAGCAGTTAACCTGTGTGAATCTAAACTGATGTTTTTAACATGTTCAATTGTTAAAGCAGTGCATCATATATTCAAGCAGTGCTTTTAAAAGCTTACAGCAGTGCACCTGTACAGTTTAAAGCAGTGCAGAACAACTGCTTGCTGTCCGCTGTTCAATTTTGGCAAATTGTAGTAACGAATTTTTTAAACTGAAAACCTTAATTAAATTTTTAGCTAGACAAAAATAAATAAAATTAGTAATTTAAATATATTTCAAATATCGATTTTTTTGGCTTAATCAAAATGTTTTGTTATTAACGCGAATACCTTTTATTTTACCTCTTTTTAAATTCTTGTATTCCTAGGCATTTGTTTCGATCAAAGACCGGCAGGACACGTTCCAGTGCAATATTTTTAATTAGTGTTAAATTGCACAATAAGGAACTTTTTCCAATAATTATTCATGGTATAGACAATGTTAAAGAATGGCCTAACCCCAAATTTTCAATAACGCATTCACTTTCTCTAACTGAAAACGAACTCTTAAAATAATTTAATCTTAATCTCTTTCGGTGGTTTTTGGGCACCGACCATATAGAGCAGAGAGTAACGAAAAAAATGCCAATCCACGCCCATTTATATTATACGTTAAGTTATTGCAAACTTCAGCTCGGTTACAGCACCGCATTCCCCATCAGCCTGTCAGCGAGCTAATGACGTGTGAAATGCTCCATGTAACCTGATGCAAATGCTGTCTCTGCTTGCCACTTAACGCGCCAAGCTCCAAGGATATGCCCCAACAGTCCATATGCTTGCCTTTTGTGGCAGGCACTTTTTCAATTTCAAAGGCCTTGCCTCGCCTCGCCAAAGGACATCAAGAAAAGTGCAAGCGTTTCATGTCTACGCAATGCAAATGCCTTGGCGAAGAGTGGCCCGAGGGGAAGGTCAGGTGCACAGCTGCCAGGGGACTGATAACCGATAACTGAGTGGTGAGGGGTGGAACGAGGCAGACAAAGGACGGCGTCAACCCCAATTCGAAATGCGCGTCACGTTTTTAGCCACTTTTTGGGACGACTCGCGAATCGCATGCAGACAAAAATTCTAAAACGACGCACGTGTGTGCATGTGCAAGTGCAACAAACCCCCTCCCACCGCCCCAGGACTACCCAACTACTCTCCCCTTCACACATACTCATAAGAGTAAGTCAAACATGATCGACTAGAAAATTCTCTATCTCAACTATTGAAATTCCGAATCGGAATCAGGTCCTAAAACTCAACATTTTATTTAATTTACTTATTTCTAAAGGCTTTCGCCTATATACTGTATAATATAAATACCATTCGAGTCCTCAATCTGTCTGACTCCTCCTAAGCTGACTCCTCAATTTCATTTCATAAATATACCCTCTTAGTTTCAGGAGCAGTGCATTAGAAAGCTGTCGATATTTTCAAGAGCACATTCGAATTTGAAATAATTTTTGTATAATTTTTCAACAGTTTCGTTTTATTTTTCAGACGCTTAAAGCGTTCACTAAATAAATCATAGGCCGCAACTACAGCGAAGACTGGCTATGTGAAACAGTTTAATGCTCGAGCCCATAATTAAATGGATAAATAATTGCAACAGTCAGTGGCATGAATTGTGTACTTTATGTGTGCGTTCCACGTAGCTAATTAGGCTTATGCCACCGACACATAATTACAATTGGAGCATTTCATTGTTTACTTTATGTGGAAACTTACGCCCTTATTTTTGGCAGCATCTCCACAGTCTGATGGAGTTTCCTCTTTTTTCCCCAGTTTATTTTCGCCTTTTTTTTTTTGCACTGAAAACTTTTCGCATTTGGCCGACAATTTTATGTGGAGTTTATTTTTTAGGTTAAGCAAATTTATGCTGACAGTTGTTAAAATTATGCAAATTGTGAGTTGTTTTCTTTCGCATTGTGCAAAGACTTTTGGGCCATTTGATTGGCTGAAAACTGAGTCTCCCGTTAAGCAATAATAACGCATAATATTCGTCGATTCATTAGAATCGTTTAATAAGTAATAACTTTTCAGAACATAAAAGGAAATGTTTTATGTACAAAAGATACACAAAATTATTTGATATGCTAAAATCTATCATTTAAATTTTTAAATATATATTTTTCTTAGATTATTACAAGGATATATTACAAGGATCAAAACCTTGAAGAGACTGACTAAACTAAGAACATCATCCTCATATATCTTTAATGAATTTGTTTCTATATTTTTGCTAATTTTTGTGTAATACAAATCAAAAAGTCAATTGTTAACTGCTCCTAAATGTCATATTTTATTTAGATATCTAATAATAGTTTATATTATCTAAATTAAGTGTAGTTATAAATTCATTTTTAAATCAATAAAATAACATCTTCGTGCATATTTTCAGCTCTTGTTTCCAAGTAAAAGTTTTCATATGCATCGTGCACATAAATATCTAAATATTATGCAGCTGACAGTTAGGTATTCAATCATCAACATGGGACTTGTCTATCAAATAGTTTCCCTAGTAAAAGTCGAAATATTCGATTTTCGATGTCTGAGACACAACCCTTCCATCGTATTTTGAGTCGTATTACTTTGTGTTTACACACGCAAGTCCATTACATGCTCGAAGTCGTATTTAGAGCTGTCCCCTTGGGTGCCACTGCAACAATACATCATCATTTATGTAGCTTACAAATTTTATAGAAATGTCGAAATCGTTCAAAGGAAAACCCACAAAAAACAACTGCAAATATGTACTTTAAAATGGAGCAGCTACAAAAAAAAAAACGAAGAAGCGAAGTGGAAACAAGAGAACAAGCTCGATTGAAATATAAAAGCCACAAAACAGGCAAAGCAACAAAAAAAAAAAAAACGAAGACGAAGAAGATAATGCAGACTGTGGGTTCGGGGTTCAAAGGACAACACTAAAAACAGGCAAATTTTATTTGCATGCGGCTTTTCAATTCGTCTAAGAACATAAAACGAGCAAAGGAACGCTTTTTTGGGGGAAACCCTTTCGATGATGCAAAATAAAGTACAGCCGTAAAAATAGCAAAATACAATGAGAGAGACAGCGAGAGAGAGAGATAGAGAGAGAGAGAGAGAGGGAGACAGAGTGGTTGAATGAACGGAGGCGCGGCGTCTTAACAATTTCCTGCCAACTTCTGCTTCATTGCATATTTCCGTTTCCGTCCGTGTTTGTCTGTCTGTATGTCTGTCAGACTCTCTCTCTCTCTCTCTCACACTGTCTATTATTCTCTCTCGCTTTCTCCGTCTGTCTGTCTGGCAGCACACATGAGTACTGTGTCCTGGGAGTCGAGTACTGAGTAGCGACGACAGCCCGAACAAATTTTTTTCTTTTACGATTTGCAATTATTTTTGCTCATTTCAGCAGAAGCAAACATGCCCGCAATTCCTTAAGGACAACTAAAGGACCACACGCGCCCCTCCATATAGTGTCAACTATGCAAGAGGGAGAGAGAGAGAGGGAGAGAGGGGAATGGGCTGAACGAGTGAGTGCGATTCAAAGTTCTTACAGCTATCCCTCACATTACAATTTACATAAGTTGATACCAGGCAGTTGATATTTTTCGACATGTCTCCTTAGAGCTACCCCAAGCACAGCCCCTCCCCGCCCTCCAGCGCCTACCTCTCATGGTGCTCATCTTCTCGCTCGATATTCAGCTATTTGTCCGCTTGAGCAAAGTTCTTGAGCAGCGTTCTGAGCAGTTTACATGAAAAGCATTTTAACTGCATCGATGCGAATGACATAAATCGACATTGGCAACATTTTGCCCCAGACCCGCCACAAAACAACCCCCCAACCCCTCGTTAGAGGGAACTGCAAGGACTGGCTGCCAATTGTCTATGTTGCAAGCCTTTGAGTTTTAGACTGTTGTAGCAGCTGGGTTCATTTGTTGTCCAAAGGAATACATTTATTTCAAATAGCTGCAGCAGACGACTGAGTAAATAGTATTCTTCTCAATAAGATTACAAAAACTTGCATAATATTTTCTGTATTTGAATATGCACTTTTACTACAAAATATTATTTGTAGTATTTTAAATTTTTAATAAATATTTAAATAGTAAAATATTATTTAAAAAATATCTCTGCTTGTAAGCAAATTCGAAATAAATAATTAAATTCAACTTTTAAATGTAATTTAATATAAAATGATATATGGGGAGATATAAAAATGTTAATTTGTCCAACATTGGTTTGCCCAAACCTTGCATTAATTTTTAAAACCATTTTTATTAATTTAATTAATTTTCTTATTTTTTATTTGAATCTTTTAGGGTTTGTGGACTTCATTTAGGCTATTTTAAATGAATTAATTTTATTTTCACCATGTGGCGTATCTGGCATGCTGTCAGCATGTGGCGCCTCCAACTGTGCCACGTTTTCGTTTTTTGTCTTTATTCGTGTCTGTCGCTCTCTCTTTTTGTGTGCCTTCCCCGCAAATTGGCCACGTGAAAACACAAACAACTAGAATGAGAACAAGTTGTTGTTTTGGGACCGAGCACGTATAGACTATAAGATACCGTGTAAGTCTAATCGACTATTTATTGGTAAGATATCCCTTATTATATATATATATATATTAAATAAGTCTAAATGTTCTGCACCCAATTAAATTCAGATTTGCACTGGTAAAAGTCACTTTTTCCGCTAAACTAACCCAATTTATTTATATTCTTGCAATTACAGGGTATATTTAGAAAAATACTATAACTATAAACTGCAAATATTGATTCCAATATTCACACGCACAAATGAATCTCGATCTCAACATAAGCGCACACTGCTCACTGTGGTGGAGTTGAGCATACCCTGTCCGCTTGCACATATACAGGGTATATATATGGTAGAAAAGTGTGCCTTTGAAGTGGCGTCTCCTGTTCCTGTTCCTTTAGAAAGCGCATTGAAAATGTTTTGAACGCGTGCGGAAAATCAAAATAAAACGTTTTTCGTTTCATTTGCAATGAAATTCGCAAGTGCTGCCCTTGTTTTGCCATTGCTATTTCTACACACTCTCTCTCTCACTCTCTCTTTATCTATCCCTCTCTCTATGTCTATCTCTACTTGTTTGTTTGTCTGTGCAAAGCTGAGACTCAAATCGTTTTCCAATACACCGGAACGCCTCTCGATGGGCATTTTCTATGCACACGGCTTGTGGGCAATCGGCAATCAACGGCCCGCTTCCGTGTCCGGGTGTCATTTCCATGCTAAAATAAATGCACATGTACATCTATGTGTGTGTGTGTGTGTGTGTGTGTGTGTGTGTGTGGAGGGTTCAACTGTTTCCGCTCCGTTTTATTTCTCGCCCTCGAAAGTCGGCCATGAATATTTAACTAGCTACAATTGACTATGATTGTTATGTTTGTTGCTCAGTTCTCGACTGCGTTGAATCCACATTTTACAATTAGAGTGATTTCGGGTGGTGCGATTTGGGTGGTTACTCGCCTCCCTTTTCATTTATCAATTTGCTTAACATTTTTTTAGCATCTTGAAGACGGATTCGCCTTTGCGTGGAGAAAAATTGCAATTTTAACGCATGACGGCGCATTTTCAATGCGCTCCTGAGGCAACAACAAAAAAAGCAACAAAAAAAAAAAGAAAATAAAAAAGTGCTTCAGATTTTTCCGACTTCTACTTAGACATCGTCGCGTAATCGAATATAAATTGAATTTTTTACAACAAATGGATTTTGCCAAAGGTTTTTGCTTTGCTTCTGCCAGCTGCCTCTTAACTTCACTCAAACGAAATAAGCATCAGATTAATAATATATGCATTAAAAGTATAAGTGAAAAGAAAAATATAAAATGTATGTGCAAGGAGAAGAAAAAATGAATCTCAAGAGTTCGCTTTGCGAACTGACTTCTAGCACTAGTCCAGTCTATGCATTATACAAAATACTTTATTGAATTTATAGCCCTTTTGATGGCGCTGCCAATCAACTTGGCAACTGACATCGTAAACATGTTTTGGCAACAACCAAACAATCAAGCAACCCACTCATAAAGTTGCCCCTACTTCGCGCTTTTTTTTTTTATTTACTCGCTTGCGGCTGGGGCACGCCTTTATTTTTCCATATCGTTGTAATTAAATGTTTCTTGGCTCTTTTCCATTTGCGTGTCTGTCGATAACAATTTAGAGCGAAAATGTGGTAATAATTTATGGCTTAGATTCGACTTGGACGGGAATTTATTGGGGCTGGTCAGGCGCTCATTTGTCAGTGAAGGCATCAATGTCTCAGGGCATGCTCTCAAGCTTTAAGTCCGAGTATTAAATACTGCAATTTTAAAGGATATTTGTATTTACACTAATATTATATCATCATTGTCTGAGAACTTGGCTAAAAGCAAGTACTTACTTATTTACAGTGTAAATTATACACTACACAAATTTGCAAATGAATGATTAAAATATTTTCCAAAATGTATAAATATTTTCATTTTTGTATTAAAATAATTGTAACTGAATAGAATATAGAATAATTTATATATATTAGCAATTTGAATTGGCGGATAAAAGACAAAGTTAATCCTTGTGCTATAATGTTGTAGTTACATATTTTTCTTGGTCAACAGCAAAGTAGATTTAGCCAAGTCCTATTTGGAATATGAGTGGAATTTAATTTCATAACTCGCATGGCATCGAAAAATTGAAGTATTTTATTTTATTTATTATTTTTTTACTGTGAAATGTTTTGCCCAGGATATTTCATAGTCGGATAGTCTGTGCAGACTTCTCGCTTTCTGCTTCGCTTCAAGCCAAACTAATGCAATTTTATTCCTGTTTAGCTAACTTTGTGCAGCCTCATTTCCACGATTCTTCCTTCCTTTTCGCCAACTTTGACATTTTTATGGCGATAAAATAAACGCTTTGGAATCTGCACTACGCTAATTACCCAGCTACCTAAAGGCTCAGACTCGATTGTCGTTCGAGCCAAGTTTGCCAAAAATGTTCATTAGCTGTCAGCAAGGAGGCCGTCGCCGCATTTTGGGCATTTCCTTGAGAGTAGCTGCCCCCTTCCAAATGCCAGAAAATACTTTAAAGCAAACCCAATTTGAAAATGATTTTTGTGGGGGGCTTTCTTTAAGGCTGTGCTTAATTTTAACGAACAAGTTAACGAGTAAAAAACTGATTTATCGCTAGCCGAAAAAGTTTCCATTTCTTCAGCCTTGTTGCTCGTCTGTCAGCTGCCACCTCAGCGCACCCCTCAGTTGGCTGCACTTGTCTGGCGTGTTTTGGCTATATATGCAAAATCACCCAATAAACTTTAATGAGCTGGCATTGAGGCGCCTTCGTGCGCCATTTGGGCGCCAAAACTTTTTCCGCATACAGCGTTGTTGCTCTAATTGCTTTGCGTGCTGTCTGAATATGCGAGTTGGAGTATTTTAGAACAGTTCCCTTTAGCCTTTATGTGCATTTTTATAGACCATGAGCGAACAACTTGACTACAAAATTCCATAAAAAACAAACAGTTTGCATACTGCCCATTGTTGGGGTTGGTCAGTTTTAGTGTCTATAAAATAAAGTTAATTTTTTTGTTGCATTCTTTTGGGCGCCGCTTTTAATTTGTTTTGCTCGCAAGCAGTGCAAAACTGCACTTGAACACGTCCTGCATTTATGTCAACTTTAAATGTACGATTGATTTAGGGGCAAGACTATGATCAAAAAGCCCTCGCTTTTTATTCTAAGTTGAGTTTCGACGAAGTTATGGCATTTTGAAGTTTCGACCTATGCCCATATGACGATTTTTAGGCCAGAATTTTTGTAAATATAATATAGTAATAAGAAATGGCTATGAAAATAAAAATCAATATTTCACATGTGAGAGCTTTTTCTTCGAGTTTTCGTATTGTTCCCCCACTGAAAGTAACAGGCGAACAGAATGTGCTCAGCAGATGATTTCGATCTTCTCTCTGATTAATTAAATGGGAGCAACGAACTCCGAACCGTGCTGCCATTGGTTGGCTGAAAGCTGTGATGAGATGAGAGAGTGAGTTGAACACTGCGCTCAAAAGCTCAGCACGCGCTCTCCGCGTCTCTTTTTTGCACTGCTGCCTCCTAACAGCGCTCTCTGCGCTGTTATCAATAACATTAATGTTAAAATTAACATAAAGTATGTAAGAATAAACCAATAAGAGAAGTGCAAGTGCAAAATCTTTTAAAGTGAAAAATAAATATAAAGTTAAACCAAAAAAACCCAAGTGCCTTTTTTATTTGAGGATAAAGAAGGAAGGAAGAATTCTCCCCCTCTACATTTTCAGTATGCAAATATTTCTTTTCAATTTAGCATTTAAATCGAACTGCCTGAAAGTATTCTAGTACTAATTAACCAATGCTATGCAATTAAATATCAATATTTCACATGTGAGAGCTTTTTCTTCGAGTAACAGGCGAACAGAATGTGCTCAGCAGATGATTTCGATCTTCTCTCTGTTTAATTAAATGGGAGCAACGAACTCCGAACCGTGCTGCCATTGGTTGGCTGACAGCTGTGATGAGATGAGAGAGTGAGCCGAACACTGCGCTCAAAAGCTCAGCACGCGCTCTCCGCGTGTGCCGAATTGTCAGCAAAAGAGCAAAGAGCACGAAGGGCAGACAAGCAATAAGCAATCATCTTGCGTTTCTGTTCGCCCAATACTACATTGTTGGTGGTAGCGGTTGTTTACTTCTCTCAAGTTTTCTATTCCGTTGTGTTTTCTCTTCGCATTTTTCGGTCGTCGCGCCCGCGCCGTTTTATTTTTGTTTTTTGCTTAACATTGTTTTTGTACGTAAGTACTCAACATCTTTTGCAATACTTTAACCCTTGTGTGTTCTTAGGGTTTATCTGGTGCTTGTTTACTCTGTAGTTCTTTTTAAACTTTATTAATTTAAATTATTTACCTTTTCAATTATGTCGAATGTCTGCTGTAATAAAAATTGCCAGGTCCATGCAAATACTAGAATGGGCTTATATATATATATATATATTTATTATAAACAACAACAAAAATACAATTTTAAAAATTAAAAGCAAATAAAAAATTAAAATAAACATTTAAAACAAGTTTCTTTCGCTTATCAGTTGAAAATTTACGATCATCTTGGACGGTTGCAGGCCAACTCAGAATTGAATCAAAATTTAATAAAAACTGAATTTTTGTCTGAATTTTTAAATGAGAATTGCCAGGCGAACAGAATGTGCTCAGCAGATGATTTCGATCTTCTCTCTGTTTAATTAAATGGGAGCAACGAACTCCGAACCGTGCTGCCATTGGTTGGCTGACAGCTGTGATGAGATGAGAGAGTGAGCTGAACACTGCGCTCAAAAGCTCAGCACGCGCTCTCCGCGTGTGCGGAATTGTCAGCAAAAGGAGCACGAAGGGCAGACAAGCAATAAGCAATCATCTTGCGTTTCTGTTCGCCCAATACTACATTGTTGGTGGTAGCGGTTGTTTACTTCTCTCAAGTTTTCTATTCCGTTGTGTTTTCTCTTCGCATTTTTCGGTCGTCGCGCCCGCGCCGTTTTATTTTTGTTTTTTGCTTAACATTGTTTTTGTACGTAAGTACTCAACATCTTTTGCAATTCTTTAACCCTTGTGTGTTCTTAGGGTTTATCTGGTGCTTGTCTACTCTGTAGTTCTTTTTAAACTTTATTAATTTAAATTATTTACCTTTTCAATTATGTCGAATGTCTGCTGTAATAAAAATTGCCTAGTCCATGCAAATACTAGAATGGGCTTATATATATATATTTATTATAAACAACAACAAAAATACAATTTTAAAAATTAAAAGCAAATAAAAAATTAAAATAAACATTTAAAACAAGTTTCTTTCGCTTATCAGTTGAAAATTTACGATCATCTTGGCCGGTTGCGGGCCAACTCAGAATTGAGTCAAAATTTAATAAAAACTGAATTTTTGTCTGAATTTTTAAATGAGAATTGCCAGGCGAACAGAATGTGCTCAGCAGATGATTTCGATCTTCTCTCTGTTTAATTAAATGAGAGCAACGAACTCCGAACCGTGCTGCCATTGGTTGGCTGACAGCTGTGATGAGATGAGAGAGTGAGCCGAACACTGCGCTCAAAAGCTCAGCACGCGCTCTCCGCGTGTGCCGAATTGTCAGCAAAAGAGCAAAGAGCACGAAGGGCAGACAAGCAATAAGCAATCATCTTGCGTTTCTGTTCGCCCAATACTACATTGTTGGTGGTAGCGGTTGTTTACTTCTCTCAAGTTTTCTATTCCGTTGTGTTTTCTCTTCGCATTTTTCGCGTGCTGAGCTTTTGAGCGCAGTGTTCAGCTCACTCTCTCATCTCATCACAGCTGTCCGCCAACCAATGGCAGCACGGTTCGGAGTTCGTTGCTCCCATTTAATTAAACAGAGAGAAGATCGAAATCATCTGCTGAGCACATTCTGTTCGCCTGGCAATTCTCATTTAAAAATTCAGACAAAAAATCAGTTTTTATTAAATTTTGATTCAATTCTGAGTTGGCCCGCAACCGTCCAAGATGATCGTAAATTTTCAACTGATAAGCGAAAGAAACTTGTTTTAAATGTTTATTTTAATTTTTTATTTGCTTTTAATTTTTAAAATTGTATTTTTGTTGTTGTTTATAATAAATATATATATATATATATAAGCCCATTCTAGTATTTGCATGGACCTGGCAATTTTTATTACAGCAGACATTCGACATAATTGAAAAGGTAAATAATTTAAATTAATAAAGTTTAAAAAGAACTACAGAGTAAACAAGCACCAGATAAACCCTAAGAACACACAAGGGTTAAAGTATTGCAAAAGATGTTGAGTACTTACGTACAAAAACAATGTTAAGCAAAAAACAAAAATAAAACGGCGCGGGCGCGACGACCGAAAAATGCGAAGAGAAAACACAACGGAATAGAAAACTTGAGAGAAGTAAACAACCGCTACCACCAACAATGTAGTATTGGGCGAACAGAAACGCAAGATGATTGCTTATTGCTTGTCTGCCCTTCGTGCTCTTTGCTCTTTTGCTGACAATTCGGCACACGCGGAGAGCGCGGGCTGAGCTTTTGAGCGCAGTGTTCGGCTCACTCTCTCATCTCATCACAGCTGTCAGCCAACCAATGGCAGCACGGTTCGGAGTTCGTTGCTCCCATTTAATTAAACAGAGAGAAGATCGAAATCATCTGCTGAGCACATTCTGTTCGCCTGGCAATTCTCATTTAAAAATTCAGACAAAAAATCAGTTTTTATTAAATTTTGATTCAATTCTGAGTTGGCCCGCAACCGGCCAAGATGATCGTAAATTTTCAACTGATAAGCGAAAGAAACTTGTTTTAAATGTTTATTTTAATTTTTTATTTGCTTTTAATTTTTAAAATTGTATTTTTGTTGTTGTTTATAATAAATATATATATATATAAGCCCATTCTAGTATTTGCATGGACCTGGCAATTTTTATTACAGCAGATATTCGACATAATTGAAAAGGTAAATAATTTAAATTAATAAAGTTTAAAAAGAACTACAGAGTAAACAAGCACCAGATAAACCCTAAGAACACACAAGGGTTAAAGTATTGCAAAAGATGTTGAGTACTTACGTACAAAAACAATGTTAAGCAAAAAACAAAAATAAAACGGCGCGGGCGCGACGACCGAAAAATGCGAAGAGAAAACACAACGGAATAGAAAACTTGAGAGAAGTAAACAACCGCTACCACCAACAATGTAGTATTGGGCGAACAGAAACGCAAGATGATTGCTTATTGCTTGTCTGCCCTTCGTGCTCTTTGCTCTTTTGCTGACAATTCGGCACACGCGGAGAGCGCGTGCTGAGCTTTTGAGCGCAGTGTTCGGCTCACTCTCTCATCTCATCACAGCTGTCAGCCAACAAATGGCAGCACGGTTCGGAGTTCGTTGCTCCCATTTAATTAAACAGAGAGAAGATCGAAATCATCTGCTGAGCACATTCTGTTCGCCTGGCAATTGTCATTTAAAAATTCAGACAAAAATTCAGTTTTTATTAAATTTTGATTCAATTCTGAGTTGGCCCGCAACCGGCCAAGATGATCGTAATTTTTCAACTGATAAGCGAAAGAAACTTGTTTTAAATGTTTATTTTAATTTTTTATTTGCTTTTAATTTTTAAAATTGTATTTTTGTTGTTGTTTATAATAAATATATATATGTATATATAAGCCCATTCTAGTATTTGCTTGGACCTGGCAATTTTTATTACAGCAGACATTCGACATAATTGAAAAGGTAAATAATTTAAATTAATAAAGTTTAAAAAGAACTACAGAGTAAACAAGCACCAGATAAACCCTAAGAACACACAAGGGTTAAAGTATTGCAAAAGATGTTGAGTACTTACGTACAAAAACAATGTAAAGCAAAAAACAAAAATAAAACGGCGCGAGCGCGACGACCGAAAAATGCGAAGAGAAAACACAACGGAATAGAAAACTTGAGAGAAGTAAACAACCGCTACCACCAACAATGTAGTATTGGGCGAACAGAACCGCAAGATGATTGCTTATTGCTTGTCTGCCCTTCGTGCTCTTTGCTCTTTTGCTGACAATTCGGCACACGCGGAGAGCGCGTGCTGAGCTTTTGAGCGCAGTGTTCGGCTCACTCTCTCATCTCATCACAGCTGTCAGCCAACCAATGGCAGCACGGTTCGGAGTTCGTTGCTCCCATTTAATTAAACAGAGAGAAGATCGAAATCATCTGCTTAGCACATTCTGTTCGCCTGGCAATTCTCATTTAAAAATTCAGACAAAAATTCAGTTTTTATTAAATTTTGATTCAATTCTGAGTTGGCCCGCAACCGGCCAAGATGATCGTAAATTTTCAACTGATAAGCGAAAGAAACTTGTTTTAAATGTTTATTTTAATTTTTTATTTGCTTTTAATTTTTAAAATTGTATTTTTGTTGTTGTTTATAATAAATATATATATATATAAGCCCATTCTAGTATTTGCATGGACCTGGCAATTTTTATTACAGCAGACATTCGACATAATTGAAAAGGTAAATAATTTAAATTAATAAAGTTTAAAAAGAACTACAGAGTAAACAAGCACCAGATAAACCCTAAGAACACACAAGGGTTAAAGTATTGCAAAAGATGTTGAGTACTTACGTACAAAAACAATGTAAAGCAAAAAACAAAAATAAAACGGCGCGAGCGCGACGACCGAAAAATGCGAAGAGAAAACACAACGGAATAGAAAACTTGAGAGAAGTAAACAACCGCTACCACCAACAATGTAGTATTGGGCGAACAGAACCGCAAGATGATTGCTTATTGCTTGTCTGCCCTTCGTGCTCTTTGCTCTTTTGCTGACAATTCGGCACACGCGGAGAGCGCGTGCTGAGCTTTTGAGCGCAGTGTTCGGCTCACTCTCTCATCTCATCACAGCTGTCAGCCAACCAATGGCAGCGCGGTTCGGAGTTCGTTGCTCCCATTTAATTAAACAGAGAGAAGATCGAAATCATCTGCTGAGCACATTCTGTTCGCCTGGCAATTGTCATTTAAAAATTCAGACAAAAATTCAGTTTTTATTAAATTTTGATTCAATTCTGAGTTGGCCCGCAACCGTCCAAGATGATCGTAATTTTTCAACTGATAAGCGAAAGAAACTTGTTTTAAATGTTTATTTTAATTTTTTATTTGCTTTTAATTTTTAAAATTGTATTTTTGTTGTTGTTTATAATAAATATATATATATAAGCCCATTCTAGTATTTGCATGGACCTGGCAATTTTTATTACAGCAGACATTCGACATAATTGAAAAGGTAAATAATTTAAATTAATAAAGTTTAAAAAGAACTACAGAGTAAACAAGCACCAGATAAACCCTAAGAACACACAAGGGTTAAAGTATTGCAAAAGATGTTGAGTACTTACGTACAAAAACAATGTTAAGCAAAAAACAAAAATAAAACGGCGCGGGCGCGACGACCGAAAAATGCGAAGAGAAAACACAACGGAATAGAAAACTTGAGAGAAGTAAACAACCGCTACCACCAACAATGTAGTATTGGGCGAACAGAAACGCAAGATGATTGCTTATTGCTTGTCTGCCCTTCGTGCTCTTTGCTCTTTTGCTGACAATTCGGCACACGCGGAGAGCGCGGGCTGAGCTTTTGAGCGCAGTGTTCGGCTCACTCTCTCATCTCATCACAGCTGTCAGCCAACCAATGGCAGCACGGTTCGGAGTTCGTTGCTCCCATTTAATTAAACAGAGAGAAGATCGAAATCATCTGCTGAGCACATTCTGTTCGCCTGGCAATTCTCATTTAAAAATTCAGACAAAAAATCAGTTTTTATTAAATTTTGATTCAATTCTGAGTTGGCCTGCAACCGTCCAAGATGATCGTAAATTTTCAACTGATAAGCGAAAGAAACTTGTTTTAAATGTTTATTTTAATTTTTTATTTGCTTTTAATTTTTAAAATTGTATTTTTGTTGTTGTTTATAATAAATATATATATATATAAGCCCATTCTAGTATTTGCATGGACCTGGCAATTTTTATTACAGCAGACATTCGACATAATTGAAAAGGTAAATAATTTAAATTAATAAAGTTTAAAAAGAACTACAGAGTAAACAAGCACCAGATAAACCCTAAGAACACACAAGGGTTAAAGTATTGCAAAAGATGTTGAGTACTTACGTACAAAAACAATGTAAAGCAAAAAACAAAAATAAAACGGCGCGGGCGCGACGACCGAAAAATGCGAAGAGAAAACACAACGGAATAGAAAACTTGAGAGAAGTAAACAACCGCTACCACCAACAATGTAGTATTGGGCGAACAGAACCGCAAGATGATAGCTTATTGCTTGTCTGCCCTTCGTGCTCTTTGCTCTTTTGCTGACAATTCGGCACACGCGGAGAGCGCGTGCTGAGCTTTTGAGCGCAGTGTTCAGCTCACTCTCTCATCTCATCACAGCTGTCCGCCAACCAATGGCAGCACGGTTCGGAGTTCGTTGCTCCCATTTAATTAAACAGAGAGAAGATCGAAATCATCTGCTGAGCACATTCTGTTCGCCTGGCAATTCTCATTTAAAAATTCAGACAAAAATTCAGTTTTTATTAAATTTTGATTCAATTCTGAGTTGGCCCGCAACCGGCCAAGATGATCGTAAATTTTCAACTGATAAGGGAAAGAAACTTGTTTTAAATGTTTATTTTAATATTTTATTTGCTTTTAATTTTTAAAATTGTATTTTTGTTGTTGTTTATAATAAATATATATATATATATATAAGCCCATTCTAGTATTTGCATGGACCTGGCAATTTTTATTACAGCAGACATTCGACATAATTGAAAAGGTAAATAATTTAAATTAATAAAGTTTAAAAAGAACTACAGAGTAAACAAGCACCAGATAAACCCTAAGAACACACAAGGGTTAAAGTATTGCAAAAGATGTTGAGTACTTACGTACAAAAACAATGTTAAGCAAAAAACAAAAATAAAACGGCGCGGGCGCGACGACCGAAAAATGCGAAGAGAAAACACAACGGAATAGAAAACTTGAGAGAAGTAAACAACCGCTACCACCAACAATGTAGTATTGGGCGAACAGAAACGCAAGATGATTGCTTATTGCTTGTCTGCCCTTCGTGCTTTTGCTGACAATTCGGCACACGCGGAGAGCGCGGGCTGAGCTTTTGAGCGCAGTGTTCGGCTCACTCTCTCATCTCATCACAGCTGTCAGCCAACCAATGGCAGCACGGTTCGGAGTTCGTTGCTCCCATTTAATTAAACAGAGAGAAGATCGAAATCATCTGCTGAGCACATTCTGTTCGCCTGGCAATTCTCATTTAAAAATTCAGACAAAAATTCAGTTTTTATTAAATTTTGATTCAATTCTGAGTTGGCCTGCAACCGTCCAAGATGATCGTAAATTTTCAACTGATAAGCGAAAGAAACTTGTTTTAAATGTTTATTTTAATTTTTTATTTGCTTTTAATTTTTAAAATTGTATTTTTGTTGTTGTTTATAATAAATATATATATATAAGCCCATTCTAGTATTTGCATGGACCTGGCAATTTTTATTACAGCAGACATTCGACATAATTGAAAAGGTAAATAATTTAAATTAATAAAGTTTAAAAAGAACTACAGAGTAGACAAGCACCAGATAAACCCTAAGAACACACAAGGATTAAAGTATTGCAAAAGATGTTGAGTACTTACGTACAAAAACAATGTTAAGCAAAAAACAAAAATAAAACGGCGCGGGCGCGACGACCGAAAAATGCGAAGAGAAAACACAACGGAATAGAAAACTTGAGAGAAGTAAACAACCGCTACCACCAACAATGTAGTATTGGGCGAACAGAAACGCAAGATGATTGCTTATTGCTTGTCTGCCCTTCGTGCTCTTTGCTCTTTTGCTGACAATTCGGCACACGCGGAGAGCGCGTGCTGAGCTTTTGAGCGCAGTGTTCGGCTCACTCTCTCATCTCATCACAGCTGTCAGCCAACCAATGGCAGCACGGTTCGGAGTTCGTTGCTCCCATTTAATTAAACAGAGAGAAGATCGAAATCATCTGCTTAGCACATTCTGTTCGCCTGGCAATTGTCATTTAAAAATTCAGACAAAAATTCAGTTTTTATTAAATTTTGATTCAATTCTGAGTTGGCCCGCAACCGGCCAAGATGATCGTAATTTTTCAACTGATAAGCGAAAGAAACTTGTTTTAAATGTTTATTTTAATTTTTTATTTGCTTTTAATTTTTAAAATTGTATTTTTGTTGTTGTTTATAATAAATATATATATGTATATATAAGCCCATTCTAGTATTTGCATGGACCTGGCAATTTTTATTACAGCAGACATTCGACATAATTGAAAAGGTAAATAATTTAAATTAATAAAGTTTAAAAAGAACTACAGAGTAAACAAGCACCAGATAAACCCTAAGAACACACAAGGGTTAAAGTATTGCAAAAGATGTTGAGTACTTACGTACAAAAACAATGTTAAGCAAAAAACAAAAATAAAACGGCGCGGGCGCGACGACCGAAAAATGCGAAGAGAAAACACAACGGAATAGAAAACTTGAGAGAAGTAAACAACCGCTACCACCAACAATGTAGTATTGGGCGAACAGAACCGCAAGATGATAGCTTATTGCTTGTCTGCCCTTCGTGCTCTTTGCTCTTTTGCTGACAATTCGGCACACGCGGAGAGCGCGTGCTGAGCTTTTGAGCGCAGTGTTCGGCTCACTCTCTCATCTCATCACAGCTGTCAGCCAACCAATGGCAGCACGGTTCGGAGTTCGTTGCTCCCATTTAATTAAACAGAGAGAAGATCGAAATCATCTGCTGAGCACATTCTGTTCGCCTGGCAATTCTCATTTAAAAATTCAGACAAAAATTCAGTTTTTATTAAATTTTGATTCAATTCTGAGTTGGCCCGCAACCGGCCAAGATGATCGTAAATTTTCAACTGATAAGCGAAAGAAACTTGTTTTAAATGTTTATTTTAATATTTTATTTGCTTTTAATTTTTAAAATTGTATTTTTGTTGTTGTTTATAATAAATATATATATATAAGCCCATTCTAGTATTTGCATGGACCTGGCAATTTTTATTACAGCAGACATTCGACATAATTGAAAAGGTAAATAATTTAAATTAATAAAGTTTAAAAAGAACTACAGAGTAGACAAGCACCAGATAAACCCTAAGAACACACAAGGGTTAAAGTATTGCAAAAGATGTTGAGTACTTACGTACAAAAACAATGTTAAGCAAAAAACAAAAATAAAACGGCGCGGGCGCGACGACCGAAAAATGCGAAGAGAAAACACAACGGAATAGAAAACTTGAGAGAAGTAAACAACCGCTACCACCAACAATGTAGTATTGGGCGAACAGAAACGCAAGATGATTGCTTATTGCTTGTCTGCCCTTCGTGCTCTTTGCTCTTTTGCTGACAATTCGGCACACGCGGAGAGCGCGTGCTGAGCTTTTGAGCGCAGTGTTCGGCTCACTCTCTCATTTCATCACAGCTGTCAGCCAACCAATGGCAGCACGGTTCGGAGTTCGTTGCTCCCATTTAATTAAACAGAGAGAAGATCGAAATCATCTGCTGAGCACATTCTGTTCGCCTGTTACTTTCAGTGGGGGAACAATACGAAAACTCGAAGAAAAAGCCCTCACATGTGAAATATTGATTTTTATTTTCATAGCCATTTCTTATTACTATATTATATTTATAAAAATTCTGGCCTAAAAATCGTCATATAGGCATACGTCGAAACTTCAAAATGCCATAACTTCGTCAAAACTCAACTTAGAATAAAAAGCGAGGGCTTTTTGATCATAGTTTTGTCCCTAAATCAATCGTACATTTAAAGTTGAAAACGTGATTTTAGGTCGGAAGACAAGTAAAAATTATAGCCTGAAAATTAATTGAATTTAAATTACTTTCAATATATGATGGCATGAGTATAGGCGCAAAAACAATGAAAAATTATTTTCAGCAATATTGACAATGTTGGTTGATTCTCTGCTGAAAGTATTGGGCGAACAGAAACGCAAGATGATTGCTTATTGCTTGTCTGCCCTTCGTGCTCTTTGCTCTTTTGCTGACAATTCGGCACACGCGGAGAGCGCGTGCTGAGCTTTTGAGCGCAGTGTTCGGCTCACTCTCTCATCTCATCACAGCTGTCAGCCAACCAATGGCAGCACGGTTCGGAGTTCGTTGCTCCCATTTAATTAAACAGAGAGAAGATCGAAATCATCTGCTGAGCACATTCTGTTCGCCTGTTACTTTCAGTGGGGGAACAATACGAAAACTCGAAGAAAAAGCTCTCACATGTGAAATATTGATTTTTATTTTCATAGCCATTTCTTATTACTATATTATATTTATAAAAATTCTGGCCTAAAAATCGTCATATAGGCATACGTCGAAACTTCAAAATGCCATAACTTCGTCAAAACTCAACTTAGAATAAAAAGCGAGGGCTTTCTGATCACAGGTTTGCCCCTAAATCAATCGTACAATTAAAGTTGAAAACGTGATTTTGAGTCGGAAGACAAGTAAAAATTATGGCCTAAAAATCGATTCATCGATGTATGGGCATATACTTTAAAAGATTTTGCACTTGCACTTCTCTTGTTGGTTTATTCTTACATACTTTATGTTAATTTTAACATTAATGTTATTGATAACAGCGCAAAGAGCGCTGTTAGGAGGCAGCAGTGCAAAAAAGAGACGCTGTTGATCGTGGGCTATGTTAAGCCCAAAAGAGATCAGCTGATAAGGCCCGGCTTAACATAACCCACATAAACACATACTATGAAGAGCGTATATTTGAAGTTATTTTCCAGGTAGATCGTTTAACTAAACATTTCTGTTCGCCTGGTATTTGAGTGGGGAATAATACGACAACTCGAAGAAGAAGATCTCACATGTGAAATATTGATTTTTATTTGCATTGTATTGGTCAATTAGTATTATTCTCCAGGTAGATCGTCTAACTAAACATTTCTGTTCGCCTGTTATTTGAGTGGAGAACAATACGAAACCACACCAGTGTTCTCTGGACAGCTGGACGCTAATTGTTAATTTGATCTTATAATTGATGTTATGTGATATTGTAATATGTTAAATCCAGTCATATGTTTACGTTATTTAATTTTTAAATTCCATGTTCTTATTTATTCTTTGTTCAAAACAATAATTTATAACCTTTCAGTAGGTTGATTAATACTAAATTAAATTGTCACATTAAAAAAAAAAAGCAGTGCCGAACTGAAATGCATTTTCAATTTAGTTGTTGGCAAATAACTTCAATGTTTTCCTTATTCGACCTGCTAGTAATTTATGCTATGCGTATTATTAGCTTATATTTGTGCTGGCAACTTGCAGTGCAAAGCGCAAACTGCTGTTAATTTCCATTACAAAGCAAAAGGCTGATGCGAGCCAGGATGCCACCAAGTGGATTTGATATATAAGCATATCAATATGCAAAAGAGGTTTAGCCAAGACCTGCCACTAAGTGAATGTAAAGACATGAAGGCAGGAGACAGGAGCTAGCAGGACACAAGTGGCGAAACGTGACAAGCATACATTAGCCGGCATAGACCCACAGCTCGTCCGCATGTTTTGGCCACAATAAATGCAAAAAATATGCATAAACTTCAAAACATAACGTAGAAAAAGGCGTTCAAGTGTCGGTTGGCAAAAAAAGTGCGAGCTACAGCAAAAAACCACGGCAAAAAAAAGAATATGAAAAGATATTCAATCAGACAGTTAGATAGCAGGCGAGGGGCGCTGAAACTGCCAGGCTGTGTGGCAAGTTATCAACTATGTGCCTGCAACAAATGCGTCGAGCCAAGCTGAAGCCAATTTCATAATGGATGCACGCAAATGCAAAGCGGAATTGAACAACGCGGCCAGAGCTAAAGATAATATATAAGATCAATGATCGATAAGATGAAACATAATTAAATACGCATATTTTATTGTAAGATAATGATATGATTCCAGCTCTTTTGTTCCAATTCCATTTATTTGCAATTATTTCTTTAATATTTGAAACTTAGGTTCTGATGATTTCGATATAAACTGTTTTGCTTTAGTCTAGTTTCGTTGGAACTTATTTATTTATTTATCCATACACAATCGAACAAACAGACAGATATTTCCCATCAGCCAACTCGTTTTAGACATGTCCGTGTCTATCTGTCTGCTTCTATGCAGATAAGTTGCTTATTATCTTTTATCTATATTTTATATATTATCTTATCTGCAGCAGCAGTTGCTGCTTGCCTAAATTAACAATTATTAAAACTTTCTTGCTTAGTTATTATTTGATACACATACTAATATTATATTTAAAAATTTCTTTCTGGGAATACTCATGCCACATTTTCGAGTAGTCAATGGGTACTCTGAGCACCCTTATTTGCCTTTTACACATCTTTTTTTTTTACAAATTGAACATGTAATTCAAGTGACAACATAGTTGAAACATTTCAGAGCTGTTGTCCAACACAGCGATATGGGAAGAATTGTTGCCTTCTGGGTCAACAGCCCATTTCACAAAAAGCAGCTCAGGGATGTATCTAATCAGAATACACGGGCGATGAGAACAGGTCTTCTATCAGGGCAACCCACTTTTGGCTGCCTGCTTGTTGTTGTCGGTGTTATCAACAATGTCAGCACAAACAGCAGCAACTACGACAATAATAAATTGAGGCCGGGAGTGGAGTGGAGTGGAGTGGAGGGGGGATTGGACACGTCTCATGTGGGCATATGTTAAACATTTTGACACTTTTGCGCACGGTTGAGCCTCATACGCCGACGCCAACCAACACTGAACTTTGACAATCTAATGGAACTTGATGAGGGTTCATTTCCGCATTGGCCACAAGCACACGCACAACTCTACGCTTTATTTATTTAAAGTTTAAAAAGAGAATCGTTTGTGTCCCAAATTTGTAGCAATTTGCAACTGTAACCTTTATCCACCTGTTTTCTGCCTGCTCAGGTGCAATGGTCAACGAATAATCAGTGAACTGAAATCAGCGACTGTCAGAATTTTGTTACATTTTGCGGTGCCAACTGCAATTGCGAAATGAGAGATGGTTTGGATTTGTGGAGGGATCAAAACCAAACCGCATTAGTGGTCGCCACTCAGCTTTGCTGTGGCCTCGTGCCGTGTTGCAACTGTGGGGCTGCTAACTCCTAACCGTTAACGGGGGCAACAACTGAAACTTAATTAAGTGTTGGTTGAAGGCCCTCTGGGCCAGTTTTCAAGTTGGCAAATGTTGTTCGGTGGCTGTCGATAAACGTTAACGGTTTTGGTTTTTGCGGATTGCAGTTGATTTCAGTGCAATTTAAAAAATACTTCGTCTGCTGCCAATTGGTTTTGGCAATTTGACTTCAAAGTGTATTCAATATGTACAATCGGGCCCCGGAGAATCTGATCAACCGGAGAATAGATAAATGCAAAGAGAGAGCAAAGTTTAAAACTTTATAAAAATGCAGAATTAGAAATAGTCTAGTCACATTTATCTGAAATTTGAGTACTAATATCTCAGAACCTTTGATAGCATCAAAAGACTGCAGTTTGTAAATGGAAACCAACAATTTCTAATATTCCAAAAATTTGCTGAAGCTGTTTAATTCATAGTAACCTACTCTGTGATGGTTGAGTATAAAAAATACAAATTTTTCTATATTCTCGCTCAGTTACACTTATATACTCTGATAAAACATTGACCTGACTTTAGATGATTCATAGAAAGCACTAAAAAATAATAACATATCTAATTGTGCAATAGAAATAGAATATTCTAGGTGCCAGGTGCTCCCTCTCAGAGATATCTTTTTATATTTGGAAAATAATAGGCTTTCCCCCCTTATTTATTTCGCCACTCTTTTTGAGAACACAGGATATAATTATCCTTTGTTAAGACTGTGCCGTTGAAATACCCGCGAGACACAAAGCCGTCTTATCTCGTGTACAGCAATTTCATGTGGCATCCCCTGGGACAACGCATGTCAATTGTGGCTGGGGATGGGTCTTATTAGACGCCCCATTTTCAGTTAGCTGCGCTGCCAATTTTCGTTATCGTTTTCAAATTGAAAATTTGCGTAATCACATTTTAAGTGAAAATCGTTTTACAAATGAAATTAAATCGATTTTTCAGACAGACGCTTAAAGCGAGATACGAATCTTTGGCAAAAGTTACGCATACGCCGCACTTAACACTTACATTATAGCCACTCATATCCGTTTCCGCTGCCACCTCCACTTCCACAGCCACATCCGTTTCTGCAACTTTAAGTCCGCTGCACTTTTGTGTGAAATATGCGGCAATAACTTCATTTTTTGGCTTGTTTTTCTCCCACCTACCAATGCATTGCAAAGCCCCATCAACGTCATCAAATCGTTAGTCAAATACGCAAAAAAATGTCTAGTTTCATAGCGAAACTAGAGGAGTGAGGGCAGCCGGGGGTTGGCAATAAAAATGATGAAGTACTGGGTGAGCACTCTAAAGTGCATCGCAGCTTACATACTTACCGAGAATCTACCGAGCTGGAGACAGTAAATGTGAGCATTGCCTCAACTTTGTCCCTCTTCGCAGTGTGCAAGAGCGCAGAGTGTTCTGATTTTTTCACAGATTTTGCAAGAGTATTTTACTGGCATTATTATTATTATTATTAATTATAATTGTTATCACTATTATTAATAATCATTGTTATTAAAGTGAGTATTATCGATTCGCATAAATGATATTTATTGAAAATTTATCAATATTTTCTACTTATAAAAATATTGTGCGGTTTGATGAGACGAATTATTAAAATTAAATTAATTAATTAAATTAAGAAATGAGGACATTATGCCAAACCCTATTGAAAACTTGTTTAATATACATAAAACCAGCACTACAATAATCCTGCTCTTCAAGAGTGTTAGGAGTAAATGATTTGACACTGTGAAGTTGTTCAGGAGTATCGTGTGAGCTTCTTGACTCTGATCTCAGAATGTATTTATAAAATTGTATCAAGTAAGCTGCGATTATACAGTTAACAACAGTTGCCTTAAGCAAGCAATTTGTGTAAAATCTCAATCACCAAATCTACATTTCACAATTTATAAGAACATGAAGTACTCGTTACTTTGCTTTGTGATCCTGATCGCGGGATCGATGGCTGCCTACAATAAAGTAATTCGGGCACGTGAGTAAAATTACTTCAGCATATATATTATCTATTGTCAATTATTCAATATATAATGTTATAATGATTAGCACAATGTTTATATATGGCCGATATCGGTCCATGCGATGGAAGAGTTCGAGTTTTTGGCTACGACTATCTGACCAATCGATGTGTGCATTACTTTTACGGGGGCTGTGGTGGAAATCCCAATCGTTTTGCCACAAGATCAGAATGCATGAAGACCTGTTATGTGGAGAATGCAGAGGGTGGGGATCCGGTAGAGGACGCCAAATTTGATCTTTACTATAAGGATGAGCTGTGAAAATGAGAAATGTGAAAATGCCATCAACTTGTCCACATAAATTAAAAGATTAGATTTAAGATCCAGCCTAAAACTGCAATGATTGCTAATAAAATAAACATTTACATTTATTATTTATCCAATATTTGTATAGTTTTAATTCTTTATTTCTTTCGCATTTTTAAGGGTATATCTGCGTTGACATAATTCTTGTTTTACGACTCTTTTGCCTTGTGCAAACGCATAATTTTAGATGAAATTTCTGCTTTCCTCTTTTTGCCACGCCAAGTTGCAAGTAATGCTTTTTCTTTTGACTCTAACTGTCTGCATGTCTATGTCGCCTTATGCCCCCTCTCTCTCTCTGCTTGTTCGTGTCTCAGTCTGTATACAAGGATGTATAACTGTGTAGACGTCTGTTTGCTGCCAATCTGAGCGACCATTAAGTCAAACAGCTAGAGTAATTTAGCAGTTGCACAGAGCTGCATTCAACGCCGTGGCAAGTTTCCAGCATTTTATTTAACTCCAAGACTCTTGACAATGTTTCACATGCAATTTGCGACGCAGACGCGAAATAAGTTAACTCCCAGCCAGCGACTATGCGCAACCCTGAATAAATCTAGGCCACAACCTGACAACTTTGTGGATTTTTATGGAGCAATGCGGCAGTTGCTCAAATTTACTGCTAATTAGAATCAATTCTTGCAGATGTCACCAAATTCAGCATATTAAAGCTGAACCAGCTAGGCAAAGAGTGTTTTGTGCGTCTTGTCAGAGTGTTCGCTCATTAGAGACTCGTCGGGCGTTTGTGGCTTAATTAGCGACATAAGGGCTCCTCCTAGTTAACTGCGGTCCACAATACCACCCATACCCCTTCCGCATCTGGTCATTTGACACTTCTGCCAACAGCCTCTCCCGCTGCTACTTAACTTGCCGCTCACGTTGCTGGTTTTGTGATCGGGGGGATTGGGGATTGGGGCTTACTTTTATGACTGATTATGTTGTTTTTCGGCATTTAATTGCCACTTGGCCTGCGTGTGGATGTGACTATTTTTATGGCTAATGAGCAGCTTGAGGTAAATTCTTGGCCCATTCACCCAGCATCAGGTGTATCAGGTGGCATTAAAATGCTCGGTGTGGGTAAACCACATCGTGAAAGGTCCCTCGCCTGTGCGAACTATCCAATAAACTGCATAAGGTTATGTCCGGGTTGTTAAAATTGAGATAAACTAAAGTGAATAAATGGTTAAAGTTGCCGAAATGGGCGTGTCACGAGTTGTAATGAAGATGTTGGCGTATGGGGGATACATTTAAAACAATTTTAAGATACGTGCGATATCCTTTCAAAATGGTGGTTGCAATATCCGCACTGAAAACAGTTTATTGAAGGTATTTGTGAAAACCATTTTTATTATTTAATTATTTGATGTAGTCCAAATATACTTAAAATAATCCCGAATGTAAAAATAAATTTAACAGATGGACCTATTTAAAATTAAGAAGCAACAATTGACAAACGAACTCGAGTAAAACTAACACCAAAAAAAGATTTTAAAACACGAGCTATGAATCTTTTAAAATATATTATGATAAACACATCCAAGTATTTTTCCAGACTTCTTCTTAGAAAGCCTTAAGTCTTCACTACTAATGAGCATTACGTTGACTTGCGCTATCTGAGCTGAGTTTAAACGTAGCCTAAGTCAGAAGACCACTCCTACCTATTCATTTACCTACTTATAGACTACCCACTTCAACTTTGACTCAATGAGGCATTGAATTAAATTTCACCATAAATTTATTTTCATAGACTCTTGAGACGCCGCTCAAAATTTAAATAGGTCAAACGTGCATTTAATTTCCGCACAAATAAAATGAGTTTGTCTGGCGCTCTCGGCTCCACAGCTCCTACAGATGCTACAACTGCCACACGCAAACACAGACAGCGACAGAGATACGCCTACTACACGCCCACAAAGGACACGTGAGGCGGAGGAGGCTGCTTGAATGATTCGGTGGCTCACCTGCTGTTCGCTCGACATTTGCACACTTAGCTTATTCGGCTCCATTAAAATCTTGCTAAATAAATATTTAATGCGTGAACAACTGGGAAATCGAGAAATATACAGACTGCCTCGTCTGGGGCGCAACAGCCTGCCAGATGATTTATGAGCTCCACTTGTGCCCGGGGAGAGGTCGAGCCTCCTCCGACCTCCTTCCTTCGCCCTCTGCGCCTGGCTAATGGCTCATAATTGATTTTATGCCTATTGTTGGCCCCGGCCCCTTTAAATGGTGCGTTGCTAATGCGACGCAGTGCAGCAGTTGCCCCTCTGTATTAAAATCTTATAATTTCGGCCACATTTGAAGTGTGCATAAATTAATTTTAATGCCACAAAAACTTGCGTTTAATGATGCAGCTGTGAATGGCCAACGAATCGCATTGAAATGTTAAATAAGTTGGAATATGAATTTATGAAGAGGAAAATAAATGAACAGCACGCAACATATGATGTCATTGTTTCAACATTGTTGCACTAAGTACTCAGTACTTTAATATATGCAAGTTAATATTACGCCGGAAGCCTTTATTAATATATAAAAATGTGTGCGTAGTTATAGACTCGAGCTTAATCAACAAATGTTTAATTTCTTATTTAATATTTGTAACTTAAAATGAGGACTAAAGCCTTTTTGATTTTTGGTTTTTTAAGTTGAATTCTTTTGACAAAAAAATGTTAAGACTAAATTTAAGATAACTCAAGCTAAATTATCTAATACTTGATAACAATGCATTGGAAAACACATTATGATTTCATGTTTAAAGAAATTAATTTATTAAAATATATATTTTGTAAGCAAGATTCTTTAGGAAACTATTGATTTGCCATCTTTTGTAATTGAAATAGATTTTGTTTAACAAATTAAAGATGAAGATGAGAATGACATACTTCAGTTATCTTCCTTGTCTTTTTATTATTATTTTCAAGACCTAACAAATATTTTCCTATGGCTATAAGTTTGCCTTAACCATTCCCTCTTTTCTTACATTCCATTACCAGAAGTTCGCTGCTGACCCAATTACCCAGCAGCTTCTTATCAGAGACACAAGCCCAACTTGATTTAATAATTCTAATAAGACGCAGGGCAACAACATGGGCCCGCAATAAGAACACTCTGTTGCCTTCAACTAGAATCTAAATAAATAAATGTACGTTTATAACACCTACGTGGCCATCACCCGTCAGCAATGGAATGGAAAAAAATGGACAGGAGCAGGGCAGAGCAGGTCAGACCTGAGCAGAGCAGACCAGACGAGACCAGACTTGGCCCACCTTTGGCATGTGAAACATTTCATGCATTCGCTTTAATAATGCGCATAAATTGGTCCTTTTGACTGCTTCATTCCCCAACCCTAGACTCTCGGACAGACTCGACTGGCTCCACAGCTCCACAGACACGCGTGCGTTCCATTTCGTTTGGCTTTTGTTTGACTTGGCCCCAAACCAGCTCCAGCTCCATCTGCTGCTCCTTCTCCATCTTCTGCTCTGACTCCCCATTTCTCTGTCTGTCTCGTTGGACATTGTTTTTGGAGCGACCGCCTCACTCCTTCCCCTCACTGACCCCACCAGCATATTTCTGCCAACGTTTAATCTTTAATTTGCCCACTACTGTGTGGCTCCCCTCAACGGGCTCCCTCTCCAACTCGCCACCCCTTCAGACAGGCAGCCTGTCCATCCAAATGTCGGCTGGCAGCTGCTTGCCTCGACCCCGTCTCAATTTATTTGTTCTGAGCTTAGCTTTTTGGGGGGTGTACGCATTAAATTAAATACTTAGCCGCTGGAATAGTAAAAATTATGCCGGCATTTAAGTGTTTAATATCCGTCTGAGACTACAGCTCCGGTCGGCTCCACTCTAAACGACTTGGATATTTATTAGTTGACTTTAATGGAAAAACAGGCAAACAGTTGGGCATACAAAATTGTTTTTGGCCGCTGACTAATGGGTAAACATAAAGAAATTTGGATTATCCCTTTTCGGGAGATGTCACTGAACAAGTAAGATATATGTATATGCAAAACTTAATGGAAAACATAATTAAGCACATTATAAAACTATACTATCTTTAAGCATATTCCTCAATTCTGTCATAGATATCAAGGGAGGAATGTAATTAATAAAAAGGCACAGACTGAGCCTTAAGTAGAGAGACAGTCTTAAAATTAAATGATTTAAGTACTTTAATTATTTGTTTGCATTAATAATTTTTAAGCCCAACTTTGATGTAATTTATGTTAATCTATATTTCACTTTCAAATAGTTGTCAGCACTTTTGATTTAAAATGACTTTCTTCTTTGCTCAATTTTATTGATTTGATTTGATGAATATGAATTATATTATCAATTTATTTGTCATTTAATTGTTGCAGTGTATATACAATTACATTTCCAAGCGTCTTTTAAGCTTCTTTGACGGACTGATGAAGAAAAGTTAAATAATTATGATAATAATAGTAATAATAACTTTCGTCTATTGATTAGTTTTCCAAATATTGTATAAAAGAATATTATATTGAATATTTTCGCATTCGTTAAACGCTGTTCAAGTCAAAGACACACCTTAAACTGAAGACTAAACACTCAGGCAAATCCTCAAGGACTCGAGCACACTATGCTGAATGGCGCTTTAGTTTTGCAATTGCAGTAAGAGCACATCCTGGACAGGAGATGGAGAGGATGGAGCAACAAAAGAGCGACCCCAATGGACACCACCAGTCCCCCAGTCCCCCATCCCAACTGTCCACTCAACTGAACTGCACTCGACCAATGGATGCAGGAACTGCTTCTGCTGCTGTTGGCAGCAATTGTTAATAAGATTTGCACATCATTTCACGTGTCTCGGCCAAATGTCTGTGTGTTGTTGCTACTGCTATTTGCATGCAATAAGACCACAAGGAGCCACAATCCTGCTCCCAACGATGCTTGGCCACAACAACAGCAATAGATGGAGCTTCAGCTTCAGCTACAGCCTCAGTCTCAGTCTCGCTGGCAATTTGCATTGTCTGGTTGCATTTTATGCCAGGGAGCAGTTGGCGCTATATTTGCGGATTGTTTTCAACCTGCAACTGGCAAAATGGCCATGCTTAGTGCACAAGGGGGAATCTGTTTGACCATTATTGCAATTTTTGACACAAATTTAATGGAATTTTCCCAAGAAATCCCCAGTTGCTTGTCCTTAAATATTTCAAAAGCATTTCATTTGCCAACTCTCAAATAATCTACCCATTTGCCATAAATAAAAAATGTTAGTCTCAAATTTAGTTTGGTTTTTTTTAAACAACAAATTTAACACTCTTTATGACTGCTATGGGGAGTGTTGTTGGAAAGTCACACACCACATTCATAAGCTAAAAATATATTTTAACAAAAAGTAAATAAATTTATAAATATCTATTGCTTCTTCTGATTATAGTGTAAGTCTCCAGTATTTCACAGGTGTTTACAAGGGTATTTAATATTCTTCAATTTTGAATTAACTTTTCTTGCTTGTTTTAAATATTTATTGCGCATCTTAACCCCAAAAAAAAGGGCAAATTAAATTGCCATAAGGGAATGATTTAGTTATTTTTCTGGGTCACGAATGAGATACAACAGCAACAAAAAAATGTCATTTCAAATAAAATGCGACAAATGAATTGAAATTTATAGCTCAGAGGCGTGCAGGGCTAAGGGTGCCAAATGGGGCTGCTTCAGGGTGGGTTGTCCAAGGCCGGCAAATAAAGACGGCATTAGTCAACAATTAGAGTGAATCTGTGGGCGGACACATGTTGAGTTCGATCATTTGCTTGTCTTAAAGGATTTCTGTCCATTACTTAAATTCAGTCGTTTGTCAAATATTATTCTTATTCCATTAACATTATACCCACGGAAAAGTTGTGTGCCCTTCGGCGTTTTTTGTCTAGGAGTTTCCGTCTTTGGCCCTTTCACATGCAGATATGCTAATTCGCATTTTGGCGATTACCTCGCCACAAAAGCCGACTTGGATGTCTTTTCACCTGCGGTTAGCATTAACGAGCCTTGGCGAAACTTTTGCCGGGTCTCAACTCGTTCGGGAGTCGAATTCGATGTGACAACAGACTGGCGCCTAAGGGAATGTCGCAGTTTGAGTCGCAGCCCAAAAATTGACTCAATACAAAATCCATTAAAATATCAACAAAATTCAACGATGTCGCCAAAAGACGACATCAAAATGTAATTTTCGGCTGGCGCACAGCTTACGCATAATAATGAGCTGCTCTGCATCTGAGGTTGGGCCACGAATGGGGGTTGAGCATGTGTGTTGAGATTTCTTCCCTTTTTTTGCTAAGCCTTTTTTTTCAATTGATATTGGTCCTGTATAGACCTAATCGATGATTTTGCAGCTTACGGAATACAAATTTAAAGTAAATTATTACAAACAGCGAGACTCGATGTAAAATATGTAATTTGAAATATTTAAAAAAAAATCTCATTTAAAAATATGAAAAATTCTTCATAATATTTTCTAATGTCGCTCAAATGAACATTAAACAATAAACCATTTGAGTACTTCTTCTTGAGAAAATAATGATTATTTTTTAAGTGTCTTCGGTACTTAGGTTGTTCAGGAAACGCATATTTAAAATGAAATGGCCATTCCCTTTGTGCACTTGTTACTGGCTTGGCAGGCACGATTTTCCCATATATTTCATGACTCAATTTCGAGCCAGACACATTTCTTTAATGCAATTTCATTGATTTTCATTACTCAAAGGCAATCTCTGCTTGCGAGTCAACCGACAATTCAACAACATTTTAGTTTCCGTTTCCTTTTCAATTCAAAACCCAGCCACCGCCCCCTCCACTACCTGCCCCTTGATTGCGCCTTTCTTGCTGCACGTTTGGCCAATGTCAGGGTCGCAAAATGTTGTTCCAGATTGAAGTTCAAGTGCAACTGCACCAGCTGCAAACACGTAGACCGTAAAATCATTTATATTTATAAGTCTAAACTGAACTTTCTTCTGCTGGTTTCTATTTTTGTTTTCACAGCGAGCTGGCTTTAAATTTCTGCAAATTATTTTCACAATTTTCCGTCGGCCACAGACAGCAACTAATTACAACTTATTTTCCAGCTTTTGCCAACTTGTGGCTTGCTCTTTTGGCCCTTTGCTTTGCTTCTGCTGAAATTGCACACTATTCCATGGCGGGCTCCTTGCGTGCTCTGCTCTGTTCTGAGGCGCCTTTTCACCTTATGCCTTATCCTTGCCACACTTGCGTGTAGTACGAATAATTTGCTGTCATCGCCGCACGACGCTGCCATCTACAAAAGAAATTAAAAACTGCTCGAGAGTTATTTATAATATTTGCGCTTGAACACGAAGCTCTTAAAGTCACAAAAGACTGTCATACATAAAGCTGTCACCTGTAAGATTGCTTTCTAAATAATAAATAAGCCAGACTCAGTCACAAATGAAACAAAGGAAAACAGTGGAAATCAATTGGCATTTAAATTGAACAACTTGCAGCACTTTTTGGCACTTTAAGCCACAATAAGAGTCGTGTGGTGCGTTAGCATTTTGTTGCCTCAGTTCTCTCACCCATTTCTTGGGGGCATATTTGGCTCACTGCCTGTCATTATTAATGCTTATAATTAGCGCATCTTATAAAGATTGATTGGTGGGGCCTTGTGCCACAGCAAAGCCAAGAGGCAGCACCAGACGTGGCACACACGCACACAGAAACCACAGCGTAAGCAAATACACAGACACACAGCTCCGGCTGGGCACGCACTCGCATGCATATGTGTGTGTCTAAGAGTGTGGGTATGTATGAGTGTGTGGATGTGTGTGAGTGTGTGTGAATACATATACAATCACAATCACACACACGCACGCGTCACTTGTTTATGTGCCACACGCATGACTTGGGCGTAATTTCTTTCCCCGATACCCTACACTCCAAACATGTGCAGGGTATGCACATGTGCATAAATCAAACCTCTTCAACTACTTCAAGTAGTATCTTTATAGCTCATTGGGAATATACTAATAAATAAAATAAGCAGTGATAGTTGTCTGAGAAAGATAAGTTTTTGTCTAACCGATTGACAATTCAGACTTGTAAAAAATCATTTGCGACCTGCAAAACCTGATCACACTTTCCAGTTTTGTATCCTGTACTCATTTTAAATGGGTATCAAGTATGTCCACTAATATATGTATGCTAAGACTTAAAAATCGAATCCCTTTTTATATACACTCTGATCAACAGTACATTGAATTTAATGTATATAGATAGTATATAGATAAGAAACACAGAAGTTAATTTAGAAAACCTGTTCTTATTTTTAATAAAGTGGAGATGACGATAGTAATTAAAGAATATTAAAACAAAAAGAGAGCAGAATGTGTAGAATGTAGAAGAAGATGTAGAATCCCAGGGAAACATGTTAACATTTCAGAGAGACATACAACATCACAAGTCCCCAAATATTCTTGCATGTGTTCGAGAATTTGAGTGGGTGGAAGGGCTATGATCCCAGAGTCTTAGTCTTTTTAAGGTTCCACTGGCTAAGCTACTTCTGGCTATTTATATACATATATATAATATATATATATATATAATTATTTATATATACTATTTATATTTACCTTTACTTAGAGCTTAACAGGATATGCCTACTTTCATTAAAATTAATTTAGCATAATACAAAAATAAATTAGAAAATTCGATATTAAATATAAGGACAGGTTTCCTTCTTCGTCTACAGTTAGATTTAGGCTCTAGGGAATTATAATTAGTGTAAGTTAGACACAATTTGTATTGAATACAAGCCTTTAGATGTATCTAGTACCAGTTCCGACGTTTAACAATATTTTTGACAATATTGTTGACAAAATTATTTTAATTATTTATGGTGTTTTTTTTTTTGGGAATGTCTCTCATGTCGCCAAGGGTATTGTAGTATCTGACGTATCACAGTTTTATACTCACATTATGCCCAACTTTTGACATCCATCGTTAACAGACGTGCCAGTAAATTTGCCCATTCTATTAATGGCTGTGTGTGTAACCGTCTTGTTCATTATTTGGCTAAAGATTTGCGGCTAAGCACATTTTAATGCGCTACATCAAATTCGCAGTGCGTATTAATTGGTTGTTATATACATATAAACTGAAGCAATAAAAAATTTGTTAATTGCTTATTGATGACTCAACTCAGTTCAAGTACAAAGAGAGGAGCTTTTGGAAAATTCAACATCTTTGTAAAACTAAATAGTGAAAAACTCGTACTTAAAGCAAGACTGTTCTGCCGAGTTTTAAATAAATGAAATGAATGCGAAATTTGATGTAGTTATTTTGATTTCTTAAGTCATTCATCTTATTTAGTTGCAGGGCATTTTAAATTCGTTTTGATCGCACTCACAGCATATTTTTGCCATCTCCAGCGATTTTTGTAGCCATCTTATTAAAGACTATCTCAATGGCACAGCGTGTAAGTATTTAGTTGGCATTCAATTGAAGAGCAGCCGCTTGTGTGTCTTACAACTAAGCTGGTTGAGGCTTCAGCTATAACTAAACATACACACACACACACACACACACACACACACTCATACACACAATAGATGGCTATTAGTTAGTTTATGTGCTTGGCATTACACTAATCATAGCATTTTTGCTTCACTTTTATTGGCCTCGAAACTTGGGCATTAGCACGCTGAGTGCATGGCTAATGAGAGCAGCTGGGAGAAATATGCTGCCTGCTTGTTAGTTAACGTTGAGTGAACTGAGCAGCCAACTCATCCAACAATTTGCCATTTGCATTAAATTTGCATTCCAAGCCAAATTACAACAACAGGAAATGAGGAGAAACAAAAGCTGACAATGAAAATGGCGACAAGCAGAAATTGAGACAATTGGCGCCCGTCTGTCAATCTGGCTGGCTGCTTTGGCAAATTGTCTTCGCCTCGGGCTCTCCTCATTTCAAAAACAACATTTCAACAAACCAGACAGCCAAATAGTTGGAGAAAGTTCAAATTTGTACGAGTCGTGTCTGGATCTTGTGTGCAACTGCACTGATAAAGTTTTGGCATGAAAATAAAGGTTGTAGCGAAAGCAGTTAACAATTTCAAGTAAAAGGTTTACTGTGTAACTCAAACGAGTAGTACTTGCTAATTCATCGTTTTATTAATAAATAAACAAATTCACATTTATTTCTTGTCATAATCTCAAAGGTTTCGATATGCTCGCAAATATTATCCCAAATCATTAAGTGAATATTTAAATAACCTTTAAAATTTGCAGTATTTACCCAAAGAAATTTAAATAGTAAAGTGAATACAAATTCTGAATTTCTTAAAATCTGATGTGTTTAACAAAAATAAATAGAGAAATTATAATAATAAATTTAAATACAGTCGAATTTGGCTTGCAAGATTCGTCAATGACAAATTTAACAAATAGTTTTTCATTTATTATGTTGGTTTGATTTGATTTGATTAACTCTTATTATTTGTCTTCGTTGTAAGTTATATACTATATAAACATAACGATTAGATCTAGTCTAGCACATTCACACATAAAATAAAAAAAATAAAGTGAAATTGTATTCGAGCTTAAGTCAAGATTGGTTTTTGTTCGATGGCTATCACAAATTGTCCACTTTTCATTAGCCTATGCAAATTATTTATGATTTGTACTTGGGCAGGAAATCAAAGAGCGCAGCTACTTTTTGCTGGTGCCACCGTTCGCAACTTCGACCTTACCATATAAATTAAATCACGGTAAATAAAAGCAACCGCAGCGCGAGGCATTCAAATGCTAAACCAGTGAGGCAGTGCCTCTCTCAACCCCACAAAACTTGGCGCGGCATTTCATCTAAATGTTAATAAGTCTGCCGGTCGTTGGAGTCCTTTTGTACTCTGTTCACTGTTCGCAGCGGTTCTCCTGCTCCTCGACTGCGCTTAACAAGGTGTCAGGCGCTACGCGGAGGCATTTTCCACTTGGTCGCGCTGATTGAGCGACTCTGGCAACATCCTTGAGCCCGTTTGGGGGCTGGGCCACAAATCCTGGCAGCTGGCGGCGCCTTGAAGCATACATCCTGTTTATTCGACTGGCTTATTGATGAGACACAGCTTGGGCCGCCTTCCTGTTTATTTTTGTTAGCATTCTGTGTGTTTTTGTCTGTGGATTTTCTGGGCAAATAGTTGCGCAAAAATAAAACTGGGCCAGGGCTTAGGGCGGCTCGAGTACTTGACTCCTGGACAGGGCACTTGTATTATTCGCTATTGATTGATTGACTTCTGATTGCCAAGTTTGCTGCAGGTGGATACTCACAAAAGCAAAGCAGTAATTTATATATACACAGGCAGTTTATATATGAGCTCAAATCGACACACTTTAAATGGTAGCTATGCCTTCGAGTATGTCGACATAAGCTCATCGGTGATGCTTTGTTTGTTGTTGTTTTTTAAGCAATTTTATGTTCAAAATTACAAATTCCATTTCAATTTTACACTATTGTAAGCGTATGTTTTTCAATAGTTTGTACACTCAGAAAAAAAATCGCCATGCATTTTAGAAAATCGCCATAATTTTGGCGATAGGAGTAACTCGTATGATTATTGAATTGAAAAATTGATTGATTTAGAATTCAATTATCAAATGTTTGCAGTTGATGAATGCATCTATATTATTTTACCCCAAACATACTAATACAAGTTACAAATATGCCCATACCTATATAAATTTCAATCATTTTATTTGGTTTTTTGTGCCTGCGATGGTAATAAAAAATTCATGTAACTAATTTATATGCATGAGAGTTCGCACATACTGCGCATATTAAATTTTTAGTTCATTCATGTTTTTTAATTAAATTATGTGCATCAAATATTGAAAATGGAGCTATTTGCGAATATTTCTTTTCAAAATGCACAACTGCAAATATTTGAAATTAATTGATTGCAAAAGCAATAAAATACATACAATTAATCCCATTTTGGTAGACAATAAAAAAATGATTATATACCTAAAAAAAAAGTTAACAATAACAGCGACAATATCAAGTAAATTAATGCACTTTAAAGCCCATACAAAAGGTTTGTTATTGCATAAGGGCCAAAACTAAAGTCATTTTCTCATCATGCTAATCGAGGGTTTAGAAATTTTACGCCTCGCCTAACCCTAAGCACCTTTCCCTGCAAGGAGGAGGGGAAGGCTACAAGCCATCAATCTCGACCTTTTCTGACGTGCGCAGTGCGAAACTCACAAGAAAATCAGTCTAAAAGTTTTCGTATTTTCTTGCCACCTTTGCTGGCAAGCTGTGTCAATGCGAAGGCGGCCTAAGCTTAAAATAAACATGCCTTAAGCCAGGGAACTTGGCCCACAAAAACAGCTTAAATGCATCAAATCAGGTATTGATTGATGACATTTTTGGCAATGATTGGTAAGGTATTCCAATAGAAGCTAAACTTAGAGCCTTGAACTAAACTATTTATAGGTGCCATCGACTGTGCAAGGGAACTGCTCGCAGTAGGCAACATGAAAATTCCACTGTTGAAGGAAACCTTATGTTGCAAGAGAAATTTTACAGTCACTTCTTACTTAATGGAAAATGGAAAATGAAACATTTGCGGAGATATTTTGCGTAGATTCTTTTCTGACAATATTTGACAGACATTAAGAAATTCAATTCTGGAGTAAAGTTTGGGATAAATTTAGGAAATTTAAATTCGATTCAAAATAGTTGGTTTGTAATTAAAATGAATAGTTTATTTTAAATTTAATAAATAAACTAAAAACTAAAATAACTGAAGGTATTAAAATATATTACGTAATGTTATTTATTTGCGTGAATTCTCATCTTCTCATCATTTAACAATGTGCTGAGTAACTTTTTAGTTACTCCAGAATCTTAAACAGTTCATATATCATTGAGTGGCTTATTTGTTAACCATTCTTTTCATTTTTCTTACAGCTTTCTAACTGTCAGATACAAAATCTTAATCGCCAGCAATTTGTCCGAAGTCCACCCCCAAAAACCGAATCAAAGCACAATGCTACAGGCCCAAATACAAACAGAGGCATTGTAAGGCTACCTTTTTCATTAGAACCGCAGTGGCTTATATAAAGGCAGAAAACTCAAATGTACTGTGCACATACACTCAAACACACACACACACACACACACACACCTACACACATGGCTCATATACTGCTACAATTACAGCTGTAGACCTTTGCAAAAGTTTGAACCCACAGCGTCTTTGTTGTTGCCACAAATATTTATGGGCTGCAAAAGATAAATGAAAAAGAAAATCTAAAAAGAACATTTAACCGAAGATTAAATACCCTTAGCGACTTGCAATAGGAATATAATATATTTAGAAACTGTGAATCCAAAATATATATATCGTACGGAAATTCCCATACTCAAAATATATTTTGGATGAGCTTTTTACTCAAGAGTTCGTTTCAGGCACAATCAATGTTTGAGCTGAATAGATCTCAAAACTGAGAGACTAAATGGAATCAGTTCATCATTTAAGCCAAGATACCTTTTGCAGTTAAGCACTTTGCAACTAAATTGTGGCATCCATTGAAAGGTAATAAAAAGAAACCAAATACAAATACAAATATATATACTTATATAGTAAGGTATGTGCACTTTGAATTGGCTAAAGATATTTCTGTTATTTGTAGATGGCCATCTTAATTGAGTTAGAATTGGTAAACTGTGAGGGTGGCAACTCTGCCAGCAGCCTGCTTGCCATCATCAATCACACAAGTAAGGAATGAAATATCTGAAATATTGAACAAAACTTTGGCTTAATTAACTGGCATTGCACTCAAAGTTGGCCGGCAAAGGTGTTAGCCATAGTCGCATTAGCTGCGCCTGATTTGGCTAATGTTGCAGGTTGGCAATTTGATACCGCAATGATGTATTGCCTCTATTGCTTGGCTTCAGCTGCACTCGGCAGACATTTCTGGTTGCACAGATTGCGCTTCAGGTCGTGGCAATACTTAGCGTTTAGTTTTTATGCGCGGCAATTAGAGTTTTAATTGACCGAACGTGGCCATTAAATGGGCTCTTACAAAAAGGCATAAAGACAATTGCAAATGCCTGGCAAGAATGTCTTAATGCTGTTCAAATTGCCAGCTTTAAGTACTGAGCAACAGCACCTTGGCTGCCACCGGAAGCGCAGGCAACTAACAAGCGAACGCCAGACTTGTATCTTTCAGGTTGTATCTTGTATCTTGTATCTTGTATCTAATGTACAGATGCACTTAATACGCGTTATGCGCCACAGACAAGGGCAAAGGGCGAGAGTGCAAGAAAGTTGCAACTTTCTGCTGGCTGCTAAGTAGGAAAATCGCTTCGAGACACAGCACAAACATCCAGACAGACAGACAGGCTGCTAGGTACAAAGAGAACGAAAGAAGGATAAATAAAGAGAGTGAGGCAGATAGAGAAAGAGAGACAGAGAGAGAGAGAGAGAGAGAGAGAGAGATAGAGGTTGAAAGTAAGTACGTGTCATATGACAAGTGAAATGTGCTCAAAATTACTTGTTTAGCAGCGGTTAAGACGCTTGTCGGGCTTATGCACACATACATACATATTCATACATATTTATACATATACATATACTCAGTATCTGAGTTAGTTTGCACTCTTGAGGTTTGCCCCGTGGACATGCAACGCAAATGCAGCACTTACCCATAATTTTGCAGATAAACATTTCACAATTCGTGGCATTCCACAATGTACATTTATAAAATTGTTGCGCATTGTGTGGAGATGCATGCATGCATAATTTTAGTTATATAGTTATATAGAATATAAAAATTAAAACTGACACTTATTTTTAGAAAGAAAATAGATAGAACCTTCTGAATTAGAAACATACTTTCTGATAAGTAAGCAACTCGCTTGGCCTCAATCGATATATCGCTCCTCTAAGATTCATAGCATTTTTTTCTGAGTATAAATACATTTGAAAGACTGTAATAATAATCCTGATTAAATCAAAGTTTATTTGCTAAAAAACTGTGAAAAGAAAATATATACAAAAATTATAATAATCAATAAGTATTATTTTACATATTTAACATATTTAAGAAGCATAAATAAATTTTCCATTGATTTTCCAGTTAGCCATCAAAAATATGAAATAAATGAATAGCTAGGAAGCTTGCAACATAAAAAATATACATATTTAAAATGGGAGGAGAGTCCTTATATGGAATTTATTTTGTTATTACCCAAGTAGCTTACACGATTCATTAAATTTAACAAAAGGAGCAACTTTTTGGTTACCCTTGAGGCACCCCGCAGGCAAATTACAAACGCAAAGCAACAACAGGAAAAACTTTGTGCCAGTTTTACTTTTCTTACTTTTTTTTTTGTGTTTGTTTGTGTGCTGTGTTGCATGCCCAAGGGATGTCATTTAGAAGGCGACGAGAGCGCGTCAAGTGTAAAAATTAAGCAGCTGCGAGCTGAGCAGGCAATGAGTGAGATCAAATTACACGGCCCAGTCGAAACGAGAGTGTTGGCTAAAAGTAATTGTAAAGTATGCGAATGGGTGGCCCAAACAAAAGGTGGGCTGGGAAAAAACTGTCACAAGGTCGCTGCTAAATTCTGTGTTAGATTTTAGTACTTGCTGTTCAACAACAACAACAACAAAAAAAGGCAAGTTTTTGGTTGAAAGAGTGTGCTTGTCACACGGTCTGTACTCTTCTATGATTTCACTTTCAATCAAATCTGCGACGTGACTCTCAAACTGGCAACAAGAAACTTTTTCAATCTAAAATTATCAAAGTAAACATCAAAGTTACACAGCCCCTCTCCGAAACAAAAAAACCCAAATTAGCCAGACAGAAAAACATGGAATACAGTAAAAAGCGAAATATCTATGCAACATGGGTGCCAGAGAGAAAGAGTGAGAGAGAGAGAGAGAGAGTGTGAATGAGATAGGCGCATGTGGAGTGCAAGAGTAGTAAAAAGTTTTACAAGCAAATCAGCAGAAATGTTCACACCTCATGTGTGGAATTTAAATTGTCTGCCAACACACAGCCAGCACACCAGCACACAAGAGCACACTTATTTTAAAGTGCACATCTATGTGGATACATTGCTCATACGTCCCGTGAACCGTATCGAGTATTGTGAGCCCAAGCACACACTGTGTAAAATTTCATATCAATTTCAATGGGATTAAGTTGTATTTTATATTTTAGTACTTGCCAAGGTGTATACTTCTTGCTGTTGTTGATGTTGTTGTTGTTGTTGTTGCTTTTGCAAAGTGTGTCTCGCTGAGATTTGGTGCACGTGCAGATCCTTTGCTTTTATGTGTTGTGTGTGGCACTTGTGAGGGACTTACCACAACACCAAAATATTGATAGAGTCTAAGAGCTAATCATAGAAGCTGCATAAAATATGACACTTAAGAGAACGAAGCACAATTGAAGTTAACGAGAACTAGAATATTTATAATTTATTAAAAGGCTGAAAACCAAGTGTAAATATTTCAAATCTTGAATCAATATATTTTAAAAGAATTGAGATAATTTTCGATATAACTGACTATACAAAGTTAAAGCAAACATCGGCATTTAACAGTAGAATTCCACTTTTCAAATACTAAAATATTTGTAAAATTACAAATTAAGAAATCAGTTGAACAGTCTCAACTTTAATGAGGACTTAAATAATTTACAAGATGATATAGCTGTAGTAAATAAGACTAGCTAGTTATGTATAAGTCCATAGTTCAAACTGTACTCTAACCACCGTATTCAGAGCTTACTCGTACTCACTCCACTGGAATGCCCCTTGCCGCATTTCCTGACCATTTGCTTAATTCAATGACCTCAGTGACTTGAAACTACACACTTGTGAGTTGGTACTTGGCACACATACACTCACACTGACACTCACATGCACTCACAGACAGTCTGGAGTGTTGTACAATATCCTGTTGAAGCCCAAAAATACAAATCATAAAAGTCGTGGCCCCCCCCACCCAACAACAGTTCATAAAAAATGCGGCCCAGCGCAGCGATTGCCATACAAAACGGCGCATTACATTGCAAAGGTCCTACCAATCTCAACTGCCAAGCCATGACCGGCATATAATTCAAACACGTTCCAATACCAAATACAGAGACGGGGAAAAAAAACAGACAGAGGTAGGTATAGATAGAGAGAGAGGCAGAGAGAGAGAGGTCGCAGCGGGTGGGCGGTAATCAGGCAATTTCATATGAATAAGTTAGGAGGCATTGCCGCCTGAGTGTATGCTATAAATTTCGTTTGTATTACGAATGCGACGCTGCTTATGAAAATTTTAAAGGCGCCAAACTATGTACCCCAACTGAGATTTGCCGCCGCACACCCCAACCTCCGCTGCCACGCCCACAGCAACAACAGGAACAACAACAACAAAATGGAAATTTATTACAACGAAACGTGCTCAGACCACGTCCCAGACCAGTAAAGGTGTTTATTACTTATTTAGAGAGGCACGCCTAAACAGACACGCCAAGGTGAACGAAAATAATATCAAGAGCGAGCAGTTCTGTGTAACATCGAATTTTAGATACTGCTTTGCTTATAAGGCAGTGTAACAAATAAATGTGAATGAAAGCGTCAAAATACTAAATTTCTGGCAGTCAATTTTGACATGGTTTTGTACAATGAGCATGGATTAAAGATGCCTTAAACATTATAAAGTAAATTATTAAGAAAATTTAATTATCAAAGTTTACTGCATTATACAATGAACGCCAAGCAGGCCACTTGCAATGTAGACAGGCTAATAAGACTGTAACTTAACATCTGTACGCAAATTAAAGCAATGAGAACTTTGAGTACCGGACATATTTTTCTTGCCACCACTGTATTGTTTGTTTGGCATTTGACTCACACTTGCGCTCAGATAGTTCATACATTCCTTTCAGCCTTATGTATTCTTGAAAATGTTCATCTTTCTCTCTCTAAGTCTGGAATGTATATCGGCACTTCTCCATGTACGCTTAAACTCAGAAATCAAAACACTTTTCAACGGTTCATATGAATTAATTACAATAGTTTTCAAAAATATAAAAATGAAAATGCGGCATTTCACGACCATTGTTTGTTAAGTTAGTGGCTTTAGGCAGTTTAGGACTGTATTAGATAACTTATTACACTTTAATAATCAAGATTCGGCTTCTATTATGTATGAAGATGTTTGCCGGCTTGAGGTTAGGCTTAGGGGGCGTATTTGTCTACCTCGTCTGCTACTCGCACCTAGTAAATCATCAAAGTTATAACACTCTGTTCGAGGGTATTAAAGCAATATGGGAGGCAGCTCAGCTTGGCTGCTCTCAGTGGGCGGTCGGCTGCCACTTGGTCGTGTTTTGGAGTACGTGCCTGAGGCTTAGCGCCATCAAGTGGCAATTGGGGGAGTGGTGCTCTGCCTCGCCAGCCACTAAACATTTTAATTAGAAAATGTTGCGCAGCCCGTTGAGCCGACCGCAAATCCAATTATCAAGTAATTATGCATTTAATTTGGCGCACAGGAGCACACAGGACCAAGCAGCGTTATCGACAACCGGCCAGTCCCCCCAATTCGGCTGGCCAGTCCAAGAACAACAAGTCAACACGAGTGTCTCACACATCTGCATATGAGCAAAACTTTCCGTTGCACAACTTTTTTTGGCTGGCAACATTTTCAATTTCGAGCCAAACAAACAGGAAGACAAGGCACACATGCCACACCCATTATTGTTTATGTTGGGCTTTGCGTGTTGCAATTAAAAGTTTGCCGACGCTTATTGCAAATGTCGAGACCGCAATCAAAGAGCCAAAGAGGTCAAGTGCAGTGTCTGTTCAACTTGCATGCACAGTTCCACAGTTTGCGTAGCTGCAATTTATGTCCACACACTGAGCACTGGTGATTGGCCCAGGTCATGTTTCAAACACTTTAAATGCTCTTTTAAACCTCTTCTTGGCCACGTTTACAATTCGGATAGTCGCATTTGGCCATAAACCAACAGATCGCCGTTTGCAGTTGACAGCCAGCAAATACCACACTCGAATACTATCGCTGTTGCCAAAAAAAAAAAAACAGCGCTAATATTTATGTGGTGACCTGGTTACTTCACAATCTGCAACTGTGATCAAAGTGAATTTCTAAAATATAGCGCAGTTAAAATTAAATTTTCATTGCAAACGTTATTTAGGACTGAATATGTGATATGTGCTAGAAATCGACCGGAATAGGAGAATATTTCGGTCACATTCAGTTTGAAATCTAATTACAATTTTCATCAAAGGTAAATTGAGTACATAATTAGATTGCAATGCAAGAATTGACAAGTTTTTATCTAGCAATTTAAAACTCTGTTAGTTTGGCCGTGAATCAATCTCTTCTCTTATAGCCTGATGATTTATCGAATTACCTATCGATGTTATGAAAGCATTATTGTCACAAACAGCTGATACTTAAAGAAAGATAAGCGTTTATCTAAAAATACAATTCGAATTTTATTAATTTAAATGAATTAATTAATAGTGTAATGATAAAAGCAACATATAAATGAAACCCTAGTTAATTTTTCAATTTGTTGGTCTTTTATTGAGATTCTTGTAGCCTTCAAGCCGATGCATGTAAATAATGACGTAAGACTCAGATTGGAATCTCGCAATTTAAAGAATGAAAGAATCTAAGAAATGTTTGGTAAAGTGGATCGGGCTATTAGTCTGCAATTAACTAATGTAACAGACTACTTTAAGTATTATATTAAGATTCAGCCCATTTTGTAAATGCATACTCCAAAAATTGTAGATTTACGTAATCAACATTTTTTATGTGAATCCTTAAAAGTAAGCAGGAATTAGTAACAGGAAAATAAAAAATAAAAAAGGATGAAAACTTAGTCTTTTCCTACAAATGGGCAAATAACACGTTTTGGTTACAACCCTTGCGTGGCAAATCAAATTGAACTAGAAGCAACCCCAGGCGACAGTCACATCAAATTAAGCCCTTAACACCTTTAATTAGGCGCTGGCAGCGTAATTAACACACGCCCACACACACACAATCAATATGACGTCCATTAATTAGACGCTAATGACACCACCCAAACCACACATTTGAATTTTGTGGTCGAGTCTATAAAAGTGGCTCGAACTGCAGACATGAGGTTTAAAGTTTTGGCAACGGCACCGACGCAACATGGTGCTCCAGACTATGTCGACGGTTGAGATGCCCATCTTTGGCAACACGCTGAAGCTGATGAGATTCTGGTCATATCTGTTCGTTCACAACTGGCGACGCTATGTGGCCCTCATGCCCTATGTCCTCATCAATGGCCCTCAGTACGTGGACATCTATCTGAGCACGGAACCTCTCGACTTTAAAATACGCAACGTGTATCTGGCGGTGCTCTTCACCAACACAATAGTGAGGGGTGTCCTCCTCTGTGTGGATCGCAAGCGGTATGAGCAATTTCTGGAGCTACTCAAGGTTTACTATCTGCAGCTTTTGGTGAGTAGCGTCTATATCGATTAAATTATATACATTCGATCTGCGTTGATTTGGGTAAAAGACTTGGACGTCGAAAAGGAAAAAATTGCTTTGAGTTTTAGAAAATCGACAAGGGAACTCCCCTTTCATTCGGAAAATATTAATATATCATTATGACTATAATAAATTATATATTAGTATTCACATAAACAAACTTTTCAGATGATTTCTAATTTTTCAGACCCATTTTGTTTCTGGCTGTTAAAACTTAAGTTTAAGTTATCTGAAGCAATTCTGACTTGCTTCAAGTTATGTATTTTTCGATCTGAATTACTATTAGTGTGAGTGCAGTAAGTCAAGAATAATGTATTATTTACAGAACTCTACGGATGAACACATTGGCCAACTTGTGTCTGAGACCACACGAATTTCCAACTCCATTGGCCGCATTAATTTGCTAATGGGCATGTGCACCTGCATTGGCTTTGTGACCTACCCGATTTTTGGGTCGGAGCGCGGTGGGTGAACTACTCCAAATACCATTTCCACAAATACACATTTGAGTTTGAGTTTGGATTTGGATTTGTGTTTGTAATTGCAGTGCTGCCCTATGGCATGTATGTGCCCGGCATTGACAAATACGCCAGCCCCTACTACGAGATCTTCTTCGTGGTGCAGGCCATAATGGCGCCGATGGGCTGCTGCATGTACATACCCTACAGCAGCATGATGGTCACCTTCACACTGTTTGCCATCCTCATGTGTCGCGTGCTGCAGCACAAGCTGCGCTCCATGCAACAACTTCGGGGCACACTAGTGCGTGATGAAATCATCTGGTGTATTCGATATCAGATCAAGCTGGAGGGGTGAGCTACATGCCAAGCAATACAAAAATAAACATTGTTCCAACTATGTTTACATCTTCCAAACAGGCTGGTCGATGCGATGAATGCACTGATGACCAATTTGCATCTGGTGGAGTTTCTCTGCTTCGGGGCGATGCTTTGTGTGCTTCTTTTCTCCTTGATTATTGTAAGTTGCAATCATTCTCTTATTCGTATTGCCACATCTATAAATTATTTCAACATATGAAATTGCTCTAGTCAACATTTTGAATCTTCCGCATTCCACTTGCAGGCTCAAACCATCGCCCAGACTATAATTGTAATTTTCTATATAATCATGATATTTGCCAACAGCTTCGTGCTCTACTACGTGGCCAACGAGCTCTACTTTCAGGTAAGTCGGGCTACAAGTAAATCATTTCAAAATGAAAATCAATTTGCCCAGAGTTTCCATATATCAATTGCTGCCTACGAGAGCAATTGGATGGATTTGGATATCGATTCACAGAAGACATTAAAGATGCTCATTATGCGCTCACAGAAACCACTGGCGGTAAGAAATTTCTTGCCAATACACTCAGAAAAAAATTGCAATTGTTTTGTGAATGCACCTGCAATCTAATGCAATTTCTATATATTTATGATTCATGTGTTATATTTTTGGTGTCTGTTGCAGATACTCGTTGGCGGCGTCTATCCGATGAACCTGAAGATGCTGCAGTCGCTCCTGAACGTAATTTACTCGTTCTTCACGCTGCTGAGACGCGTTTATGGCTGAGTTGTGTTTAGGGGTTAGTCTAATGTTAGTCTTTGTTGGCTGGCAACTGTAAAATTGATTGCGTTTAGCTTTGTGGCCAATAAACGTCTTAAGCGTTGTCCGCAATTCGATTGGCCAATGTACTCGGAAGTGCATTTTCGCATTCCAGCCAAATTGCTCAAAAGCAAGAAATAAACTATAATAAAAATGTGTCTGGGTTCACAATCTTTCCCCCCCATCTAAGCCCCTACCTCTGCCATTCGAACACGGAACTCGGTTGGGACTGTCTATTGTTGTGCTTGGCCATATTGGGTATGCCCGGCACGTGCCACTTGGATAACTTCTATTTAAGCAAATATAAATCTAAAGTGTGTTAAATTAGATTACAATGTTCTCGTAACGTAAATGCTGCCCCCGAGTGCTGCAGCATGGGGAAAGGGGGTGAACGAAGCAAATGTTGCGTACAAATTGTACAAAATGTCTCGAAATTGTCTGCTTTGCTTTTCAGTTAATTAATGTGGAAATCGGAAACTGAGCTGTTTACAGCTGTGTGTACACCAATTGCCAAAACAAAACCAGTAGCAGAGTGTGTACATAAATTTCCTTAACTGCCCATAGCCAAAAACCACAGTCAATTTACTTGCGAAACCAATTTTGGAAATACTGCACACTTGAATGGATTGGAAAAGTGGCAAATTATTGATTCATTAGTTTATCAATGAATATCTTCAGTGGTTTGCTTATTCTCTGCTTCGTTTAATTAAACAACGAAAAAAAAATTAAATTCAAATTCTTAAACTGCTGCAAAATAGTTTATTAGGATAACTTCAGCAATATTGTTGAAATAAATGGCTTAGTTTAAAACCACATATTTAGTGCGTGTCAAAGCAAGTAACACCCAGTTAATATATTAATATTATTGTTGATGCGCTTGTTTTGATGGTTTGACAAAGAAGAAGAAGATTTATTCACTGTATGCTTACATCTATTGATGGTAGATCCATCGCAGTATTAATATTCCTACTATTCAAATAAGTAATCGATAATGTGATATTGATATTTTCAACAATTATAATAATTATCCTTAAGCATCCTTAAAAGATTTCCTTTTCTCATTAGCTCAAGCTCGATTGTTGAAATTTAATTGACTGGGGAAAAATGCTTAAAGTTCAGCAAAAATCAATAAATATTTAAAGCCATTTTATAACCACTCGAATTGAATTCTATTGGGCTTCGCCACGCAGCGAACAAGTTGTAATAATAATGGTTATAACATACTAAACCATGTTTAAATTAATTTCATTATTAACTTGTATTTCATTTAATCTTCTTGTGCTTTTGGCTTGTACTTTCGGGTTCTTAAATTGGTGTTCAGCTTTAAGCAGAATGTTTCTTTTTCGATATGCTTTGCAGCTCAGACTCAGCGCATTATCACTTCAATTTTCCTAATCAACATTAAATTTAACTTGAGCCAAGCCTCCAAGTCGCATTCACCACACCCAACGAGTCGACTCGTCAAATTGACTTTAATTTAAGAATTTTTTTTATGCACCCCCAACCCACATACACACAGACACACACACACACACACACACACACAGAGACACATACACACATGCGAGGACACTCTACAGACCTACAAAAGGAATTGCCGCCTATGCGTGCCACTTGTTTTGCAGCAGCATTTCCCTGTCTGCTGCTTAATGGAATTCCACTGCTCGCTGCTCGCTGCTGTCTGCCACCGAGCTACCCTCCCCTGCCACAACCACTGTGCTCCTTCCCCCCCGCTTGAAGCCATGACTCCACAAATGACTCGCCGTTTTACTGCATACTTTTAGGAGGCCGACAGCAGCAAAAACGCTGATGCGACAATTATAGTTATTGTCTGCCTAACCAAGCGGGGAATTCTCCAGCTCTCCTGCTCTCCTGCTCTGCAACTCGCTGCCCCTTCTCTGGAGTACAGTACGTGACACAGCTGTCTGGCTGTGTGGCAAGTAGGCGTGGCAGCAGCAGTTGCAGGCAACTTCAATGTTGGCATTGTGCTGATATTGTTGTCGTTCACCTTAAAGCTGCAGCTTATTAGCTATTTCGCTGGTTAGATAACTGATAAGTTCAGCCGCATTAAGTTCTCACTTTATGCAACATAGAAAATTAGGTCGAATTTTATTCTAAAAAAAAGTAAAGAGAGAGTAAAGGAAAGAGGTAAAAGACAGAGCGAAATTGAGACGTGACTCAAAGACAAAGTGAAAGCAAAGAAAAAGCAGAAAAATAACTAAATTTAAAAACAAACAATTTACAATAATTGAGCTTGTAGAAAGCAGACAAAAGTTGAGAGATATTTAAAAATAAATACAATATTGTAGAGTGACTTCAAATAAATACAGCAACTTTATCGGGTTAAATGTTGATAGTTTCCATCTACTTGCTAAGTGATCAGAAGAGAGGGAAAGAGTAGAGTATCAGTGGATGCATACAAAATATTATATTATTACATTCCAAATTCGATTCTCTTTAAAGTTAATTAAAAATGATGTTTTTTAAATATTTCTCGATTTTACAAACTATAGACTATGATATACCTTTCGTCAAATATTTAACCAGTTGAAATTGCTTTTCAAGTCGAGTGTGTGCCTTATTTTGCAATAAATAATAATAAATAATAAAATAAAATAAATAAAATAATAATAATAAATAAATGACTATTGTTATAAAACAAAAGAAAAACAACATAAGTTAAGGAGCAATAAAGTAATTACTTTGTTGCTTTTCTCTTGTTTTTTTTTTTTATAGCAAAATAGCAATTACATTTTGCACTTCAACACATACGCTTTCAGCTTGGTCTTTTGTTCACCCCTCTGCTGTCTTAGCCCTTATCTTGTTGTGCGTTATAGTTGCCACCGTCTGCGAATGATGCCACATTGACTCATTTTGCAGTCGTCGCGTGGATCTGCTCAACACTGCTTAAATAGTGTGCTAAAACGTTGTACGTGCACACTCCACCCAGAAAGTGGGTGATTTCTCTCCCTTTATTTAATGCCAGGTGGCATAAATCGGGCTCGGCCCTCCAGCTGACAAAAGTTATCCAAGAAGTTTATCGCAGCTCAAATCAATTTTCAACACCTTGCCGCAGGCGTTGGCCAACTAGCTGGCCGGAAATCAAATGAGCTGAATTCGAGACTGTGCGTGAATTGTGGATGGTGGATTGATAACCCTTGCTGAAGTTCGCCCCCATTAGCTGTCATTGGTTGCGGGGCCACGCCCCGTATTTTATGCCTATTTTATGCGCATCAGGCCAAAATTGCGTACGTGTTGTAATTTTTAAAACATTTCTCTTGTACAATTTCTACGGCACTGTTGACATTTGATGTCCGCACGGACGGACTTGGCTTGATCTGCCGCCTGAGTTTGGGGAAGAAAACTTGTCAAATTTAGGTCAAGCGGTCAAGAATTATTTTGAAGGCTGTTTTATGCTGTTTGCCTGCAGTGGCCCGCAGTATTATTTTATGGCCGAAACGGGGGTGTAACTATTTGTATGTCATGCGGTGTCCGGACAACTGTGTTTGGTTAAGCGCTAAAGGATTCCTGTGCCAATATTTGAGAGCTTTGATCAGAATGTATTTGCTCAAGATGTTCCTGGCTCTACTAAGTATATAAATGAAAATAAAAAGTATCCATCATTCAAACCATCTTTCTCGCTTACTCTATCCTCAACTCGCTTACTCTAATTGCGCATCTTTTCTATGAATTTCGTGATGTGCATTTTAAATAGATTTTCTGCTTTAGTCATTTGATCAACTTGCTTTCTGACTCTAAAATTTACTCTTCATCCTAGACTCTCAATTAAGAAATTTATTTGTTTAAAGATTTTATTTAGAATAAATTTTAAAAAAGTATAAAATAAAAGTATATAATAAAACATAATTTAAAATAATTTAATCTGCGCCAGAAACTTGGGTTGGAAAAGAATTGTACTGGCAAGAAAAATAATGTTTAAATATTGAATAGATTTCTTATCTTATACAAATATAAATCAAAGCAATGAAATCGGGGATTAAGTAGGTGGGGAGCTGATTTTTCCAATATCATTAATTATAATTTAATAAAATGAAAATGCTGCTGGGATATTCAGAAAAATGTTGTTTGAAATTGCTTACTCCATGTTTCTCCGCCGCAAAATCATTGGGCATCTCCCACACCAACTCTCCATTAGTTTCCTTCAGCCTCTTACCATTTTTCAACATTTCCCCCTGCCAGATTAGGCAGCATTTACAAGTTCTACGGGAAGTGGCCAAAACCATTGCCCCAACTCTGCAGTTGATAACTATTTTCGTTGCAGCCCAAAAGAGCAAATAGACCAAAAAGTTCAAAAGTGGCTAACAAAAATAGGGGTTGGCCTCAAAGTGTGGCGGCTTTTGGCCAGGCTATAAGCCCACGACCCACACATAAATTGTTATCACACCAGTCGCTGACATTGACCCAAAAAAAAAAAGGATAGAAATCGGTTTGTAAGACAAATTTGTTGACTGTTGGCTTTCACAGGGCAAATGGTGCAAATGTGAAATTTTCGCAACGATTGAAAGCAAGTGAAACTTGCTAACTTGTTCGATGGTCGCTCATTGCAGTCGTATTAATAATTTAGTGATTGTAAATGGAATTACAATGCAGCTAAAAGCATTCTGATTGAAGGCAAATTTAATTAACCAGCAAACAAATGCAGTTGGTTGAGTTAATTAGCTTTGGTGGAAACTGTTGACTGCCACAACCAACATGAAATCGATATGCCACTCAAAGTTGTCGCCAAATTTGGCTTCGGGATGCTTCATTCGCAAAGTGCCCCAAGGCAGGTAAATTGAGTGGCAGCTTGCAAAGAATAGGAGTAGGAGCTGTGGCGTAGGGGAGGGACAAAGTTTGCACTTTTGGCTCAGGTTCGTTTGCCAAATTGTTGTTTATGGCAGGCTGGCAACAAGATTGCTGGGCACATGTAATTAAGCTTGCAGTTTGTGTAAGCGATTTATGAATGCCAATGAATGCAACGAATGCTCGACTGTGAGTGCATGCGGCAACGTCAAGGATTAGGCATGTGTTGCCTCCCCACCCTGCATCCATGTTGGTATGCCGCATAAGCCCTGCAGGCCAGTTGCAAAAGCAGCCAATAATATCAGCAGCTGAAGGTGCTGCTAGAAGCACATTTGTATTGCTTCTAAATCACTGTATTTATGATCCTCGATGCATATTCAATTCTACCTGAAACTGTATAAAATTCATCCCTTGTTAAAGAACTGCTTTTCAGCCAGGAATATTCAAATATTCAAAATATTACCAGCATTTGCAAATGCACATTTTAATCAAGAAACGTTCTAAATAATTGTATTTATCTAAGTCTTAATATTTTATTAATATTCTCATATATATATATATTTGTTAGCTTCAATCTCAGGTGTATGTGAACTATAGACTATAGACATAAGAAATATTATACCTTACCCAGTTTCCATGAACATATCTCCATAACAGTTATGTTGGCATTCCCAAAAAGTCTAGAAGTCTGAACCTGGCTAACACACAGAGTTCTGAGTATTTCGATGCTTTCTTACTTGTTTTTATTTATTCATTCCAAGTTGAGAGTCTGCACCACAGCAACCACATAATGATAGCATTTTGACAACTTGCCGCTTGTTGTATTATTCGAATTTGATTATTATTCGCTTCTGCTTCTGCTTCTGCTTCTGCTTCTTCTGTGCTTTTGCTTCCTCCTTGCCTGTCCGCACATCCACTTCTGCGTCTATTTATTATGCATTCCTTTCCATCAGTTGTCCGACCAAATGTTTCCGTTGTTGCCAGCCTGTCTGTTGCCAGTCTGGCTTTCGCTTTGGCTTTGGCTTTGACACTTTTTTACTTCGCTACTTTTTTACTGACTGCCCTTGTGGGAAACGAGAATTTGTATTGAAGTTGTCGCTTCGCATTTGATGGGGGAATGTCCTGGATTGTTGTGTGTGTGTGTGTGCTGCCCTTTTAACATTTCAGTTCTAATTTAAATTTTATATCGTTAGCGGTTGCTTAAGCTACAGGGATCAGTCGAGAGGGACTACTGTCAAGTGTGATACAACTTTAACACTTCTCAGCTGTGATACATATCCAAAGTAAATATTATTTCTAGATCGACACTATCGAACTAATGAATTTATATGAAGAAGCTAACACACCTGCCAAGTATAGTTGCCAAAGCTGTTTCTAGCTCTCCGTAATTAAACAGACTTGTCGCTTCTGACACTCTGACACTCTTGTCTTTGTCTTTTGTGGCATGAAGACTTTTGGATTTGTTGCCTTGTTTCAGAATTTCTGAAATTATAAAGTGTTTGTCGTGGCTGACAGTTGACATTGTTGTTATTGTTGTTGTTGTTGTTTTGGTTATTGTTATTATTGTCTGGCTGGCGCTGTCTCTGTCACATGTCAAGTGTCAGTTTTTCGGTGAATTCAGGTTCGGGACACAGCTGCGCGAAACTATTTTGCATTATTTGCATTCGCTGCAGCTCAAAAGCACCCAGAGCGCTGCTTATGATAATTTATCTTATGTAAAATATATATATAAAATATGTATGTATATACACATTCAAATACAGCTTGATTTACATGGCAATGGGGTGGAGTGAGCTGGAAAGTCAGCGGAGCATTATGAACTTTGACAACTGCAAAAATATTGTATGCTTTTCAGAGTCAGGGAATTGAGGGGCTGAAAATGGGATTTGGAAAAGAAGATTGAAGCGATGCCAACAATGCAGCTGTTTTAGAGAACTAAATGTTATTAATGAATAAAACAATAATGGTATACTGAGTATATAGAAGAGCTTTAGATGTCCTTAAATAAATAATAAGCAACACACAATGAACAAATAAAATACACAAGTGTTGTCTGTATATTTACTTAAATATATATATATATATATATATATATATATATATATCTTATTTTTATTTGAGTTCAACTACTATAAATTTCTTTTTTTATTTCGAACAATTTTAAGCCCCATGTTTTGGTCAATTTAAAACATGTCCAAGATAAGAAGTAGGAAAAGTTTTTCCTTTATCTTTGGCTCACATTGTTTATGTATATCACATTAAAGGCAGCTGCTGCTGCAAAGTAAGACGAATGGAATTTCAATTTCCAGCCAACAACTTTCTAATAGGCTAACGAAACATTGGGCGACAATACACTTTGCGTTAAATTCAATAAGTGCAAACTTTTCACTTGCTCGGCTTTGTGCGGGCAACAAAAGCCGCTGATTAGCAAAGTGTCTTTTTGGCCGGAACTCCCTTGAGCTGGGCCGAGGCGTGTCAGACATGAAGTGACATGAATAATGGGCAAGTGTGGGCTGAGAGAGAGATAGACACATCTAGAGATACGCGGTAATCACATTTGGCCAAAATGGCAGCTCAATAAAAGCCAACAAAGGCGCAAGTTTTACAATTCAATTAGATTTAATTCAGGCAAGTCAACTTCCGGTTTCGGATGCTCAGGATTGCTTAACTCATGCCAAGCAGCCAGCTTGAATAATTAACTGGCATGTATCTTAAAGTTTGACTTTAACTGTAAAAAGTCGCAATATTGTGCTTGCCTCAAATGTCAAGTGAGACCAGCCAACATTAAATGCGCAAAAATTGCAAAACTTTTCTCATATAAAACGCATATTAAATCATTTTTATGGCAGCCAACGCAAATTTGCCACCCCATTTATTTTCTTGGTTTTTAGTTTCTCAGGGAGGGGGAGTATATAAAAGTATGTTTCCACCTGTTTACATACCTCTGGTGTATGAATCCTCTTCGCATTTGCTTTTTATATTTTCATTATTACAGCGCCTTGTTTTATGCGCCATTTGGCTAAAGTTTAGTTAGACCTTCAGGCTGAACTTGCCCACATTGTTGTCCGTCCCGTGTGCAAGATATTTGAGAACATTGTCACATTTATAGTTAATATATATATAGTATATATAACCATTTTCAGCATTATGAGTGGAGTGTTTATGTGCACTTTTTGTGGCCACATTTGCAGTTACCTTTTGTGGGGCATTTTTGTATTTTTGGACATGGACTTTGAATAAGCTAATGCTTTTATTTAATATTCCTTTTTTACTAAATATATTAAACATTTTGTATTTTTATATTTTACTCTGTTTGTCACATTTTATAAATTTAACCTCACTGTTTTTTATTTTAGTTTTTAATTTTTTAAATTTATTTATTAAATTCTTATCTTTCAATGTTTGTAGATTGCGAAGATTTACATTACATAAATAAATAATAATAAATAAAATACCTAAAATAAACATAATTAAAAATAAACTAAAATAAATTAAATAAGTAAATAAAATTAATAAAAATAAATTAATTAAGTGCAATAAATAAAATATTATTCGATTAGAGAGCTGAGTTAAAGTCAATGCAATAAGATTCGAACCGTAATCCAAAACGTTGTCAAAATTTTTTTTTTTCCAATTTGTTAACAGGGTATATGTCAGTCCAGTACTTCTTGTTAGTTATTCATTGTTATTCTTTCGTTTTCTTATTAGTTGTTGGCAACTTCGGTTAATTTAGCAGTTTTTCTTTCCCGTCTAGCGTTCTTTGCAACTCATTTCCCAAATGCCCTCAGCGCCCTCCCCTGGCTCGATATTGCTTCACCCATTTTTATGCTCATTAAATGCGTCTTTGAAGTGAGGTCGACGGCAACAACACGAAAAACTCATCAAATAAATCAAATTTTGCTTGTTAACCCCTTCATTGAGATTCCTTTCAGTATTCTTTTTTCTGCTGTATTTCTTTTCTTCGTCTGTTGCCGGCCAAAAAGTTTTGCTTTTTTGGCCTAAAGGGTTCTGGCGAGTAGCTCAGCGCAAGTTGCGCCAAAAATGGCGCTAAAATGTGTAATCAGAAAAACGACAAAATGTCGAAGAGCGCAAATCGAGACTCTTGAACTTGACGCGACGCCAGACTGTTAATGAAAATTATTTTTGGCCTCTTCCACAAAAAAGAAAAACGCCAGATACCGTAGTCGACTGCGTCATACTCTGTTATCAGTTTCATACCAAATGAATATGATTGGGAAAAATGTGTAAAATGTTTTCAGTTTTATAATTTTAAAAGAAGAAGAAAGCTTTCGAGATTCGTCAGGCTTTTCGTTAGTCGATCTTTGACTACCTTAGATAGAGAACCACTCGAAAACAATATGTTCTTCTACCTTCTGTAACAGAGTAAAAAAATATATGTGTATAGATATGCAGGCAATGTCGAATTGTTGTACTCTATAAAGTCATCAAGAACGAGTGTGATAAAATTTGCAAATGATTCTGGCGCACTGATAAAGATTTTACACAAAATAATTATATTATCAGCAGTTCCAAAATAGCTTTTCTTAATTTTCGTAATCATTTAGATAACATAAGGCATTTTGGAACTAGGCTTTCCTTCGGAGAACATTCTTAGCTAGTTTGTATTGTTCTGTGATTTTCAAACCAGATATAGAAGACTCAGATAAAAATTAAAAACTCGAACTAACATGAAAATCTCCTTCACAACTAGAAAAGTTGACTTATTTTAAATATAAATTCAAACTATACTAAAATCATTTTCTTAATTTCTAAAAATATAATTCTTAATATAGATTATTATAACTATTTCTAGAAATGCAAATTCTTTTGGACAACCTACAGCTTTAGAAATATACCATATATTATTACTTATAAGAAGGTCAGCTCCCATTGCTCACAAAAATATGATGATTTTTTCAAAATCAGTGAATTTTTCCATCAATAAAATGAGTTCTTTTCTGCCGATAACAGGGTGTTTCCCAGTCGTTAATATTATACTGTGCAGGCTTGAAGGGTTGATGGTCTGTTGTAAATGATTGGTGAAAGTCACACGCCCGCAGCGTTGCCAAACTAATTAACGCCAAATGCGGCTGTGCCTCTTGCCCCTTGCGTCATGCTTGGAGGGGGCGGTGGCAGCTTAGGGAGAAAGAGAGTGAGTGATTTGTAAGGGTTTCTTAAAATTCTAAGCGAATCAAGTTTTCACTTGCGCTTGGCCGCGTCTTTTGGAATGCAAGGCATGTAGAAATGCTGGAATAAAAAAATGAATTTAAATTGGAAATTCTATAAAAATTGTGCTTTCAGCAGAGATCGAAAAGTTGAGCATCGAGATTAACTATAGCCTTTCATGATATTAATAAATTATTAGCTGCACTTAAGGCATTTCCAAATTAACAGGTAATAATAAATAAATGCGGATACAGAGCAAAAAATTAATAACATAAATAAATAATCAAGGGAGCTATAAGATATAGAATATGATAAGGCAGACTTTGAGATTTGCACCCGATAAAAATCAATATTTAATGTAAAATTAAAACAGTGAAACCAGTTTGCATAAAAGTCAAAACTTTCAACTTAATGTTAATGAATATTTTAGAGGAAAGTTTCTTAGCTGTTTATTTCTGTATAGCTTTTCAGAATAGGTTAATAATTTATAATAAATACAAATCTGATAAATATGTTTTCTTTAATTTAAAATAAGAAATACTAAATGAAAAACGAGTGTCCCCATTTATATGGTTTATATGGTGCTTCCAATGTCTTGCAACATAACTGACAATTCAGCATGGCCCAAATTTAGGAGTGTTCTGGTATCTCTGCTGTCGGAGCTCATTTTGCAGCTGCGAGAGCACTTCAATTACTCAACTTGTTTAGGTCGTTTAGTCGAAACGAATTGAAATTTATTTCATTTGACGTTCTGTGGGTGTTCAGCGTCTAGACACGTGGCACTTAGGCACGCGCCTCCAGTGGCACGCCCCATCTTGGGCGTACTCTTGTGCTTTCCAGCTCAACTTCTTTCTGACTGCAGTTCAACGCACGCCTAAAAGTGCGCCAGCAAAACTTGACATTCAATATTTATGTGCACCTAAAAGTATGAAGAAAATAATTTGAGTTTACAGCCCGAACGGCTAACAATTGATAGTTGACATTTGGTTCAAAACATATATGTCTGATAAAAGTAATTTCAACCCATATTTATCAAACCAATCGTAGCAAAAAGTCGAAAAAATCTAAATAATATTTTAAATCATAATAAATCATAATGACATTGAAAGTCGGTCCAAACTAACACTTATTTTGTAAGCACTTGCATATGCATATGAATAATCCTATGCTAAAATTTAATTGTTTCCATTTTCTTATAACTTTTATATACTTTTCTTGAATATGAGTAACTATGAATCAATTATAGCTAAAACACATTTATTAAAACTTCTCAATAATTTACTAATGCATTTTTCTGTGGATCGTTTTGATCTCTCCTTTAGATAAAATAGTTCAAAATTCACATAGTAAAAAGCTCATATTGTGTTAGTAAACTATATTATAGTCAATATATATATATTAACGTATTATCTGTATCGTATTCCGCTGCTGTCTTTATTTTACTCAAATTTCAATTCCATGACTCAGCTTCTCGCACTTCGCCGGAATTCTTAATACCCTTGCAACTGGTGACCTACATTTGCCAGTTGCCATTCGTTGACTCATTTTTGTAAACAAATTATATATTCGACTACTATATATTTGAAGAAGGTTAGCAGTTTATTATATATTCTAATTTATATTGAAGAATTTATTCAAATTAAATATGCGCAGTTGGACTCTGGGCTGCAAGAGTATTTCACCTTGAGCTTGACGACGAAAGCTGTTCTTTCCTGTTTGTATTTCGATTGAATAAGAAAGATACTGATTGTGGACTCTTTCTGGCGATGTTATCCAGCAGACGATAGCTTAATACCCGTTCAGACAAACAGGCGTCAATTTGATGGGACAGACGAGAGAAGAAGAGCAACAAAATCAAAATGTTTTTATTGAAATGAAACGAACGAAGAATTCAAGAATTCAAGAATTCGAGACAGCAAAAGCCCCTTTTGAAATTCAAATGGACTGCTAACTAATTCTGGTAAGATTATTGGGTACGGACAACATGTGATATCAATCGGAGCAGGTAGCAAAGAGACTCAGAAAGAGGAACGGGCGAGCAGAGGAATCAAGGGGCAAGACTAACCTTGGAGTGGCATGGAATGGAATGCGATTCGTCGTGGCGATTCAGTGGTGCTTCTTAAAAAGGGTCTCAATATGATCGGATTTGATGTTAATAGTCAATAATATGATTTTAAATCGGTGTGAGAGACTGAAACGTAATTTAATTGACGATAGAGCGTAAAGCTGAAACAGACTCCAAATGAAAATAGACACAAGGAAAATATCTATTAATTAATGAAAATCCAGTTTGAACAAATTAAAACAAATTGCTGCATTCTAAAATGTTTATTCATGCATAGATTATAGAAGTAATCGAAAAGAAAACCGAGTCTGCTTGGATTTTGAATTCAAAATGTTTTTTTTTATGCTGGAAATTTGATACTTTTTTAACGCAAATCGTATTAAATAAAGCTAACACAGATGGAGAGATTTTACTATATTTTTAATTATTTTTCCCTTTTTTTTTGGTCTGTTTAGAATTTTCTCAGTTTCAATTTCAAATTTTTTATACATTATTTGTTCTTAATTTTAAATTCAAATTTAATTACTCACTTCAAATTTAACTTCATTTAATATTTAATAATTTATGTACAAGCAAAATCATCAATTGATAGCACTGAAAACCTGACCAGGGCAATTTTCTGCTGATATTCTCTGACTTACTGTCTGTCACTGCATATATTTCAGATTGTGTTGCCAAATAAGAAATTAATTATGTATAAATTTATTATATTATTATTTATTTAAAACTGTTTCACTTAAAATGCATGCTTCAACTGAAAAAAATCAAAACTAATCAAATGAAGTAGATTCTTAGAATAAACACAATTGCATGATTTGTCTTACTCTGTAATTAGAAATAAATTATATCCAGGGCCTCTAAGAACTGCGTGCTGTATTCAATCAAAGCGTCGACAAATGCATTAAGTTGTCAAAGCTGATAAAGCTATTAACGCTGTTAATTAATTTAATGAACATAATTTTCCTCACAGAGAGCCCCTACACTCTCCACTAAATGGTTGGCTTTTCACATGTGGAGCGCCACAAGAAATGTTTGATATGTTGCATGGACTGCAGCTGGTTCGTGGAACGGTGGAAGTGAGTTGGGTTGGAATTCAGCAGTCATTAGTTTCTATTGCAAGTAGGTGGAGTGGACTAATTGTCTTGGCCTACTTGTGGCCAGGCACAAGGCACGCAAACTGAAGAAATATAAATTGCAAATATATGAAATATACGAAATTATTTTATGCTGACAGCATTTTATCATGCTGCAACAAGTAAAAAGAACTGCAATTAATAATCGATCTGGAAAATATAGAATTCAAGGAGTAAGCATTAATAATGCGGAAAGTTTTAATGCACTTCAGATTTTGTAAAGGTTGTGTATAACGGATCAATAATAAAATAAATAATAAATACTTAATGTGAATACAAAAAATGCAAATAAATAAATAATATTAAATATGTTGACAATACTTATCAAGCGGCATTGCAATAGTCGCGAGAGCTCGACTAAAAGATGCCCTGAACCCAAGTCCTTATCTAAAATAAGTCATCTCAAGGCTCAATAATGGAACAATAATATATTCTAGATCCGCACTTGATATACGAAAGTTATATGTTTCAAAATTGAATTCTTTGGCTCTGATTGTGACTGAGAAAGCGATATTTATACGGAGTGATTGACGGACTCGACTTTATTTATATTTTACCTATATAAGATAAATAATATATCTTATATATATTTTATATATTTTATGTAGTCTGTTGACTGCTTCTTGTGGTTGGTCTGCTGAGGTTTCTTCCCTCCAATAAATGTTGAACTATTTTTAATTTTATAACCCAAAAATGTATTTGATTCTCAATATTATGATTTTTTTTTTTAATTATGGACTAATTGACTTTTAGTGAACATTAAGTAAATAAATAAAATTAAGAAAATATATTTTTTATATTAATTTGTCTGCCAGTGGCTTTTGCATGACTTAAGCATACCCATTGTTTGCACATTTGGAATTGGGTGCAGGGTATTATTGTAGGATGCCCGTCAATCAACATCGGCTACTTTCTGCTATCTGGAATCGGCAATCAGAGTGCAGTTTGCTCTTTGGCTTCTGCATAAGCCAATACACTCCCAAGAAGCTATAGACACTGTCTTATCTTCGCCAGTTGGGCCAGCTTGGCAACCAGCATGTCAAGCAGCTGATAACACAGCCCGCCACCCTTTGAGGAAATGCCATTTTTGCATTGTTTGATGCGTTGCATACAAAGCACACACACACACGAATAAACACACACACACACCCACACATGCAAATACGTGTTTGCATGGACAAATTAAGAGAAAGATCGCCACGCAAAGTGTAAGCCAAACGCGCCTTTTCCTGCCTTGCCAAAGTTTGCGATAAAGTCACAAGTAAGAATGCTGCAGGCGAGTGAGCTCGACTTAGAGATACCCAGCTGTTGGCTATACATATATGTATAAAGATTCAATTTACCAAGCTTTCCACACTCAAATGTAAGCAGCTGTGAAAGTGTTCTCATTCACAGGAACAGATAGTCAAAATTTCAAATCTCTATATCGACTCGACTATTGATCCTAAATAAGAATTTATACACCTTATGGAGTCGAAAATGCGTTCTTCTGCCTGTAACATACCTTGGCACAAGCCCAGTATACCCTTTTTGACTATTGTTATGGGGTGAGCATGAAATAAGAAGCAAAGTACAAAAGAACAGCTCGAATGCGCCGAATGCATACAAAAGATATGGCAACTCGCACTTCTGATATGCATAGAGAGGGAGGGAGAGAGAGAGAGAGCGAGATAGATACAGAGAGAGAGATAGAGAGAAAGAGTAGAGTGTAAAAAGAATAAAACAGAGAAAACTGTGAAGAAACTTTTATTCCAAATGGCGGCCAGACGCCTTGGCGACTGGGCTTTGATAAAACGTTGAACATTGTTTGAATAAAACGCATTGAAAGACTTTCCAATAGGGAACGGAAATGCGGCACAGACCCACAAATGGGTTTAGAATAGTGGAGTGTGGCAGAGAGAGGGTGGGGGGGGGGGGTATTCGTCTATAAAACATTGCATGCATATAAGGCAAGGGCCTATATATGCCAGTATCACAGGAAAAAGACACAAAAAGACATTGCAACAGACCCATTTAGTGGTGTTTAGTATTTCGTAATAATAGTTTGTCAAGAATAGAAGCCATATCAAATAAAACGCCTATTCTCATTGTGAATGTAACCCTAATCAGTTAGTTCCGGCAATTATTGCCAGAATTAGACATGCTTACACATCTATTAAATCATAAATAAGTAATATTAGCATTATATGTACATATATAAGGAGTGCAACTTTTAATAAATCGAAATCAAATAGTTCCTAGAAATATAATTGATATACTCTTATAAATATATCGGAGAATAAATGTAATATAAAATCTATTATCTCTATTATTGAGAGTAACTGTATTTCAACTAAATCAGTTAGTTGCTGGCATTATCATTAGAGTTACACAAAGTACATTAATACTTATATATCTAAAATTAATTACGCTGACTTCACTTATAGCCCACAAATATATAATAAGTACCTGTAACGATTTGTATTAAATCTAATATAACAGTTAAATGCTTGTGAGACTTTTCATAGATTTCATCGATATCTTCTTTTGGGGGCAGCCAATCAAATTTCCTATCAAATTTCCACACAAAGCGACTTCATTCAATGGCGCTGCGATTATCTCAGCGAATATTGCAGACAAACATTTGGTTTGGAACTCAAGCAATAAAGTCATCAAACCACTTGGCGGACAAACGGACAGACTGAAAAGACAAAAAAAAAAACAAGAGAAGAAACCAAAAATATAAAATGCTTTCAAACAACACGTCAAATTCTGAGGAAAAATCAACCAAAAAAAAAACAGAAAACAGAAAACAAAAACGAATCGAGTCGCGACAGATTTTGAATGGGTTTTATCCGAATCTGAATGTCTCTGAAATTAGAAAAATTATGCTGGCGCCAGTCGTGCAGCCAATGAATGACAACAGACGCGTAATTGGAAACTAGAATTGAGACATTTGTTGCTTTGTTTTATTATTATTACTATTTCATTTTGGGCACAAATAACTTGGGCAAAATTAGGCGGCATGCGCCATGTCTAAAAATTGGCACGTCAAATGCCAAACTAAAGAGAAGAAAAAGATGCGTTGATAATTTGCATAATTGCGTGATTCGCATGCCCAGCAAATGCGTGAATCATGTGTGGAGAATACACTGCTCAAAAACGATTATATTGCCTGGGTAATAAGCACTTGGCCAGAAGAAAAAGTCCCAATGAATCAGCTGTTGGTGATTAGCTCATCATAGAACGATGGCAATGCAGCTCAAACTGTGGGTCAATGGCCCAACTGCAACTGCAACCGAAATGCAACAATTGATCTTGTTGTCGCCCTTGTTGTTGCTGTTGTTGTTGTTGTTGTTGTTGTTGTCGCGCGACATAAATCACTGGAAATGCCGCCCGGCCAAACAATGGGCATAGCCATAATATCAAAGGCGAAGAAACACAGATTTAGTTACTACACACACACACACACACACACACACATTCTTACCTGCTTTTACCTGCTTTAATCGCTTGCTGGCTCAAACCAATCCCCCAAATACTGTTCAAGCAAAATCGAAGCAACATGTTCGATTCGCCATCTGATGGCATTTCCACTGGTTGCAGTTGCGTTGTTTTGGGTAATCGAATTCGGGAAATTCTTCAAGTTTTATCATTTCGTTTAAACCTTTAGATAAGATTAAATAACAGACATTAACTTGTTTCTGTCGTTTGCTTTATTCTAAAAATCTAATCATAACAATATTTACAAGTGCTTAAATTCCATTGCTCACCCATTTAAATTGAAATGAATAACAAACAAAAAAAAAGTACTTGAACATATTGTCTTATTTCATTTATATGAAAATGAAGATTAAAATAATGGTTAATAGGCAAACAGCATTTCCTGCATTTGGTTGCAATAGCGCTGGCCACAGTCAACAAACTAATGTTAAATACTGGGAATTTTGTTTGGTCTCGCAACTCGAACATGTTCGGCGGCAGCCGCATGCCGATGCATGCACAGCGGCACAGCAAACCAGTTTTCTTGCGCACAGTCAACGACGGGCAGCTGGCGTGAACAGTTCGCAGTTCGTAGTACGCAGTACGCAGTTCGTTACGGTTCTCGGCTCGTCGACGGTCGCTCGCTCGCTTGCTTGGCGCTACCAGCAAATCGCATTGAAAATAAAATTTTGCCAAAATACTCAAAATTGGTTTTTTCAAGCACAACGCGAGGAAATGCGAAGCGAAGCCAACTAAATCAAATCAAATAAGATAATTAATAAAGTATGTGTTAATATGACGAATCAAATGGTCAGCGGATATCTTACAAAACAAGCAAACTAAATAAATAATCAGTTAAGCGAAGTCGGAAAACAAGCAATTCAAAATCAATCGCCAGAACTGGGCCCAAACGTACTGAAAGATACATTTGTATCTGACGGCTTGCAATTTTGTGCAGTCGTCAATGGGATTTTATTTGTTGTTCCGTTTTCTTGTTTCTCGTTTCTCGTTTTGCGCGAAAGTAAAAACTACCTGCAACACTTGGCAACTAGCCGAGAAACCAGTTTTGTGAAAATGATTGGCAATTGTTGTTGTTGTTGTTGTTGTTGTTTTTGTTTTGGTTTCGGTTGGTTTTCGTCATTTGTGTTTGAATTTTTTTTGTATGTTTTTTTTTTGTCTTCTTTCTTTTCTTTTGTTGTTTCTTGCTCTTTCATTCGATGGGCTTAAGCTGTTGAGCTCCCCCACCCCCCCCCCCCCCCCACCCGTACTGAAATAATAACCAGAAATTGGCCCAATCAATTTGGCTGCTGCAAGTGTTGCACGATCATATTTTGCACCCATTTTGGCTTGAGCTATATTTCAATAAAAGCTGATTTGAAGCCAAACTAATCACTGCAAAATTGCATTCGAAAATATATCAATTATGTAATGAAAATTGTAACTATTTTTGAGGTTTAAGATTTCATTTTTTCATACAAAAAAATCACAATAAACACTTGAAAAATCTGTTAAAATCAAAACAAAAATCCAAATCAATTGCCATTATTTCTTAAGATATGAAAAAAGATACGCGATCAAAAATTTGAAAAATTATTTCAATATACTTAAAGCAATTTCTGATTTTTTTTTTAATCGTTCAACAATATAACTTTTTATTCAATCATAATACAGCAGATTTTTAAAGAAGAAAAATCAACAAATTCTCAAAATTGCCACACAAATATTTATTGATAAATATTCGTAAGGTAAAAAGTAGACTTTGAGACATAAATCGAAAATAAAAAGGCTGAAGAAAAAAGAGCCACGTGAATAATTATTGGCCTTGTAATCCACAGTCAACAAAATAAAATTGAGCAGAAAAAGTGCGTGATTGGGCAGCTGCAGTTAAGTTATACAATACGACGATTCAAGTGCAAACGCCCCCCAATAACTTAAACAAATAATAATAAAAAATAAAGCAAACAACACACACTCACACACTCACATAACACTAAAATGCTGATGCACACCACATCGACCACGTCGACGGCGACGATGACCAACTCATCCTCGTCGGCGACGCCAACGCCAGGCTCAACGTCCTCCAACAACAGCGCGATGCTGGAGTCGCTGCAGCAGCAACAGCATCAGCAGCTCCAACAGCAACTGCAGCAGTTGCATACAACGACAACAACAACAACAACAAATGCTGCAAACAACTCGCGTCCTCCCTCGCGTGCCCCCTCCATTCTGGACAGTCCGACGCTGGCGCGTGTGGAACGCGCTCGTCTTCGACTGGAGCAGCAGGAGCGGGAACGGGAACGCAGCAGCCAACGCAGCTCGCAGGGGGGTGGCGGTGGTGGCAGCAGCAGCGGCACAGGCAGCACTGCAACGACCATGAATCGTGAGGATAGTTTAGAGCGCAGCATATTGGATCCAAAGGTGAGTTCAGTTTACCACACATATATAAATATAAATATATATGTATGTATGTATGTATGTATGTATGTATGTATTGTATGTATGTATGTATATACTAGAATAAATTACAATTAAGTTTCTTGTGTGTTGTGCAAATGAAAAGATTTCAATGTTTGCTTTTTACACTCGCTTGTAACTCGACCCAGCCGTGGAGCCCTTGAGTTGGGGTTTAAATCACTGCGTTTGTTAAGTGGGCTGATTACACTGATCTGTATTCTCAAGTTTATGTGTGTGCAAGCCCACTTGGAGGTACAACTTTAAATCAATATGTGCAATATGTTTAAGTAACATGAATAATATATTTCTATGCAACACGACCCAACGGAGGCGTCCTTGAGTCTCTCCTGGCTTGGGATTTAAATCAATGCGTTTGTTAAGTGGGCAAACTGATTACTCAAGTGTTCCACCTGGCTTAATCCACTTTTTAAATAAATTAATTTAAGATATATATATATGTATACATAGCATAGGGAAAATTAAAAACTATCAGAAAAATGTGTGCATTTTTTCTTATATTTTTTTAATAAAGTTTTAGTCTATTAGAAAGTAATTTGCATTTAAGTTGCAACTTGTTTGGGTAAGTTTAGTAACAAAACAATTAAGACAATCAAAGTCGGCTAGAATTGGCTGCTCATTAATGATCGAAATTGTCAAAAATTATGTTTATTTATTTCGGTTTAAAAAAAGAATTTTAGTAAGCACAAATTAAAATTAAAATACCGAAATTAAATTACATAAATTTAAATGGTTAGACATCAAATTTTAAATGAATGAAATATTAAAATAGAATATTTAATAAATATAAAAATTGTTTAGAAATTATATGTTTTACAATTGCTGATTTTTAATATATTTTTTAGTGTACTCCTCATGTGTAAAATTTAGTATTTCTCCGGGAATTATTATCAATAAATTTTATTTTGTTTTAGTCTTAAACGAAAATTGCTAATTAAAAATATTTAGGGAAATTAATAATAGCACAAATCATTTTTTTGTATTTTATGTGTTTAATATTTAAATTTTCTGAGTATAAAAGCTTTTTCTAAACGGCTAAAACTGGCAATTGAATTGAAGAATTAAATAGAATATATTGTTTAATGCCCTTTGACTCATCAATGGGTGAACTTACAGTCTCTATATATGCTAATGATTGTATCTTACAAAACCAAATCTTTCTCAAAATCTCAACTGAAATATATACAGAAATCGATCTATTTAATTCAATTTGACTGAACTTTCAGTTTCTTTATATGCATTCCTTTGTTTAATAAAAGTCAAAACGGTTAAAACGTCTACTTAAAATTGCTAAGAAATCTTTCTCATTTGAATGAAGAGTGTGAAAAGTGCAGGCTATGAAATTAGCTAATTGGAAATATTCCAAAATTGTGCAATATTCATTCAATATTTCATGTTGATTTTGGAAAGATGAGAAAATGTCGCCTTTTGACTAAGCCAATATGACATTTGGCTCGAAAACTTCAATCTCAATTTTGGATGTGCCAAATTATTCGTGAGCAGAGTCGCCACAAAATGTGAGTAAGTATTAAGGTCTATTGTTTTTTTGAGCTAAAGCCGTGGCCCTCGTGGTTCTCGGCCTGGTCAGCTCCTGGTTAGCTCTCGACAGCATTTCACTAATGGCTTCTCCCCAAGCTATTTGTAGCATGTTCTTGGCCTACTTGCTCTTTGTGTGTGTGTGTGGGTGTGTGTGTGTGTGTGCATGTAAATGGCTTTTATTTTGTTATTATTTTGTTAACACTCTTATCTGCGGGGTTTTATCAGAGTTGTTGGCATCATCATCTGCAGAGCATAAGCTCTTTAGGCCACGCTCGTGTTTTTTAAATCCTTCTCGCCCAACTCGGCGTGTTGTGGACCCAATTTTGTGTTCATTTTACTGTTTACTTTTGCATATGCCCAGCTTCCATTTCAACACTGGCCCAGCCAGGTAGCTCAAGCAAAGCTGCCTCACAACTTTTTGGGCACTCAAAACAGAAAGAACAACAAACAAACAGATAATGAATTGCAAAAGATAGTCAACAACCGAACTGGCCTGGCCTAAAGATAGACAGCCACAAGCAAACACCACAAGTATTTTGAATTGTGTGTAATATTACATGATCGATGATCATTAGGAAATAGAAATAGTGCGACTTCTGGTATATTAGATAATGCTAAAGATAAATATAAAGATAAAGATAAATATAAATGGAAAAGAAGCCAACAATGAGAAAACAGATTTGCTTTCGTGCAAAATAATAATTTTGATCTTATTCTCATACAAGATTTGATCTTATTCTCTTACAATATTTTGATGTCTACACTCAGCACGGATATATTGTTAAAAATACATATTTTATATATTAAGAAATATATTTCTAAAAAATAGTATTCATTTTTATATTTATTTACAATGCTTTCAGCAATAGAGTTCGAGTTGTTCCAAAAGGTGTTTCCTTAAAATTGAATTAGTTATGTTTATGAGAGCTTTGATGATAAGCTCTTTTAATAATAATATTTAGTAATAATTCTGTTTCTCATTTATAAAGATTTTCTCATTAATAAAGAGTTTACGTTAGAACGAAATTTTTCATATTTGAGTAAGTTTGACTTGGCCAGAGGCATGCCAAGGAAAATCTTTTAGTAAATCAGTTTCTCTGCCTAAAAAAAACTTCTGACTGCAGTCGTGCCCCACTAAGTGCTTATGTAATTCTGATGTTGAGTAATGTACTTTTTTGTATCTGGATAGGTTGCTACCTGCATATGTACACACATGCAACAGACACACATTTTGGGCTTTCAATTCCATTTGGCCCACAGCCAAAGTTGACTGATTACCTGTAAAGTGCTTAGAACCACTTCGGTTACATATTCTTGAGCAGCTTCCCCGTTGACTCCGCTGTCCGCCGTCCGCTGTCCGCTGTTTGTTGTCCGCTCTGTTGACTCGTAACAAATTGTATGTTGAAATATTGTCTAGAAGCAGGTTGCCTGCATAATTTGCGCAGCTTCCTCACTCTTGCAACAGAATGTTGCCAAATATTTGGGCAGATGTTATGCAGTTGTTTGTTGGGGCTGCTGTCAATAGATTGAGTTGGGGCCTGGCAACTGTAAGCTGGCAAAGTTGCGAAGGTCGATACATGTGTATTTTATGTTGACTTTTGCCAATTCGCTTTTCCTAGCGCTGCTTTAAGCCAAGTTTTTTGGCAACGACAGGAGACATAAAATCAATGCTGCAGTTTTTGGGGTCATTTTGCTGCTGATGGTGGGGTGGAAGGAGGAGGAAGGGACTTGGAGTTCGCCTGGTGCATTGAACCCAACCCAGTCTAACGTTTCAAGAGCTCAAGACATTACGACCAGTTCATAATTAGTCACACTTAAAAAGCCATTGGCCCTCAAAGTTTGTGCCCCGTTATTGGCCACGCGAAATATGAGCAAAGTACTACAACACAAACAAACACAAAAAAGAAAAAGGAAAAAGCAAAAAGCAAAAGCAAAAACCAAAAAGGTGGTAACCAGAAACGTTGCCCAGAGACAAAAGACGGCACCAGAGTTATGAGTAGGAAGCGCCAAGGCGATTCCAGATGGGGGACAGCGACGCACTCGAGCAGCTCACAACTCACAACTCGCAACTCGCAACTCACAACTCACCGCTCACAAATGGAAAGCAAACAGCTGAAATCTCAGCAAAAACAAAAAAAATATATTAGACAGCAATTGGGGAGTCAACGACTGGGATACACCCTGTTAAATATGAAACTGTTGCTGCTATAATCCAATTTCGCACATGAAAAGCAAATATTCGATTCGAAGCGAGTTGTTTTTTGGAATCTGATTCATTTTCCAAACTGCTTGTATTACTTGTTTGAAAGATATTATTTGGATTCAAAATTCATTCATTACGTTTTTGAAAGACAATACTTTAACCTAAATTTCAAATCGAGTTAATTTATTTTTAACATTTTTTTGTATTTTTAATTTATTCATTTAACAGTTGGCAACATTTACAAAATAGTTTATTGTGCAATAAGATGCAAATTAAATATAGAAATAAATCTAATTTACTTTACTCTAAGTTTTAGATATATTTTTGTATTATTATTTCAGAATATAGAAAACTGAAAAATCGAGTTGATGAAAAACGTAGATCAATAAATAAAAAACTCTCAAACTTGATTATTTCCACTATGCTCCTAGTGCTAAAAGGGACCCCAGATAATATATATTCTTAGCATATATTCCACTCTACATCACTCTTTACATCATATTTGGTCTTCTTCATCAGTATACCCCATTTTTCCGCTATTGACTGTGAACAGAGTGTAATGAAAATGAAAAAAAGAAAAGAAAACAAAAACTTGGTACGTGCTCGACAAGCATATGGCTGGACTTTGCCAGATAGTTATAGTTGTACTCGGACGACCCAAAAGCCAAACAAACGGGCAACACAGCATGGCCTGCATGGTCTTTTGGCCAGACTCGTCTTTGGCGATAACTATGGCCAAGCCTCGGTGCACTCCACTGCAGTTTGCCAAAGGGCTCAAGTCGCGTATCTGGAGCAGAAAGCATGCAGCGATATTTCAGAGAAATATGCGAGTGTGCGAGTGTGCGAGTGTGTGTGTTGGGTGAAATGTATCTGAAGTGAAATGAAATGCAATCTATGCCAATGCTTGTGAAATATGTTCAAACGAGCCTCGGAGCAAAAACAAAAAAATGTAAGGAAAAAACCGCAAAACAATTGCAGGCCCCACGTAAACAATTTCAATAAATTTAACGTTCAATGTCAATTTATTTTGTGTGCGCATTTCAATTTGACGGCAGAGAGCCAAAACAACAACAACAACAACAATAATAACAAAGAACAACATCGACTAGAACACACAACAAAATTCATATTCGCATGTAACATTTTCAATGTTTTTGCAACAAATTAAAAGTAATGAAAAATGTTTTTCAACACGGTTCAATGCGCAGCGAGGCCTCTACGGAAAGAGGGTGTAGGAAACTAGAGGGATAGAGTGGGATAGTGGGGGTGGGGCACTGGGTGACGATTACTTCAGGCGTGAAAGAGTTGGGTGCGAGGCACTGAGTAGATGATCATAAACAATGTAGAGATAATACCAACAAAAGTTTGGGGAGAGAGCGCAAAATAACGAGAAAGCGCCATTTAGTACATTTTGAGCAGACAATAAAATAAACAAAATTAAAAAAATAAAACTCAATTGAAAATAAATATTGAATTTAGAAAAATGAAAGTGGAATTTGTACACAACAATAATGAAATCATACAATAAATAAATAACCATTCAAATTAAATCATTAAATTGCTTTAATTTACGTTCAATTGTTTCACAAATAATATAAAATAAATATATAATAAATAAAAATATCTCGATTGTTTTTAGCTTAAATTAAAAATGATAAAATCGCTTTAATTTCATATACAATTTCATTTGAAACTTTAAATTTACATTTTTACTTTACTTAAATCTTAAAAAATAGTCAACATTTAATTTTTGAAACTAATCAAATTATCAATAATAATAAATTTCTTAGATCTTATTTCAAAAGTATTATTTTCGTATAACTCTGCAATAGTTAACACTTTGACCTTGACTAAACACAGTTTCGTTTTAAATTATGATTGAAAAACTCGATTTAAATGAAAGCCATGACGAATCGTGTAATAACTTGTTTTGCACATAAGGAACTATTATGAGCCCTTAAATTAGCCCATAAATTAGCCCATAAATTAGCCCATAAATACCAACACCAAAAATAGCTGGAAAAATAAAGAAAATACGGCTAGGTAAATAAATGGAAAATCAAATAAATTTGAAGGGTTAAGGCAAAACTGAGTTGAAACTGCTGTGTGGCACGCATCGAAAATCGCTGAATAAACACGGGGGCACAACTAGCAAGTGGGTGCACACACACACACTCACGCACACAGAGTCGCTTATTATCTGCAAAGTCAAAAAATAGAGCGACGCGACGACCCCCTCGACCCATTAGCCCCCCTCTGCCTATAGTTAACTATACTGCAAGGCAAATAGACAAATAGCCGACAAAGACAGCGACACGCAAGAAATGCGTAAAAATAAAAATGAGCCAACAAAAAGAAAATAACACACACACACAAATATATAAAACACACTATATATATAAATATATATATATAAATATATATATATATATGTATATATGTAGAAAATCATGCAATCCCCTTTTGCAGCGCAACCCAAACGAACCCCAGAAACGAAAATGTTTTCATTCATAAAGCGAACAGAAAAACTTTAGCGGAAAATATGCGCTACAATAAAATATACAAATAAATGGCAGGGCTTAATGCAAAAAAATGGTTGGGGTGCTTCCAGCAGCAGCGGGGTGTGTTATGCTAGGTGCGTGGTGCAGGGGCAGGGGCTGAGGGGCGGAAGAGGGTTGTAAGTGCGCAGAGCTACAAATAGGCGCATTGGAGCAGAGTTCCAATTCTAGAAAGGAAACCGAAACCAGGACCAAGTCCAGGCAGCAACGCGGGGGAATTTTCGGTCCCAGCTCCAAAATGGCACTCAGTAGTGCAATTTTTGGCCATCTTTGTTGCCTGGTGGGAGGGGGCGGGGTGGAGAGGCTGGGCAAAGCAAATCAAGTGCAAAACAAAATGCGCTGAAAATGTAGGTTGAATATTGCCGCAAAAAAAAAAACAAACAAGTTCAAGCACAAATATGCCCCGTGCTTTAAAGCTGAAATGAGGAACACAAGTGAAAATGCTGCTGAAAATGAAATCGCTAGTTGTGGCAGCCTCTATTTATTGTGTTAGTTTTATACATAAAACTATTGAACATATTGTTAATGTCTTGATTTGAAGTATATTAAATTATTTTAATTGTTTTAATAGAAAAAGTAGTTAATAGTAATCGAATTTTGAAATATTCATGACTAGTTGTAAGAACTTTAAGAATAAATCCAAAATACATAAAAGAAAAATAAATTTCTTAACTTATTTATTCAATATTTGTGAAATCGCTATATCTTATATATTATGATCAACTAAGCTAAATTAATTTCTTTATTGAATACGTTTTTTATAACAATTTATTTTTCTCGATTTTGAAGTATAGAAAATAAATTTAAAGTTTACTAAATAAACAAAGTAATATTTTTATAAATACTTAATTATATGCCAATTTTTATCTAGAATTTTAATTAAATGTTGTATATATATCAACTATATAATCTACGCGAACATCAGCGCAGCTTTTGAAGTTGTATTCGCATTTTCATTTTAATATCTTAATGGTGTTCGCCCGGGGAGTCAAGTGATATATCACAATTAAGCAGGCTGCCCACTTTGACCCACAAACACACAGGCGAAGCCAAATGCATCCAACTGCAGAAAGAGGCCAATTTTAATGTTTTTATTCTTAATGCACTTTGATAGATTGCATTTGGCTGGCAGGGGGCTTAGTGTGGAGCAGTGTGTTAATATTTATATGGCCACATGTAAATTGGGGGAAATTGATAAAAGTGTGGGCAGCCAAGTGCCGCCAAGTGGCAAGCAAGTGTGAAAGGGCTGACCTCAAAAATGCGATCAGATCTGATGAGATAGAACGGGGTCTCAAAAGAAGAGTGCCATCTATATATCTATATATGTATGTGCCTGTCATTGGGATGATACTTGAAAGTAGAATGAGAGATCAAAAGGAAAATTTGACATATTTTTCAATAGAAGCCAACTGATCATGAAGATAATGCTGAAAAGATGATGATGTTGCTAAAGAACGTCCACAAAGTATAATCGAATATGTAGGCATAGATTGTCCTTTATTTCTATTTTCTGTAATTTTAAATTTTCAATTTTTTTATTTTATTTTTTTATATATTTGTGAATAGTTTTAGAAATCTGGAAATTGCGTTGAATAAGCTTTTAGTTAACACGATATTCGCCAGGAAATTAAACATAAACGAGGCCTGCCTTGCCTAACTTAAGGGTTGCAAACTGTTGCACAACTTCATGATACCCTTTACCCTGTTTGCCCATTTTCAGCAACAACAAACTGAGGACAATCAACTCGTTGTCCAAACAGTAATCACTTTGAGTTTAACTCTTTAACTTAGCGGCAGTCTTCTAATATATACAAAACTTCTCCCTTATTCTCTATCTCTCTCACTCTACTTGCTGCAGCTTCCCCATGTTGCAGCTACACATTCCACATTAGCAAATTTCTAGTGAAAAACTCGAAACAATGGCAAACAGCATCAAATTTGCATATTACATCAACATGTTGCATGCCAAATGCAGTTGTTGTTGCAACGAATTGCTGCATGTATGCGTATGTGTGTGTGTGTGTGTGTGTAATTGAGTTAAGCGCCCTGCACTTGCGCATGCAAGCTTCGCGATAAACGAGCCATGCCACAAAAAGATGCAGAAGAAGAAGCACAAATCGAGACGAAGACGAAACCAAGCCATGGCTTGGAATGAGGCACAAAGAAGATGCAGACGAATAGCTCTGCAATCAGTGGTTATTGTGCGAGTGTGAGTGTGCGTGTGCGTGTGTGAGTGTTCGCGGTGAGTGTGAGTGTTCGCAGTGAGTGTGAGTGTTCGCAATGAGTGCTTGAGTAACGAGTAACTCGGTTAGCATTTGATTCACATTCGCAACCTGCCTGCATCTCTGTGGGGGGGCCTTGTTTAATAAATATTTGAAGTCTTTAATATGCCCACTGGGAACCCGACGACCTTCTTCAGCTGTGCATCTCGCATGGCCAAGTTGCTTCCTTCCCATCAATGAATATACATATATATACGCATCTGTATATAGTTTTATGATATGCGTATATATATGTACATATGTATGCATGTTCAAACATGCTTTAATTGCCATTTCCCGTTTTAATGAATTGTTTATGATTAAAGGAAAAAATACTCGCGATATACATGCATTTAAATGCAGCCAAAGCAGAAAGGGGGGCGTGGGTCATGGCAACAACCAACAAGAAAAACAACAACAACAACACACAAACACACATACACACACACTCACAAACAGGCCGGGCAATTGCTGTACCCATTTTCATTGCTTCCGTTCGCTGCACTTGCCAAATGGCAGCGTGCTGCACTTTGTATACCCTGCCAGCAGGCATTTCAGTTCTGTGATTCCGATTCAAGCAAGCTAATCATTTTTTATAAATGGAATATACATATATAAATCTAAGACCGACATATTGATATATATTCTTGATAAGCAAAGCAAAACAAAGAAAACTCATTTCAACTCAGTTCAACAATTTAAAATAGATTAAGAATAAAATCAGTTCATGTTCGATATGAGCAATGCATCTGTAGGGTATTCAGTATTCGTTGTTATGAATTTGATTGTTTTCTCTTGTTTTCGGGTGCGCAACTGTTTGCATGACTAACGGAAATCGTTTTCATTTGTTTAGCGCTTGGCATAATACCTAGCTGCATACAGAGGTGCTCCTACTCCCCTCTCTCTCTCACACTCTCTCTCACTCTTCCTCTCCCACTCTCTCTCACACGGTTAGAGCCCCCTTCAAACTATAGACTTATTTAGAGACAAGGGCATGACTTTTAAATGCATTGCTGACCGCACAAGGTTTTGGTTATGGGGTTTGGGGGTTTTGGGGTTTATGAATATGAGCTATGAATATTATGATTGGGGTCTTTGTGTTGTGGGCCTTGGCTCCAGTTGCTATGGATTATATGCCCAGCACAAACATGCATATGTTGAAAAAATTACACATATATATTTCATAATAGGGTGCTGAGTGATTTTGTGACTAGCGACCAAGCGAATTGAGTATTAGATTTAATAAGCGACAATTTGCGGGGGACAAAATTCCATTCGATAAAAGAACCGAAAGTAAAGCCGAACACATAAATAAAATGCACATCCAATTATTTTATGTGTAGAACTGCCCAATTGTTACATATATTAAAGCAAAATTTAGTAAACTTCATGATTTATTTTTCCATTGTTACAAAGCACTTTCAAATAGTTACTGTTTTCTAGAAGCAACCTTCAACAGGCTTAGCGAATATTGAATTTGCAATAAGACGAAGATTTCTTGAAAAAAAGTCACATATATCAAATATCACACATTGTGGAATTGTTTTACGCAATCTTCAACTACTTTTTCTCGGTAAGCAGACCACAAATGATTCACATCACTCAATTCAAAAATAGACTGACTACCTCAACAAAATTGTCATAAAAATTCTATTTAATGAAATTAGTCAACCATATCAAAGCAAAACCTTGCTAACCAATTATAAAAATAATAGCCTTATCAGTGTTACTTTGCCGTTATCAAAAAAAAAAAAAAAATCAAAAAAATAGAATAATGAAAAACATGGTTAAAAGAAAACTGCGTTCCAGTCTATAGGGCTGACATCATGCAATTATACCAAACATGAACTGACTAAAAAAATAAACATGGCAAACGCGAATGAAATTTAAATTGCAAGTTCGTCGGTCGCGTTTGTCGGGTGGATTGTGGGGATTGTTAAAACCCGGCTGCATGACATCATAGCAGCTAAGTATCTGCAGGGGGGACGGGGAAGGCTGTGGGAGAGGAATGGTGTGTAGTCATTTGCGTGCGTGTGTGTGTGTGTTGGGGGGTGTTAAGTGCGTGCCAAGTGCCGCCTTATGTTGTTTGGGGCATGTGTTCACACTAGATGTGGCAATGTGTACAATTACACTTGCCATAATTTACTTAATATGACCAAAATCGAATTATAACTGTACTTAAGTATTTATTTTGTTATTAAATGAAATTTACAAAAACTTTACATAATCGCAAATTTTTGTTTTGAAAAACAGAAAAATTGGCTGCATTCAATTAAAATAAAAATTATATTTATTTCTATTCTTTCCAAACCCCTTTACATAAATACACAAAACTATAAAAAAAAAAAACTACAAAAAAAAAATACCCACTGTCCTGTGCGTCTCCGCCCCAACAACACAAACAACCCCAAAACAAAATGGTTAAAAAAAAAAAAAAAACAAAAACCATATAGAAAGACGTGGCGCCCTGGCATCAGATGTGGACGCATATGAAACGCCTCTCGCACGCCTCAAAAGTCAACTCAACGAACAGTCTGACGGCCCAGAAAACAGACGTGGGCGTTGGCCATCACCAACTGACAGCAAACACAACCACAACAACAACAACAACAGCAGCAGCGACGATGACAACAGCGACAACAATTAATGGTGGCACTGGCAGAGCAACAATGCCAGGCAAATGCATTTTGTTTCCGGATAAGACGTCCTCACTCAAAAGTTCCATGTATACGCAACAGGTGTACTTCAGGCCCGATATGGTAAACCAAAAGATCCATAATAGTTGCATAGTTTTCTTTGGCATGGTTGTGGCGACACAAATTTAATGATACAACTTGGTTTGGACACTTGCTGCTTGCCGCTCTTATTGTTGCGCCTTGCATAAGAGCGTGCAGCATTTATGAATTAATTTCCAAAAAAAAATTGTTTACATTTTTGTAGTTTGTTTTTAGTTTGTAGTTGCACCAAACTATTTTACGACACTGAAAAATATTTTCCATGAATTTTCACTTTGATTGTATAAAAAAATATCAAAATTTCCACTGAATTTTATGTTTAATTTGTATTTATTTTGATTTTTGGTTTATGGTTGTTGGTTTGGATTTTGGCTTTATAGTTTTTAATCTTTTTATGGTAAACAGTTTTTGCCTGGTCTTTTCAAATAGTGCATATTGAGAAACTCGCTTTAAGAGCTTTATATATATCTATGGTACATGGTTTTTTGCCTGGTCTCATTAAACAATTCATAATGAGAGACTTGCCCTTACTTTATGAACATTTCCCCATTTTTTAGTAATACGAATATTTGCCAAGCAGCTTCTGCACAAGCTGCTCAAAACTTAACGTTGCATTAAATGCAATTCAAAAAATAATCACAATCATAATCATAATCATAATCATAAACCTCAATGCAACAAAATGCCAGTTATTGACTTTACCAAGGCAACCCAGCGGTTAAAAGTGCACCACAAAAACCATTTCGCATTACTTTGCTGAGCATGCTTAGTTGAGCTTTATGATTTTAGCTATATATATATATATATATACGTATATATATCTGTCCCTAATATATATGTATGTGTATGTTACACAGCAGAAACCAGCTTTAAGAAAATTCAAATAATTTATTAAAATTATTTATGAATCATTTTGAGTAATATTTGAATGGTAAGGAATAAACAGGAAAAATATTTAAATATAAATTAAAAAATAAGCCGACTACTAAATACTCTGTAAAGTACAGCTCTCCCTGTAGCCAAGAAAGTTTTTAAATAATTTGTTAACTCAATAAAAACACAGCTGACATTTTCACACGACTCCGTTGAACAAGTGCAGACTGCTTAGGGACAGATTTTAAAGGCAACTGAAAATGTCATCGAGACAAATCGAACATACATATATAACATATACACATATATATATATATATATATATATGCATCCATGTAAGTCAGTTACTTGTTGGCCATAAGCTATATATAATTCAGCTCAGGGTCAGAGTAAACAAAAGCTCGTTAGTCAAGAATAACAGAGTATGAAACGGCTGGGAAAATGACACAGAGTGAAGGCGTGGGCACAGTTCGAGGTGTTTAATGTTTAGTGTGCAGCAAAGGTCACCAAATGCAAATTGCTCTTTTACGTGTATTTCATTTTTTATTCTTTTATTTTGAAGTGACATTTTGTCCTATCCCAGCTGAGGAAAAACCGGCTTTGCTGCGCCTGTCACTCGTTCATATTTGTGTTTTGTGAAAAACTTGTACAAGCTTTACGCTACGGAGCCACATTAAAAACTTCATTAGCATAATTGATGCGCCATTGAGGCTGTTGAGTGGCGAGCTCTGCCACAATATGTTGTCGAATCGCTGGACAGGTTTTCCGGCTTCGCTGAACCGGTTTACCGGTTGTCGGCTACCTGGCTCCGTCTCTGCACAGATAGATAATGAGCGGTGTCTGGCGTTCAGATTCGTCTTGTGTACGCCGTGATTTGGCTCTCGTTCTGCCCTACTGCTGAAATACCAGCTCAGTGTAATTTTCAATTTTTCATTTGGATCTGCTGCCGGTTCGTCTGAGACGAGTGCAACGAGTCGTGCCACCAAATGCGAGCCAGAACACGATCATAATGATGATGATAGACTTTCCATCTTATTGGACAAGCCAGAAACGGAGCCAATGCGAGCATGCTAATCCCAAATTGGAAATAAAACTATTCAAGTTATTAGGCGGTTAGAGAGTTGTTTTTATTTTTTAGCGATTAGCTACTGTTTTTTTTTTTGCGAGTTAATGGCTTGCATTAGTTATGACCCAAATTTGAAGCTAACTGACCTGCTATACTTCATTTATTTGTATTCCAAATAATTTGCTACTATTTGTCACAGATGTAGAGATAATGCCAGTTGAGTTCCTTTTACATTACTATTTCTTTGAATGTGTTTTTTTTTAAGCAGCATTTTTTAATTGTCTGATATTAAATGAATTTAACTTAAGCGCTTGCATAGTCAACTCCATTCAGCCCTGTTCATTGCCAAGAAGGAGTTTAAAGAAGACACGTCAAAAAGAATATAATTAAAAGTCGAAAGCCGCTCGTCTCTAGCCGTTTTCAAGCCGTAGACAAGCGTATTAAAATGCTGATGTGTTGCAAGATTCGCTTGTAATTATACCACCACGGGGCAAGTTCTCTGCAATGTATCATCAGCTCCACATGGCCATTTTTTATTCGCTCTCTAAATTATGCGGGCAGCTGCTAATATTTAATGAAATTTGGCGCAGCACGCATTTCACTTACCGATATCAATCAAAGATATTTTTATATGCTCAGCTATAAACTTCGATTTTCATGCGAATAAAAAAGAAACGAGTAAGCAAACAATGCATAGATTGGCGAACATCTAATACCCTGGCAATTAAATTTATAGAGTATCTGTGCGATTAAGTAGTCGAGCTTAGTGAAAAGTTCGTTAAACTCCATCGATGGAGGAGACTAACTGGGCAGGGTTTTCTGACTGTCCAACTGATTATCTGTCTGTCTGTCTATCTGTCTGTCACAAAAATTAAAAGAAGATTTAATAAAAAAATAAAATTATAAATAAGTTGGTCTAATTAAATATAGGAATAAAGCTACGAAAACATTCAAATGATACAGTAAATTGATTTGGCCAATTTTTATATGTAGAATTCATTAGGGAATTTCACAGGGTCTTTTATTTATGTCTAGACGATGACCAAACATGAAAGTTTTTACTTTTTGGAATAGGTAATTAATGATCAATAATATCGTATAAATGTGCACAGGTTTCAAACATAAACTGAAATGAAAACGATCAGAAAAACGCTCGATGTACAAATTAATATTTGTTTGGGTTGAAAATATTTCAATATTTACACAGCTGCGGTCAAAATCAGCGAAGTGTGCTCCTAAAATTATACAAATTTTATTTGAACACAAGCAATCAAGACTGAAGCTAAGTAAACATTGATAGAAGGTATAGCTATAATATTTTTGTATAAAGAAATTTTAGTCTTCAAATTGATTAGAAGTGAGCCAATAATAATATTAGTAGCTATTTAAGAACATCAATAAAGACTGACTTTCCATGCGTTTCAAATCTATGCACTAAATTATAGTACCCTGAAGTAGGGCATAAAAAAAATATCCAGCAAAGCCTCCTGGGCAAACAGGTTCCCGAATCAGACAAAGGCAGCCGCAAGGCATGCGCCGCATTAATAACATAAATGGCAAAGCCACAAAGAGACTATAAATATATATATATATATATATATATACATATATATACATATATACAACTCATAGTAGTCATACATATTGCAGCCGTAGAATCTATGTATATATAAAAGGCAATTTATTGTTGCGCCCAGCAAAGTGCAGTAAAAAATATGAGCAGACACACTCCAAGAGACGCAATCTGAATCAGTGGCAGAGCCTAAGCTGATGCGACATAAAATTCAATTCGAGGCGCAATCTTTTTTTTTACTTTGTGCCGGCAGCGTCTTGAAATCATATTTGATATTCAATATATGGCCGCAGGCCGTGCCGAGCTATACAATATAAATCATCACTAAAATCAAGTCAAGTAAAAAGAAAAAGTAAACATTTTTTAGAAGGGGCAACCCGACTAGTAGTTGCCCTAACATAAGTCTAACACATGAATCAGCTAATCAAACAAAATCAAATTTGAATGTTGAAATTTATATTCCAACTAAATTTGTTGCTGTTATTTGTTGAGTTTCTTATGGAAAGATGGGCAAACGTTGATCAAGTATATATGTATATATATATACTACTGCCTGTACATACCTTCCTTTTCACACATTTGTAATGGGTATCGATGTATAAAAATGAAAATGTTGCAGAATCGGAAGTTAAATTTAAACAGCGCAAAATGTTGATGAAAACAAAGGCAGCCCAGGGATTCAATGGGGTTCTGGCAGCTGTTTCTCTAGGCGAAACAATTGGTCTGGGCATTTTCCACTTATTTTTTCCCATTTTACATTGGCATTGTCCCTTTTGGAAAATATCAGGTCGGCATCAGTTTTGAGTTCGTTAGTGGCTGACAGGCCTCTGTGCCCAATTGTTTGACATTTTCTGCTTTTTCAGTCAACATTGAACAGTTGCTAGACCCAAAAGCAATGACACCAAGTCGGCTTGCAGGCCTTTTATTAGTTATGTATCTGTTGCCATGTTTGTTTTGAAACCTGCCAATACACGTTAGGTAAATTCGCACTGAAATGTGGGCAGCCACATGTTGTTGCCAGTAGTCAATTCAATCTGCAAGAACTAAAAATACATTTTTCATGCACTTTTATATGGAAATATGCAGCTTTAACAGCTCCAGCTGTAACTTACTCTTACTGTTATTTTTTTAACGAAAAATCTACAGATATAGTTAGATATAGATATGGATCGTTTCTAAATATTACAAAACTATTAAATATGTACTCTCAGAAACAGCACACTTTCAATTATTCTGCAAAGTACAGAAACACCCAAAGCAGAGTTGAGTAAAACTTGAGAGTACATTTTTTGCCTCTAGCTTTTATCGCTTTCAATACATGTGCACATGAACATTTAAAATCGATTTTAATCGATTAATCTTGATCTACGAGCTGATATTCCATATATGACTGTTGTCTCTGATGTCGTCGGGTTCATACAAAAAGACTAACAGGCAGACAGACAGACGATGTTGACTAAGTCTAATATATGTATATATATATATATTCCTTCTGTCTTCTCAATACAAATTATACTCTTTTAATGGTTACACAGGGTAATATAATCTATGAAATATTTGTCTAAATTCCATAAATTTTACTTCTTTAATTTTAATTTATTGTGTAAATTAATTGTGATTTCATTTCAATTTTACGCCTCGTATTATAAACTTCTTTAAAACATGCATATGGTACTCACTCTTTCTCACTCTTGCTCTCTCTCTCTCTCTCTCTCTCTCTCTCTCACTCTCTCTCTCTCTGTATCCTCATTTTGAGATGCTGCCTTTGATAGCTACTGTAAGTGGACTTCAAAGTGACCGCTCTCTGTATAGTTATTCGTAGTAATGTAATTTATATGAGGTGTTAGCTGAGACCCATTGCCGAAGCTCACCCACTTTCATTTATTTGTCTTCTAATTAGCGGGCCGACCTTAATCACTTAAGAGTTTACATAACCCCGATCCGCCCCCTACCCACATGCTGGGCGCATTAATTGTTTGCGGGCTGACCCGCCCCATGCAACAGATCCCATTTAATTGTGCGGCGCCAAATGAAAACTGTGTTTAGTGACGTAATTATTAACACACATTTGTGTAACTCGAAATTATAGTGTAGCGAGTAGCGCGTTGCACAGTGACAGATTAGATAAGGCAGCTGCTGATAAGATGTGGGGCGCGCATGTTGCGTAGTCTCTAAATTCAATTTCAAAGTCAACAAGTGACGACAACTCGCACAATACCAAAACTTTAAGCAAATTGTGAGCTGATCAAAAACACTGGCCACGCGCAACGCCACTAAAAATATTTAGCCTTATATAGAAGTGCTTGCCCAATTTGGCAAGACACACGAAATAAATTGGAAAAGTATTCAAGTTTTGTGTTTTTTTGCTGTGGGCTTTTAGAGGTGACAACTCACATGTTGCGCTGTCAATGGGAATTACTTGGCTATTTTATGGAGCGAGTCTTGAGCAAGACGTGGGCAAAGAATATTAGAGCAAAAGATTGGGTAACCAAAACGACTTCCGACTTTCGTGGCAGACATCAATGATTCCCACAACAAATTACAGACGCCAGCCAGCCAAGACAATGCCACACTTTGTACACAGCCTACGGCTTCGATCCGTCACTCATTCAGGGTCAATGTGTTGCATGCAGCAGCAATCAAAGATCACACGAAATCCAACTGGCAACTGACAACTGCCTCCAGATGAAAGACCCTGCAGCTGCTTGCCTTCTTCTACCATATAATCAACAAATAATTTGTGGATACTGCTAATAACAGCTTGTCAGTCGACAAAGCGCTGATCTGGCAACGCTCGCCCGCATAACGGAAATGCGGAGACCAATTAAAACCTTCAGAGTTCGTCGGCTTTTATATAATGCACATATGCATATATATATACGATCCATAGGCGTTTTATATATTGCAATTTCGTTCGCACTTAATTAAATGTCCAACTGTGGCAGCATCTACAATGTATCCATATATATCCATATATATCCATATATATGCATATATATATATATATTCATATACATATCTATATCGCTTTATGACGTGGGATGCGCTTGGTGTTGGCTCTGTTAATTTATGTACTTTATATGCGTATCACAATAGAAATTGCACATGGCCTTTCCTCTATTTATAGTGCCCATAAGGCACTCCACAAATACTCTTGAGCAATACTCAATAATACATATAGCTGATACTTGACTCATCGGCAGACTAATTAATCATTTTTTATTTCCTCTCTTTCCAGGTAAGTGCGCATATCTGAAAATTAAGCCTCTGAATTTTCCATTTTTTTCGATTTCTCAGTAAGTATTGTTGACAACTTTTGATCGATCAATCGATATGAGCAATGCTTCTTTGGCACTTATGAGGAAGCAGTTGAGCTGGGTTACCATGGAATGGTCGTTTGGGAAAAGGTATCGCTTGAATACCTTTTACCGTTTTGATTTCATAATTAATTGGGTGGACTCAGCTAAGCAAGCAGGAAGTTATTTAACGAATCATGCAAAGGCCCCATGAAAGATTCACGCTTACCAGAATGGGGAAGACAAAACGGAAAATGCACAATGGGTGTGAGGCTAAAATATCGTGTGGGAGATAATCAATTAAGCAGCATGGCGTAAAAGGGAAAGGAAACCATTGTTGTGAACCAAGAAATGAGAGCAACGATGATTAGGGAAAAAAACCAAAAGAGTTAGATCAAAGGCAGCGAACTAAGGTTTCCGAATGATATTATTTGTCTAGCACAGGTCAAAACTTTAAAAATAGTTAATTGGAGAATGTAATGAAACAAAGAATAGGCACAGTTGATGAAAATCGATTTAGTTATTAACATAACAAAAAAGAATATCTGTAGTCGAGTGAACTCGACCAAGAGATGCCCTAACCACAGCTGTTTAAATTATTTTTATTGTTTGTGTTTAAAGTTTCCATTAAGAAACTTTTGCACTCTCGATTTATATCGATATTCGGATATCGAGTAATGTTATCGATAAATAAATCAATTTAATAAAAGCAGAATATTTATTTTCAAAAATATATATACGAATGTAATTAAAAATCAAACTTGTTCTCAATGTCTTACTAGTATTCCATTTTCCGAAAACTCTTAACATTCGAATAAATATTGATTCAAAATTATTATTGATACCGAATATTCATAATTATCGCATAGTTAATGATTTCAAATCAAATAATGAGATAGTAAAGATTGGAAAATAATGAAAGGATTTAATAATAGCAAGATTGTTAAACACTTTAAGTATCCACAGAGAGATAGAGATCAAGTAAGTTTGCTGACAAATTCTAAAAGCTAAACAGAAGTAGAATATAGTTAAAGATATTTTGTAGTTTAAAGTAGCTTTTATTAGATATTGCCACAAATCAAATCGTGAATTGTAGCAGACCAAAGAAAAAAGATAGTTTCATTGGGCCGGTGGCCACTTTCATTGATGGCAAATGCCAAAGCATCAGCAGCGGGTCGAGCGATCATCGACTTTCACATGTTTCACTCTGAGCTTGGTTTACGGCCTCACGATCTGTGTTCGATTGAGCAAGAAGAAGAAGAAACTATAGACGAAGAAGAAGAAGAAGACGCTGCATGACTTTTGCAAATTACTTTCATTTTCGTTGGACACGCTGAAGTTGCGTTGTGGTTTTATTTGATTTTATTTTTGAAATTGACAGTGAAAATTGCATTAAACTGTGTACGCTGCCTTGCATGGCTAACAAGCCATTGACAAACTGCCAACTGGCCAACTGGCCAACCTGACAATCGTGCTGAGGTCTTAAATCGTAAGCACAACTTGTGGACAGGCGAGGATTTGAGTAGACTGCCACTACTGCCACTCCCACAAACTGAAAGCTGCCAGCTGGCCTGGCTAAGTGTGTCATGCAAATTGTTGACTGACTGTTTGTCCATCCATCCCACTGTCTGTTTGTCTGTCTGTCTGCCTGTCTGTCTGTCCGTCTGTGTGTAATTTGATATTGTCATTAAGTTTCGTATGCGCACTCGACTGTGGCCCAAAGAGCTCTCGGACAAGGAAGTATCTTAGCAGCTTTGTATCTCTTACACATGCACTGCACTTGACAGCCACTATTATGTTACTCTCGAGTGGGTGGCAGTGGCAGGGTTTGTGGCAAGCTGCCTGCCTGCCTGTTCCATGCATTATGCATGCCATGACGCTCATTAGTGTGGCTTGTTTTGCCAGGGACAACTGTGGCTGGGAGCAGGGGAGCTGGGAGCAGGGAGCTGGGAGCTGGGGTTGCTTTTAATGGGCCAAAAAGAACAATGGACTTCAATTGCTGTGGGACGCATTTGTTTACTGCTCAGCCAATGCCAAGAATTCTTCTTCTATATTTATTTGTAACGCACAGCTGCTAAATTGGCTGGAAATTCTGAAAATCTTCACTTTCATAATTTTATCAAAGCGAATGACAAAACTTTTAAATGGGTTTTCGGCTTTTGAGCGATTGCAGCCAAGCACTTAGCCGAAAATGTCAAATGTGACTTTTTAGTTTCGTTTCAGACATTTGGGAACTGTGCCCAAAAAATGTGAATGATTTCGCAAGTGCTGAGCAGGCATAGAAATTATCGCTCACTCAAATGAAGAATGACATTTTTAGTGGCTCATTGAAATGTGAATTGAGTGGGGCAAATGCAGCAGCAGCAGCAGCAGCAGCAGCAGCAGAAGTGTTGACAGTTGCCTGAAAGCTGTTGAAATGTGAAAGCAACTAATTGGTTACACACAGAGAACTCGGACTCGGACATAAAATTGTAGCTCTTGACAAGACAGTTTCTTGCGGAACTAATTTTAGAAAAAACTCTTGAAAAGTGTAGCACAAAAACTGGCAAATTAACATGACCGTTTCAAGAAAAGAAAATATGTCTTTGACCAACTGACTAATATTCATGATACAAAGCAAAAGCAATGTTGGACGTAACCGACTGAGAAATACTCTGATGCCAGTGTAAAATCAACTGCAAGAATTTTATTTACTGTCTTCCAAGTTTGGTAACTTTAGCTCTTAAAATGTTAAAGAAGGTTTGGAGATTCTATTCGAAATATTCGACTTACACTTTCAGCTATAAAGATTTTGGCAACTTTTGGTATCAGAATATATGTATATAGAAAAAACCATCAAAAAAGTGTAATAAATGCATCAATAAAGCTCAAATGCAAAAGCGTAACAAATGAAGAATTACACTCATAAATTTGTAGATTTAATTTCCAATCTTATGATCCGTGCAGTAATCAAAAATGATTTCAGTAATTGTAAATGTTGCATAAGTTTGTGGCAGACGGCTGGTAAAGCATGCTCTAACAATGGCAGATGACTCAAAAATATATGTAGGTTTTAACACACACGCTTTTGTCTGGTGTCTGACTAGTTGTCTACTTTCCGATTGGGCATATTAACGAACATTTCGTACACTCGCCTGCCAAGCGAGACCGCAAACAAAAATAAAAATATGAAATAAAAATAAAAATAAAAAAAAAAGTGAATAAATAAAAATGAAAATACCATAAATACAAACCGCAGGCATTTTAATTTTTATATGCTTTAACACGAAAAACACTCTGCCCCAAACATGCTGGCAATGCCATGATAGCGCAGCTTTGCATCCAACAGATACCAGATACACTCTGCGCTCAGATACAGATACAATGCAAATTTGCATTCAAATCACGTACACATTCTGACCGCGTGCTGTATTTATAAATGCAATCACTTGTCCAAAATGTACAAAAAAAATTTATTCATACTTATATAAATTTGAGTTACTTTTTTTTTTTTTTTAATCACACTTATTTTATGGAATGAATTTGCGTCATTTGGCATTTGGGTTCGGTGGCATTAAAGTACACATCTCATTCGGTTTTTATTCATAGATGATTCACTTGTCTCTCCAGCGAGTGGATGAGTAATCAAACCTGTTAAAACTGAACGCCTTATGGAAATTGATGTCATATAAAATACTTTCGCTTAAGTGAGGCATTCTTGCTGTCTGTGTGTGTGTCTCTAACTGTTTGCGCAGCTGATCATCCCATCAATTAGTCATAGTTTGTCGTAGGCGTTGGCCTGCAATGCTTGCTAATTGTACAAGATCATAGTTTGGCAATCATATAAAGAGACTTGGCTTTGCTTTTGCCAAAGATTTCAATATTTTAGTTGCTTATAGCCGTTTTTATACCCTGCAATAAAATGAAGTTGCTTTTACTGAATAGCAGAAAGCAACTTTGAACAAGTCTTTGTTAAAAAAAAAGAATAAATATGAATAAAATAAATATCAATTGTAAGGCGGCCTCTTTTTTATAATTTCAATTAATTTTTTCCTTTTTTCATTAATATTTTTAAAGATTTTTTGAACCCCCGGTGGATTCGTTCACAGTGTCATTTCAGACTGTGAAGTTTGAAAGATTAAAGATTAAAATTATTTACAATTTGATACGCACATTTTTCTGAGTCGTTTTTAGTTCTATAAAAAAGTACAAAAATGAGAAAAATATTCCGCAGATGCCGGAAAAAAATTACAACATGAACATTTTCGAGGCCAAAAAGTGCAAACCCAAAAACTCACAGACAATCTGCATGTGTGGCCAAGTTCAGATATTTCTGCAACATTACTTTTAGTACAACAATTAAATTAATTAAATTTACGCTTTTGGCACTTTTAATTGCTTAAAATAAAAAGGTAACCAAAAAAGAGAAAAGTAGAGAAAAAAAGCAGACACAACTTCATTTAATGAGAAGCAGTGAAATTTTCAACAACAGCCAACAAAACACAGCACTTGAAAAAACATCTTCAAGATACGCGCTGCTTGCGTATTCAGCGACGCGACAATAACAGAATATATATATATACATAAGTATATATACACTTGTACATATTTTTATATATAATAAGCTGAATGTTCATAAGGCCAAAGTAACCACAATGACAACAACAATAGCAACAGCGGCAGCAGACAATAATGACAATTGCATAAGGCCAAAACTCACAGACACACTTAGGAGTTGGAATAGGAGTAGGAGTAAGAGTTGGAGTTGGAGTAGGAGGAGGAGGAGTGGGGTATTTGGGGGCTTCACCCCTTTTTGCTTGCTTGGGAAATCATAACGAGTGGCAGTGGCAGATACAAAGTAATTTAATATTACAACAATAACAACAACAAATGCTCGCATTTGTGGCACTCATTTTGGCAGCTGTTGCTGCTTTTCCTTCTTTATTATCATCATCATTATCATTATGATTATGCTTATGCTGATGCTCATGCTGATGTTGATGTTGATTGTGATTATTTTGTTCATTATTTGTGCTGTTGACACTCTGACATATTTCCAGATAGCCAACTTTCCCAAGTTGTGTTTTACATTTCTCGCCATAATTTGGCAACGTATTTCAGTCACTTGAAACGTGTTTATGTGCTCTTCCAGCATCAACGCTTTTCACAATTATGCCACAAAAAGAAAAATGACAAACTAAAACAAAAACCTGGTCAGCTGTGCTCTTATTGCCACATCGCCACATTGCCACATTGCCACATTAATTGTGGCGCACAACTTTCGCAAGTGAAATTTCTGGCAAAGGTTTTTGCTTCTCTTCAACTCAAAGTTGGTTAAACTCGATGTTGGTGGCTATGCGGGTCATTTTGGGTAGGTTTCTATGTTAATTAGACACAGAGCTTCATTTCGAGCCCGGTCAGCAATTGTGCAAGAACTAAGACCAAGACTTGGGCATAACAAACATTTAATGGCCATGGCGAAAGTTCCCAAATGAAATGATCTCAAATGATTAAATGATTTTATTTAATCCAAACATAAAAACATGTCCGTTTTTTGTGGCCTATCAATTATTCATTTACAAACTTTTAACAATTGACAAAAGAGGCGAACATGTAATGCTCATCTAAGCCATTTGACAATTTGCTGTGTCATTCAAAAAGCTTGCGTGAAAATTGATGAAAATTTGCCACTTCTTTGGTTTTTCACAAGTGACAGCACCAAATGCGTAAACCAATTTTTTGCTCAGATTCTTTTTTTGTTTTGCTCCCCGACTTTGACATTGACACAACAACTTTTACCAACCTCAATTACAATCAATCACATATGTTATATTATGGTGTTGCTGTTGTCGTTGTTGTTGTTGCCTTTTCCGTTTTGGCCAAGCATTTTGGCTGTGTGCCAAATGTCCCCGTGCGAGGCAGAGACGTGCGTGTTTTGGCCAAATGCCTATGGCCAGAAATTACAATAATGATGAACGCCGTCCCACATAATCCACACATACACACACACACACACACACACACACATACACACACACACACTGAGGAGCGGACAACAAAAGTTTTTGGTCTTAAGTAAAAGCAACATTTAGTGCAAAAATTTCATTAATCATCAGTCAGCAGCCACTCCTCTTGAAATGATAAAAGACTGTTGCAGCCTTAACTAATGATCATGATGCGGCAGATGATAATGATAGTGGCAATGATGACGTTGTCACCACAGCTAGATGATGGCTGATAAATCTGTTGGACACAAGTTGCAGCACATGTTTCAAGCACTTTTCCTGCTCAAGATTTCACTCTCTAGGCGATATCCAGCTAAGTGGCTAAACCAACTAGTTTTCGCCACAACATAAATGCCATTTTTTTAAACGACCGAAACTTGATCAGTTTTTCATTTTCATTTGCGGAAAAGCGCTGCGCTAAGCAATAAAGATTAATTTTCAAATTTTAATTGCTAATTTGTTGGCCTTAAAAAACAATAAAGAGCAGGAAGGAAATACATTTTATGAGATTGTTGAAATCGTCTACAACAAATATACAAATGAACATGATATAATTTCTAAACAACAAAGCAAACATTTATTTCTTTGTTGTTGTTTAGGTTTATGCATGCTATTCAGATAAAAAAAAAAAATACAGATTTTTCTATACAAATGAAAATTGATCTGGGAGAGAAAACGAATGAAATGCACAGAAATAGACAAAAGACATTAATCATAATCATGAGATGCAAATAAGTGTATGACATAAGTACTAAACTATAGTTGTGTAACATATGTTTTATTGCACAACTAAAGCCGAAACATATATCTATCACTCTCGAGTGACCCACTTGAAATGGGCCAATAAACCATGCATAAAAATCAATGAAGCTTACGAAATGTTTACCGCCCATTAGCACATCATAAAAAAAGAAAACATGAAAGGCAGAGAGCGCCCAGCACTTTTCTCACGGCCAGCTCAAACTTAAGTACACATAAAAGACGGGTCCTTCAAGTACACATGCTAATCGGCTGCGGAAATATGATATGCTGGATGACATATGTTTGTGACAGTCCCTAGAAACGAACATACACATGTATGACTTCGGTGTGGCATGAAGTAGGGGTAGGGGGCACACTACTTATTGTAGGTGCTATGTGTGTGTCATTTTTGAATATACTTGCGGCTAGTTATATGGCTTGCAACAACAAGAAGAAGATGAAGAAGAAGAAGAAGAGGAAGAGGCGCCCCAACAACTTGAGTGGGTCAGTGCAATGAACTGTGCGAGTCGAGCGCCAGTGCAAACTCTACAGATCCCACACTAGTTAGTAAAAGTTTGAAAACCCGAGGCAGTCCAAGACAGACAAGTGCTCGACTAGCAGATACCCTGCTTACAGTCCCACATTTGTTAAAAATCGATTGAATAATAATTTTTGGGTTGTATCTGATTTTTTATTAAGTAGTTGCAAATTTTAAGTTTATAGTTGTAAGAAATTCCAGATATTAAAATGATAAACAGATAAGCTGAAAACTAAATATAGAAATATAAATTTAAATACCACATTAATCATATTTAAAATTAAACTTATATATTGATCTGTCTTTAATTTGAATAGCTTCAAAGTACAATATTTTCAATATTTTGCTCTTACATTCGAAATCGATGTTTGCCAGGGTATAGAAATCAATAAACTACGCCCAAACGAGTGCAGCAACTTAATTATTTATTTAATACGCCGGAAAGCAGGACAGTAAACTGCTTTTGCTTTTGTTGCAATTGTTGTAGTCGAGGCAGAAGTTGCTGCAAAAGAAGGTGCAATTTTCTAAGGAACTGCAGCAGGTGCTCGAGGACAGATGAGAAGTGGTTCGTCATTAAGGCGCTGCCTTCCTGTCGATATTGGTGTGTATGCGCTGTGTGTGTGTGTGTGGGTGTGGACGGGTTTCTTGCCAGACAATTTGTATTACTTTCAATCTTTCTGGCATGCATTATCCTTAATGAAATGCGCCGTGGTCCGACAAAGTGCGCCTTGCTACCTGCATAATTCCGAGTGCGAGAGTTCGCCATGGCATTAAAGCTGATGCCAGGCGCTATTATAAATAATTACACAAGAAAATAAATAGAAGAGCGTAACGCTTCCCCCAATGTCGCCGAACAACAGGCCCAGAACAGAACAATGGCCAGCCATTCACCTGGCACAGTTCTCACGGCAGGCACAAACGCTGTGGGCAGGCAAAAACCAGAGATGGAAAGTCGGAGAGAGAGGGCGGCAAATACAGAGATAGACAGGGATTGGGCGAAAGAGACAGAGAGAGCCACAAAATGAATAGACAAAGGTGTAAATTTTAAAGAATATAAAGCAAAACCCATTGACGCATTTAAATGTTTGTCAATTTGCGAGTAGATAACTGGTTCGGAACAAAAATCTAGAATCTAATCTAAAACTAATATTTAGTAAAAAAATCACGAACCAAAAAGGAAATGTAGTAATTTTGTGTAAACTTATAAAAAAAAGAGTGGGCTTTAAATAAATAAAGAAATAGGAAAAAGAAACACTGATTTTTACAATTTTAGAATCTTCGATTTACTTTCCAGAAAAAGTAAAAAGTATGGCGATTTTCCAGAATTCTTTTGTAAATAAATAAATTAAAAATGAAAGAAAAGAAAATTTGCTTAATAAATAAAATAAAGCATTGTAGAAATATTTCTATATACATTTCCTAAGCAGAACTATGCCGAGAAGGCAATTATACCTGGCTGACAGCCGTGTCTATGAACTTGAATGCAAATCAGTCAAAGTCAATGTCAAAGTCAAAAACCTCATTGGCTGGCCAATGCACAAGCTAATCGAACACAACTATGAAATTTTCAAAATGCTCAACTTGATTTTGTACAAAAAAAGAAGAAGAAGAAGAAGAAAAACACACGAGTGGAAAGCAGCAAAAGCAACAAACAAAAAATGATTGACAGCAATTTTAATTGAAGCATTGAACCTGGACACTGCTAAGGGGTGGCAAAGGGGGAAGCAGGAGAGAAATACATGGTATAAGCGGGTTTTATCTACGGACTTCACAGACCTTTACGTCTTTTGTCAACGCAGCGTTCAATCAACTAAAATTTGCTGGATCTACTGTGTACGGTCGACGGTCCACAGTAGTCTAGACGGACAGAGTTATGATGACAAAAGAGCTGGTCAACTGACGTTTACACCACCTGTCAGCTGAGCTAATTTGAAAAGATGGAGAGAGAGAGGTTGCTCCGGTCCGGGCAGCTATCGAGATGAATGACACGAACTTTGACCGCAAATTGTGTGTGCTAAGCTGATCGAAATGGAACCATATTCGACGAGCAGTTGACAGCTCCTCCCAATTATATCTGAGAGTGTCAACGAGGCACAGAGACGCATAGACTCAAAGATACGCAATTGAAATGTTGCGGCGGCATTTGTGGCGTAGTTGACACGAAGCTACGCCTCAGTCTCTCATAAGTCAAGCCGCCTTGTTAGCATTTGCTCGCAAAATGTGTTCACACCTTTATTTGTACAGCCAAAAGTAGCTGAGAGTTGCAGATACTTGCGCCATTCGCTTCCTCAAACACGACCAAAAAAAAAAAGCGCTGAATGTGTACTTAAATTGCTCATCGCAAAGTGAAGTCTAATTTACATAAACAATTAAACACAGACAAAAATAAAAACAAAACAAATATAATTAAATACAAGGGGGAAAAAGAGGCGGGCCGACGGGGAGGGGGCTGGCAATCGTGACGCCCGTTAACTGTTTAATGCGACAATTAAAAAAAATATTGCTCATACGCACTGGTGAGCGGCTGACCTTACACAGCTGGCTCATGCCGCCGCCTGTCGCTTAAATTGACGCCCACACGCCGCTCGCTGACCATAAAAAAGCAACACAAACAACACAAAACAACAACAACAACAACAATAACAAACGACTCGAGTGACAAATAAGTCGTCACTGGCACTTGACTTGTTGCTGTTATTAATGCAAGCTGTTCTCGTTCCACTTGATTTCGTTAAAGAACTCGTTTTTCGATTTTTTCATCATTTTCAGTCATTTTCGAATTGCAAATGTTAAAGAGCTCATAGCATAATTGAGTGTTGAATAAGCCCTCTCGCATATTTGCAGTTTATCTATTTTAAGTCTTTTGTTCTGCTTGTTTTCCACTCTCAAGCTGGCCAATAAAAAACAAAGCATTTTTATGGCCATTTGTTTTGCATATTTATTGATTCCTGTTTGTTGATTGTTGCTGATAGTAAAACCTTATACGGTATAAATATTAAAGCGCTTCACATTATCCAGTTAGCTGTTAAATAATTTATTTATTTAATGTCAACTAAAGTCAATTGAGAAATTTAAAATTCAATTTGTTAAAATTAAAAATTTTAAAAGAATTATTTTTAAGATTTCTGTATTATGTCTTAGAAGGTTTTCAATTTCAATTTAAAACTAATCAAACTGTTAATTATTAAATAAGCATAAAAATTGTTGACATTTAAAATAAATTATTGCAAAAATCTTCCAAAATAATTTAAACTCATTAAAGATTATTCGTGCAAAAAGTACTCCAAAATAAAAATGATCTTACTTAATTGTTATTGTTTATTTTCTCAATTTACATTTCATTTATATCTCTAAATAATGCGGTTTTTGGTTAACACTAAATTAAGTCGGTTTATTAACTTGTTTACTTATATCTAAAAATAGTTTCAGTTTGATTTAAGGCGGAAATGAATTGTTTAATTTCAAATATAAATATACTTTGGGCAACGTAATAAAAGTTTTCAATTTATTGCATACATAAGTTTCAATTAATTGGCTTTTGTGCTTCCGGTAGAACTGGAAAAGCTGAAAAATATGTTTACTTTTGGTTTTTCCTTTATTTTCTTCTTCACTTATTCCTTTAAGACAATAGATTGAAGATAAATGAATGGGGATTACAATTAATAGATGAACCTACACGTTTTAATTAATTCACAACTTTTTCTGTCTTTCTCGTTGCAGGTGAGTTTCCACACACAGCAGAAATATCAACTTCAACAAAAAAGCAGTTGGAAAATCTAAAAACATTTTCCACCACAATGCGCTGACTCCGCTGCCAATAGGCCGTCAGTGCTTATCAAGATACACATTGGTACAAGCCAATTTAGCCATGGACAAACACCAATTGGAGCCCAATGCTTGAGCTGTGGCAACATTTAAAGTTTGATTTTTTTTTATTTGGCGCTTCAGAAATGTTTGCCAATTTCGCTTTGGGACTGCGATAAGAGAGCAAAATATGACAGGCAGCACCACGAAATTGATGAATGAAGCTGCAAGAGAGAACTGGCCTGCAGTACTTGCCCGGCTCCCCAATTGCTATTGCCTCTGCTGCCATGCTGTGCGTTCGTGTCTAGTAAAAATAGCAGAGAGAACAACAAAATATATATGGATTTATATATATATATATATATATATATATATATGCTGTGGTTCACATGTGCTGCGCTCGCTACGTGTTCATGTTTAATGTCATAATCAGAGGCAAAAGTAGCTGGATACAAAGTTGCCACTCTCGACATGTTGCATAAATGTAAGCAGCATGCGAAATGTTTTTGCCTGCGGAGGCGACACAGCAGAGGGGGGGCGTAACCTCAGCTCAGCTTGCTTAGTTTGTTGCAGCTAATAGATACTGAGCTACACAGCTACTCAGATACATTTCAAGCTTTGTTGCTTATGCGAATCACTTGGGCTCTCATCAAATGCAGCTCGTAAAACTATTGAAGAAATGGTTGAATGAAATGTAGCCATAATCTGTGCATAGTTATGCAGTGGTTCACACAGCACGCCCAAAAGCGGCAAACAGCGATAAGCGCATCATTATACCCTAAACCCATTAAGAATAAGTTAAAGGGTATAATGATTTTATGCAAAAGTATGTAACTGGCAGCAGGAAACATCTACGACCACGTAAACTACTTTATGTATATATAAAGTACAAAGTATGTATACATTAATGGTGACCAAGAGATCGATAGCCATTTTATCATTTTATCGATAACTGCCATCGCTTAGCGAATATCAATTTCAGATAGCAATAAGATTTAACGATTTTTTCTTGTATACTTCAATAGCTACGCTACTATATATTAAGCAGCTGGCTTCAGGGTATATTGTAGTCGAGCTCACTCGTCTATAGCATTCTTGCTTGTTTTTATCAAACCACTATGACGCCATCGCAATATGACCTTCTACAAAAATGCAAAGCATATCTTTTAAAAAAAATATAAAAAACAAAAAAAAAGAATATTTCTAAAGTAGTTTTGCTCGAGCACAGCGCAATGCTAGTGACTAATAAAAATATGTGGAAACAAGCTAACTAATTATAAATTCAATTTCAACGCGGGGATCTTTACAAATATTTTAATTTTATTAAGAATATCTACATCATTTTTCAAACATTTTCAAATTCATTTGAAATATTTGTGCACTGAATTCCATATAATATAATTTAGTCATAATTCTAGACAACTCAATTTCATTGGAAAACTTCTGCACGAGTAAATGATATCATTAGGCACATAAATCACTTGCCTTTAAAGGGTATTCCCAATACTAACACATTGGGTATATCTAGCAGAGAACACAAACCGACAAAACAGTTTTTGACACTGCCAATCGACCGACACTTCCTGACCCAAGTTCAAGGACTATTGCACTCCCTTGGCTCTTGGTGCTCCCCTTCATAATGCATAAATTGTGAGCAATTTTTCGGCAGACCTGGCGACGCCTCGACTCGGTCCGCACACGACACCAAAGATGATGTATTTTTGTAGTTTTTTTTTTCGTTTTTGTTTTTATTTTATTTTGCTGTTCATTTCTGAGAAACCACGAGAACATCAGAAATTCTTGTACCTCTTTTCATTTATTTCGCATGTCTTCTTTTTTTTGCTGTTGCTTTTGGCATTTCTGCCTGTTCGAGCGCGGCAGGATCTTTGGTCGTGTGAATGGTTCCGCTGAGGCATCTGTTCTTGGACGGCTCGGCTTGGGCTGTGCCGCCTCCCCACTGTGAGAATGAAATTGTGCGAGTGGCAGACGCGTATTCTATTGCATTTTGAATGCTCAACTGTGTGTGTGTTTGAGTGAGCTGCATGTGGCAGCATTTGAACGTTTTTGCACTCTAGCTGACATGCCCAAATATGTGGGGGCTTGATAACGGTTTCTGAGCGGGTTGAGTGCATGATTTGATGCATGGCGAGTGCTTCTCGACTGCTTCGTGAAGGTCAATGGGTGCGCTTTGTTATAAGCCGTTGAGTTTAGCAATGCAGCACAGCGTGCAACATCAAAAGTGTTCATGCAACTCAGTTGCACAGATGACTGTTAAGATTAGCAAGCTTTTAAATTGGGTAAGCAAATGTTTCTTGTACTGCATTTTTCTAGCAGCTTTGCATTTTGGGCATTTGTATTTTCATACTTTCTTTAATTATTTCCATATCAATTAAATGCCAATTTCTATTATGTTTGCGAGATTAAGATTAAAGTAGAAGAGATTAAAATTAAATTATATATTTATTTATATTCACTTGTTTAATTTAAAGCTCTTTATTTTTAGAGTCAAATGTCAATATAAAAAATAATATTATTAACAGATTTTAGTGTTAAATGTCACAAGTATCAACAACTTAGAGATATGTCCATAAATTCAAAAAATGCCGACTATACTCATTGTTTACTCGAGTGGCCTCAAATGGCTCAGTAACTTAAGCAGAACCCGTCTTAAACGGTTCAGATCCACACAGATTTTATACATAATTTAAATAACAGTAAAAGAGTACAGCATGCATTTTAAAGGCATCTCAACTGCCACGAAAATGGCTTAGACAAAATGGCAAAACTTGAAAAAATCGTAGTTTTGGTCAACGCTATGTGAGGCAAGTGAAGTTTATTAGCTTTTCAAGCATGTTATTTTCGGCTGTAGAATATGGCAAAATACAAAACGAAAAACAAAAAAAGCGAAGAAATATCTCAGAGCGCTCTGAAGGTCGTCTTATTAACACATAAACCATAAAAGCCAGTCAAGAAAACGAGAGACTAAAAAAAAAACCGTAGGCACATGTTTGGCAAAACAACAACAGTAAGAACAACACTAAGACGAACAGCAACAGCAACAGCAACAGCAGCAACAGCAGCAGCAGCAGCAACTAGCATTGGCTGCATAGAATTGCCCACATGTGTGTCACGTCACGGCAGACGACAACGGCAATGGCAACAGCTACAGCTACAGCTACAGCTACGGCCACACAGATACAGATACATTTTTTTGTTTGTGGCGCGCAGATACTTTGCGTGCTCGTGTGTAGAATGGCAGCAGCACAATGGACTGGGCTTGTTTTTGCCATATGTGTAAAATGTTTGGGCGGCTGTGGCATGAAAAATATATATATGTATGTATATATTTATTTTTCGCTCAGAATTTTTGAATAGTCGTTAATGGAAGTTCGTTCGTGGCGGTAGAGTTTTTCTCCGCAGCATAAGAAAAATGCAGCAATTTCATTTGTTTGCTGATAGCTAAACATTTGCTTAAGAATCATTAGTGCTGTGTCTGTGTGTGAAAAAAATAATCTAAACTTATATATATGTATATATATATATATATATATATAGGCGACAGATTGTCGTCGGGGTAGACAAAGGGCATTTAATGCAGCGCCCATAAACTTGTGTTTATAGCACTGTAAACATACATCTCTTATAGGCGTGTGCGTGTCATGATTTTATCAACGGACTTTTACTGGGTGAGTTTTGCATATATATAACAGATACCCAGATACCCAGATACAGATAGTCGTGGCTTATGTGCCAAAGTTGATTTTCAATTACTGCCGGGCAAATATTGAACGATTTCACACATTGTTTCAACATGGCCTGTTTGGAAATTGAATTTCATTTGCTGCATTTTGGTGCTGGTTTTACACAGATTTTCCTTTGACTTGACTTTTCATAGCAATCATAAAATGATTTTTTGTTATTTCTTTTTTATTGTGTTTGTTGTATTTATAATCGGGTTGTTTGCCTTTTGATGTCGGTAACCCAACAATTTATCCACCTATCCAGCCAGTCATCCATCCATCCATCCATCCATCCATCCAAACCAACCAGCCAGCCAACCAGGCAGTCATCCATCCAACAAGCAGTCATAAATACTTGCTGTGCTTTCAAGTGGCAACAATAAAAATAAAAAAAAAAAACTAAAGAAAAAATAATAAAAAAAAATTATAAAATGCGACTCCTACGCTACCTTTGAGTTTGCCATTTCCATTACCATTTCCACCACCCAACCCTGCCACTCTCGCATAATTTTCACTTCGCTGAGTTAAGTTTTCCCGTGTTCTTTTCACTGATTTTTTAACGCTATGCTCAAGTAGTTGTGTGTGTGTAAAAATGTATGTTTAATTAAATTATAAAAACAAGTGTTTTAATCATTTACTTTTCATACCAAAGTCATTGACTTTGAGGTCTTTCATGTGGCTATTTCAAATGATGCTTTTTGTTTCCATTGCGGGTCAACTTTAAGTGGTTGCAAAACTTAAGATGTGCAATGAAAAGTATAAAAAAGATATATATATATACAAGTCAAAAAAAGTGAGAGATCTGTATATAAAATACATATGGCATCATTTCTATTTCAACTGTGCAAATCTTAATTCTTAACAATTTTTTATCTACATGCTGAAAAAAAGAACTTAAGTTCACTATGTGAATATCTAAATGAATATTTTTTATCTTTTTGCCTCACAGCTACTATTTGTGTGCTATTTGGAGACATTTGTTATCAGAGTGCAAACAGCATTTAAAAGAGTTTATTTTTAAATAACCAAGTCAGACGCGGTGCGACATGGCCATAAGCCGACTTGAAGAAACATTGTCGAGCATATGCGTTAGCTTTGATAACATGGCAAATAATGCGCACTGATAGTCACAGATAAGCAAATGTCTCAAATTGCTATTTATGCCAGATTTTTGATGAACAGCTCTTCCAGTTCATAACTATTTACATTTTCCCGCGCCAAGTAAAATAATAATAAAAAAATGATTATATAAGTCAAACAGCCTAATGCCCCCATTTCCACTGCATTTTAAATGAGTTTTATTATTCGTTTTTTTTTTTTTGTGTTTGTTGTGTGAAAATCCAACGAGTGCAGGAAGCTGACGCACTTTTGTCAGCGGAAAAGTTAAAGTTTTATTACTCATGTTTGCCGGCGCGCTTTTTACTTAATGATGTATTCAAGACACTGCCCAAATTGGCACGTAAATATGTCTGCAATTTCTTGTGGTATTTTTTTTATATATTTTGATTGCAGTCTGTTTGTGCCGCTTACATAATTACCGGGTCTGGTCGAGCCCCAGCCTTTTATGGCGCATTTTTAGTGGTTTTTAATTGGATTGGAAGAAAAAAGCAAACAAAAAGCATGCTAAATGGCCCAGAGTCAGGAGTTTGAATCGAAATTGGAGCTGGCATTGAGGCAGTTAAAGGGGTCTCAGATCTTCACAAGAATCGTGATTCCCAAATCTAGCAACTTATTCTAGGCTGCCCACTGGGCAACTCAATATCTTAGAGGGTCGTTTATTTATAATCCTATTTCATTATCATATCATTTTTAACCTTAAGCCAATGACTCTAAGGCAATCTTTAATTTTTATCTTGTTTCATTCGATTTGTGGAAAAATATATCTCAAGGAAAAAATTCTCAAAATTTCAGCGATTATTCGGATATATAAATATTTAACCAATATATTCAGTTATATGACTTTGATTGCCTTTCTTATTAACTCTTCGAGGAATCATTTTACTGGGTCATTTTTCTGGCATTCGCTAGAGTTAGTAAAGTTTAAAGTTTTGTCATTTCTATAAATAAACTGCTCTTAAATCAGACTGAGCACCTCTTTAAGATACATTAACATTATATATCAGCTTAGAGTCAAACCATTAATTCGAAATTAATTGCATCCTCATTGCCGGGATTAAATAATAATAATAAATCGAATTTATTAATTGACCAAAGTAACAGATTATAAAAAACGTAATCTAGTTTTGATAAATTAGTTTTCAGCTTGCCAAGGTTGCTAATTCAATAGTCGACCCTCGCATTGCATCTCCACTCACTTTCAACACACACACACACACACACACTCACACACAACAACCCACTTCAATAAGACGCCAACACAGAATCAATCTCAGCCAGATGCTGACGCTCCTCTTTTTCTTGGATCAGCCATAAATTATGATTTTTTATATGCTGGCTTTTTGGTTTGTGTTTGTGAAGTCACCGATTTAATACTCGTATCATTGAGCAATTGTGTCATCATCGATGATTATCCACAACCGCGCTCATCTCACATTTTCAATTTATTTTACGCCATTCGGATATTTGATGGATTTATGACAAGTTTTGCATCACATGTCAAGTGTTGCAGTTGCAGGGGGACAGTCGTCTTTTGGCACACTTTTGGCCATAAAAATAACACACATTAAGTCATAAAAACAAAGTTCTCGGAAAGCTTTACAGCTCCACAGATGCGTGTGGAGCAATTATGGTCTGTATTTCCGTTTCCAGTGCCGCCACATGTGGCACAAAATTAGAAAACAACAACAACATTTGATATACTCGACGCTTAATTTTTAATTTAATTTTATTTGTGCTGTGTTAATTTTTTTCTTCAAATTTTACTTAAAAAAAAACTTATTTGTTGCTGACTAAGTTTTTAATCATTTTTATCACAGCTGTGAGTAATAATAGAAAGAGGTCAACCAAATTTCAATCTCAATATATCTAAATATATATAATAGTTTTTAAATTATAATTTCGATTTTGAAAACGTTTGATTCTTGGAACAAAACTCAGAAAACCAGATTTAAAATACGTCAATTCCACTGCAAATGACTTCAAAAAAAACATTTAGCTAAATTTCGACAGCTTCTTTCCAAAGATGAACAAACAAATCAACAGCCATGTATCAACTGGCGGTCAACAAATGTCAAACATTAGGGTGTTCATTATAAAGCCATAAAAAGACCTATACGGCGATTCGTTCTGGCTACCTCAATGGCACCATTTGGCCCGAAGCGTACGGCTTATTGATATGCTTATGGCCAAAGCCAGAGCTAACTAACGAAACGAAAAATCAATCAAATGGGGCCAAGGGGGGCGCTAACGGGCCTTCAATTTGACAAAAGGCAGGAGTGGAAATACCAAAAATGAATTATCGCTGGTTGTTGGTCAATGGGTTCTAAGAGCAACGCCGGCATGATTCTGTCGCATCAATCGCATTTATCTATAAGTATCTTGTGGATACACTTAAGCCGAAAGTGTGTGAATCTGGAATCTGAGAAATGATATCATCAGCAGCAAAAACAGCCAAAGCGTTCACTTAATTCGAAATACTTTTTCAAGCCGATAAATCTTTGGCACGCTGTATTATTTTGGATTTCTTGCTCAAGCCGAAAATGAAGATACTTTTTTTTCTGTTTTGGTGGTGCTACGTCTTCCGTTTATCACAGCGGCACAATCTAAGTATACTATGGTGAAGTTCTTGCAGAGCGTTTAATAAGGTTCTGGCCAAATTAACGGTAGTCACGTTTAAGCGCCCAGACACAAGCAACAACATCTAGCAGAAGACCAAGAACAAAAAACATGCCTTGGCTAACTTCAAATTCAATACAGCAACAATGTAAAAAAAGGGGAACGAAAGCTGCCCAAAATCGAAAAAAAAAAACACACACACACAGCATAGGAAATTGTGCGGATTATTCGCTGTGAGGAGGGAAGTGAGGGGGCCTCTATAGAGGAGGCAGTTGAAACTTAATTTGGCACATTAAAAACTATTGTTCAGTTCACTGCGACTTTTGTGGACTGAGTTTTAGCTGTTGTTCTTCTGCTGCTGCTGCTGATGGAATCGTGCAGCAGCTATTGGATTTAATGAGTAAATGAGTTTGGACTCTATTGGGGCCATTTTGTGGGCGGCATATTAAGTTGCAGGCTGACAGATATTTGTAGAAACTTTCGAATTAATTAAATTGTATCCTAAGTAATAAAAATGCGATAAATTATGCAGTTAACAAAGTTAACACTGATATGTATCTATTTTTGAGTTTTAATGATATGAGAAGGCTCTTAAATATATATTATTAATTTTCCTGAACCCATTAAAAATCGGCAAAATGGTTATAACTCAAATGCAGCTTATCCAAAAATCAATCATTATTTATGGATTTATTTTTAAAATATAAAATTGGTATATATATATATATAATATATGATAGATAAAATAACATATATTTATATGCATGTGTATTGGATATTTTCACTTTCAAATGTTACACAACGTTCCAAAAGTTGAAAATATTTTCAACGAGTTCATCACTGAGTGAAAGCCGCAAAATAATTGTTTATTGTTAATTTAAGCTTAAGCCACAAAGATTAACTCATCATAATTGCCACATTGCGAGCCAGTTGGCCAGTTATATTAAGCATGTATGTATGTGCATCAGCCAACATTTGTTAATATGAAATATTATAACACTACCAGCTTGATAATAAATTGTCTGTATGAGCCAAACAACAATGGCAAGCCACACAACGAAACCAACAAGAAAATATAAAACACCAAACACAACCCGAATGGAATTTATGGTGCAGCAGACGTGTCTTAAATGGGGGAAGCTAACTGTGCGGCATGTGGGTGAATGGGCGGAAGAGAGCTGGGTGGGGAGGGGGGGTTGGAAAAGCGACGCAAGTGGCGGCTTTTTAAAGCAACATTAATCATTGCTATGTAGGAGGCAGCCAGCCAGAGAAGTTTTCGACTTGCTGCTTGTTGCTTAAATTATTTAAAATACCATAAAAGTGCAGGGCAAAAAGAATTATGACAAACACTGCGACAGATAACGAAAGCAGCTGATACGCTCAGCAAATGTTGATCATAAATAAGGCAAATTTGCAAAGACAGCAGACACGAACTCCCTCACCAAAAAGAATTATGCGTTTGCGTATTTTAATCAGTTCTATTTCATTCTTTTCCCTATCATTCACAGCAATCGCTGCTGGCGGGTCGCATTCCTGTGGCCTCCATGACGGGACCCATTAAGCGCGGATTACTCTGGCAGCAACGAGATCGACTCTTTTCGCGCTGGAAGGAGAGGTAAGCGAGTCTATGCAACTCAACCAGGCCATTTAACTAGTCTAACTAACTTGTCTGGTTATGAAATTATTGTTATATCTAACTTACATTTCAAATAGAATGTTTATTTAGCTTGCAAATATCCTTGTTGACTTCAAAATTCGAAAACATACAAAACAAAGTATTGAAAATATTTGGAAGCATTTTTCCTGCAATCTCTGAGTGTTTATTTTTATTGATTTATTTATTTAATATTTAAATATAAATTTATTTAATATTTATTTTATATTTATATATGTACTTATGTCAAAAATTCTGAATTTATTTAGTTGCAAAATTGGTCCAATATTTGCTAAGAAAAACGAAGGATAATCCATATCAGATCAAAATATAAAATAATTCGTACATGAATTTCTTAAGATGATACAAGACACATGACAGAGTACAAAAAAAGGCTTTTAAAAAAAATAGTTAGTTGGTCTATAAGCAAGAAAACATAACCTAACAATAATAGTTGAGATCCGCAGTATTTGAAGTCTTGAAATGAGAATATGAGAATATATATGTATGGGGAACATTTTCATTTTTCGTTTGCACTTTTCAATGACTTATTTAAGTAGAGAAATCTCAAATCGCTTAGCATTTTTGTATAGTCCTTTGAAAGGTAGGGCAAAATGAGGCAATCCTCTCGAGTTGACCGCGCAACACTATGCAAATTTATTTATCTCGGTGGGGTTGATAATTGCGAAAAGCGCATAATTTCATTTCACATTGGAAATGCAGAAAATGCTAATGGGAATGGAAAATTCAACTGGGTTCGTCAACTGACTGATTGAGTGGGTGGTTTGAGTGGGTTTCCCCCCACAGGCCATTGAGGTGAGTGCTTTTGTTTATATCCGCTGTATACTTAATTGAAATTTAATTACGTTCCTCTGCACAGCACTCAGCTGGTAATTATGCTTATCGACATATTTTTAATTGCCAGTTAATGGCCACTAAGCGCAGATATCAATTGTGCATATTTGATCTTTCCCATTGAGCATAAAGTGTCCACTTAAATATATTCCAATTAGGTTTTTGATGCATGCGTTTGAAATGTTGCACAATCGAGATCGTTTATATGTTAAATATTTTAGTTTAGTTAATGTATTGCAAATTTAAAGGGAAAATTGTAAATTAATCATTAACTTAATGATGCCAATTTAATGAACAGTTTTTAACAATCGCTTCAATGAATTCTGTGTTTAAAATCTAGTTTCGATTACGTACTTCAAATGCACAATTGTTATAGAATCGCTTCAATTGAACGACTGTTTGATTTTGCTCGTACTTTCATTTCAATTGAATTTCCGATTCATTCATTAGTTTTTCCCTTATTATGCACACTTTTTTGCCGCTGCTATTCCGTTCAATTAACGTGTTTTTTTCCACATTGGCTAACGTGTAAATTTCCAGTCATTAAGTTCTCGCGATCTGCATATTTGCAGCCCCATTGTAACTATGGAGCATTTGGCTAATCATTGCAGCTGCGGCTGGGCAATTACCCAAACTCAGCTCGACAGCATCTTTGGGTTTTGTGAATTGACACGAGGAGCTTAGAAAACATTTATCGTCTCGCCTTACCACAATTTACTTGGCCACGTTAATAAGCAGCTGCTGAGAAGCCAGAGTGCCGCCAACTGCCGACTAGGAAGTGAGCAATTTGCCACTTCTCGAAACTTGGTCTTTCAACCGATTTGCAAAATACTTTGAAACCATCTTTTGAATACGAGAAAACTAATTTCATTGAAACTTTTGGCCATAAATAAATCAATGGATAAGATTTAAACTCAGACGCCATGCATTAAGGCTTAAAAAAAAAATGGGAAAGAAAAGAACCAAAATCAAATGCGTATTTGGCATATAAATAATATATTTTTCATTGCTGTTATCGTGACGATAAAATAATATTATCATCGGCTTAAGAAACCCATAAAATGTAAAGCAGCTTTTGTGCTTGAGTTGCTCAAGTGTTTTTATGCATTGACTTCTGGCTTTTTATTGTTGGTTATTTTGCCGCATGATTTATTATTTATTAATAATAATATTGAACGCTGTGGGTGGCCCAGTGCGGAACAGAGAATATATATAATCTTGTCCAATTGTTGCAGTGGCAATTGGCAAGCTGTTGCCAATTGTTGAATATGCTTACATAATAATTATTAAATAATCATTATTGAGTGGCTCTTCAAGTAATTGACCTTTAACGATTTCCACTGTTGTTTTATTTATTTATTTATTTACTTAATTATTGTCTTCTTTTGCAGATACTTTGTGCTCACCCGCGACTATTTGCATTGCTTTAAACGTGCTTCAGGCTCGGCCAATGAACGTGCTTCGGATATGGGACAGTTTATATTTAAGGTATGTGGCATATTCAATTCTATATCAAAATCAGCTCTGCAAAGCTCTTATCAATCTACACAGTTAACATTTTTTTTTTTAATTCAAATTCAACTAATTCGTAACTCCATTAACCCTATTCTACAAGCCGAGCCTACGAAAAAAGTTCTTTCTTGTTATGCTCCCCATTTAAGTTCAATAACCTTACAACTGTACATATCTCTGTAAATCTGAAGCAGAGTTATCTCACTTGACCAAGTTAACTCCCAACACACAGCTCACATTTATTTACTACGCATTGTAGATTTTTATTGCCACCATTAGATTTATGCCAGGCAATATGACAACTATGAGTAAACCTTTGTCATACTCGTGACCATTTTATCTGGACGAGGTGCGGGGATCTCTTTGGGGGCATTAACTGTGCGCTTTATGTGCCACATCAGACCAAGCAGGACACACCTTAAATGTGCTTATGAATTGAGTCCCAGTGTGGCTTTGAAACATTGCGTCACGTTCGACGGTTGGTTGAGGTCCCCTGATAAACATCATTTATTAAAGGGATTGAAAAAAAAAAAACAAAAGAATAAAAATATAATTTACTCATTTGTTAGCCAACTGCGTGATATAGGTGAGAAATGAATGCATTAGTTAAGTGCTTAACAAAAATATTGTCAACCTGCACAGTTTCTCGTTAAACTAAAAGCTATTTGCAACATTTCCCTCTGGATGTCGCTAGAAAAAATAACAACTTCATTAACACGCTGTCAACTATTGGGCAAAACTCATCTAATTGGCTACAACTTGCAGCTACTGCATGTTAATTTGCCCAACTATTGGTGCATCCCCAAATATCGCCCACTATTCCCAACTTCAGCCTTATGCCACACAAGTTGCACACGTTGAAGCAAAGCAAATAGAAGACTAAAAGCAGCTCAAACAAGTAAGAATGTTATATTCGAGTGTGCTCTACTCCGATCAGCCTTGTATCTTTTCTTGACTTCAACTTAAACTTAATCGGCGAGAACTCAGTTGGAGATCAGCGTAGATCCTGATATGGTTGTTGATGCTGATTTAAAATATATTTACTGTGTTGGCATGCCTCCTTTTGCCTGTTACATACTCTTGCACAAAATCATTATACCCAACTTACACATTTTTAATGGGTTCAGGGTATTAAACTAAAGCACATAGACAACAGGAAAGCAACTAAAGCTAAAACACACAATTGCATTGAAGTTGTCCATTGTTGTTGTTGTTGCTGCTGCTGTTGTTGTTGTTGTTGTTGTTGTTGTTGTTTCTACAAATAAGGAAAATGCACATAAAATTGTAACAACAACAGCATCGCAAATGCCACTTTATATGCACTTAACAACAAGAGCGTGTTTAAAGAGATCATGGGAAAATTGCTTTTATTTTCGTTTAATTTTCAAAATGTTTTCTATCGCTTTTTTTTTGTGTCCTCCTTTGCACTTTGCTGCTAAAAATCTCACTAAGAGCAGCGTCAATAAATATGTTGCCGGCAGTCGTTATTGTTGTTTACAGTTTAATTTTAAATTAAAATACATTTAAAAGCGACAGCAGCAAACATTTTGTTTATTGCGGCCAATTTTCCAAGATAAACAATTCAGCGACCAGCAGATAATCGAGATAAATGGAACTTAAATCCAAAAAAATACACGCTGGGAAATGCTCAAATGCTTAAAGCGACAAATTGTTGTGAAATATGAATGTGTGTATATCATTTATATATGCTTTTAGTTCTATAAATGAGTATTATGTGATTTTATTGTACCTGCCGTGGGCATAGTGAATACACCTAAGTTGCAAATATTTAATATTTAGCATTAAATTTTGATCATTTATCAAATAAAATACTGCAAATCACAGCGATAATAATTAGTAAATCGACAGTACTATTTTCAGTATAATTAAATTACATTTCCAAAAAGTATAAGTTTGTGTGGGTGTGGCCCTTTACTGGTCATTAATAAGAAACTTCACATAAATAGTCAATTTATATTTAATAGTTGGCTAGTTTCTGTAAACTACCTGATACAAATAATCCACAATTTTAAATAAATTTTTTGACTTATGCCACAAATAGAATTTTAATGATCTTTTGTTAACTTAAAGCATAACAAATAGCTAAATTTGTGTTAAGCAAATGACGCCCATTTTGTTAAATTTCAATTTTACTATTTGTATATTTCAATAAATACTTCCCAGTACAATATTAGTTTAGTGTCTAACAGGTGTAAGCTTAACTTAATAACAATATACTTAAGTTGTTTATAATACATTTAAATATTCCACTCATCGTTATAAAAACAAACATTCAAATCTCGCAGACCTTCACTTGTTGATCAAATCAAAAACCTGAATAAAAATGCACATCTTGAGCTTAGACACCCACACACGTTAGTGGGGACAACAACCAGCTAGCCGAGTCATTGAGCAATCTCGTTCATTGAAAACCACCGCGTCGACCACATTTTAAAGACCACAATTTTGAATACTCTATGTACGCAAAAAAAAATATTTATATTAAATTGTATTTTTAAATGAGCTACGCATAAGTCCACTCTGAATTAACATGAAAGTAAAATTTCAAATGAATAAAATTAAGGCAAAGAAAGAGGCTTTTTTCGAAGTGCACTTTGAAATATATATTTTATGTTTTACTGCTGCTTTTAGTCATTGTGTCAGTCAAAATCACTGGAGCTGGAGTTAATATCGTAATCAACTTAATCAATTAGATGTGCGCTACAGAGCTAGCCTCATTTACAGTCTAATTATTTAATTTGATTTTTGCATAAATTTCAAAGTGATTGAGACTGTTTCGTCTGTCTTGCTCAAATTGATGATTCGACTCCTGTCAATGTTCAGGTAGATGAAACACATTCTGCAGACCATTTCCAGGGGGAAATCAATCGCGCGTGAAACGTAGCGATGCTTAATAATTACAGGTGACGTGACGGCAACGGATGATGGGGGAGAGGGGGCCTATAATGATATGATATAGGGGGCGAGAGGCGCAATCGAGAGCCTGCGGGTTGCTGAAATATTCGCCAAAGTTGCAGTTTGACAATTTTTGCACTTTGACAGCGAATGAAATCAATATTGATTTTTATGAGCAACATTCGCCGAAAGGTTTGACGGCGGATTCGAGACTCGTATAATGAGTGGATATTAATTGAGCTGCATGCCTGACGGCAAACTGTAATCGATTTAAAAACGCATTTGCATAATCAAGAGATGACAAAATGCTCGCCAAGAAGTACACAAAATATTATGATAATGAATTGCTGGAGCACAGCCTTACAAATCAATCAAAAGTGTCAAAAATCAATGGCTCTTTATGGCTTGCTTTCGGTTTACTCAAATATACATATATGTATGTATATATGTATGTGTATACCATATTGTGGTACTCGTCGAGTAAAACCTACGTTTTGAAATTGTGGATAAGTGAGCGAGTTACCGTCGAGTTTTGTTACATTTTGACAGGCAATGCTATTAAATATGACAAAATATGAAACAACAAAAGATAACAATAACAAAATCTGCTAATCGACAACAGCCTTGAAAATCACAATATTTTTTTTGCTTTTGTTTTTGAAAGTATCAAAATTTAGTGGCGGAAATTTGAAAACGCTGTGAGTGGGGTTTAGTAAGGTCAGGCGAACTAAACTAATCGCTTAAATATGGTAATATGGGAAAGCACTTGAACTGCAAATAATTATAAGTCATTAAAATAATCATAGCACGTCTTAAAACTATTTTTTTTTAATTAGTCAGTAGTCATTATAAGTAAGCAGAATTAATGAAATGATATTTTTTATTTTTAATCCCATTTTTTATAAACAATTTGCCAAATTTACATTTCACTGAAATAAGTAATGCAAACTATGAAACTTAATTTCATGGGAAACACTAGAAAGAAATAATGCACTTAGATTTACCTCTTACAAGCCTATACAGTCTTAGGAAAAGAATCAGCATCCTAGGGAATCATGTCATGAGGCCCAAGGACATAAAAACCCTCAACCCAACAAAGCTGCTGGCATTCGCGCAGGAGCTGGGGTTGATGGAAGAGCTGTACCGGTCGCAGTGCTGATTTCCCTAATTATAATAAAAATACAGCCTTTAATTAAATGTTCCTCGGAATAACAATAAATTTAGTTTGAAAAGAAAATCGTATTTATAGGAGAAAACATTCGACTGCTGATATTTCAACAGTATTTTTATTTAATCCTTCTATTAGATCTGTGCTACAATTCTTTATGTGCCAGCTTATCTTTTCTATAAATAATTTTTATATGAACAATTAAGACGAGGTTTTACAACTCAAAAATATGTTTATATAGATCTCCATATGACTATAATATTTAGTGTGTTTCAGCCCACACAAGCCATTTACATTGGACGAGATTATTTTATGAGCCTGCATTTTAATAGGTCTTCGACAAGGTCTTTTGGTGTTGACATGCTCCATGATGAGCGATCGCATATTTCAAATCCATTCTATTCTTTTTGTGAGCATAAATCGCGGAAATTATCATTAAAGCGTTTCAACTCTCCGCCACCTCTGAAGCGTTTAAAACAACTTAATTATGGCGGGCCATAAAAATAGAAGCAGCCAGCGCAGAGGTAAGAAAAATCTTGGCCAACGTCTGATATCGCATAACTTGGCTAATTGCCACACGCTGCTGACATATTTGCCTAATGGCCTCGCACACTTTTTAGCTGGAGCGCAGTCTCTGTAACAACTTTAAGTTCAGGCCATAAAGCAGCGCCATCTACAACCAAATAAAAGCCATAAACTTGACTGCAAAAAAAACCAAAAAAAAAAAACAAAAAAAAACACAAAAAACTACAACAAGAAGAACAATAAGGAAAAATGAGTTCAATAAAAGTTCTACATGGTAAAAAGTTTTGCACTTGGCCAGGCCGTAGCTGTCGCCCTGGCCTAATGACTTTTAACCGAGTTGCAAAATGCACTAAGAACAACCCAACAAAGAGAACAAGAAGTACAAGCAAAAGAAATAGTTGGAGAAAGGTGCCCATGCGAGTAGAGGGCGATTCTTAATTGTTGTATTGTTGGCGACTTCAAGTTTTTGCATAGAGACGTGCTCAAAATATCCGAGTAGCATTCTATTTAATGGCGTTTGCCATTAATATTAACTGCATTAGTTTCCTACTGCAAGTGCGATGTAGTCTTAATGGCACAACTTACTGCTATCCTGGAGCTGATGACATAATCCATAGAATCGTACGCGTGCTCTATAATGAGTAAGAAACTGCAAGAAAACCCACAACCGACAAGCAGGTTCAATAATGTACAAAGATATGATATGAAAATCGGGAATATGTATTTACTAAACTATATAGTGAATAAAGCTAAAAGTCGATTTAAATCTATTAATTAGAAATGTTTGTGCTTGAGTATTCGAAGTACACAAATGACTTCAAATATTCAAAATATTAATTTAATATTTTTTATTATTTCTGGATATTAAATCAAATTTCTCGACTCTTCTTCAAAAAAATTGCCAAGAAGCTAAATATTAATATTTTCATAATAAAATGTTAGAGATTTCCAACAACATTTCTAAAACATATTCAAAAATATTTTATATTTATTATATATTTATTTTTGTTAATGTAAAATATAATACAACAAAAATGAGACTTGCTGGCTTTAAACAAAGTTAAGATCACTTAAAAAAGCCATTACAAAAAAATGAAAAAAATGTAGTTAATGGTATTTATGATTTATATTAAGTGTAACTTTAAAGCGCTTACCAAATATCTCAATCAAGATTTGCTCTCACAGCACAACAATTGTAATTATCTAGATGAGCACTTGGTTGGCGGCTGTTGGAAACTTGAATTTAGTTCCAATTCCCAGACACCCGCTGAGTGACCCAGAAAGTCAAACCATCGTTGCCTAACCTTTGACCCGTATTGTGTGTGTGTGTGTGTGTGTGTGTGGCAATGACTAACTCATTGTTTCCGTTGCATTCGATTTCAGGTCAAGCTGGTGGACGTGGAGAAGGTAGAATGGCTCAATCGGCGCTCGTACAGCGCCATTGGACTGCTGCTGGGCCGCGAGGGTCGCGTTCTCCTGCGCTGTGACGATGGCCTCGAAGATTGGTTTGAGCTGCTCGAGGTGAGCACGTAATCGTACCCATTCTTAACCCATTTCTAATGTTTGATGTTTGTTATTAATTTTTTGGGCAGGAATGCACGCTGACCTCCAAGGAGCGTCGTCGCGCCTTGAAGATCGCTCAGGGGCCAAGATCGCGTGCCTCGCTGGCCGCGCCTGTGTCGCATGCCTCGCTGCAGTTCCAGCATTTTGGGCTGGGCAGCACCTACTCCAGTGCACTGGATGATTGGCTGATGACGAACGGCTCCGGCTGCGGCGGCGGATTGGCGCGCCATAAAATTGGCGCCGGCAGCTTGAATGGATATGCCGGCGCCAATCCATTTTTATTCAGCGACTCTGTGCCGGATCTGAGTGCGCTAAACAATGAGAATCACAATCATCACATAAGCGGCATCTCAACGAATCACTCCACGCCGCAGAAGATTCCGCACCACAGCAATGCCAATCTCAGTCGCTACTCGAATGGTTATGCCTCGGCGCAGAATAGTTTCACGCAGGCTGGCGGCGCTTTGTACGGATCACCACGACGCATCTTCATCAACAGCAGCTTCGGCTCCAATGCGGTCGTCGACGAGGAGACTGCCGAGGAGTCCGAAGTGCAGCTGCGTCGTCCGCGGCTCTTCCGCGGCATCAGCGCCCAGCCGGACAATGGCAACGAACTGGACAGGGATTGGCTCTATCGCAAGCCCCGTGCGCCCACCGATATGCGCCACTCAGGTGAGTCCCCAAAACTATCTATATAAACTAGCACTGTAAAAATTAAGCACGATTAATACTCTTTGGGAATATCTTTGATATTGATATAAACAGTTAAATTATAAATCGAACTCTATGTCTGTTTCTACTTAGTGCAACCTATGCTGCCCACACACAACAGCAATAGCGGCAGCAACGCTGGCCTGGCTAACAAACAGGAGCTGGATTGCTCGGCCCATGACAGCGGACTGGACACGCCACCATCGACACACCGGCCATCCAGTTATCGGGAGGCGGCCAGCCGGGATAGCACCGAAACGAACGGCAGCTCGTCGCGTGGCACGTTGCTGAACCACTCGCCGGGTGGCAGCTTTCGTGGCAAGAAGCTGAGTCCCCAGGTAACCAATCTGAATCAGCTGAATGCCTTGCACGGCTCACGCTACTCTGTGCAGGATCAGCGGATACTGAAGATGCGCAACAATGAGGAGGAGCGTTGCACCTCCATCAAACTGGCCAATCGCCTCAATCACAATCACGATCAGAACACCACCGCCTATGATCCCAATCAGAATCGCTATTACAAGAATGGCAATGCCACGCCCCCCATCTCACTGACGCCCCAGCACACGCCACAGCACAAAATGCTGCAGCACGCCAATGGCAACGGCAACGTCAATGGTACGCTCAACGGCAATGGTGGCTCCGCCATGAACGGATCCGCCATATTCAGGGAGCGCTATCAGCACCCAGCGCTGGCGGCCATCATCAACGAGGCACAGGGCTTAAAGTTTCGAGGTGAGTTCCATTTGTCATAAATGCACTTTTAACATTGGTGTAAATTGGTGTAAAGCATCCCTAAAATATTTATACATAAAAATATAAGATCAATATTTAAGATTAGTTCAAATATACACATTAGAAACATTTATCTTGAACTATTTGCCACATATAACTTAGAAGCATGATAATATCTAGAAATATTTTAAATTTAGACGCTGATGTTATTATATTTTGACTGAAATATTAATTAAATGTAGTATTATCTTATTTGATGTAGATATTTATACTGATATCCAACATGGTTATCAAAAAACTAGCTTAAATAATTCTCTCGGTTTATATAAGACGGCAGAGAGCCAACTTTAAGCAGAGAAGTATGAAAGTGCTCGAGAGTTGGATCAATATTCAATATTGGCAAAATGTATCAAAATTTATTAATTGCTGTACTTCGAATAAGGCTTAAAGAAAATTAGAGAAGGATTTTTTTTAAATTAAAAAAAGGCAGCAAATATATAAAGCAGATTGTTAACGATACTCCTAAAAATTGTCTTTAATATATTTTTAATACATAAAAAATGAATATTTTTTTAAAAGATCTTTAAAAATGAATTCAAAAACATTAATTTCTATGTTTAGAATATTTTTCATTAAAGTAAAGAAAAGTGCGGAAAGAGTTACCAATTTACAAAAGGGAATGTTTAGAGAAGCTCGTTAACTGTACTCCATATTGTATGAAATTGTAAATATATATATAACTTTATATTATTATTATTTTTATTTCAATTGCATGTGAACAATTTGCAGAAGAAACGGAAAATATTTGGTAAATAAACGTAATGAAAAAATAAACAAAACATGTATGCATGCAGCATCCCCCCAAAAAAATACAAAACCCAATAAGCATGGCCGATCAGTAGTACCAATGATACGTATAAACCCATATCTGACATGATGTGATCCACTCTTATAGAACGTGCCCATTCGGATAGCCAGCAACGTCGACTGAACAACAACAACAACGGACCCACGCCAACGCCCGCATCCCCCCTGGCCCAGCGGCGCAACAATGTCCCCATTTTTGGAACGCCCACGCGCGTATAGCGGTTAAAAGTCTAAGCAATGAATGATATGTGAGATCATAGAACACTTAAATATGCATTACCATTAGACCATAAGTAGCCTAATGTTTAAGTGAAATCAATAACTTAGTCATCGGATAATGCTTGCATAAAGGAATAATACAGAAATTACGTATAAGACACTATAAAAATATATAATAGAATTTGTAGTCCTTTTTTGAGCTTGGTTAACAAGTGCCAGCGAATGAAAACATTAAATACTTATATGTATAGATTAAATATGTAGCTTAATAAATAAATACAATTCTCAAGTAGTTTTAGTGTGCTACATTGTCCAGCTTTATGTAAAACGTTAAACTATAAAATAAAACGACTCCGTTCTGAGTTTCGATTGCAAAACAAATTTGCTTCGATTTCATGGAAAGCATTCAGAAAAACTGATTTCGGTCGAAATTCAGAATGGGTATACAAATAAATGTCAAATTCTTGGGGTTTTTTATGTGTACACTTCAAATTTTGGTGTTCTGGATACTTTTCTATACTGAACAAATATGTAACTTTTACCTGGTTAGTTTAAATTTGGTTCCTTGCTGGTTTGTTTACATTTTCGCAGTGAATGTCTTAATTTTAGTGATGGTCCGAATAGTCACGTGCCGCTTCTATGGTGATCTTCCGATAGCCGCCGTCAAAATATATCAAAATTCAATATTTTGACACCGTCGAACAGGTGTTCGCAGAATCCACACAGGTCAGCAGTGAGTAAAAATTGTGGATTTTGGTTTTGCGATCTCTAAACCGGCTTTTTATGTAGACCTGAACTGCTACTTGAAAATACTCGTGATAGGTCCATAGCCCACGATGTCTCTGGGATCAGCTGTTGGCTTAAACTCACATCTCTAGCGTTGCTCGGTAACTGTATTGTTTACTTTTTGCTTTTTGCTTGTCTTGGAATACAAATAAGCAAAATATTGCAATAAAGTGCATCATGAAATCGAATGATGAAAATTAATTCGGGATGAGATTCCCGCTTTTAATTGGAACAACGATTACGATGATGTTTCTTCACAATCATGGAATACATTATAAAAAAATAACAATATATAATTATCTTTCTTATACGTATGCGTCAAGTTTTGTTTTGTTAAAAATAATTTGTACGATTTAGATTTCGCCCATGAACACTTTCATAATTTTATAGCGTATAGCCAGGCGCTCGTCCGGATCCTCAATTCGGTCCATTTCTACCTTGATGTATTCTCCGAATGTTTCCACATCCGCTTTGAAATGACGTCGCTTGTTTGGTACACTGGCCAAAACATCTGTGGCGGTCACAAAAAATTTGTCCACTGGGGACGCTTCAGAAACATTCATGCCGAGATTGCAAACAGTTGCGTTGGAAACTACTTCTGAATCGGTTCCGTGGTATTCAGAATTTTCGCTTTCATAAGCAATTGGCTCAGGTGACTTCTGTAGCAATGAAAAATACAAAACATACACATAAATTAACGTAATATACACACTAAAAATTCAGAGATACTCACAGCTAAAGTTGAGTTACTCGCTTCGTTAAATTCCAAAAATGGTTTCAAAAACTTTAGACGTTTCAAATGTGGCGCCATTTTCTCACATGTACCCGTGCCACCATTTTGACAGTATTCTGCCTCTTTTCGCAGATGGTTAATATAAAGATCGCGCAGAGCAGCTATTTTTTTTGCAACTTCTATTTCCGTAATCCCTCCGTAGACGCTCTGCATTTGCAATTGTATCTGCCCAATTGAGTCTTCCCGAATCTGTATGTTGTTGTAGTGCTCATGCTGCGGGTTATACAGATTGCTGTGTTCTTCATAATACTTAATAAGCGCTCTCAAGGTTTTTGGTCCCCACAGAATCGTCTAAAATGAGAATAAAAACAAAACTTCAGTGTTGTTGCGGCATATTTTTGTTTACATTAAAATGTCCTAAAATATACCAAAAACGCATCGTTTTACGTTCAAATGTGAATGATTTTCGCAGTCGAGAGAATGTCAAATATTTCGCCGAATGTAATTGCACAATTACTCTTTTATTTGTGAAATTCAAAATGTATATTAATAATAATAATAATAAAATGATTAATTTATTATTCTGCTCTTGCTGATAGCAGTATTGACTTGCAGAAAGCATTAGCAAAGCTAACAACACAAAACTGAAATAAATGCTCTTTGACTCTGCGATTCTTGTCGCCACAAATGTAGCAATAGCCAAAACAGACCAGAGCGATAGCATAGCACCCGAAATGTGTGGATTTTGCTTTTGCTACAGCAATTGCATATTTGTTTTGCTCTTTTGCTTCTTGTAGTTTCTGTTTACTTACTTGTCTGTACAAATGTATTTTGTGCACATGCACTAAGTGTTTTCTTAAATTAAATGTGCGATCTTTTTTTAATACGTGATGGCATTGTTTGCACCGTACATGTTTATCATCATGGTATTTAAAATATTTTAAAACATCCAATTTGTTAACGTGCGGAACCATGTTAACACAATAAATCACCAAATCGGATTGTTAAAAAGTGCACTGGCAAAGTGTCCGTAGCGAGTATTTGAACATACTATTTCGTAGCAGCAGGAGCATTACAAAAATTGCTCTGCACTGGTTGCCCAGCGGGAATTTTCCACTTACTTACAGTTTACAACACTACTTTTTTAAGTTATGTGAGTTTAGAAGTACATTACATTACAAAAGTCTACAAACGTTACTCAAAATGTAAGGGCTCACTATTTCAACTTAGTTTAAGTTTAGCCGTATAATTTTAACTAAATATAAGCCCAATATTTAAAGCGAAAGCGCTCATAAAAGCAATCTATTAAGTTTTTCTATAGATAAAATGCAGTTAAAACATTTTTTTTCTTTAAATTTTTTTTTTGAATTTATTTGCAAAAATCAGAAACAAGAGCTATTTCAGTCCACTTACGGGGATGGACCCGAATCGAAAAGATATGTGCTGTCCCATTTCCGCAATTATCTTCTTGGAACGACAGTATACGCAACAGGCATCCAGTAGCCCGATCCACGCTTCTCGGGCAGAAAATTTCCCGCTGGGTATTTAGAATTTGAAGAGAGCAAGCGCAAATAAATGCTCTCTCGTTTTGCTCTGTGATTCATGACAGCAAAACAAAACCAAAGCCAAAACAATGAGAGCAGAGCGATAGCAACTCGTTTTTGCTACAGTTATTTGATGTGCTCCTTTTCTTGTTGTGTGTTAACTACTTGCCGACAGGCAAGCGGTTAGAATAAAATTCTTATCGGGATGTGCGGGTGATTTTAGTGGTTGGGATGAGGCTGAAACTAAGGTAAGGGGTGAGGCAGTATATATTGTAATATATATATTTTTTGAATATTTATTTTGTTTTTGCCACAAACTATATGTTCGTTGTTTTGTTTAATGTATCTGTTTCACTAAGGGCACAAGTACACATATGCATAAAAAAATAAGATTTGCAAGAGCAAGCAATTACAGTTACATTGTGCTCTCTCAGAATGAAAAAGAGCAGAGCGAGAGCATGGCAGCCAAACTAAACGGCTTTTGCTATTGCTACACTAAATGCAAAATTGTTTTTCTCTTGAAGATGTGCAAAAGCATGCAGCAGGCAGAAGGAGGCATCTCCGACACCATATAGTAAATATATATTTTTAAATCAGCATCAAAAGCCGTTTAATTCACTTATCTCTCTGTCGGTCTGCCTGTTCTTCTGTATGCATCTGGCATTCCTAACAAATATAAACGCTTGAAATTTGGAGCTTGTAATCGCGAAAACCTATATCTCTCACAGTTTTAGAACTATAGTCACCAAATTTGAAAGATGCGTTCAGCATTATAACTAAGCACTTTTTAAATGTTATGCACTTTTGGATTCAATATTGTCAGCATTAAACACGCCAAATAAAATTGTATGGTTGCTGGTGTTGCCGGAGTTTCAAAATCGAACTGCATCGTCAAACGGCAAGTATGAATTAGATTTTTGTTGCTGGGCGTTACAAGTAATATACCTTACAGCTCTAAATTTGTGGGAGATATAGATTACGTCGGTTTAAAGCGTCATACCTCTAGCACTCTGTTAGGAATAAACTGAAGTTACAAGTTTGCTCACATTTTTATTAAATGTAATATTACTTACTTGTCTTGTGGTTGCTGCATTTTGTGGGAGAATTCCAGTTAAATCGCCAAATTGCTCACAATCTTCTATTTTTGTGGGTCCAATTTCAATCGTATCTTCTGCGAATTGTTCTGTGTTCTCCACATCCGCAATATTCTCCTGTTCAATGTAATCTTTTCCGATAACCTCAGCTTCATTTGATACAATGAACGCACAATATTCGTTCACGTGCTCATCTTCAATATTCATAGCATTCAGAATTTCTTCCATTTTAGCAGATTCACCGGTTGATTTATTAACTGTAAACAAACTATTCTCTTTTACATTTGATGTGAAACAACATCGGCATTGGAGATGGTAAAAGACAGCTTAATATCATAAGTATTTTATAGTTACAAATACGGACAAGTCTTTTTTATGATGAAATCTATCGATTCTATGTGCCTGTGAGCTCAGTGCTTACTGTTTCAGAAATTCCGATAATTATCAATCAAATTAAAAAACAAAAAACATGTTAAATTTATTTATTTTTAAATAAACAAAAGTAGTTTGGTATCAAGAATTCATTTAAGCACATTTAGAGCTTTGTACCAAAAATGTATGTACAATGAATTTGGTTAGGAATGGTTAGTCTAAAATGGATCGGTTTTTGCTTCAGAAGAAGCGTACAATAAAATCGTGTAATGCTGCCAAAACCGTTATTGCTACATCCGCCAATACGTTGAGTGCCTGGAAGAACATGTCCAGCTGAACTTCGGGTCCGTATGTGCGCAGGAAGCGAAACAGGAAAAACGCGGATATGACCATAATCACAAGCCAGATGAGGGAGAACATCAAACGGATCGCCCAGAGAATCACATACCAGGTGACGACGAGGAGCAGCACATAGCCGATCAGTGTGCCCATATCCGTCGGCATGCTGACATTTTTGGCAATATACTCGTGTAGAACGATCAGGAAGGATGCGTCGCGCCAATCTCCAGATTCTTCACACTTATCGTTAGGCATTTTATTTCTTTTGTTTAAATTCTGAAAATAGGCAAACTTTGTTGAATCGTATTTTGAGAGAATTTCCACACTTCCCCACTTTTCCTCTATCAAAAATCGATCAGAATTCTAAGTCGAGTCAAAATATCTGTCTGTCCTGGCTATATGCTTTGAAAACGAAGAACTCAAGGATGATTTATATTTGTACTGTTTGGACTGTTCTAGGATTTATTTTTATAATAATGTGTCTGTATTTTTAGGAGTTGTTTGACTTTTTATCTAGAGAATTGAATTTGTTTGAACAAAAGAGCATTTTTTGGATGGTTTCTCCATAGCCTCCTTTTCACTCTGACGCCAAACCCAAATTTGAGATATAATATTTGATATTTCTATTAGAGTTAATACAACTTCGAAGAAATTGGTAAAAAATTTAATAATAATAGTATTATAATGGTATTAGTAAAAGAACGTCATGGAACAGACGCAGAAAGCTTAACTTATTTTTAGGGATTTCCCTTACTAATAGCAAACGAATAAGTTTGCAATTTCCTTCCATTTCATGTTGCATGTTCAAGTTGAGCTTAAAGCTCTCAATTGTGAGGCACAAAGCAAAACAAATGCAGATTTAATGATTTTACTTTTGGGAAGCGCAAACATTCAGCTCCTTTTAAAAAAAAAACAATTCAATGTTTATGTTGAAAATCGTCGACAAGTTCAGCTGAAAATAATAAAAATATACATGAAAATATAAACATGCGACAGCTCTCGATGCTTACCCCTGGCGAATGCAACACTGTCGCAAGCTTTCAGGCAGAGAAAAGCTCTTGAAGGAAGCTGAGCGAGTTTCGAGGTCAGCCACGAAAACAACCCCTATATACGGGACGCAGTTGAGAGGCTGTGTTGCAATTTGCCCCGTGCAATTTCCGTGAAATCAACAACAACAAAAACTTTTCAGTCAGAGAAAAATCACGGATAGAGAATTTCCTGGCAGCTTGAGGTGGAAAATGCGTAGTCGGACCGAACTGGTGACCACCACATTTGATTTGGACTCCGACGAGGAGGATTACAGCCCCGACGACGACGACTCCGAGGAGGACTGGCGTCCGAACAAGAAGCCCCAGCAGAAGCAGCCACGTCCCACTGGCACCAGTAGCACCGTCAGCGGCGACGCTGGCGGCAGCGGACGCAAGCGCAAAGGAGCCCCAATGACTGCATCCAAAAATAAGAAACGCACTATTCCAACAAAGGTAAGCGACGAGGACTTCGAGTCCGACGACGATGATGACGATGAGCTGGAAACGGAGCCAAGCGACGATGATTTCGATAATCCCTCCACCTCGAAGAGATCGCTTAGTTTACCGCCCAAAAAGCAGTTTGTCCAGCTCGCCGAACTGGATTTGCTGCTGAAGAAGCGGGATCTATTGGACAAGAATTGGCTGCACAACAGTCGCCTCTGTATCTGGCGCAAAGATGAGCAAACGAATCTCTTGCAGAAATATCTGCGTGTGAAAACGTCACAGGATGCGGACAGGCCGCATGAGCAGCAGTTGATCTTCACATCCACTTCAGTGGTAAAGTAATGTATTTAAATATTTCTCTAAAAGTTTCGAAAGGGTAAATTTATTACAGCAAAAAATTGAAATAATTCCATTGGGCATTTATGAACCTAAAAATTTGGGTTTTTATATTATTTTTATATCTTCTTCGAAATAACTTCGAAGCATTCTTTTTATTTTGTAATATTGCTGATATAATATATATATAATAATATTGTATAATATTGTGTTGCAAATTAACCTTATTTTTTAATTATTTTCTTGGGATTTAAATAAAAGTCTTTCGGAAACTATTTATAAATGAAACTTGTTTATCCAAACTTAATTAAATATTTTTTATTTATTTTATTTATTTATGTAATAATAATAGGCAATAAATTTAAATTTGACCAGATCATATCTGATTTCAAGGAATATGTTATTATCTTTATTTTGGATCAAGCAAATCGCTTTCCTTTCTCTATTTTATTTTTTCAGTTAAATATAAAAATTTATTTTTTTCAGTATTCCAGCTGGGATGAGGAGCACATTAGCGATTTCATAGATGTCAAAGTCAAGTGCTTGGATCGAAACAACAGACGCATCCAATTAGATGATATTGAGGCTATCAAAAAACAATCCATAGAGCTGCAAGCGGCTAATCAACAAAACCGAAGCTCAGAGATGAACGACGAGAATGATAATAACGACGAAACAGCGGATCAGGAGCCGGCAGCGGCAGCGGCAGCTTGTGTGGTGGAAAATAAGGAGGTTGAGGATGGCGACACTATTAATCACTAATTGGATGCAAATGTGAACACTAAAGTTATAAACATAATTCCTAGAAGTAAATTAGAAACAAATTAGTATTAGAGTTTGAATTAAAATTAAAATGCTGCATTGTGAAAACGATTTTATATTTAATATGGTTAAAACAACTTCAAATATAAAATCAATTCACAACTAAAATACATTGATATTAATAACAATTTGATGCTTTGGTAATTCGATTGCAATACAAATTGTATATAGTATATATTCTGACTGAATTCATGGAAGTAGCGGACGGTTTTCTCTAATCTTGCTGGCTACCGGCGACGCTCGCCTTTTACGGTTTTGCGTTTCTCTTTCTTCTCCTCGCGCAGCTGCTTCTGCTTCTCACGATCATCCTTGTCCTTTTGCTTCTTGGCCGCACTGTCTTGACGCGCTTGCTCGCGCTTCTCCTTGGCCAGGTTTGCCACATCCGACTTGTTGGTATTGGGTGTCATGATGCTCGAGCCGCTTGGCTCAGCGATTTCGCTATCCGAATCATCGTTTTCCTCCTCGCTGACAGCGCTCTATGATTGTAAAAGGCGTAAGCATTAATTGTCGTTTCATCAAATACATTATACATATTTTTTACTGATTGGAATGATATCTTTTCTTATTAAGGCAGCATATTATATATCAAACCTGTGAATATTGAGCCAGTATTTGTTGTTTAATGCGCAGCTCCTCCTCGGTGTATGCACGCTCCTTGGCGGCGGGCTGCAGCTTTTGTTCGAGCAACTTGGCCAGCTGAGCATTCACATCGATGTCCAGACCCTTTTTGGGCGGCTCATCCGCACTGGGATGGCTCTGCAGCCACTTTTGCAGTATGCTGGCCACCAGCTCCTCAGTGTTGGCAGCCTACAAAATAAGTATTTTTTACATTGACAGAATGGCCACGCTTTTCAGGTTAGCGATGGATGTCTTACGCCCGTTCCGCTGAGTATGCCCTCGAGTGCCTCAATCTTTTCATCTTGGGTTTCTTCCTCTCCCTCGAGTATGCCAATTATGTACGCACCAAATACACTTTCATCTGTATTGAGCAGGCGGAGCTGGTCGTTGAGCCATGATTGAAAATCGTCCATTCTAAATGCAATTGGCAGCAACTGGCAAACAAAAACCGCAAAAAGCAGCCTAAACTCCGCAAGGCATGCGATGCAGTGCTGCAAAACGTTGAAAAACAGCTGACCGAACTATGCACAGTGGCATGCTTTGGAACTTGAAACATATTTTTAAAAAATCTGAATGTGTTTATAAAATTATGAACACTTTTAAATTTATTAATATGCGCATAATATATAGAGTATAATACAATCTTAATAGTTAATGGTGTCATCAGATCTGCCGTGAGCTGTTATCGATATTTGCGCTGTGTCGATAGCTGTCCATGCAGGCAACTATGTTGCGCCACTCAGATGTGCGCAACAGTTGTGAGCGGTCTCAGTGTTACAAAGCACTGAAATCTTTTTATTTTTATTTACTTTTAAGCTGCTGAATGCTATTCAAATATGAATAAAAATGTTTTAATTGCGTATTATATGATTAGGATACGAAATAGAAACGCTTTAATGAGATACAAATGTGTTGTGAGACACGTATTTGGAATGCGCATACTCACCATACCGCCAAACAGCAAACAGTTTGCAGCTGTTTGTTTTTGTTGCTGCTGTCTGTCAAAACAACAACAATAACAACTGAAATTAATAAACAAATTCGAAGTGCAATCGAAACTCAAGATTTACATAAAGCTTACACATTTGTTGTGGTTAGTGCGTTATTCAAAGTGTTTGCCTGTAGTTGTGTCTCTGCGTATTTATGTATTTGTATGATTTTGTGTGCGTGAGTTTGTGGTATTTTTTTCATTTTTTGTTTTAGTTATGTTTCTTCGTCGCGCTGAAATAATAAACCAACCACACGACACCTGCGTTTTGTATATTTGTTGTTGGGGCGTCATAAACAAAATCTATACAACAACAACAGCAGCAGCAACAGGCCACGAGCAGCTGGCAGTCGGCAGTTAGCAACAAGTGGATAGATATAAAATTCACTCAAACTCGCCACTTTGACTCGGAATCGGATTCAGATTCGGATTCGCACCAAATACCATCCAAGTAACCAAATCGCCAACCTTATTTGTCGTTGCCACTCCGTTTAGCTATGCAAGTGAGGTTTTTTTTTATGAATTTATAAATGTACATATTCAAAGGTGATCTTTTATTCGACTTTTTCCTTATTATATTTAAATGCGCTAATTTAAAGAGGAACTGATATCTCGAATACACAGTATCGGAACAAAATTATCATAGCAGAATTTTATTATAGTTTATCCTTTTACCTAGGTATATTAGGGATGCTTCTGCTACCAACTGGAGTTGGTATATGAGAACTTAGATTCCCAACTTGAATTATCTATAGTATCCAAATTTGTAATCCATTTAATGGATTTGCTAGACGAGCTCTCTCTAGGTCTATCTCTATCTCTATTTCTATATCTCCCTCTCTCACTCACTCACTCTCCCTTTCAAATTCCACCCTCATATGCAACTGACTGTTTTTAAAGTCCATCTGCATTTAGCTTGTGCTTTGATCCGCACTTAAAATCGCCACAACTCACGCGATCAACTTTTCCCAACTTGGCTTCATTGACTTTTATTTTGCTAATGGCCCACACGATGCGCATTCTTCATGGGCGTGTGTGTGTGTGATATAATAATAAAAGCCATTAAAATTAAGTAATTGACATACACAGTCGTCGACACCTGTGCACTGACTGTAGGCAAAACCGGAAAATGCCGCACAAAGGATATTGTCGTAAGGCATCGCACAATAAATAAACCCAGAGTCTTCCATCTCTCCATAGTTATATGTACAATCTGTTCTTTCGTTCTTGTTGTGGCTTGTTTGTTTTGATTTGTTTCATGTTTTCTTTTTTCTTTTTGTGTGTGTGTGTGTGTTCCATGCATTTCTGAAACTGCAATTTATTTTACCTGGTCTTCTGGTTGTGTTCTTAGCGAATCGCAATGCCCCATTAAATTGAAAGCCTCTTAAAATTTCAGCCAGCACATAAAATTCACACGTTTATTCGCAATGGCCACAAACCCATCAGGCGGTGACTTTAACTGCCTGACAAGATGTTAACCTGGTTTCTTGACTTTAGGAAGTGCCTTAGTATTGTATACGCACGAAATCGAAGGGGGCAAGGCAAATACATATATTTGACAGGTTGTAAAAGCCAGACAAGAAATCGAACCTGGGCCGGGCAATTCTCTTTCCACAACTAAAAATAATGTAATAAAAAATTCAATGATTGTTGATTTGTGATAATCAAACTAAATGGCAGCGCGTGTTTTTCTACAAAAATTTCAAATGGTTACTCATTGAAAAAGCGAACATTGGATTTATTTTTGAGTGCTTGAATTTATTACTCCGCACCAAACGAGCAAAACAAATAGGTGATTACAATATCGGTAGTACTACTCAGCCATGCTCTCGCTATTGCTGAGAGTAAAATGTAAATATTGTTCTCTTGCTACTGGCTCTTAATCTTGCAGATGACTGAGCAGAGCAGAGCGAAAGAGCATTTTTTTTTTCAATTTTCTGCTATTGCTCTGTGAAAGTTCGTAGCAATAGCAATAGTTAAGCGAAAAACTACAATGGAGCATAGCATTTTCAATCACTGAATTATTTTCATTTCAAAACTGATTCTTAACAAAAGCAATTTTCATTTTAAATATTATTTTCTTATTAATCATGAATTATGTATTTTCAAGTGAATGATTTTTGAATTGCTTAACAACCCAATCGACAATCGCATCATTTTATTACCTACTTATATGTGTTTGTTTTCCACGTGAAATATTATGATCCCCGCCAAATCCTGGCAAAAGAATTGATTTTATTATTTTTACATTTATCAAGTGCGGCATCAACAATCCCAACTCCCAACTCCCAACAATCAATCCAAAACAGAAGTACACACATCAAAGTAAAAACAATTTAAAATAAAATACGTTTTGGTTGGAGGAGGGGTTGAGGAGGAGGCAGGAGGCACAGATCACATTAGGGCGAATCCATGGAGCAACGGGTGGTGTAGGCGACTTCTCAAGGATGTCCTCGAGCGCTTATTCTGTAAAGTATTTTGTGTGTGTTTTGCGATGGAATTGTGTGGCACCCCGCCGAGCTGAAGGGCGTATGAGGGGCGCTGTGTCATTAGGGTGGCTCTTTGTGTTCAGGCCTGATGGCTGAGAACATATGCTGCTTGTTGGGCCAGCAGGTTGGCTAGTTAAGAACTCAGCAGCTTGGCAACGAATTGAGAAATTGCCAATAATTAGATGAGAGCAAAAAGCCAAGTTAGCAATTTTCACTAGTTTGTCTACTGTAAACATTTGTTTCTTTCAGTGTTGTTTGTATTAAACTTAATAAACACAATGCTCATGACCAGTTTGTAATCATAAAACTATTTTATATCTTACTTAATTAATATGCTACACTTCATTTTTTTATTATCCAATTAATTTGTTTGCCAGCTGCTTTTTATGGTCTGAGGATCTAGTTAGATATCTATAGCTCTGTGGCTCAAGTATCTCAAGTATATATATGAGACTATCTCAATCACTTTTAACTAAATTATGTTCTAGATGATATTTTCTTTTTAAGCAACATAATTTATTAATTAATATTTAATTTTTCACTTAAATAAATATTTTTCCCAAATGTGATATTTATTGTTTTAAGTTCTAACTGAAGCATTAATTATTTATTTATTTATTTTATTTATTTATTGTCAACTAAGATCAGTCAACACAAAAAATACAAAAACTTAAAAAATTTAATTTAATTTAATTTAAAATAAAATAATATAATAATTTAAATGATTTCTGGGGGTATTTAAATGCAAATACAAAATATAGCAAGACTTAATATAATAATAATAATGTAATAAATAAATAAATAATAAAAATATTTATTTAATATAAATATATAAATATATTTATTTTTTTAATTGAATGGAGAATGGAGACCAATAAATTAGATAAATAAATGTTATTTGTTTTAAGTTAACCAAAATTAAGTTAACAAAAAAAGCAAAAAAAGAATTAGTCAAAATTTTAGAAAATCTATATTTCCGGACTATTTGCATTTGATGTCGATTTTGGTTAAAATATCAGTTTTTACTAGCTTAAATGCCAGCTTGTTTAAGAATTGATCATATCATGGGAAATGGCAACCAAGCGAAACAGCCCGAGGCTAAGTGGATGCCACCACTGCCATGCCACAGTGCCTCCCTCCAATGGTACCCACCAGAAATATGCGACGCATTTGAAAACTGATTGAATACGGAGTAGCGTAGCTGCGTTACTTGACAACTGCCAGCTGGAGGCCCTTGCTCCATGGGCGGTTGATGGATTCCATTCATGATGGCTCCGCATACCGCACGGTCTCCCACCTCGTCTCTGCCCACTGTGTGTTCTTTATTTCAGATCCTTGTTGTTTGTCGGCTTTGACATTTTAATTTTACAACTGGCAACAATTTCTGCTGCTATCATTGTCCATGTCGTTGACAAATTGTCCGTAAAGTCGTTCGCAGGAGCCAACAAAAAAAATACACAAAAACAAAATGTATGTCAATAAATACGTGTGTGTTTGTGTGTGTGTGTTTGTGTGTGTGTGTTTGTGTGTGTGTGTGTGCTTAAAATACCGTTAAGCATGACAGTCCAGAGCCATAGAGCACTCAGTTCAGTGAGATGGGTCACGTTGATATATGAGAATCAGTTTCCAAGACGGCCAACTGGGAGCTGGTAACTGGGAACTGGGAACTTACTGGCAACTGCCAAGTGGCAACTGGCAACTGGCAACTGGCGATTCCTGTTGCGCTCTCAAGTAGCCGCGTCATGTGCGGCCTTTCAAACAATTTTCAATTAAGCACACAATCACGATAAATAAATCTCATTGTACAGCGAAGTTCATCTTGGCCAGCTTTGCCCCGTTTCTCTGCCCCTTCTCTCTGCATCTGCCTGTTTAGCTGTATAGCATTTTCTGCGGTTTCTCTTGGCTATTACCAGCCAAGAGGCTGCCAAGGGGAAGCTGGCGGCGGCATCAGCGTGTTTTCAGGGAGCAGCGTTGCGTGTAGCGGCATCTATGGACTCCACCCAGGTAGCTGCCATGCTGTGACTTTATTGCAATCCTCCAGCTTCCTCTGTGCTGCCAAACACGCTTTTGCTTCTAGCCAGCTGATTGCTTCCAAATGCCCTCTGCGTAGATCTCACAGGCTTGGTAAAGCATTTGGTAACTCAATCAAACAGCTATCTGAAGATTACATAAAAGATAATGAAAGCAGTCAAACTCTAAACGAAATCGGAAATCGTTTATAGAAAAAATCAGAAACTAAGAGAAAAGTTAACATTCAAACAGACAGACAAACTTGACCATATCAAATCGGTTATTGGTGCTGATTTTGATTCAAATTCAATTTTTGACTGCTCTGGTAATTTTTCATAGCAAAAATTGACTGCATTTGAAGCAAATCGATTAAAAAAATAATAATAAAAAACTAATTCGTTTAAATTTTGTAGAGTTTTAGTTAAAAAAAGAAGAATAAAAAACTTATAATGAGTTCAAAATGTAGTTGGGAAGAACAGCTTAAAAGCTTTACCTTTTTATTTTTTATTTGAAAAAGTCTTTGGCTTTAATGGGTTAATACTCCCAATTAACTATGAAATATCTTCCCAAATGAAGCTGTTTTCACAACTGCTCAGAAAAACCTAAATAAAATTCATAAAATCTATCTCAAATGAAAATTGTGCTAAAAACTAGCAAAATATATTAAATAATTTATAAATAAATGAAAAAAGTAAATATTTTTATAGAAAAAATTAAATTTTTATAAACTATAATTCAGATTCTTTCGCAAGAGTGTTCCAATTTCGAGCTGAAACTATTAAATTTGCCTCAAAGTTGTTCATGTTTCATTTCCTTGACGTAAATTGTGCGGTTAGAGAGCAGAGTGTATGTGTGTGTGTGTGTGTGTTGTGTGTTTTTATAATGCTGATATATATGTTTGTTTTGCAATTTATGAGTTACATAAGAAGTATTTCAGCAGCTCTCGGCTATGGCTTCGCCAGCCATTCTGCTGTGCGTGTGGTCAATTTGAGGCGCTTGACAAATACAAAAAAAAAAGAGAAAAAAAGAGAAAAAAGAGAGAGAGAGAGAAAAAAGCAACAACAAAATAAATGAATAAAAAAATATCAAACACCGCCAAATGCAGGCAAATTCAATCAAGCGAAATTTAACAAGATTTCCGTGAAACGTCCGCCAGGGAGATGTGCAGCTCATTCTCTCTCTGTCTCGCTCTCTTTCCGTCTCGCACACACACTCTTTCTAATGAATAGAATTTGTTCCCCTCCAAGACACAAATTAAGCAAAAGTCGCCTAAATAAAAAAAAAAATAAACAAACAAACGATGAGAAAAAGATTCGCTGAAGCTAAAACCAAAGCTGAGGCCGAAGCATTTTTTATAAAGTAAATAATAAATCAGCGACGAGACGATATATGAAAACCGAAGCACATAAGCAGCCACACACATACGCACACTCACACACACACACACACGCACACACCTGCAGATACAAAAGCATCTGAAAACTACCTATAGAAGATTTAGTGGCAGCGCCTTCTGGTTGCTTAGGTAGCTTAAAGGAAATAAACAGGATTTGAGCTTTACCAGGAATTTGGTTCTTGAGTTTTGCGGTTTCTTCTTCTTGCTGTTGTTGCTGTTGTTGTTGTTGTTGTTGTTGTTGTTATTATTATTATAAAGGCATGCCCTTAACCTACGCATTAGGTACAACAAATAGTTTGCTCTTTGGCTCTCTAACTTTGGCTTTGCTTTCGCTTATTTACTTGCGGAAATTCGATATATTTAAATTTGTAGTTAATTTTTTCTTCTTCTTTCTTTTTTTCTCTTATATATCTTTGAGTTTTTTTTTTTTTTGACTGTTGTTCGGTTTTTTTTTTTTTAATGAATTCCCCGAATTGTATTAAATGATAAGCCGTGTAATTTGAAGACACTGTACATAATCTGATGTTTCAGTGTGTGTGTGTGAAGAGAACGCTTAGAAGTTATTAAAGGAAAAAAAAAATTATATACTTAGATTATATGGCAAAAAGTCACTTGATGCCAGCAATACGCGGAATTCTGTGCAGGGCAACTTCAGCAGCAAATTAAGTTAGGTTCATTGAATTCCTCAAATGTGAACTCTTTTTGCTACCACACATCAGATCGTGAGTTCAGTTTAAAAAAATATATATATATATATTCTAACTACTACAGAGATAAATAGATGTAAATTGAAATAATTTGAGTCTTTTTAGGCAAGTTTATTTTAATTATAAATAAAATATATAAATTACAATTTAAATACACATAATAAATAAATATATTTATAATTGCTAATTATTGTAGTTATATAAAATAAATATGTAAAAAAAAGACAAAACGAATACTAAAAAAATACGAATAAAGATATCTACATAAAAAGCCGGAAATAAAAATAGCACTGTTATCAATCCGGAACTAAAAAATGCTTCCGTCTCAGCTTTCTTCAAAAGTTCTGTGTGATGGAAAATGCTTTCTTGCTGCAAATGTAGAAAATAAACCCAAATTCACTTAGAAAACGATTGATTTTCCAATTGTAGCATCAATCATGAATCAACTATGGAAAATGTAATATTGGCAAGAAATACCAACTCTGTGGAAATTCCGGGAGGATAACGACCCCAAGCAGAGTAGCCAGAAAAACTCTGATTTGACCACGAAAAGTAATCAATTAATGCTGAAACAATGTCAAACACCGAGTTAATCAACTCAATATTTGGAAATTTATACCATTCAAACATATTTCTAGAGAAGTATTTCAACATTATTCAATTCTTTGAAATCGAGTTTAGTTTTCTTTTTATATATATAAATATATAGATATAAATAATGAATTTTGTGGTAATAAATCTGTGATTATAAACTGACTATTCTTGGCAGCTATGTAAGCAACATTCCCAAACTGATAAAGATTTAAACAAATTAAAGATTTCGATAATTATTCTATATTTTTGCGATTCTGAATTTCCGGTTTATATTTGATGCTTTTGAGCAAAGTTTTTTTATGTTTGTACTAAAATTGAACTTTTAAGTTTGTAATTTTTCTGATTGTCAATTGAAAATATGAAAATTTTGTTTGTTTGTTTTTTATCTTTTGAGTGGGCAACCAATTTCATTTGAAATGCATAAAAAATGCTCACGCCAACAATTATTCAAATTGCATTTTGGCTGGCCAGCAGCATATGCAGTTAGCTGCAGTTGCAGTTGCAGTTGCAGTTGGAGTTGGAGGCATCTGCGGCGGCAGCTTACCTGCTTTTGACTGCTATGTTATGCTGCACAAGTGTGCAATTATTTGTTGCAACATAATTAACATTTTATTAATTCACTAACAAATGCAGCAGCAACAACAAAATAAGACGTAAGCTCGACTATGATATACCCTGTAGCTAACGATGAAGTGTAGCAAATTTGAGCTGCGCAGGGAACAGACAAGTGCTTTTAGCTCTTAAAGTCGGTTCATCGAGAATATATATGTATATACTTGTGACTTCTGACTGTTACATTCTTTGGCACACAACCAATATACCCGTTTTAATCATTTTGAATGGGTTTTAGTGTATAACAATTGCATTTTCAGCACTTCGTCACGCTTTGCAGGTGTTGTTGTTGTTGCTGTTGCTGTTGCTACTGCTGCTGCTGTTGCTGTTGCTGCTGCTGCTGTTGCTGCATCATTTATAAACAATTCCATAAGCGCAGACAAACAACAACAGTGACAACTAGCAACTAGCAACAGCCTCTGCCTGTGCCTCTGCCTGTGCCTCTGCTTGTGCCTCTGCCTGTGCCTCTGCCTCTGCCTCTGCCTGTGCCTGTGCCTGTGCCTCTGCCTCTGCCTGTGCCTGTGCCTCTGCCTCTGCCTGTGCCTCTGCCTCTGCCTGTGCCTCTGCCTGTGCCTCTGCCTCTGCCTGTGCCTCTGCCTGTGCTTGCATATTTGTTGCCAGCATATTCCATTTTCACACAACCAGCTTACAGCATTGACACCTGTCCCGCAACATTGTTGAGTGCCGCTGTAAGCACGTGTCGCTGCTCGTGTGTTGTTGTGCTTGTTGCCACTTTTGGGCCGCTCGACAACGAGTCGCTCGAGTCGAGTCGAGTCGAGTCGGCAGCAACAAGACCACAACTAAACCAACCAACGCTGGGTGTCTAATTGGCTGGCAGGCGGGCAGCTGTAGAATTTGACTGGCCGAGTCGGCAACTTCCGCAATCGCAGGCCAGCTTTGAACCAAGCCAACAACCAACAGCAAATGGCCAGCAACAAGTCAGAATGCTCTACTCAAGACAGTTGCTCGACTAGGCGATACCCTGCAATCATAAGTTGTGCGAACAACTTTTTTCACTCAAGTTTCTAAATGATTCCACATTTAATGTATAAATAATAATAATCAAATGATAAACGTGGCATTTTTATTTTAAATAATAAATAAATAAACATATAAAAATAAATAAATTTCAAATTGTGCTTTTTATTGCTATCTGTAATCGATACTTATCGATATTGTGTAAATGGAGTCAATTATGTTTATTTTAATTTACATAACAGCAATGTTGCAACATAATAAATAAAAACTAGATTTTATTGGTACATATTGTATAATTATAGACATTCTTAATGCTGCCACATGCACTGTTGCAACACTCGTCTAAACACCCAGTGCATAAACTTGAGTCACAGAAAAAACATTTTTTGCAAATTCACAAAATGGAACCAATTAAAAAAATAAATACGATTTGCATTAAATACTTATGTTAATTATGTTATAGTATTTATGTACATATGTATATATTCAAGTGTGTTTGTATGTGTGTATGTATGTATATACATTTCAGCAAATTCTTTTTATGTTTACTAATTATATTTGATGAAGTAATGAGCTGGTCGAAAATGAAGACAAATTGAACGCCAATCGCGCACAGCCCATATTAGTTTGGTGAAAGGCGATATATATATATATATATGTATATATTTCCTATATTATATATATTTACTTATTTAATATATTTGTTAACGACGTCACTGACTCAAAAACAGAATTTTTTATGACAGTGTCTCAAAGAGTTGGGAACTGGAAAACAGCGGAAAACTTTCGCAATAAATATTTTCGGTTACAAAAATTTATGAAATTCGAAAAATCAATCCTACAAGTTTTTGAGAAGGCCTATAAAATAATTTTTCTTAAACATACGCAAATTTGTGCTCAGAATCGGAAACGGTATGAAAACTTTTGTAAAAAAAATATTTGTTTTCACAAATTTTTTAATATATAAAAACAAACCTTTTTCCAACTCCATAACCATAAAGAAATATAACTGATAAGTTAGTAGCTAATGTAAATAAAATATTTAATAATGTTTATTAAATATTTGAATAGCGATTTATGCGCCAAGTCAAAATAGCATCAAAATGATTAACTCAGCAAAAATGATTTTCTCAGGTCAACTTAAAGCAAAATTGAAAAAAAAAGACACAATAAACAACAAACTGCTTTTAAGGTCTTTGCCAACACAACAAAAAGGGCAAAAAGCGAAAAAGTTGAGTATAATAGTTTATAAAAAAAAAATCATTAATATTTTGCTAACAAAGCGTAGCCAGAAGCAAAAAAAAAAAATATACACGTGGAACGTAACCGACTGCAAAATACTCTAAAATCAGTTTAACAACAGACAATGAGTTGGCAAAGTGTATTTTTTCTGCTTGTGAGCCGAGCAGACGATTTTTTGAATTTATTGACTCTACTCTGAGAATTGTCTTTAATATTTTTCTTTTTCGATTTGTCAGTTTATCTAAAGCATATAAGAGAAAATATACTTCGAAAGTCTTAGGAAGAAAACCAATTATGCCCTTTTACTTTCAGTGTCAGCGTGTTTACAGACTGTTACAGAGTAGAGTCAAGAGTATTACTCAAGTGTCAATTAAATATATGCTCAAAAGTTGGCCAACAAAATATTTATACTTCTATTTACAGCGAAGGTTAAGTTGGAGCTCAAGTTATGTGCACAAAACCCATCAACTTCAACTGTTCAAAATATTTTTATCTTGAGTTTACAATTTAATTTAATATTTATTATATTTTCTTTAATTTATATTTAAGAATTAAAAATCTAAAAATGTGCTAAATGAGTTAAAGTATTTTAATATATATATTTTATTTTTTTATTAAGAAATGAATATCGTTCAAACAAATTTAAAAATACTATTTAAAATGAAAAATGACTCGCTAAAATCCATTAAAATTATTAATATTAAATTAAGTCATGGTGATTAACTTTTTAAATGCAATAATGTATTCTAAATTTGTAAGTTTTCAATGTATAACAAAGTCTATCAAAAAGTAAAAAAGTAGGATAAAGTATTATATTTTGCTCAATTTGATATGTTGTTCCAATAATATCAAATTAATATCATAAAAAAAGTATTGTCTTTTTCTTAAATGAATCACATTTAAGTTTAAGTGAATACTCGGATTTATTTCCACTGAACCAGAACTGCACAATCATTTATTCTCTGCTTACAGTAAAAAACAAAACCTTCGTTCAATGCTTTTTCGTAAAAAACGAGTCAAGGCAATTCTTTGCTTCAACTTCGCACAGCGAATTGATTCCATCATTTTTTTTTTATTTTTTCTTAACTGTACACGTTTTTTTTTTGTTTGTTGTATTTCAATTCTTTTTTTCTTGTTTTCTATAGACATTGATTTTGATTTGCGTCTAGCCGTGGGCCTCAGCAGCATCCATAAACTGTACACAGAATTTTATGGCAATCATCACTTTGGGAACTACTGGGTTTTTCGCAATACCCTAAACCCATCGAAAGTGGGCACAAAGGGTATAATGATGCTGTGGCAAAGTTTGCAACAGCCAGAAGCAAAATATCGGCTAGAATAGTGTTCTATAAAGCTTATTTCATTTAATCGATAAATTGCTCCGTTTCAGCAATATCGATAAGAATCGATTACTTATCTGGTACTTACATGTCATTTGAGAAATATAATCAAATATATTAAATTATACAGCAGCATAAATAAGTTGGCTTAATTATCAAGTTGTGAATGACTTAAGTAAGCTGGTCTTGGACTTAGGGTATCTGCTATTCGCGTTTTCCAACACTGGAGGAAATCGCTATTGTCATAAGTAATGAGGCTGATTATGGACAAAAAATGGCTGGAATACATCAAGATTTTCAGCGAATTAGTTATCAAAATTGTAGGTCAAATCCGCTTAACGCTTTTATTTGCAAATTGTTAATATTAGTTAACAATTTTCGTTGCAATAATGTATGTATATATACCAAAAACTAATCAGTTTAAATATATATATACTTAGTATGAAATCTAATATATGTTTTCTACAAAATGGGAACAAATTGGAATTAAAATGCATATATCATATGTAAGATATATAATATAAGAAGAATCGGTCGAACGATGATTATTAGGCAACTCTTAGTGGTATCAAGATATCTGAACAAAACTCACTAATTGTGATCTGAGCAACTATATCATACAGAATGGGAACAATATATTGGTTTTTCATTTTTCGAATTAATTATAAAATTTAAAAGTGAGTTGATGAAGCCCTTAAGTAATTTAATCTAAGCCAAGCCCCAACTTTTGAATTCTCATATTTTAAAGATATATTTTAAGTAAAATTACTTACTGATTGATGTGAATGCTATTGAACATTTTTTCTAGGGTATTTCAGGGCAATCTCCTGCCACTTCTGGGTAGAAATGATTTGAGTCTTGTAACAGCTTCAATGCCATCAAACAGTTTTTCCAGCTAAGACTTTGGGAAATTGTCAGTAGTTTTGAGTTTTCTTATTTGTCATCAAGTTTTTGCCACACCTCTGCTGTGCTCATTTCGTTTCTAATTGTTTGTAACATAAAAAAAAATAAATATATATATTTATATATATATATGTATGAAGAACGAAGTCAAAGCCAAATGCAAAAGACAAAGAAAGAAAAAAAGAAATAAAGTTTTTAAATTGTCAGCAATTAAAGTAGCACATTTGCCATTTGTCTCTTGTAGTTAGCAGTTTGGTAAGTTGCTTCGTTGTTGTTGTTCTTGTTATTGTTGTTGTTGTTTATTTCTTTATTTTTATTTATTTTTTGTTCTGTGGTCTTGTGCGGTAATTACGTGCATGCAATCAGCAGCTTAACTGCATTTGTCATGCATAATTAAGGCCGGCAAATAGAATCTTGGCCAAAATCTAAAGTGTCGTCCAAAAGAGCTGCGAATTGAGCGACATGAAAATTGCTTATTGTCGCCTTGGCTGACCTCATCTTAATTAACAAAAAATAAATACGTAATCATTGAATTTAAATAAACAAATAATCGCTTTAAAAGTTCAAAATTGTGTTTAAATTTCTTATTTATATTTAGTTTTAGGTTGTAATTGTTAAAAAAGAAGCTTAAATTAAGTGTTTCTTAAAATTTATTTATTTATTTATTGTCAACTAAGGTCAGTCGACACAAAAAATACAAAAACTTAAGAAATTTAATTTTATTTAAAGTAAAATTCAAATTATGAATAAATTTAAAATGTAATAATAAATAAGCATAAATAGAAACAAGTATTTTTAAACAAAAACCAATCGAAGTAAATAGATAAATAATTTTTAATTATTCAATGTTTTATTTAACTTAATGTTGTTCTTCGGATTTAACCAAAAAATTTATTTGAATATTTTTATTATATAAATTTTACAATTTATTTTATATGCTGCATCTAAAGTATTTATTAAACTGTTTCTTTAAGTTTAAATGAATTATTTTAAATTTATTGTTAATTTTATTTTTATATTATAAAATTTTATTCTTTGCAAAAAATAACTTATAATTAAATTAACATTTTTGTAGGAGAATTGGTTGCTTGCAAGTAATTATGCTGGACTGGATTCGAATGAGAACTGGTAAGTTGAGAAACTCAGATTAAAACACTTTTTAAATTACATTATTTAACAAATTAAACCAAAATATTGATTAACAAATTATTGACCATAAAATAAACTAATTTATGATATTTCTTATCAATAAATGGGCAATTTATGTTCAATTGAAATTCAGCAATTGCTCAAATTTTGAAATTGAATTTGACTTTAAAGCTCGCTCTTAAATAAAATAAATTTAATTAAAACTACGATCTTCGATCTGGAAGCTTGTCATATAAGTAGAAACAAAAAACACTATTTAAAAAAAGCTTAAAACATCAAAGTGCCAAAAATGGACGTATGCGATAATAACAAATAAATTGATAAATAAATAAATAAATATTGGGCTGTGCTGGCTAACAAAAAAATTGCCATAGGAAGCAGCAAAATAGCTGCCAATAAAAACTAAACTAACATGTGTGTGTGTGTGTGTGTTTGTTTGATTGTATCTGTGAAGTTTAGCCATGTAGATGTATGTGTGTGAGTGTGTGTGTGTTGTAGGAACAGCTAGTCGCTCTAAGTGCTATTGAAATTGAAGGCGACAGTGACGACTACGAAAACGTGGAGAGCTTTTCCATTTTGTTGTTTTCTTTTTTGTTCTTTATTGTGTTTGTTTTTTTGTTCTTAATTTGTTTTTGTCGCTGCGTTGCGCGACAAAGCTGCAAATGAGCGCCAATTGCAACTCTCTCTCGCTCTCTGAGTGTGTGTGTGTAAACACAACATGTGTTTCGTCATCAAAATATGTGTGTTTTGTTTTTTTGCATTCGCCGATTCGTGTTTATGTTTCTGTTGTGATCATTTTATTTTTATTTTTTGTTGATCAACGTTTGTTGGAAAATCTTTGCATTTATTTTCTAAAAATTAGTTGTATTCACATTTTAAGTATTTTTTTAGAGCTTTGAATTTTTATTCGTTGTGCAAAAGCACACAACAAAAACACAAAATGCGCTCAAAACAGCAATTATTGTTTTTGATTTTTGCGTACCGTTCTTGACGTAGTGTCGTCGTCGTCGCTGTCGTTGGCGTATCTCTCAGATACGCTAATTGTGGGGCCACCACGCAAAATGAAAATGCCGGCAGTGGCCTCCAGAGAGAGACTGAGACAGAGGGAGCGCGAGAGCGAACTTAAAAATACCACACTCGAGTTGCTGCATCTCGTTCTGTTTGCACGGTAGTTCGTCATTGGTGCAAGCAGAGGCGCAGTATGCTGCACAGCCATCGGGCAAAGTGTTGCCAACAGTTAGCAAAAAATACGGTGTACGCTCCCGCGACACTTGACAGCGAGCGAGAGAGAGAGAGAGAGCGGAATGAATTGAACTGAACACACACAGCTGGTGTATCTCTTGGATGCGTTTCAGTTCGAGTTTGTATTTCGTTTGGTGAGGTTTGCTTGGCCGGTCCACCGGAACAAGGCAGACAAAAAATAAAGAAAAAAAAAATATTGCCAGCCTCTCTGCTTGTCCCACTGTCGACGTGTCGCCGTTCGTACCTCGTGCGTCGTGCGTGATTCCCAGCCAATCTATCGCATATAACTCTATCCAAACAATAGTGAATTAATAGCTACAAATATCCACAATTATTGAAAAATGCCAAAAGTATCTCAAAGTGCACACAAAAAGCGAATCACAAAAAATATAAAAGGAAAAAAGCAAAGTGTGCGTGCGTGTGTTTGTGTGTGTTGATGTGTGTGTGTGTGTGCTTTAAGTGTTTGCAACGCAAATTGCTCGCAAGTCGCCACCAACTGCTCAAGTTTGCTGCCAACAATTTAAAAATATTGCAATTTTATTGAAAACAAACTGCAGAAAATCGCAAAAAAGTGTTTTTGTATATTTTTCTTTCAAAAATAAATTTCAATTCGGTTACGGAATTTTTGTGTCGCGTTTCATTGCCATCGTGTTTCTCTCGGAGCGCGCGCGTTCTCGGAGCCGTCTCGGCTCTCGCTCTCACTCTCTCTCTCTCTTCGGCGCGCTCTCTTTCTCTCTCGCTCGCGCTGGCTCTCTTGTCGCTTAGCCGCGTTTCATAATCGAATTGCCGTCACTCGCTTTGTGGTCGTCTTCGTACGTCGCCTGCGCGTATCTTTATTTATATTTTGTTTCGTTTCCATTTCGTTTCGCACTCGCATCGAGTCAAATGTTGTCGACCAAAAAAAATAAAAACCCGCCCGCCCACCACCCCCTCCTCAATCAACTATCTAAACTTCAAGTTGTTCTTTTTCTAATAGTCTATTCACATTGTTTTTATAATTTTTTTGGTGTTTTTTGTTCTTCTTTTTGGCTCTATAGTTCTGACTTCTACGACAAGTACTATATAATTTCTTGAAGAAATCAATAAATACACTACATATACATGCATATATATATATATATAGATATATATATTCCCACAAATTTACCATAAATAAAATGATATATAAATAACAAGAAAAAAAACCAAACAAAAATCTATCAAGTTCGCCTTGGAAAATATTAAATCAATAGAAAGCAAATTTATAGCTACATATAGAGTAATACATATATATATATAAATATATATATATATATATATATTTATACACGCAACGGTTTCACTTTGCAAATTGTATACAACAACAACAACAACAACAACAAAAATTTACAATCAACCAAATTAATTGTTAGGCCAGTGTTGCCCAGCATCGCAAATAAGTGAAAATAAATGTGCAAATAATAATTATCGTTAATTATAAAATTAATCACACAAAATATGTAAAAATATCGTCAAAATGCAGCGAAACAAACTCAATGAAAACTTGGATTACTACGCACTACAAAAATATTGATTGAAGAAGCTTTTCGAGTCGAAAGCTTTGAGTAAAAAATATAAAAAAAAGGTATATACATCAATGAATATTTATTAAATATTTGACTCAACCAATCATTTGTATATCACAATCAAAATTCACCGATTATCCAATTAGAGAAATACTCATTCGGATTTCAGTTCTAATTTGAATTAGGACAAGTTGAAAATCGTTATCCATTTTGTTATTTAGTTTGGAGATCTGCGAAAACTACTCTGCCACTACTCTTCTTCTTCTCTATCCATTATTTCTCTGCGGTCCACACTCTGAATTTTATACATTTCTGATTTCTTTTTGAGTTTACTTCAGTTATCAGATTTTTTTGAACTGTTTATCAATTTGAAGTCATCAGCAATTGGGCTGCATAAGTTTAAGTAAATAGAAGTGCTTGTACACTGAGCGAAAATCATTGTTCTTTAATATGTTATGCTATTGTTATAGATTATCAATATAAATATATATAATAAATATATAAATAATATATAGTTAAAGCAGAGATCTGCCAATTAGGCCAGCAGCGAGTTTCGATTAACTCTATCTTAATTCTGATCTGACGGATTTGAGCACTAATTGTTTGCCTCAGTGTATTCAAATTCCATGATTAACAATTCATAGATAGGAGATCAATTCTAATTTCTATCGTAATGCAATTGCAAATATTGGCATAAAGACAGTCTTAACTGAACTTAATGGCAAACAAACAAAAACACCGAAAACTAAACTAACTAAATTGACACACAGCAGTTGGTATTTGTTGTGCGTGTGTGTGTGCGTGTGTGTGTGTGTGTGTTTTATTTAGTCGTGAATTCTTAACGCTTCGTGTCATGTGAAGTGCGAGTGCAAGTATCTCACAGATACATAGTATCTTACTGATACAGATACATTTATGCCGTATCACCTGAGCTTGTCGGCCAATTTGCTTTCTTATCTCGCACATTTTGCATATGCTATTGAAATACATACATATATATACATATATACTAATTTCTAGATGTATGTTTGTATATACTTAAATATATATAAATAAACTTAAGCATTTTTGAACATTTTATTTATAATTTTTTCAATGAACATTTTCTGCGGCTATTTTTATGTGCAGTTTGCTCACTCTCTTTCACTCTTTTGCCTCGCTCTCTCTCTCTCTCTCTCTCTCTCACGCTCTTTCTGTCTCTGTCGCTCTTTTGCGACGTATTTTGATTTGATTTAATTAGTTTATTGTTAGATGGTTTTTTTTTTGTGTTTTTTTTTATTCGTTTTGGCCCACAGCATTTGCGAACAGGTTTTACCAGTTTTGAGCCGCAGAAACAATTTCTTTATAAATAGTTTTGTACGTAAGTTGAAATTTTGGCTTTTTGGTTTTTTTGTTAATAATTTTTTCCTTGGGTCCCTCGACTTAATTGCTGCCGCTCATAACTTAATAACAATATAACTAAACACTGTGCTAAGGCTTATCGCCAAGGTAAGTTCGTGCTCTCCCTCTCTCTCTCTCACACACACACACACACACACACACAGACTATCGGTGGCGATTAGATAATAGCATTTTAAATGTTGTCTCTACTGTACGCTGAAAATATTGACCAACAATCACAAATGGACTTTGTTTTGAAACTGCCAAAGGCAGCCCAGCCGAGAGCACTGCTGATAAGGCAGGAGAGCGAGCGAGGGAGCGAGAGCAACAGAGAGAGAGGGAGAGTATTCGTATAGAATTCAAGAGCGCTCAGGAGTGTTCATGAAATGTTTTGAGGCAGTTTACGTCACAAAAAATCCAAAATAAAATAAAATCAAAAAGTAAATAAAAATGCTTATTAATAATTGTTCAATATATGCAAATGCCTTTGATTTATTTATAATATTTAATGTTGACAAAGCAAAAAATAAAAATAAAATGTAATATTTATGATTAATTAATTCAAAACTACACTTAAAACATGTTTAAGCTGTACAATTATTACAAATAATAAATATTAAATTATGCACATGAGAAACTATAAAATTTGTTTTGCTTAAAAATTATTTTGTAGATTTTTTTTTGACATTTACTTTACTGTGTTGCATCAACTGGCCTAAGAAAAGTTAATCCTAATAAAACAAAAGTCTTACAGTTTTTAAATTATAGAAGAAGAATACCCAGGTTAGATCTAACTAAAATAATGAGACTCTGAACAGGACACACCAGGAACACCATTAAAAACAATTCTAAAATCTACCCAAACATCTCCTAACTCAATCAACTTTTTCCATTATAGGTTTATAAACTAGTTTCTATATTAATATTCAACATAGATGAAGGCTCCAAATAGCTATATATATTATTTATATTTATTATATATTATATTTATTTTAAACATTGGTTTAATCTTATTCCAAAATATCAACAAAAGTAATTAAATTAAAGAGTCTTTTTTAATGTTTGATCTGTCATCTTTTGTCACTCATTTCTAGATGCATATCCAAATATATATATATATATATATATATATATATAAGTAATAAGTATTTATATGTATTACATGAGCTATTCAAAACTTGTTTCCATCTCTCTCCCTCTCTCTCTCTCTCTCTCTCGCGCTGACCTTTGCGTCAATGTCCTCAAAACCTTGAATCTCGATTTATTTCATTTTGATTTTTCTCTTTTTTATTTTTATTTTTTTTGTTTGTATCGAGGAAAAATGTAAAGCGCACGTTTTTCGACTTATATTTGTGAAGCAGCATTGCTCGCAGCTGCTCCTACCTTCCCCCCCCCTGCCACCCCCTCTGCAAATATTGCACAGTTTGTGCTGTGAAGCGCAAATGAATTTCTGGAGCGTCTTCAAAAGATTTCCATGTAAATTGGGAAATTGAGCGTAACCCAACGTCGTCCGTCTTTGAGTCTGCAAATGGTGTGACTGGGGGTCTGAGGCTGGCTGAGACTCGATGTCAGTACTCCGTTCTTCGTTCTCCGTTCTCAGTTCTCAGTTCTCATTTTCCCAGATCGCAGTTACATTCTCCACGCTGACATTGGCATATTTCATTCTGATTTTACCCTTTTGCCGAGAGTATTTCTAATGAAATGTGGAAAACGGCAATTGAAAATAAAAATGAAAAATTAATTGAGGAATACAAATTAATCAAGTGTCAAATTAAATGATCTAATATATAAAATTAACTATTGAAATATTCATTTTAAAAAAGAGAAGAAAAACGCAGTAAATAAATGGATTTGTGAGTCTAGTTTTACTTAAGGGTACTTTGTGTTCGGCTTTTTCTTGTTCCTTTTTTTTTGTAGACACTTCGTTCTTGTTGCGGGCCACATTTATAATTACGTTAACTTCAATTACGGCTTACGTACAATATCATACCAATTTTACTCGTTTGGTTATTGTTGTTGGTTTTGTTTTCCAGCTAAAAACTGGTTTTCGATTGCCTTCTTTTTTTTTTTTATTTTATTATGTGTGTTCCACGAGTTTTGCTATAATTTTAAGTTCCATATTGAAGGTCTTTGTGCCGGGCCTGCTTTTTGTCAGCTCCTTTGTAAATAGCAGTTAAATCATTACTGAAACGTCTCAAATTGCTGAAGTGCTAAGCTCAGTGGATACCATTAAAAAAAGGCACGTTGCACTAATGATCGATTGGTATGTAAAGTGCAGTCCCTGAAATATGCAGTCTACCCAATCAGCAGATCCACAAACGCAGAGCGAGAAGGAGAGAGATCTAATTTTCCAGGGATCCACACAGCTAGAAAATGATAACTCTAAGATCAATTTCTCATTTATCTGCGAAGAGGCACAATCGCAAAATTACCATAATACAAATAATAATGAGCAAAGATGCTGGAACTCAGATGCAAAAATATTGATAGTTGTTGGAAAATGCGCTTGAACTCGGAAACACTTAAAGAATTTGGAATAGCTAAGTTAGACAATAGTTTTGTAGATTATTTGCAGTTATTATTATATAAATAATAAGGAATGTAAACCTCCATTAAAGAATGACAACTGACAATGACATATGTCCGAGGCATAAATATCGGAGGTTATGCAACCCTCTAATGAGATCTTCCACAAAAATAACTAGTTGATTTGAACTCAACAGCTAAAATAGGAAGCAGCGAAAAGAAACTTACTTAACAGTATTTATTTAATTAATGTCGACATAAAAAATATAAAAAGTACAACATTAATTAAATTAAATACATTTTTTTAAGATTATTTGTTCTAAATGGTATTTAAAAAAAAAACAAATAATATATATGTATATAAATATATATAAAATTATTGAAATCCTCTTTCTCTTTTTGAAAATCCTCTCTAATTGCTTGAAATGAGAGCAATGGGTTAAACATGAACATATTTTCAAGAATGTCTATAACTAATAAATAATAAACTAAACAATACTTACAAAAAATAAATATCTATATTTATATACTACAAATATGATTTATGTTTCACTTTTAAAAATCCTCTCTCCAGTTTTTAAATATGTTTTTTAGAATGTTGAAGCCATTCTTAAATCCTTTTACTGCAACACTTACCGACAAACAAATTTATGTAGCTCTACACTAAAGTTTTCTTCTTCTTCATTGTTTCCATTTTTGTTGTAAATCCGTTTCTAAACACACACACACACACACACATGCACAAATTGTTGCTTACATGTCAGTCGGCACATCTTCGTCGTATCAACAAATGTCAAGAAGTGCGATTGTCATTTGTCGCCTCTGCTACACTATTTCCTCCAACACACACACACACACACACACGCACACACACAGTCCATACACCTACACACACGCACACACAACATATTTGTTTGGTTTGGTTTTTGTTTGCTTTGCGTGTTTTTTTGGGGTTTGCCGCATTTGAAATTCATTTTTAGATTTCAATTTATTTTCGGCGTAGTTTATGCCAATTTGGTTTTTGGGTGCGATTTCTTTTAATATTATGTATGCCATATTTAAATATACGTGTTGCATACGTACGCATGTGTGTGTGTGTGTGATTGTGTGTTGTGTGTGTTTGAGTTCTTCTACAAACGAATTTGTTTTGATACTCATTTTATTTATTTATTCATTTTTTTGTTGTTGTTTGTATAATAAAATCGAAATGCAAGTGCTTACGGCACTTTTTAAGCCATACTGTAAAGTGAACACCCCTGCTGAAAGTCATTCGCTCAGCTATATACTATATATCACATTATTAACCATCTGCAATTTACCTCTGAAGGCATATTAACTAAATTGACGGCGTTGTGTTTATTCGATATTCAAAAACACTGACATTTCCAGCACGCCCATAAAGAAATGTTTCTCGGTAAAGAAATGTTAATCTTTCGTATACCCTAAAAAGTTATCCAAAACGAGCAATGATTTTCTTTTCTTACAGTTTAATTTGGGCTTTGTAGAAATTTCCCCAAATCGATATTTATCGATAATTTACAAATTTGTTCAGTCAAACATCAAAAGATTCTAAAAACTAAATTTGAGCTCAAATATATTATGTGTCTTCATGGATAGACTAGCACTTCCAATTCCAGATTAATTACTTGATTTATTTATTTGGCATCGGTTGTACTTATAACCTGTCACTGGCTGGTGGTTACTCACTGACGTTTGTTATTTTTGTGGCTTACTACAATTATCTTAATTAAAAATCTCAAGTCAAAGTTGGCCAGACTCGCGTTCGGACAAAAACAACACGAGAGATTAGCTCATCTCAATTCTGTTGAATTAAATAAACAACGACAACGACGCATCGCTCAAATGGTCAACAAGCCGTGCTCTCGGTTCTAAGCAGGGCTTAAGCTCGCTATTGGCCAACAACAAAACAACAAACACAAAATACTACTAAAAGCCCTGCGAATCACATTATACACATTTAATTTATGAGCGTGAAAAATGTGAGAAATGTGATTCTAATAGGAAAACTCAGCTTGAATTTAGATAATGTTAATTAACTTTAAATTGAGTAAGTTTCGACAAACTTTGAATACTCCTTTTCCCTCTAGCTAGTTAGGGTGTACAGGATGTATATGTTCTTGTATAAGAAAAACATTTAAACATATTTTATATTTTTTTTTATGGCTAAAACAATGTTGATGTCATAGGTTCGTTAGCTGGCGCATATAAATAAAATGAATGTTTATGGCACGCACTCGATTTAAATCAAATGGCTAAAACAGCTGTGAGCTGTGCAGGCATTAAATCGAAGGAATTCCAATTTAATGCCAATTCAAGTCGCTCGCAGGGAGGTCTTCGAACTGTGCTAAACGCTTTTCGCTCAAATGTCAGTGGTGTAAAAAATGAATGAATGTTTTTGAAGTCCATTTTCTTTGCTAGAAAGTTGTAAAAGCTTGATTAAATCCTCTGCTCAATTCCTTTATCAAGCTTTCTTTACGAATATAGTGCGAATTATTAAGACCACATTAAGTACACACAAGTTTCGAAAATGCCTTCGAGTAAGCTTTAAACTACAATTACAGTAAATAATTGTTTGCACGTTCAATTGAGGCTGCAACAATGAATTCTTTGCTCTCGTTCTTTTGCCTTAACTACTCTACACTTTAAAAGCTTTCTATGTAGGCTTGCTCATATCATTTACAAGCTTCATCATATTATAATATGGCATCTCAAAGCTCTGCTCTGTCAGTTAAATTGCGCTTGAGAGCGACGCACAACGCACATAGCTAATCTCTCTCTCTCTGAGTTGAAACGGTGAACGGACGGATCAGTTTTGGTTTTTCTCTTTGACTCTCAGATGTTGAACTACTTTGGCTACCTGTTGCGCAAGCGCTGACCGCTCCAAACAACTTTTTTTGTATTTTGTTTTTCGGTTAAACGCCGCTAAACTCTGTTATTACACAAAAAGCGAAACCAAAGCGAACAAAAGATAAGCATCAAAAAGCAGCGACCACCTTTCAAAGAGAAGCAAACACAACTAACACAACAAGAACGTCGCACAGAATCTAGAATAATTATTATATGCTCTCACACACACCAGCACACACATTAGAGAGAGAGTAGCGGCATGTTGGGGCTTTAAGACTTTACCTAACGTTCTGCAAGCTTTTATGTGTGTGTGTGAGTAATGTAGGGGAAATATTAATGAGCATGTGTGAGGCAGAGGCTCTCAGCAGCAGCTTGTGTGTGTGTGTGTGTTTATAAAGTTGATTGCACTCGATTTTTAGATACAGCTTTTTCAAGGTCATCAACGAAAAAACGACAAGCAGCTAACCGAAAACAGCAAAAGCGCTCACTGCTTAGTCGCTGCTTCTAACAGAGAGCAAGATAGAGAGAGGGAGGGATAGGGAGAGGGAGAGGGCAGTAGCCGAAGCATTGGGCGCCCTTTGCTTGCCATTGCCCCGAAATTTGAGCCTCTCTTGTCTTTGGCTGCCATTGCCGCCTACAGTTTGCTGCTGCCAACGTCGCTGCTGCTGCTGCTGCCGCTCGCTTGACCGCGCTGCTCTCTGGTTCTCTGCTCTATTGTAGCTGCGTCTATTGCTTCGCGCGCTCATTGTGTGAGTGACGCGCGCATGAAAACTATGCGCCAAAGGCTTTGAATTGAACTTAAGGCAAAGTTCCTGCTTGCTGCTGACGTCGCTGCTGCCGTTGTCGTCAACGCTGCTGTTGAAAATTCACAAATAAATAAATCAAAACAAGATTTATGTCTGCTGCTGCTGCTGCTGCTGCCGCTGCCGCTGCCGCTGCTTATTCAAATCTGACAGTCAAAATAAAGCTATTCCCGAAAAAAAACCATCTCAAATCGCAGACAATGAGAGTCGGGCAGCCGCAGCATCTTTAGAAATTATTAGACAACTTTTTTTTTGTTATGCTGTTTTTTTTTCTTTTCCATTTTGTATTTTGGCGTTGTTTGCAGCTGTTGGAAATGAGCCGGTTTTTTTTTTTGGCTGCTGTGTGAAAAAACTCATACAACTATAGCAGCCAGAAAAGCATCATACAAAAAAAGGTGTTGGGTTTTTTTGTTTGCTTCTTTTAAGCTTTGTTCGGCAGCGTTACAAATTTGGGCGTTGCAGGACATCAGAGAAGCACAAAAAAAAAAAAAAAAAATGGTATAAGCTTATTTATTATCGCAGCACATTAAACTTCCATGGCAAACTAAATTTACATATTTATGATTTATGTCTGATTTTTTTTTTTTTTTTTGTCACAAAATGTATGTACAATACAATCAAAGATCTATTAATCAAATCTAGCTATAAATATTTACAATAAATATTCAAATTCAATGACAAAAAATGCAAATCATTTGATTCGAGTATTATTCTTAGTAGACTTTCCTTTCGAGTGTTTTTTATTAAAATTTCCATTAGTTTTCATTATATTTTTCTCTTATTTTATACACTCATAAATACTTATACATATTGTGTCTGACATCAGTTTTTCCTCGGGGGGCCAGCCAACATTCAAAATACATTTCTCATTCTTGCTACATAAACAACTTGTTGAAGCCCTCCGTTAAAAAGGCAATTTCAAGTGCTAACTGTCAAATTTACGTAGTCGTTGTTTATTGGCCAGCAAAATTTCTAAAGCAATCCAAGCTGAATTTACATAAAAGCCATATAAATAAAGTAAATGCAGATTGATATAGAGATAAATACACATACATATATATATATATATATATTACTACTTGACTTAAAGTTGTGTATGAGTAATTATGACAAAAATAAAATGAAAAACAAAAAAATTGGCAACAACTTGCTGACTGTTAAATGCTCTTGCATAATTCTGGCAGTTGCTCGATGTGAGATACTGATTAAAAATAATATACTCAAGATTTATATAATTTATAATTTTTGCTGTTAATTAGCAGTTGTTAACCAGACTTATTCATTAGCTGCTTCAACTTGTCATATATATCACATTGATAGAAATAGAAAATTTAAATTCTCTTTTGATGTATATTATATATTTATATAAATTGGTCTACAAATATACAAAATTCAACATATTAAATGTGTCAACAATCATTAATTTTCTATATAAAGATGCTCTGAAAATCGAAGCATATTAGTTATTATATCGATAATGTCACACTGAATAATATATTTAATGTTTTTTTTTTTGGCTTGGTTTGTGTCTGTGTTGAGAAATTAGAATATATATTTTTGGGGCTTACAACACTTAAATGAGATATTTACCAAAAATCCCAATAATTTCCCCAAAGAATTTGCTTTTTATGATGGATTGTGAACTTTATTGACAGGTCGCGCGCATAAATCATGCCAATGTTTTGAACAGTTAATTAGTGTGACTCATGCGGGAAAAGTGTTGGGTGTGTGGAGCAAGGGGTTGGGGTGGTGGGGGTGTGGTTAGTGTTTTTCTTTTGTATACATGATGAAGTGAAAATCTTGTTTGTGGCGGCTTGTTTACAACGCCAAACGCAATGCAAATCAGCTGAACTGCAAATGGGGCAGCAAATTCCATTGCTGCATATTTTATACGATCCAAACCAAACTCAATCGCTACTCGGACCGTTCCCAATTCAAATGCAATGCGATCCACACGCGGCGGCCTCTGCCTGCATAAGTGTCGATTGTCGATTCTCGATTGTTTTATGGAGGCACCCACACCCCACCCACCACCCCCCACCCACACTCAGCACCCCCGTCTCAATCACATTCTGAAGAGCTCTGCCAAAAATGGCCAGACCATCCAAAATCGAATCGCAATATAACAATAACTTCTACATAGCTGTATCATTTCTGATTGTTGTTGTTGTTCCTGTTGTTGTTGTTGTTGTTGTTGTTGCTGTTGTTATTGTTTTTGGCATATGGTAATACACGACAGCAAATATTTAAGTGCTCTACTCTATTTGTTTTCGCTTATGGCTAGACTCATTTCGTTGTGTATGCAAATTTATATTGTATGAAATCTATTGTGTGCACAAGAATTGCTAGTTTTGGCAACTCAGAAATATTTGATAGAGCTTAGCCAAATTAATATATATATATATAGTGCATAATGCATAATATATATATATAAAACATTTTACTATAATAATATTTTTCTACTTTAAAGTATGTGCTACAAAAAGAGCTCAATTTAACAAGAGAAAAAAAGCAACTTTTTAAGAAATGAAAATCTAAAATTAAATAATTTAAATGTTTAACGGTGGCTCATAAATATTTACAGTATATAATTTTTTGCTTGGCTTAATAAAATATTTCAAAAATATATATTTCGTAAAATATTAAAAAATAAATAATTTTCTTCATAAATTTTTACAAACTTAAATAATAAAAAATATGAAAAATTCATTTTTGGATATATAATTTTATATTTTACAAACTTAAAAGTTAAGTTAAGTTAAATATATTTTACAGAACTTTCACTACTTAAAATAATATCTATTTTTTAAAAAAATTTAACTTAATTTATTAAATTTTTATAAAATATTTAATTTTCTTGCATATTTCAACTAATTTTTGTATTTTTTTTGTTTTTGTAATTAAATTTGGTTTTGGTCACAAGTTGAAGTTCAACACTGATCAGAAGAGTACAGTAACAAGCCAGGTACTCTATATGTTATATATGTATATATAATATATGTATTGTATTACACTGAACTCGTCGTCTCTTAGCGTATTGCCATGACAACTTTTGTTCTATTATTGGACAACTCACATTCAACTCACTCAAATTCAATTAAATGTCTCGGCCAAGTTTGCATGTATGTATATGTTGTGTGTTGGCTCAACTACTTAGGCCAGGTGAAACGGGCTAATGAAAGATGTGGCTGGCTGAGAGAGGAAGATGGCTCGGGAAGATGGCTAAGCGCAATTAATTGCATACTTTGAGGCGTCGTAGCTTGTTCGTCTCACACGAAAAAATCAATGAATCACTGTCATTGGCCAAATTGTGCTGAGCTGCTCAGCTGCTCTGCTGCTGTGGCTGCTATTGACCAAGTCATGTGCAAAACTGATTTGTCTGCCAACAAAATCAAGGCGTAATAAAATCTTATGTATATATTTACCTATTTATTTATTTATCTATTTATTTATTTATCTATTTATTTATTTATCTATTTATTTATTTATCTATTTATTTATTTACCAATTTATTTATTTATCTATTTATTTATTTATCTATTTATTTATGCATACCTTTGCTGATTTGTCGCAAATTGCTCTGGAAAACGCATTGCAGTTGTGTAATTAAAATTAATGTTCAAAAAGTACTTTTTGCAAATTACAATTTCAAAATTCCATTACGAATTGGTTACACAGGAATAATTAAAAGAAAACTTAAAAAATAAATAAATAAAACTTAAAAAATTAAATTAAAATTGGTTGTATTTAAAATTGTTTATTTAGTTAAAAGTAAAAAGTAGAAAGTAGAAATTGCTTTTGAACTGAAAATCCTTAAAAAATGAGAATCATTTTATTCATTCTTATTTTTAAATTTATTTATAATTTTAATATTATTTAAAATTAAATTAAATTAAATTTTTTAAGTTTTTGTATTTTTTGTGTCGACTGACTTTTAGTTGATAATAAATAAATAAATAAATAAATAAATAAATTCAAAAATTGTACGGAAATAATCAAATATAATGATAATGATAATAATAATAATAATAATAAGTTGTATAAAAAAATCTACATTTATTTTGCATTTAAGTTCTGATATACAAATAAATGAATTGACTTTCTAATGTTGATATTTAAGCACTTTATAGTCAAGTATATATTTAGGCGTAGCAAGAATAGAGCAGAGTGAAATGAAATGTATTTTTAAACTTTTACTAAAACTGCTGGAAATGTAATTACTTTTTGTTTTTATTATTATTTTGTTGACATTGTAAATCAATTTTCCTTTGCACACAAATGTCATCATGGCTATTGGAGAAGTTCTGCGCTGCGCTGAACTCAGCCAAGCAGAAGAATTTCATCTGTAAAGCGATTTTTATTACATTCCGCACACTTTCGGCTCGAATAGCACAGAATTTGTCGCCAAGCACTTTTATCTGGGCGGAGACCGGCCCCGGCAACTTGGGCCCATAAAACTTAATTGGTTTGAAAACATATTCTTTGATTTTGCTGCTTGACTTTTACCTATGTATGTATAAAAAGTATATACATAAAAAATATTTTCATATGTTTTGCTTACGTTATTAGGGGTAACAAATGGATGGTGTCTTTATAAAGAAAACAGGAAACAGCCGGCGCATTGAATAATGGAAAATTATACGCATTTTCAGCATATTTTCTGTTGCTTTGTCTGTCACTCAATAAACACACTTGCGACGCTGTTTGATTTGATTAATTACTTAAATTTGACATAAACAGGTTTTGGCACAAATGAAGCAGAACTCTGATAAAATATGGCAATGCGCCTGCTGCCTCTCACTCTCCCTCTCTCTCTCTCTCGCTCTCTCTCTGTGCCACAGCTGGGCATCTATAGCCAGATTGTATTGTTGTGCCTCCCCTTTGTTGCGCTTAATGAATTGATTGACGACACGAAGAGGATAGCCTCAGGTTATTGTTGTTATTATTATCAGCTAAACACTTGCTACTCACCACTATTTGTAGCCAAACTGACTGACTGATTGACTGACTGAATGACTGACTGACTGCCTGACTGACGGATTGACTGTCTTTCTGTCATTCCAAACTGCTTCCGGGCATTGTCAGTTCATTTGCCATTTTCTTAAATATGCAGCTCATGTTTTTGAGCTCCACCAACTTGGAATTGAGTCGTCTCCGCAGCAAATCCTTCTCTTGGCTTTAACTGTGCTACCAATCTCCGTTTGTCATTCTACTCCTTCTCATTAATCTTATGTCATTTATTTCAAATTTTCATTTCTTCATCGCTTACCTTACTCAAGCATCAGGATTTTATTTAGCTGCACATTTTCAGTGTTTATTCTTAACTCTCTTTCTTGACTTTTCTCTTTCTCTTTTTCTATATTTATTTTATTACTTTTTGTATGTATATCCCAAATCATTGCTATAAATATCGCCACAACATATATATTTGATTATCTCGCCAGAAATTGTATATTTTATGATGTATTTTTTAGCAGTAAATATAAATTCGAAATTGAATTTGTTATTGATGCTTTCAGTATTATTATCTCATTAAATATCAAAGAGTATCTCGATAAATTGAAATGCGGGTTTTGATAGACCATCAAAGTATTAAGTATGCTTAAGAAAGGGTATTCAGTAACTGCATAAATAAATAAATTGCCTTTTTTTGTAATAATTCAAAGCAAACATTTTCCAGCACTCAAAATAAAGTTTTTCAAAGAAATAGAATTTTTTGATTTTAGTTAAGATATTTGCTCAATTTCTAAATATCTAAGAAATTAGTGACAACAACTTTGAATACTCTTTAAATTATTTTTTTAATTCAAATTACAAACACGTTTTATTTTTCTACTTTTTATACTTTCCGTTGTAATTATTTATTTTATTTTTTTATTTATTTTGCTTCAAATTTATACAAATGATTTGTAATTATGTTCAGAAATATATTTGATTATTATAATGCTAAACATATATATTCAGATACAGTAAATTATGTTGAACATCAAATATTCGATTAACGTTTTTTGATTTTTCTTAATTTATTTAATGTTATTTTTGTTTTTTGTTTTTGTTTTTTATTGACTAGCTAATTGTGCCTTGATTATTCGACTCGCATGCTAAGCGGCAGTTAGTCGTTTGGCATATGGCAAATAAATGTCTTTGTTTTGCTGTAATATACAAACCCGAATTTCATTTAAGCCAATTGTTTACATTGATTTATGTTTTGGATTGTTTCGTTTTTTGTGTTAACCCATTTTCAAGTTTTTGGAATTACCAAACATTTGTATTTACTCAACATTTAATGCTAAAAAATTCATTTGCGCAAGTACAAAATGTCTTTGTGGGGGTGTCTCGTAGAGCCCAAAAAACGGGTTCTCCGAGTGTGCCACTTATGAAACAGTTATCGAATCGAAAAGCCAAAGCAAATGCCAAATCTGTATACCCTTACCCAAGAAATTTGCTTGCATAAAGTACTCATTTATTTCCAGTGTAAGTGATCCAAACTCATCAGTTAGGCTTGTTATCGTTGGGTTTCTGTATAGAGTATTCTGGCGTCGGTTTGCATTGTGCAATTTAAAGTCGTCTGTTAACGTTGGCTTATCAGTCACAAAATTTAAACAGCTGCCGCGAACGCACTGCAAACAGTTAAATAAAAAAGCAACATTCAAATGTTACTTTTTTTTTTTTTTTTTTTTTTTGGTATTGTTTTTTACTTTATTCCTCAGTTGTTAAGCATATTCCAGACACGTAAACCCGAGCAGAGGTACCCGCTCCGCTCGCTCTGCTCATTTGGCTTGGCTTTGCTTTTGTTTTTGCTTTATTTGCTTACTTGTTGCAGCATTTTCTATGCGTCGCGTATCTAACCAAAATATTACCTCCATGTGCCAGCCAGCCAGCCCTGAGTGATATGCAAAACATGTGCCCCTATCTCAATCGCTTCTTTTCCATTTTCATTTCCATTTTCATGGCCCTTTTCATGGCATATGCCCGCAGCTTGATATCTACACATATATATATATATATATATATATATATATCTTTTATTGCTCTCTCTCTCTCGTACTCGCTGTTTTGTGCGCTTTGCGGAAATAAGTTGGTAGCTGATAAGTTGGCTTCCTTTGAAGCGCTGCTTGTGGATTAAGCCCCAGTCCACAGTCCACAGTCCACAATTGTTATGCGCCTCTGGTAAAAGCCAATAAAAACGATCGTGCAGTTGTCGTTTGAGCGTGTCTTGTGAAATTCTAATGACTTTTTAAGTACTTGAACTTTGGGTCTATCTCAAATGCTAGACTTGTATCCTGTTTAGAACAGAACGAAGCTAAAATCTGTCAAACTTGCAGCTTAACAAGCATATTTTTCTGAGTGTATAGATTTTGAAATAGATTTTCACAGTTTTTTAATTGCAAAAGTTAATTTGAACAATGAAAAATCTGTAAGATTTGAAGCTCTTTAAATCTATTTTTCTGATTATGATTTTTTATAATTAACAATACATAAATTTAAATATTCACATAAATAATTCATTTAATTTCAAACATAAACTTTTCATAAATCACAATCGAGTAACTTTCAAAAATTGTATCTCTCTTTTGGTCATTTTGTGATTTGTTTTTTTTTATTTATTTCTTTCTTGGCTTTTTCTCTTATTTTATTGGACAATTTGATAAACGACCATTGATTCAATCTTTGTTGATATAAAACTTTCCACCACAAATAAATTTGATGAGTTTATTTACTTGAAAACTTCAAATAGGCGACAAATTCGAGAAAAAAAAGCAAATACAAAGTTGAAAAAAATAATTTACGTGACATTTTTACCAATTTAATTTGAAATTTGAAAGAAAACAAAAAAAAAAACAATTTCTTATATAAATAATGCCAGCAAAACGGAAAAGACCTGTACCGTAAATTATGCGTAAATTATATTAAATATTGTTTTATATTCATTTGATTAATTCGCTTTAAAAGTTGAGTTACGCGACAGAAACTACAGAAATTGATGGAGAGGCAGAGGAGAGACCTTGCCACCAATAATTTATGAGCGTTCTCAAGGCATACCTGTGTACAATATTCTTAACTACAGTGGTTTCTCATTGAAGTGGTGCTTCCTTACAACTGATATAATAATAATAAAAATAAAAATAGCAGCAGATAAGAACAGTTGGCAGCGGTTTTATCAGCCACTTAAGTTGGGTCGTCATCTGTCGAAGTTTTTCCACATATATATTTGTGGCTCGATTTTCTATCTCTGCCAAATGGCGCACAAATTACACCGACAATTTATTACTACTGTTATGTATGCCCTGAAGCAGTTAGCTGGTAAGCTGAGCAGCGTTTTCCTTCACTTCTGTGTCTAAGAACAACTTGAAATGCTGAGCAAAACTTTTGCCTCATTTGTCACACAACTGCTTGAGCACCAGCTCGTAATGAGGTCAGTTTAAAATACATAAACTCATTTCTTTTGCAAAAACAACAGCAACAATAAAACAACAACAACAACAACAACAACAACAATAATAATATAACAACAAAAAACAGAACTGAAAAACGCAAAATGTTTTATTGTCGCGTACGCAAGAAAGCGTACAGCAATTTTTAGCGACGTGCTGTGCCCCAAATAAGGAATACAAAAAAAAAGCAAAAAAAAAAAAACGGAAAACAGAAAATAAAAAACACAAAGCAAAAACCACATTGAGACATCAATAATGCTAAGTAAATAAGCGAAATTGTACAACAACAACAACAACAGCAATGAAATGCTATCTCCGAAGGCAGCGCACTCAACGCACACGCTCCCAAATGTATCTCAAGTAACCATAAGTATCCATAAGTATATAGATATATATATATATAACAAATACGTATTTAGTGGATAACTTTGTAATGGCGATCTTTATCGTATAATACTTATAAATGGAGTAGTAAATTTGACAACCCATTTGACTTGATAAGATTGAATATTGGCTAGTTGATTGTGCCAAGAATGAGCAATTTATTTTGAATTACTTATTTTTACATTTATTTTTAGTTATACTACAAATCATTATAAAACTATTTTTATTATTATTTTTTTTTAAAGAATAATTTTAATCCCTCTTGTACGATTATCTTCAATACTTTATATGTGTAAAGTTTAGCAGTTGAGATTAAATATTAACTTGTCTTATCTTGGAAAAGGTTTGTGGCGTTGAACATATTTTTTGCAAGTTATTATTAAGCTTAAAGGCTAGTAACAAAATATAAAATAAAATATATATTAAAAATTTCTACTGTTTTTATGTTAGAATATTTATATTTGAAAGCATTTTTTAACTGCCCTTAATTCTCGCAGAAAATACGTTAACGGAAGTAGCTAAGTTAATATAAAATTGCTATTTGTTCATTTATAAACGTTTTGATAAGATTCGCTGTGCTTTACTATGAGATATGAATATTCAACATTGATGTTAGATGTTAATTGTGATTCAACAACGAACTTCAAGTTCAAATTGCAGTCAAGTCTTTTCCTTACAAAAACATTAATCAAAAACTTTTTGTGTTTTTTTTTGGTATCTCTTTATCGCTTAAAAAGTGATTTCAAATTTGTATTATGTGCTGGGTCAAATAAGCTGCGAGCAGTATATGTGTGTGTGTATGCACGTAGGTGAACTAAGCACACACATACACACACACAGAGACACTAAAGTTCAGAAGCTCAAAGCTCTCTACTAATACAAATGCAGCAGGCGTTGGCTGTTTAGTTTTGCTTTAAAGACTATTAGTTCCAGGTGACTGCTACTACATAACCAACAACTACTACTAAGATGGGTCCCATTCGTATGTATAGACCCGTATGGATCTGGATCTTTGTACGTTTTGTGGGTACTCGCAATTAACACGCCACTTCATCAAATGAAATTCACTAAAATTTCACAAAGCCATGTTAATTAAAAGCGCCGCTCGTAGCAGTAGCTGTAGCAGCAGCAGCAGCAGCAGCAAATCTCCATCCAACCATCCATCTATCTATTTCTATATCTATATCTATATAGCCAGCCTATCGCGCTCTCTTTCTTTCGCTGGGCGTCTGCTTTGTGAGCGTCTTTTGCCTTTTTGCGCTTGAGATATTTTCCACAAGTCTGGAAGTTGTTTGTTTTATTGTCGTCGCTCGTTGCTCGTCGCTCGTCGTCGCCTCAAATGTTGTTTGTGGTTTTATTTTTATCAGTGACTGTGGAAAAGAAAAAACTGCATTCAGGCATCGAGTGGCAGGCTAAACGTAAACAAAACGCATTTTGATAGTCGAAGCCAACATTTATTTGCCTCTCACTCACTCTACCTCTCTCTCTCACACACACACGCACGCTTCGTATTTATTTATTGCGTGTAAATTTCAGGAGTAAACAAATAACCGAAAAAAAAATACTTGCTGCTGCTGCTGCTGCTGATGCGCTTATTTGTATTTCCGTGAGTGGAGCGCATGACGAATTGACCAATTGTTTGATTGTCGCTTGAGTGAAATTTGTTGGAATGTGCATTTTTCAGTTCGGTTTTTGCCTTATCGTCTCGTCTCCTCTGCTCTGCCCTTTTTTGTTTGTTTGGGCTTACATAACGAGCAGACGCAACGCACACACATAACAAATTAGCAGGCTGATCAACAAAAAAAAAGAAGAAGAATAAAAACAACCGCTTAGAACCTGATCATTGAGCATAAGAGAGCACTGAGCATAATTGCTTTGCGAGCGCAGTCTCCACTACTCTCCACTATGTGTATTATGCTCAACGAAAGTTCCCGCATGCAAAATTCTCTCGCAACGCAGGCAGAGCAGCGTTCGCCGCTTTCTCGCCTGCGCTGAGTCAGCAACTTAAGCCAGTTATGCAATGGCAGCGGCGACGGCGACGCCGACGGCTCAGCCAGCTGCGAAGAGAGCGAAAGAAATTAGCGTTGTCTGTCTACCTGTGTGTCTGTTGCGCTCAAGATTCTGCACATTTTACCGTTAGCTTAATGGCTAAATTACCGTTTAGAAGCGCAAAAAAAAAGGTTGCTGTTGTTGCCATGCCTGTTTCTGTTTTCAGCGAAAATTCTCATGTCGCAACGTAATTATTGTGTTTCTCATATTTTGCAGACGTGCTTAGATTTTAATTAAATTGAAATTACACTCAATTGCGAACGCCTCGAGGCGAGTGTCAAAAGTTGCTGCTGCTGCTGGATTGGATTTTGTTGGGGATCAACTGAAGCATTTGCGATTTATGTGTGTACATATGTGTGTGTGTGCTGTGGCTGTCTGTGCCGCAGTAAATATTACGGTAAATCATAATTTAGATTTGTGTGTGTAAGTAAATAATTACACATGCAAGCTATTTGTTATTTTTAAGCTTTGCATTAAGCAAGAGTGTTGCCATACTTGTAAATAAAAATTAATTTATTCACAAGTCATCTTCACACGTTTTTAATTTATTCTTAAGAAAGTAACTTTTGTTTATACTTCAAAACAAATGACGATTTCTAATCTGAAAAGAAACAAGTTAAATAAATGAAATAAATACAAATATAGCTAACAATTAAAATTCGTTCGTTCTGAAATTCAAATCATTGAATAAATTAATAACTAGTTATAATTAATAATATAATATAATGAATACAAATATTAATAAATTTACAGTTTTAATCCCGACCTGATGATTTTGAAAACGACTTATTTATTATTAATTTGATCAATAATATCATTATTATTTTCAGTATTGAGTCGAAATCTTTGTTCATAAATTTATATCGATCTATTCCTTTACAATTTACCGTTGTCAACATGTTTATTACTTGTCAACTGGTAATCCCTTGCCACGCCCACCATTTCATAAGTGGGGGGAAAGCATCTTATGAGTTTATGTTGTGCTGCAGCAGGAAAACAATGCACTTGTTGTGCTTTCTTTTAATCAATCAAAAAAAGCAAGAAAAAAAAGTCAACGAAATTCAATTTACGCAGTGCTATAAAAATATGTGTGTGTATAAAATAAACACATGTCAGATATGAGATACATACTTATATATATATATTGTGTATATACTAGATGTATCCATGTACATATCTGCAAGGCAGACACAACTCAACAATTATACACAATGACAGGCAACAACAAAAACAACAAAGACAACAAATGCATTATTATTATCAGCAAAAATAAATGACAAAAGAATAACCAGATAGATAGAGAGAAAGAGAGAGAGACAGAGAGACAGAGAGAAAGACGGATTATGCTTCTGCTTTCGTGCCACGCGTACAGGAAATTATATAAAACATGTTTTTGCTGCTGGACGATTGGCGAAGGGAGGCGAAGGGTGCACAGCCAAAGGCAATAACAATGCGAGAGAAGCAAAAACACTGATACAAAAACAAAAACAATAAATGAAAAAAAAGCAATGCAGTTGCATTTCTTATGCGTGTGAGTGTGCGTGTGTATGTGTGTGTGTGTGTGTGTGTGTGTGTGTGTGTGTGTTGTTGTTGTTGTTTGTTTAAAAAGCAAAAACAATAAAGCATTCGCTCTCTTTCCCGCCACAGTGCAGCTCACAGTGCGAAAAAAATGTAAAAAGGCAACAAGAATGCAGCAGAATATAAAAAAAGCAGAAGATGAAAAACAAATGAATACAAAAAAAAAATGTGTTTGTGTGTGTGTGTGTGTGTTCTTTTGGGATGTGGCTGCATTGAGTATACGACACGTTGGCAACAAGGGAAAAAAGCACGCACACACACACACATATACAAAGCGAATGCGTTGTCTCACATGCGGATTATGCAGCTGATGAGTTTACGCGGGACAGAGCGAGACGGAGCGAGAGAGAGAGATAGAAAGAGAGCGGAGAGCAAGAGCAAAGAAGATAAGGCAAAGAAAAAGCCTCAACAGCAGCTTCTCTCAAGCTCAAAGCACACACATTGCTCACGGGGGTCAAATAGGGTTAACATTTGGAGAGTTTTTGGTATTGGATGTAGTAGTTATCTTTTGATGCACTCTTGAAGAACATTTATAGAATCACAGATAAAGAGCTTTAGTTCAAATGTCAGCTGTTAAGCGCATTATATTTTAAATAAGTTTAGTTTTATCTAATATAATAATATATAAGATCAAAACAGAAATTAAAATCTTTAGTTTAAGTCAACTCAATGAAACAAAATTAATCAACTAAAGTAAATTTAACGCATTTCATTTGAAAAAGTTACATAAAATACGAAATTTATTGAATTTGTGCTTATTTCATATTATATTTATTTAATGTGTACTAAAACGAATTAAAATTAAAGTTACAAATTTAATATTAAAAAATTATAAATAAATAATTTGATTAAAATTTAAAAGGAAATGAGAAAACACATAAACACTGCGAAAGAAAAGTCCTGAAAATGAATACTCATTCCAATTGCCGAAAATCGCTGCTATGAAACCAAAATCACATTAAAATTTGATGAAAAATCGTTCAGAAATCGTTTTTTTATTGGCTTTTGCTATTATCGGCTTCTTATCTGGCACATTTGTTTTACCTTTTCGCTTAAGTGAGTCATATGTACGAAAAATGGCTTGGCAACACTTGATTGCCAATGCAATATATGAAAATGTTGGCCACTATGCCTATTTTTAGCACCGATTTAGTACTAAGCCTTAACCGTTAACCCTTGCTTTGCCGAAAAGCAAGAAAAACTTGCACTTTGCCAGCGGCAACACTTAAATGCCCCCCAACCCAATGTCTTTGCCGCGGCAACCCCAGCACCACTCACCCCTCTCACCCCTAACCCCTAGATTCTAGATTCTCGTTGTTTTGCATATAGAGAGATTCACACTTGGCGCCTTTTACTCATTTCGCTTGGGCTGCTCTCTATTCTGATGGGGTTTATTTTTCTATTTTTCTATTTTTTTTTTTGTTTTTTTTTGGCTGGCCTAGGGACGAGGTGAGGTCGAAGGCGGCTCCGACCCTAAGTGTTTCTTGTAACTTGAGTCTTCAAGTGGCCAGCTGGCATTTGCTTTTGCCAGTTTTTCTTGTTTTCCCGGGGCAAAATGCTCCTCCGAGTATGCGTGTGTGTGTGTGGTGTGTGTGTGTGTGTGTCGAGTGTGGCAACTTGTGTCAAGCCGAACAACGTTTTGTGCGCTCAGCAAAATAAAATAATGCCATAAAACATATTACAAAGAATTGTAGAAAAATGCTAATAAAAATGTTCTCTTATTTTTCTGTCTTTGCAGTGTTTCATTTACGTTCCGTGGCGCGTTTGTGCTTGTGTATGTGTGTGTGTGTGTGTAGCACCAACAGTTAGACTTCAAATCAACGACTACATTAACAGCAGCAACAGCAACAACAACAGCAACAACAACAGCAACAACAACAGCAACAACAACAACAACAGCAACAGCAGCAACTACAACAACGGGCACATCTAACGCTGCAGCTAACAGATGAGCCCCAACAACAGATGTCAATTGCTGCAGCCGAAAATGCAGGGTAAGTGCTGGAAAAACTCGAGCACAAAGAACTTGAGTTCCGACGAGACAAAAGTAGCATTAAGCTGAATGAGTACTTCAAATATTACAATTCACCATTCAGTTAACATTTTTCCCGTTTATTTACTTTAATTCGTGAGCCAAAGCATTTAGCCAACTCTCAACACGCAAAACTTTTAAACAGCCGAGAATCAAACCTAAGCTTGGCTAAAAATCATTTCAAATATTTTAAGTAGTTTCATTTTCAAATAATTTCAAATATTTTAAGTAGTTTCATTTTATAATCAGTTCAAATATTTTAAGTAAAATCATTTTATAATAATTTCAAATATTTTAAGTAGTTTCATTTGTAAGCTATAAAAATGGGTAAATTAACTTTATATCTAATCATAAATATATAAAATATGTAAAAAATGTTGGGCATGCAAAGTTTCAATATTTATATTATATTATTTATATATTATTATATTATATTATGTATATTATATTTTTTACGACTGACTGAGTTGGAAATTTGATGTGATTTTTATATTCTGCACAGATTTTAATTAAAGCTGATTGAAAAATTGTAACTAAATCTAGTTTTCGTTATCATATTTAACTGTTATATATTATATAATATATTAAATATATGTATCTTTCATTTAGTTAAATATACTTTTTTTCATTATAAAATCAGTCAGCTAAAAAAACCAAATTGCATTTTTGCTGGAATTAATTTGTCACTAACCAAATCTGTACTTTTTGTAAGCCAACATTCATGGCTGAAAAGTGAGTTTTGCCAACGGCTGTTAACAATAATTTGAAATGACAATTGATTGTTAATAAAGAAAGCATTCGACTCGGACATAAATCGCTTAAAAAATGCTCAAATTTGGATTCTGCTAATTTAAGCATGCCCAAAATTCCGCTCGTCTGCGTCTGGCCGCTCGTTAAGATTCCTTCGCAAACTTGTCACATGTGATAAAAAATACACATATATATATGTATATATAAAAAAGAGCTACCTGAAACAGATGTGTGTGTGTGTGTGTGTGTGATGAGTTTAACTGGTCTAGACTAAACAAAAAAGTTAACTGCCTTTGCAGACTGGCACAAATAAATCGAGGGGCGCATGGGCGAGTCATTAGAAGCCCATTGAATATTGCCAAATCACGCACAGAAATCGGCAATTATTAATTGCACGTTCTGCACAAGATACAAACTACTTCAGATACAAATCTATCTACACAAGCGAGAGAGATAGAGAGAGAGAGAGGGAGAGTGTATTGAGAGATGCTCTCGCAATCTGCTCGCAAATATTTTTGCACATATTTCGGCCTTTGATTTATGGCTTCCAATTTGGTTGTTGCTGCTTCGCTTTTTTTGTGGCAATGCTTATTTCTTGCTTCTTGCTCTTCTCGCTTAACGACATCGTTGCGCCACTCATCATATCCTCAAGTTGGTTTTTGATATTTCGATTCTTTTGTTTTGGTCGCTTGCCTTTTGATTGAAATTGACTTTATGACTTTTTTATATTAGTTAAACTGTGCGACAAGTGGTAAGCTTGCCTTGCCACACATCATTTTACGATTTGATTTGCCCAAAATGCGTCTTGCTTTATGCATATTCTTATTTATTTTTTTTTATATACATATATTATATGTTTTATTAAAGATGCATCATCTGATGACAAATAATTAATAATAATTTCTACAAATTTTGTTAAATAAATTAAACAAAGTTGCTTTTCACTTGGACTGTGTCCATCTCAACTGGTTGTAGATTAATTCCCACTTTGCTCGAATTGCAAAAAAAAAATGTATTTTCAAGTTATAAAAGTCGGATATCGAAATTTAGGAGTAAGAATTTAAAGTTTGGTAAATAAAAACAAAACGCTTAAAACGAAATTTTCTCGAAAATGTATTTTGCAAGTTTTAATGCAGAATTAATATAATTAAGAAAAAACAATGACAAAAATAAAACGATTTTCTAATTATGTTCAAAGATCTTTTATATAATGATGTAATATATACTAATATGGTATATATAGCTATATATAGTTATATATAGTTATATATAGTTATATAGTTAGTTGCAAGTTTGATGTTTTCCGTTGCTAAGCTGATAAGTTTTTCTGCCCCTAATTTGAATTCTAATTTCTACGTTATGACACTAATCGTGTTATCGATTATATCGATTAACTTGTTATCGATGGTGTCGACTAACGTGTTATCGATTATATCGACTAACTTGTTATCGATTGTATTGAATAATTATTGTGGCTTGCAAATTTTGATTAACTTCATTCGTTATATCATATCCATTGAGCAGATTTTGCAAAAGAATTGTCAACATTTTGTTTCAAAAGGGTTAAGTATTGTGCCCAAGCAGGTACAGTTGCCTGCAATGGGTTAATATTCAGCATTATAGGATTTTTAATTAATATATGTGTGTATTTATCCCATTGTAAGGTCAAAATTTGGCATTGCATTTTAGCCAGTTTTGGGCAAGTTGTTTGGGCGGCAATTAGGCAACCGCCGCTTGTAAGCCGCAGCTTTTAAGTTAAATTAGTTGCGACAAGTTGGGGCACACACACACACAGAAAGATTTCTTTCAAAGCCCAAAAAGCCAAAGTTGTTCGCTTCAACTTTTAGTTTCTCAGTGGCAGTGCACAACAATTAAAAAACTTTTTTTTTTGTTGCTGCCCGATTTGACAACGAATTGTTGCAATAGCAAAAGCAATTAAATTGCTTTTTTGCTTTTCTGTTTTTTTTTTGCTTTTCTGCTTTTTTTTTTTGCTTTTTTGCTTTTGTTGTAGGCTCATTTTGAGACGAGCGCAATTAAAATGAGAAACTTTATTTTCATTTTGTTGTCGCTGTTTTTCACTGCTGCAGCAGCAAGCACGGCGATTGACAAAAGTGAAAGCGAGCAAAACATTCAAATACATTAATAAATTGCTTAGCTACTAAATAAAAACATTATATATTTTTTTTCATTTTGAATATTATTGCTGAATACTGAGAAACGTCTGTTATTACGTGTATGCAAATACAAAGCCCAAAAAAAAAGAGAAGAAGAAGAGCAACAAAAAAAGAGGCAAAAAAAAGTATGTTTTCTAAGCCGCCGCACAAAGCTGCTGGTTTGTCTGCAACTGATGAGTAATTTACGTGTATTTTTCTATGCCAACTTTTTAGGCTTTGCTTGTTATGTTTTCTCTCTCTCTCACTCTCTCTCTCTCTCTCTCTCGCGCGCGCTTTGGCTGGCGCTGAAATAGTTTCAGTTTCAGTTTGAGTTTTTCAACTTGCCCTGAAATATGAAACAACTTTATTTCATTGTCAGTGGGTCTGTGGTTTGGAAAAACCGGCTGTGGCCAGGCCAAGCCGGGCCCCGAAAAAGCATTGCTAGAAGAAGAAAACCAAAAAAAAAATGAAAAAAAAACATTGGTAACGAAACGAAACCAAAACGAAAGTGAAAGTAGGCCAAACTCATCAGCGTGGCCGAGAGTCTCTGATATGAGGCTTCACTGTAGGCCTAAATCCAAAAACGTTTGCACTCGTAACTCTATCTCAAATGCTGTCCCACTCTAACACTTACCTCTCTCTCCCTCTCTCTCTCTCTCTCTATCTGATTGAGGCGTCTTTGGTTTATTTCACTTTCGTTTTGCTGTTGCCGCATCAAAGAAAAGTGAAAATGATGCAGTGAAAATCTTGCGTTGATTCAGTCATTAAATTTTGTGGCCCGCCTGCACCGGGAAAGTGGCATCAAATTCGAATGTGTGCAATCTAAATTGAGCGAATCACAGTTATTTATATTTACATAACTCGGCCTTTATTTATTGTTATTTGTATTAATGTGTTCTGTTTTCCTCTCTTCTCTTCTCTTCTCTCTTTTGCTTATGCAAATGACAGTAAACATGCAACAGCTGTACGTATGTATTCATTAGTGGCATAGGAAAACACACACAATGGGGCAGCAACTGCGCTGCCTCTGACCAGGCCAAGTGTCTCTGGGCCAGCTGTAATCAAAAGTGACTTAAATAAGCCAAATTCAGGGAATAATTGTTAGGCAGCTAACCAAAATAGATAAAGACAGTCGCAGAAGGTAGATTATAAAGTGGATTATAACAGAAAAGACGGAAAATAAGGAAAATTAATTTCCCAGAGAAACATGTAATCCACTTTGGAAACAAACTTACACAGATTTTGGCACTCATTCAAGACTAGGGTTGGATTTGAAGAGCTGCTCGCGCAGCAGCGATAAATCTAACAAACCAACAAGAATAATAATAATAATAATGATAATAATATTAATAATAATAATAATAATAATAATAATAATAATAATAATAATAATAATAATAATAATGATAATAATAATAGTCTTAATAAATATATAATAAAGTATTAATAATAATCTATACATAAAAATCAGCCCAGTTTACACCTCGTACACTTTTATCAGCTTAAAGTCAGTTGGCCATAATTCATTTAGTTTCTTCGAGCTAAATATGATGAGTATCGAGAGTATGCCTTTGGCTAACAACATGATTTTCATTAAATTCTACTATAAAGATTAAACTTTTAACACTTTGTTTTAGCCATAACCAGGAATAATTATTTCTTGCGGAGCAAGAAAGGGAAACCGGAAAAAGCACTTGTCAGAAATAAATTAGGCATTTTAACAGACTTATCTCAATTGGCCTAAGTTTCGAGGCAATATCAGGAAAATAGTGATCAATTTATATATATAATATACATATAATACATATATCATTTATATGTAATATATAATAACAAATAATTAAAGCTGAACTAACTGAAAATTGATTGAAATTGATTAAAGACAAAAGGCTTCAAATGTTTCTTGTTTGTTGTTTGGTTTCATCTTTTTTTATAATTTATTTATGTACCACAAAAAGTGCTTGTTCTATTTTTTATTTTTATTATTTATTATTATTTTATTTTTATTATTTTATTAGACTTTAATAAAGTTGGAATACCTTCGGGAGGTAGAGATTCGCAGCATCAGCTGTGCTCACCAAATACTCAAAAGTCCACAAGAAACAATTATTAAAAAATGCATTTTTTGTATTTTACTCATCAAAATTAGTTATTGTTTTTTTTTTTTAAGAGAAATCGAAATTTATTCAATTTGCTCATCAGCTGCTCTCAAATTACGAGTGGAAAGTCGATATTTATTTATATTTTTGAACTGGTTGACAGCAAAAACTATTTTTATGCGGCGCATATAATTTATTTCTAAATAGTTATGTTTATATTTATGAGGTATCAAATTTATCGCCCATCAACCGTTACAACTGCGCCACGCCCTTTGTGCAGGGTATTTAAAAAAAACAAAAAAAAAAATCATCTATTATTTTGCGCAGCAAAAAACACATATTTTCCATTTGGCAGCAGCATCGTCGCCAATTTCATATAATTTCTAAAGCAACAACAACAACAACAACAACAACAACAATATACAACAAACAACGCCCACAAAAGCTTAACAACAAAACCAAATCAGTTTTCCAGAAAGAGCGAAGAAGAAGAAGCAGAGAAAAACATATATAAGCCGCTTACATAAGAATCAATGATGAATATGGCTTGACATTTATTTATTTTTTATTGTTTTTTCTTATTTATGTTTTTGTTGTTGTTTTTTTTCGCTTTGTTATTGCTCAAGTTGAATTTAAAGTGCGCCCTAATTGGCGTTGGGGCGTGGTCAAGCCGAGGGCGGTCGCATCAATCAAATGCTGTAAACAGATTTGTTTTCATAATGAATCCAACTGTATCTTTCAGCTGTATCTTTCTCTATGCCCATTTGTATCTGTATCTGTGTAGCCTGCTTTTAAGCGTCTGTTGCTGCTCCTTTTTTTTATTTAATTTTTTTTGTTTTTTTTTTTGGACTGCGTTGAAATTTTCAAAGTGCCGTCTCACTGACGCCCACAACGCATGGAAAACTTTTCTTTTTTATGACGCTCCACTCTGTTATATTGTCGTCCCTAATGCACAAGCACTGTATTTGGCGCAACACAACAAAAAAAACAATAAAAACAACAAAAAAATGGAGTAGAAAAATAAATTGAATGCATTTTATTTGTATCCTTATCAGACGCATTGCTCCACACGACTTTGGTTGACCATTAAGCTGCTGCTCGTTTTCTTCTTCTTCTTCATCATCGGTTTTTGCTGCCAAACCCCCCGCCCGCAACAATTTGTTAGCAGACAGCGCAATTGCAGTTTGGCGTTTCTTTGGCACCGCTGGCTATTTTCCCGGCTAAAGAAAATCATGTTCAGTTCTCTGTGATAAAATTACAAACTTATTCTTTTCCCCTTCTCTGTGTGTGTGTGTGTGTGTATTCATTGCAAATTGCTTGCTTTTGTGGTTCAGCTGGTAGCCATTTCATTATTTTATTTATATACGATTTTGCAACTATACTTAAATTAGTCTCGTTTAATACAAATATTGTTTACAAAATAAGAAAACATTTTTTTTAAAAGAGTAATATGTGTTGAGCAAAGCAGGCAGCTTTTGTCCTTGATGAATAGTAGTAATATGTCTTGTGCATGGCAGGCAGCTTTTGCCCGGCTGCCTGTCAGCCTAAGGCGCTCAAAGAACGAACACCAAACAATATGTTTGCCTTTATATACATATATATATACATATGTATTTATATATCGCGCCTACATCTTTGCAAATACATGCACACCTTGACAAGTCAATCAGTTGCTGGCACAACAACAGCAATCTGATTAAATATGGAAGCCTGCGAACCTGTTGTTTATCACAAACAAAATGTGATATTTGATCCCTCAAAGTCATTATAATTATTGCGCAAATACCCTTGATCCAAGCAAAATGCTAAGGTTTAGGCATATTAACGTTGCATATCAAATGTTAAATTATCGATAGAAATCGATAGACAATATTAGTCGCTATTTATCGTACAGTGGAAGCAGTGCTTGCAAGTTCCTGCAACGAGGGTATCTGCTAGTCGAGCAGCCCCTCATGCCCGTTCATAATCTGTGCCCGTTAACAAATCATCGACATTTGTAATGTGAACCCGGCCAGCTGATAAACCCGCAGACATTGACCAGACGCGAGACGAACCAACACAGGACGACTTCTAATTACCCGCTCCAAAGTTTGAGGCCACTTTTGGTAGCTCTGGTCTCTGGGCTCTTTTCAATAATCTTACGTAAAGGCCAACCACATTTGGCCGTCTTCCCACATTCATTAGGCCAACGCGTACCAGCCATTAACTATTAGCAATTGGCCTATTTATACGGGAGGCGTCTTTTTCGCATTCATTATGAATATTCGTGTCCAAATTTGCTGTTTGCCGCTCGCCGTTTGTCTTTAGAATTTGTGTGTTCGGACGGACGGACATACAGTCCAAGTATTAACTATTTACGTTAATTGAATAATGGACGGTTGACACAACCCCATTTCCCATTTATGACATTATGACAATATACCTTACACCCGATTCATACATATTTTAGCAGGCAGTTCATTGAACTACTATCGCAACTACTTTGAAATCATTTCTGAATGTTTGAATACAGTTTGAAATATTGGAAAATGGAAAATGCATATTTTACAAAAATCTAGTTTGATCTAGTTTGATGCAGGTTAAAGTATTTTTTAGTTAATTACCAAGTGAAAACCAGTCAATTCGGCTTGGTCTATTTTAATACATATAATTAACATGCGGCAGCTGTTGATAAAACTGTTTAAACTGACATGAAAAGGCCACTCTGGGTTAGGTTAGGTTCGGTTATTGTTGCCCATTTAAGCCAAGTCAATTAGGTCTACTAATTGCATCTATTTATAATAAATATCGACTGCACAGCTTGAGATAATTGAGGCAGACTCAATCAGAAAATTATAAATATATAATATACAAAAAAAAAATCAGATCCGTTTATATTTTGAATAATCTTTTTCAATTTTAAAACTTAAATATTGGCTAAATGAAAACCAATTAAATCTTAGCAGTATTCAAAAGTATTTTTCAATGTGAATAATAAATCATGTACAGGGCATGCTCAAGTCTAGCACTCTCAACAACTAGTTCACTTTTACCATTCATTTCTATCAAATGAAGATTTTCAGCTTGTCAGATTCTTGAGACAACACCCTCAGCATTTTCCGGTCGTAATAAGTAATAATAATGGTTCTGCATTCCTTCATTCCTCCCAATTTCAAGGTCTTTTGTAGCTCGTTTTGCAATTTTTGTTGCTTTGCTCTTTTGATTCATTCATTACTGGCTCAAGAGTTGCCTAATTACACCATCAACATCATCTTTTGCTTGTTTTTGGCTGGCAGTCATTACTTCGAGTACTCAGCGCTGCCTGCTAACTTGGCTACCTCAATAACAAGACTTCACCTTCAACGCACATTTTAGCAAATCAAGTTTAAAATCAAAAGCACAAAAAGCGCTGCTCGACTAGCAGCTACCCTCTGCTCAAACATCAAAAAATAATACATAAAATGTTGTACAAAAAAAAAATCATTTTAATTAAATTAAAATAAAAAATAAAAATTATTTCTGCTTTTTGCTACAGGGTATACAAATTAGCCAATGAAAATCTTTGTTGGCTTGATTCCTTTTGATTTTTTGGTGTTTATTTTATTTTTTTCTGTGTATTTTTGTGAATTTTAGTTTTGGTTTTTGTAGCCGCTGTCTCGCTTCTATGCGCCGCATAGTTTTTGCTACGTTTGATGTCTATAAATGTTGGTTAAGGTTGGTTTAACTTTGAAATCAAGTTTAGACACATAGCACACAGAGCATGGGTCTAACTTTAGTAGTGGCTATTAAGTTGTATATACAGTGAATAGTCGGGTTGCTTGGCTAGTCGCCTTTTCAGGTTGCCCTGACTAGATTTAGATTGGCTTGCCGTAATTTAATGCCTTTGTCTTTATGCTTTGTATCCGCAAGTACGCCGTGTTTTATGGCCAAGTTTGTTGCTAGTTTTTTTGCTGTTTTTTTTTTATGTTTTTGCTCTTCTCATATTCCGTATCATTGCTGGGCATTAGATACGGTCTGATTATCTGATAAATTTATAGATATGTGACGCTATTAAAATAATGCCAAATTATGCTCAACTGCAGCGCATTGCATTTAACTCTGCGTGTCTAATTTTTCCACTTTTCTGTTGTTGTCAGTTGACACAGAATATTCATTTTTTCATTTTACATATTATACAGTTTGAATTTGTATAAATATAGCCAGATTCGTAGAGTTAAGCATATTATATATATAAATTTGATAAATTTTGATTTTATTTTTTTTTAAATTCAGAAAATAAAATGAATAAAAACGAAAATACATTTTGAAATACTATTTAAAGTAAGTAAAAACTATTTTTTGCAAACGCTGAAATTCCTTAATTTTTTAAATGACAGAAAAAATGCTTATTTTGAAACAAATGAAAACTAAACTATTTTTTTGATTTATTTATTTATTCATTTATTTATTTAAGGTCAACTAAAGTCAGTCGACAGAAAATTAAAAAAATGGAATTGAATTAAATTTAAAATAAAATTAAAAATGATATATATATAGAAATCAAAAAATAAGAAATGCTTTTTCCATAAATCAATATTCCACTTTCTTCGCTTGGATATTTTTTTTTAAATATATTCGCTTTTTTTATTTATGTAAGTATTTTGCTCATTCAACTCTCTTTGCGACTTGGCTTGGATATTTATTTTTTAAATGTATATTTTATTTAATTTATTTTTTATTTTATAATTTTTCCTTGATGTAAGTATTTTTGCTGAGTCAACTGCTAACGGCAATAAATAAATATGATGTGTGGCGTTTTAGTGCACTGCAAATATAATCAATGACTGCTTGGCAGATTGGCAGTCTGTCGCTCTGTCTGTCTGTCGCTCTGTCGCTCTGCTGGGATGTTGGTCATTGTGCAAACTTTGTTTAATGGCGTATTACTCATTTATTGCCTTGCAGTTTGAAACAATGAGTGGACAGAGCAGAGCAGCGCAGAGTAGAGCTGAGCAGCGCAGCGCAGAGCAGCGCAGCGCAGAGAGCCGTAGGATTCAGCATGCCGTATAAAATTGCGCTGCTTCTTCTTGTTCTTCTTCTTCTTCGCTGTGAGTAATAATGCCAAAGGCAAATCGCATTGCCTTTTTGCCAGCCAAGCGACAACCGGCAATAAAAAATAAATATAAAAAAAAATAACAAAAAATCATATAAAGAAAAGAAATAATAATAATTTTCGCCTTGGGGTAGGTCATGCCTGCCACTGCCACTGCTACTGCTGCTGCTGCTGCTGCACATTCTTTACAGCACTCGAGTTGTGTGCGTTTTTCTTTCTCCCTCCTTTGTCTGGCTCTGTTTCCATGCGTAATAAAAGCTAAGAGATATCTGGCACAATGATACATGCCAGTTATACACAACACACACACACACACACATGTGCATATTGTGCACACTTTGTATATAGTTTTTGTTGTGCGTGCGTGTGTGTGTGTGTGTGTCTGGCCCATCAACTCATCTGTCGCTTCGTTTTATGTCTCGTCAGCGCCGTCTACAGACTTTTCGGTATGCATCAGCCTCAGTCCCAGCTTCAGCTTCAGCTTCCAATTGAGGTCTGGAGTGGATGGATGGATGGATGGATGGATGGATGGTTGGATGGATGGCTGATTGCCTTCAATAGCGTCCAGAGCACATTTCATTTTCATTTGCGACGAATGTCTGACGCAGAAATTGTGCAGCAAATCCATTTATAATTAGTTTATGTTTTTCTAACTTTCACCTATTTAAATGTCCTTCGTTTTAATTATGCAAAATCAATTCCTTTAATTAACAATAACTTTAAATATTTTGCAGTCAGCATATCATTTTTTGCCGCCTCTCATCTTGACGTGTTTCAATTTCACATTCTGGCCAGTTTTCAATTTCGTTTTTCATTGTCGCCGCGATGTGACCGATTAGATGCATTTGAACTCATTGAATCACTTATCGAATTGTCTCAATTGACAGCGTTGCCTATTGAACTGGAACTTGCCCATTGACAGGCGTTGGCAAAACAAAATAAAATATAAAAAAAAACCAATTAAAAAAAAACCAATTAAAAAAAAAACCAATTAAAAAAAAAACATCAGCTTAAAACTTGCACAAAAATTTAGATTTTTAGCATTAAATATGTTCAAAAATCAATTAAACTTAAAAAAAAAAAACAATTTCAGAACTTAGGACAACCTTGCTGCATAAAACCACAAGTCGTCGATCCATCGATCGTTGGTCAATGGCATCAAAAGCAAAACCAAAACCAAACCAAGCGATCAAAACTCAAATGACTCACATTATTTGCTGAGGTCATTGTGTAATTAAATTAAACAAAAGGCTTACAAATTGATTGCATTTATTATTAATTCAAAATCATAACAACTAAACCAAGAACCTTAACACTATCAAATTATTATTATTATTCTTATTTGCTCGCCATTTATATTAATTGCTGCGATTTCCGCACATCAGAAAAAAAACAACAACTTTGACCATGATTTTTACAACTTTTTTTTTCATTTGATTTTAAGTCGTTTTTTTTTTATTTTTAAGTTGTTTTTTTTTATTTTTAAGAGCTGTGACTCATTAAAGTAGGCGCATTATTTATTGGCCATGCACTGAGTGCTGGGCTTCTGGCTAATGCAGTTCTGAGCACTCTCTTCTATATATAAAACTATATATATATATATATAATTAAAAGTAACTTTGCCAATAAAACTTTTTACAAACCGAAAGCTGTTTTTTATGGAGTGTGTCTGGGGTCTTAACGAACACAGCTTGAGAATTACTTGTGTGGCTGCGCAGCTACCTTGGAGAATTATAATTTAAAAAAAGAATTATAATAATAATTATAAAAAATATAACAAAACTAAATATAAAAAAAAATTAGTTGCGTAAAATATAAAAAAAATTAAGTAAGTTAAATATACATTTGCGAAAAAATAACAACTAAAAATAAATCAAAAAATTAATAAGTTGCGTAAAATATAAAAAAGAATAAGTAAATTAAATATACAGTTAAAAAATAAATAACAAATGAATAAGTTGCGTTAAATATATAAAAATTAAGTATATTATAGAAATAAACAAAAATTAATAAGTTGCGTAAAATATAAAAAAAATAAATAAATTAAATATACAGTTAAAAAAAAGTAAAAAAAAAATGAATAAGTTGTGTAAAATATAAAAAATTAAGTAAATTAAATATACAGTTAAAAAAAAAATAAATAAATAATGAATAAGTTGAGTTAATTAGACCCAATTTCGTTGTTAGTTTTGGGCGTGGCAAGCATTGCCAAATTGCTGGCCATTGTTCATCTTGTTCTTCTTCTTCTTCTTGTTCTTGTGGAAGAGCATATGTGCGCTCTTTTGTTGCAGTTGCATTCAGCTGCATTCAGTGCAACTGCACAACTTTTATACATTTATTTGCTGCTCTTCGCTGTGTGTGCGCGCGCGTGTGTGTGTGTGTGTGTGTGTTGGTTAGCTTTTCATTTTCACTGCACTGTTTGCAGCTGTTTTGTGTCTTTCACTTGTGCGAAAATTTAATGAAAATGCTTCGCTGTTTCCCTCCGTCCGTCCATTATGTCCATCCGCTTCTGCTTCTGCTTCTGCTTCTGCTTTTTCTTTTGGGGCGTGGGCGTTGCTTGTTTTTATTGCAATTAAGCATGCAATTTGGGGCCAGCCATAATGCAAAGGTGCAGTCCTACTTATGTGTAATCAACAGATAGCATATATATATATATATATATATATATATATATCTAGAGCCAGCTTATGTGCTGCTACAAATATGTATCCGTCAGATACTCACATGCACAATTATCCAGACAGCTGCATGAGTCAGTTATTTGACTTTCTTTGTGTTGCCTCAAACTCTATATGTATGCTCAAAGTGTCAGATCAGCCATATATATATTTATATATATAAACCACAATTGAGTCGCGTATCGAGCATGAAACTTATTTTATTTTTATATTAAAAAATTTTAAGACTTAAGTAAATTATTTTTTATTTATTTTTTGTCTATTTTTTTATTATTTTAAATAAATTACTTTTTCAAATATTTTAATCTGTTTATTAAACTATTGATTAAACAAATGCTTAATTTAAAACAATATTTTATATTTACTTTAAATCCGTTTATCAAAAATAAATATATATATATTTTTATTTTATTTATTATTTTTATATTTATTTATTTTGTTATATATCTTTTTACAATAATAAAAATATTTCTTCTTTTAAATTTTTCAAAACTTTAAATATAATATTAAATTTATTTTAATTTAACTTTTTACCCAGAATATTTTGTGTTGCAACTGATTTTAGTTGACATTAAATTAATTAATTAATAAATTAATAAATAAATAAAATAAATAATGACAAAAAAGCGTTAAATAAATTGCCAAACTTGTTGGCCAACTTGGAGCAAAGCGTTTCTTTGCTTGCATCATTTTTGATGAAATGATTTATGATTCTATTGGAAAGATTACGCCAGACGCCAAATGCTGCTGCTGTTGCAGCTGCCTCTGCTGCTGCTGCTGCTGCTGCTGCTGCTGCTGCTGCTGCTGCCTGCCTGATGACGACAACAGCTGCAATTTAGAAATTAAATTTGCCATGCAACATTAAATGCAGTAAAACAAATGAAACTAAAAGGAGTGAAACAAGTGAAACAACACGCTGTGATTCACAAGAGAACTGCAGACACCAAACCCACACTTCCACCCCTCCCCCATTCCCGTTCCCCTTGCGTACCACATCCTCCTCCTCCTACTCTACTCTGCTGATGAGTTCGCGGAAGAACTGAGAGGAGGAGGACTCCTGTGCTCGAGTCTCCATGACGCGACACATGTCGCACTAGTTGTGCTTTTGCTTCTGTTTTGTTTTTTTTTGTTGTGTTTGTTTGCTGCTAATATCCGGCAGATACTTTTTGCCCTCGCTAGTAACTCATTATCTGGCGCAAAGTATCTGTATGTGGCAAGTGCTGTCGTTGCAGACCCGCCTGCATCGGCATCTGTAAAATGCGAGCCGAATTCGAGATGTGTTTTCGGTTGATCATCTGTGTTTTATTCGGTTTTTTTTTTAAGTGCAATAAACTGTAAAGCAAAGTCATTAACCTCGATTTTTAAATATTATGCAATTACTAGATTTTTCTTATAATATTATTAAATATTTAAATTATTAAATATCCATATAAATATAGTAGAGTTTAAGCTACGAATAAATTATTAAATTAAAAATTAATTATTAAGAATTTGTTATAAATTAAAGTGTTGTATTTGCACAGTATAATTTACTTAAGTGTATTTTTATGCACAGAAAAAAATCAAAGCAATAAAATCAATAAATAATACCACAAGATTCAGATATTTTTAAGCATGCGTCAAATTGTTGCTCATTAGCATCAAAATTGGCGAAAGGCTCAAGAATATAGCAAAAGTATAGCAAAATGTATAAATAAACCTATTAGTTGATGAAAGACAGTTGATTAATAAATAAATAAATTATAACTCAATTTAAATTCGCGAATATTTTTATAAAAATATTTATAAATATTTATGTTAATTTATTTTATGGTTATTTGCAGCTTTATATAGTATACTTTTAAGATAGATCTGCTTTAGTTTTGGTTCTTGAATGGAGCGAAATGCGCTTGTTTTATTATTTATTTATTAAATATGTTAAATTAAGTATTTGTTTATTGTAAGTAAACTAATGCTATAAATAATTATAATTCATTAATAATAATATAAATAATAACTTCAATTGTAATTCGAGAACATTGCAAATATTTTAGCAGAAAATCAAGCAGATTGGAAACAATTTCCAACTCAAAGAAAGCGCATTAATTATTATTAATTATTAATTGTTAATTATTAATAATGATATCAGATTTGATTAAACCAACTTAATGAAAATCAATTCGATTTTTTATTTAAATTATTTATTTATTTATTTAAATTATTTATTTATTTATTTATTTATTTAATTAATTAATGTCAACTTAAGTCTGTAGCCACAAAAAATACACACAGTAAAACGTGAAATTAAATTAAATTTAAAAATGAAAAATGTAAAAAGAAGAAATATTTTTCAAATTTCAGAATTTTCTTTAAAATTGTGTCATTCTTCAGTCACAGGATTAATCGCTGAATGGAGCCGTAATCTGGGCTGGCCGCTTTCAAAATGCAATATTGGCCAATTGATTGCAGCAATATTAACTGTGAACTACGCATAAACCGTTTGCTTATCTAAGACACCGTTGCAAAATCACTTTTTTATTACGACGCATTTTCATATTCTCAACTCACAACCTGTTTATGATGCCATATCGAAATTCCTTTGTTTTTGTTGTCTGTCGTCTGTTGTCTGTTGTTTCCCTTGTCTTGTTCAGCCAAAGACCAGTAGAAATTACCATTTAATATCTGACCATATACTATATATATACATATATATATATATATATATATATATATATACCTTAATACATACATATGCATATACTAATTACGTTAGCGATTCCGCGAAACTTTCCTGCAAAACTTCGTATATGCCAGACAGACAGTTTCTGGGGTGTGTTCATATTCGAATAATTACGGGACTTGAAACTACCTTTAAAATGTGTGCCTCACAGACGTGACTGAGACGAAGGGGGCGTGGCGGAGAGGGGGGTGTTATTGCTAAATAAACTAGCAAATCAAATGGAAAGCGGCGTGTAAATCTGTCGCATTAGCAAAACATCATGTTTCACTAGAAATGGCACGCTCTGTAAAATATGCTAACTAGAAGGCTGCCTGCCTCATCCCCCTGCTCATCCAGTTGTTGTTGTTGTTGTTGTTGTTGACTGACGCGCCGAGGGGTTTGGTGTTGTAGGTGGATGGGGGGAGTGGTGGTTAGTGGCAATGCAGCGAAGGCGATCTCATGGCAACATCGAGAGACAAACAAGTGTTGCAAGTACGAAGCCAAAGCAAGGACATCATCAAATTGACACTGCTCCATTGCCCACGCCATTCGCACAGTGGTGCAACACACTCCAAATATGCATTGAAAAACAAAATATTAAAAAGTAAACGTTTCGAATGTGAATTAAGTTTTCTTTTTAAATATTAATAATAATAAAATAATAATAAATATTATGTTAGCTGTTTAAATTATATTAATAATTCTAATAAATTATATTAATAAATTTATGCAAATCTTTTGTAAATTTATTGAATTAAGTTTATCAAGTATAAAATAATTTTAAGATTATTAAATATCACATTTTTCAGGCAATTATTATTATTATAATATAAAATTAAACCGTTTTTAAGTTTAACATATTTTAATGCATTTTTTTCTTCAGTTTAATAAGTATTAAAAACAAATATTAAATCGATTACTTTTTGGCAGCATTTTCGCCCACTGTGCAGTGGACACTTGTAGACTTTGTTATGGTCGTTATTGTTGTTTGTCGTTGTTGTCGCCGCTGTTGTTGTTGTTGTTGTTGTTGTCGCCGCTGTTGTTGTTGTTGTTGTTGTGTATTGCTTTGGTACACAACATGTTGAGCCCGAACCTTAATTTATGCCACTCGCTGTCGCCAGTGTCGCCACTCCACCCACTCCCTCCCCCTTTCAGGCGTGCTTGTCTGTGTGTGCAAGAGGATTTTTTGGGTCTCACCTTTTGCCTTGTGCAGTTGTTGACAGGCTGCTGTTCCACTTGTTGTTTGCCATTTTGCTTTATTGTCACTTTATTTTTCTTTGCATATTTATTTATATATATATAAATAGATTTTTATATATATATATATATTTTTTTTATGGCAATTTTCCACTCTTCCTCGCATTATTTCCATTAGGTTTTTTATGCAGTGTCGCTCTTTATGATCATTTTCTATGGCTTATTGTGTTTGATTACACGTGCTGAGCAGCGAGACCAAAGCATCAACACTCGCACACAACAATTACAACAACAACAACAACAACAACAACAGCAATTACAACAAGTTGGTCTCGCCATTTGATGGTTTCCTTTTGTGCTTTGTGTTTTTGTTGAGAGAGTTTCGCTTTTTATTTGTAAGCATTTTTGCCCATTTTCGCATGGGTTTCCTTTTATTCAGCTCAGCTGTGAGAAATTTGCTTTTGTTTTCACATTATTTTTTTGTATTATTTTGATAACAAGCAGCATCAAATTGTACAAGTGTTTTGAATAGGCAGTCCAAGTGTATCTAATTGTCGCCATTGTTCTCGACTAACCCACTAACTCAAATGCTTAACAAGATCTTAATTATATTTAGTTTTCAATCAATAATTATTGACGTTTTTTTTACCTTATTTATTTGCAGGTATGTATTCGGTTGACATTGGTTTGAACTCATTCTGAAAGTAGGCGTAAGTTTTCCCCCGATTAAGTGAATATATTTAATATAATTAAAATTGCGTGCTAACTCTAGATTTTTGTTAACATTTCATTTTTATTTTTGTATGAGCAGATTTTAGCAGATATTTGGAGATTAATTCAAGTTTAATTATCTGAAAAAGTATTTTGATTTTATATTCTATTTTTGAATTGGGTGTATCCAAAAAAAGAATGTTTTCAAAGTCTGCAACATGATTTTGAATTTGTTTTCTATAAAGAGGAAGAAATATTTTAAAGTTGAATTTTCAACCGATTTATAATTTACAACTAAACTCCAAAGGTGGAAAAAAAAGAGAAAACAATTTTAAAATGAAATTGCGTTAACCGTTATGCATATGATATGAGCAGTATGAGTGTCATGTGGATTATAAGGTAAACGGCTCGGAACTGCTGGCGAACTTTTTTAGACACAGCAACATGCTGGCAAACTAGTTGCGGATAACAGTTGTAAGCATTTCAGTTTAACATGCAGTTGGAGCTGGCAACTTCTGGCGTTGTTATCAAGCAGTAAATCTAATATGGCATTTCCGTTTTTCATCAAATTATTAGCAACAAAAAAAAAAGTTATTCATTTGTTGCTGTTGTTCTTTTCTTTTGCTGTTAGCCACGACGTCGTTTATTAAAAAACTTGCTCTTGTCCAATGCAAAAGTCAAAACAACAACAAAAAGAGCAACGGCGACGCCGATCGACATTATTTGTATTTGCTGTGGATTTATGGCGGTTGGGATATCAAGAAACTTTTTTAACTATATGTAGTACAAAAAGTACGCAACACACACACACACACACATCCCTCTATCTCTCTCATGCACACACACAATAGCACTTCGCTCCACTCGACGCCTTTTGCTTACGTTACGTACATTTTGCGAACAGTGCGAAGCGGAGGAGAGCAAACCAGCAAACGAACAAGCAAACGAACGAGCAAGCAAGCGAGCGGCTGTCTCTGTTCCAAATGCCACTACGTTCCGCGAGAGCGTAAGAACATTTCTTGGCGCTTTTGGTGCCGGACTACGAAAACTGCGACGCAATTGTGGCGCTGAACTGTACAGTGGAGGACATTGACATTTTGCATTTTCGTTTCGTTAGCATTTTTCGTTCGTATCGTACCCCAACCGAACGAAACCAAAGAGAGCGACGGCCACACAGCACACACAACGAGTTGAAAAAGAAACAACTTTTAGCCACTGCTATGCTTCCTATGCTTGTTGTTGTTGCTTTTGCTGTTGCTGTTGCCGTTGCTGTTATTGCTTACGTTATTACGCTATTGGAGCTCATTAAAGTTGTGATAATGTCCGATGGGCTCTCATCATGTTTTCATGTTCTCACTTCAACCAATTCTGGCAAATTCTTCAAGCGCTTAAATCTAATCCTGAGCAAAAGACCGTTATTTGGTGTTTAAGCCACATCTAAAAAAAAAAACGACAGCAGTTCAAAAGAATTTCACTGTTCTTCCAGCATTCATTTTATTAGTGCAATTCTTATTAATTTTTCTCGGGTCAAATATGCCATTCAATTGCTGGGTGTGAAAATAAAACACACACACACACACCCCCCGTTTTATCAAATTATATATTGAACTATTTTTATTTTCTCTTTTTTGCTCGTGTTACCCTTCTATCATCTTTAATTAAAATGCTCGCGTTTGAGAAATTCACGAGAAATTCTTTTGGGTTTTACGATTTGATTGCCATATTGAAAGATTTATGCACAAATTGTGCGCTCGAAAGTGCTTTTTAATTAGTTTGATCTATTTATTGTCTTTTGATGTTTGCCAATAAAAACGTAAATCTCAAACACATCACAAAATACAAAATACAAAAAAAATAAAGAAAGAAATAAAATACATATTTTGATTAAACTTTTCGCGATAAGGTTATCATGAATGTCAGCAACAATTTAAATTTGCTTAGCTATTAAAAAGCTTTAAAAATAAATTCAAGCAATGGAGTTAGAAATTTAAAGTATTTTTACATTATATATGCATATTTAAAATGCAGCTAAAAAAAGGTATCATTTTAATATGCTTTTAAGTTAATTTAAACAAACTCTTTTCCTATTTTCTTCATCTTTTGTTTTTTTTTTTGCAAAGCGACCTTCAGCTGACCTATTGGAACGGAAACAGACCCATCCAATTACAGTTAGAAAAGAGCTCAATATCTTCATTTCCGCTATGTAAGAAAATCCAAGCAATAATAAAGTTTTTCTCGCACACCGTCGCAACCCTAAAACGTGACCCACTATTTCCGTTTTGTTCCAACAACAATCTACATTTTTCGCATAAGGAAATTTCCATTTCGTGTTGAACACTCATTGGCATGGAAAGAGGGGGGTGTGGCGGTTGTGGGGTAAGCAAGAATATTTCCTTGAAATTATTTTTGGCGGTCACTCGCCTTCCTTGGCAAATAATTTGCATTCTCTTGTTGTGTTATTAGTGCGCAAAAAAAGAAAGAACAAAAAATAATAAAACTCCTCCAACCACGCCCATCGATGACTTAACTAGCTTGACAATTTCTACGAAAACAAAGACATAAAAATATTTTAGCAAAATTCTAAAGAGAGCAAAAACTCGAAATTCGCATTAATAACACAACAACAAAAGTAGCAACAAAAGCGGACAAGTTTAAATAATAAAAAAAAAATACACTCAGAAAAACAAATGAAGCAACTTGCAATAATAATATTTGGTTTTTGGGGAAGTTTGGAATCCTATCCCAACCGGCGTTTTGACAGCAGCGACAGCGGCGTCGACTTTGTCATGAATGGGGCGACTGACAATGAAACACATTCATACACACACACACACACACACATACTTACACACACACAGAGTAGCTGGGCGAAACGACACGGCGACAAGGCGACAAGCAGCTGTTTGGATTCCCAAGCAGCTTTCACCGCCGCCCCAGCACAGGCCAAAAGCAAAAGTTGCACTGCTCTAAACCGTCGCTTTTTGCGTTTGCAAATACAAAATGACGCAAGCGACAGCGCCACAAGTGAGAGAGTGAATACTTAGAGCGCAGAGAGCGTGAGCGCGCCAGAGAGCGAGAGCTTAACAATTGCAGTGTTGCTCTCGCAGCTGCCCTGCTAATTGGAGCAAAACAAACACAAACAAAATGGCAATGGGTCGACGATGTGTTCCAATGCCACAACGTTTCATTGTTGCTATAGTCGCTTGAGTCGTTGCCTGAGAGTGTGTGTGTTTGTGTGTGTGTGCGTGTGTGTAGTAGTAGCAGTAGTAGCTGAATTGGTGACGCTTTTATGCTGCCCCCACTGCGTGTCCTTACACAACTGTAAAAGTAATGTGTCAGGATTTTATGCTGCACTTTTACGTGTCTTTTTTTTTGTTGTCATTCGCATAGTTGGCGTTGTTTCTGATGCTCAGCTGCATTTTTGCTCTCTCTTTCACTCGCTCGCTCACTCTGCAGTCGACTTATCTCAATGTATTGATCTTGTTACAATTTGATAATGTGTGTAATTTGTTTGTCCGACGCTAACGCAGACGTCGACGCCGACGCAGATGCGTTCTTATTTTGTTTTCTGTTCGAGTTTCTTATCCATTTTTGCTTTTTGCATGTGTGTTGCGGCTGCTGCGCTTTTGTTATTGTTGTTGTTGTTGTCGCTGTGTGTTGCGCTTGCCTGCTGCCTATTACGTCACGGGGCGTTTGTTTGTATGTGTTTGCTAATTGTTGTTTGTCGTGCGCTTTTTGGGTTGGTTCTTTGCATTGTGTGCATTGTCTTAATGCTGTTGAAAGTTTACCGTTGTTGTTGCTACTGCTGCTGTTGCTCATTCATTTTGTGGGTGGGTTTGCCTATAAGAGGAAGACCATTGACAACTAATCTTGTTTACTTCTGTTTTTATGTATTTTCCAAAAACAGCATTGCAGTTGTTATTGTGATCTCGTCAATTAAGCAAAAGCAATACACTTAAATGTTTAAAAATTGGCAAAAAAGAAAAATTGTTTATAAAGAAATTATCATAAAATGAGCAATTAAATGCAGTATGCATTTAAATGTATTTAAAGTCAATTTTTATAGCCAAATAAATCAATAAATACATCGATAGAATGAGCCAAAATACAATTTTTTATTATTATTATTGTATAGACTTGTAAATTTATATATTTTTTTTATTTGTATTTAAAAAAACAAATTTGTATTTATTATATTTTTACAACAAATCTTCAAATATGAATAGTTAGTTAATTCTGCTTTTGTTTTGAATGTCTCTGGGTATTAAGACGGACTTTAAGGGAGTTGCATACATTTTGTGCTTACGTAAATATTTTATATAAATACTTAATTTCACTCGCCCCAAAACAACAACTGCCACAACTCAAGGCAACTTAATATACACAACAACAATTTACTGCATATAAAATAGCTACAACAACAACAACAAGCATCAGCAGCTTGGACAAGTGCAGACACAAGCAACAATAACAGCGACAACAACAACAACAACAATCACAATTACAGTAACTTACCTAAAAAGCCATTAAAGCCCACCTTAAACTTTGCTACAAACACACACACACACACAAACAATGCGCCAAGTTGGCCAGCTTTTGAAGTTGAACTTTATCGACAGGAAACTTCATTATAAACGGCATTGGCACACAGACACGAAATCCACACGCAAGCACTCGCACACACGTACACACAAACACGAACAATCAAAAGCACGACAAGCTTTCGTCTAACGGCAAATGCAGCAACAGTGGGACAAAGTTGTGCGGTAATACTCCGCAGACCAAAAATAACTGTGTGAAACAAATTATGGATCTAGGCGCGTGAAGTTCGCGGGGCAACTGAACATGACCAAAAAAAAAAGTATCCGCCACAGGGAGACGGAGAGAGACAAAGAGAGAGAGAGAGGGAGGGGAAAAAAAAGAAAAAATAGTTGTGGAAAAACATTTCTAACATTGCAACGTGACCATCGGGGTTGCCTGTGCACTTGTAACGTGTTGTAATGCTGTTGTTGCCAACTAGCTGTAAACTCGTTCAAGTTGCATGCACCCAACAAAGCTGAAAGTCAGAGAAAGAGAGCGAGAGCGAGAGAGAAAGAGCAATAGAAAAAGAGGTGGCTTATTGGAAAACATAAGCTATGAAAAAAAATAACGCTTCACAAAACTGGATTAGAGGCCTGCGCTGTGGCAAAAAAACAAACAACTGCTGCAAAATTGAGAAACAACAACAGAAACAGCAGAAGCCACAGTGGTGTCATTGCTGCCTAAATAATAAATAAAATAAAGATAATAATTAAAATTTTATTTCGTTAAAAAGTAATAACAAGAACAATATAAAAAAGCAGCATGAGAAAATAATTATGGGTTACTTTAAATATATTCAAAATGAAAATAAAGAAAGAAAGACAATAGTTAAATCAAGAAAGCTTTGCTAGCTATATAGGAAGTGAAGTTGCTAACATCTAAATTTTCCTATAAATTTAAAAAAACCTATCCATAATTCCTATGAAAGCTATTTGATATAGTATTCTGATATAGAAATCTAATCTAATCTCAAAAAGTTTTTCATACAATGATTCATCTGTTAACCGATTATGTTATTATTATATTATTAACCTAATAAAACATATATATATTGATTTACAATTTGTTGTTTATGTTTTTTCCCTATATTTATGTTCATGTATCTCCGCACAGACACTTGAGAGTTGGTATAAAAAAAGGCAAATAATCTTAGACCTACTGTGCACACGTCATCATCAGCCACAATGCAGCCGCCCAATGCGCAACAACAAATTGTTGTTGTCGTTGTTGTTGTTGCTTTGCCTCGTCTGCTTTTGCAGCCTATTCTTTGCAATGCTGATTTTGTTGTTGTTGGTGTTGTTATTGGCACGTTTTTGTTGCTGTAAAATAGGAAAAAGTAGTGAAAACTCGTTTTTCGCATGCCTCGCTGGAAGTGGTTGTTGCAGTTGTTGCAGTTGTTGTCGCATGTCGGCTTTGAAGTTTAACTACTTTTGGAGGCAGGCATTGAGCCAATGTTATTTTTTTTTTCCTTTTATTTTTCTTTTTTTTTTCGTGTAGTTCATATATTTTTAATGGCGTCTTATGTATTGTTGTTGTTGTTGTTGTTGTTGTTGTTGCTCTTGCCATATCCTTTAGCCAATGACGCCCAGTTTTGTTGTACGTATGCTTGCCCCACCTGCTGACTTTAAACCCCTACCCCCACTTGCGCCACGCACCCCCTGCGCGGTGCTGGAGCAGGCCAGTCCGTTGTCTCGTTGAAGTTGGCTGAGTAGGTCAGGAATGTAACAAAAGTTGTTGCTGTTGTTGCTGCCTTGTTCAACACGACTTAAAAGCAGCAGAAACAACAACAACAACAACGACGACGACGACGTTGTCGCGCCCACTTGGCAACTGCAACTTGCCAATGTTTGTTGTTGTTCTTCTGCTTCTGCTTCTGCTTCTTCTTGTTGCCTTGGCTTCTCATACGGCATTTTTTATATGCATGTTTTTTTTTCTCACTTATAAGTATTTTTTGTATTTACCGTTAGAAGCCGCTAAAGCTGCGCGCTTGACTTGACCAAGTTTATAACAACTTCTGGCTTTAAGTTGCTGCATCCCAATCGACCAACTGACTGACTGACTGACTGACTGACTGACTGACTGATTGACTGATTGACTGATTGACTGTCAGCCTCTCTGGCAGTTGTTATTGTTGCTGTCCATGTCAAGTCATAAAATTAATTTAACATTTCATCTTTTTCCTGATTCCTGATTCCTGATTCCTTTGGGGCAACTGCGAATCTGTGTTGAATCATTATTGCCTCGCGTATTTATCCTGCGCTGCTCTTCGCTCAGTTGCATGCTGCAGTTGACAGACAGACAGACATTTGAAATGAAAGTACAAACATCCAGACTTGACAAGTTTCTTAATTAAATTGATACGTCACTTTCAGATCGTGTTGCTATAGCAATTGGATATCATTTTTTGCATGTCAGAAATGTATAATATACATTTTTGATTTATTTTTATAAATTATGCATTAAAAAAATGTACATTGAAAAAAAATCATTATGTAATGTGGGCATATTTGGAACAGTGAGTTAAACATAAAAAAAATAACAATTTACAATAATTATAATGTAAAAATATATTTATTTATCCTCATAAGAAATGCAACAAATGTTGCAACAATTTGCACTTAAATACTCAACGAAATCTGAACAATTTTACTTATTTTTATAATCCTTTATTTTTATATTTTTGTGTCGATTTATATTAGGCCACATTCAATAAATAAATAAAAATGTATACAAAAAATATATATATATATATTCAATATTTTTAAATATATATAAACTATTATACACATACTTAAATATGTATTTTATAAGATTGATATTCGACTTAATTTGGGAGGGAAACAAAATGTCGATTATGTTGAAGACAAATTGTTTATTGGAAATAAAAATTAGAATTATTTTTATGAATGAACAAATACAAAATACGTTATAAAATATATACATTTTAAATATTATATATTTTTAATTTAAATTTAATTGAAATTTTATTTATAATTTAATGTAATATATTTTGGTACTTTTTTTGTGTGGACTGACTTTCGTGGATGTTAAACAAAATACATTAAGTAATAAAAATAATAAAATAATTATTTCCCAAATCATGTATATATTTATATATATTTTATTTATATATTTATTATATTTTTATCTAATTTATTTAATTTTGCAATAAAGCAATCGCCGATGAAACTGTCTTCTGGCTGTGCGGTTTGACAGGTCATTAGAAAATCGGTTTTCATTTATTGTGTTTGTGTTTCCTGCCGCTTTTCCACAAGCTGACTCGCTGCCAATCTGGCAATATGGCTAACAGTAAGCCACAATCATTATTAGCATCAATTTCACATACGTCAGAGGCGGTGTTGGAATATAAGTTGGGGTTATTAACTCGAGTTAACAACAATGATGAAAATACAGTTTCAGTTTGTGCTTTAATAACCTGAGCAGCCAGCAAACAATATAAACATGTAATGTTAATGACAGTTAGCCGCTTCTGTAGCTAAGATGCCTGCTCATTCTGGCTTGTAATTAGCCAAACTAATTATGGCTGTTGCTATGCTGCTATGCTGTTATGTGTGCCAAGTATCTATGCATCTATCTGTATGCAACATGTAGTATCTCGTATTAATAGTGGCAACAACGTTGCTGGTGTTTCGCATTGCCGTGGGGCACCGTTAAGCTCGGGTCGAGTTTTGTGGCATTAATTTTAAAGCAGCTTTGAGCTGTGCTCTCGGCCAAATTCGGCGAAGATGGCTTCTTCTGAGCAAGAATTAAATGGCAAAGATTCATTTTCAAACGAAGTTGACCTTCATTCGTTCTCGACTATTCTTAAAAGAAAATTAAATGTCAAGGATCAAATTTTTTTTATTATTATTTTCAATTTTCAAATATAAAAAAAAACACTACTAAATTATTTTTAAAAGTATTCTGACAAAAGTAAAAAAATGAGTCATAAAAATCGTATTTTTAGTGTTATCATCCTTACACAAAGTATGAAATGCAAATGTTAACTTAAATTAAATAGACTTAATTTAACATCATAATATGCTGAAACGAGGGTTCCTTTCAGCTGAAGACGGCCTAAAGTTCGTAGTATTTGAATGAGTTAATTTATGGAAATTTGCATTAAAATATTTAAGCATGAAATTTAAGATATTGGTATAAATTCAATTGTTAATTAATTATTTAATTATTTTCAATTACTAATCCCTTTTCAGTTTCGCTAATTAAATATTTTATCTACTTATTTCTATTATTGTTATATTATTATTTTTACATAGAATTTTATTATTTGCTAACCTAGTCCCTAACAATCACATTTTGCTCGTTATCTTTATTATTGAAAAGTATTCCAGATGATGCATGACTTATTTATAAATCTTGCCATAGCTTCTTATCGCCAGTTTTATCAGTTGCGAATATTATTATATATATATATACATATATAAAGAATTTGCATATAAAATGCATTTCCAATTACAAACGTTGTTGGGGATTCGCAGCATCGCTGCTATTTCAGGTTAGGTTATAATTTCATAATAAAAATACAGTTAGATATTGGTTATTATCAGGTATCGCTCATCTGCTGCTCAAGTGGCATGTAATCTTCTCCATTACTAAATGAATCAAGTACGTGCGCCACAATCTAAAGGCGGCATCTTCATCCTGTCATCGCTCTCTCTCTCTCGCTCTCACAGCGAAAACTTTGCATAAGTTGTGGCGCTAGATGAAGGAGGGAGAGAAAGGAGAACAAATCTTCGCCTGTTGTGCAAAACACTTCTTTATTTTACGCCTTTCCTTTTTGGCAATGCCGCGGCCTTAAGTTCAAGGTTGTCTCTCTGCTGCCGTACGGCTCTCTGCTGCTGCTGCTGCTGCTCTGCTGCCGCTCTCACTTGCTCTCAGTCTGTCTCTCTCGCGTTACGCTATGGCTTTTGGTCTCGAATAATGGGCGTGCTACGCATGTGGCCTTTTGTTTTGTTGTTGTCACAGCACAAATTTTTTGGGGTGTTGTCGCCGATGCTGACGTAGACGTTGACGTAGACGTAGACGCAGACGTCGACTGCATTGGCCGAGCTCAGGTTATTTACCCAGCGAGCAAAATTCATTGAACTTGAATTTTTATTGCTGGCAAGCTTTTTGTATCCCCAAATTGTAAGAGTCATGTGGGCGGCTGGTGGCTTGCTGGGTTGCTGGGTAGCTGGCTCGATTGATGCATGTTGGAGCATCATCTGCTGCGGCTTTTCCAATTGCCTGAAAACATTTGCTTCACTGAGTTTTGATTATTTTCAAGAGCCGCATTCTGTGGAGTAGGTGTTGAGTTAGGTTAGTCAGGGTCGAGAAAACAACTGAGTAATTTGTACACGCTAACCTTGTGATGTGGGGTTGGAAAAGGATGTGCCGGCAAGTATTCCAACTGGATGACTTCAGCAATAATAATATGCATCCTATTTGATTTAATTCTATTAAACTTAAATAATAATATTATTTGATTGATCGCTTTTATATCCTGAACTCATTAGAACTGTTTAGTTATTTAAATTCCTTTTGTATTTTTTTATGCTTTTTCAACATAATTGAGATCTTTAAAATTTGAAGAAACTGTTGTGCCTGACGTCCAACACGTAAATTCGTTCACTCTCTCAGTTAATCTAAATGGAGACTCATAATTTGTTAACTTTATTACACCTGAAGATAAGCGACGAAACAAAATAACAACTGTACTACGAATTTATTTACTGCTTGTGCTCAACAATGGAAAGAATTCAAAGTAAAATTCGAATAAAATAGTTTTTTTTGTAGATAAAGTTCAAACATATGAAACAATATCAGTCGGCTGAAGAGTCGAAAATAAAATTATAATCGAAAGACAGCTTGACAAATGCAAAAGCGGCAACCAACATATGTAAAACAAATCAAAAATTAATTGACAAAACACCAAAATCGAGTAACTTGCAATTTTAGCTGGGCAGGCGAAAAGAACAGTAAACAGAAAAAAGAAAAAGAAAAAAAGAGTGAGCAAAAGCGAAACGACAACAACAAATACAAAAGTGTTACGCATGCGGCGATAACAAATGACAACAACAACAACAGCAAAGCAATGTAAGAACAGTAGCAATAACAGGAACAGCGCCAACAACAACAACAACAGCGAGAATAGCAGCTACAATGCGACAAGCAAAAGAGCAGGCAACGAATCGAAAAAGCGCTTTTTGACGGTTGAACGTCCGCAGGTCCTGAGTTCATTCACCGTTGAAACCAAAATCAAGATACAAAAAAAAAAAAAAATAGCGACGCAAGCGCTAAAGTCAACGCCAGCGTCAACAGCGACGCCAGCGGCAGTGCATACGTAAGACAACGACGACGACGATGCGACGCAAAGCAGAAAAGACGTGAACAAAAAGTAATAAAACAAAATAATAAGAACAAATGCAAAAACAACAACGTGAACAAAACACGCGCGCGCAACTCAAAGCTTTCAACGCACATTCGAAGAGCGAGAGAGAGAACGCAAGTGAGCAGCAAGTGGGTGTGAGTGAGTGCGACAGTACCTTGAGAGGGAGCTGGTGCGCTCTCCATGTGTGCGTGAGCGTGCGTGTGTGTGTGTGAGTTGAAAATGTATGCAAATAAAATGCGTATACGAAGCTGAAGTGGGTTAATATTAATACAAGAACAACAAGAACGCCAACGCAAAAGCAAAAGCACTCGAAAAGGAAGACAACGAAGGACAAAAGTGCATTGACCGAGGCTGGTCACTCTTAAAAACAAAAAAACAAAAACAAAAAACAAACGGACTAGCAGCTCTTCAAATTTATGGAAATTCCCTCTCAATGCTCAAAAGCGCCTAAAAGCTGGCAGCGAACTTTGCCAGCCGCACGTACAGACACCCACACACACACACATGCACACATGGACACTCACGCACATGGACATACACAGTTGCCGCAGCTGATTTATCGAATTGGTTTGGTCAATTTTTTATCTCGTCTTCTTTTGCGTATTTTGTGCTTTGCTAAGCCACAAAGTGGTTGAATTTCACATTTTTGACTGCCTGTCTCTCTCTCTATCTCTCTCGCTGTATGTGTGCGTGTGTGTGTCAAAGGGAAATACGTAGGCGTAGCCAAAAATGGAATTGACATTAAATTGTGGAATGTATTTGATAGACGTGAGAATATTTCATCTAGGATCTTTATATTTTGTATATTTTATATAAATATTATTTACAATATTTCTGTTAAATGTTAAATGCGAATTTCAAAAATTCTTTAAAGAAATCATATATGTATATATATATATATGTAATTCTTGATTAGAAATGCTATCAATTTACCCAAAATTTCGAGCACTGCTGCTTGCCAATTGACTCAGTTGTTCAACACAAGTTGGCGACACGTGCAACTGCTTGCCACTGATTGCTGCTTAATCTGTATTTAAGGGGCACGAGTAATCATAATTACACAATAGTCGAATGACCTGGTGGCCGAGCGGTCAAGTTGCGCGTTGCGAGTACAGTCAGACAGGGGCAGCCAATAGAAAGCACTTTCAAGGGGTCACAGCACGACATCAGGGATAATGGTGTGAAAGAGACAGAGAGAGAGAGAGGGAGAGAGTGAAGGAATTATTGCTTAAGGGACAGCTCACATGTCAGTGATAAATGAGCAGTTTATTAAATTACCACGTAACCAAATAGAAATCAGAGCAAAGCTGGCAAAATAGACAATGCACAGATAGTTGGCAGGATGAGAACTGGGAAACGTTTTGTGTGTGTCTCGAGGCCTTGATTTATTGCCGGAGAAAGTGCTCGAAATGGGCGACAAATTAACTGCCGTGATTGTCAAATCCCAGCTGGTGAGAAATTGGTCAACACTGCTGACAAATATGCCACAAAACTCAAGGCCAAAACTCTGCACACCATTTCATTAAACTGACCAAAAAATAAAGAAATTAATGTTGCAAATATCAAAAAAAAATTTAACACACTTTAAAAGAATCAACAAAAGGATATATATATATATATATATAAATGTGCTTTAGTTTAAGAATTGATTTATTTGAAATCAGTCACAAGTATTTTATTTATGGTAACAAAGTTCAAAACTCTGGTTAGAATTCAGTTACGCGACTTAGGTGAGGCAATGCGCTTAACTGTATCGCTGTCTTTGGACCACAAAAATCAGCTTGAAGCAAACTTGTCGCGTCATGCAATCAAATTAATAATGAAGTGGGGAAAGAGCTTATTGCTGATTGAGACAACATTCTGGCGACAGCGACGGCGACAGCGACGGCGACAGCGCAGTTGACAGTTTGGCAGCCATTGAATGATGGCCAAAAGCATCGCTGGTAATATCGGTCATTGGAATGAAAGGTGTCAATGCCAATGGGAATGTGCCACACAAGATTGAGATACGAATGCGGCATGACACGTGTTGTGTTCCTCGTTCCCCAATCTCTTGATTGGATAAGCCCAAGCGGGGCAAGCGCCATCTCTACACAAAATTCAAATAACAAGAATTTAATGTCCTGGCCTGGGTTCACTGAACCCATTGGGGGCGACTGCCTAATGAAGTGTGTGCCACGAAAGTCAACTCGCCGCCTTTCGAATAAAACACTTTTTTGACATTTGTTCCATGCAGCTGTCTCGCTCGCACACAGCCACATAAAAAACATGGCACAATTTGTACGTATAAAAATAGTTATATTTACGCGTTGACGTCATCCGAGACGAGAGAGAGAGAGAGAGTAAAACTGACGCCTAGGAAGTATTCGAGTACAGTGCAAACAACTGGCCGAAAAGCCGAAAACTGAACAAGACGTCGAAACAGACTTGGACTGGTTTAGTTTGGCAGTTTTTAGCTGCCTTCGTTTATTTTACTGCCTACATTCAGTTATTCAGTATTTTGTTTCGCTCACTTCATTTTTACAAAAATATACCCTGTACACATTTTCAAATTGGACATGAGTGGTCGCTCCGATGGTATGCATAAAAAATATTTCGAGTTCCGAGTTGGGATTCGTCTTCAGAGTTGCCAGACTCTGTGCAGAACAGGTCGTAAAGTAGTCTTGCTGTGGAATGCAAGAAATTCCTTATTATTATTATTATTATTATTAATATTATTATTATTATGATCACTAATATTATAATTATTATTATATATTCCTTTTCTTATCATTTTGATATCAAATCTCATTTGAGTTTTTATCCCTTTTCGGGTTTACCAATTCTTGATCTTATTTTCCTTTTTTTACTGATTGGGGTTGCAAGAAATCGACCCACAAAACTTAATTAATTTTGTTTATCCAAATTTAAATATTATATTTTAATTTTACTCGGTTTATTTAGCAATACATATTTTATTTATTAATTTATTTGTATTTTCAAACTCTTTTTTAAATTAAATATTTCAAGACAACTTTTGTCCACATTAAACAATATAAATATAAAAAAAATAATCAGTCTAAACTTGAGTAGGCGCGCTTAGCTTAGGCATCAACCACTTGGCTTGGTACAGGGTATCTTCTCGTCGTTATTTTATTTGTATATATATTTTTTTCTTTTGGGTTTTTTTGTTATTTTGATGGGCCCACGTCAATGGCTTATGGCTGGCGCAGCAATTTCTTGAGTTCCTGTTCGATTGCTTTAATTATGGCCACGTCATTTTTGTTAACATTGGACACTGACTTGGACTTCAAGTTCGATTCTGTCGCGGGTTGGCTTAGTGTAATGGCAAACTAGTTTTGCGTAGGCTTTACAGGATGGGGAAAAGGCCCAAGTGAGCCATTGTAATGCTTGCTGCCAGTCAAGGTCTCAAAATGGCTGTGAAGCGCTGTCAAAAAAGCTAAACTCAAATTCAAATAAAAATTGCGCATGAAACTTAAATAAAGTTGATTTCTGCTGAACATTAACAACAATTTATGTGTATAAATAAATCTAATGAAGAGCACAAGTTAAAAACAGAAAGAAATCTTTTCGCTTATTATTTTAGACCATTTAGATTTATCAGTCTTTTCAATTGGAAAGGCTAATTGTTGTTTGACGAGGCACACTCGCTGATAATGCCACAGCAACAACATAAAGAGGCTTATCGACAAGCACCACAATCAGAACAGAATCTTTGCCAGCAAACACGCGAAATGCTCTTTAAAAAAACGCTCGATTAGACCCCAAAAATTAAACTGAAAAATGAAACAAAAAATGGAAAGAAAAATGAAACGAAAAATGAGAGAAAAAGAGTCGAAAAATCACTCAAACAAAGCTAAATCTATTTTGAAACTGTTTGAAAACCAATTGAATCGAATTTGACTTTGGATTTGGATTTTTGCTGCCACGACGCACACAATGCAAAATTACTCATACGACGCGTTGCACGCTGAGATATTTGCAGCAGCAGCAGCGTTTTATTGCCTGCCTCGCAGCAGAGATATATGTATATAAAAAAAAAAAAAAACTCGCCGATTGCCAAAAATAAATCATTGAAATCAACTTGAGCAAATCTCCACCCACTTCAGGGGCAAGCTGTTCGTTTGATTTGTTCGAGGCGACTCTTCAGTCGCACGGCTCATTCAATGCTTAACTAGATGTACTTATAATTTCCATTAATTAAATTCAAGTGTTTTTTTTTTGTTTTTGTTTCTTTTTTTTTTTTTGCATGACCTCAAGCCAATGACTGAATTTTTTTGGATTTTTTTTTATTGGGGGTCGTGCAGAAATCAAACAGTTTTGGCATAAATAATTTCGTTGTTGAAGGCGTTGCTTATTTGTTGGCTTTCAAATATTTATGATCTTGTAGCCGGAATACAAAAATACACATAAATATATGTATGTATGTGTTGAATTGGCAATGAAAATGTTATTAAATTTTTATATTATTTTTATAACACATTTAATAATAAAGATATGCTGAAACCTTGGAATTCACACGCTAAAAATATTATGTTCAATTTCATTTAAACATTTATTGCCTGATTCCAATCATATTTAAGTCTACTTTTTTTTTTGTTAACTTTTTGATTTGATTTAAATCAGCTAAATTTTTTTTTTATTTGTCTGTGTTAAATGAATAATAAATTAGTTAATTAAAATATGAAACAAATTTTTAGCTTAAATGGAATTTTATTTTTTTTTGTTTTTAGCATTTTATTAAAAAGAATTTAAAAATTAAATTTTATTAAAAACTGTATTAACTTTTGGAAATATTGGAGATATTATAAATATATTTAGAAATGTTGAATGTGTCCAGAATGTTGTTGCTTATGGGAAAATGTACAGGAAAAAAATACATTTTGATAATGGAATCAGGCAATTAAACTAATTCTGGCCAAGTTTAGCAATTAAACGCAATTTATTTGATTAATCAAATTTCCATTAGCTAAATAAAGCTTTTCACTAATTTCCATATTTGTTTTCTGCTCTCTTTGCAGGTAAGCAAAACCGAAACTGAAACCGAACCTGAACTGAAATGATATATGGGTTCCTAACTCGTAAGTTTCCCTTTGACCTTTGAGCCATGTCCTGGCGAGCAGTTTATCATTTCCAGCATTGGCAGACTTTCTACAACCAACTCTTAACGGCATTAGAATTCTTATAAATTGTTAATGTCAACACGTTGCGCCCAACTTGACAACTTCCATGCCCCTTCCCCGCCGCCGTCTCTCTGCTCAATCTTTGAGCCTCTTGTCTCTTTGGCTGCTACTTGATTCGTGTTTAACTTAGCTTATTGCCTTGTAATGAAAATTAATTGCGGTCCAAATGCGACGACAATTGCCCAAATATATATAGATTTTTTTTTGCTGTGGTTTTTGTTTTGAGCCGGGGAAAAACATTAAGAAATTATTTGCTGTAATATGTATGTCCCTAGAAAGTTCGACAACGGCTTTGGTTTGCGGGTCACTGTTGTGGCCGGGGTCCGGTTGCGGTGGGGTCAAACACGAAAACGATGTGGGTGAAATACGTGCAGCGTATTTACACAGCAGATTAATCTGTTCTATTTGGCTTGTAATGGTGGCCAGCAGCTCACACAGACAGTTTAATAGCTTCTGCCTGATGGAGGAAACTCTTGGACACACACACACACACACATACACATACACCTACACACAAATTCCAATTTAAATTCATATAGCTGGAGAGAATATGACATTGTATCAAAATCGGGCATAAGTTTTCAAGGCATGTAAGAATGTTGTAGTCGAGTGACATCGACCACGAACACAGTTGTTAAACATATTCCAATTTTATGGCCAAATTTACGCTCGCGGCGATAATCGTGCCATCTCTTTCTCACACATGCGCTCGCAGAAAAAAAGAAGTTCAATATGCGAATCTACTTACGACTATAACTTTGGTGTTTCTTAACCTATCTTGATGAAATTCTGTCAGTGTATCACTAATATGCATATGTATTTTATGTTTTATTTAAAAGATTCCGCTTTAAAAATTGTAGCATTTATTGCTATGGGAAATCGAAATGTATCGATATTCGAGAAACGGAGGCAGTTATCGATAAAATAAAGCCAACTTAAAATGCGCTTGGTATACGAAAAGCTATATTCCAAATTTGAAGTCTCTAGCTCTTATAGTCTCTGAGATCCGCGTGTTGATACAGATAGACGAACTTGGCAATATCGACTCGGCTGTTGATCCTGATCCTGAGAATGTACATATCCTTTATGGGGTCGGAGATGCTGCCATTTAACCCAATTTTAATGTATATAAATAACTGCAATGTTCATCAAACACAAGTTTTAAATCCAATCTTGGCCAATTACTTATTTAGTATTATTTTGATTCAATTCAATCCAATCTGTTTTCGGATTAGACTCCATAAAACTAGGCTTGTCGCGCATTTCCATAGAAAATGTTGCATTGCATTACCAACTGAATTTCTAATGCAGCAGTTGCCTCAACATTCAACATTCAACATTCAACTAGATAACATTTTCAGCAGCTACAATTTAATGATAGAAAGTGAAAGAGCGATGGGAAAAATGAGATTCTGCGCTTAAACGAATTTAATCTCGAAATGCAATTCCATTAAATTTAAAGCAATTTTATCAGCTTCATCTCATTTTCAGTAGAGTTTTTTTTTATGGACCTATTTTCTCGGATGCCTCTCGTTGTTGTTTGCAACAACATTTTTTATGAACCATTTAGCCAGACAGCAGCGACAGTGTAGCCAAATGCAATTCGGCCACTTGAAATGAGTGTTCCAAAAAAGAACAAAAAAAAAATAAAAGTAAAAATAAAAAAAATTTCTAGCAGAGGGAATTTCCCGCTAACCGCAGACATTTTACGAGCCACAACAATTTAATTACCCAATGCGACTGACCACAAAACAACAGCGACGACAGCCATCTCCAGGCCAAATGGAGTCGCATTCCTTTAACACTTCTATCAAAACAATTTCAGTGTACTCGCGCTGCAACATTTTGTCACACACACACACACACACACTCACATGTAAATCGGAGCAAACGAATATATGTTGTGGTGCAAATGTGGCACAAAGTAATCAGGCTGCTTGACAGATCCATAAACATTTCCATTGCCAGAAACCCATTTCCTTATTTCGTTTGGTTAACAGATTCCTTTTTTTATGCTCCGATATATAATTCAGTTTTACTGACGATTTTCTATCTATATATGTATATGCAAATTGCATTGTATTTACAGAGTATCTGCTAGTCTGGCACGTTTTTTTTTATGTTTTTTTTGGCGTGCGCCTCAATTGCAAATATTTGCGAATGAGGCAGTTTTGCTTGTATTTGCGTCCCAGATTATTATTTATTACTCATAGAGTCAACTACGAGCAATTTTTACAACTCAGTTCAACGCAGAGTTCAACGACCCCGACAACAAAATGACGCATTTGTATGAAACAATATACTTAATTGCGTTAAGAAAATCAGCCTGTACAACTTGGTTCGTTTGATATTCCATTACTCATTCGAAATTAGCTCAGGAAATTGGTTTGCCTTAAGCGGCGTTTAAAAAAAGATTAGACTTTTTTTCTTGGGTTTTGTTTTATTTGGTTTTTTTGTTGTTCTTTATTAAAGTAATGAATGGCAATCTTTTTTCGAGCGACCTTTTGCACTTGATGTTCTCGTAGTAAATGAGCCTTTGACTTCGTTTAGTGATTTCTATTTCAAAATTATTTAACAAATTTAACTGAAATCTAAAGAGTTGACTCACTAATTTCCGAAGCCTTATTCTAAAGCTGCAAGATTAATTGTTAAGATGTTTTTTTTTTCCAAGGGAACTGCTAAAGAATAACTATCGTCTATATTGGTTATACTCTATTCAATCATTACACAATATATATAAATAATTAATATTTAAACTAATTGTACCAAATACAAATATGTTTTAAATATCAAACAAAATTTGTTAAGATTTCGCACCTTAACCTCACTTTAAAAACAAATAAATGAATACAAAAAAAAATTTTATGTTAATGTTAGAAATTTAATTCTTTTTTTAATTGAAGTGTATTTTAATAAGTAACTTTTGTAGATCAAAATAAAATGTTTTTTTTTAATCGAACTTCGCTGAATGTATATCACCGAAAAAGAAAACAAACTCGGCGAAAAAGACTTCAAGCTGAAATTAATAAATTAACAATTTTACATCACATAAAGTAATCCCAATACCAATGGTAATCTGCACTGAAGACAACAAATAATTATTAAATTTATTAAATAAATATTATATAAAGCTAAGATAGGTATTATATATGATTAAATACTGTGCAGCTCTCTCAGCTCACCCTCAGGAGAGCCTCAGGGCACAATCTTAACATAATCACAGATAAAATAAGTTTGCTTTATATAAAATAAAAGTAAATTCAAATGTGTTAAAGAAAATTGATTCAAGAGAATTGCATATCAATTTCAACTCCCACAGTTCGCTTGTCATTTCGCTGCGTGCAATGCAATAAGCTTGTTTCTCATTTTACTGCTATTTGCCAGCTAATGCAGCATTATGTGTATAAAGTGCCGTTAAATTTGCTGCTATTTCGCATGGCGACAAATTATACGAGCTATTCAATTAAATTTGCGCTTTCCATTATTGTGCATTGTTTTGCGACTGATGTGTTGATGTTTACTTTTCATCATTACGATAACTGTACCTGTTAAGCATGGCAAGGCTTGACAAATTTGCATGCATGCGACGAGTGTGTGTGTGCGATTACTGTACAATTGTACAATTGTTTTCTCCAGTGACCCCCATTCCCTCCACCCCCCCTTCCACCTACCGGCAAGACAAACTGGTGTGTAAGACAGTGCTGCTATTATTAGTGTTATTGTTTTACCGTACGTGCTTACAACTTTTATTCGTAGTTATTGTTTCCAGATAGAGAGGGAGAGAGAGGGCAACAGCAAGTGCTTTTAGGTCCCACAGTGGTTCTCACGCTTTGGTTGCCGCCGAGTTGCCCATTTGGAGGATTGTTGAGCGTTGCTTTTGTCGTTACTCCAGTTGATTATTTGGCCAAACTGTTACTTGATGGCAGCAACGATAAGATTAACATATAGTCGCAAGTCGTTTCGTGGCCAATTTGCATAATTTGTGGGGTGAGGCGGGGGCCTGGTTAGGCGTGGTGGCTGTTGTAAATTTAACACCGCATTCATTTTGTTTTACGCTCTGTCAAGCGATTTTCTGCGGCTTCTGTACGCTTCTGTATTCAGCAGCTGATGTGCGTTTAGATTAATGAATGCCTCTAATTCGACAGAGCATTTGTGGTCGCCGCTTAATGTGCTGCTTGTTGAGCTTCGTTAAGCTCTCGATTTATCTTTGGTCCATTGTATTAAAGCTGACAGACAGCAGCTGACAGACTTAACATTCGTTAAGACAAGTTTCGTTAAGCTTGGAGCTGGTAAACAATGAGCATAACATTGAACGTGTACTTTCGCAAAAGGTTCGTTAAACCATGGCTACTTAACGAAGTTTTCCATCTCTTACTCATTATAACTTACAAACTTTCATTAATTCAAGTAAAACTTTCATTAATTTAAGTAAGCACATGTGTCGTCGTTCGTCCAGTTTAGTTGAGATTAATTTTTTATTCTTATCCCATTTTAGGCCCAAGATATATGCTCAAGATTTAAGTAAATCATTGTCAAGAAAGTGAAAGCGTTTCGTTAAGTCGGCAATATGGGTTTGCAATTGTTATTTCCTTCCTTGGTCTTAGATCGCCATACTTATTAATTAATATATTGGATTTTGGATATGATTTTCATGTTTTTTTTTTAAATTCACAAGTTATTTTCTTCACACCTATTTTAATGTCCAGGTGTGTATATATGTATGTAGATTTCTATATATTCATGACTCTGATAGTTGGTTCGTTAAGTTTGCCTACCATTCGGTTTTACAGCACAGGCTCACCAAATTCAAAAGACTCAACGAAACAGCCCAGCTTTAGAGTTAAATGGAAAAAGCAGAACTGATTCGCGAAGAGAAAAACTTCATTTAATGCGTGGCACTTTTAAGTGAATGCAACTGCTTTTAATCTGCGTCAGATTTTAGCATATTTTTGCATTTACGTCACATGAAATTCCACTATGCGTGACATGCTTTTATGCCGCTGCAACTGTATGAGTGTTTGTATGTGTCTGTGTGTGTGTGAATGTGAACATAACCTCACCTAACCCAACGGCAGCAACAAGATGCAAACTTCAACTTCAAAACAACAGAAGCGACAACTACAGCTACAACAAAACAAACAAGAAGAAGAAGAACAACAACAACAACAACTACTGAAGCATCAACAGCGTTGACATATTTCCGCAATATGGCCGCAGGGCGAAGCAGCAACACAAAGCGAAAAGAGAGAGCGAGAGAGAGAGACAGATTGCATTCTGTTGCACAATTAAGAATATGTTATGCAAGTCTTTGGGATTCGTTGAGTGCAACTGCAGCTGCCCTGCGGCAATGTTACCCGCTGTATTGTGCGGCGACTACTGTTACATTGGGGTAGGACCACCAAACAAAACGCAGAGGGAGTACAGCAGTGAATGAGAGAGAGAAGGAGAGAAACAGAGAGAGGGAGAGGGCAGGCAAAGCAAAGCTTTGAAGTTCGTCGCTTGCTGCTACCCCAAATCAAGCATGATTGACCAGTTCGCTCTACGAGCGTAATTAATGCAGCCAGCGTCTGTCAAAATGCTGTTGTTTCTTAATTCTTATTGCTGCTTGCTCGCTTGCACATCATTCATTTCCCAGCTGCGTTCTGATTGCCAGGGCAAAGAGTGTGTAAAGAAAGAACGAACGAAAATCCATCAGCAGCTAACTTAACGAAGCATAAAATTGTGTAATTCACTGCGCATTTAATTTCGAGAGTTGAGTTGCAAAAGAATGAAAATAACAAACAACAAATGTTGTGGTCTAGTTGTGTGCTGCCGGTTCGCTGATACCCTGCACAGAGTCCGTACATAACATGTTGAGTTACAAAAAAAAAAGTTAGTAGATCAACTAGCTGAAATTTATGTTAACTAAGCTGCTTTCGCATTTTACAGAGATTTGTACTATTTCATTAGGCCGTTGACAGCCGTTTCATATGGATACAGGGTACACACTTACGAACGAGAACAAGCTCAAAGTAACTGAGCTTAACAGAGCTGAGCTTTCGATACGGTTATATGTTTATACGCTCACAAAACTACGAACAGAAAAAAAACACTCACAAATTAATGATGGCGGCGGCTAACTTTCTGTAATGAGCACCGAAAAGCGAAGGTGTGAAGCTCTGCCACAGAGGTGGGTGAGGGGGTGGCGGGTGGGGGTTAAGGTTGATGTGTTCTTATGGTCGCATGGGTGCTCAGTTGTAAACTGAGTGAAAATGCGATTCGAGTAAATTACGCATTTCGTTTTTTTTATTTTTCCAGATGAGAGCACTAATTCATTAACATTTGATATGTGCACCTATATTTAGGGCATATTAATAACATTTACAAATAAACCATTAAGAAAGGGAAAATAATGAATATTAATAACAATAAAAATAGATGTTCTCGAGTTATAGGTAAATATATACATGTCTACTCATCTCTCAACTAATTACGCCCTTAATTTATATTAACTCTTATTTAATGTGCAGATATAACAAAAAAAACCGCATTCGTTATTTACTCACATCGTAAATCATTCCCGTGCAAACGTCTCCTGCTTATTTTGTTGTCCAACCGCAAGCTCAAATACATACACAAACACACACACAGACAATTGGCATTCCTTTCATTGCCATCGCCTGGTGATCGACAGACTCGAAGAGAGACAAAAGCTTACTTAGACAAAGGCCGCTGCAGCTGTATGCTGACAACAACAACAACAATAATCTTCACAGAGCACCGTAATACTCGCACCGAGACCTACAAACCTACAACAACATTTATACATACACACATACATACGTACTTACATATAAGAAATGCAGAACTCAGACCGAGAACTTGCTGCTGCTGTTTTCGCCAAATCAAGTTTCAAAGTGCTGAAGCCCGTTTTAAAGCTGCTTTCCGTCTCGTTACCTCCTCTCTCCCCGTTTCTGCTACTGCTGCTGTTGCTGCTACTCCCGTTGCCGTCCACAGTGTTCGCCCTTTTTTTTTACTGTGGTAAGCCGGCAACAGGGCGTTGCTTATTGCCGCCTCTGCTTATGCTGCCTCCTCTGCTTGATGGCTCTGTCTCTGTCACTCTCTCTGTCTGTGCTTCTGCCTCTGCTTTTGTACAGTAAAATCTCAGTCGCCGCATTTGTTGGTTGTTTTTATTTGCTCCCCCGCCCCACCATCCCCATCAATCCGTTCATCCGCTTGGTGCAGCGCTCTGTAATTAATTTGGCAGCTCCACGGTGCACAAACGGAGCAGAGCAGAGCAAAGAGAATATTTCCAGAGGCCTCATATCGAATTACCATTGACAGACGTGTCGACGTGAGCGGAGCAAGAGTTCCACTTGAACAGGGTGCTCCAATTGACAGGCAAGTGAATGGAATAGGAATGGAAGAGGAAATGGATAACTGTCAACATGTAATTCGAATGCGTATTAAAATCAGACGAAATGTTTTTTTTTTGTTTTGCTCACAGGGTGTTCACAAACTGACTAAATTTGTTGCAATAAATCTAATATACAAATTTACTAAATCTAAAATAGGCACCATAAATAATAATATAAATTTTTTTTATTTAAACAGGGTGACCCAATAATAATATAACAGAAGAGCAACAACCTTATCCATTATCTTTATCTTTTCCTTATTACATATTATTATTATTATCAAATAATCTTTTACGAAAATCGGATCTTAGATAGTCCTTGGTACACGAAACATAATTCAATTAATTAAATTAAACTTGTCAAATAAATTAAGCTTGTAAGTTCAGCTGGTCAACCCTTTTTCGCCGTTCGTTGCGTTGGCTCAACTTAATTAACTTGCCGCTGCTGGCCCCTTCCCTCTGTTGTGACTTACCCCAGCAGCAACTCTGCTTACAAACCAAACAGCAATGGATAGAATCCATTTACTTAAATTTGCATGCGAAAACCAAACAAACACAGCCACAACATCTGCAATTGGACAGAAACGTTGGCAAATTACTCACTGCACAGTTGCTCTCAAACTATGCGACAGAGGAAGTGGCTAACTGTATTTTTTCTTTTTGTATAGGAACTGCAGCTGACCAAACTAATGCTATGTTGACTTAGGTCAAAGCCAGAGCAAAAACTTGTTGCTTCGCTGAGTTGTTCGTTTGTTTGTTGTCCTTAAGGAGGATTCTAAAGCCATTCTTAGATTTAATCTATGATCAAATTATTATAGATAATTAATATTTAATCGACTAAATTCAAGAATCTTTATAATTAATTTAAGATTGTCTTATTGCTAATTGATTTCGATGTGGTTTCTATGGTGCCAACGGAGCATAAAATGTATTCACGCGAGATTTACAATGAAAATGCTGTAATTATTTCATTTCTTTTTCTTTTCATCAAAATGCATAGCTATTAATTGTTTTTTTTTTCTTTTTGTATTTTATATATGTTTGTTTAATAAGGTTAAGGTTATTCTGAGTTATGTGTGTCAACCAATCGCTGATGGTACAATTTCTATTTGCACAGTATCGAAATGGTTTTTTTCCTTATCTTTTTTCAATATATCAGTATTATCATTATTACAATATAACCATTGAATTGTCCAGTGTCCAGTGTCCAGTGTCCTGTGTCCAGTGTCCAGTGTCCAGTGTCCAGTGTCCAGTGTGTCCTGTGTCCAGTGCAGCTGACGTAGATTCCAGTCGAACAACTGTCCAAAAACCAGTAAAACAAATGCTCAACCGATAGCGTGAAAATTCCCTCAATGAACAACTGACAATGCTGAGCAGGAAGCCACATGAGCGGAAAATTGGAAAAACTCGGTGAAAAATACAACGGTGCCGAGGGAGCAAAAAAAAAGAAGAAGAAGAAGAAAATTGTGACTGGCAAATGTAAAGTGAAAAGCATACAAAATGCTGGGCAATTGGGTTTGGTCACAGTCGCAAGGGGGGTTTGGGGGCGGTATGTGGAATATAAAGTGAAATGTTAGACAAAGTGGCAGCTACACACACACACGCAGCTGTGTGTGTGAGTATGTGTGTGAGTATGCAAAGCGCTTGTTGTAAACTTATACTTTGAGCAAACAAAAAACTGCAGGCAGCCAACATGAAGTCGCACAATTACACACTGTGTGTGTGTGAGTGTGTGTGTGTGTGTGCGTGTGTATGTGTGTGCCAGGCTTAAAAGGATGTGTCAGGCATAGGATGGAGAGGGTCGGGGGCCGACTACAATTGCAACCGCCGTGGCACAAACTGTGAAAACTGTGACAATGTGCAGTCGTGTGTGTAAACAATTGTAATCCGGTAGAAAAATCACAGACAGAACAAAGCCCCGAACCAAACCGAACCGAACTGAACCGAACCGAACCGAACCGCACCGCATCGCATCGCACCGCACTGAGCCTAACCTAACAAAATGGTCTAGTAGAGCGAGACACACACAGTGTGCGGCACACACCGTTGGCGGCTTAGCTTGCAACACAATATCCCAACATCAGCAGTGGCAATATGAGCACATCCAGCTAACAGTTAGGCTAAAGTGGCCCAGAGCAAACACCATCATCGATATTGATTAGATGTGCAAGCGAATCGAGTTGTTCATGGATTTGAATTGCTTCTGGCATCATTCAATTGGCGCATTCCATTATGCAACAACATTTCTCACAACTTTTCTGCAACAAATTAGGAAATCAATAAGGAATTCATTTCCCACTTTATTTTATTTATTTTAATAATTTTTTACTTAATTAGATAATGAAATATCAGCTGATTGTCACATTAATATTGCTATACTTTTCATAATACATTCAAAATTTGATAAATCATAGCAAATATCATGAAATACTCGTGGCAAATTTCTAACATTTGCAACATACTCTACAAATGTTGAATGTTCGAGATATGAAAACTCTATGAAAACTCTGTGAAACTTATATTTATTATTTCATTTTGAATATTATGTTTTTGTATTAAATTTGAAATGTATTTGTATTATAGTAACCAATATATATATATATTTTTGGATTATATCTCTTCATTGCTTAATAGTTGGGAAACTATCTAAATTTTGCCTAGAATTAGTCTGTCATATTAAATATATATTTTTTATGGTCTTTGAGAAGTTCGCTGCAAACCATTTTGAAGTTTAGTTTTCTTATTAAGACCGTCGTCGACGAGGCTTACCTGTACTCCTCATATAAGTATCAATTGAGATTTTCAATTTAGCTGCATTTGTGTTAATCATCACTTTTCTGTTGCGCTCTCTCTCTCTCTCTCTCTCTCTCTGTCTCTCTTTGCAGGTGAGTAATGCAACAGAAATCTCCATCGATAAGCAAGAAAATGAAAAGCACGAAATAAATGATAAACACGCAATAAATGAAAAACACGCATAATCTGTGAAATATCTAAAATATATATACATTTTGCACAATTTACTCAGACGTCGTCGTCACCTTTATATGGCTTGTAAACAATATGCAAAATGCAAAACAACAACAACAGCAACAACAACACCAAGAACAACAAAAAACAACAACTTTGAAGGTTAGCTTATAAATTTTATTTACTCGCAAATTAAATTTTTGCAGTGCGTTTTCATTGAACAAAACAACGCGTCGAGAATGAGAAACAAAATATTTAAATTGAATTGTTTAAAATTGTTAAGCAATGTTCGACAAAAAACTGAAGAATTGAAAACATTTTTACAACATTTCTAGTTGTATAAATTTATACAGATATGTATATATAAATGTATATGCTAACCGGCACGTGCAACAATGCAAATGAGCCACGCCCCTTGCCATAAACAATAACAATAAAAATTGCAATTTTGTTGCTACGCTCAAATTTCGCTTGTTCTTCTTTTGTTTCGCTCGCCTCGCCTCGCCTCTCATCGCCTCGCATCGCCAATTAGCCTTAGCCTAGTTTCGTAGCTAGCAGCTAGCAGTTAGCACAGTGTGACCGTATTATGTGCAGCACCTTAGCAAAACAGCTGTTTCTCGCTCGCATCTAACCTTAGCTGATGCAAGCAGCAAGCAAAAAACAACAACAACAACAATAAACCGCTGCAAAATTCTAAATCGACTCTGACCCACTGACATTATTTCGCTATAGCGACGATGACGATGACGACGACGACTGCAACTACTTAGACGGCAACAACAAACAACCAATAACAACAGCAACAGCAGCAACAACAGCAACAACAGCAACAACAGCAACAGCAACTAGGCAAAGTGCAGTTGGATTTCTGGGGCCGGTTATACAATGTCAAACTATTTCAGTACATGTCTACAAACACACACATACATAAATATATATTTATATATATATATATATATATCATATATATATATATGATATAGCGAAACTGAGCGATAGAGACTGAGACTGAGACTGAGTCTCAGAGTGACACTCGAATGCCGGAAAGAGAGCGACCCTGTTTGTCTACGACAATGTTGTACCTTGTTGCGGGGAATTAGAGATCTTGTTCATATACCCTGTATTGCCTGCTTGAAGAGTGGTTATGGATTATGGATTATGGATTTACCATTGAGTACCCAAAAATATTTTGCGTGCGATTCATGCTTAAGTCTAGTATTAAATTGTTAATGTTACCTAATCTAATCTAATCTAGTCTGCATAAGGTTCATGAGTGTTACGTCAATATCCAAAAAGCTATTAAGTAAGATTAAACTACAACTACAGCGGGATTAACCCCATGCTTAAAAGGTTATAATTATTGGGGCGCTTCATGCTTTGCTATCTATTAGATCCATTTCGCCCCTTCTATAGCTTTATTTTTCCAACCTTAATTACTGCACAAATGCGTACATTCCTGTCGGGGTACTACAATTTTCTTCTTTTTCTGGCAAAGGCTTTGAGGATTCTTTCTCATTGTCACAAAATCAGTTGAGTTCGCTTCTGACTACATCAAGTTTAGCTAGGTCTAAGTCTGTAATTCCCCATTGTGTATTTATTTTCTGGATCTGCAGCTGAGTCGATCTAGCCACACTCCTTCATTCGTCTGTCTGTCTGCCTGTCTGAACTCATAGATACTTGCAGCTCAAGATCCTTGAAATGTTTTATAATGTTTTTTTATTTGTCAATTGCTTAAAGTCTATATCAAAAATCGATAAGCACCAACTTAAGATCTTCTTTTTTTAATAATCTGAGAAAAAACCTTATTTACTCGTAGAGCAGACACAAATCGAGAATATTTACACTCGTGCCATTAAAAAATACTTGAAAAGCAGTTTTACCTGGTTATTTGACATGTAAATAAGTTAAGGCTGGAAGATTGTCCTTAGGCTTAACGCTTATTACAGGGTATTTGCTAGTCACGCACTCTCCGCACTTGTTTCGCACTAATTAGTTCGCCTCTGGGCGAAATGCTTGCCATTTGTTGATATTTTCCAATTGTGTATTTTTGGTTTCATTTATTTTTATTTTTTTATTTTTTTGCGCTAAATGAAAAGTGAAAACTGTCAACGCATGGCCTGGCAATTAGTCAGTGAAAGTGAAGCAGTAACCGTACATGCCCCATTCGCCCCACCCCGTGCCACCTTTCGAATTGCAGCAATTAAAACGACAATACGCACATAATAAGTGCAACATTATGTGGAGCATAAATTATTGTCAATTAATTGAAAGTGATTCACGGCTCGGGCTCAGCAAAGCTATAAATATTAAATTGTTTTTACTCACTTGTCACAGACAAAATAAAATTTGCAATAATTAAACTAAATTAAAGTTAATTATTTGTCAAAAAAAAGTAGAGAAGTGATTTTCCCTCAAAGTCAACGAGAAACAAGAAATACAAAAATAAAAGCCAACTCAAAACTAATGCCAAAAAAAAAAAATTCACACGCAAATTTGAATCATGCGACAGAATCATACAAAAATATATTTCATGCTTTTTTGCAAAAATATATTTAAAAGACAACAAACAACAAAATCAGCAATCAACAACAATAACAATAACAATAAACAATAACAAGAACAACAAGCGGCAATCGAAATACACTTGAACGTGAGTGAAACAAAATTCATGACCCACTTTATAAAACGCTTTTTCTTTCATCCATGACCCACTTTATGATTTGTAGCAATGATTGAGCGTGCCACACACTGAGAGACAGAGAGAGCGAGAGAGCGAGCGAGAGAGAGAGGGAGACTGAGCGTGCTGTGAAGCGTTGAGGCATATGTTTTATATTCAGACAATTAGTTGCTCAAATGCAGGCTTAAAGCAAAAACAGCTGAGCAAATGAGCTGAGACAGCTGCAAAAACACAGAGAGAGAGAGAGAGAGAGAGAGAGACGCGGCTTAGCTAACTCTCCTTTTTATTTTTGTTTTTAGTTAGGTGCCAGACAAGTGCCTTGCACATGTTTGTGCTTGTTTATGAATGTCAGTCAGTCAGTCTGTCTGTCTGTCTGTCAGTCAGCTAAAGCGGCAGACAGCTAAAAAGCACTCGAAAAATCGCACAACACCTCAGTTATATGCGAAATGATTTGTCGTGGAGGTTAAGAGCACAATCAACATTACAATTCATTCATTATTCACCATGATTATCATGTTGCTATTACCTATTAGAGTTCTTATGTTATTTTTGTTTTTGGCAATAACCCACCCACTGGGCGTAGTCAGCCATTTGCACACGTTAACAACAAGTATCGATCATAAAAAAACGACCGTTATCAATAAAACGAGTCTTATTTCGCAACTAACCCCGCCCCGCCCGTTCTTTTCACAATGTGAATCAACACTTGAATTTCTGCATGTCAAGGATATTTATAAAAAACAGAAAATAAATCAAACAATGAGCCATTCTTCATGCAACAAGCTGTTCCTAATATGCTTTTGAAAAACATCGGCTGTAAAAATGATTCATTCACTGCTCGAACATCCGTTAGAAGGAGATCAAAATCAGAGCTGGCAGTTTGAGTTGTTTACTTGACAGCAATTCATAGTAGCTGTATTCAAAATATTATTTATTAGTGTGACGAAAACGCGGCAAGGTTCGGTCCACAAAGTCCAGTCAATAAAACCGGTTTTTATTTAATATTATTTATTTAATCTTTTCTGGGCTGTATAAATTAGGTGTAGTAAAGAAATCAAGTTTGAGTTTGATTATGATTAATATATTAACATTGATGTATTATTTCCCTATTAACTTTTTGTCTTCTTACTATTTTGAAACAATTATGTCTTAAATGAAATCGTTTATCTTGGGCTTATTATGATTTGTTCTCGCCTTTAACCTTTAACCGTTATAATAACAACGGACGACAGTTGAAATTGCATTACAGCAAAAGCTTGGGAATTGTACAGTTAGTGTTTGTGTGTGTGTCGTGCTCCTTCTTGCTTTTGTTGTTGTTGTTGTTGTTGTCGCGCTTGTTCTGGATATTGTCGCTGCTGTTGTTTGTCAGTCACATTGTCGCGTTGCGTCACTTTGCCAACATGTTGACATTGTGGTCATTACAGTTGTTGCTGCATTGCTGTTGTTCTCCCTCTCCCTCTCTCGCTCTTTCTGTCTTGTGTTTCTGTTTTCGTTTCTGTTGCATTTTGTATTACATTTTCATTGTGCTTGTCATCGTTTGCCATCGTCCGCTGTTGTCATTGCCAGATGCGTGCAATTGTTTGAAATGGTTGTTGTTGTGGTTGTTGTGCTGTGTTACTCTCACTCGTATGCAATTAATTGGGACTGGCAGCATCGACAACTTGTTTGCTTGTGTGCGTTGGTGAAATTGGTTGTTGTCCGAAGCCGTCCCATCATTAGCAGTAAACACGACCATCAAATTGGATCAGTGTTGCCATTCTAAAATTTCAATGCGTTGTGTGTTTAGTATTAAGTGCGCTTCTGGCTTAACCCATTCCTGGCCACTGTACTTATTTGAGCACAACACAATTAATCATATTCAACTAGTTCTAGAAACAATACTTTCATAATTCAAAAATGGGTAAAGTAGAGATAACGAAAAATTACATTTTTGCGGTTTCTTAGTACTCTGTACACTTTTCGTGGCCTTAGCATATCAGTCTGAAATTTACTGTATTTGAAGCATGTCGATTTATAAAGAGAAAAAAAATGACTCATTGTTTTAAGTTCCAATAATTTCCGATAAAAAAAAGGCTTTTGAGTACACCAAGTAAGTTTATTTCATTTATTTTTCACATTTTGTAGTTGTTTATGTTATTTCCAACAAAACTAAACATTAAAACGCCATTGCTTTTGATTTAAAGTGTTTTTAATGGGTTAAATAACTCATTGCTCTGGCTGAGCTTTAAGCAATGTTTGTTTGTTTGTTTTTTTTTTTGACTTGCCAATTGCTTAAATCAATCATATTTAATTGCCTAAAAATATAAATGAAATGTAGTAAGACTCATGCCCAGGCTCACGTGGAAAACTCAGGTTTTTATGCTCACAGGCAGGCAAAATTCAACAATCTCAGCATAATTTACGTCATTGCGAAATCGGTCGTGTGGAATTTCATTGGAGATTCCCAGCGAGCTGCCGAGTTCCGTCCCAGCTGGGACTCTGTCTACAAGTCACACATCACGTAGACCAAATTTAAATCACCAAATAAAACCAACACACACACACATAACATTTTTAAGCTTTACCTCAAAGCACAGCCAGTGGCTTCTACTTAGAAAGAGGGAGAAGACAAATGGTTGCCTTCTGTCACATAGTGCGTATGAGTAATTTGATGTTGACTGCAATGTTTACAGATAGCAAACAGCCTCCTCTCAATCATCATCATCATCATCATCATCATCATCTTCATAATCATTATATTTATTTGCATCAATTTGTTTTAAGAGCAAGCTTAGGTGTTTGAGTAGGAAATGCTTGCTGACCTTTTAGAATCATTATTAAATTTAATCTTAAATTGAGCGCAGCTTTTCATTGGAATCAAGACTGAGTGGACAATAGCTGGGGAAATATTCTGCCAATTTTGATTGAGCTTACGTTTAGAAAATTATGTGGAATATATACAAAAAGTTTTTTAAATACTTCGTTGTTTTTATAGTGCAGTTTTATTATTGTTGTTAGAGTCAGAATAATTCAGTATAAAGATTTTTTCGCGCTCATCTCCATTGCCAACAAAAATAACTGCAACTTTGTAAATCTGTCTGGGACCACCTTGTAACTAGGGCTGCTGTCCAGCGGCAAACTTTGCGACTTACTTTTTTTTTTTTTGTAATTACATGATATATACATAATGAAGGCCTCGCCAGAGTCCCAAAGAGATTGCGACCACGAATGCGAATGCAGTCCAAATAATTACGGCCACTGGTCGCTCCGAGTCAGCGATGTAATCAGAATAAAGTAAGCCCAAATAGCGGGAATAGGTTATGCACAGCATTTGACGGTGATGTGCCACAAGGTACCCTGTACAAATATATCCAAGGAACTATGTACGTCTCTAAAATACACAGTAAAAAAAAGTATTAGCAAGAAATTGAATACTAAAGATATAAATATATATATATTTGTATATATATATTGACAAACTCGTTGAAGAACCTTAGTTGTTCCTACAGTTCTGATCATTCAGAAGAAATAATCAACCGAAATGCAAGTGAGAACATTGCAGTTAAATGTGACCGATTTCTGAATACTCTCTTTTTAAAACAGCTGTAAATAGGTGAAGAAGGTGTTCCTTGTGGTGCTAAGTAAAAAAATAAATAAAAATACAGTTTAAAATTTTTGGAATTTTACAATTTACCAGAAAATTAACTAGCCTGCCTTTAAAGGAGATCCCAAGCTATATTTTTTGACTTTATGACTAACATTTTGGGATTTATATGGGTTTCTTCGACTAGCACTTTAAGGTATATTGACGTATTATCGATTTGTCTGATCCAGACGTGGTTGATTATATATTGTTATCGATAAAAGTAAACTATGTGCAGTGGTAGAAAACCAATATACTCTGCACCTTAACTGGGTGTAAAAAGTCAGCTCGAATTGAGTCTGAAACTGAAGAAGAAAAAGAGGTAATGGGCAGCTGGCCAAAACAAAAAAAAAGTATATATATATATATGTATATGTATATATATATACATATATATATTGTGAAAATGAGTGACGTACCGGCAACACAGTACAGCTCACACCAACCCCCTCGACAACACCCCGTCGCAAAAACCCGTTGGCAACCGGATGTTTCCCTTGACAGACGCAATAATTGTGCAGATTCTTTAGCGCTTTGTGGCTGACTTATTTTTTTTTTAGCTTCTTTTTCTGCTCGCTTTGACAGGGTGACACATTAATGTGCCAGCTAGCTATGATGCTGATAATGATAATGATGATGTTGATGATAATGACGTTGAGACATTGTGTTTGGTCAGCACAGTACACGGGGCGTATGATTGACGGGCTTAATTAAAGAAGTCAGCGCACATAAAGCGCGGCGTTAATTAATTAAATTACAATTAATGCAGTTGCGGTTTCAACTGTTGTCGTTGTGCTTATCTTTATTTGCACCTTACACCTATATACATATATATATGTATATATTTATTTATATACACATATTATGGCTCGCAGCGTCAATTTCACAACTTATCAATCGTTGGCGATATTTATAATTGGGAGAATCGGAGAGTCGCAAAGAGATTCGCTTGGTGCAACTTTCGCCGCAAACTCAAACAAACATTTGACTTACACTTAAGTATGTACACATGTATGAATGTATGTATTTATATATGCATTTATGTATGTATTTATGTATGCATTTATGTATGCATTTATGTATGCATTTATGCGTATATTCTTTGAAAATGCGACTCGTTTGTTTGTTTAGTTGCTAGAAAGACCAGATCTGACTCACCTGTGATTACACCTGAAATGCATATAGTATTGTGCCTAAATTATATCCTTAAAACATTAAGAAAGCGAAAAATATATATTTGAGTTATGCTAAAACATGCAACAAGCTAAATGAAGCATGTCCAATCCCATTAAATAAAGCTGAATCGATTTAGCCACGTTAATTAGGGAACTCAAATGTGGAATATAATATATAATGTAATTGCGTGTATGTAAATATCGATATATATCGATTTGCGATAGCAATTAAAGCCACAATTTCAAAGGCAGAGTTTTCCACTTTATACATAATATTAATTGACATATTATTGATCAAAGGCACAATGATTGAATAGGAATGAGCCGACTTTTTGTTAATATCTAGAATAATATGTATTACAGTTGGGTTAGGAGTAGCTCTCTCGACTGTAGCCTTCTTGTATATTTGTTGTGACTACTCGATTTATATGTAAATTATACATAAATGTTGCAATTATGTAGCTATATTTATTTCTAATAATTTCGCATTTCCCTCAGACTTTGCTCATTTTACCAAAAGCAAAATTATGTTGCAACTCCTGCTGTGCGCTGACCATTCCCATTTTCCACCACTGGCAGCGGCAGCAGCCACAACGTGAGTCAAATTAATGTTGTCAGTTTAGCTGGATGCTGCCTCGTTGCTTGGTTTTTGCCTTTTTTCCCCGTAACCCCAACTGGGCCCATGGTTTTCGGGTGGTTATACACATTTTTCTATTTGTTTCTGATTTGCTTGTCTTTCAAATTCTATATACATTTTTTGTTTGCATGTATTTGGTTACGTGATTAATTGTTTATTTTGTGCGGCATTTTGTTTGTCTTCTATTTACTAAGGGACAGGAAAAATTTGCCACAAAGTTGCAACTTGAATTTGCGGAAAATTGTCGCAAATATTTGATTTTAACTTTTTTTTTTGTCTAATGTAGCAATTTAATTTAATGCGATTTTTGTTGGCTCTGTCAAAGTTTTGGCAATTATTTTTGATTTATTTATTTACATAAATTATTTATTTCATTTATATGTATAAATAATTGGAAAAATGAATCAAAATATTATATTTTTATTGCCGTTTTGTTGATCTGATTTCAATATGCGCTAATTGGATTAATTTATGCTTATGATAGTCAGGCAATTTAATGAGCTAAATACTTCCGGACAGCAACTGTATCGAAAATGCTAATGAATCGGGCAATACGAAGCTACTTTAATCGAGTCAGAACGAGGCCTCTTTTGCATTTAGTTTGAGGCGTGTTTGGGGCCAATGTCAAAGTGACAACTTTTGCGCAAATTTAATGAAATGAGAAAACTTTCCACTAATTTCGAATGTAATTTGATTTGCTACTTTATTGCAGGCTTAGCCCAGGTGACTTACCAGATCGTTGGGCCTCAGGTACAGCAACAACACACGGTGCAGCAGCTGCCGCAAGCAACAAGCACAACAGCAACATCAACATCAACAGCTACAACAACAGCAACAGCAACAACAACAACCACTCAGTTTGCAATCCGCGCTCATCGCCGGCCGCTGCGACCGCAGCCGTTACAATCCCAGCCACTGGCGGTAGCGTGGTAACTGGTCCGGGCCCCGTCCCGGCACCGGTGGCCCAATTGCAACACGGATTGGCGCCCAGCACGCCGCTGCAGCGCGCGACGGCAGCGAGCGGAGGAGGCGCTGTTGGTGCTGGCGCTGGTGTTAGCAGCTGTAACACCGCCTCACCCTCGCCCCTGCCCCTGCCCATATCCTCGCCGTCGCCAGCAGCAGTTGCCGCCGCCGCCGCTGCCGCCGCCGCAGCAGCAGCAGCAGCTGCAAGCAATTTGCTAACCCTGCAGCAACAGCAACAGCAGCAACAGCTTCTCTACCAGCAACAGCAACAACAACAACAACAACATCATCAGCAGCAGCAACAGCAGCAGCAACAACATCAGCAGCAGCAACAGCAACAGCCGCTGCATCAGCAGCAGCAGATCAACTCCGCAACGGCACGGATTGCAGCGGCGCTGCAGCGATCGCCCGCCATGAATGCGGTGGCATCGCCGATCCCAGCCAACTCAGCGACGTCGGCGCGCAAGATTCGCCGCAAAACGGATACGAAAATCAATTTGGTAAGCCATTTAGATAATGTAGATAAGATAATCACTAACAATATACACTCGCAGAAAAATAAACAAATTTTTTGTTTACTTTTTTAAAATGTAGCAAAAATATATCCAAATTCCAGTTTGATTTTTAATTAATTTGAAAATATTTAACGAATTTAATTTTAATTTCCAAAATAGCAGTCAAGAAACCAAATTTCTATTACTATTTTCTGCATTTCGAAAATGATTTCTTCTAAGCAACTATTTGCAGAACTATTTTTTAGAAATATTTTGTATTATTCAGAAATATGTTTCTAAAAACTTTTTAAATTTAAAAACACTTTTTTTTTTGTAAATTTTTCAATATTTGTTTAATATTTATACATTGATATCTATGACTAAACCGTTTTCAAAAAGCAATACAAAATAATGAAAATGAGATAGGCGCAAATTTGAATTTGCCAAATAGTTTGGGGATATTTATGCTCCGCCTCTTTTTGCCAAGTTTGAAAATTATACTCGAGAAAATAGTTAAAATTTTACTTTTATTGTAATTATATAAGCAGTCGCTAAATAAATATCACAAGTTCTGTTCTTGGAACGACAGTTCAAAGATCATTTTTGCAATATGCATTTAAATGGTTTTTTTTTTGCCGTAACTTTCCGCATTTATGAATCATGTTGTACAATTTTTGCAGCCCCAATCACAAATAAACAAGTGCAACAATGAGAAACGACGACGGGAAATGGAAAACAATTATATTGAGCAGCTCTCGGAGTTTCTGCAGCTCAATAAACGTGGAGATATGACATCAACGAAACCGGATAAGGCGGCAATATTAAATCAAGTGGTTCGAACGGTAAGTCAACAAAAAAAAAAAAAAAAATACTTACATTTATTTATTATATCAAAGAAAACTAATAAGCAAAGTTTTAAACAAATTGGGATACTCTGTGGGGAACTGTGTGGAGATCTGTGTGGAATATCCAATTGATCAATTAGGAGAGACAAATCCCCAATGTAATTTCCATCATGGTGTCTCAATTAAAAAGCAATTATTTTATAAATTGGCAGCGTACCGAAAAACGAGATTCAAATAATTCGCAACGAGAGCCAACATTAAGCCTGAAGAAGACAAGAGGGGGAGGAGGAGGAGGAGGACCCCCAAGCAGATTGTTTGGTTTTGACTGACTGACGTAATTTGGCCTGCAAGAATTTAATTAATATTTGTATTTAATTTACATAAATTTATTTATGTTTCCAAATGGCGGCGGCGACACACAGAGTTGTAGAATTCTAGTCATGTTTTTTTTAAGGTTCCCTTTTTTTTTTGTTTGATTTGTTTAATTTGTGTTTTGAGTATATCTTTTATTGGTTTCAGGTAGCCTAAGCACTTTATTATGCAAATTGTAAGCGCCACGCTTTGCCGAACTTCAAAAACAAAATTAAATTAAATGCGGCAACGACAACAACAACACACAAAAGCCACAACATAAACAAAACAAAAACAAAAAAACACAGGAATTCAAAAAGATGGAAAATACCATAAAACACAAACAACAACAAACATTTCATAATTTTATTCAACTATTCGGCGAGTTAATGCAATTAAGTTGGGTTAGCGCAGCTCTATTAGGAATATATATTAGGGGTGTTCTGCACACAAAAATTAAAACGACAATTTATTGAATTATCTTGCGTTGATTTATGGCTAATGAGGAAGCAGCTGCTAGCCAGCACTAATTTTCATTTTATTACCAAAGGGATGCCACTAATTCAATGCAGCCATGGAACAGACTATGACAAATTGCGATTTGACGCATGATTTTTAATAAAATTAGCAGAAAATAATATAAAACTATGAATTATAATGAAATTCAGTAGTCTAATGGCCATAACCGAAAGTCTAATTGAAAAAATACTCTGCTACTAGTCAATTGAAAGCGAACATTCTTAGCCAATCTTCAATTACGGTTATCAGAAATCCAGCTTCCATCTTTTGAACTCTAGCTCTAAAGTAATGCAATAGTTAAGTGTAGCTAGATCGTAGCCAGGAAATTTCCTTAAATGCGAGTCATCAGAAAACTTCCTTTCAAGTTTGGTGCCTCTCAATTTTCCAGTTCCTTAGAACTTAGTATTCTTCTACTGTTCCCAAAGTTTCACCAATATATATGTTTTTTTTTTAAATTTCTTATTAAATTTGTTAAGCAGTTGTTAATTTAAAACTAGTGGTAATTTTCAGCTTCATTTTGCCAATTAGTCATAGCCAAAACATTTCAATGTACAAAATCAAAGAGTTTAAAATAACGGCTCTCAACTTGACAACAGTTTAATGTGTCATTTCGTTGTTATGCTCAGCTTAATTGCGACTTATAACTCATCTATGTATGTTGTGTGCGTGTGTATATGTATTTATGTACTTACTTACATTTGTTGTGAAATGCCAGCGCTTTGCTGGTTAGTCACCCAAGTCACGGCGCTATTGTCACTGAGCCAACTATTTCCTTTCTCGCTCACTGCGGGCCTATTTTTAAATGTGTGAGCGAGAAAATTTTGCACTTAAAATGTTTTCTCTTATTAAGAAATTGCTAGAAACAATCCAAAGTTCAAAAATATTAATAAAAATAATAAGAAACCTTTTAAATTTAAATCTAAGCTTTGTAGATCAAGCAGAGATTTTCATTGGACCAATTTTTCTGTATTATTATGATAAGTTGATCATAAATTCCAAGTCAGTTCATTAATTTCTGATCGCAAGCGTTGCGACCACCCGTAACTTTATTTTGAACGCAAGCTCGCATTGTTTTTTCCAGACACAGATACTTACCCTTTTTTTTTTTGGATTGGATCTATTTCTGTTTTATGATTCTTTTTTTAAGTGTCTGCTGCAAGGTTTTGCATCTGCGCTCTTGAAAGCACTCTCCTCACACAATTCGCACATTACCTGATGCTGAAGCGATAAATTGAAGCCATATACGTTTATATATATTTAAAGAACAAAAAGAGCAGACACGTTTTAGACATACATATTCGGCATTGCATGCTCTGCTTCATGTTATTGTTCATTTTATCATTTGACTGATATTTTCGGAGTGCCTTCACCCCAAAAAAAAATAAATTGTTTTGTGTCCGCTGCTTAAGCAACTTTTCCGGGTTGGCTGGCGCATTTGTATGCGTGTGTGAGTGTAAATATGATGAGAGCTTCTTTCCAAGCAAGAAAAAGAAGTAAAAGCTCGCTCTGCCCTCTCCCAATTGCATTTGGCAGATCAACGAACTGCGTTCGCTTTTTGGCGATGACGTCGCACTTTGCAATTTCATATTTTTGCTGTTGTTGTTGTTATAATTCGTATGTGCAGTAGCAACGGCAGCAACGACGCCCTCTCACACAAGGTGCAAAGCCAATGGGTGATAACAGAAAGCACACAGTCAACTATGCACACATGCACATGTACGCGTATCACACGTGAGCCGGTAAACAAACGGCCGCCGGAGAGCAACAGGAGAGAGTTGAGTTGAGCGCAGCGCGAGAGTGCCAGAAAGAGAGAGCAACGCTTCGTTAGCTTGGGCATTCTTTGTTGTTGTTGTATTCGCATTTTTCGTCGTGTTTTCGGGTTTCTGTTTTTTTTTCTTTTTTTTTTTAATACAATAATACAATTGCATCAAAAAATGTGTGTTTAGTATTTCGGCAACTTTGTGACAGTGCTGAGTGTGCGCAACGCTTCTGTGATTTTATTTTTCTGTTTATATTGGCCATAATTTTTACAGTGAGTTATTCTAAGCACTTTCGAATAACACGCAAATGCATAAATACACAAAAACCAACAAAAAAAATAAATAACAAAAACAGCAAGAAAGAAAAATAACTGTGAACGATAGAAGAGCCATTGACATGCTGACAACACGCGCCCTCAAGTTGATTGACCTTGACAATGTTGTTGTTGTGAAAATTTGTGCAATTTGAATGTGTGTCTCAACTACGTCTTAAAACTTTTCAAAACACAAAATAATATTTAAATGAAAAAAAAACTATGTTTGTAGTATGTTTGTTGTGCTTTCATTGAAGTGCTTTTCGCTGCGTTTTGTGTGTGCCTGTGTAAATGTGTGTGTGTGAGCGCGTTTGTGTATATTTTGGTTGTGTCAATGACTCAAAGCTCAAACGCGCGCGAAAAATTTGTGTGCTGAAGTAAAAATATAATATACACTCACACATATCAGTGTAGAACTGAGATGAGATGAAATGCGGTTTATTGCACTTCATTGTGTAAACACAGCAATGAGCGAAACGCCGACGCATGATGATGAGCAGCGCGAGCTTTACTCTCTCTTTTCTCGCTGAGTCGGTGAGTCGGCCATCCAAAAGCTTTGCAAAAAACAAAAAACGGCAAACGGTTGTCGATCACGAATGTGAGCTATAATAATTATTATGAGTGGAGCTGGAGAGCTTTGTGTTGTTGTTGCTCTGGTCTGGTCGTTTTCGTTTTTTTTATATTTCTTTTTTTTTGTTATTGTACATAAATAAGAACAACATTTGTGCATACAGAGAACACTTCCGCATTGCAAAATGCTTGCATACCCCTATTCGTATACACATATGTATGTACGTACATGCATACATAGATTGAGTTACATTTGTGTATTAAGAATTTAATTTGAAATATACCATGACCGGAAATAAATGAGTTCGAAAATCGTCTTGATTGAAGACAAAAGTTTGAAAGCTTTAATGAGCAAGGAATGGTGAAATTCATCGTAACCTTGTTGATCTATTAATATTGTAAGAATTATAACATAAAAATAAATTAATAAATTCTTCTGCAAATATATAAAATAATCGCATAAACATATCATTAATTATTTTCCTTAATTTGTAATTTATATTTACAGTATCGTGATATTTGTGACAAAGGCCAAAGCCGTGATATATCCTCAACATCTACCAATAACAACAACAACTCCACAACAACGACCAACAACAACAATAATAATAATAATAATAATAACAATAATAATAATAATAACAATAATAACAATAATAATAATAATAATAATAATAATAATAATAGCCACAAACCACAAGCAACCTCAACCCGGTGCACCCGTTGTGCGACAGACAACTGCTCGATACACCCTGTGCAACAGGGTGAAGTCTCATCAACGGAGCCACCATTGCCAGAGCCATCGCTTCTGAACGGTCAAGTGCCGGAAATATCAGCTTATTTCGAGGCACTCGAACATTATATCAGCTCGGTGGGTTGGGTCCTGCTGCAGGTGAACGCGAACGGCATCATTGAGTCCTGCACGCAGAACATACGCGAACTGATCGGCTATGAGAAGCACGAGCTCTTCCATCAGCCGCTCTACATGTACCTCTATGCGGGGGATCACGCCAAACTGGAGCCGATCATAAACAACATGTACAGTAGCAGCAGCAGCAACAGCAACAACAGCGGAGGTGGAGGAAGTGGAGGTGGCACCAATTCAGCGCATGGCGGCGTCTGGGGCGATCTCGATGAGCTAAACAATGGCAATGCCTCGCAGCAATCAGCCAGCTCCAATTCCAGCTCCAGTGCGGGCAATGGAGCAGGCCCAGGCCCTGGAGGAGGTGGCAGTGGCATCGTTGCAAGTAAATCGAAGCGCAGCATTTCCACCAAGGTGCGCATGCTAGTCAAGGATACGCGACCAGCGACACAAACCTCCTCGTCCTCCTCATCCTCATCCTCCAACTGCGGCGATGCCATGGACCAAAAGCCGCTCAGGCAGTCCGGACACCAGGACAAGTATGAAGAGGTCGTGTTGATAGCGGCGCCAGTGAAGGGTGAGTCCACGAATTCTTCCAACTTGCAGCTAATTTTGGAAACCTATAAAGACAAGTTAAGATCCACAGTGATTGATTGATTGACGTGTTTATCGCAAAATATAGGCGAGCTTATGCGTTTGATTTTTAAACTTAAAGATCGTGGTTAAATACCCTTTACAATAATTAATCGGGTATATACAAAATAGAACATTCAACTTAGAATTCATAGAGATCAAAAAATCAATATCTTTTTCCAGCAATATTAATCTAGAGAAAACTAAACTAAAAAAGAGTAAACTGAAGATCAGAAAATTAAATATCTGTTCAGGAAGTTCTGGAAAACAACAAAAAATAATGAATGCTCATCGGATTGATTATTTTATTGACGATTATTACAAATCTTAAATGTTAACTATTGCAGACGACGCGGATGCGAGCAGCTCGGTGCTGTGTCTGATCACACGGCCGGAGGATGAGTCGCCGCTGGAGATCAATATACAGCAGCATGTGCATCAGCAGCCGATCGAGCAGATGACCTTCAAGTTGGATGTGCACGGGAAAATACTCAGCCTGGATGCGAACTCGCTGCGTGATCCGTTCAAGCAGCATCTGCAGACGTGGGTGGGTCGCCTCTGGCAGGATCTATGCCATCCGCATGATCTATCCACGCTCAAATCGCATCTGCGCGACATTCAGGACTCGGCGGTTGTCCATTCACCGGGCAGCTCGACAAATGCCAGTAATCCGGGTGGCAATCCGGGATCGGGCGGTGGCTCCATCTCCAGTGTTATATCACGTCCATTTCGCTTACGGCTCGGCGCACCCGATGTCTATGTCCATGTGAAGGCCACATCGAGACTGTTCCTCAATCAGACGCCCGGCGAGAGTGATTTCATAATGTCCGTGCAGACGCTGCTCAACTCCGAGAACGATATGAATAGCAACAATACGGGTGCGGGCAGTGGTGGCGCCACCGCCGGCTTGAGCCTCGGCATGAGTCAGATGTGCGCCATGTCGCCGGGCGCCCATTTGGCAAGCACGCTGGTCAATACGCTCTCCATGGAGGCACTGGGCCATAGTTCCACATCCTCCTCCACATCCTCTGCCGCCACAATGCTGCCCACACATCTGCTTGGCGGTCTTGTCGGTGGCGGTCCGCACAACAGCAACAGCAGCAACAACAACAGCAACAACAACGGCAGCAACAACAACAACAGCGGAGGTGGCAGCAACACACAATCAACAAATGTGGGTGGACCTCTGATGAGCTCGGCCATCCTCAATGGCAGCGGCATGCAGCAGCGTCTGGGCAACAGTGCCACATCAGGCGGCAATGCCTCGTCGGCGGCAACGCTGGTGAATGCATTCACTGCATCGCCTGCGCCCGGGGAGCATTCGTTTTATGGCAACGATGCCTTCGAGTTTGATATCGCACATTCCTCGTTCGACATGGATCCCAGCGGTGGCGTTGGCGCCTGGACAGATTCGCGGCCCAATTCACGGGCATCGGTTGCGACGCCGGTGAGTACGCCACGTCCGCCCTCGGGGCATGGCTTCAGTCCGGCTGTGTGCGCCTCGCCAGCAACACCCTATCAGCTATCCTCGCATTCGGCGGCCAGTTTGCCCTCGCCGCAATCGAATGCCAGCGCCGGTGCCGGCGGCAGCAGCAGCTACGGTTTCAATTTTCACTCCTACGATCCAGCGGACAGCAAACCGGATAAGGAGCAACAGCAGCAGCAGACGACCAACAACAGCAACAGCAGCAGTAACAACAACTCTGCACTTATCGGCGTTGGTCTGCCAAATGGCGTCGGTGGTTTGCTGCTCACCTCCCAGCAACAGCAGCAGCAACAACAGCAGCAGCAACAGCAACAGACGCCACCACTGCAGGAATCGTCTGAGCGACTGCGTCATCTACTTACCAAATCGCAGGCCGGCGGCATGGGTGATGAAGAAAAGGTAAGATTTTGGATTTGTGACATTATCGAAATATTTTAAAATAATTTTGATTTTATTTCATGTGATGCAGTACTTCAAGCAAGAGTGCAACGAGGATGAGAAGCTCAATGTGGGATCCGGTGTCGGACCGGCGGGCAGCTTCAAAATGGGCGGCCAGCAGGGTCAGATGGGACTGTTCGGACCACTCGTTGGACGCAGTGGAGCAAATGCAGCGCTGCTGCAAAAGGTGGGCAACTCCCAGAATCCGATGCTGCTCAAGGTAAGTTGGGAGTCGAGTTGGGTTGGGTTTGGAGAGAGATATTAGATATATATATAGATAATAACTGCTGGCAACAATTGCAGCTGCTGAACGAGAAGAGCGAGGATGATGATGGCAGCGGTGCGGGCGGCACGGGTGCGGGCAGCGGCACGGGCGGACCAGGACTGCTGAACAATGTGCGGCAGAGCGAACTGATGCGTCAGCTGCAGAAGGACGATGGCCACGGGCATGGCATGCTTGGCGGCGGCAGTGGTGGTGGCGGTGGCAGTGGTGGCGCTGGCAGCGGTGCCAACATGAGCAACGAGGATCTCAAGCGTATGCTCAAAATCCAAAGTGATCCGGCAATGAGTCGCAAGCGTTCGCTCAACGAGCCGGACGTGGACATTGCCGTCAAGCGTTCGGAGGATAAGCCCAGCAAGCTCTGCTCAGAGAACAAGATGCTGGCGAAGCTGCTGCAGAATCCCATCAAGCTGCCGAAAGCACCAAATCCGGAGCAGCCGCTCCAGGTGAAAACACTGCCGGACATCACCAGCTCCACGGTGAACAACGTGAGCAGCTCTCTGTCGGTGCCGGGCAATCTCATAAGTGCCGCCAGCCAAAGCGGACCCAAAGCAGCGACGGTGGCAACAGCAGCAGCCAACAGTCGGGCGCGCAAACAGCAGCAACAATTGCAGCAACAGCAACAACAGCAGCAGCAGCAATTGCAGCAGCAGCAACATCAACAGCAGCAGCAGCAGCAACATCAACAGCAGCAGCAGCAGCAGTCAACGGTACAGCAAAACGATATCTACCTCAGCCAGCAGCAGCAGCTGGCTTACCAGCAACAGCAGCTGGCGACAACAGCAACTACCTCAAATCAAACCATAGCGGCCTCAACATCAACGTCGGCTGGTGCGCCCGATCCGGAGCTGTCCAAGTTGCTGGACAGCTTCATGGATTATTATCCGGATGATACGCCCATTGGGAATGCGGCACCCTCAGAGGCTTCGGCCATCAGCGATATACAGAAGTCGCTGATGCTCGATGTGGAAACGGCCGCCTTTGGCGTGATGCACGCTATGAATCCGCAATTGATCATGTCACAGCAGCAGCATCAACAGTTGCTAGCACAGCAGCAGCAGCAGCAGCTACAACAGCAGCAACAACAGCAGCAACAACAGCAACAACGTCAGCAACATTTGCAGCCGCCTGCATATCCAGGAATGCTGGGACTGCAGCAGCAACATCAACAGCAGCAGCAGCAGCAGCAACAACAGCATCAGCAGCAGCAGCAACAACAACATCTGATACGCCAACAGCAACGGCAACAGGAACACTTAATGGAGGCCGGCCGCTTTCAACGGCCACCGCCCATTTATCAGGCGCGTGGGCGTGGCCCCATGAACGCTGTAGCCACGCCCGGAGGCTGCGTTGTGCTGCCCAATCAGCAAATGCGCAACATGCGACAGCAGCAGCAACAGCAAAAAGAGCGACTGCTGCAACAGCAGCAAAAGCAACAGTTGCTCGTACCAGAGAATGCAAGTGAGTGCGAATGAATGAATGAATCAATCAATGAATGAATGGATGAATGAATGAATGGATGAATGAATGAATGGATGAATGAATGACTAAATGAATGAATAATGCAATGAATAGCTGAGCATATTACTTACTTTGGGTTAGGTTAGGACTGTTATGGGTGGTTCTGGATGTATGGCTGCTTATAGCTGCGACCACTGCACCAAAATTAATGAAGAGAGATGAATTGGTGCCTTGCCTGTCCCATTCCAGGTGCCCAGATGAGGTAGCCAGCTTCTGTAGAGATCTGCGACTGCTATTTGAGAAAGTGTAGATCTTTTGTTTGAGTTGTATAAGTTAGCTAGAGTCATCTCCTGTTGTAGAACTCCTGATCTGAGTAGACTTCGCCTTCCGAAATCCTATTAAATTTAATAATAATTAATTTCGCTGCTTTCTCTTGCAGCTGGCATAAATGCGGGCATTAATAATATTGGCTCGCTGCTGAACACAACAGTGGCGCCGAATGTGTCGCTCTCCAGGACCAATCTGCCGTCGGATGCACAGCTGAGTCCCAATTTTGCGCAGACGCTGATGCAGCAGCAGCTCAGTCCTGGACGCAGTGCACCCTACAGCCCGCAGCCAAATCAAGGTAAATATCTGCTGTGAGCCCAGTAAGAATCCATTAACAATAATCTCTCACTCAATGAACAGGCTATGGTTCGCAGTTTGCTCAAAATGCGCAACGACTGTCTCCGCAGCAGCAGCAACAGCAGCCGAATGCACAGCAGCAACAGCTGGCGTATCTGCAACAGCAGCAGCAACAGCAACAGGCTGGCGATGGAGGACGCTCCAACACACCGTTTGGCAGTGGGGGCTCGGGAATGCAATCGCCGGGCATGCAGAGCAGTCCGCAGCAGTGGACCACAGTGGCAGGTGGGGCAGCCGGTGGTGTTGCTGGTGTCGCTGGTGCTGTTGGTGGCGGACCGGGTGGTCCGTTGCCAGCTGGCAATGCCAGTCGCTCACTGCAGCAGCACAATAATCCCTTGCTCATTGCACAGCTGCAGGTGAGTACCAGAGATTGATGATCAATAAGGCACACTCATTAATCTCCTACCACGATCTTGTCCAGAACAACTTCAATGCGCGCCAATATCAACAGCAACAGCAGCAACAACAACAACAGCAACAACAGCAGCAGCAGCGACGCGGCCTCAACTCACCCGGCGCCGTTGGACCTGTGCAGCGTCAGAACTCCTTCCAGGCACAGGGTGGCAGCGGCCCCAGCACGCCTGACGGCAGCAGTGGACCAGTTGGCCTCGGCGTCGGCTTCGGCGGTGGCCCACAATCGCCATACGGAGGCGGTGCGCCAGGCAATGCCTTCCAGCAGCAGCAGCTGCAGCGGCTCCAGCGGCAGAGCAGCGTTCCGCAGGCGACGCAACATTTGCCAGGTGAGTTGTGCCGCGCGAGAAGCGTGTCCCGCAAACAGCCGCCATCTGCCAATCAGGCAGCATCTTTAGTTCTTAACCGACCCGATCCCCAAAACAGGAAACCTTTGCTCAAATTATGCATTTGATTAGTTTCTCCATCTGCCGCAAATGTTTTAGATTTTCTTAGACAAATATTAAAAGGAAAATACGCAAACTAAAATTAAGTACACATATGTTAATAAGTGGAGCTAATTTCAAGTACAAGTTGATCTAATTTAAAGCTGTGCCACAAAACCACAAATGATCAGTTCACAATTTCGAATTACTTGCCCAACGTGTCTGAAAATAGTTCCAAACTCGTGCGAAACTAGTTCATATAGTAATTTTGAATTGAAACATTTGAAATTGATCAACATAAATATATCCAGGAAAATTTATATAGATTTAGCTATATATACATATATATATATGTAGAACTAGTTGCGCATAAATTGTGAAGAAAAATTGTGAAACTGTGACCAAAAAAATGGAAATTAATTTGAATTATGCTGAACTAGTTCCAACCAAACAAAATGAGTTGTACTTAAATGTGAACATTTCGAAACTAGTTCCGCTTGAAGACTAGTGCCGATGCAGGAGCAAGGACAAGAGAAAAACCAGCTCACATTTGAATTTCAAAATGAATTGAAATGCAAAATTGTTAACAAGTCAATTTAATATAATTTAAAGGCAAATTTATTTTAATTTTAGCTTTCAATGTGCGGCAATCAAAAATTGAGCAACTTGCAGTATTTTAATACACAGAAAAGATGAATTTAAATTTTCCAAAATTAATTTACGCACATTGAAAGCTGCAATTAGAAATGAAAATGATGCTTACTTGAACAATTACTAGTTTTAAATAGAGATACATGAACCGCTTCACACACCCGACACACCCGACACACACACACGCACACACATACCAACACCGTTGCGCAAACACACACACACACACACACACATTGTTAATATTTGACTAGTTTTTAACCAAAGCCAAACAAATCAAACGCTTAACCGAAACAGGCTCAACGCGTTTCGGTTTGTCGCCTGGCAACAACAACAACAACAACAACAGCGGCAACAATAACAACAACAACCACAATGATAATGCAGCTGCCGCCGCTAGTCAGCAACAACAACAACAGCAACACCAACATCAACACCAGCAGCAGCAGCAGCAGCAACAACAACAGCTGATGAACGGCATGAGCATGTCCCCGCATCCGGGCATGATGGGCGTGGGTGGCATGGGCAGCGGCGGTGGCAATGGCATCATTGGGCTTGGCGGCGGCGGCGGTGTCAATAGCGCTGGCTATGCAGCCCTGGCTGCTTACGGTCAGCCGCAGCAGGCGAATGATTTCTATGGTCGAGCGCAGACCGGTAAGCCGTGTGCTCACACTTGAACTCTCTCTCTCTCTCTCTCAAACTATCTCTCTCTCTCTGTATCTATACCTTTATCTGCTCGCTCACGCGCTCGCTGTAATCACATGTCATTCCCATATACATAATACATATGATGTATATAAACCATTATTCGAGCTAATCACATTATGTACATACATACAAATGCATATAAATATTTAAGTAAATATTTTGTACATATAAACTAAACAATATCCATGGGACCCCTTTAAAACTCACACACAAACAAACACACACACACACATACATACATCTATACATCTATTGCCTAACCACATTTGCAAGTTTTGTATAATTGTATACTATAAATATACGTATATATGTATATATATATATATGATCTTGTATATAACCTAGGTCTATTTGTATACACACTTAAGTATTAAAACGGTTAGATCTTAGGCGCCGCTGCACCCCTCTGTATTAACCCATGTAAAGTCTTTAGACCCATATGTATAGCAGAGACCCCCCCGAGACGAGTCGAAGAAAATACGTATTTTTACTATTATTTATGATATTTGGGAAAACGTATATGTTTTATTTTATTTTGATTTCTTATTTCTTCATTGTGAGAACTCAATTTGTAAGTGCTTTGAATGATGGATATATAAATAACTTCAATATCATCCATATATATCTACATCCATTCCATTTAAGTATATAAATCTTAAGTCAACTAAACTTTGCCTGTCAAAGCACTCACAAAAAACTCCGGAAATCAGAATATTTCATATTTATTTAATATTTATATTTTTTATTATTATTATTATTATTATGTATATGTTTTTTTTTTGTCAAAGCAAACACATGCCTTAATATCTACCTTATTTACCCCTTACCCCTTACCCCGCCCCCAAAAAACCGAGCCCAACATATGTCATATATAATAATAATTTATATATTTAATAAGTACATACTTGTGTTCCATGTATATTATATTTATGCTTATGTTGTATTCTGTTGTCTGTTGTGTATTTATTTATGTTATCTGTCTAGCAAGTTAAACAAAAAACAAACAAAACAAACAAAAAACAACCATAATTGTGACTAAAAATCATTTTTTGTTGTGGGTCAAACTGAGTATTGCCAATCCAAATGATTAGTAAAGACACTTACCAATCGCATTCAATTCTTCAATTCTTGCAGCTGGCAACGCTGGCGGCGGCGGCGGTGGCGGCGGCAATGCCAATTCGGACTTTGTCAAACAGGAGCTGCGAGCGGTGGTCAGCGTGCGTGCTCAGCAGGCGGCTGCCGCTGCCACTGGTGGCGGTGTGGGCGTAGGCGTGGCACAGCGCGGCCAGACGCCGCAGAGTCCGCTGCAGCAGGGACCAATGATTGGTGGCAGCGGCAATAGTACAAATTCCATGGGCGGCAATGCCACGCCCACTGGCAGTGGCAGCACTGGCAATCCAATGCTCAACACACCGCCAGATCCAACGCTGGGCTTCAGCTTCGAGACGCGTAAGTATTTATTGCCACTGAAAATCCATACAACAGCCACAAGACAAATCAAATCAAGTCTCTTTTTCGCCGTAGCGGACTTCTTTACGAGCAGCGCCACAAGGTGACCCTAAGGCGGCGGCTAAGCAAAGGAAACCCCTACAATTCAAGGACAGCATCTGCTGAAACAACAACCACAACAACAACAACAACAAATTTATGTTATTCAAACGCATTTATAAGGCTCTCAGAATGTTTTCCATTTAGAAATGATGATGGATGTCGCAGCATTTTTATAAACACAAAAAAAAAAAAAAAGAATTCAGAAAAACAAATGTTTTGAAAAAGCGATCGAACCTCTAGAAATGTGTAAAATGTACATGTTAAATTTAAATAAAATTAGCAGCACTCTACCATAAGCCAAAACGTTATAAAAAAAAATATATATATATATATATATATATATATATATACATATATACATAAATATATTTATTATTAAAACTAGCAAATATTAATTGTAATGCATAAAATGTGGGAACCTCGTCTAAAAAATAACAACAAAAAAAGAAAACATTTTAAAATAACAGAAACGCTGTTAAATATTTTGAAAAGCTGCTAAAAAAAAAAAAAATTATACAAAAAAAAAAATACAAAAACCCAAAAAAAATTATTTATTACGTTTAAACAAAAGCTTAGGCTAAGATGCTATATATATATATATATACATATATATATATATATATACACACACATATATAGATATGATATACATGCATATATGTGTATATTTATGTATATAATGCGGCTGACGCAACGTTTCAAGCTGTTGTTTATGAAAGATATATGTATAAAACTATAGTTCGACGAAAAATAAATGAAAAGAATGGACAAAGAGAGAGAGAGAGAGATCGGCAGCAGTTTGCTAGGCTTTAAATAATATATCGGCATTAGCGTTGCGATTTATTAAAATAATTAACAAAAAAAACGTATACAATTTGATCGAACTATGTAAGCATATATAACACACACACATATACACTAAATATATGTATACATATTTAAAATTAGTGTTGAATTTTTTTCAGTGTGATAATTTGTTAAATTTTGTAATATACTAATGTTGCATATATTTGTTGCTGTAGAGCGTGTCCCTCGGACATCAATCTATTTCCAAACGTTTACGTTTCTATCCCCCCCCCCCCCCCCTCACCATATACATACACCTATATCATTTTAAGCAATTCCCCCAAGAGCATCAACTATTCGGCATACTAATTCAATTTCAACAACAACAAAAAACAGCAATCAACAGTTTAATAAAAACAAAAACAATTTGCTTAAATTAGTATGTATGTATGTATGTATGTATGTATGTATGTATATTTGTTATGCTATTTAACTATTGAGCTGCATTAACTCTTCAACTGTAATTGTACATATATTTTTCACTATTACATACTTATACATATTATTATTATTATTATTATTATTATTATTTACGAAATTGTAATTCATAATTTAGTTAATGCTTTAAACGTAATTAATTAATTTGTAATTTTTAACAAGCAGAAAGAAAAGCGCGGCGCACTGCACAAAAGTCGGCGTTGCAATTCAAATGTGAAGGCTATTTTACAGGTTTTTGTTTAAACTAATTTTTAACAAAGTTATATCGATAATATACATATATACAAAATTGCTCTTATATACAGACAGATTTTTATGTAGCATACCACAATTTTTTCAACTATAACTTCAGTGAGAAATTTTCGATATGTTTCTCCATTTATTGTGTAATTATTTTAATTATTGATTTTTGATTTTGTTCACGCATCTGTAATCTGTAGTTGGGTTCAATCGTTATAAATATAATTTTAAAAATGCTATACAAATATTATGATATATACACATATACAATATATATATATATATGTATATATATGTATATGTATATGTATATGTATATGTATATGTATATATATATATATTAAATATAATTTTTTAATTTTATTAAATATGTTTAAAAAGGTAAATAAAAATTTATATACAATATACACAAAAATCAATTTATTCTTTAACAGTTTTTTACTCTTCCTTCTATATATGAACATTAACAAATTATGATGCTGAGAAAACAATGACAACGATAAATAATACAAAAAAGATTATATAAAATATATAAAATCAAAGTGTAAACAAATGGCGATATTAACACTTGGGAAAATAGAAATACCTCTCGTTAAGTTCAAAAACAAAAACCTATAATAAAAATACAAATTTATATGGTATATAAACACTTATATAAAAACAAAACATAAATAAATACTAGTTACCACACAAAGTTATAATATTAACAATATACGCATATATTTATGTATTTGTACATACGCATATATATATATATATATATTTCTATGCTAGTTGCAAGTTTCACATACATACAACATTGATTCAATAAGTAACTTAAGTGATTACATTTATAGACACAACTAGTTAAATTTCGTTTTTTTTTTTTTGTAAGAGGCTACATTTAATGCAATTAAATTAAAAACAATGAAGTCAACCGACGATTAAATGCCTATTGTAGAACTGATGATTAATCGCATTGCTTTCTGCAGGGGGGTAGGTAATTTAGCCAGTTCATTCAGATATTGTCAAAAGCCAAGTTTCAGCGTTTCCCTTGGTTCTCACATAGACTTTGTTTATACTGAATAAAACCTCAACCAGAATAACAACAGCAACAACAACAACAACAACAAAATGAATATACACAAGTATACTGCATTTAGAATAGTTTTGAATGATGCAAGATATTTAAAGATTAGCCAGTATATACATATAGATTTTGCAAATATATATATATATATATATATATAAACATATATAGTTAAGTGACTTGGCAGACGATTATAGCAAATTTCACACACACACAGCAACACAAGAAGTACATATAAAGTGCATTAATGAATTTAAGCATTTAATGAAATTAATTAATTTATAAGCATACAAAATTATATATATTAAATTAATAAATAGTTATACATGCATATATATATTATATATATATATATATATATATATAACAAATAAATATTTACAAAAAAAAACTTATTAAAAAAAAAAAAACTTTCATATTCATAAGAATTAATTTCATCAATTCATTACAACACTAAAGCTAGCTACGAATTATACAGAAAAATAAAAGATAAACAAATTTAACAATGCAGTTTCGATTTTGATAAATATATTTAAATAAGTTACAAGCACATCTATAGATAAGTTCTAAATATTTAATGTATGTATGCATACAAGTTTTTAATAAATCCATTTAGTTTCCACATATACACACACATATATATATAAATATATACATATATTTTTGCTGTACATACTCGTAATACTTTTTATGCAACCTAGTACCATAAAATTTGTACCAAATTAAAAAACAAAAAAAACAAAAAAAAAAAAAGAATAAAAAATAAAAAACATAAGACCGTAACAAACATGAATAACATGAAAAATAACAAAACAAAATGCAACGCCCTGTACCCGTGCATATGCCTACAAAACAAACAACCACAAATTGTTAAAAATAAAATAAATATTACAAACACAAGAATTGAATACAAAAAAAAAAACAAATACTATTTACTAATTACAAAAAAGCCCTGAACCGTAATAAGTAGTGCCCAAAGGAACTAATACAAACAAAATAAAGAAGAAAATATATATATTAATTAGCATTTAAAGAAATTATAACGAATTCTAAAACAACAGCCTAAACAAATAGTTATAAACAAAATAGTAAAAGAATAGCACAATTTTGTATAAAAAATCACAAGAAATGCATAATATCCATAAATACTTTCAATACAGAGATTAGAAATTTATACACAAAGGCTTACAAAATGATTAAATTAATATTCAAACACACCAACACACCAACACACACACACACACAGGTAAACTTAGAAAAGACGACAAAAACGATGGCATCTAAAATTGAACAAATTCATATGTATATTGTTTCTGCTTCTGTACATATATGTATACACATGGATTTTGCATGGATGAAATGATGTATCGGAAAAGCTGGGACGATGTATTGTTGATTGGCTGTGTTAAAAAGAACAAAACAAGTGAACGGATGACCGACAAAAAAAAAAAACAAATAAAAAGAAAAGCAAAAAAGATAACCAAAATGAAATGAAACCAAAATAAATTCGTAGTACTTGTCGAGGTTGGGTTGAAAAAATGGACTTAGCGTAGTTAGACGCGTTCGGGGAACGCCTAGTTAACTGATTTACGATAGGTTAGTTTCGCCAGTTAAGCGTTAGACATGGGGAAATGGGGATACATACATACATACGTACATGGGAATAAAGTCTAGTTTTATTTCGGGCTAACTTCAGTTCAAATCATTACATATGCAAATATATTTTCTAAGTATTCACGTTTTTGCGTCTAACTCAGGCGCATACAAATTTATACAATATTGTTTCCTGTTTTCCCTATATTATCAGTTCTTGTTTATGTTTTTTTTTTTTTTGTGTAATTGATATAGCGTTGAAAACCTAATCAAAAATTACATAATTACATTTTAAGGTATAATTTGAGAGACGCGTTTCAATTAAATGTATAAAATTAGATGTTCTTAGGATATCCTTAAAGATTAATAAACCTAAATGCAAGCCACATAAATGTTAATAAGAAAACTAAATGTTATATTGTGTTGTTGTCACTCTTCATTCACTGTCACTGTCACTGTTTATATGTTGTCTTCGTATCTGGCTACAAAAATAATATTACTACGAAATGATAATTCAGACATTATTTACGTAAGTCTATGTACCTTTTTGCTATGTATTGTATGTGTGACACACCCTCTCTTACTTACAACACACACACACACACACAGACAGACACACACTCACACACACACAGTTGCATATTATGTAAAGATTCACATCACACACAATGTTGCAAGAGAGAACAATTAAACTAAATTCAAGAAATTACAAATATTTGTTATGAGAAACCAAACAACGTGCATAAGTAATTAATGAAATGACTAATTTTTTAAAGTAAATTATATATTATATAATGTACATGTGTAAATGTAATTTTGGTGTAAAAACAAGAACCGGAAAGTTGGAATTTGTAAAATTCAAAAAACACTCTTCAATTGAATTTACAGTAAACAAAAAAAACCGTTAATATAATGTGCGCTATTTTTATGTTTGTACTTGCAAATCTATTAATAATAATAATTGAATTATTAATTAATTATAAATTAAATATACAATGAAATGCAAGAACACACAACAGTAACAACAACAGCAACACAAAAAACTAAAACAACAGCATTGAAAATGAGATAATGAAAAAGACTAAATAAATTAATAAAATAAGATAACAAAAAAAAAAAAAAAATAGATTCTTTCCATTTTCCGTCTTAGATTTTTTTCAACTTGCTGGCCATATCGACAATCATTTTGAGATTGGAGTTTAATGTCCTGACCTGATTCAAAGTCGCCGAATCCAGCTGCTTGAGCACCTCGCGTTTCACCTCCGACATCTTCTGCGGTTGCAGCTTCAGCACACCCACCTTCGTGGGTATCTGAACGTTGGCACAGCGATCTGGAAAACTGCAGCAGAGGAGATTAGATGGGATCAGCACTATGAATTAGCTTGTGGCAACAATTTTACACTCGATCTGAAGGATCTCATCCCAAGTGTCTTGGAATGAATCTAATAGTTTCTAGATGTTAGCATATGTGTCTCGGTCTACAATGTATGCAATCATCTGTTCTTTCCTGTCAACTCTTTGCATTGTAATTTAGACAGTCCCTTCACTTATAGATATATATTCTCGATACTTATACGACTTACCTTTGTACTGCAAGTGGGCTGCCAGCTGCAGACAGAGCCACCTCGCCCGGCTTTGGCCAGCGCAGCAGGGTGATGGATGGCAAGTTGGAGCGCGTGAGCACCGCTCTGTCCACGGATTGTATATGGGGGCGTGGCTGGTGGCTTGGTGGCATCTGTGACTGTGGCGTGTGCAGGCGTCCAATGCGTGTGCTGACGGACTGGCTGCGAGGCTTGGAGGGATGAGGAGCTGCAGAGGTAAACAGTTAGTAACTGCTAGTTGGGATCGACAAGACTTGTACCTGTCCACAGATAGTCCTCAAAGTGATCCAGCTCGAGCTTGAGGAAGTCGCTCCACTTCATCTGCAGCACGTGCTTCTTGGTGCGTGCGAGGATTAGCTGCATTTGATTGTTGACCTTTTGGATGCAGCTCTTGCCCAGCTCATCGACCTTCTCCAGTGCTGATTCCAGCTTCATTTCGGCCATGCGTAGCTGCTCCTTCCGCTCTGCATCCTTTCGGTTCAGCTGGCGCTTGCGCTTTCCTATTTTGGTGCGTGGCATTATTGAAATATTCTGAAACAGTTTTAGTTAACTTATTCTTCAAATACTGAAAAGTCTCGGGGCCTGCTGGGATTAGACACATACATTTTTATTGAGTTAATGAACTTTAATTTAAGAATACATTTCAAACAATTAAAAACTTGGAAACTAAATTTATCTTAAGCTAAATGATGTATATATATTATGCTTGTATATAGATAAGAAATATATATTTATATAGATGCAGATGAGGATTGCCAGCGATGGCTACTTCAAGCCGGCGATTTTGGCCGAGTTCATGATCATTTGCAAGTTCTCGTGCAGAGTCCTTATTTGGCTTAAGGTATCTGAATCCAAACTCTCGACGAGATCCGATCTCACCTCGTCCAGCTTTTTCGGCCGCAGCGACAATACGCCATTGCGGATGGGAATATTGCAATTAGCAAATTTGTCTGGCATTCTGCAAAAATAGAAAATGTAAATTGAATAGATCCTATTTGATTGTGGAGCGAATTTGGTATGCGGGCATAGAATAAGTACTTACACCTGGGCTACGATGGGACTGCCATATTTGGAGAGTGCCACCTCGCCGGGCTTGGGCCAGCGCAGGAAAGCCATCGGCGGTGTGCTAGGAGACGCGGAGCTCTTCGTGAGCAGCTTGCTGGGAGTGCGATCTGCGCTAAATGCTTTAGGACGCGCTGACATCGGAGTTCGCATTTTGCTGCGCGAGTTGCGATTCGCATTTGAGCTGCTGCTGGCCACTCCTGTTGCTGCGTTGCTCAAATTCGGCAGAACCTTAGTAGCGCCGCAAGCGGAGCGACTGCGCCGATCGCGACGCGCACGTGCCGAATGCAGTGGTCCAGGTGTGCGCATTGCCTTGGCCGAGCGCATCGAACCCGCATAGGCTGATATAAGGCCCCCGCTCAAGCAGCTGTCCTCTGTAAGGTAGCCTGAATGTAGTGTGACCAGATCCCAGCAAATGGTGTATGTGTTTGTGTGTTATGTGCGATGTGTGTGAGTAGATGAGAATGTGGGGATTATAAAGAGAAGCAGTAAAGCAGAGTTAGAGAACGCATCACCAAAGAGAAACTAAATAAATGTTATAAATACAAACACCAAAGTCGGAAATAGCCGACTACTTAATGCTCTTTTAACATAACTGAGTTTAGACTAAGAAGAGCATTTTCAATTAAATGTCAGTGGCGAAATCACCTGAGAATATGTGCATAAGGGAATATGCGCCTTATTTAGGGGCACATTAACAAATTTACATATGGAAGCACAAGCAAAGTTCTTGGTGGTGGACAGATATCCGACAGGCAGACGGACATTTACCAATATCTGTTTGGGTGCACATTCTAAGTGAATGATGAGAATGGAAATTACCTTCATCATTGCGACTGTTGCTCGATGCTGTGAGTGCGCTGCTGCTCTTCATGTTGCAATTGCTGTTGCTGCCCCCGATGCCAATGGTTGTGTTGGCGCAGAGTGACTGCGATCCGATGTACTGCGTCTGATCACTGGGCTTGAAGTCGTCAAAGTGTTCCAGGTTGGGGAGCAGCTCGAGGAAGAGGGCCATTTTCATGTCGCGCAGCTCTGTTGGCAGTCGGGTGGTGAACGCCTGCATCTGTATGTCGACCATCGCCTTGTAGCGACTCTCCAGGTCGTCGATGTTCGTCAGCACGGAATCCATTTTAATTTCGAATGTGCGAATCTTTTCCTCGCGATTCGCAGCCTCACGATTGCGCTTTGAGTTCTTTGATATTTTTGTGCGTGGCATTTCTGCAACGTCTTTCTGTACTGAACGGTTATATGTAAAAATTGCGTTTACTAAATATATGTTATTCTGCGTTTTTCTTTGTTGCACAATGAGCAAGCGTCGATTTTGTCGATTTCCTTTTGAGTTTTTCCGCCGTTTCTCTGCTGCTGGCTTCGATAGAAAATATTAATGAAAGCGTTGCCACCCTAGTACGTGTGATATATCGATACTTTTATTCGAGTAGACTCGGTGCTATGTTCGCAAGCAAAAAACTCCGTATCTGAATTATAAGCTCTATAAACAGCTCTCGAAAAATTAATTAACACTGTTAACACACTGCTAACCTGTTTGGATTGTGTGAGAAGCTTTTCGAGTTTTGCTTGTGCGCGCGAAATAACTAGCTGGGATATGTTCTGAAAGTCTGCGGAAAAAGTTGTATAAATATCGATATTGAATGGTACGGAGTTTTTCGCTTGCAATCGCAGTTGCTCGATCTGCGAACTAAGCACCGAGTCTACTCGAATAAAAGTATCGATATATCACATGTTCTAGGGTGGCAACGCTTACATCATTGTTTTCTATCGAAGCCAGCAGCAGAGAAACGGCGGAAAAAATCAAAAGGAAATCGACAAAATCGACGCTTGCTTATTGTGCAACACATTCGCTGCGATCAGGTCACACAAAATTCAGGCTACCTTACAGAGAACAGCTGCTTGAGCGGGGGCATTATATCAGCCTATGCGGGTTCGATGCGCTCGGCCAAGGCAATGCGCACACCTGGACCACTGCATTCGGCACGTGCGCGTCGCGATCGGCGCAGTCGCTCCGCTTGCGGCGCTACTAAGGTTCTGCCGAATTTGAGCAACGCAGCAACAGGAGTGGCCAGCAGCAGCTCAAATGCGAATCGCAACTCGCGCAGCAAAATGCGAACTCCGATGGCAGCGCGTCCTAAAGCATTTAGCGCAGATCGCACTCCCAGCAAGCTGCTCAAGAAGAGCTCCGCGTCTCCTAGCACACCGCCGATGGCTTTCCTGCGCTGGCCCAAGCCCGGCGAGGTGGCACTCTCCAAATATGGCAGTCCCATCGTAGCCCAGGTGTAAGTACTTATTCTATGCCCGCATACCAAATTCGCTCCACAATTATAATTGGAATTGAAAACACATTTAAAATTGAAGGTCATAAACAAACTATACATAAAGATTAGATACTCATAAAATAGAAACCGAAAACTGAAGGAAACTCAACCACTATTATATATATATATATATTATTGGTCTATGCGTCCATCCGTTCCTATGAGGCCCATCCATTGGAGCTGGGAAATCGTTAACACATCGTTATTTCAGATGCTTCTTGTGTTTATTTTTTTGTTTAAATAGAACAATTAAAGGAAGTACCATCGATTAAGAATTATCCGCATTTAAAGCTGAATGAGAATAAATTCAAATAGGATTTGCATTAAATAAAACCAGTTGTGAAAAAAAGAAGCTTTCAATATACGAGAGACAATTGTCATGCCGAAAAAGCTAATTTGCATGCCCATCTCTGGGTTTTGTTTTGCCCCCTTTTGTCTGCCTTGCACATGCAAGTTTATCTAACTCACTCTCGTTTTATCGTTCGACGATCGCGCATTAGCAAAGGAGACACGCGCAACATACAATAAATTAAACATAAGTAAACATAAGTAAAACTAAATACATACAGCAAAAACACTGTTTACCAAAAGTGAATAAACGCATACAACCCATGAAGGAAAACAATGTAAACTAATCGTTTCTTTCATGGTGTTGTGTCGTTGGTAAAGTGCAAGTGAAAGATTATAAACTATTGTGTTAATAATCATTCTAAGCGTCTACTGCATAATTCGATGCAAAGACCAACAAACGCGCTCGCACACACACACACATTCGCACATTTTCGCTCTCGTTTTCATTACGCGCGTTTACTATTTTTTTTTGTCTCCGTTTGCCCGCTCACATTCTTGCCTTCGCATATGCTTGTAAATGGTACAGTTGACTACTTAACTGTAAATTGCTCAACAAGTTATTGGTTGCGCTGTGCAAAAACTTTCGTTAACGCAGTCATTCATTCAGCGGTCAACATATGCTTGCCGTTAATCTCGTCCAGTGAATTGTTACTTGCCGTTAATCTCGCCAGCATTTCGTTTATCCGTTGTTTCGTAAACAACATACATTTAAACCTGCGTGCATATTCGACAGTGATAATCGCGTGAGTCAGTCGTGACTAGAAATTGAAATGGCTGAGAACGATTTGAATTCAAATGTGGCGCCTCACTCTGACTTGGACTTTTACAAGGCAAAAGCAGAATCAGTAGCTCGGCAGCTCAATGCATTAAATGCGTTTTTATCAGCTGAGCAGCTGCTGCATTTTGATGAATTTGAGTTGCAGGCCAGACTGGATTTAGTCAGCGAAATGCGCTCGCGCTTTGATGATGCACAATCCAAACTGGAGAAGCTTAATATTATGGAGCTGGCCACGGACGCAAGGCCGCAATTCGACCAACTCAGCTGCGAGGTGACATCCAAGCTTTCTCGTGAACTCATCAATCTGCGCAAGGGTTTGATTCCCCATTCTACAGCAATCCGGAGTAACCCGAAGGAGCTAAATGGTAGCTCAAGAGGCGCAGCGCGTCTCTCCAGATTACCACAATTTGAGCTTCCACGTTTCGGCGGTGCCTACATCGACTGGCCCGATTTCTTCGCTATGTACAACACTGTCGTCGGCCAAAATGAGGAACTAACTAAAGTGGCGAAATTTCATTATCTTCGATCATGCCTGGCAGGACCTGCGTTGGAAGCGATTCGCGGTTTCGAACCAACGGACGACAATTACGACAAAGCCATGGAATTGTTAATAAATCGTTTTGACAATAAATTGTTGCATTTTCAGGCACACGTACGTTCCATATTCAGGCTCTCAGGTGTGGAAAAGGGGTCGGCGAGCAGTTTGCGTCAATTGAGTGACAGTGTTAATTCACATCTGCGCGCGTTGCACGCAGTGGCATCTGCTGACGACATTGCAGATGGTTTGCTGATTCACCTGATCACATCCAAATTGGATCAAGCCACGCAGAGGAAGTGGGCGGAAACATTGCCTCTGAAAGGGCTGCCAAAATGGACCGACATGTCTACATTCTTGGCAAAAGAGACACGCGCAACATACAATAAATGAAACATACAAAATTGTTAAACTGTAAAACTAAATACATTGAACAAAAATATTGTTAATAAAAAGTGAATAAACGCATACAACCCATGAAGGAAAACAATGTAAACTAATCGTGTTTTACATTAATTAAAATAAATCACAAAAACAAATTAAACAAGATCGAACATAGGTGAGCGTGAAAAAGGCGCCCTCCTCTAAACAAGGTGAAATCGGATCTCGTCGAGAGTTTGGATTCAGATACCTTAAGCCAAATAAGGACTCTGCACGAGAACTTGCAAATGATCATGAACTCGGCCAAAATCGCCGGCTTGAAGTAGCCATCGCTGGCAATCCTCATCTGCCTCTATTTAAGTATATATTTCGTATCTATATACAAGCATAATATATATACATCATTTAGCTTAAGATAAATTTAGTTTCCAAGTTTTTAATTGCTTGAAATGTATTCTCCAAGAAGCACGTGCTGCAGATGAAGTGGAGCGACTTCCTCAAGCTCGAGCTGGATGACTTTGAGGACTATCTGTGGACAGGTACAAGTCTTGTCGATCCCAATTAGCAGTTACTAAATGTTTTCCTCTGCAGCTCCTAATCCCCCAAAGCCTCGCAGCCAGTCCGTCAGCACACGCACCTGACGCCTGCACACGCCACAGTCATAGATGCCACCAAGCCACCAGCCACGCCCCCATATACAATCCGTGGACAGAGCGGTGCTCACGCGCTCCAACTTGCCATCCATCACCCTGCTGCGCTGGCCAAAGCCGGGCGAGGTGGCTCTGTCTGCAGCTGGCAGCCCACTTGCAGTACAAAGGTAAGTCGTATAAGTATCGAGAATATATATCTATAAGTGAAGGGACTGTCTAAATTACAATGCAAAGAGTTGACAAGAAAGAACAGATGATTGCATACATTCTAGACCGAGACACATATGCTAACATCTAGAAACTATTAGATTCATTCCAAGACTCTTAGGCTGAGACCCTTCAGATCGAGTGTAAAATTGTTGCCACAAGCTAATTCATAGTGCTGATCCCATCTAATCTCCTGTGCGGTTGTAGTTTTGTTGTTAATCAATAATTTACTTTGTTAATAGATTTGCAAGAATTAATATTATGTTAAGATGGTTTTTGAATAATGTAAATTTAAAGGAAAAGTGTTTCTTTAATTTTACAAATTCCAACACTTCGGTCCTTTTGTAACGCTAAAATTACATTACATTACATGTTACAAAATTTGTTTACATTATTGACTATTTATTCGAATAGTCATTCCCATTTGCTGAAAATGTTTGTTCATATGTATTAATTGCCGTTGGGCGACATTAGCTGCATCAACCCCAATGTGGCACACATTTACAGATTGCAGCAGTGGAGCTCCAAATATGACAGCCGCAATCCCATTAGACTACCCATCCCCAGCTGCGGAAGCATAAATTGTATTCTGTGGCAGTCGTTGCTCGTGCCATGTACGATGTACGAGTATATATGTATATAGGATATGAATGTATCTCAGCCAGTCTCCACAGTTAGCATGTATCCGTATATATATATAAGTGCTTCCGCTCGACTAGGAGACGTTCCTACTTGGAAGCCCTCGAATTATTGGAGCGTACGTTTCTACTTACTTACGCAGGGAGTTACCGATTCCAATCCTGGTACATAAAGTGAAAAATTTTAAATATTTTTTTGTAATCCATTTTTCGGTATTCGTTTACGTAGTGCTACCTTTTATTTTAACGGTAAAAGTAATCATTATATTTTAAGGATTCCCTTTAAAATATATCTTATAATGCAATTTAATCAGAGTGCGTCAATTGCGATTTTGACACAACTACTTCTGGCTGGATCACATTCCGTGAAAACTTTGATTCCTTTGAAGACGGCTTCCTGTTGGGCCTGGCAACTGCCACTTCATTTATGGGATCACTGATGCCATATTTGGCCATTTATTGTCATTGTGACAATTTGAGAGATGTAGGGTATAATTAGCTACTTAGCGGCACTTGAGTGCTTTGGCCTCTCTCTGGGCTGACTGTGCACAGCTGTGCAAGAGGTCCTTTCATGACAATCGCATCATTTTGGCCACTCATTGATTAGATTGTGCTAATTAAATCGCCAGACGAGTCGACTGAATGTCGAAACTTTTTAATTGAGGCAAAGAGGCAGCATCTGCACTTAGCCCGCTTGGCTGGACTTGAGTCCACAGTCAAAGCCAAAGCCACAAACGATATGTGGCCATGTCAAAGGCGTATCCAATCAACATTTTCGTTACACTTTTTACGACTTAAAATAACAATAACAAAGACAGCAACGACACCAATAACAACAGTGAAACTCAATTTGCGCGACCAAACGATGCGTAAAGCATACTAAATGCCAAACGGAAACTGACTTTCATGGATAGATTACACACAGACTTACACACGCACACACACTAACACACACTAACACACACGCGGACACATAAGCAAAATGTGCGTTTTACCAGGACTCCAATTCCTGTTGCAACTCCTGCCTCTTGTATGCATATCTGCACCTGTTCCATATTGCGGCGTTATTATTGTGCTCCTGTGTGCTCCTGCCACAATATGCATATGCCTCTGCCCATGTGTGCAGAGAATCATGTGAAGCAGTAGCAGGATCCATTCAGCAGCATCATTACGTTTTACGAGAGAGAGTGAGTAAAAAAAAGCAGCACTATGAAAAGGATGCTGAGTCCAGACAGCCACGCAATTATAGCCAAAGATGTGAACATACATCCATACACTCAGCGGAAAAATGTTACCTGAAAAATAGAAAATTCTTCTGTTTTTTTTTTTTTAAATAATTTTGCAGATATACCAAAAAAAAGTGTTTTAAAATTAGTAAGACCTTTGTGCTAAAAGCCGAATTTCTACATATTTGGGCGATTTTTTTCTTAGTGTATGAATCAGATTCAAATGTAAAGATATTGATACTCTCAAATTAAAATTATATAGATATTTTTTGTTCTCAGCAAATGTTGTTGTCGCAAGCATATTTTGTTGTTGTTTTTAATTTTTTTCTTCACTTTTGTTGGTTATAGGCATATTTGTTAAATCAGGTTTTAATTTGCAGTGTTGCATTGTAATTATTTCGAAGAAAAGAATCGATTGGACAGAGATCAAGCAACTCCATATTTATTTGTATTATTTGTCCAGTATTTGTTTAAAAATAGATTTCATATTTCAAAGCCAAAAATATGGAACATTTTGTTGGTACATGTTTACTAGTGTTTTATTTTGTCCATATCAAAAACAATTTGTTATTGTAGAACTGTCTTTTCTTTCGCCGATATATATTGAAGTATTTGATCCAGTTGTGTAAATATCGTGAAAACAACGTTTGTATATTTTTGTTAGAGGTATTCTGATATTCAGATGTTTTTTGAACAGTATGAAGAAGTACAGTTCTTCTCTTTGCCAAGCTATCTTTTACCTTTTTAACTTAACTTGATTGTTATATGTATAATTGAAGATGGAATAGTGTTTTCTAAGAGACTAGAATCCTGATTCTAGCCCTTTACATTCCGCAATACATGCAACAATATTTTTTTTAATATTTTATTCACCTGTCATCCTTGTTCGTGCATTTTAAGAATAGCCCAATTTGTCTGTAGGGAATTTGAAATTGACCAACTTTGCCTGCAAGTAGAAAATCATTTCCAATTATTATTATTATGAAATACAGCAAAATGGCAGTTAGAAAGTGAACAATTGAGCTTGAGGGCGGTTATAGCATGGCTATTGTGGCCTTCAGCTATATTTCCAATTAAAATTAGTTGAATATATAAATATATATATGTATATATATATTGAATGAGTTCTTCCAAAAAACAATCATCTCAGCGTAATGATTGCTCAATAGGTGTAAGTGTGTATGTATGTATATATGTATATACATACATATATATAAATATACATGCAGTAGGAAGCAACCCTTACATTAATGAGCCAAATATTGAATTGTGTGTCCCCAAAGTAGGGAGTAGGTAAGTATCCCAAACTCAATTAAATGTTCGTCTAGCTTTCTTGTTCGATATATAAAACTACCCACACTAAACACACACACACACAAACACACACCTTTCTAATGGTGGTGTGGGGGGAACAGGTGTGCAGCACTTGGGCTGTTTCTCCGTTTCCCAACCGTTTCGTCACACTCAAAACTGCAAGTTGCACTCAAAATAGTAAACGGCAACTGGGCTGTTCCACTTCCACACGTTCCACTCGTGACTCGCCCTGGCGTATGCAGCACAGACGCCGAGCAGTCGCTTTTAGCAGGCAGCGGCAGCAGTTGCATTCGATTGCCAGCCATCGCCAGCATTTCTTGTAGTCAACAGCAGCAGTTATCAAATAGCAGGCAGCAGAGACAACAGCAGCAGCAGCAGCAGCAGCAGCCAGCAGACAGTGGCAGACAGGTGCCGTTCTGCATCGTCGTTTCGCATCATTCGCAGTCGCATCTTGCTTTTGCATTCGTCATTCATTCGACATTCGCGCGTAACACTTTGGTTATATTGTCGTCGGTCGAGCAAGCTAAAAAACCGCCATAAGACGCCCGCCAACCGCCACCCACCACCCATCCACCATTGCTGCTGCCTTCTGGTTTTCTGTTATTATTGTTGCCTTTGTTTATTGGTGCGTGTCTTCGCTTTGCGCTCGTTTTGCTTTGAGCCGTTTTTTCGAAGTCCAAAGAACGGGGCGAACGACGACATAATTAAATTAAAATATACTCACAAGACACACTCACACACTAACGCACACGCACACACACTAACACCAACACCAACTAATCACATTACCAGCACATCAGACATCAGGCATTGACATCGACGACGGCAGTCGGCAGTCGGCTGGCTAGCAACGGTACCAGAAGACATTCATAGTTTGTGTAGCATACTTTTTGGCGCGCGTCCCACACGACCTCTTAACGCAAATTAAAAACGCTGTGCACACAGCACATTCATTCTACGGCCAACATCTGAGTCTACTTTCGGGCCGAGGCAACGAATTCAACCACTTTGCTGTCTGGTAAGCTAGTTCTACTAAAAAACACCCAAAAAAAGCAAAACAAATATTATCACAAACAATAGATCAATCAAATAGTTATTTATATAACTTGGTTAACGTACGAAAATATTATTAAACGTTTTATACATGGTTAAAAATAACTTGGGCTTGTAAATGTTTTAATTGTTAGTTAGAAATTAAATTAAAGGCGTTGAAACATAACTCAATATATTTATTTATTATATTTGCCATTTAATAGTACTGTTTTTATTCTAAAATTAATTTCGTTATTGGACTTCAAATTTCAAACTTTCGATTTACTGCAATATTAATGCACTTCTGGAAAATATGCTTTAAAAGTATTTCAATTCCAAAGCGTAATAAAATATTTAATGATCTGTAAAACGTGTGTAATTTCAAAGATTTACGTTATTAGTTTGCCGCATTTGTCATTTGCCAATGGTTATTATTATTACGTATTATTATTATAATTAAATTGCAAAATGTGGCCCAAACACAAATATTTTAATGTGAAAATTAATACAGTCCGATTGCCGCTCCCAAAGAAATGCGGGAACCAATCGAATCTTAGTTAAAACCCCATTTTTTGTTTTTACTAATATTTAAGACATGTTAAAGAAAAAAACACTTAAAAGAGTTAAGAGCAGTTTACAGTAAACCAATTTCGAAATTGTCAAATTTCGTAAAATTTATTTTGCCATCAGTTAATTGAAATATTGCAATTGAGTCTGTTTTAAGCGACAATTAAGCGAACGTTCGCGGTGGGTAATAACATTAAAAAGACCCCAGCTCCAGCTCCAGCTTCAGCCATACCTTAAAGACCGATTCATACCCATTTACATTACGTAACCGCAGTTAATGGCATTTTCAATTTCATGTGGTTTTCTCTCAGATCGTCTGGCAGTTTAAGGACCAATAGCAACGGCAGCAACAGCAGCCGCAGCAGTAAAAATGTTACTGTTGACTATTGTGTGATGATTAAAAACTCGTAGTCGGAATTATAAAGTACGGGTTCCTTTGTCTGCCCAATATACTGTTTAATGAGCAATCAACAACGCTATTTCGCCCGAATGCAGGCAATAAAATTGTCATTTACTCACGCAGGTTGCGCTTCAATAAATATTGCAGCGATTCCCGGCGAGTTCTCATTTGTGGCCACTTGTTTCAAAGTTCAATTTCATGGCACATCTGTGGTTAATGTCAGAGAATCTGCAATTTACTGTTGTCTTTCACATATGCGTGTATATATTATATATGTATATGTATTGTATTCGCAGACACGACCTGCAGCAACGACATCGGGCATTGTTCTTACATTTTAATTTATGAATTAAAAGACTGTTATGAGCAGTTGTCTTTCACCGAGTCAACCAGCTATGGGCATTCCCTACAAATTAAAAATAAAATAAATAGACTGAAAAATATTTTATTCATGTCAATTTCAGCAGTTTAATCATGGAAATTGGCAAATTTATATTGTAGCACGAGCTGACACAATAATTTCGCTAGACTCCCTTCAAATAATAATAAAATGCAATTTTATTATTTGTTAAACAGAATTAATTGAATTGTGTATGTGTTGATTGTTTGTTTCGAATTTCCAACCAGATTCAGTCAACATTCAGCACTCAATATTCAGAAATCCCCTGCGCATTTGTTGTGTTTTGAATACAGTGAAAAATATTTGCATTTTCATACAAAACACACACGAATTTGGCGAGGAGACTACGTGTTATTTGCTGCATTTCGATAGCCTTTAGTTAACTTTTATCCCCGTGCATACAGCGAATTGAATTAGGGATATTTCAATTAATTTTTAATGATATGCCCTTTATTTTTGTAAAATACAATTATTTGTAGATAGCTGAGGGAATGGCGGCAACATAAATACAAATGATTTTGTATTTGACTAGCTAATGGCTTTTGTTCGCATTTTGTGCAAACAAATTCTTCCATTTTGTTGTCGTTTTCAAAAGTTGCAGTAGTTAAAAATAAATTGGCCGTTTAATCTGTGGCATTATTTGTAGCGGCCTAATTACACAGAAATAATTTCCTGATATGGTTTTAATTATGTGGTAAATAATTTTAATCAGTGAATTTTTATATTACCAATATTTTACACACTTATACACATATCGGACAAATTCTAATGAGGCGCAAAACTACAAAAACAAAATTTGTTAGAGGAAAATAATTATTTTATATAAAAGAATCAGGTCGATTTATAAATTTGGCTTTTTGTGGCTTTTTTTTTTGAGTGCGTTTATGTTTATGTTTGCAGGCGGTTTACCAATTTGATTTTAACAAAAGAAAATTGAATGAAAAACCATTCAAACCATGCAGTTGCAACGAATATAGGACAAATGTTCTGGCTTTTTCCCTGTTGAAATTCTGCTCAACTTCTTTGCAATTTTATAAACTGTATAATATTTTATTGTCATAATTCTTTATCAATTTCGTTGTCGTTCAGTTAAAATATCTCCAAGAAGTTTTCCTGGCATAATGATTTTTTTCTTAAAGTGAAAATAGTATAGATTTGCGGAAAGTGGATGTTTGGTAATTTGTCTCTGCTAAATCACTTTTCAAAAGAAAATAGATCCGGCGAGCAAAAGAATAAATTGGCATCACTTCCAGGCACTGCCATGCACTTTACCAGAAAATGCAATGGTCTTTACCCGCGCAAGAAGAGGAAACTTTTTATTTTTTATGCTTTAGTCAACGAATAATAATTGTCGAGGTTGCCAGGGGCGGATTGAGGTGTTTGGAGGGTTTGGCGCTGCGGCACAGCATTTGCGTGCGCCTTCAATTATGCTCTGGCCATAAAAAGTGCTTACGCAGCCAGCTGCCAGTCTGGAACGTCGAGTCGCGGACAAGTTAACGTTTCTTGGGAGTGGGGAGAAGGGGCGTCAAATATGTTAATAACATTTTTAATTTATCGTCGAAGCATAAAAAGTAGTAAAGTGCTGGACACTGCTGCTGTTTGCTGCTGATGCCACTGCTGGGAGGTCCGTTAAGTGCGCAGCGGTATTTTCGTTTTCATTTTAATATTTTCACATTTTCACCATTTTCTGTGTTCTCGGACACGCACAAAACGCATTCGTTGCCGGGACAGCTCAATGGAACTGCCCCGTCAGATCAGTGCCTGCTGCCAGCCCCTTCCTTTGCCTCCGGCCAAACGCCTCTGCCCTTGGTTCAACAAGCGTGTACATCGATAACAGTTTTAAGTGGTTGCTCGCAATGTGCAACAGCAGCAGCAGAAGCACCAGTAGCAGTTACTAGTAAATTTCAGCCATGCCTCCGCCCACGCCGCCCCGCCCATTGAATGTGGCCCTTAAAATAGCGCTCGTCGCGTCGGCGCCCACTTCAAAGTTCGATTTTCTGTATTGAAAATTGGCGTGCATTAGTTTCAGTCAACTCGCCACGAAAACACTGTTTCGTGTTGCATGCCTCTTGACGTCACTTAAACAGACATGTCCATAAATTCAATAAGCCTTAATTTTACTTCAATTCTGCTTAAATTCAAGGAATACCTTAAAAGCTTTTCCTGCATGCACTCCTTGACAGTTGTTATTTCTACTGTAATGTGATTTTCCCCAATACTTTTTCTCAGAATTTATCTGTAAAAACAATAAACAATAAAAGCAAATAAACAAATATAAAGAGGAGTATCCGCATTATGTGCGGAGTGAACATTGTTTGATTTATATATGCATATGTAAATGCATCCAGTTCGCATATGAAAACGTTTATATTGCAACATGCTTTTGCTTTCAGGCAAAGTGTTTTCCTCCCATTAATTTTCATATTTTTCAACATGCCAAAAATAAATAAGGCAATAAACGGGAAAAGCAAACAAGTTATTCGGAGATTCAAACTCTTTAAACAATTGCAATTTTTGTTTGTTTTGATTTGTGTTTCAAGTATACCGCGAAAGGCTACTTAATCAACCCAATCATTATCGGCTCGGGTCAAATTTATTCAGGAATTTATTCAGCCGGCTCTTATGGAATTTAGTGCATTTAATCCTTATCAGGAGCTTAGAAATGTTTGTTATAAAACATTTTGTTAAATTAAAACCGTCACAGATATATACAATTTATTCAGGGGAAATGGAGATTTTTTAATATTAAATACTAACGAATAGGTGATTTTATGAGATAAAGCTGAACTGTCAAAAATTTGTATATCAGAAATTTGAATATCCTTTTCTCTTAGGTATGATTTTTTTTATCTGTCTAAAATTTGTGTATTTTAGCAGAGATTTTATCGTATCAGCGGAATTTATGTTTCACTGAACCTTAAATTGTTTATGTTTACAAATAAAATGCAGCCGAAAAGCGCATTGTAAACAGAAGCCAATTTGGCAAAAACAAAAAAATAAAACTTCATAAAATTCGAATTTAAATGCATATCCAATGCAAGAGTGCGTTGAGCAGGAAAATACCATTAAATGCCCGTGTCATGTATATTTTATTCAATTTCGCTGATTAATGCATGTATTTGCCATGGGCAATGAAAGCCCAAAACACGTGCCATAAAATGCGCAGTGTGTAATTGTGAAATTGTTTAATGCTGAGCACATAAATATCGCCATTGAATACATTTTTGGTTATGGTTTATTTCGCATTTCGTTTCGCCAGTTTCATAATAAATAACAAAGAGCTGGGCGCACACATACATAAGTATCTGGCTTGGTATTTAATGGGAGTACGATAAAGGTTTACGTGTCCACAAATATAGCCACAGACCAGAATCCATAGCCCACTAAGCGGAAGTGCATTCACAAAATTTGCGCTCTACTTCCGGTTTCAGTGGAGTGTCTCTTTTTGCGGCTGTGCTTTTCTGTATATGCCTTTGTTTTTATGTATATGTGTTAAAATATGTATGTGTGTGTGGATGTGTGTGTGGATGTATGTGTGTGGATGTATGTGTGTGGATATGTGTGTGTGTGTTAGTGCTTGTTGGTTTGCTGTGCAACGGCCCAGAAGTTTGATAAATTAAATTTGACAAGTAACTCTTATGTTGAATTTGATATTAGTTGCCAGAATAACATAATGTAATATTCAAATATTAAATGCGGCAAAGCGGGAAATTTCAAGGAAAATCACTGCAATGAATAATGTTTTATGTAATTATCTTACTTTCACTGTTTAATACCTTAATACAATGTTTTGCTTTTTGCTTACAAAGCCTCAATCGCACGTCGGATTGAGCTGTAGGTATTAGAGATACTCTAATATTTTGAGAATCACCCTAAAAACTTGAATCATTTTCTGGTTTTTCCAAATAATTTTTAGATATACGAAGAACTATTTATTTGTTTAATTATAGTTGCTTCTTTTTATGTTTTCCTTTATTAAAATAAAAAATTAATCAAAAGTATAAATGTGGACCTGAAATGTTTGTACATGTTAAATCTTCAAATTCCAATGTTAAATAATAATACAAGTAACAAAAAGTTCGTCAGGATTAACTATGTTGTTTATATAGATTAGCGGCTTAAAGTCATAAGCTTAACATCTTAGTAAAAGGCAAAAATATTTTGTTTAGTTTCAGGATTAAAAGTTTAGATGGTAAACGGAATACTTATATTCTCGGAGTAGATTTATGTTTGTTATAAACTTACTTCGGTTAAGTTTGTAAATCATCCACATACTTCTCTCTGTGCATTTACTAGCCGCTTCGCATTTGAAACTAATAGTCAGCCATTAGCCAACTCGCTTAAAAAGGTATATTTTTAACCATGTAAATCCCCCGAGATAACGGGGGAAAAGTTAAAATAACTGGGCTGCCTCGCCTAATTAAAACAATAAATTATGCTCGTGAAATCCATTTGGGTAGTTTATTTCGCTGCACTTTTAATTGCTGTTTGTGTCAGACATATTAAAAACCAAGGAAACCCAGGAATGCAACAATAATAATAAAAAACACAAATAAAAGCTGGCAATAATAATTGCCAGACCCTGCTCAAGGTGCGAAAAGGGGGCGATGCATAATTTAACATTTACTTCACATCCAAAAACTAGGCCATAATATAATCAGTGGGCGTGGCAAACATGAGGAGACCGTGCCACACAAAAAACGCATAAAAAACTGCAGCTAAAAATGTGAATAATAAAATAAAAACTGAGCAAGTTGAGCGAGTATATGGCACAGACACATTTACCCCACAAACTAGGAGCCCAGGTTGTAGGTGGCAGGGAGTAGGCGTGGCATCCAACAGCCACTGGCTACAGATAATTTCTTTGCCTCCTACAGTGCAACGAGCATTTTCCCAATGTATTTTCGCAAAGTTTCCGGTACGCTCGACAACAAATTTATTGAACCATGAAATGTTTGTATACGTGACTGGGCCGAGACAGTAAAATGGATCCCAAACGGAGCAGGCAGATGGAACAGGCAAGCGGCGGGATGAAGAGTAGGGGGTAAGGCAACATCAGAGGATGCCAGCAGCAGGCTGCAATGTTACAGTAATAGTAATGAAAAAGCGGCACGACAAATGCTTGTTAGTTGTTGCCTCAGATGACACCCTGTAAACGGCGAACAGTTGGGTATATTATGTTACCAACGTGTGCTCTCGCTTTACTTTATTAAGATCTTCTGCTTCAAGCTGGTGATAGCGAATGATATCGATCAATATCTATATTAGATGTTAAGTACATAGTTACATGTTAAGTTACAGATTAACATCTGGCATAGTCTTAACACTACACTAGTGTCCTGCTACACTTGGTATTCCTCAAACCTTAAGTTCAATAATACAATCAAAAGTATAATAAAAAAGAAAAGAGTTAATAGAAATTTCAAAAGAATAATTTAAATAAATAATTTATGTTTGAACTAAAAGAAAGAAGCATAAAATGTGATGAAAATTTAAAAATATATAACAAAATTAAAATTAAAAATGATAAAATATATATCAAAATAATATAATCAAACTGAGTATATAGAAATGTAATATGGTGCAACATTTATTCAGTCAGCATTCCATTGAAAATAATTTTATGATTTTATCTGGTTTTTGAGAAGAAAAAGAATGTTTATTCAGTTGGTAGATGAGGTATCGAGTGAAGTATCGATATGCCTGTTATTAACATTAGTAATAGTTTATCGGAATGTTTTATTGATCTGTTAAGTATTTTCAACAGGTCTTTTTGCATAGTCCTTGTACGCTACACGACAGGGTTCACTGCTGGCAGTTCTTCAATAGTAATAATGACTGTATTTAATTCGAGGTCATAAGCCAGTCGTTTATTTTCTACTTGGGTTTTTCACCCGTTTTGTTTGTTGGCTTTCCCTTGCTTCCAGCTCACCACTCTGCCGGCTTCTTCACTTTGCATCCTTTTTGCCCAACGTTGGTTGTTTTTGCTTTGGGAAATATTTAGTTGAAGTTTTTATTTAACGCATCAATGGCCACTTGGCTATTGGCTCGTCCTGGTCGATTGCAGAGCCAAAAGGGTTTGCCACAACTTTGTTTGTTATTGTTATCGTCGCCATTTCGATGGCTCTGTTGATGTCCTCGTTTTTGTTCTTATTGTAATAGTTTTTGTTGGTGCTGCCACATGGCTCATAATTTTTCATTGCTATTTCAGTTTGCTTGTGCTGTTTGTAACGCCATGAAAAAATTATACCAGTTCCGATTTGATTGGATTTTGAAATGCTACCGAAGTATATTAAATTGTGCATTGCATGAGACGGAAAAGTGCACTATTTTTTGTACAATTCGTTTACAGATTAGTAATTGTTCTCAAATTTGCCGCGGTTTAAAGTCCAGCCGCTGAGGTGATTAATCTTGGCCAAATAAAGGGAGTGTGTAGGAGGAAGAGGCCGGTGTTTGGTGCCTGCTTGTATTATTCACTTAAATTGGGTAATTTATTGACCCGTGCAATAATTGTGGATGATGTGCTGCGAATGTATTCTCAGGGGCATTAAATTCGTTTGATGGATGACCCCTTCGGGGAGTAATCAGAAGTGATTTTACGAATATTAATTTGCTGTTTGTGGTAATTAAGTACCTAATAATTATCTTGATGAAGAGATATATGTTATTAGGCTTCAAATAATAGATACTTATATAAAAAAAATGGAGGAAAAAGAGATATTGTGAATTATTTAAGTAATTTATTTTTATTATTATTTTTAGAGACAGGCTAGAATAACGTGTCTGCTATCAATATTGCATTTTAATAATATATAAAATACTAACAAAACATTATTTCAATTATAATTTAATTTTCAAAAAAGCGCTAACATTTCGTTAACTATAAGCACATCAAATAATAATAATATTGATACGAAATTCGATAAATCAAAATTTGCAACAAACTTTCCGATTGTTGAATGTGCAGAATGTATACTTAACATACTATTGACATTCCAGAATGCAAGAAATGTAGATAGTAGAATGAGGCTATAAGAGCACCGAAAGTGCTCGACTAGGAAATACCCCGTAACAGCTATAAGTAAGGGCTGTGCTTCTGACTAATCCTAACTTCACTGAGAGGTGGATGATGGGTTGATTTTGATACTGATCAAGAAGAAGGCGCAAACTTTTTTATTTGATCCATTTTGAAGAGGTACATCTTATAAGAAATAAATATTTATAGAAATCAAGCACATCACAGAAAATAATCAAACCGCAATATTTGTTAGAGTGTTAGCTTTGAGGAATTTTGGGTTTATGTTTCAAAAGTCTTGTTAACAAGAGTTGCATAAAAGCCAATTGTGCAGCAGAACATAGTTCAGCCGACACTCGCTATTTGGCCCAAAAAGCAATTATGCTGCCAGAGTTGGCCAGTGGCAAACACGCACAGAAACAAACAACAATGCCAAAAACTGCAAAAGTTTTCTTCCTTTATTTTTTGGTTGCCTGAAAAGAGCATGAATCAAGTGAAAATGAATGCCGCGTTTGGTCGCTCGCTATTGAGCCAAGCTAATTCAATTAAACAGTTTTTCAGCTCGGCTCAGTTCGGCTTTTCAGTTTTTCAGCTTTTGCGAGCTTTTCGAGTTTTGGGCCGCGTCGCCTTGCAACTTGTTCACCTATTGATCGCCTATTCAATTATTTGCGCCGTCATTCATGGCCGCGACACCAATTTGGCATTGCCCCTTGACTAAAATTGCAGACAAAAGGCGGCAGTCAGAATGCCCCGATCTCCCCTCTCCTCTCGCCGACCTCACACAGCCCCTCATCAACTAGGCATTTCTATGGATGCTCCTACACAGCGGCGACGTTTCAGTTCTGTTCGCATTGCACTTGCTTGGCACAATCTATATCAATGTCATGCTGTCTGCCCCAATCCCCAATCACCCACCCACTGCCCCTACCACTGCCCCTACCTCTGCCCTGCCCCTCCCCTTGATAGTGCGTTGCGCTTTTCGTTCTTCAATTATTCCTTTGCTTGCAGGCGAAGCGCCGAAATTCGCAGCCTGGTCAAGGACCAAAAAAGTGCTGTAAGCTAAATTCAATTAGAGTTGGTCTTTTTTTCCTGTCTGTTCCTGGCTGTCATAGGCGATCTGCATAGACATGCCAGAAGTAGAGAGGGGTGGACAGGGAATGGGAGGGGTGAGCGTTGAATGAGGCATGCAAAATGGACAAGGATTTGCGAATAGTTTGAACATTTGAAACATGTGTAAAAGGAATACGACAAAAAAGTTGATTTGATTAAAAGTCGCTGCGCTTGCAACAAGTGCACCAAATGGTTGGACGACCATCGATTTGGGTTTGGCACTAAGTGATTGAACGTGGCTGGCAGCTTTCATATCTCGCCTCCCCACTTTAAATGCTGTTTCCCATCGTCATTCCGATTCCAATTCAGTTTCAGATTCACATTCAGATTGACTGTGCATAGAGTGCAGTTGCAAATTGCAATAAGTGGTCAGCGCTGCTGCTCTGCTTTGTGGGAATAGAGATTTACTTTTGCAGATGCGACATTTTCAGAATTATTTTGCCAATAGTTTATTGAAGAGCAGTATCATTTGAACATGTTATTAAACATTGATTTTTTATACTCTGATATTTAACAAATTTACTCGGTTTTATGCTCTGTCATTTATATTGGTTTTGTGGGATGTCTGTCATCTGTCCGTTGTCTGTCGGTCTCTACTGTGATACTGATAGGGAACACATATGTGTACCTTTTGTTCATACTTCTCGAGAATATAAGATACTCATCGGAAGGCCATACCAATTAAATCAATGTTCTATGAACTTAAAATAATATAAACTATGTTGCTGAGTAAATATACAAAATAATATTTGAAACAGTTTTATTAATTTTGTGTATTTGGGGCCCCGAGGTAGTACTTTACACAACGCCAGAATCTGAATAACTTTATTTGTCTTTAAATTCAATTAAGACCAGATCAAATTTGCAATCCGATAACACTTAATATGTTTATAAAGTAAGTGCTTTCGTATTGTTGAGCTGATAAGCAGCTAAGCTTCTTGAAGCACTCACATAAATACTCTAGTCCACTGACACTTAATTAAAAATGAAGCAAAAACTGTCGCACAACAGTTGTCAAAAGACTGCTGACTGTGATTTTGGGTGTGTATGTGTGTGTGTGTGTGTGTGTAGGAGTGTCTGCTGGCTTTGCTCTGATATGGGGAATTTATGGCCGTTGCTTACGGTAAATTGTATGGATTTAATACAAAGCACTCGACAGCAGTCACTAACTAAATGACTATCTGCAAGTGTGTGTCCTTATACTCTTTGTGTGTGTGGGTGTGTGTGTGTGTGTATGTGTGTATTTGTTGGCAAGAACAACACAAGTAAATCTGTATGCTGTATGCCAAGCAGCGACAGCAACATGAATGCAGCTGCTAAACTTTTGCTGCATTTTTTGTGGCGCGCTTAAATATGCAGACACTCACACCAACAGAAACCAGTGCTGCCGGATAGTCAAGCTTGGATATTCTATACTCTTCAAAAGTTTAGGCTCAGAGATATGGCAACATATGTTGCAAGCAGCCGATATTTTAAGATTCATAATGGAAATATTAACGACTTTGCCGTTGGGCGGTTGTGTTGATTTTTTTGTCTATGATATATTTTTTAACCTTTTTAATAAGTTCATAATAATAAATATAAAAAAACATATAGGATATTCATGGGTACATGGGAATGTTAATGGAAAGTAATTCCCGCGAAATATAATGAGTATGAACTTTGTGAAAGTATTTTAAATAAATTTAACGATGCTTCTCCCATAACATTTTCTAGAATCTTTTGCTTGGTTTAAGCTGGCAACACTGTGGTCGACACACACACGCACACAGCTGTTGACTGCAGTGAAACTTGTGTTTAACACACGCACATGCAGAGATGCAGATCGAGGGAATGGGAGTGGGTAGGTGGCAGATGTGTGTTGCGGCACTTGCTACACACATATTTATAACTTAATACCTAGCCCGAAGTGTGTGTGTGTGAGAGAGTGTGTGCAAGAGCTTAACTTTGCATGCTACAAATAATTAAAGCACAAAGAAAGACGCCATAGACTGGAGCAGACTGCACGCTACAGATAACGAGATACAAAGAGATATGCTGTGTGAGAGACAGACAGAGAGGGATAGAGAGTGTGAATAAGAGAAGAGTTTAGAGAGCAGAGTCAGCTAGCTGAGCAGCAGGATGTGTCATCGTCATCATCATCATCATCATCATCATCATCATCATCATCATCATCATCATCATCATCATCATCATCATCATCATCGTTACACACTTGTCGCCCGTTACCTTTGATGCACAAAGTCGGAGCAGACACTGATATAGTCGTAGAAGCAGCTGGCGCATCTTTTTCAATGTGCCACATCTCTGTGCCCTGTGTGTGTGTGTGTGTGTGTGTGTGGTTTGTGTTCTCTCTAAATTGAATATTTTAATGCAAATTTAATGTCTGGGTTTGTGTGTCAGTGCTTACATTTAATTTTCGTACCCAAGCTTTGAGGTGCTTCCGTCCCTCAGCACATGTCGCATTTCGCTCTGTGCTGCATGATTCATGTTGCACATCTCTGTGCTCTTGGTTTTGTCATATTCCATTTAAGCACATGTCATTTGCAGCTTAATAACGGGCAAACTTTATGACGAGAGTTGCAAGTGCGAACTCTTATTCGCTTATCGCATAATGCTCTTAAGCTCTGCAATGAGTTTCTGTGTAAGTCTCCTCTTTGCAAGTTGATCCCCTTTTTTCAGTAAACTTTTACAATTTACTAAGTAGTAGGTGTAAATGGTTTCTGCTTTGTTTACACTTCTCCCCATTTTTACAAAAATATTCTCCACTGTTGCCACTTTCTCTTGTAACTGGCCTTTAGTAATGGCTTGCTTTACTGCCAATAGTCAAATCTTAAATGTCAATATCGAAATTTTTGCCCTTAGTCTGCTGTATTATTTGTTAAAATGTCCTGTTTGTTTTACAACTGTAAAATGCAACTGTCGGTCGTAACTTTCTTATTCTTGTTTTTATTGCCCGACGCTTTGACACTAAAATTGATGCCTTTGTTTCGATCTATAGCAGCAAGGGTCACTGTTTTTGTCTTCATGTTTCCACTATCTCTCACAGAGTCCGGGCCGGTTCACAACAATTATCGTACTTTCTCTCTCCACCAATCTATCCATCTATTTGGTACTTTGGTACGAAACCCATGCTACTATTATGCAGTATTCCAATCCCCCAAAGACCGTCATATGGAGAGAGAGAGAGAGAGAGCGAGAGAATGCGAAAGTCAAGCGAGAGAGAAACAAAGTATCACATCAAACGGTTTTAATTGCACTTTTTTTGCAGTTGCTTTTTGTGGCCCGACCCATCAACCGTAAACACACGGACAAAAAAACAGAAAAGCAAACTAAGGTGCAATGAAACGGTCACAAAATGGTTTCATCTTCCATCTCTGGCACACTAACTGACCACTCCTCCTCCCGCACTCATCCACATACAGCTACAGCCTAGCTTCGGTCGTAAATTTAATAGCCATTGGCCTTTCACTTGAATCATTTGATTTATGCCATTTGCCAGATAAACTTGGCAAAGTAAATGACTTAAAATACGTAACTTCTGAGCTATCTACACACACAAATACGGACATACATACATACGTACATACATATCTGCGACATATTTGAAACTAAAGGCACAATTGCCTTCCTGCAATATGAAACAATCATTATTTATTTTGGACTGGTTTATTACATTATATAAACTTCAATTTGTTAGTTGAATAACAAACATTTATTCGAATGACGATGGAGTAATATTATTTATGAACTCCCCAACAGGAGCTTACTATATTATTCAAAAGTGATTAATGTATTTCAGACAGTAGCACACTCAGCTTCTAAGCAAAAAAGAAAGATAGATTATGATTTGGAATCTCTCTCTTAAAATATGAATTATTAAAAGCAAGCATTAATTCTTTTCCCTATCTATAGTAATAATTTGGAATAATGAACAAGTAAATTATATATTTATGAGCCATAAATATATGTCATGAATAAATGTTAATAAATGTATAATTTTTATTATCACTTTTTTCCATATCTACTTGTGGGAAAGCCTCCTTTAGTAAGGAACAAAATGACACTTAAAGCTCTTAAAAACGTATTTCATTTAATTCAAAGCAATCACATTAATCAACTTCAAACTTCAACTCACTTTTACGAAGTATTGCGAAGTTGCTTGAAGAAAAGAAAGAACGATTTCACGGAGACAAATTTCACGTACTACGAATATAATTTGGCCACTCCTTTAAAAAAGTAATCCAGCTGTGTTGAGCACTCAACTCAATCTCAATTACCCATTTAACAAATAAACTTCTTTAATCTAATGAATTCAAATAGTTTCATTTAAGAAATAGTAACATTAAATTAAAACTTAAGCATTTTACTCAAAGCTATTGAGAAAAGCATGAAAGTAGTTGTTGATAAGTTATTTATAAAATATAACTAGAAAACGACATTGGATTTATTTATATAAGCAAGATTTCCAGATTTATCAAAAATGAATTTGATTTATTTATCAATGGTCCCCAGTGGTCACTCACTTATCATGCTTACTTGCTCAATAGTCACTTGGTTAGAAGCAAACCTTCTAACCAGGAAATAGTAATGAATATTTGGCAAATAGCAATGGGAAATTATAATTGATAAATAATGGTTAGCTCGAATCCAGTCGGAATACAACTTCGGGGAATTTGCACAGTGTCTAGTCTGTCTGCTGTTGCGATTAATAAAACATTAGTAAATATAGAGGCTAAATTTATAATTTGTTTAATGGCAAAGCATGGACTCCCATGTGCAGGATATTAATAATGAAATTGTCATTAGGCAACACATGTTCATGGTGTAAATCACGCATACGCCACATTGTGCGTGACTCTGGAGCAGCAAAGGCCAAAATTGCATTGTTTGCGTGCCATAATTTAACGCATTTTATTGCTTGTTGACCGGGCCGGAACTAACCACTCCAGTTCCAAGTTGGCCACACACACGCAAATGGCAAATGGCAATGGCAACTGGCAAATCGCTAACCTCAACTGTATGCTTTTTGTGCTTTAATTATTTAGCGCTGCGAATTGATGATCAGCGAGTGGCGCTTCAAAACACTCGGTTTTACAATGTTGCAACTGCATTTTATGGTTGTTTTCGTTGGTTGCCCAACTCTTCAAGCTGAAAGTTTCCAGCAAATTGTCGCCGTTGTTCTCTGAGTCGGGCAACTAAGTTCTAAAGTGCTGTCAAAGGTAGCAAAGTGCTCGGAGTGAATTTTGTTAATGACTCTATAAGCATTCCACGTGCATTATGCAAAAGTTTCCGTAGCTCCCACGTGTCGGATAATTACTGTGCTTTATTTACAACATGACGTTGTCTTTTATCTTATGTCTTGCTACTTTATAGCAGTCAGTGTGCCTGCGATAACCAATTCGCTTATTTTTTAATGCCTTTTTCATAAAATGTGGACTTAAATAGTGCTGTAGTCGAGTGAGATCGACTATGATATACCCTGTACCCAGCTGTTCAGTACATTCTACACATTTTATTGCCAAACTTGCCTTTAAAAGTTTTATGCGAATTAATTTGTATTTATTTATTTTTTTTTATTTTTTTTCCTACTACTAGGGTTGGAATTACAGCCAACGTTGCTTAAATTAAAAAATAATTTGCATTCAATTTCTTATCTAAAGACATTTTAATCGATTGGCTAACCGATGGGACAGAAAGCACAGAATATTTAATTGTGTACCACTCTTCCTTGGATTTAAAATTTATTTTTGCGATTACATTTTGGTCCAAGTAAAATCAAGGTAGCTTTAAATATTTATCTAAGGCGGTAATATTTTAAATGACACTTTAATTTATTCTTGACAAATTTGACAGTCACCTTGCGGCATCTTTGAGAGTCTTGTCAAATACGTTTTACAAAAAAAAAGAGAGAAAAAAAATGGAAATATGCCTCAGTGGTTTGTGCGACCATTATATTGAAGCTAACAAGCTAAAATTGCTGCTCAAAGCGACTGCAGGCTGTCCCAGTTGGACACATTTTGGCTAATGCCAATTAAACTAACAATTTTTGATGACGGACAGCAAAAAAATGCGAATGTTTACAAAATGAACCACAAAGCAATGTTTAAAAACGATTTTCAAGTGCTGTGAGAATTTTCTTTTTATGTTTGTATGTATTTATATATGTATATGTATAAGCCAGAATGTTTATATGTATGTACTCATTTTCTAAGGCTGACAGGAGTCGGCTGCCGTTTAACAACATGTTTTTGTCGGGCGGGCAACAACAACAGGATGCCAACATCAATGTAAAAGAAAATCACTTGACTCTTCGTAGTTGTCCTTGTCCCTTGCAGGGCATCTAAGAGCAACGGAAGGAGGGTGGGAGGGAGGGAGGGAAGGAGGGGCTAGATATAGTGTGCCTTGTTCTAAACGGGGCGGGTTAGCGTGCCTAAAACTTGAGCGCCTGTTGACACACACGTGAAACACTCGAGTGGTTTGCAGCGATGTATGCCTGTGTGTGTGTGTGGAGGGGGCGGTGCGTATGCAGGCATGGAAGACAGCCACTTGTAATCGCCGAAAACATTTTGCTAACGATTTATGTCCGCTGTCAGCTACTCATTCGTGACTGCAAGATATATTGCAGCTACTTTTTCAGTTGCAGCCGCATCTTTCTCTGCTGCAGCACTGCTTAATGGTGCATCCCATTCTCCATGCCACATGTCATCCAAAGGCGTCCTTATCCCTTTGCCAGCATTTGCCTCAAGCAATTAGTTTAGATTTCTTGTTCGGTCAGCTTGGGTTAAACTGCAGCTTACAGCAAGGGCATGGACATGGAAGACCTCTAAAATAGCTTCTTCTTCTCCGGGCTGCTGTACAGATCTATTCATTTATTACATATATCAATCAAAGTATTTAACTTGCTTGAAATACATAAAAGGGCTGTGGTTAATTTTAGTGCAACTCTGTTCCTGTCGACTGCCTTCAGTTGTTACATTAAACTGGTGTCGAATTTAGCGGATGCTGTGTCATTTAGTTTGTGTTTGATAGCCATTAGGAGCAGATAACCTCATCAATTTCATCGTAAACGGAATAAAGAGCATTTCGTGTGCTCATCAATCATTACTGTAGTCCGTTGGACTACATGGAGAAAAGGCTTTATAAACACTTGGTGAACTCTTTACCATCAATTTCAATGGTTGAAACGTGGCTTACTAAATTTCGTTGTGGTCGCAATGACTCAATAAAATCCATGTTCGGAGAAAAATAGCTTGCAGATGACAAAGTTAAAAAATGAACACCTTTTTTTTACCATTTTCAATATTTCTTATTTAATAAGTCAATGACTTATATAACTACCCCGCATGTAAATTTATGGTTTGAAATTTAAACATGTTTAGCGTGTAGCAAGTGTTCTACTTTATGTAATGGTAAATTCTTCAATGCCCAGGTTCAGTTAATTTCCAATCTCTTTTTTACTTACTTCCTCTCGATTTTCTCACGATTTACTATCTCTTTATTATTAATTCTGCATATTACTTATTATAATTATAAAATTTGATTGGCTTATTCTGGGTTTTCCCATACTGCACTTGTCACAGATAATATGCTTAGGTAAAAAGCCAAACCACCACATGTAACTGGCCCAGAAGTAAGCTGTTGGCAGCGAAAACAACTTTTAATTAAACCAAGTTTAAGTTGTTCGTGCTGCTGATCAGGCCTGTCAACAGATGAGCACATGTTTAACACACACAGGGATGGTGCCGATAGGTAAAGGGCCAACATTAAATCTGGTCTTTAGCAACAAAGTTGCCATTAACACGTTGGCCAGCGCTTAAGGCCGACGTTTGAAAAAAGAACAGCCCGCAGACAACACAGCTGCTTAGCTGCTTGTGTTAAAGCCTTAAATCCTTTGGTAGCCTTCGACAGACATGCTTGGATCCACAGAGTTGCAGTGTGGGGCAGCAACCGTTGTCAGCTCAGTTCAGTTCAGTCCAGCGAAGTGACACAAAAAAATGATGTACACTTATGCTAGCCACTTGGCCAAGGGAAGCGACCAGCTGGACACAAACTGGCCCTTTTAAGTTACACACAAAACACCGCCCAGTTCCCGTTCAGTTGGTGTCAAGTTTTTGCCGGTAGTTGGAGTCAACTCACATCAATGTCCCCGATTATAGCCATGAGTCTGGTGCGGTGCTACCTTATGGCAAAACAATCGGGGCAGCAGAGGCTGCTTGCGGTTTTTTCAGCTGCCAGGCCCACATCCTGAACCCACAATATTTGCGGCTTTTTTATTTGAGTTGGATATTAGTTCTTGATGATGTCACAGTTAGTTTCGTTTTGTTGTCATTAATCGCAACATTTTGTAGCATGAGATAAAAGTTGGCCACACAAAGCTGAATAACAGTTCTACTGGCGGTGGGGTTTGTGTCTGTGCTAATGTATACAGAAGCTGTTCCGACTGATTGTGCTGTGCAGTGTTCACTAACAGAGTTATGTTAACCAGCCAAGTAAGAAGTTAAAAAAAAGAAATTTGTTTTATTTGCAAATATTTGATAATATTTTACGATTCGAGTCTAGGCGGATAGATAGCAATAACTATATTATTATATATATATAAATGTACAAATATATATAATATATATATGTATATTATTATATTGCAAACATTGAATTGAACAATATAAATTATACATTTTAATGTATTAAATCGTTGATATTCATACAGACCCGCTTTTTACTTTATCATTGTATGAGTATATTTGAAAAAATAATTAAATGTGTAAGTTTACTTACATTAAAAATTAACGTAATTATGACTAAAGAAAATACATATTAAATATTGTATAGAAAGATATTCATTACAAAATATTCAATTATTAAATATAGAGTATAGGATAAAACCAATTTAGATTTATTTTCTTTGAAAATACAAATAAATTATTTATATTTTCGAGCAGAACTTAAGTCGAATGAAAACAAATCGTTTAACTGTTGTTATTTTCAATTGTTAATGATGGTCAGGATGTCTATTTTTTTTTAAATTTAACTTATAACTTATAAAAACCAGAAATAAATATTTTTTCTTGGGCTGTCGAAGATGTCAAACATAAAACTTAACAGTTTTTCTATGATCCCACAAGACCCAAGTAATTCTCCCAGCTTTTGGCCTGCCAGCATTTCAGACAATATAAATTGTTTGCAGATGCAATAAAAACGGCTTGTTGAACAGTTCGCTGCTAACTGAAATTAATTGTCTCATAACACGCAGCATTTTCTCACTGTATTTACTCAGTTTTCACACCTCCCAAATGTTGGGTCTGGCCAAAAAAATTTGACACGCCGCTTTTATTTATGACGTTATGCAAACAAAAAAAAAGACCATATAAAATAAAATCCGTTTTGGCAAAAATAAACATAGATGAAGTTCCATAAATTACAGCTCAAAAGCCGGTCAATGGGCGGAACAAAGAGAGAGGGGGACATTGATAAAGAGAGAGAGAGCGAAAGAGAGAAAGGCAGCTGCGTGCTTAGCTCAGCTGTTTTTTGTGAAGTCTGCTTTTCGGTATGGCATTTTTCAAGATGTCGGGCGCGCCCTTTTATTTTTGGTTGCATTTTTTTGCTCTCCTGCCTGCCAGACGGAGGTAAACAAATGCCTAAAAATGTTAAGCGGCCGAAGAGCGCTTAACCAAATGCGTTTTATAGCAGCCTTTTAGGCGGCACTGTTAACGGCTCTCTCGCTCTCTCTCTCATATTTTACTTTACTCTCTCTCTATCGCTCTCGAGCTCTCTATTGATTTGTTGTGAGTGCTGGGCGCAGGCGTTAGCTGAGCTGCAAACTTCAGACACCGGCCACACAGGCATACAGGGTGCCTAGCAAAAGTAATGAACCTGCTGCAACCCCCGAAACCAACCCCGCCAAAAGTAATGCCAAAGCTTACACTGGCAGGCTGATGATGGGTTGCAGGCAAAATGAGAAAGCAGAGAGCGCTGCTCAAGTCTTGCAGCATTTATGGCATCTCGTAACATTTCGCTCACCGCTGTTCTCTGTGCTCTGTTGCCTTTGCAGGGGTGGTATGTGGATAAATTTTAGCCGCCATGGATCCCAGTGCTCTACAAAACATGGATCGGGACGCATTAAAGAAGCAAATCGAGAATATGAAATATCAGGCCACCATGGAGCGCTGGCCGTTATCTAAAAGCATTGCTGAGTGAGTACTCAAACAATTATATATATCATTTATCAAGCTACAAATAAATAAATACATGCATAAATGCCAGTGTTTATATTTAAGTGCAAAAAAGTTAACAAAGAAAAGCTGTTGGCATCAATTCCGAACAACTTCACGCGTGTGCTAATTGTATGTGTATGAATGTGTGTGTGTGTGTGTGCAAGTGTGTGTATGTGTTTAGCTTGTGTCGTGTGTGTCTTACGAGTTTACGAAAAACCACTGTAAACTCAAGTTTGTCTAGACGCGTAGTTTGATGTTGGCAGCCAGTTGACACTGTGGGTGCATAAAATATTCATACACGTGCCTCGCCCGCAGACCCAGGCAACAACAGCTACAGCTACAGCGACAACACCTGAGAGCTGAGAGTTGAGAGCGGAGTGCTCGTCCGGTCGAGCTGTTTGGTTTTGCTAAATATTTACATAAATATGGAGTTGTTGCTGCTTTACCTTCGCGGATGCTTATTTCCTACAGCACGGCCTGCTCTTCTACCCCCTCCTAAATGTGTGTGTGTGTGTGTTTGTGTGTGTGTGTTGTGTGTTTGTATGCAGACAACGACTAGACAAAGTTCCGTTGTGCACCAAAAATAGCTCATCAAATTCGTTGAGCGAATTTGAACTTATTACCACAGGAATTCGTTTGAACACCCTCAGAAACACGGTCAAAATGGTGCAAATGCTCAAATCAGCGCAAAAATTTCACCCGTCGGCAAATTGATTTTTGTGTCTGCGCCATTTTGGCTGGGAATGTCTTTTACTAGAGTTTTATTTATTAGACAAACAATAATTGCCAAATTGAGCACACTTCCTTTTTCAATAATTATAAATATGTTTTTCAATTCATTGTTTGGTTTTTATTGCAATATAAATTGTATCATTTATTACGATTTTAGCGCACTTATTTAAGAACCATTGCGAAATAATTGAGAAAACTTTAAATTTCATTGAATTAGGTGTTATTTTTATTTTGGAAATTACTAAAATAAATGTTAATGAAATATATTAGCAATTATAGTTAAAAATTATTCTAGTTTGCGAGATTTATATATTCAAACAACTGTTTAAATTTCGAATTGGGAAACGATAAATTTGATTGTAATTTTTTTTTTAAGAATAAGATATTTTTTTTAGAGGGTTTTGCTCTTTTCTTAAGATAGTTAGTCTTGGTTTATATACATTTTGAATGTATATTGAAAATCCTTTAAATTTCTTTCCTTTCTGTTTTTTTTTTTATAATTATTTCGCTTTTCTTTGTCCTTTATGCTATTCGTAGTGCCTTACATTAAGGCACGCCGCGTGTATAAATCACAAATTATCGCTAATGACCAACTTTTAATATGATAATAAAATAAACGGCATTCGCATGGTTGGCCAATTCTGTCTACGTTGCCAAATCATTTTTTTTTTAAACCAAAAGTTGTGGTTTGGACAAAGGATTTGGGAGATAAATAACCCAAGCCTCTTACGGCTCATCCTGAAACGAATGTTTCGGTTTTCATAATTTGTGCAAGCCACCAAGCAGCGCCGTCAACAGCAGCTGCAGCTCAAGTTCAAATGCTGTTTACCAATTAGCAATTGCGACCAGCTCAGAGCCGTGTGTTTATTTAGCGCCTCTGGTTTTTAAGCGTGTTGTTTGACGACTTTGAAATCTCGGCCTTAGTTTCTGTTGCCCGACTCGATTTCAGGTGTTAATTGCTAAGAGTAAATCCATTTATCATATTTAAGGCAATAAACACGCTCAACTTAAATGCGTTTACAATTCTGCTGTCACTGTCACGAACACACAAATCTTTTAAATAGACATTCATTTAGCAACTGGGGCACATTTATCTTATCTGATGCTCTTTGACATTTAGTCTAACCTAATGTGCTTCTACACTGAACACAATAAAAATGGGCAAAGAGCGAAAAATGATGTTGTGCAAAAGTGTGTTACAGACAGAAGATAACATCCCGGACTCCGTAAAGTATATGCTTGATCAAGACTAATAGAAGAGTCGACATATGGTTGTCTATATGTCCGTCTGAACGAATCGCTGATATCTCATATTTGGCGCAGATAAAATATACATCATTTGATCGATAACTGCCTCCGTTTTCAGAATATTTAACCATATAATATACATTGACATATTATTGATTAAGGTATTTCAGGGTATATCGTAGTCATTCTTGCTTGTTCAGTTAGCTTATGTTCTAGATAACGAAATTTTTAGCTGGCATTTACCTTGTTTATTCCCATAAAATATTCATTTTACCTCAAATAAAATATAATAGTCTATCGAACTATATAGTATTCAGGATACCCCTAACTTAACATTTGGGTATAAATATATTGATATAAAAACTCTATTTGCACTTTCCATTGACAATATTATTATTGAGAGCTTTTGGCGCAGTTAATCGGGAATATTTAAAGAGCTTTGCATTTAAAAAGAATTGAAAGAGGTCTAATAAATTTATTTATTCAAATCCATTCATTTTTAGCACAAACTTGCACATTTGTTGTTCAGAAAATATTGATTTTCAAATAACAAACCTGAATAAATTGAATTATGACGGACAACAGAATACGTTTAGAATTTATGTCATGAAAACAATTTGGATTGAAAAAATGTGAGCGTGGCTAACTTAGAGATATTCGTGCAAAAAAAAAACATATTTATTGTGTAAAATGAACAAAGCGTATAATTTATTTAGTACGAATATCAAATTATCGTTTATTCTAACTAACTATAGATATTTTCTGCTGTTTAAACTTGGTGCTCGAAATACTGTTAAGCAATCTGTGCTTAAGGTAAAGTACAACTAAATTCAGTTAAACACAACTTGCTTTTTTGCTTAATCATCTTCCCTTCATTTTTCATATACACGCTCCAGTCCAATTATGGGGAAATCGTAAAGAACTTTTTGGCCGTAAAGAAAAGTGAGATTTCAAAAATTGTTTTTATTGCTCGATGGCATTCTAAATTGCAAATATAAACAATTGATTTTTATTTTTGTGGCAATTTGAAAATATGACCAAAGCACACACAATCAAAAGTTAGACAAGTAAATTTGAACTACAAAAATAAACAGAAACAGCTTTTGCTATATACTGCTAAACAATCTGTTTGCTTGGTAGTGTAAGTGTAACACAAATATGGCTCAGTTAAGCTTTTAACAAAATGAATAAGTCAAAAAATTAGCAACAACAGCAATCATATAAATGACTTGAAATTGTATGACAATTTGCAATTTAATAGAACAATCTGAAGTCGATTCTGGAAGGACTTAACACGAGCATCAACTCAATTTCACAGAACATCAAACATTTGTCACTCAATCAGCAGCAAAACGAACCAAATTAGACAAACACACACACTCACACACTCACACGCACACATACATGTACATGTACATACACTGACAATGCTCAACTTTACGAATCAAAGTCAATTAAATTTTGAGAACCGAATTCGAAGGACATGATTGATGGACAAATTGCACAGACTGACCAATGTGGTCGAGGGTCATCTAGAGGGAAGCGAATGTATAGTGTGTATTGTGGTCTGTGTGTGTGTGTGTGTGAATGCAGCAGGCATCACGTTAATTTTGGGCCAACACCGCACATTACTGCGTTTTGCTGCAATCGAGTGGCAACGAAATGAAGCCCATTTGTCAATCATTGCATTCCTAAGCGTAGCGCCTGGCTGCAGTCATGATTGATTGACACCCTGTATTGTGGCAGTAACCACACGTATACCAACTAAGCAGAGTGGCAGCTCATGCAGCTACCTCACTGTCTCACTGCCTAACGGTCACTTCAGGGCTGCCCCTCGGGGCACACACATCGCACAACTTGGCTTGGCATATATTTCAACCTGATGATAAGTCCAAGTTTTGTGGCTGAATTTGCTTCTCCCTACGGCAACGGCTGTTGAGCACAAACTTTTGCCAGGTGGCAGAAAGTTGTACGTGCAACCTCTTCAGAAAATGCGAATGCGCCCACAAAACTCTCGGCACAAGCCTCAACTGCTTGCTGCATACTCTGCAGTGAATGGGGGTGGCGGTTGAGGTGGTTGAGGGATGGCAAGCTGCGGTGCTGCTTGTGGCTCTTCATGTGCATATAAATCTGCTGTGCATTTTAATTTAGCATCAACAACAAGTGCAAATTTATTATTCGGCTGCTTCCTTACATCGGTGAATAAATAACACAAGCCCGGAACGAGTATTGCGTAACAGGCAGTGTGTGTGTGTGTGAAACTGATCAAATACTTAATTCTCTACAAGTGTAGTCTACAGAAACTAACAGCAACATATTTTTTAGAATTTACTTATTTATATTAACAAATTTTAGCAATTGAATATGCATTTAATAATTTAACAACTTACATGCAACAACAGCGAAGATTGTAAATATTTAAGGAGTTCGGCTTTATTACTGAATATATTACGTACATATACATATGTATGTATGTTTTACTGTTATTCTTGCTTATTATAATTACTTGAATTATTCTTAAAATGCATTTTTATTTTTTTTTTCGTAATTTATAATCTATTCCTAGAGGCCAAACAATAACAATTTTGATATATCATTATTTACATAGTGAATTGACTGTTGGAAATTTACATTAATATATGGATTTAAGAAGTATCAGTTTTTAAGAAGGAATTACAGAAGTATGGAACTACAAATAGTCTATTCCCGAATATTGCAATCAATATGGTTAAGAAATTAAGCAACCAAGAAATAAAAATATTATTATTATATATGTCTTAAATATATATAATAATATAATATATCAAAAGAGTTCATAAGACAATAAAAAATTAAAATATTTCAAACAATACTAGTTGATGAAAGGCAAATAAGTACATACTTGGTACACCCGCTACTGGTGTATTTATAGGGTATGCATGAGAATTGCTTTCGCATTTCGAGCGGAAAATTGTGTTACTTTTGTAGCCACATTAGAGAGGCAAAGGGCAGTTGCAAGGGAGCCATGAAGTTGTGTTGAATTTTTGGAATTTCATTTTTCATATATGCCCTTAGATTTCCCGCATTGCCCTCCCCGCTGCGTTCCTTTGCTTATTTCTTGCTTTTATGACAGTTTATAGGTTATATGGCGAGGGGCCAAAAAGGGAGAAAAGGGAGCCAACAACAGCAACCAATGCGGCTGCATTTTACGGTTGCTGTTGCCGCCTTTGTTGCGGTTTATTGTGGTTATAAATTCGCAAATGTGACCTGGCCAACAAATGCATTATGTGGCAGCAAAGGTTGGTGGCAAGTGGCGACGGGTTATGCCCCCAACATTGCGTTTGCTGCAGAGCTCAATTTAATGCGACTCATCAAAATATTGCATTTAACATTAAATTATTCAATGCGATGCTTGTTTATAACTGTTTCTTTCTTTTATTGCTGAAATCACAAAGATTTATTTTGAACTGTTCTTTTGTACACGCATTTTACATTTTGTGGCCCACATAAATATTTTAGTATGCATAATATTTTTACTTGCTGTGCTTAAGAAATAAATAAACTGATTGATATTTGCGAGTGGATTTCAAATGTTACATGCAATAAACATTTTTAACATTATTTGACTTTATTTTTGATATTGAATGCATTCGAATAAAAATGTATGCTCATAAGGAAAGTTAGGCAGAAATTGTTTTTAAACTTTCAGCTTAATTTTAGCATCAGCAGATCCATCCCAAAAAAGATAACTTTTGGTATAAGAATTAATTAGATATTTTAAATTTAAAGTTGGTACCAATCTTTGAAGAAGATTATCAGCTTCTGCATTCCAAGCTTGGTAACTTTAGCTCTTAAATTGTCCATCCGGGCTTATTATAATTATATTTTTAACATAAGCAGAAGTTCTTTAACTAAAAGTACGATGCGAAATTCAATTAAATACACTTTGTTTCAAAGTCTCAAATTTTAAGAAAACGTCTTTGAGAAGCTAAATTAATAATGGACGATATTTTCCAAATTTCCGTTTGAAAACCAGAAAACAATCCACATTTAACTGAACGGAAATTTAAGAGTTGCTTCCGCAACAATTTAGCTGACTTGACATTTAAGGACTGTGAGTCAGCATTTGTGCTGCAGCCAGAGAAAATTGAAGAGCGAACCACAATAAGCCAATAACTATATTAACAAAAAGAACCATCAGAATTGCATTACTTCAATTGGGTTGCTGCCGAAGAGAAGTGACTCGGACTTCTGGTCCAGAATCCTTAACTGAGCTAAAAGGGGAAGCAACTCAGTTGGTTTCTGTTGTCGTTGTCGTTGTCACATTAAGCACACATGCGGCCGCAGTGGGGCATGCCGCTCAGTTCTTTTATTATTGCCTCCGACTCGCCTCCTCACCGCCTCCATTTCCAGGGAATGCAATTGTCCTTGTTAAGCGCCGAGTTGGGTCAGCTAATTGATGCTGTCATGCTGGTTGTGTTGGCTTCTTTGAACTGCTTGTCTAGTGGCATCCACAGTGTGGCAGCGAAACTTTAGAATGACCTCGCCCCAAACATGCAAATTAATTGGAACAGCAGTTAACAACGAAAGGATATGGAAATTGTTTGAGTTCTTTTGTTGTTCCCCCTCCGAGTGGGGGCTGTGGCCAGTGAATTGGATTAGCGGTTTATTCAATTTTATTTAAACGAAAACATTTAATAAAGCGCTGACTTTGCGGCAAAGGTCGAGCTAAAGGCAACAATCAACGTGTACGAAACTCCAAAATTTGGTTTCACTGGAGAATTTTGGGATGATAAAGTTTATTTTATACAAAGTTGACTTTTACGATTGGTAAAGAGAAGGCTGATTGTTGAAATAAACGCGTTTCATTTTCTTGAATTTAGTTTTAAACTCATTTCGAAAGTTCTAAAAAAGTTCTAAAAATATGTGCTTAAACGGTAAAAAGTCTATACCTCTTCATTAACCCAACGAGGAATTCTGAATATTCTGCAATGATCCCATTAAACTTTAAGCGTCTTATCTTCGGAATAACATTTTTGATAGGCATTTTGTGGCTTAGCATTTTTGTCTTAGCATTTTTGGCAAATATGAAAAATTAAAAAAATTATTTTAAATTAAAAATAACCTTTTCTGGGCATACCTAATTGGGCCAACTTTTGGTACTTGTGTTAATTATATTATTTCTAAATCAAAGTTATGAATTAAAGTTTTTAAAATATATTTTTTACTTTCTGCATATTTTAGGCAACATTAACTAAATAAATACAGGGTATTCATAAGTCGCGCACCATCTTTTTGAGCACTCTAACTTGTTAATTAAAAATTGCACATGAATTTTAAATATGCAAAGAAAACCAATTAAATCTGGTTATTAAAAATTATTTAAATAGCTTGCAGAGAGTTATGCGAAAATAATTTTAAAATTGTTAAATCTTTAAGCAAAGGCATTCCTTAAAAAAACACTTTCACGGAATTTGCAATCGAAAACTGCTGAATTCAGAACGGTGAACGGTGAACGGTAAATGTTGCACGGTGGATGTTGAATTTTGAACGGTGCATTAACAACTTGCCGGAGCAAATATATTACTCGAGGAAACTGACAAACACCTGCTGATTGCATTACTCCTACACCCATCCGCCATCTATATATATATATATATATATAAATATATATATATATATAAATATATATATATATATATATATGTATTCAGTATTTTTTCGCACAGTTGTTGGTGCCCCCACTTCCGCACTTCCCCGCTTCCCCTCGTCTCCTCAGTTTCCTTCTCACTTGTCAGCTATTTATGAGCGCTTTTCACATTTCATTTTCTTTGGTTCTCCTTGTTGCTGTTATTGCTACTGCCGCTATTGTTGTTGTTGTTGTTGCTGCTGTTGTTGTTATTGTTGACACTTTTAATGTTGATTAATGGCAGCACAGAAAAGCATGCCATAAAGCATGCCACACATTTAAATGAATTGCAACAATAAAGCCTGCGGGCCAATCCAAGTTGAGCTCAAGAAGAATGCTTCATTCTTTTGTGGAGCTGGTTTTCTTGACGGTGCTCTCAAAATCAGTTGCTTGCCCCACAACGCACACGCACAGATAGCCTTGCCTCAACTATCAGATTCATTAATCTTGCCCTATTTCTATTTCTGAATATCAGATATGAATTATGATTACTATTCACAAATGCATTTCACGCAATTTCCATTATAAATCGTGTCGAAATTTGCATTCAAAGCGTGTTTATGAATAAATAACGAAATTATATAAATACTGAAGTTCTGCCCCTGGGCAAGTGTCTTGTAATGTTTTCTATGCCCAACATTTTATCAATTCTTTATTTAAATTTATTTGAGAAATTAATAATAAAATAATTAATTTAGATGTGGGTTTCGCTTATAGTACATTAATAGAGTGCAAAGAGGAAGAATTTGAATAATTATTGATTAGGAAATTTGTAGAAAATTATGCAACAGTTAATATGCCATAATCCGTTCGATATCTGGCTATATAGTATAGCAACTGTTTGATTTTATCTCTGACATAGAAGATATGATATTTTTATTATTATTAAAGTTTATAATTGAGTCTTCAGAGAAACGCTTAACTTTCTTGAAATGTGAACTGTTTGTGAGAATAATTTTAAGATGCTTTTCATATTTGTTTAAATATTCTGATATTGAGCACAATTTGAGAATATAATTATATAATAAATAAATAAATAAAGTGGTAAATAAATTGGATTTTAGATTGTGATACGTGCTTAAGAAAATTGAAATTAAGAATTCCTCCAGCTCCTCCAGCTCGCCTTTGGGGAGTTCGCTCAGTGTATTTATTGTCTCATCTGTTGCTACTGGAGTAGTGCTCGAATGCCAAAGCCAATTGAGCGGTTGTCTATTAGAGAAGCACGTCACGCTTAAGATGCAGTGCGGCGCATGCCATGCCACGCCCCCGCACGTTGCAATTACGCCATGCCCCAGAGTTGGACAGTGCAGCGTCGCCTATTCTATTAGTTGAATGATTGAGCAATTGGCTGGAGGGTTGCGATGGCAACGAGCAGACAGGACCAGAGATTCCAACGAGTAGAAGCTGAAGATGCCACACAGCAACGGCAACTGCTTGCAGCTAAAACTATTAAGCTTCCAACATTATGAAGGCGGCTAACAAGTGCATTAATTACACAGAGACAGAGCGCAGGAGGGGCGGAGTGTATTCTGACGGGCTCAATTACGTCATTTATTTAAACAAATGCCGCATCAAGTAGCGCACGAAATATCCAGCTATAATAAAATCAAAAGCCAATTAGTATTGAAGAGCCCTTAATGACACATCAGTTAATTATCCCATTGACTTTCACGCAATCAGCCACTGCATGCTGCGGTTAATTAAAATGTTATGACCACTCCCACTGAACGCCTCATCTGGAGCTAAGCTGGCCATCGAGAGGGGCTCGCATAAGTCGAGCGAAATAAGTCTGACATAATTCGCGTAATATATGAGAACAGCTCATAGAAATTTGATAGGTTGCCAGATGTTTGGCTTAAATATCCAGTTTACTAATCTGGCTAACAAAACAGGGTATTTAGCCATAATGCATTTGTATGGATTTACAGCCGGGTCATTATGCTGCCGTTGTTAGAACCTTGATTTGATGACTCTGTTTTAATTGTCAACTATTATGGACATGGACTTATTCAGTTAATTGGTTACTAAGTAAAGCAATAGCAAATTGAGGGAATTATGTGATATATATATTTGCTTTTACCAATAACAATTATTCGATAATTTAATAAAATTCAAATCAACGACTAATATTAATTTACATTAAATGAAATAACGACTTTCTCACGATGCTTACATGTCGTATTAACATCTGGCAATTAAGAGCATAATAATTGACTGACACAATAATGGATATTTATACAGATTATTTTTTTTTTTCTTATGCCATATTTTTTTTGCATATAATTCTGAAGACCTTTTTATGTATATATTTTTTATCCACTCGACAAAGGCACAAGATCCTTTCAATTTGAATCAGCAGTTGCAGCTATTTTAATTACGTAATTATGCGTTCATTAATTATGATTGTTGCGAATCACTGAATGAGCGTGGAGTATTTATGTTTACCGTTGCAATAGTTATTTATTTATTTCTGCTTTATCTACAGCTGGCAATTAATTTAAGCCCCGTTGATGCACACATTGTTGATAAAAACAATAAGGTTATGGGGTGATAAAGATAAAGAGCGATTGCTAGGGACATTGTGAGAGATAGAGAAAGAGAGAGAAAGAGAGAAAAAGAGAAAGAGAGAGCATGTATAGTATAATTTAATTTTCTATGAACAACTACGAAACTTTAAAGCTTAAATTTGTATACCCTGTACGAATGGGCTTTAATGATAAATCTCAACCAGCCAATTGCCGCTGCGTTTTGTCAGGAAATTAAAATCATTTTTTTTAAATTTCATTTAAGATTATTTAGTTGTAGGGAAAAACACATTTTAATGCTTTTTATGGCAAATTAAGATCTGAAAAAATAAAATAAATATTATTCCAATTTTATGAAAGTGCGCTAAGTTATGAATGGAAGAGTGTACGAATAATTATTGGACTGACTGTACAGGGTATCTTTTAGTCTGGCACTGTTGTCAAGAAAAAGTTTGCTTGTTTTAATTGCGTTTACTCGCATATATTTGAAATGCCAGCGGAGAACGAATCACATCCATATGTACACATCTATGCATGCATTCTTGCATGTGTGCACATCACATTCACATACATTATGAGCGTTGGCATAACTACAAAGAACGGTTACGTCTCGTAACATCCCCCATCCCCCAACCCCAGCAGCCGCATATCTGGCTCATCCCCAAAGCCAAGCTCGCTCTTCAGCCCAATCCTCCCTCGCTTGGCGCGTTGACTGCCACAGTAGTAATTGAATTTTGTTGCATGCGCTTCTCATTTCTCGAATTTCTGCTTTTCTGTGTTTTATGTTTGCTTTGGTGTTTTTATTTTTTTATTTTTCTGGTTGCCCTCTCGTTTTGGCGATTGCATTTTTGACAGCCAACGCCACCGAACTGCGCCATGGCTTAAATAATAAATGAAATGACTTAAAACCGTATTAAAGCAAACAGTAACAGGTTCCAGCACTGCTGAATAATTCACGCTTAAATCCCGTACGACCGTAATTCCCTCGACGTCTATGCCGCGAATCGTTATCGGGAAAAGGGGTTGAGCGCTTTATTGGTGAATTCATATCTGGGGAATAGCTGTATCTGGTCTAATTTAATACCCCGAGTCATATGTTTGCCTGACTATCAATCATTGATTATTTTATACCTCCACTATCTTGACTTTGCTTTTGCAGTCTGAATTCTATGTGAAGATTTATTGTATAATAATATATAATCAATATATTACTCTTAACAGTTTGATTTATTATATCTCATACGTTAAGTTAAGTTAAGTTATTGTTCAAGTGCTGGCCAGCTCCTGGTATTTAAGATAAGTTGTAAATTTAATGCCTATAATTAAAATTTAAATTTATCCATCCATATATATTCAATGATTTGCTTCTTTTAACTCTCTTTCTAGGTGAGTATAACCAAAGCAAATACGATGATGATTTATGATTTATGATTTATACTGCATTGGAAGAAAACATGTTGAATATTTGGGTGAAGTATGCATTTATATTTGATTTGACAACTTCTATATGCAAGCTGCTGTTTCCCATTTTTTTTAAATTCTGAAAAACTGTGTCATACTCTGTGATATATACATATGTGTACACCGAGGAGTAATCATTTTTATTTCATAAAAACTGTTAGTTAATAAAACTACAAACTGTCAGTTTGTGTTCGCAGTGCCCTTGGGCTGTCAGCGACCCAGGAAATCCACACCCACAATTTGGAACGCATTCAGCTTGCGAATGTTATTTTTGCATATTTCTCGGCTCGGTTCGCAAAACTCTTGGTCATGGTCATTCCGTTTCGTTCGGTTCCGTCCGGTTTGTTCTTCCTGTCACTATTACACTTTGCTGCGCGCCTTTTTTTTAATTTGTTAAATTGTATCTGGTCGCAATTTATTCGCAAGCAGTCAAAAAGCTGCTTTCCGAGATGCCACACACAAAGACAATAACAACGAAAAAAAGACAAAGAGGGCAACAGAGTGCAGAGAGAGAGAGATAAAGAGAAAGAGAAAGAGAAAGAGAAAAAGAAAGAAAGAGAAAGAAAGATAGAGAGAGATAGCTGGATAAAGTGTGATTTTCATTGACATTCACATTTGCAGTCCCCGTGAAACGTTTCTCATTTGCGGAATTAAATTTTGCATTCTTAATGCCGGCGGCATATTTTTTGCTTTTTCTGCTGACTGTACTTCATGGTTACAGCAGCAGCACACACACCCACACACACACTCGCACTCACACACATGCGAAAGCGCTGTAAGGTGCTGCTGTCAGGTGTTATAATTAAAACAACTTCTCGGGAAAAATGCCGACATAAAATTCTTATTCTGCGTGTTTTTGTCTCTCAACACATCATTGTCCATAACAATGAGGCGACGCTCGTAAAGCTTTATAGCCCACAACATGAACACACGCACACACACACACTAACAGACACTCATTACACACACACAAACACACTCACACACACATACAGCATACATATGTTTGTACATGTGTATACGGCTGAAGTACCCCGCATTTCGCATTCATGAGCAGCTGCGCTGTGCTTCCATTCACAGGTTGCGTGCCTTAAATGAATTTATTGGTTTATTTACAAAACGAGAAATGGTCAACAAATCGTGATTCAAGATTGCAACTAGGCGCAACGCTCGAGATGGTCGAGATAGCCCACATTTATTCCACATTCACTCCACTGTTAAGACCTAAGAAACATACCAATTAATGTTATGTGCGTTGATTCCTTGAGTCAGCATTAAGAATAAGAAATTCTGCTTCTCGAATTTAGTATGGCCGTAACTGGAAAAACAATGATAGCACATTAATATTTATCGATTTTTATCTTAGAAGCAACCTCGACAGCTTCGCTTTAATGTTGATGAATTAAACTGAGATCAGTTCACTTTAGCTGTCTTCTATTTTTATTTCGTTGCTACAATTTTTATATGAGTACTATTTGATACAGTGGTGATTCTAGGGCAAATTGCACTTAATTGCACTTAAATATTGATTAGTTATTTTTGATATCAAATCGAGCTTTAATCTCCATATCTCCACAAATATTATTGACGTCAAGAATGTAGTCGGATTACTAAGTGTTGCTATGGCTGCTGAAAAACTTTTGCTTGTCATTCATTAAATTGCCGCAACTGAACTTATGACGCGGCAAACAATTTCAGCATTGGCTAAAGCCACAGCCAAGCCGCTAAAAGTATCGACTACACACGGAACAACAGCAGCTGTAATAAACTTCTGCAAGTGTGCTAAAAAAAAAAAGGAGAAAGTTTTGCAACTAATGTCCAAAGGCCACTTAGCGGCGAATTAGAGCGCAAACATTCAAAGTAACAACATCGACAACAACATAAAATGGCAATACAAAACCTGTGAAAGGACATCAATTGCAAGAGCAGACCACAAGCCAACAGCGAAGTACAGTTAGCGCTGAAAGGATACGTCCAACTTTGCAAGCGACGCGACTCGTTACGTAGCATCAATTAGTAGAACACGCTCCGCTTAGCCGCTAAGACTCTTACCCTTTTAGCCGTTAGACGCTTCGATGAACTACGAATAGCATATATCATATTCCAACATAGAAACGAATAGGATTTCAAGTTGACAGCCCGCATTTAATTGCTGGCCTATTTAATTGTCTTGTGTTCGGTGTCATCTTTATGCAAATGCATTTAAAATCCATTTTAATAATTAAAATTAAATAAAAAACACTTGAAAACTATTGCCATGGATCACGAGAAGTTCATATATGAAGTAAAATTCATTAAGCCTTCGACTTAAAAACTACTTTAGTAATGAAATTATCTTTATCTAGGTTTTGCGTAGTTTTAGAGATTTGATTTTATTTTGGAGAGCATGAAGATAAGAGCTTTCCTCGCCTTTTCTTTATCCAAACGCATTTGCAACACAACATATTTAAAATGTGTACATTTTATAAATTATTTTTACACCTCTGGACTACCGTTGACTCTCACTTACGTATTTAATTTAACAGCTAGAACTCGTCTGTGCGGCTTACTTAAACATTTTCCAACCCTGACCTAATCCATTACGTTGTTATACACTTGCTCATTAACTCAAACAGATTCTTAATTTCAACTCCTAATTACAGCGCTTAGGGGTTATCATTTTTCAAGTGTAAAATGGGCATAATTAATTTTACGAATTTTTGAAAAACTGCCTCAAAACTGAAAGTTTCTTTAATTATAAAGACTTTTTTATATTATAGAAATCTTATTTGCTAATATTTCTTATTAAAAATGTGAACTGCCCTTGTCGCTAAAAGCATTTTTTGTTTGTTTTTATTTTTAGTATATTGCTCTTGAATTAAGATAGATTCTTTATTTCAAATCTGAGACTGCATAAAGTATTCTATCATTGAAATCTGAAATAGACAAGGACTTCGTGCTGCCTATTCCGAACTTCGATGAACAATGGGAGCAATGTTCCCATCTTATCAAGGCTGTCCACAGCCTGATGAGTTTGTACTGCAAATTAATCGGAGCCAGTTGCTTTTTGGGACGTTAATTTATGACTATCCAGTGCAATCTGTTGTCGCAAATAGTTTTTGCCATTTTTGGTCGGGGAGTTGTGGATTCGAGTACTATTTAGTCTGTGGTCGCATAATCAACGGGTTGTCGTCCGTTTTGTGTACCTAAATTTGTGTGTGTTTTCGCCTAATTTGCAGCTGTTTAACCAAGTGTTGCATAATTTAGGCACGCAACGTGAGTTATTGCAAGCTGCTGCCACAAAAACGTTGCCTGCCTTTTTGTGGCAGTGAGTAGGGGCATCAACGATGAAATTTACATGCCAAACGAATATTGTTGCCAACCATTGTTACTGCTGTGGCTGTTGCTGTTGCCGGATCACATCAATTAATTGTTGGCTTTTGTAATTGCTGACAAATTGCTTTTGCTGGGCACAATTCGAAATCGTGCAGTCAATCAACGCTTCGTCTGTTTGTCGTACAATCGATGAAAAGACGCTAAAACTTTTGCTATTCACAGCAAGTTCGGTTTGTGTGCATACAATTTGTGGGTCCAGAAACTTTAATTAAACTGAGGTAAAGCTCATTTCTAGTCCCCAGTAATCAGCTATGTAAATAAGCGAGCGTGACTAACATGATAAGGTCCTGGAGGCAGCAGCGGCAACACCTCCAGGCTCTGTCAAGTGTTGGTAAACTCAATAAAGGAAAAGGGCAGCGGGCCCAAAAGTTGGCCTGCAGGCTCATTAAAGCTGGCTTAAACTATCAATCATACTGCTCGTTTGCTTGGCTACTAACTTGTCTTTGCTGCATGGCCAGCAATTTTCCACTTCAATTAATCAAACTGAAGCCTAAGCAAAACAAAAAAAAGTTTTGCCTACTTTTTTGGTAAGCCAACTCAGCCCTTATTATGTACTTGTGTGTGTGTGTGTTATTAATGACAAAAGTCAACTATTGTTGTCTGTTCCCTAAATTGATTTTACTTTCATTTTTCTCAATTACAGTCGAGCGTTTTTTCTGTTCACATTAATCGACTTTTAACGTGCTGTGAACATTAGTTGAAGGTTAAAAACCTTCAAATAGTTTTTCGTTGGTAAAATATATCGAAAATTACATATTGTGTACAAATAATACCTATAAAATGTGATTAATAACTTATCTTGAAAGTAGATTCTGAGATAATGGGTCTAATTACTTGTTGCCACAGAACTTTAATAGCACCTAAAATTTGGCTATTTGGCATTTATTGATGAGAAAATAAGGAGACTTTTCTTAAAATATTTTTTATTCTTTATTTATTCACAATTAATCTGAATTAATATAAATGATACTTATTTTGACGGCATTAAGTAGCTTTGATATTTATTTATTTAAATATTTAAAATGGACTTTTCACAATTTAAAAAAAAACTGTTAATGTATACAACTTTTAGATAAAACTTTAAATTAAAATTAAATATGCAAATTGAATTACTGAAAATTGAAAGTGAATAAAAGTTATTTAAAAAGAAAACAAAAGAAAGTACGTAATTCCTCCAGATTTATTATAGGCTTTATTTTTTTCATTCTAAATTGTAATTTACTTATTCAGTTTCAATTTAATTTTATTACTTTATTATATTTCCGAAAATGTAAAATCGTTCAACGGATATTGCAAATATGGGGGCAACACAGAAAGAACCCAATCAGACCAATATGCAAAGCAGTTAGAAATTATATGGAATTGGTTGCTTAAGAGTGTCCTCAGGCTGTGCATGTAAAGTGCCGCAAAGAAAGTTTTGCCAACTGTAAGTTTTTGCGGCAATAAAGTTGCTCGCATGCATATGGATAACTTTCAACGTGAGCCCAACTTATCCAAGTGACTCCAAGCAAACAAGGAACCCGTGTGGCTTCTAATGAAGAGCATTCCGCATCATTGATTGAGGCCCAGAACAATGGTAAGGCCAAAAGAATGTCAGGTATTTGGAGCTTGCTGTGTGCATTGCATGCCGTGAGGTGCCGCTGCAAATCGGGGCAATCAGCTGCAGCCTGCATCTCTGCCACACTGAGGGAGAGAGAAATTCCAACACGCATGTAAATGAAAGAGAACGATAAAGAGAGATATAGCGAAAGCGAAACATAACTTTGCTGACAGCTGCAAATTAAATACACCTATGCAAATATACAGGGCACAGGTATGGGGCACATTGATGTGAGGCAAGTCGACAAACCATTTTTGGGTGGCACATCCTGCCAGCAGAGGCGTGGCACCACGCCACCCCAAGCCACCTTGTCTTGAGCTCAAGCTGAAACTCGACATGTTTTTGATAGCAGGAAATTTGCAATTTCTGGCATTAAATTTCCGCTTCGCAATTGCACAGCAACATGAATGCATTCGCACTGCATCCTCCTCATACGATATCAATAAGCAGCTTTCCACTGTAATTATCGACGGTGTCTCGAAATTAAGCGCCTAAGTCGATTCACACGTGAAATTCGCGTTGCTTGCCTCGCATTTGCAATATCTGGAATTATGCAAACGGTGCTCAAATGTGTGCTGAGCTTTTCCTCTTACCCCGCTGCGCCTTTCACCTATCCCTACACACACTCGCTAAGACCCAGATGGGATCAAACAACTGCCAGCCTGATGGCATTTTGTATTCCTCTTAATGGTTTTTCTAAATTGAATTTGTTTTGCATTTGAGTGTGGCAAAAGATAAAAACATAGAAAATAACATGCAAATATATTTGCTGAAGCATGGTTTTTGTAACAATTTTATTTGCGCAACACATTGAGGCAGAACTCATATTGGATACATGTATTAATTTAATTGAAGAGGAACACTTGCCTCTGACTTCTATCAGATAAAGTTATATAATTGTAAAGATAACTTGAAGAACAAGAAATATTTTCTTACTAGAGCGTATAGTTGCAATCGTGTCTACATATATATATATATGTCGATCGATATCAATTGCGTGATCACCAACTAGAAGAAGAAGAAGAAGAAGAAGAGAGGAGTCGTGAATAAAGAAAGATAATTTAGTTTTGTCTGCCACAGTTTTATAATCGTTCTATCGGAATGCAAAAAAAATCAAAATTTCTTTATATATTTGTAATTATTTATGTTCTTTAACCTGCACTCACTCTCCATCTTTCTCTCTCTCTCTCTGTTTCTCTTTATTCGTTGGACTATCTGTATGCTTTATTAACCTTTCATATTGCATTCAACTGCTCGATTTTCGAGCTTGTTTTTAGTTTGTTTTTTGTGACATTAAATCCTGGCTGGCCGCACTTGTCGCACGTCATTTGATTTGCTAGTTTTGAAGTGGCAGCTGCGGGGCAGATGCAACATATTTCTATGGCACGACCTGAGGCAAACTTTGACAAACACTTGAAAGGACGAAGATGCTGAGCATGTTGTTGATCATCATCATAATCATCATCGTCATCATCATCGTCATCATCATCATCATCATCGTCGTCGTCATCATCATCATCAGCATGTTGATGACGATGATGATGTGGAAACTTGGCTCAAGTGTTTTTTGCACAATTTCTTTTCAATTCAACAAAAGTGGACCAGAAAGCCTGCTAAACATTTCGAGTGCAGTTATACACCACCCACCCACCCATCCCCTCAGGCAAACTATTACCCTTCCCTCTACCAGCGAGCTTCTTTTTGCCATGCAAAACACATTTTTATTTTTCTACTTTTTATCTTGTGTGCTGTTTTTTGTTTTTCGGATTTTCGTTGTCGCCTTCGTCGTCGTCGTCGTTGTGTATGCATAGAACAGAGCACTAAGAACTTGCGGCTTTTGGCCGTCCAGGCCATAGAGCATACCCTCACCCTATCCCGACTTGGCCGGGATTGTCCTTCAGCCTGATTTGTTATTCATGAAATGGCGAAGAAGAGCAAAAGTAAGACTCGGAATGAGAATGAGCAGCAGCCACAAAGTCTCTATCTCAGTTTCAGCCGGCCTGTGCCTTGTTCGAGTGAACAGAAAGTGGTTGAGAAAACGCCAAGCACTCTTTTGCGGTGGTTGAGCTTGCCGGATTGTGGCAACTCTGGCAACGCTGCTGCATAATAAAGCTGGCGAAAATATGAAAAACAAATAGTTTGAATTGAGCAGGATAGCAGGTGAGCTCAATTACCACAGTCTTGGCCATTTTTATTTGACTCATGGCCAACGTTTAGCGTTCGAGATTTGATTTCATCCTGTTAACTCAGAGCTGTAAAGGAGACTCGATTCGGCTGATTGTTCACTGATTCCCAATTGAAATGCAAGCAAATCACAGTTCTGCCAATGTCTGCCAGCAAATCACCAGTCGATTGTTCACGCAGATACCCTGCAGCAGTTGTGGATGGGGTATACCTGAAATTATCTGACATGTTTCAGAAGTGTGCCACAAACAATTGTTTCCCCAATGTGGCGCATCTCTTAGTCGTATTCGCTTTTATTCATCGCCTTTTGCCATTCACTTCACAATTTTGTTGCGTTTTTCTTGAATTTCTGATTTCAGCGCTCAAATCAGTTGCAGTCACAGCTTTTTTCTTGTAATTTCGTGCAGCATGCAACGTGCAGCGTGCAACGTGGAGCACCTTATTCTAAAGAAGCCAACCCAAATGCCACCTTCGATTTTATATAAATATCGTAAAATGTTGCCTTTCGCAATCAGAAATGTTGGTTTCGTTGTGCACTGGTTAAGTCTAACCAATAATTCGCAACGAATTCTGAGGTGGCTCAGTTCAGTTGAGCACAAGAACACAGTAAAGTAGCGTAAATAAAATATATTTTTATTTTTTTCTTCTGCTCAACTGAACAGAGCTAGCTCACAAAACTTACAGCTTTGTTCAAGAATTCCTGTGAAAAGAAATGTTTTGTATGAGCTTCATGTAATAGAAATGTTGGCATTCAAAATAAAGTCAAATAAAATCAATAGAAATCCCGTCCTGCAACAGCTCATTTTTAATTTTAAAAATAATAATAAAACTACCATTTATAGTTTTGGGAGGAGCATTTAAAACTATAATACCTTACATATATATTATTAGTTGTATGTTCACATTTTCATTTCGTTCAATTAAATTCCCAATTGTTCATGCACACACCTCCATTAAGCTGCTCACTGAGCTCAGTCGTCTCTAAACATTTTAAGCTAATGAAACGCATCGCATGCATAATTTATATTACCTATTTGCACATTTGGCGCAATTAATTTAAGCCACCCGAGGTACCAATGTATTTCTATGCATATTTATAGCCTGTTTGGCAGAAACAATTGGATTAATGCACAAGAGTAACTTGTATGTATTATTCGAAACTACAATTAATTTGTGCGTAAGCAATATAAATTTGGATACCTAAAACCTTAACTGATAACTCATGGAGACTAATTTGAAGCAAGAAATGTAGTTCAAGTTCTGAACTCAACAATTGCAGAATTATAATTCAAAACGCCAAGAAATAAGTGTCTGATCGGCAGCAGATTTCAATTTTAATAAAATGCCATAAACAGTTATGGGTCGAGTATGCTTTGTTATATTCAATGAATGAATTTTTTATACTGCAATGATGGCAAGAGCAATAGCAAATGAATTTCAATTGTGCCCTCTGCAGAAATAACAAAAGCATTTTATAATTTTTTATATTTTTATCTGAATGAGAGTGGGCTCTCTGGGGAACAACTCTAGTTATGTGCGACAATTGCACAATAACGCGCATTATAATGTAATAAGCTAACGATATTCCGGCTCACACACACACACACACACATACAATCACACACATACAATCACATATATGTAAGCATGAAACTCATACATATGCATATATGTAAATTCTCACATGTTTTGCATGAAAGCTAAATGCTTCAACTCAAAGGGTTTGATGGAGGGGCTTCTCACTGGTCTTTAAGTGTCTTTGCCTTGTGCCTGAAAGTATGCTAAAGTTAGCAGAGGCAACACTTAGCGAAGGCCGAGACACACACACACACCCACACACACACACACACCCACACACACACACACACACACACACAACACACAACACACAAACAAGATGTGAAATGAGCTAGAAATTAGTTTGTGGCGAAGGTCGAGCTAGGCGCTTAAAAGTATACCATAATTTTAGAGCCGACTGCAAAACACTTTTAGTGTCTCCACTTGCGTGAATGGGAGAATCGAGATGGGGTCTTCAGGGCATTTGGGGTTGGCAATTATGCGTAAACAATTGGAATATGAATGGAATAAAATATTAAGCTCTTTAACAGCGCCACATGCGCACAAAGACAAACAACCCATAGAAAGACATGCAGAGTGAGGGTGATAGAGATAGAGAGAGGGAGAGGGAGAGTGTTTGACGATAAGCAATTCAAAGACAAACACACAAAACCACACACAAACACACACAGACACACAGTTGATATGTGACTGTCGCATTTTGTTTACACAAACTGAATATGAAATGTGTTTTTGAGGCTCGCTGAATAGGAGAATATGCAGAGTGTGGCGGGGCTGCGAATGCCAGGAGGAGAGGGGGTACAGGAGTCGAAGTCAAGCTGCTGTGGATGATGTGAAACGGAGCGTTATTGTACCCGATATATATTTATAGATAGATAGATGCCTGAAATGTTGACGCCATCGATAAATAAGGATCGCACTCGCCTGCTTTTAGCTGCTCAGATTGCGTGTGTGGGTGCGTGTGTGACTGAGTGTGTGTGCCTGTCATAAATCAACATTTAAATCGTGTTTAGGTTGTTCTTATCAGACAAAGCACAAAGCACACAATGACAAATCGCCGGCCAAAGGTAAGCAACTGCTTAAATTTAACGCATTGGCTTAGTTGAAGACATTACATTTAATTAATAGCCTTATTCTATTGTTTGCTCAACATTTTATGTTGCATTGTTTGTGGCCCCGAATGAGCATACAGATAAACCTAAATACATAAGGAAAACCGTTCTGTGTTTACATACTTATGCCAAGGTGTACAAACAATAATAGCAATCCTTGATGGTCCTTACTCAATTAAGCATTGGCGTAATATAACCATTAGAAATAATAATTATATATTCAGATGCCATGGCTCAGCAAATCTGGCAAGAATATTCTGGCAAAGATATGTAACAATAAAAAATTTAAATTAAAACTGGTAAAGCGAGGAATCATTCGCAAGCCAGGTTACAGGTCATGGAGTTCTGATCCTTTGTACCCATTGGAAAATACACCAAGCTGAGAAGAGTAGTCTTAGAATAGGGGCAGAATACATCTAACTAAGCTGCATTATGGTAACAATAATAATAATAATAATAATAATTCAAAAAGTAAAAGCCTACTTCTCGGCCGCATAAAGTAAACTTATTGCTGTTCAGAACGACAGGCTTTCTCTGCCTGTCCGTCCGTCGCAAGATGAAAAATGCGTCCGCAAGCGGCTTCAAGGACTAATCGGATTTCTTTTGGCCCACAAAGAGTACTTTTCATACCAAATAGGAAAAGAAATGTGGTCATATTTAGGCCGTTTCCTGCCCGTTCAAAATAGTTTTTGCGGTTTCCGGGTCCGCTCAAATGTCAACTGTGAACTGTCAATAATTCAGTAGCTCGGGCAGATCCCATTTCTGGCCCAATGGCTTCTCCCTGCTCTCACATCATTTATAACCTGTTATTTATAATTAATAGCCTAACCCTAAAAGCAAAATGTTGTCGGACCCATTTAGCAGATGGCAGGAAATACATTCATCTAAATGACTCTGATGCCATTTTGCAACTACGCGACGCACACACACACACACACACACACATATACAACTTGGCATGGCAGTCGTTACAACGGAAGTGCTTTTAATTAGCTCATAAAAGCAAAGTTGGAGAATGGGCATCAAATGTGCACACTTTTAATTAAAGCTTTTGAATTAGTTTTCAATGCACATTCACTTTAATAATTCAAGCGCAACTTTTTGCTGCTCGGGCAGCAGAAGGGTGGAGCATAAATACCTGCTTCAATTTGTTGCAGATGCTACGCGTGCTGCGTGCTGTGGCATGGGCTAACAACTTTTTTATGCTTCTCTCGAATTCCATCAACTTTTTGCCATTACTTATTAAATGCGTCTTACAGTTATGAGCAAACTTTGCGACAACAAATGTCGTTCATCTGCCGATGACATCATCATCAACATCGAGCAGCAGCCTCTTGGCTTTGCTTTTCATTTAAATCTCTTTTGACTTTTAACCAGATTCTAGACGCAATGACAGCTAAAATACCTGAATTTAAACTGCTGCTAATTCTTGTGGAGTTGACAAAAAAAAAAAAACAAAAAGTGGGCCATAAATTGTAAACACAATGACTTGGCAAAGAAAACTGGCAACACGTCAATCGCACAAAGCCAAACATTGTCTCTCTCTCTCTATTTCTTTTCTGCGCCTCTCCCTCTCTGATGTGCGCTTTGCTTAAATAAGATACTCAGAGGAGCAAACCTTTTCTGGACAAGTCCTACTAATGCGCTCATTATAAATACATGCTAAGCACTGCTTTTGCCTGTGCTGCGACACACAAAATGAAATGTCATTCAGCTGACAGTGGGCTACAAACGTTTACATCTACTTTTTGTAGTTGCCTTTTTTTTATCACAGCATTTGCGGCAAGAACGTCATCATAACAACTTAGTTGCCTATCCTTTTAGGGCAGCCCACCCAGTTAGCTCCCAAATAGCCTTGACTGCCGAACCGTAACCCAAAAAAAAAAAGAAGAAAAAAAACCTGGAATCCTTGGCCTTTTGTTCGGGGAGGGGGGTCTGAAATACTTTCGCTGTTGCTTTCGCATTCGCATTTACTTTCTCCTTCTGTCGTGGATTTGGTTATATTTATATATATGTTATTTTTGGGGTTTACCTCCAAGTTTTTCCCGCCAGCACGGGCCAAAAACCGCAGAGTCATAAGCCCATTAGCCTCGCTGGCTATTGTTTTATGTATCTACGTAAACGTACTCAGTGCCCCCAACTCTGCCACACGCCTCACCCCAAATCGCTCATGACGCTGCCTTCTGCTCTGCTGATGCGGAAAATGAGCAAGAAAATACAAACACCCACACACATACACCCACACTCACACACACACGCACAGCAAGGACAACATAGTTGACAAGGTCTTGTTAGTTAAATTATGCATAAATGCGGCACATGAGTGGGCGTGGCTAGAGCCTACACCTGCCGCACGACACAATAGTTTGCCGCACATGGCATCTGCACACGTACTGCACTAAAGGAAATTGCGTACAACAGGCGTGTGCCACAACATTATACGGAGAGGCGAGGCTCAAATCTTGTTCCCTAACAGCACGCAAACAAAACTAATGAGTGGAAAACATGTGCCAAGGAAATCCCTCTAAAATGTAAATACTCGCACACAAATCAGTAAAAGACAACAAACGAAAAAACAAACATTTCGAAATGCCAAGGACTACAACTGCACAAAATCTGAACGAGAGCCAAGAGACAATTGAATACGGCACAGATATGTGGGTGATAGCCAGCAAAACAAGCAAACAAACAAACAATCGCAATTACAATTAAGTACCTGGCACACCTCAACACACCCAGAGGCAAACTAAAAGTAATTAAATTCGGTCTGGCCAGAAATAATAAACAACACACAAATTTGGGGCTAAAAGTATTGGTCAAGTGTGAAAAGAAGCGTAGCAGACTTGAGGCTGGCCTGGCTACTTTTAGAGATCCTAGAGGATAGCAGGGGACAGAATCGCTTGCCTTACAAGCGGCTGCAACAGATAAGAAACATATGTACTTAAGTTTAATAATAATTAATACTTAAGTTTAAACAAATACATTATATTTAATTCAAAATAAAATTGTATATTTAACTTTTTTCATAGCTAGTTATTATTTAGTATTTGTTTTATATCCTAGGCAAGGCATGTCTCTATTCAGTATATTTAAGTATATGTTAAGCTACATTCGAAAAAAATAATTTAAAATTTTTGTCTACTTTCACGCTTATTTTTTTGGATTTTGTTCTAAATATTCTTAAGCGCCGTACTGTGCGCAAATCGTTTTTCTTTAAGCACCTTCACATAAATAATATACTAATAATATATAATATAAATATAGCACATGAGCCACTTTAAAATGAATGACTTGTTGGTAAAATGCAAAGAAAACAACTCACGCACTAAATTGAAATGCAAAGCGTGTGTCACGCACTCTGTCTGGGCGAATACTTTTAGCTGCGCACTGTAACAAACGACTGTGCCATTTCTTTCCCTTAGTGCTGCGCTCTCCCCTACATACAAATAAATTCTTGCAAATTTATAAAAAAAAGACAAGGAAAACCAGCTATCTGAGCCACTAGAAAGTTGCAGACTGAATTCCATTTGCACACTGCTAAATTTCTGCATAAATTGAGAAGAATAAAACAATAATTTTATAATGTTATGCGTAACTGTTGAGAACACAATAAGAACTCGTAACTATATAATTTATTGCTGAAAAATAAAACTACGAGCAAAATATATTGGTCCGATACGACTAATAATATATATCAGATTTACGGGCAAGTAGAATATAACCTTAACGGCGTGGCCGATCTAACTAATTTATCTCTCTTCCTAAAACACGTCTGTCTAGTTTTTTTTATTCACGACTCCACTCTTCTTCTTCTTCCTCATCTTCTTCAAGTTGGTGATCACGCACTTGATACCGATCGACATCGATATCAATGTTAAGCACATGTTAGCTTACATATGTCATGTTACAGTATTGGTATTCCATCACTGTTATCTACATTAAAAGAGGCCTGCTACACTGGGTTTTGTGTTGTCTTTTCCAATGCGTTACACACTTTAGCACAAAATTATAATACCCTCTTCAAGGGTATGTATATAATAAAATAAAGAGGGGGAAACGCACACGAAAACGTGCTAAGCAAAAGTGATAAAAATGTTGTGTTGGGCAAAGGCAACGAAAACAAATGGCGAGTCAGACAGACGGACAGACCGTAAAGAGAGGTGGAGAGACAAAGAGAGACAGAGACCGTTTTATGGCGCTAACGGATAAGTGTATTACAACAATAACAACAACAACAGCTAGTGCGAGCAGAAGAGATGTATAGCGGTGTCCTTTTTTAGTTTGTTTGGCGCGTGTAAGGCGTTGAACATTTTTAATGTCCATCTGCGTGCAGATTAGCATAAAACTTGCTGGCTGGCTGGCTGGCTGGCCTTCGCCCCCTGACCTCCGACCCCTTATGCGCAATATGGTTTCACTGCTGACCCGCCCAGCTTGGAGCTTGCCTTGATTGTGGTGTGGGCGTGCCCGGACGGACTTTACTTCCACGGACAGTCGCGCCGATTTTGCCCCTTTTCCGATGGCGTCTGCAGTGTCATTTTATGTCTGCTTAGCTTTATGTACGCAGCCATTGTGCAATTTTTGAAATGACTTGATTTTGGTTGTTTAGGGAGAACTTACAAGTTTTACGATCCTTAAAATACAGAACTTAGCTGGGATTATCCGAGTTGTTCACGATTTGCAACTATGCGAACTGACACAACGTGAGATTTTACGAATGCAAATAACTAAACCATTTTCCCAATGTCTACTTTTGGGTTTTCTAACGGTAAAGTGGCGGTTTCCTCCTGCTCTTTTCTCTGACTTTTCGTAAAAATATTGTGCACAGTCACTGACATTCAAATGGATGCAAAATGGATAAAACAAAGCGGATTTTCAACAACTGTTGCCTTGTTCTTATCGAGTTCTCTTACATATCTTATGCGTTTATCTTACATATCTATTATTTATTTTATTTAATATTTTATAAAGATTCTATTTACATAACTGGATAAGGGGCAGTTAAAGACTTGTAGTTGATCAGATGGCTGAAATGATTTATGCAACTATTTCTTTATTTTTTTTTAGATTAAGAGTATTTTATTAATAAATTTTGAGTTGAACGATAGAGACGTAAACTTTAAATTATTTTTAGATCCAAAATGACTAAAGCAACACTACAAATAATAAAATACTATTTAAATACAAAAATAATCATATGTCTTACCTAGTTTGCTAATTGAAGTTCTTATTTTTATGCTCCGCAGAATGCGCTCCTTTATTGAGGAGAATGAGAAGAATGATCCATTGATTAATGCGCCGGATAAAAAGAACAATCCGTGGGCCGAAAAGGGCAAATGTATTATCATGTAATATTATCGCAAACCACAGAAATACCGTAATGATGAGCATCCAACCATCAACAACAATAATAACAACAACAACAATATAAAAACAAACATCACAACAACAACAACAACAAAAGCAACCACAACAACAACAACAACATCAGCAACAGCAGCAAATCAATACCTAAGTAACAACAACTATTTAGAGAGCAATCGATTTAGCAGCCAAGCATCATCCAATTCCTTAGATCTGAGATCGGTTGAGCTGCAGCAGGAACAACAGCAGCACTACAACAGCAACTACTACTATTACTACAACTACAATTTGAGTTATGCACCACCGCCGGCGACGCCGCACGAGTGTCTGCTCGGCCCGAAGGGCCTTCTTCAACAACTGAGGCGCCGCACCCGCCACGAGCTTCAGCAGTGGCCGCTGCTCATGCAGCTGGTGGTGCTGATCCTGTGGCTGCACGGCAAGTTCTGGCAGATTGTGCACGAGCAGATCCTGATGCAACGCAGGCGCTGGCATTGAAGTGGAGCTGGAGAGGATTGCCATCGAGTTGGTGTGCTTGGTTTTTGGTATGCCATGAGAACTATGCTTAAGTTAATAACTATGCCACTTTTTCGAATTCAAACTCAAACTCAAATTCCAATTCAAATTCAAATTAAATAAATATAATCCAAATATGCTGCTTAAATGCGCCCCTTCCCCACAAAAAAGAAAAACACAACAGTTCTGTGCAACTAGTTTCTTTATCAACTAACAACAACATGCAGAACAACAGCAACAACAACAACAACAACTACAACAACATCAATGGGTACTCACAAGGGTACTCTTTTCATCGCACATACTCGTTTGTACACTCTCGTACGCTCTCATCGTTGTCGCTGTCGTCTCGTTTCTCTGTTTCTCTGTTTCACTCTTTGTTAAACTATCGCTCTCGTTATCGCTCGATCTCGTCGCTAATCTACTCGTAGCTCGCAGCGCGTAGCTAGCTCGATCGGTCATCTCTACGTTTCTTTCTAGCTATCGTCTGTAGTCGTTATAACTGTTTCAGTTAAAGCATGCACATCCATATATTCTTCTTCTGTTCATTTATTTCCTTTTTTGTTATGTATTTTCTTTATTCATGTTTTGATTTTAGCATCATCATCAAATCAGCATCAAATCCCAGTCCACACAATCCACACTAGCTGACATTGATTAATGTAATTAATGATATCATGAAAGCCAGAAATGTCTTAAACCGCGATAAATGTAACCCACCCATCATACTTTTTAGACAAAAATAACGAAAACTAAACTGTTTGCAACAATTTTTGGTAACCCTAGAAGCATATTTCAACTATTTTATTTGAATCTGCCTGAAGCCTAAATCAAATCCCAACTATTTTATGGGCAGCATTTTACACACGGTTTCCATTTGGCTGGCCTAAGAAATCGTCGTAGAATCGTGGAATGTGGGTCTGAAGCAAACGATCTTGCTGTTTCATTCCCATTGTTCCCATTCCAAAGATCTATGGCTTGCCAATTGAAACTGAAATTTGGTAATAAGTTTTTGACTTACCCAAACTGCTAACTCCAATGAAAGCAATAGCCTGGAATGTGGGCATGAAACAAACGATCTTGCTGTTTCATTCCCAACGTTCCAGCGCTGTGCAACGAATTGCACTGCTTAAAATTTGTCAAACCAAGAAAATTATATATATGATTATAAGATAAGTTTTGATTTGAACAAGCTGCTAAGCAAACAAGACATTAAAGGAGTGGCCCTAAATCACTTGGTTCCGATCTAGCACCAAATTATACTTGAATATTTTATGAACTTAGTTAAAAAAAGAACAGTAATTTTGGGCAGCGCTTTATTTAATTTTGTGACAAGAGGCAAAACAAAAAAAAAACAAAGGCAAACGCAAGCCGATAGATAATTTGATGTATGGTTTTCCATAAAGCAAAATATACTTACTTATGTATTATGAGACATACCTACATATATATATGTATGGATATGATTTTATATACAATATACACATATATAAATATATGTTTAGGCAAACAAACTATTTAAACGAAAGGCAGACGCTGTAGCTACTCGATAATAATATTTATTTAGTTTTAATGCTATGTTTATCATTATCTAGTGAGATATTATTATATACGCAGACACAACAACAGACAAAACTACACTCGAATCATACTTGAAAAACACTCGATAACGATTAATGTAATACGGCAAAACAATTATAGCTACATACAAATATGGCAAATAGTTGAAACCCACTTAGTGAAAACAAATCGAATATTTTATGCGAAGTCAGCCTAAATTGCTAAATTAACTTGAGAGGTTGATTTCCAGAAGCCAAGCAGAATGCTACCTATAATATGCATATATTACCAATTATATATAGTATACTAATTTGAATAAGCGTGCGCTAACAAAAAATGGCGCTGTTCAGCTGCTTGAAAGAAGAACAAAGGAGTAGTATATATATATATATATATATATATATATATATATATATATATATATATATATATATATATATATATATATACAAGATCTTTAAATGGGTTTACGTTTAATCAAATGCTAAGTTATGCCTATGATTTCGATTAAACATAGTAAGCGTTTTAATTTTAGCAAAAGCTTAAAAGACAACAACAGAATACACGACACACACATAGAAGACACTCGTAAGAATTGAGGTTACCAAAAACAAAAAAAAAAACAACACACTTCAACAAAATAAGTAAAAATTTACCCGTAAATGTAGCGACAACAGTGCACATTTGAATTTAAGCTAAAAACAAAAAAAGTTGCAAATTGAAAAGAAAGAGCGAACCTTCAATTAAAAACAAGTCGCGCAAAAAGATAACAACTAACACCAACATGAAAAAAAAAACCGAAGTTAAAAACTAACTTATTAATAAGAGCAGCAGCAGAACAACAGCAACAACAACAAAGTTAAAGCAGAGTAGCTGAAAAACGACTACAGCCAATTAAGCAACAGCCTGCCCAGGCAAGGAACGCCAGAGAATGGAACAGCGGAATCGGAGCAAAATCACAAAGCGGAGATGCAAAAACCAACTTAGCATTTAGAGAGAATGAAAAATGTGGTACAGTAATCAATTTACTAGATCTAGGGAATTACAATTGGGCAACAGAACGAATGAAATGGAAACAGCACAAAGTAGCAGCCAGCTACAATCAAGCTAAATCAGCCGAAAGCCAGCTAAACGAATGGCGAAAGGCATGCAAAAAAGCTGCACTTTAGTTCTACAAATACAACACACACATAAATAAGTTAAGGTATTGGTGGTAAAAAAACAAAAAACAAAAACAAACAATTAAATAAAGTTACGAATTAAAATCGAATAGTCGAATAGTCGATCGAATAGTCTAATCAAAAGATCTGAGCCTCGTCAGGCATACCCCCAATGTGGGGGTGTCTGCCGATGCTCACAGACAGAGAAACACTTGGCATGTGGCACACGCAGCGTTGCCAGACGACCTCGTGTGCCAGATGCCAGTCGTGTCTGGCGTGTCTGGCCAACAGTTGAAATCAAAGTGAACAGTTCAAGCCAAATTATAAATGTATAGCAAGTAGGCGTGTTCTGCTTTAAGCACTTCAAGTGTGCCACAAAGTTAGCCTGGCTAAATGCTATTCCCCGACGGTTTTCATGAGTCCGGCTGGGAGCACGGTTCAAGAGCGCATTAAGCACGCTGAGTAGTCCGGCAAGGTGTCCGGGCGAGAGGGGTGTGAGGGTGCCATTCAAATTGGATACGTCCCCATCGGACCGAGAGTGTTGAAATTTTGAGAAGTCACCCAATCCGATGTCATACTTTTTCCTTGGCGAGGCTCTCGTTGTGGCACATGGTCTGCTCAAAGTACGCGCACTTTCTCAATATATATTAATCGACAAATGTGTTTATTCAAATTCGTTTTCTAATTAGTCAACCTACAAACAAACAAAATATAAACAAAACAAAAAAAGCAAAATCCACAAAATTAATGTTGAGGGTCATATGAGATGTGGAAAGTTTATGGAAAGTTAAATACGAAAATATATTAAACGTACATTTTAGCGATTTTTCCAAAGTTCTTATAATAAAATATACAACAACAATTTATAAATGTTGCAATTTAAAATACATTTAAAAATTACATATTTATCTATACAAATAACATATAATATAGATATATATACATATATATATATATATATAAACGTCAATATTCAAATATTTTAAAATCAGTTATTAACATTACATAACTACTCATGAATTGATGAAGAAATGTGCATGTTAAAACCAAACTCAATTAATCTAGATGCTAAGTGATGACAGTTGGCAGTGTTGCAAAACGACACGGCAAGAAGTACAGCATGTGCCAAAAGTTGGTGCGCCATAGTCAAAGCGATGAAAATTATATACTTATATAGAAATCAATTCTCTAGACAGTAAGTTGGTGTTAAAGTTCATTCCAAGCGTTTAAACTCAATATAAGTCATATATTATATGGACATACCGATTATATAATGAAATATTACTACGTGTATTGCTTAAATGTGTGTACAAGTTACCATACAACATTAACAAAAGAAAAAACACAAAAAACTTATTGTTACAATTTAGGTTATTAAGTCACGTTTACTATTAAGATATTTGGACATATAGATTAACACTTAATTTTAGAAAAATGATTGATTCTTAAACTTGTCGAAATGCGAACTCAAAAGACAAAACATAAACACGGTGCCACCCAACATCCGAGGCTAAACCAGAAACCAAATAACAACAAAAACAATTATAATTTAGAAAAATATAAAAAAAAACAAAAACATAATGAAAGTCTAGCTAGTAAGTGAATTTTAACGCAACAAAACCAAATAACATAATTACACCAAAGTCAAAAACATTACCAGAAAGAACAGAAAACAAAAGAAAAAACTATAGAAAAACTCAAATATTACGATATAACAACATGTATTTAGCTGTTAAAAAACAACTATTTAACAAACAAAAAAAAACAAAAAAAAGCAACAAAAACTTTTAAAAACGAAAGGCAAACAGCTTACAAAAAAACCATAAGTATGATTATCATTAAAGGAACTTCTCTAAATAAAAGTAAACTTTGAAAATCCTTAGCGGAGAAAAACTACCCTCTCTATAAAAAAAAAAAAACTACAAAACTAACAAAAATCGTGCTTGTGTTTTATTTTCGATCCCACCACGTCTAAAAGTATCCCACAGTAAAAGAACCGATTCAGAAAATACACAACCTGATGTTGCTTTGAATCCCCGTTTGGTATGATGATGCTGCTTAGCTAATTTATGCTTTTATTTCGATTCTGCTGACGCTTTGATTGCAGTATTTTGGCATTTAATTTAAGTATTTTGCTATTTAGTTTTAATGTTGTCTTTTTTTATTTTGGCTGTGTATATACAGCCTTGCTTGAATGGCATGTGAATTCGTCGTTGGAAGTTGATTCTGACAGTTGACAGTTTGTCGGTGGGTAAGTAAAAGTGGGGGAATCGGGGTAGCAGCAGCTGCAACTGTTGTCGCAAAGTTTTTCCAGTCAGCTAGTTGAAAGGGAGGCAGGCAAACAACTTAGCAGTAGAGCAAGTTTGCATCTGATGCCTACGATAATGCGCCGTTTGCAAGTTCGGGTTCAAGTTTTGAGCGCAAGTTTCAAGTAATTAGCAAACGGTGCGTATGTGTAATAAATTGCATAACGGCTTAGCAGCTGCAAACAAAGAAGAAAATAAATCCCGCTATAAATAACGATCCATTGTAAAACTGTTGGCATTATTTACTATTCCGGATGCGGACAACGATGGCTGCTGCTGTTGGCCCTGTCTATGAGGATTCAATCAAGCCAAATGCACTACAAAACGACCAAATGTATTGTGAACAGCGTATTTTTAGCTGAGAGAGAAGCTTTTGACTCTGGGCACTTTTGGTGCGCCTGTCGTTGGCTGGACAATCCATTGCTAGTCAGTGAACTGTGAAAATGCTTGACTGTCAATGGAAAGCGATTTGAGAACTGTAATGGAAATGCGAACATAATGAAAATAGAATATGTCAAGAGATAAGTTTAATATAAATAAACAGAAACTACAAGAACTGCAATTGTTTGCTTGAAGTTGACTAAAAATCGAGTGATATTTTTTGAGATACACTTTTGGAGATTGCAAAATTTATTTCTTGCCAATTTGCGACACGAATTCTTACACATGTCGTTTTGCTCATTTAATGAGAAAAATATTTATTTTTCCCAGAACAGCTAAAAATTTGCATACTTCATGTTTTATATGCAAATTGCTCCAGGTTGTAACAACCAAAACAATTGAGAGCAATCGTGTACACGACTTAGAAATACCCTAGGAACAGAGCTAATAAATTATAAAAATCTTTTGCGGTTATTGAGTAAAGGTTTGAAATTTTCAAGCGAATCTGTGGCTGTGTCAATATAATTGGCACAGACGACGCAAGGATTGAAGTATTTGAAGTGTTCAACCTACAGGGTATAAAATGGCAATTTTGCCAAATTTATATGCCAATTGCCGCAGCACGAAATTAATGTGACCCTGGCGACCAATCCAACGGAAGAGTCAGTCGAAAGAAGCGCGAGTACTCGGCGCAGAGGCGGCAGACCGTGAGAGTCCTGTTTACCGAGGCGTGTGTTTACGAGTACGCCAGCTAACGGAACTGTCTAAATTACCATGAAGCAGTAAAAAACCGTAACGGTGTCTTATAGCCAATTCAAGCCAAACGGAGGCTCACATGACATGTAAACCAAAAAGCAAACCAAAGCGGGGAACCCATCTCGGGCACAGGACATTTGCTTGCCCGTTATTTGTTGCTGCCCATCAATTTTTTTTCTTGCTTTGAACAAGTCTTACAAATTGGCCATTTGTGTTGTGACCTAATGTTGGTTGTTGCACCAATTCAGTTGAAATCCGTTAGTTATCACTGGCTTACTCACTCAGTTGGCGGCGCTCAAAGGCGCTCTTGAAACACTTTGCGTCCTTCTCGACGGATACACATGTATTGAATTGGATTGCATACGTAAGTCATTATTCAAATTATACAACATATCTGATTAAGTAGTGGGAGTTACTTTTGAAACGAAGTGAGATTTGTAGGAAGGCAAATCGAAACGAATCTTTAATAACTTTTCAACGACTTTTAATAAAGAAATTAAATGCTGCACTAAAATCGCTCTGAAATCAATAAAATCAGAAATGTGTTTTTATTTTATTATTTAGAAATATTTTTCATAATACTACAAAATATTTTTGAAAGCTTTAAATGTAAATTAGGTTATTTTTTTTTTGGAAAAAAATCTTTTTAAATATTAACAAATAGTCATAATAGTAAGTCACTAATAGTATGAACCTTCCAGTTAAGAAATTATTTGTCAAAATCATTTGGAGTCATTTGCAGACATTTAAACTGAAGGCAACAAAGTTGTTGACAAGCTTGAAAATCAAGCTACCAGTGGAGCATTCCCACGGAAGAACATTATGAAAAATAAAGACCAACTCAAGTTCCATCTCAAAAAGCATTAAAAACCAATACGCTACGAAAATGATTTCAATTCAAAAGCTGACCCTAGGACAAACATTTAAGACACACAATAAAAAAGCGAGCCGAAAGCTGAAAGTAGATTAAAAATGTACTTGTTAACCTAAGGAGAAGAGGAATAATAAATAAAATAAATAAATAATATGTCTGTTTGGGTTCAACAATGTTCAAATTTCATTCATGCGCTCGCACAATTTATTCGAAATGCAATTTATTACAAAATGTTGCATTAAATTGTGCAAATATTTGGTTGCAAATGAGCAGTGGGAATGGGAATCTAGTCGGAGCGTTGTACACCGAATATAATTGAAATTATTGCTGAATTAATTCGTGCGGATTAAACGCGTGCTAAGCAAATCATTGCAAATTAAGGACAAATTATGCTGAAACGAACACGAACATGTTTTGTCAGAGAGTAAACGGATAATGAATGGCAAGTGTTACTATAATTGACGAGCGCATAAGTAAAAAAAAGAGGCGATGTTCGCTCTAATTCCAAGCTAAGCTCGCTTATAGTTATGCCCTCGATATTATACCAGATATATGCAATGCATTCAAATCTGTAGTCTGTGGGCGACATTACTGCGACTCAGTGACGCCGTTTTCAACGCCATTCGCCATTTGCCAGACGCAGGCAGCTGCTGCACACACACAAAAAAAAACACATGAATTTAGAAAATTCCCATCCATGGTTTTTCTTTTATTGAGTGCAGTGTATACCTTTCTAAAATATAGAAAATAATATTTTTATTTTCTGTTTTTTTTTTTATTTATTTTTTTTGTTGCTTATTTTAGCTTACATTAATATTTTCAGTTTTTTTAATTTATTTTTTTTGTTGCTTATTTTAGCTTACATTAATATTTCAGGTAGTTTATAAAATGCATATAGCTTGGAAAAGTCGATAGAGCTTAATTTTAAATTTAAAAAACGGATTCTTTTTAAGCATCAAGTTTGCATTTCTAGTTTTTATTAATATTATATATAATAAGAAACCAATTTCAGTAATTTATTCTTATATATTTAAAAATTATTTCGAAAAACATTCAAAACTTTCTAGTTTTCGTAGCGATTTTCTTAAATGCAGTGCGATTTTTTTCTGAGTGTGATTCGTCGTCTTTGCCACTCCTCGACCACGTGGTGGTTGTCTTTAGCTGGCTGACTGCCTGACAGCCTGACTGGCTGGTACGCTCATTAAATGCAATTCCTAATGCAATTGACGTGGCTGCTTCTGTGGTCCTGCTGGGCGCCTCCTTTCCCCCTCCCTCTCGCTCAGCCTGTCGCACGCTTAATCGACTCCCACAGAAGGCCGTGTTTTCTGTATTCTGTTATGTGCTGTGTGATTTTCCAGTTTGTTTGATTATGAAAATGACTTGGTTGTGGCTTGTTTTTTGTGGTTGCTGGCGCTGTGCTGATTTTTAATGAGTCCACAATATGTCGAGCTCAAAGCCAGTGGATGTATTTTGGAACACCTGTCAAGGCTACCGTGGCAGCCTTAACTTATCTCTGGACCATACGTGCCAGCCCAACGTGACGGCCCACAAAATTCACACTAATTAACACGTCAACGTCGAGTCGAGTTATATTCGCACATTTTTATTTTATCAAGCATACGCAGCGTGGCACGGCATTAAAACTTCTGCGAAAGTTCGGCTTGCTGGAACAGGTGAACTGATTTTAAAGTCCCCAAAAAGGTGCAACAGCTAACGAACTGTCAGCCCAATCATCCTCTGCACTTCTCAGAGAGACTTTAAGGCACAAACAACCAGCTGACTGACTGACTGGGTGACTTACTGCTTGACAAACCGTGAACGAGAAGCCGGAGACCCTCCTGGTCAGATTTGGTTTCACGTTTGTGGGCTAGCACGTGCCTTGATTTATATTTTGTGCAAAAAGTAAGGGCAAATTATCAGCTTACATTTTCGTGCTGCTTTGTTGGGCTGGATTGCTTAAACTTCGTTTAACGCTTTGCAAACTTTCTTTAAAGGCTGATGGCAACTGACGGGGGAGCCATTCCAAATGGAGATATGATATATCTCGCTCCTGCAACTTAGATGAAATTTAAACATGAACTATTAAAGTTCTGCACGCTTGCCTAATGCCATTGTTTTCTCTAAAGGGTTCATGAGGTTGCTAAACTAGAAAATAGTGGTCAGATTGTAAGCTACTTTCAGATATTGGATTCTATCACTTGCTTGGAGATGCTAAGTATAAGTTTGGTTTTTTAATCTACATTTGTTTTCTTATGTATTTAAGTAGATATTCCTTACTCCAATGAGCGCAGTTTTATTATGGATTCGTATTTGAATTCGATAGTCTTTTTTTTCTAATTCAGCTCGACCACAAAATCAAAATTGGGATTCAGACGTGCTTCAATTTGAGGCCAAACTTTTTTAATTTCCGCTTTGGCGTGCTTCATTTCCTTATTCGCTATTTGAAGCACGCCTTAATCTTTAATATAGCAATTGTCCCTACTCTCTAAGATAGAAAAAGTCAATCTTCTGAGCACCTATCTAGCAATAGATGATCATAATCGTAGCCAGTAATGTCGAGTTCGAAATGATCGACTCTGAAGAATTATGCGTGAACCGGTTCAGCTCAGCTGATTTGTGTTATGACAAATATGGCGCTGAAGCAGCTCCTGAGGAAGCCGATTTGATACCGAAGATAAGAGCTTACTTAATGTAGATGCTCAAAAATGTGCTTCATAATTAGGCAGTAACGTCTGCTCACTATGTGAATCGGGTTCAAGTGCCATGGATTTCTGGTGAAAGGGTTTTTGACATATGATAACGCTTTAGAAACGGGCAATTTGCTCTTGCGGCAAGTGGAGTGCCAAAACAAAAAAACACAAACAAAAAAAACAAATTTTATAAGCGCTAGCTTTCATTAGGGTTAATTGCAACTGATTTGGGCTCATTTCCTTATGCTTGTCTGTTGAAAATTATGCAAATGACTTGTGCCGCAACCCTTTGTGAGGTCGGGCGTTAAAAGCTTCCGCATTCAATTACAGCGCTGAATTCTCCCACCTGGCTGTTAAGATTACGAGCGAAATGAGGGAAGGTCCTCAATCAAGGAGAATAGGAAAAACAGCGAATTACTTAACACTTAATAGTGCGGCAAAGTGCCAAAAGTGTTTGCCAGCAAACACGAATAAACTAAACCGTTTGCAAAAAGGAAAAACACATTTTTGTTTAGCAAATTTGAAACGAATTTGTTGCCAGCAAATTAATTCGAGCACCAAATTGTTGTTGTATATCCCCCACACAACCCAAACACTCCTCTCTGACAATATCTGGGGCATTTCAATTAATTTCCTAGCTACAAGTTCGTAAATATCATTAGCGATAAGCGCCAGACTTCAATGCAAGAAGAGGCGGTCGAGGAATAACACTACTCGTACTACGAGTGTGTGTGTCAGTGTGTGTGTGTTTGTGTGTGTGTGTATGTGTGTGTGTTTGTGTGTAGGTTACAGCACTAAGCAGACAATACATTATATTATACATTATATTGTCTGCTTAGTGGTTATATATGTATATATTTACTTTCTGCTGTTTTGCTTGCCAACAATTTCCAGAGTGTTTCAGCAATGGATTTGCCTTGTTTCAGCAATCTCTTTGCTGTGGCATCGCAGTTAACAATATCATTGGACAACCAACATCGAATAGACGATATTCTGTCAATGTGTCAACTGAAGTTTTCCGAACGGACTGCAAAGTAAGCAAACAACCATGAGGAGTGCAAAGAAAAGGAATTTTCATATGATAATTGCTTACTTGGCAGTTCGCTTCTTTATTTGACCCACTGGCAGACTTAGCTAGATTGATGATGATAATCAATTTCACATTAGATAAACGAAAATATCTTATGAATTATGCAGGAAAGCCCTTGCACAATCATTTTGAAGGTTAGTTTGAAGAGAGAGCATTGCGCAGAATGTTATCCTTAAGTGTAACTTACTTGGAAGTGTTAAGCAATTTTTTGTTATTTAAGAAAAAAAAAACGGATTAATTGCAATTTATTTAAATAAATTTAATTAAAAGTAGTATTGTAATCAGAGACAAAAACGCTTTCCAGTAAGCGACAATGTAAAAGTAAGCGGAGTTGTAATCCGAATTCATGTGTTTTGGGAAGCACGCTCAGTTTAAAGTAAGCCACACATAAGCGATGAAGCAGTAAGTCTACTGCGTGAAGGAAGTTATCAAAAAAAATTCCAGCTGGCTTTGCTTTCTCCACACTTTCAATGATTAACTTTAGACATTGCTTAAGGCTTGGTGCGCGTTGGTAAGCTTCCTGTTGGGTTGAGTTTCCACAACTCGAGTGAGCTGAAAATGCGAACAGCAGCGAGCAGCGAGCAGCCAGCAGCCAGCTACATGAGTTTTACATATTCCATAAATAGCTTATAAATGACAGCTCCTCTCAGGCAACCCGCTTTCGTCTTTATTGACTTAATAGACGTCCGGTACGCCTCCCATTCCGTCCGTGCCTGCCAGCTTTGTTTAGAGGGTATAGCGTTTTATTAAACTCTATGTAAACGCAAAATATGATCTGCGGCTCACTGTGGACTGTGCGGAGTGTGCCAAAGAGCTGGGCTGAGCTGCGTTCAACAGGCGCTTGAGTGGCGCTAATGCAATTTGCTTAGCACTCGCTCACGAGCTGCTGCCCAGCTTATAATGTGGGCTGCCTAAAAAGTTAGCTGAGAGCGCTCGTTGTCATAACGCCACGAGTGAAATTCAACAATGACGCGTGCCTCACTTAGACCACAAGCATTCACACACAGTAGCACATTTGCCACACCCTGTTTTGTGGCAGGGCGCTGGCTTAAATTTGATGCGGCATGACCAGGAAGCCAGGACGGAGTCTGCCTGCTGAGAATTATATCGGACACGTCGCCTATTTTTGTTCGCTTCCTTCGTGTCATCATGCATCCTGCATGCCGTTGTTATTCAGTTTTTCCTTTTGCCCGGGCTCTGTACAAAACGTGGTCACATGTTGCGTATACGTAATCGCATTTGTGGCACAGTGTTGCACACTTGTTACGAATACTAAAGCGTTACAGGAAGGGGCAACCGTGCACTGTCACATTTTATTTGCCCATAACCGTTGACTTTTACATGACCGCAACAAAGACGACATCAACAAAAATTGCAGTAACAAGTACAACAATGGCAAAAAATGTGTCAAGAATTTCTCACAATTGTTCGTCGGATCGAATAAAAAAAACCACAACAAAAAAATGAGATAAGATGAGTAGCTAGAAAAAAACTAAAGTGTGGACTGCTCATAAAATGTAGTTGCCCCGATGCCATGCGTCATGCATATAGAATTTATTGCACCGGACTGAGTACTATACATCGCATTTCCATTTAGATTGCCAACTCTTAAGCTCTTGTACATTTTCAAGAAATGGCAAAACTTCTAGAAATGAATTTTAATCTGTACATTGAAAAGCAAACTTGCGTAGGACATAAGTACAAAGTTTGTAGTAAACGATTTAAAAAAGAAAAATATTATTTAAGTTTTGAGATGTAACACAACTAATCAATAATAATTTGAAATCATATTTTTTTTGCTAAATGTACAAGGCTTGGAACTTCAGATATTTGCTCGGATTTGGCAAAGATATAGGCTATATTATTTTATTTATATATTATAAACTATTACAGTCTCTTCTATGTGAGATTTTCCGATATTAAATAAATCTCATACTGAATATCTATATAGTTTTCTTTCCCAGTGCTGCAGTTTAAATTAAGCTTAGACTAATTTCAATCGATTCTTAATATGTCTAATATGTCTATTTATTTAATTTGTCTCAATTTATTTCATTTTACTGTATTTATTTTATATGTATTTACCTTTAGATGTAATTTTAGTTTAACTTTGAACATTTTTTAAGTTCCGATGAAGAAATTGTGAAGTCTTGTGTCTGAAGTCTGTCTTAAATTAAGAAAACAACAACAAAAAAATAAGTAAGATTAAAGATTTATGGAAACTGTACTTAACGAAAGCCTAATAAGGCAATTTCATAATTTCTTTGAGAAAACTAATGCGCTGCCTTCAATTGTTGACCAGAACAAAACGAAAGATTCGTGCTTGGCCTTAGAATGCCAGTACTGTCATGGTCTGGCAACAAAGAGACCCGAAAACTGGAGCAGGTCAGCGCCAACAATGGATCACGTTGTCTGAATGCTGCTAGTTAGCGCCCTTTCAAGTTTCAAGAACTGTTTGGCCTGAAAAGCTTGGATGTTGATTGAAAAAGTGACTGTGCAGTGGGCAGCAGAATACGAGGGAGGTGTGCACAGGTGTGTTGAGGTGTATTCTGGCCACTCAGGGGTACGGGGCTCAACGCATTGCTACGCTCGGCAAACTTATGCCGTTTTCACTGAACTTTGCCTCGAGTGCCACAGCCAATTGAACTTTGACTCGGCCATGTCGAAAAGTGAGCAAACAAAAGCCGCGGGTTTTAGTGCGAATGCAGCTCGTCATCAGTGAGCAGCAGTTGCTTTTCATGGTTAAGACAGGAACTTGCAACGGTCGCAGCTCTATCTATTCTCTCTTGACTTTTAAATCCGTCTTCATAAGCTATTTGGGGCACAGCGTACACTAAAATAAAAAGATTAGAAAAGAAAGTCGATGTATGCACAGAAAGAAGCAGAACGAATTAAAACTAAGAGAATAAAATAAATCTGGCAAGGGAAAATGGCCAAAGTGAATTTGGTTCACATATCAATTGCGTCCAGAAGTGGTTTCAGCTTCCCTTTCTATTCTTTTAACAGCTTATGAATAGAGAAGTTGAACGATAAAAGAAGACAAAAGATGTATTTTGGCCAGTGCGAATATTTGTCCATGGGCAACTGGAGAATAGCAAATGTGAATAAGTTACACATCAGTTTTGAAACTCAGTGCTTGCTATTGGAATATTTAACTTTAAATTTCGAAATTGTTAAACAGTTTAATATTGTTGATTGCTTAATATTGTTATTGGAAACTCAAATAAATAAATATAATAAATGAAAATCAAATAATCTTAATCGTCCAAAACTTGGCAAAAAACCAGCACATTTGACTATAAAATTCATTCCACGATTCCACATAAAAAATTCAAGAACGTAAAAATATGACTGGATTTAACATATTACAATGTGCCCCAAAATGGAATCCTACATGTCCATGTGGGCACGATGATGCTCCTGTACACCAGCAGCTTGTTGCTCAAGCTGAGTTTGCTGGATGGCTTCAGCAACCAGCGCACAGTGCGCTGTTAGGAGGCAGCAGTGCAAAAAGGAGACGCTGTGGATCGTAGGCTATGTTAAGCCCAAAAGAGATCAGCTGATAAGGCCCGGCTTAACATAACCCACATAAACACATACTTTGAAGAGCGTGTATTTGAGGTTATTCTGCAGGTAGATCGTTTAACTAAACATTTCTGTTCGCCTGTTATTTGAGTGGGGGAACAATACGAAAACTCGAAGAAAATAGCGCTCACATGTGAAATATTGATTTTTATTTTCATAGCCATTTCTTATTACTATAGTATATTTATAAATATTGGGCGAACAGAAACGCAAGATGATTGCTTATTGCTTGTCTGCCCTTCGTGCTCCTTTTGCTGAGAGCGCGTGCTGAGCTTTTGAGCGCAGTGTTCAGCTCACTCTCTCATCTCATCACAGCTGTCAGCCAACCAATGGCAGCACGGTTCGGAGTTCGTTGCTCCCATTTAATTAAACAGAGAGAAGATCGAAATCATCTGCTGAGCACATTCTGTTCGCCTGGCAATTCTCATTTAAAAATTCAGACAAAAATTCAGTTTTTATTAAATTTTGATTGAATTCTGAGTTGGCCCGCAACCGGCCAAGATGATCGTAAATTTTCAACTGATAAGCGAAAGAAACTTGTTTTAAATATTTATTTTAATTTTTTATTTGATTTCAATTTTTAAAATTGTATTTTTGTTGTTGTTTATAATAAATATACATATATAAGCCCATTCTAGTATTTGCATGGACCTGGCAATTTTTATTACAGCAGACATTCGAAATAATTGAAAAGGTAAATAATTTAAATTAATAAAGTTTAAAAAGAACTACAGAGTAAACAAGCACCAGATGAACCCTAAGAACACACAAGGGTTAAAGTATTGCAAAAGATACTGAGTACTTACGTACAAAAACAATGTTAAGCAAAAAACAAAAATAAAACGGCGCGGGCGCGACGACCGAAAAATGCGAAGAGAAAACATAACGGAATAGAAAACTTGAGAGAAGTAAACAACCGCTACCACCAACAATGTAGTATTGGGCGAACAGAAACGCAAGATGATTGCTTATTGCTTGTCTGCCCTTCGTGCTCAGTTTGCTGAGAGCGCGTGCTGAGCTTTTGAGTGCAGTGTTCAGCTCACTCTCTCATCTCATCACAGCTGTCCGCCAACCAATGGCAGCACGGTTCGGAGTTCGTTGCTCCCATTTAATTAAACAGAGAGAAGATCGAGATCATCTGCTGAGCACATTCTGTTCGCCTGGCAATTCTCATTTTGATTCAATTCTGAGTTGGCCCGCAACCGGCCAAGATGATCATAAATTTTCAACTGATAAGCGAAAGAAACTTGTTTTAAATGTTTATTTTAATTTTTTATTTGCTTTTAATTTTTAAAATTGTATTTTTGTTGTTGTTTATAATAAATATATATATATAAGCCCATTCTAGTATTTGCATGGACCTGGCAATTTTTATTACAGCAGACATTCGACATAATTGAAAAGGTAAATAATTTAAATTAATAAAGTTTAAAAAGAACTACAGAGTAAACAAGCACCAGATAAACCCTAAGAACACACAAGGGTTAAAGTATTGCAAAAGATGTTGAGTACTTACGTACAAAAACAATGTTAAGCAAAAAACAAAAATAAAACGGCGCGGGCGCGACGACCGAAAAATGCGAAGAGAAAACACAACGGAATAGAAAACTTGAGAGAAGTAAACAACCGCTACCACCAACAATGTAGTATTGGGCGAACAGAAACGCAAGATGATTGCTTATTGCTTGTCTGCCCTTCGTGCTCTTTGCTCTTTTGCTGACAATTCGGCACACGCGGAGAGCGCGTGCTGAGCTTTTGAGCGCAGTGTTCAGCTCACTCTCTCATCTCATCACAGCTGTCCGCCAACCAATGGCAGCACGGTTCGGAGTTCGTTGCTCCCATTTAATTAAACAGAGAGAAGATCGAGATCATCTGCTGAGCACATTCTGTTCGCCTGGCAATTCTCATTTAAAAATTCAGACAAAAATTCAGTTTTTATTAAATTTTGATTCAATTCTGAGTTGGCCCGCAACCGGCCAAGATGATCGTAAATTTTCAACTGATAAGCGAAAGAAACTTGTTTTAAATGTTTATTTTAATTTTTTATTTGCTTTTAATTTTTAAAATTGTATTTTTGTTATTGTTTATAATAAATATATATATATAAGCCCATTCTAGTATTTGCATGGACCTGGCAATTTTTATTACAGCAGACATTCGACATAATTGAAAAGGTAAATAATTTAAATTAATAAAGTTTAAAAAGAACTACAGAGTAAACAAGCACCAGATAAACCCTAAGAACACACAAGGGTTAAAGTATTGCAAAAGATGTTGAGTACTTACGTACAAAAACAATGTTAAGCACAAAACAAAAATAAAACGGCGCGGGCGCGACGACCGAAAAATGCGAAGAGAAAACACAACGGAATAGAAAACTTGAGAGAAGTAAACAACCGCTACCACCAACAATGTAGTATTGGGCGAACAGAAACGCAAGATGATTGCTTATTGCTTGTCTGCCCTTCGTGCTCCTTTTGCTGAGAGCGCGTGCTGAGCTTTTGAGCGCAGTGTTCAGCTCACTCTCTCATCTCATCACAGCTGTCAGCCAACCAATGGCAGCACGGTTCGGAGTTCGTTGCTCCCATTTAATTAAACAGAGAGAAGATCGAAATCATCTGCTGAGCACATTCTGTTCGCCTGGCAATTCTCATTTAAAAATTCAGACAAAAATTCAGTTTTTATTAAATTTTGATTGAATTCTGAGTTGGCCCGCAACCGGCCAAGATGATCGTAAATTTTCAACTGATAAGCGAAAGAAACTTGTTTTAAATATTTATTTTAATTTTTTATTTGATTTCAATTTTTAAAATTGTATTTTTGTTGTTGTTTATAATAAATATACATATATAAGCCCATTCTAGTATTTGCATGGACCTGGCAATTTTTATTACAGCAGACATTCGAAATAATTGATAAGGTAAATAATTTAAATTAATAAAGTTTAAAAAGAACTACAGAGTAAACAAGCACCAGATGAACCCTAAGAACACACAAGGGTTAAAGTATTGCAAAAGATACTGAGTACTTACGTACAAAAACAATGTTAAGCCAAAAAACAAAAATAAAACGGCGCGGGCGCGACGACCGAAAAATGCGAAGAGAAAACATAACGGAATAGAAAACTTGAGAGAAGTAAACAACCGCTACCACCAACAATGTAGTATTGGGCGAACAGAAACGCAAGATGATTGCTTATTGCTTGTCTGCCCTTCGTGCTCCTTTTGCTGACAATTCCGCACACGCGGAGAGCGCGTGCTGAGCTTTTGAGCGCAGTGTTCACCTCACTCTCTCATCTCATCACAGCTGTCAGCCAACCAATGGCAGCACACGCGGAGAGCGCGTGCTGAGCTTTTGAGCGCAGTGTTCAGCTCACTCTCTCATCTCATCGGTTCGGAATTCGTTGCTCCCATTTAATTAAACAGAGAGAAGATCGAAATCATCTGCTGAGCACATTCTGTTCGCCTGTTACTTTCAGTGGGGGAACAATACGAAAACTCGAAGAAAAAGCGCTCACATGTGAAATATTGATTTTTATTTTCATAGCCATTTCTTATTACTATATTATATTTATAAAAATTCTGGCCTAAAAATCGTCATATAGGCATACGTCGAAACTTCAAAATGCCATAACTTCGTCAAAACTCAACTTAGAATAAAAAGCGAGGGCTTTTTCATCATAGTTTTGCCCCTAAATCAATCGTACATTTAAAGTTGAAAACGTGATTTTAGGTCGGAAGACAAGTAAAAATTATAGCCTGAAAATTAATTGAATTTAAATTACTTTCAATATATGATGGCAAGAGTATAGGCGCAAAAACAAAAAAAAATCCGTTTCAGCAATATTGACAATGTTGGTTGATTATCTGCTGAAAGTATTGGGCGAACAGAAACGCAAGATGATTGCTTATTGCTTGTCTGCCCTTCGTGCTCATTTTGCTGAGAGCGCGTGCTGAGCTTTTGAGCGCAGTGTTCAGCTCACTCTCTCATCTCATCACAGCTGTCAGCCAACCAATGGCAGCACGGTTCGGAGTTCGTTGCTCCCATTTAATTAAACAGAGAGAAGATCGAAATCATCTGCTGAGCACATTCTGTTCGCCTGGCAATTCTCATTTAAAAATTCAGACAAAAAATCAGTTTTTATTAAATTTTGATTCAATTCTGAGTTGGCCCGCAACCGGCCAAGATGATCGTAAATTTTCAACTGATAAGCGAAAGAAACTTGTTTTAAATGTTTATTTTAATTTTTTATTTGCTTTTAATTTTTAAAATTGTATTTTTGTTGTTGTTTATAATAAATATACATATATAAGCCCATTCTAGTATTTGCATGGACCTGGCAATTTTTATTACAGCAGACATTCGAAATAATTGAAAAGGTAAATAATTTAAATTAATAAAGTTTAAAAAGAACTACAGAGTAAACAAGCACCAGATGAACCCTAAGAACACACAAGGGTTAAAGTATTGCAAAAGATGTTGAGTACTTACGTACAAAAACAATGTTAAGCAAAAAACAAAAATAAAACGGCGCGGGCGCGACGACCGAAAAATGCGAAGAGAAAACATAACGGAATAGAAAACTTGAGAGAAGTAAACAACCGCTACCACCAACAATGTAGTATTGGGCGAACAGAAACGCAAGATGATTGCTTATTGCTTGTCTGCCCTTCGTGCTCCTTTTGCTGACAATTTCGCACTCCGCGTGTGCTGCCATTGGTTGGCTGACAGCTGTGATGAGATGAGAGAGTGAGCCGAACACTGCGCTCAAAAGCTCAGCACGCGCTCTCCGCGTGTGCCGAATTGTCAGCAAAAGAGCAAAGAGCACGAAGGGCAGACAAGCAATAAGCAATCATCTTGCGTTTCTGTTCGCCCAATACTACATTGTTGGTGGTAGCGGTTGTTTACTTCTCTCAAGTTTTCTATTCCGTTGTGTTTTCTCTTCGCATTTTTCGGTCGTCGCGCCCGCGCCGTTTTATTTTTGTTTTGTGCTTAACATTGTTTTTGTACATAAGTACTCAACATCTTTTGCAATACTTTAACCCTTGTGTGTTCTTAGGGTTTATCTGGTGCTTGTTTACTCTGTAGTTCTTTTTAAACTTTATTAATTTAAATTATTTACCTTTTCAATTATGTCGAATGTCTGCTGTAATAAAAATTGCCAGGTCCATGCAAATACTAGAATGGGCTTATATATATATATTTATTATAAACAACAACAAAAATACAATTTTAAAAATTAAAAGCAAATAAAAAATTAAAATAAACATTTAAAACAAGTTTCTTTCGCTTATCAGTTGAAAATTTACGATCATCTTGGCCGGTTGCGGGCCAACTCAGAATTGAATCAAAATTTAATAAAAACTGATTTTTTGTCTGAATTTTTAAATGAGTATTGCCAAGCGAACAGAATGTGCTCAGCAGATGATTTCGATCTTCTCTCTGTTTAATTAAATGGGAGCAACGAACTCCGAACCGTGCTGCCATTGGTTGGCTGACAGCTGTGATGAGATGAGAGAGTGAGCCGAACACTGCGCTCAAAAGCTCAGCACGCGCTCTCCGCGTGTGCGAAATTGTCAGCAAAAGGAGCACGAAGGGCAGACAAGCAATAAGCAATCATCTTGCGTTTCTGTTCGCCCAATACTACATTGTTGGTGGTAGCGGTTGTTTACTTCTCTCAAGTTTTCTATTCCGTTGTGTTTCCTCTTCGCATTTTTCGGTCGTCGCGCCCGCGCCGTTTTATTTTTGTTTTGTGCTTAACATTGTTTTTGTACGTAAGTACTCAACATCTTTTGCAATACTTTAACCCTTGTGTGTTCTTAGGGTTTATCTGGTGCTTGTTTACTCTGTAGTTCTTTTTAAACTTTATTAATTTAAATTATTTACCTTTTCAATTATGTCGAATGTCTGCTGTAATAAAAATTGCCAGGTCCATGCAAATACTAGAATGGGCTTATATATATATATTTATTATAAACAACAACAAAAATACAATTTTAAAAATTAAAAGCAAATAAAAAATTAAAATAAACATTTAAAACAAGTTTCTTTCGCTTATCAGTTGAAAATTTACGATCATCTTGGCCGGTTGCGGGCCAACTCAGAATTGAATCAAAATTTAATAAAAACTGATTTTTTGTCTGAATTTTTAAATGAGAATTGCCAGGCGAACAGAATGTGCTCAGCAGATGATTTCGATCTTCTCTCTGTTTAATTAAATGGGAGCAACGAACTCCGAACCGTGCTGCCATTGGTTGGCTGACAGCTGTGATGAGATGAGAGAGTGAGCCGAACACTGCGCTCAAAAGCTCAGCACGCGCTCTTCGCGTGTGCGAAATTGTCAGCAAAAGGAGCACGAAGGGCAGTCAAGCAATAAACAATCATCTTGCGTTTCTGTTCGCCCAATACTACATTGTTGGTGGTAGCGGTTGTTTACTTCTCTCAAGTTTTCTATTCCGTTGTGTTTTCTCTTCGCATTTTTCGGTCGTCGCGCCCGCGCCGTTTTATTTTTGTTTTGTGCTTAACATTGTTTTTGTACGTAAGTACTCAACATCTTTTGCAATACTTTAACCCTTGTGTGTTCTTAGGGTTTATCTGGTGCTTGTTTATTCTGTATTTCTTTTTAAACTTTATTAATTTAAATATTTACCTTTTCAATAATGTCGAATGTCTGCTGTAATAAAAATTGCCAGGTCCGTGCAAATACTAGAATGGGCTTTGTTGGTTGCTGGCTGTGTGATAATGTATCACACGAAAAATGTGCTGGCCTAAACGGCCGTATTATTGACCTGATTGAGTCCAAATCAGGTCTAAAGTGGACATCCGAAATGTGTAGGGATGTTGAGAGGGACATGATGGGTTTCATTAGGCAGACCAAAAATGGCTTTGGAGATCTTTTCGGTAGGTTTAAAAAACTTTTCTAAGGGTTCTCTGCTATGGAAAATGATTTCAAAGGTTTGAAACTTTTGAATGAATCTCCGAAGCGTAAAAAGCCCAATTTTAGGCTGTCTATTGACACAGATGAACTTCCCGTCCCTTCACAATTGCCCACAAAGTCTGTACCTAATTTAGAATTAATCAGTCTGTCTTCCCCATCCTTACAAATACCAGATAGAAGCGATGGTAGCAACACTATGCCCATGGATGTTGTTGCTTCTATCCCGGAAATTGTGGTCGATTCAGGGATTGTTGACACCGTTGATGCAAGTCAACATTCAGGTGCTAACACATCACCTGAATCAAATGGTATTTCACATGTGAACGCTTTTTTCTTCGAGTTTTCGTATAATTTTTATATTAAATAATTTTTATAAATATAATATAGTAATAAGAAATGGCTATGAAAATAAAAATCAATATTTCACATGTGAACACTTTTTCTTCGAGTTTTCGTATTGTTCCCCCACTGAAAGTAACAGGCGAACAGAATGTGCTCAGCAGATGATTTCGATCTTCTCTCTGTTTAATTAAATGGGAGCAACGAACTCCGAACCGTGCTGCCATTGGTTGGCTGACAGCTGTGATGAGATGAGAGAGTGAGCCGAACACTGCGCTCAAAAGCTCAGCACGCGCTCTCCGCGTGTGCCGAATTGTCAGCAAAAGAGCAAAGAGCACGAAGGGCAGACAAGCAATAAGCAATCATCTTGCGTTTCTGTTCGCCCAATACTACATTGTTGGTGGTAGCGGTTGTTTACTTCTCTCAAGTTTTCTATTCCGTTGTGTTTTCTCTTCGCATTTTTCGGTCGTCGCGCCCGCGCCGTTTTATTTTTGTTTTGTGCTTAACATTGTTTTTGTACGTAAGTACTCAACATCTTTTGCAATACTTTAACCCTTGTGTGTTCTTAGGGTTTATCTGGTGCTTGTTTACTCTGTAGTTCTTTTTAAACTTTATTAATTTAAATTATTTACCTTTTCAATTATGTCGAATGTCTGCTGTAATAAAAATTGCCAGGTCCATGCAAATACTAGAATGGGCTTATATATGTATATTTATTATAAACAACAACAAAAATACAATTTTAAAAATTAAAAGCAAATAAAAAATTAAAATAAACATTTAAAACAAGTTTCTTTCGCTTATCAGTTGAAAATTTACGATCATCTTGGCCGGTTGCGGGCCAACTCAGAATTGAATCAAAATTTAATAAAAACTGATTTTTTGTCTGAATTTTTAAATAAGAATTGCCAGGCGAACAGAATGTGCTCAGCAGATGATTTCGATCTTCTCTCTGTTTAATTAAATGGGAGCAACGAACTCCGAACCGTGCTGCCATTGGTTGGCTGACAGCTGTGATGAGATGAGAGAGTGAGCCGAACACTGCGCTCAAAAGCTCAGCACGCGCTCTTCGCGTGTGCCGAATTGTCAGCAAAAGAGCAAAGAGCACGAAGGGCAGACAAGCAATAAGCAATCATCTTGCGTTTCTGTTCGCCCAATACTACATTGTTGGTGGTAGCGGTTGTTTACTTCTCTCAAGTTTTCTATTCCGTTGTGTTTTCTCTTCGCATTTTTCGGTCGTCGCGCCCGCGCCGTTTTATTTTTGTTTTGTGCTTAACATTGTTTTTGTACGTAAGTACTCAACATCTTTTGCAATACTTTAACCCTTGTGTGTTCTTAGGGTTTATCTGGTGCTTGTTTACTCTGTAGTTCTTTTTAAACTTTATTAATTTAAATTATTTACCTTTTCAATTATGTCGAATGTCTGCTGTAATAAAAATTGCCAGGTCCATGCAAATACTAGAATGGGCTTATATATATATATTTATTATAAACAACAACAAAAATACAATTTTAAAAATTAAAAGCAAATAAAAAATTAAAATAAACATTTAAAATAAGTTTCTTTCGCTTATCAGTTGAAAATTTACGATCATCTTGGCCGGTTGCGGGCCAACTCAGAATTGAATCAAAATTTAATAAAAACTGATTTTTTGTCTGAATTTTTAAATGAGTATTGCCAAGCGAACAGAATGTGCTCAGCAGATGATTTCGATCTTCTCTCTGTTTAATTAAATGGGAGCAACGAACTCCGAACCGTGCTGCCATTGGTTGGCTGACAGATGTGATGAGATGAGAGAGTGAGCTGAACACTGCGCTCAAAAGCTCAGCACGCGCTCTCAGCAAAATGAGCGCGAAGGGCAGACAAGCAATAAGCAATCATCTTGCGTTTCTGTTCGCCCAATACTTTCAGCAGAGAATCAACCAACATTGTCAATATTGCTGATACGAATTTTTTTTTATTTTTGCGCCTATACTCATGCCATCATATATTGAAAGTAATTTAAATTCAATTAATTTTCAGGCTATAATTTTTACTTGTCTTCCGACCTAAAATCACGTTTTCAACTTTAAATGTACGATTGATTTAGGGGCAAAACTATGATGAAAAAGCCCTCGCTTTTTATTCTAAGTTGAGTTTTGACGAAGTTATGGCATTTTGAAGTTTCGACCTATGCCTATATGACGATTTTTATGCCAGCATTTTTATAAATATAATATAGTAATAAGAAATGGCTATGAAAATAAAAATCAATATTTCACATGTGAGCGCTTTTTCTTCGAGTTTTCGTATTGTTCCCCCACTCAAATAACAGGCGAACAGAAATGTTTAGTTAAACGATCTACCTGCAGAATAACCTCAAATACACGCTCTTCAAAGTATGTGTTTATGTGGGTTATGTTAAGCCGGGCCTTATCAGCTGATCTCTTTTGGGCTTAACATAGCCTACGATCCACAGCGTCTCCTTTTTGCACTGCTGCCTCCTAACAGCGCACTGTGCGCTGGTTGCTGAAGCCATCCAGCAAACTCAGCTTGAGCAACAAGCTGCTGGTGTACAGGAGCATCATCGTGCCCACATGGACATGTGGGATTCCATTTTGGGGCACAGCGTCAAAATCTTGGGTTAACCAAATTCAAGTTCTTCAGAACAATGTCCTAAGAGATATCTCTGGTGCTCCACCCTATGTGCGCAATATGACGCTGCACAACGACTTCGGTGTATCGACAGTGTTTAATCAAATAAACCGACATACAAGTCGTTACAATGACCGGTTGCATAACCATGTCAACCCATTGGCCTGCTCACTAGCGTCGAATACAACCCATCGACGCTTAAAGCGCCTCCACTCCAGTGACCTCTGGACAGCTGGACGCTAATTGTTAATCTGATCTTATAATTGATGTTATGTGATATTGTAATATGTTAAATCCAGTCATATGTTTACGTTATTTAATTTTTAAATTCCATGTTATTATTTATTCTTTGTTCAAAACAATATTTTATAACCTTTCAGTAGGTTGATTAATACTAAATTAAATTGTCACATGAAAAAAAAAAGGATTCCACATATATAGAAATAAAAAAAAACCCATAAAAATTATAATAAAAACTCTTTGCTTGAAGACATATTTAAATTATTATTAAATTGGTCACCAATCAATTAATATTATAATTTTAAGGCATAAGAACAATCAACGTAATTGAAGTAAAAATTACTATTCGCTCCCGGTGTTTTGCTCAGTCACAATGACAGTTTCTAAAAAATGTTCGAAGCTTCATGTTGGCTTAAACAAGATAAGCAAACATAATCAAGTTGATACCAGGCCGACAATATTGTCTCGGCAGAAGTAGTGTGTGACTGGTTACCCGTACCCGTATCTGAGCTGTTCTGTGCTGTGCTGTGCTGGCGGATATCCGCAGAATGCAACTGTGCAACTGTGCAACTGTCTGTGAGCTGACAGTCCGACATCAGCTTGTCATGCACAGCAATCAGTAATCAGCTGCAGAAATAGAATCAGCAGCAGATGCCACACTAAACTGTACGCATGACTCACTCAATTCCAAATGCCAAGTCCGCAATTGCATTGAACGATTCTCTCTTTGGCTTAGTTACTGCTCAGCCAAACAAAGTCGGAGCGATGCAGGTGTCTCGATAAAGCACACCTCCAACATTCACTTCCGCTCCATTCAGCAACGCAACTGCATTATAACATATGCAATCACAATTGTCAATTGCACAAATGACAGAGAAAAACCAAAGAAAGAATGAAAGACACGCAGACGTAGTCAACAATTACAGTTGGTGCCACAGTTTGACTGAGGCGACACACCTCCAACACAGCACTCTTATTGCTACTATTTGTTTTGTGGGTGTGTGTGTGTGTCTTATTGCGATTGTGCATCGTGGAGGCTAAGCAACTGGCGAAAGGAGAGACAGAGCGAACTGACAACACCTATGTATATGTTGCATGTTGCCTACTCATAAGGAGTGGATAATGGGGTATGAATAGGGCGCAGACAGCGCCCAAGCAGGGACACTGACATGTGGCAGGTGTGCAGAAAGAACACACAAACTATTGCATGCCGACAGGCGTTTGACAGCCGTAACATTTCCTACAGCAACAGCCAGACAGAGTGTCAACAATGGCCGGACTAACTTCGCCTGTCAATGCAACTTGTATGAATGCTAAGCTTCTTTCCTGTCCGCTGGACACAGAAAAAGAATAACAAAATCCTAGTTGACTCGGCTGACTGACAAGCAGGGCACAAGAAAAGAAAAAATCATTTTACTAAATGCTTAAGCCAAATGAGAATCAAATGCGGGCAGTACTCTTAGTCAAATTGCTAATAAATCCTAACGCTTAATATGCAATTTTAAGTTGATGACTTGTCTGGACGGAAGGGCATAAGAATATGCCTGTATTACTTTTCGAAAAATCAAGCAATTTAATTTACCAACCAAGCACGTAACTATGCCACAATAAATTTTAATTAAAGGCAAGTGCCATCAATCAGGCTTCGCTCGGCGCAAAAGCTGCACTCGAAAAAATTCAGTTATAACTCATGCAAAATAAAAGATTTCATTTCAGGAATTTCGATTTGATTCGCCCTCGAATTTCATGCTGAGGCTTCAAAATTGAAACCGTTCCAAATTTATATGCGAATATATTTATTTCTACTTTTAGGTGGGTAATAAATCTACCGATATAGAATTTATTATATTCTTTAATTTGTTGAAAACTGTTCTTAATTTAGTAATTTATTTATTTTGAAAAATTAAAAATGTATTTTTCTTGGTGAATTATAGTTATTAATTAAAAATTCACCTAATATTTTTGCGACATTATTTATATGGGTACGTTTCTCCATAATGTGATGCCAATTTGCGATTATTTTGTTTTAAGTGCAGACACATTTTCCACTTCAATTAATCAGGCGTAGTCGCAGTCGCTGACGATGATGTCGCACATGTCAAACAGCTTAGAATACTTTTAGGCACTTTTATCGCATTACGCCGCACGGAGAAGGGTGGCAGACGAGGCATGTTGCTGGCATTCCGTATGTGTGGCTTGCCATGAGGCATGCGAACCACTCGATTGATAAAAAGACAATGACATCTTAACTTTGTATGGACGCATAATTACGTAGGCGCCCTTTGAGTGGGCTGAAGGAATTTCCCTTTTGTGGCAAGTGACCCACCCAAAAACGGGCTGGCAAAATGGCTAAAAGTTGGCAACTGGAAGGCAGCTGAGGCCTGAGAGTGAAATGTAAGTAGTTTCAACACTTCAAGGAAAATATGGCGCAGAGGGTGTGGCCAGTCTGCCCGTCCGGCTCACTATATACCATACGATATGCTATGCTAATGAACCGAACCACTTCCCTTTTGTAGTCTGTGCTTGCCAGCACAAAGATTCGACAGTTGCCACATCTTTTGTGATGGGATTAGCTTAGTTATGTAACTGCCCTCTGGGGCAAATAAGATTCATTTGCATATTCAGCTAATCTCCAAAACTACAATAGAAAAGTGGAATCTATAATCAGCATAAAGAACTTCAGCTTAAGCCCATTAAAAAAAACACTTAACTTCTTGTACAACCCAGCAACGAGATTTAGCTATTTTATCTACTAATCCATATTATCCAGCGGCCAACGCCCAAATCAGCGACTGCAAAGCCAAAGTAAAATACGAAACTCGCCAGAAAAAATCATTTCAAAAAGTTTCCATTGCACACACACACAACTCTTAACAAGTATATGTATACGAACATATATATATATATATACAGACAATATGCGAATAGTTAAATTAAACTACCCGCAGAAAACAAAGAGCAAAGCTAGAAACTGCGCATGGAAAATGGCTCCAGTTGCACCAAAACCAAAACTTTTGAGCGTGTTTAAAAATGTAATAAGTGGGCGAAACTAAAACTAATATAAAAATAATAGAGTGTAGTTTTTTGAGCACATTGCAAATGTAAAAAAAAAGTTTATGTATTTTATTGAAAATATGTAAAAGAAGTTTAAACTTTTAAATCTCTACTAGCCATAAATTCATCGATATAATTGTTGTAGATCTGTTCGACATTTATTGTGCGCTAATTGCCCACATGGTGTTTGAAGAGTACACAAAACATTGATTATTCCCCCTCCTTCATTCTCCCTCTCTCTCCCTCTCTCTATCTATTTTTTCAAATATATGTGTCATGCGACAAATTAACGTGCTGAAAGCAAAATAAATTAAGCCGCCAACATTAAAGAGCATAAATCAAACGAGCCTCGCAACTGTTAAGCGCGCAAATTGGGCAGCTGCCAAGACGACTGTTTAAAAATTTTTGTTGTGCTAATTATAACAGTATATCAGCTATAAGGGCAATAATGTATCTTTATGATATATTTTGAAAACACAATAAATATATATAAGAAACTATAATTGACATCGACATTTTTTTTTCCAATAATCTATTCAACAATTTACTATATTTTTGTATGTTAAATTGCGTTTAGTGTATATCTTTTTAAAATTACAGGTATTGCAATCTATTCATAGTGTACATTACTTTATATGTAGACTTGATCAAGATGAACAGCCGGGTCAATATAGCCATGTTCGTCTGTATGAACACACGTAGAATAGTTCGAGTTTCGAGTATGAGAACTAAGAGAACTCCCGGCGTATCAAATTTATTTAATGCTATCGGTAACTGTACGCTTAACAAATATCGATATATATCGATTAGCGACAAGCGCAATAAGCGCTTTAAAAGTATAATCTTCACATTGATATATAAAATTGCTTGACATATTATTGAATACCTGCAGTAGTTTCAACATTATAGGACAAGAAAGTTACAACATATTTAACAGCTCAGAGTAAGGGCATATCAAAGTCGAGCTCAGTCGACTACAGCATTCTTACTTGTTTCAGTTGCTTAAGCGCAACGGTTTTCACCATTTGCACAGGCCATTTATTTGGCTTTTATTCATTTGACTTTCCTGCAGCGAGGGTCAGTGGTAAATGAATCTTTTCCATTTTTATTATTTACGTGGCTTTATTTCACGTTAAAACGTTAAGGTCTCGGAAATTGCGATTACAATGCGCATAACGCGTAATAATAATTTATTGGGTCCAATGCGAAAATGAGGCGAAATTAAAATGTAATTCTCTGCAAGCGAATTCAATTAGCAATAATGTGAGCTGCCTTAGCTGCTCGTCAATCAAGTGCAATTTATTGAGTTGCCTTCAAATTTCGCAGCAACAAATACATTTCAAATTGTGCTTTGATTATCAGTCAGCCAAGAAGCAACTCAAATTACCCAATTACGAAATCGATTTCAATAAAACAGCCAATGGACTAAGCCGGGGCTGAATGATATTTATCCTGGGGGCACCAAGCTGCTATCATTGCTGGGGCAACTGGCTACTGACGCAAACAAATCAAGGGAATAACGCAACAACAGAATGTAATAAAACATAAGTGAAAGCAAATTCAACGCCCGATCAATTCTTAAATAACAATCACAGCGAACCCACACAAAAGTCAAGGTATGCGGATTTTGGGTCGGACTGCAGGGGGTGCAACTTGTTGGCCAAAATCGTCAGTACTCATTCAATGCTATTGTCGATTATTGTATATTATTTTATTTATTTTTTGAGCACACATCAACAAATTCGCCGGAAAAATATTTATTATTTGTTTGTGCGAGGACAAGCAACTAAAAAATATTCGAGCCTGACTAATAAATACCCCTGCCCCATAAGTTTGGAGTTAATTGTTTTGTGAATTTAATAACATGAATTAAATTAAATTTATTGAAAATTATTAAGGCCAAAAATAAATATTATTTTATTTATATTTACGGCAATAAACCGTAAAATAATATTGTGGTCTGCTAGAGTTTAGATCTGAAATAGTTTGATTACAAATTAATCACTTAGGAATGAAATACATTTACTAACCTGAAAGATCTATCCATCTATCCACAGACTATCAATTATTTTTTCCAAAATGCTAAGAGATTTAAAAATGAATTTAATTTGAATTCAGGAAGTATAATATTTGTAAAATTTTCGTCATTGATTTGAAAACGAACATCTAAGAACACTGGAGCCATATGCCACATTTTGCATAAGGCAAGTGGGTATGTTGGTATATCGAATGCCACACTTGATATGCACTAACTACGCCATAATACCCAATGAGAATGCCCATAAAATAGCAAATAGCCCGATTCTATGGAAATGTACAAATGTATGTCTTATTTACATGCTGTCGCTGGGGTTGACATGTAATTCCTTTTAAAGACTGCTCCTTGTTTGCTTAAGCCAGTCGGCTTTGAGTTAAGAAGTTGCGTACATCCATCATAATTCAACTGTCTTCTGTCTTCTTTTGAGCGATTCATTTGCCAGTCATAAGTCAATACGAACTTTGTGATGAGTACTTAAAGTATTCATATAATAACTTTTGGCGCCGTACGCCCACTCATCTGAACTTTATGTGAGCCTCAACTGTCAGGCAGCAAGATTGGACGAGCAGACATGCCTGGAAGCATGACTGGCATGATTTTTAATTGAAATTAGCATACAGAATTTGATGTTGCCACAAATTTGATGCTGGGCTCTATTGAAAATTGAATGCCACCCTGTGGTGCCACATTGCAGACTCCAGCTGTGAGTTGCCAACTCATAATTACAACAGACTCTGATCTAGGGCAGGGGGTAGGGGGGCTTCAATGTGGTAGTCTGTCCTTTTAGCAAGCGCTTAGATCTGAACCGCAGCCAGGAGGAAGCTGTGGAGTGGGAGTGGCAGTGGGGCAGGCTAATCAGCAGCCCATCAAAATAGACGTCAATTTTTGTTTTTTTTTTTGTGCCAAGCAAAACTATTTGATAATTTTCATTCATTTCGGATGCATAACTAGAGGCGCAAGCCAACAGTGGCCGAGTCTTGTTCATTATCCTGTCATATCCTGTCAAATTAAATCAAAATGAATCGAACGGTTCCACTTTGGCTTTGTCGTCCATTCATAAACAAATAATCTGTTCGACTAATCTTTGCTTGTATTACTTATAGGCGAGTTCTATTCTAAGAGAGTACTCCAACCACCAACACCCCCATCCTGTCCTTTGATTCATCCGTTGTCCTTGGGGCGCGTTGGACTTTTATTTACGCATCATTTGGTCGCTTATGCCTTTTTGTGGCTGCCACTCGCTAAAAACAGGATTTATTATGGCAACTTCTCAATCACAAGCATAGTTCAAGTGGAACCAGAAATAAATTTGGGGAGAGCAAATCGAAATTCTAATGAAAATCGATGTTTTGCTTGACCCCTATCAATCGGCAGCTCAACCTATAAAGCATTTAAGATTGATGTATCTCAAAAAGAATAGACAATTTTTAGACAATGGAGCCTTGAGAGATTTTAAGGAGTTATGGAGAGATATATTTTTAGTTCCAAAATAAAGATTGTAGTGCTCTTCTCTTTGCTTTATCGGGGTTCATATTGGGCATAGAAGCACTACTAATTAAGCTAATTTTAGGTATGCTATCAAGAGAGACAAAATATTGTTAAGCCTTTGATGATTATAACAGGTGGAAAAGAATAGTTTAGACGTGGTCAAGAATTTATCCGATGGTTGAAGGAGGTTCCCAGTAATTCCAAGTTTGGTAACTTTGGTGTTTAAATTACGGAAAATATGGGATTTTAACATTTTTAGGGTTGGGTGATGTCGAATATTTTTTCTTTCCGCTTTTTGAAAGACGCGGACACAGATAAGTAAATACTTGTCATATTTTCCAAGTTTGAAGTCTCTGATTTTAGGAGTTCCCGTGCATGACGGATTTTGCAAAAAGCAGTATACTCTGTTAACAAAAATTTGAATCAATATTGTGAGGATGTCATTTTCGATTCTATAGATTTAATTCATCAAATGGGAACAAAACGCATATACTCTTTTACGTTCGGTGTGAGGGCATAAAATGCCACTTAAATGTTGTAACTATGACACAATCTAATGTTATCAAATGGTCTTTGAGGATTTGGGATCACTATGAATCTTAGGCTGCTAACTAGCAAATGGCTACAAATGGTCAGCAACTAAGATAGCCTCGACCATCTGAAGGAAACACACTGAAACACACACATGTGGAGACTCAGGGCCATTTCGAGTCCGGTGATTGTAACTTTTGGGTAAAACACATAAACAAACAATGGTCGGTGACACTCGAGGGAGGCGGAAGAGGCAGAGAAGAATGAACGCATTAATTCCAGGCCAACACTTGAGCCACTTATTAGGCAGCCAGGCCAGCAACAGCAACAAAGAAGCAAATTATGTAGCCTTTAAGTGGGGTAGGAGGGCGTGGCACTGGCCACATAACTAGAGGCCGAGGTCAGGCAAATGGTGTTGCAAACAATAACTTTAGGCTTTTCCATGTCAACACACATTAATGCGAAACCAGCCAGGAAGGTGAAGAGATAAGTGGGTGGGCGGAGACGATGGGGGCGGGGACGAGATAAAATGCGTGTGACAGCCACCAAACCCAAGAATAACCATGCGAATTGACCAGAGATACACTCCAGTGCTTGAAAAATGCTTCCTTTATTGTGTGCGCACTCCAAGTCCTTGAAATATGGCCAAGCACTGAAATTCACTTGGCTTTGGGGCCTTGACGTATGCAAAATTGTATGTTGATAAACTTATCAACGACAACATTTGCATTGTTATGCGGGGCTTCATGTACTGTGCTGCTTCTGCTTTGCTCGCTGTGGTGTCCGGATGTTGGCGATAAGACGCCTTTTGATGCTGCCTGGCTGGCAGACGGGGAAGTTTGTCTTTTCTCTCGTTCAACGGAGTGCGAACAGAGAAGTGCAAAGAGAGTAATAAAAAGTGTTGCATAATTTGAGGCGCTTCCGGCAAAACTTATCTCTCGCCGAGATCAGCTGGCTGCTGGCTGCTGGCAGCTGACTGCTTGCTGCCAATTTTCATTGCATACTTTTAAGTGCTGCACAAATACTCGCACCATTGAAAAGTTTTATTTTATAGCTGTGCTTTCACTTTAGCAAATTAACGAAATAAATAAATAAAGTTGCAAGTTTTGACTTTTTTCAGTTTATCGAATTCGAATTCATTTCTCAAGTGTTTGGCAAATTAGCAAACGACTAACAAGACCAAAACTATTTTTAATGAGCTCTTATTAATATTATTTAAATAGATTTCCTTAGCACTTGCAAACACTTTATTTGTTTGGCTAAAAGCTGTTGCTTCGCTCATAGCCTGACATTCCTAGACAAGCAACCATTTCGACAGAAATGGGGAATCTTTGTAAGCTGAACAAAATGTTTAATATTTGTTTGAAACATTTCTTTTGGCTATTACACAAATTCTTAACTGATAATTTGTGTTCCCCAGCTTAATTTTAATTAAATGACCTGCCGGGGAACATTAAACAACCTTAACATTTATTCTCCCTCCATTCTGTTCTTTTTATTATTATTATTTTTGTTATTTTTTCGTTAAAAATTTTAATCTGTGTATACAATACACGCAAGCAGGATTACCAATATATATATAAGCGGCAGCAAAAAAGAAATCCTATAAAAGGCATAATTTTTATAAGCTCTTGCAGCTTGGATGGAGTCCTGCAGTCCTGGCGGCGCCTTCGGGATTGTTATCTGAGCATTAAATTACAAAGCTGGCCATGCTCGAGTTTACCTCCGAGCCCTCTTTGCATATTTCACCATCTGTAAATCGTGGCGTATGAATTTACTAATTAACACACTGCCCTAGACTTTAATTGTCCATTACACGTCTAAGCATTTAATAAAAAAAAAAACCAAAAAGGAAGATTTTCGAATAAATCCGAAAACAACATACCCTGACCTTGCTCACATCAAAAACTTTTTTCTTGTTCATTTGAGATGTCTTAAAGTAAAACATAAAAGAATTTACAGCTTGCCATTTTTGCTTTTACTTTATTTATAAAAATTAATGAGTAGGTTTCTTGACCCAGTTAATATTAATCATTTTTCACCGTCAATGACCGTTCGCAATTTCGTAATGACTACAAAGAACGATGAAGACAAAGGCAAGAAAATGCTGTTCGACTAGGGAATCTAGAAACAGAAATAATGACCAAGAAAAGGCCAAAATGTGGTTTTTCATATTTTTAAAGAAGGTTCATACTCTTTAGTGAGGTGTGTTTTTTTTAAAGAAGAATGTGTGGGAGATTGTATTATGATATGGATATAAACATCAAATGCACAAAATATGGCAATTTTAAATTTCTATATTTTTTTATTGATTAATAATCTGTTACAATTTCAACTACGAGAGAGATGCATCAACTGGCACTGCTGCTGCCAGTGGGATTTGAATAATATAAGCTTTCTGAGCAGCACCTGGCTGAGCATCAGCTCATCATCATTCAATGTAAATTGCTTACTACAGCTGCCAAATTTTGTGCAGAGTTTGCGCTGGCCCCTGAGTGCAGGCATTGAAAATGACAGCAAGGAGATAACGGCAGCGTCGCAACTGCGCCAGTCTCCATATTCCCCAACGAGCAGATAGCTGGCTATGTAGTTTGGTTTATGAAAAAATGTTTGCGAAGATATGCTAATTGAGCTGCGTCATCCTTTGGGGCCTCAGTTTAGTCCGAACTAGTGATTCTTCGTCAGCCCGACCTTATTGGCAAGCTGCATAGTTATAGTTTCCATGCCCTGCTACTGAAGCATGCTGTCGACGAGTTGTTAAAAGTTATCAAGTTAAAAAAAAGGAGAATGAAATGGGAAAATTATTAAGTTGGAAGTAAGTCGAATAAAAGTATGCACAAATTTAAGAATTTAAGAAAAAATAGTTCATACGATTTTTATACCTACAAATTGCTTTAATTACGAAAAACGTTCTTAATTCCTTTGACTTAACACATAATTTAAAAAAAAAATTGGTGGCATTCCTCTTGTAATCTAGACAACAGGGTGATTCAATGTAGGACTGTAACATAACATCTGTAATTGTTGAAAGTTGGAGCAGCTGACTCGTGAAAATTGATTTAATTTCTTACATTTATTTAGAATAAACTTCACAACATTTTTTGCATTTCACCAAAGTCGGCACTTTCCGGAAGGATGCATATTATCGTCATCTACGCGGCAACCATGTGCCTCGGCAAAGGCTGGTAAGTTGATCAACATTTGATACATGCGGATCTCATCGGAATCGTGTTCGCCATCATCAGCTAACGGCTCCTTGCTGCAAAAGTATTGCATGGAGCTGAGGAAGAAGAGCTGCTTCAGTGACAGATTCGTGGAACTGGGCTGTGCCTGACTCAACTCGGAGCCAGGATCAAAGTAAGCATCATATGCCAGCCGAATGCCAACAATGTCCGCCTCACGTTCATCCATTCCGACGGTTTCATATTGTTCGAGACACCCTATACCCGCCGCATACCGAGCTCCACTTGTGATTTTGAGAATCTGCTCGTTGTAGTTGCTGTGTTTGTCAAAGTTCAATCCATTTGAGTCGAAGCCGTGCATCATCTCGTGGCTGAGGTGGCCTAGCAGGCCAGTCTTGAATATATCGTGGGCTTCGGGCTGGAAAAAGGGCTCTTCAATTACGCCATAGGGCACCACGATGGTATTCTGTCGTTGATTATAAAACGGTGTCGACACCATGGCCGTGTCCGAGTCTGGTAAGATGAAATCAAGTGGTCTATCCAGCTGCTCTAATAGGCGACTTGTACGGAACTCTAACAAACGCAAATGATTCTTGGCATAGTCATGATCTTCAGGCAGCTGCAACTCTCCGTAGAAACTCGTAATAATCATGGAATGATTTGCATGCATCGGCATACTGCCAATGCTGATTTTCATTTTCTTCATCTTGTCCCGCAGCAATTTCCGTTGACCACGTTTCAGGCTCAGGTGATTAACCTCTAGCATTTTGTAGAACTGTCGCCGCAGCAGCTCCAACAGCTTCAATACATTCTCTTCAAGTTGGTGCAATTTTTCCGTGCCAATGAAGCGCTGCTCGTAAAGCAGATTTGTCGCTGGCAACATGTGGCGTCGCAACTCCTGAACGCATTCAATGGACTCCTTGCTATCCATAGTCTCCTCCTCCAGATACGAGACAAAGCGCAACATAATGTAGGTAGCTATTACCTCGCCATTCCATCTGGCGAGTGTACGGTTTAACTGCCTTAAATAAGCCACATTGCCAACTTTCAACACAAAGTCAGCTGGCACGGTGCGATCGAGCAAGGTCTCAATATATTTTCCCCAATGTCCTGTTTGCTGCTCCAGCTTGTGCACTGTCATCTCATCGACCGCTTCCTTCGATTGTGAATTCAAAATCACCTTACGCACAGCCTGCTCAAACATCGTGACTTGTTTTGCCAGAGAGTCTGTATTTCTATCGTTAACACCCAGCTCGAGAAGCTTCCGACTGAGGTCAGTCGGTAGCTGTGATTCGGCTTTGAGACTGGGTCTCTCAATGTGTATAAAGTATTTGCTGCTGTTGTACAGATCGGGTTGCACATCCAAGTCGAAGAGCACATTCGTCAGCCCGTAGCGTCTGAGACGCGCCAATGTTTCCATCCACTCGAACTTGCTGCTATCCCAGTGTTCCCATCGCTGCTTGAGTTGCGGCCAGGGTATTCTTTTATTTGGCGGCACCAACTCCAGATACCCTTTGCTTGAACGCGTCGCATTCGCTGCCTGGCGACACGTCTGATAGAAGCTCAAGACCTTGGCCTCCACACTGCTTTGCTGCTGCTTTTGCAGCAACTCAGTCATCAGCCTAACCAGATTCTCATTAACCTTGTGATCAATCAATCCCATGGGGTCCACAAAGTCATCATTCTCATGCACTTCTGTCCACTTGCCACACGCGTATTTATAGTAATCATCGCACACAGGGACACTCTCGTCCACATAGCTAAGCATCTGATTCAGTTGCAGTGCATCGAGATTGTTTGACTGGCTACTCGCTGACACAATATAAAACAATATTAATATTAATCGAGAAGTGCGACAAGTTGATGCTGGTGGCGACATTGCCTTTAGCGAACTGCTCTCAGGCACGGCTGTGTTTTAGATTTAAACTGATCATCTTATTCATATTAAGCATTAACACCGCAACTCAGAGAGATAAGCCCCATAAATAAACAAAATAAAAGTTCAAAGTCATGCAGATAGGATTAGCTACTTTTTGTATAAAGTTCCATTTTATGTGGTGCTCATTTCGTTTGCTTGGTGCTTTCAATATTCTCTCTTTGATTCGCATTTAAAATAATTAATGTGCTCTTTTAAATAAAGAAAACAAACAATTTAAATCTCTTGTTAAAAAGAATGAATGTATGGCAATTTATGATGCATTAGCGATTTGCAAATCAATTGAATTAAATATATAGACATAAGTAAAACTCGGTTTGGTCCAACATTTATTGCATGGATATTGGAAAAACCCAGAAAAACCCAATCAGACCAAAAAATCGTTAGTATGAATTAGTTAACCCCCTCAACAAAGCTAGCGAATTTGTTATTCCCAAGCCAAGGCGTTTATAACTAAGTTCTTAATAATTGGAATAGAGTTACAGCATTTCAAAACGGTTCATGCAGTAAATAATTAGTTGTTCAGCGATGAAGAGAAAGTGGAAAGAAATAACGAAACGGTCTGGAGGGAGCAGAAATATTAATTTGGCTCATCATCGCAACGGAATCAATTTCACAACTTGGTAACTTAACTACGGGCATAACACCTAGCAAAACACGACGATTAGTTAAGGAGGGAATGTTAATAAGGAGCAGTTTATCGGTGTGTGGAGGCAGCACACCCCCGTCATAAAAGCAAAGAGCAAAAAGTAAGCAACTCTTCTGCACAGATTCCAATCTACTTTGATGTATCGGATATTAAAGAGACCACACACAAGATCCGTATGGAACTTACAAGACAACTGAACAGCATTTTGGTCGTAAAAAGGTGCACAAATTACTGTAAGGCTCAACTTGACATCATCAGCATACATTAGTACGATAGCATAAAATATAACAAGAGGAAGGTCATTAATTAATTAATAGGTTAGGTGGTCGCCACATATACCCGATCAAGTAAATAACAAACCAAAATCTACTCGCAGAATGTGAGTAATTATCACTAATTAGTTAATCGACGCTTATTCGCTGGGGACCATTGAAGTTGTAGCTCAATTGTGTTTAATACTTGCTCTGCAAGTAAAATAAGTTATTTACAATATATTGTTGTCGTTGCTGCGACCTCATAAAGTATGTATATATACTTAATAGAATATATGCCAACCCAAGTAAGCTCAAGAAAATTGTAACTTAATTATAACTACACATATAATCCAATGCATGCAATTTATGAATTTTACGCCTTAATTGACATTTTAATTTTTGCCTTAAGCGACACTGTCGGAATTAGTTTAACCTTCAAGCATTTATTTTTATTGATTGATTGATCAGAATGAAGATTTTGCTTCTGCTTGAGTTCCCTTTTGATGGCAATTTGTCTAAAAATTGTGTACTAAATTACAGAAGCTCATCTTACAACCTGGAATTTTTGTTTGTGCACGTTTTTTGCCATTGTTGAACATCCATCAAAGCCAAGTTCAACACAAAATTCTATTGTCAACTTGTGGTTCACAAAAAAATTGGTCTATTTTTGGGGCAATAATAGAAACGCCTTTACAATATGTGTGGTCCCATGCAACTAAGAGAGGCATAATTGCGAAAGACGATTTTTCCTCCATACCTGTCTCCACCCATAAAAAGCTACATTGTAAAATGCAAGAGAAACGCATGCCACCAAATGTGGAGTGCGTTGTGTGTGTGTCCGTTTACTTATGTTAAGTGAAATGGAATGCTGTGAAAATGGGAAAAGAAAATGATAAAGCCACCATGGGACTTCTAGTGATGTCAGGTGTGGCATGGTGAGAGCAGGGGAGACGACATAGACGAAGATGGCTTTGATTGCGTGCTGATATTTTATTGGTAGCTGCTGGCGCTTCTGTCAGGCGTGGCAACTTATTTCACAGCTGAATGACGCAGAGCATAGCGTGTTATCATTAGAGTTTCATGCATGAGAGATGTGTGCGATGAGCAGCACTTCTATCACGCATACATCTGCACATCTGCTAATGTATGTACGTAAATGAGATGATTCTCTGTATGCGTTGCATGTGTGCGAATCAAGACAGAAAGTTGCGAGAGTAGCATTCTTTGTTAATTACTTACAGAGCTGCGAATATTTTTAATTGGAACGTAGCAGGAATAATTAACAAAGCCGTAACCGAGTCAGCTCGACTACGATATAATTTGTCATTTGATGTTATAAATAAATGAGAAGCGTCTGCATTTCATATTGTGGCTTTTATTGATATCGAAAATTGTATGTGTATAAATATTCGCAAACGCAGGCATTTATCGATAAAATAAACTCAACTTTATATGCATAACAAACAAGAATGTGTATACTCTGTGATAGTTCCCTCTGTCTGTCTACAAGCGAGTAAAAATTGTGATAATTAAAAAAGTTTACGAATTAACATTGCATATTTTTGTGGCATGCATCAATGGAATAAGTAAGTTTTTTCCAATATTATTATTATTACCTGAAATGTGTGCAACATTTTATTTCATAATTTGTTAGCTAATTGAAATGAGGAATTGTTTTGGCAGTTCGCAAAATTCAATTTTCGTGTCCAATTTGCATTTTTTTAGCAATTTAATTGGTTTCGCCTAAGGGCATGCTCTCAACCTCAAATTTCGCTCACTTTGTATCTCTCTGTCTCTCTCTCTCTTTCTTTGTGTCATTTACTGTCTCTCTTTATCCCGTATACTAAGAGTTCAAAACATTGATTACCGTTTTGAAATCATAATAATTGTGCAGTTTTTATGTTGTTCATCAGAGAAAAAATGTACCGTAAGTGAGGCAGAAAAAAGCGAGAGAAAGCAAATTGGCTGCTGGGTATGCAGGCAAACATTTTTCGATGACAGACGCAAAACGACGCACAAGCACACACACACACACACACACCTTGAGCATGTATACAAGAGCGAGAGCGAGAGCGAGAGAGATAGTGAACCGATTTTCACCGTAAATTTCAGAAATTCTCAAGTGTATGCAAAATAGGTTCACCATGCATTAAAGCAGTCTGCAAAATGGGATTGGGATTGGGATGGGTTTGCCATGGCACAAGAAACACACACACACACACATCACAAAACACTCATCCAACCAAAGAGCTGCACATTTCGTTGATATTATACACCAGACGAGAATATTAGTGAAGCTCCACGAAAAGTATCTATTTGGATATTGATAATCATCAGTGTCAACAATGATGACGGTATTATATTAATATCCGTGTGTCTCTTTCTACTTGAAATAATTGCCTAAATTTATTATGCGGCTACAGATCAACTTTGGATATGACAATGTATGCATCCCATGATGTAGATATGAATAGCAAATTAAGTCTTAATATTTTCGTAATAAATGTAAGTAAGGTGAGAGACTCATCTCAACATTACGATGTTTATTTGGAACGCAATCAAGAAACTTAAGCAGAGAACTTATAATTTAATTGAATTTCATTTAATTTTAAGTTTTGCTTAAGCAACGGAAACTAATTCTTGACCCGGTACGCATGGCCAGCCACTTGACTAATATTTTTATAGCTGAACTATACCACTTCTAACAAACAGAAATAAAATCCTTTATAAAATATGTACAATATATTTTTAATCATGACAAAAGCAGCTAAAATAAATGGCGGGTGGGGTATATCAGGCAAAATACTTAAATTGAAAAGCATTTTAACTGTTACACACTGATACTAATTAAGAGTGGCAGCCGAAATTAAGATGCAGCTCTTACAATTTTAAGAACATTAGTAAAACATTCCGTAAAACACAGAATTAAATGAGTCAACGTGAGAGATTTAGAACAGAGAATTTTATTATATTTCTTCCTTAACCAATTTGTCAACTGTAACGAGGGTATTTGGCTGCGGTGATGGACAAATAGCAAATTATACAAGAGTTGCAGCTGCGGCAAACAGAAAGAACGTTAATTTTTTACGCAGCTTTGAATGCAGAAACATTTTTTCCTCTACACTCTGCACGTAAATAAAAAACGAGTTGATTATAGTTTATTATAGTTGATTATGTATAAATAAAACTGGAACTAATTTTTCGGCTTTGCGCGCAATCTTTCGCTTATCTGGTAATCTTTATATTTATGATTTTACAATTTTTGGAAATATTGGAATTTTTAAATGTAACTCGAACCAGATCAGATTGAAAACATTAAATGGCTCTTATTAAAAACTCTTAAAGTACTCCAGCTCTAATACTGGAAGCTCTGGCATTACTAAAATTAAGTAAAAGATGAAATTCTAACAATTCCAATTTATCATGATAATATAACAAGCGAGCGTAAGGAAATGGGTTTGTTTAGCACAACATAAACCGGCAAAAAAAAAAAATTACAGCTCTGACAATGTAGAAGCTATATTCACCAAGACTATTGATAATCGGCTGAAAAGATTATACCCAATAAATGTGGGCCACTCACACCTACAAAAGTCATGAAAATAGCTTTGTCTACAACAATTTTAAGGCTAAGCTCACAAAAATTTGAAAGCATCGTAAACTGATAATGTACTTAAACGATAAAAATACAGGTAAGAAGGCTGTAGTATAATGAGCTTGACTACGATATACCCTGAACCCAGTTGATAAATATGCTCCCCTTTAAAGCTTTGCACACTCAAAAGTGAGCGTGTTGGAAGTACTCTCATTTCATATATTTCAGGCACGGATTCTGAAGGGTATACAAAAAAGGGCAGCGCATGTTTCCATTCACAAGCCCAAAATGAAATTAATTATTATAAATCAGTTAGAAGCATCTGCTATCAAAAATTAATATCTATCGGTATTCGCGAAAAGATGCTTCCTTCTGCTTGTTACATACTTCTGCATGAAACCATTCTACCCTTTTTCCACCTTTTAAATAGCTTAAGGGTGTACAAATATACTCAGCCTGAGAGTCTTTGTTGGACTCTTAACCGAGTACGCCTCAGTCGAGAGCCTTTCACTCCCTCGATTCAGACCTAATTCTTGTTTTTTGGGCTAGAGAGAGCTCCAACAACAAAAGAACCTCTACCAGACGCCTCAAAAAATACCTGGGTAGAGCGTTAATATATATACATATATATATTTTATATGTGTGTGTGTGTGTTTGCGTGAGTGTGTATATCGAAATAAACTAGCAACTGGTTTGTATTGCAGAGCCTGCCTGCAGAGGTCCGAGGTCAACCGCTGTTGCCTTGTGGCATGCGTCAACCCTCACCCACCCTCCCAATCACCATATTTCTCCGTGACCCTCTCTCTGCTCCCCTAGGTGCACTTTTTGTGCTGTGCATTTAGTGCCAACTGCAGTTGGCAGTTGGCGTAGTTTTCAGCACAATTACAATTCGTTTGGCTTCCTCACATCCGACGACGCTTTAAGGTTAAGCATACTTTTTGGCATTGGAACATTTGGGGTATCCAGTTGAAATTGAGTTGATGGCACGCCCACGCAATGCATGCATAATGCCCCGCAGATAATGATCCCAACTCGAACTGGAATACAAATTCAAAGCCCCGACCGAGAGCAAGTTCATTAAGTGCCTAAAAGCCAATGTTGTCGACCATTGGCGGGAAAGGGGCTAGTCACTCCATAGCTTAGCTGTGCTGCTGTCCTGCTGTCCTGTTCGGCGGCTAATTAAAAGGCGGCCGCTGCGCCTACGTGTCTGCCATGCCAATGTACAAATTAGTGATTATTGTAAGCAACCCGCCAACCACCTGCCACCTGCCACCTGCCACGCCTACTTGGGCATGCAAAACACGCACAACTTGCGAAACAATTAAATGGCGGCAACAATGTATTTGAACAATCTTCAGTCCTGCTCATCAGCCCCCTCACATCAATCGCCACACAACAGGTGTGGAGAGGATGAAGAGGGGTAGAGGGGTAGAGGGAACAAGGCGCGATATTACAATTAATGACTACACTTTCACAGCGCCTTGTATCACAACTAATGACTTCACTTTCACAGTGCCTTGCCTTGCCACTAAACAAATTGCAGCTCTCAATGCTCCCCAAAAGTATTCTTTGCATTTTCTATTCGTTTAATTGCTAGCTTTTCCTGACTGACTCTATTCACAGCTAACTTTAAACACCTGAACTATTTTGTTGTTGTTGCTTAACATAATTACACTCTGCAGCCGTAAATACTATTTTCAACTTAATTATTATTTCAATTTTTAATTGATGTTTATTAACTTAATTCCGCAGTGCTTACAACTAGGGGGTTGCAATTAAGTCAGAGTTATTGCATTGAAAATGTGGATCATATTCTTAATCTGGTTATCACTATTCATGAAATACTTTTAAAAAAGTAACAGCAACATATTTTGCATTCTGTAGACATTAAAGAAGGTAGGAAAAGTATATAGTGATGTCAGGCTAAACGGCGTCTCCGACTTATGATATATAAATAAATAAATTAGGCATCTTAGTTCCGCTGTTCCTTTTTTATTCATGTTGTCGGAGTTGACAATAAGAGCTATCGATTGAAACAAAAGTTCTTATTCATTTTTCAGTTCATCAAAATAATATTTTACCTAAATGGCATATATTTAAAATAATCACCTGACGCATGTCGAGCGCATAAAATGGATTAGATAAATTTGGAAAACACATCGAAAGTTGCTTTCAGTGCTGCTGTCTCTTTCCACTTTCCATTCTACAGTTTCTAGTTCGATTATTCTTTTCCTTTTCGTTTTCATTTCTGTTGGCATTCTCGTTGTCGCTTTGCTTTTGATTTCAATTTCAATGTCTTTGTCCCAGTTCGATTTTATGTTCAAATTGGAAATGGTGTTATGTGAGCTATATGGAGCATGCACCGAGCTCAACCAGATTCTGAAAAGACGCCTACCAATATAGACAAACAGACAGAGAAACAGATAGACAGCTAGGGGGAGGTGGAAAGAGAGAAAAACTTGGCAAATGTGGCCAGTCAAGTGAAAGAACAAAGTACATTGGAGGGGCGGGTGATAGAAGTCGACCCTGTCGGATGGGGGGCTGAGGGATTGGGATGCGAATGGATTGGTCCTGCACCTGGCCCATATTGACATACATGAAGTAGCTTAGTGATTGACAAATAACAAATAGACACGTAACTAAGATAAGACTGGCAAACATTGATTTGATTAACTTTTGACTACTGCACTGGGCATATCTACGAAACCGTAAAGCTATTTACGTAATTGACAGCTACCTTTTACTATGGGGACAATTCAGACTGTTTGTGGCAACAATCGTAGAGCAGAATCGTTATATAGACGTTTGTTTATATATGATATGCATATCTACTAATAACAGTCGACACAGAAAAAAATAAAATATAACTTTAAATAATAATACAATTATGCCTAGAATAAAAAATGATTATAAATTAGTTAAAATAGTTGCGAAATTGTTAGCTCTGAGAAAAGATTGTAATAACTATTGAGCAGTCGAAAAGTTCACGCAAAGAATAATATTATATAATTAGTAGCACAATTATGATTATGATTATACAAATAAAGTAAAATTAATTGATTGATGATGTGATGTGACGTTGAAGGATGATACTTAAAGTGGGAATGATAGAAATTAGGATAACTTATACGAAATTGATAGATTAGAAATTAGGGTCAGTTTTAAGTGAAGGTTATATAAAAAGAACAAAATTTCGAAGAAACACTAAGTACATTCAACATGCATAAATAAGATTTATTTTTTCGTAAAGAGTTGCCAGCTTTCCACAGTGCAATTTGGAGAAGAGCTGCTTGAAATGCTACGCACCTGCCAAAAAAAAAAAAAAAATCCTTTCTGTAGCCCACTTTCAGGCAGCAGTCCTTAAAAAGATACGCACCAAGTCCTTCTGGCTCGCATGACAAAAGTGTAAAATTTCATGTTTTTTGTTATTTGTTATTGTTTTGTGTTTGCTTTTTGTAGCGTGGCAGTCCCTGCGGCGTCGTTGAAGTCACTGCGAGCCTTCTACAACTTCTTGTCTGTGTGTGTGTGTTGGGCTGTGTGTGTGTGAGTGTGCGAGTGTGTAGTTGTTGCTGCTGCTTACATATTGGCCACTTGGGCATAAATCTAATTAAAAGCGGGATTTATGTTTCGATTTTCTTGCATAACTTCTCCCGAAAGGGGTTAATCCGATTTGTGGTGTTGCTCTGTTAGCGGCAATGAGCTCAGCTTGTTTGCGTTGTATGTGCGTGAGTGAGTGTGTGTGTGTATGTGTGTGTGAGTGTGTGTGTGTGTAGGTGGATGAGTGTGTATTCAAAGGAAGCCAGGGATAAGCGTCTAACATATCCCTCTTGACTTTGTTTTAAATGAATTATACAATAACTGTTGAATGGAATTGGTGAATTGTGCAACATCTCAACGCTTTAAATCTGGCAAAAAGATTTCCATTTCTGCCCCCTTCCCTATAAATAAATAAAAAATGAATAAAGCAACGGAAACGACATGAACAGTTGTACAACTGATTAAAAGCGCTCAACGGCAAAAGGTTGTTCAAACTAAAGTTTGAGGGGAAAGAAAACAGGTAAACTTGACATTCGAAACATTTCAAGTCGAGCAATAAAAAACTTGGTAAATAGAGCAGCTGGGAAATGCTTTGAAGCGGAACTTGAATGAAATAATAATCAATTGCAATAAAAAAAGGATCTGAAGAGTATTTGGGCAAATGAATAAAGTTGAAGTACAAAAAGCTTGCACATAAAAGCAGTCTCTAGTTCAGATTGCCTCACTCAAGATTGGCACGAATAAAAAAATCAAAGTCTGCATTTCAAATTTGGTGTCTGTATTCTTGCTGTTCAATATAAATTTATTTATTATTATATATAGGCACTAAAGCACATGAAACAAGGTATTATAAAATATTATAACATAAATCTATTTACAATTATCGATTTGTATCGATTTTTTATCTTCCCATCTGGCATAGATGAAGAAGAAGAGAGGAGTCGTTGTGAATAGACTAAAGTGAACAGGCATATTTTAAAATAAAGGAAATTTAGTTTTAACTGCCACAATATTTCTACTGACAATCTATAAAATTGAGTTATGAACGCTGTCATGTCCATATATTTTTTTTTTATTGACAATCCTTGCCATTCTAGCCACATAAACCACTGACGAGTTTCAAATAAATTGGCGTTCATATTAAGTTATTAATCTATGGCAGACACAAAAAATTATTATCGCTCCCGAATCGCAATCGTTGCAGCAGAATGAAAGCCATAAATTCATCAAATTTATAGCCTGTATGTGGTTGCCATAAAATCAAAAATAATAATATTTGTCTAGGCTAGGCGTGGCTGCAATTCAGATTCAAAGAGCTGTGAAAATATTAAAATACCGATTATATGATCAAAATGTATTCAGCCGATTTTTCTAATTTAAAAGGCCAACAGTATTTTTTTTGGGGGGAAGATAGGATTATAATTGGAGCAGCTTGTTATAAAATAAATTAATCTGTCGGTCAGAGCGTAAGGCAGAGACGGGTGGTTGGGGGTTGGCTGTGTGAGTCTCGGCTCATCAACAGCAGCAGCTGCCGCTGCCTCCACCCGCGGTTTGTGGCATGTTAGCGACTTTGTCGGCTTCAATGCGACTATTGTTTTGCCTGCTTCGACTGGGTGCGTTTCTGATTCAACTTGGCAGCTGTCAAGGCTCTTGTTGCGGCGGGCAGGAAGGGTGCTTACCCAGTTATTCAGCTTTTACACGAAATGTGTTTACTTCAGCGCCATTTATCTTGCTTTGGCGCCTCGACTACAATGAACACCAGACTTGGACAGGCTTTTGCTATTCTTTCCTCTATGCGCGATGCTTTGTGCTCTTCGCCGTGCTTGAATGCGAGACGTGGAAAGTATTTCGCCTGTCGCCGTTGCATAGTTTTGTGCGATTTTTTTGTGAATTAACATAGTATAATTTTTGGCCGACATTTCAAATTCACTGTGTGCTATATTCAGACGGAGTTCAGAGTAAGTAAAATCGATATTTAGTTTCATTATAGCATATTGTGCCAGTTTTTAGGAAACTTGTCAAACTACTAATGGACTAAGTCGAATTTTAACAATTCTTTCACAAAAATATAAATTTTATCCAACCAATAATTTCGAACACTTTACTTAGACTCTCATAAAAAATACATCTGCGTTTCAGCACACTTTCCCCTTTACGCTGCCGTTCAAAGAGCTTTCCACACATGATGGCTACTTAAAGTCAAAAAGTTTATGGCCAGCAATAAACCAACAGTTAAATACACAATACAAAACAGACACAGAGATAAACTATAAGGAATTATAGTCACAGCACAGCAGTTTCTGAATTAAATTGAGCGTGGCTCATTCCAAAGTAGATTCTAACTTGCAAGTTCTACAAATTGTTTGCAAAAATTTATTGATATGGTGTTTCAGCAGCCAATAGAAAAATGAAAGATAGGATGAGTATTATATTTTGATCCAATCTTGATGACATTTACAAATATAGTTTATCAATGCTATACCACACCTTTATGCTTAGTAAATAGAACGAAATGCGATTATCTGATAATTCGACTAACTTACATTTATAATTGAATTAATTCCTGATTATTAATATAACGTAATCTAAAATATAACTGGACTAGTTAACAAACATTATGTGAGAGATATTTGAAATATATATTCCACATATATAATAACCACATATCGAATTTGATATCCTTCAGATCTCCGATGTATGCCCAATTTGGCATTAATTGTCTCTACTGAGTATACCCAATTGATTGACGCCATAAGCAGAGTGTTTATTGAGCAGAGCACGAACAGAAGCCATTTAGGAAATTATTGCTGTTGTTATTCTTCCGGCTTTTCCCCAAGCTGCCAGCAGCCAGCTGCCAGTTGCAAGCACTGAGCAATGAATTGCATTTTTTGAGGCGATTTGCTTGGAAAATGGAGGCTGCCTGGAGGCAGGCAAACAATCAATTGACATCTTCAATACCCACCAAAGCCGCAATAACAACAAGCAAAAGCAACACTAACAACGAGAACTGCTATGGCAATGTGAAAGCATGCACGACAGCAATAATAGCGTTAAGTAGCCAACAAATAGGCAATACAAACTTGATTCTGGCTTTAGTCAGCCATCAATCAGCCAAAAGCGAGTGCTGCAAAAATGATTTCACAGCTGCAAATTGCAGCGACAGCTGTCGCTGATAATGATTTACTATGTGACTGCAACCCACATAAAAACTGTATGTATTTACGGGGCAAACTGGGCAAACTGGGCAAACTGGGCCTGCGAAAACAGTCTGCAAACTGGCCAATTGCCTTTTGGCCCTGACCTGATCGTCGATTTTTGGCCAAGCCCATGAGCAATGAGCTGCTGCTGCTGACCTTGCTGACAAATTTCGCTTCAATAATGTGGGCTGGCGATGGGGGGGCGTGGCATATCAATCAATGGCAACAGCATCGAACTGGGCAGCAAGGCGTGGCCTCGTTGGCGCCAATTAAGGGACCCATAAAAATGGAACAGTTTCCCGGCAAAACACACACAGCTCTGCCTGATTGTCGCAGCTCTGCGAAGAGTATCCCTTGAAGGATTACACTCACATTCAGCTCAACAAGTTCGATATATCCATTTCGACTCTCTTTATCGATCTATCTATATTCTCATCTCATTAGATATTTGAAAAGTAAGATCCGAAAGCAAAAAAATAAATTACATCTAATTTATATGCCAATCTTTGAAAAAGGCTACAGCCAACATTTGGCAGATCTAGTGTTATCGAAAGTGTTATCGATATGTTAGCCCCCATTGAACATCCAAAACCACTTTAACGTATAATTATTATAACTTTGCTATAAGATTAAAAGCTACTGAAGCTGGTTCGAGGGAAGAACTCGCAGAAAAAGCAGCGACTACAGAGACCCTTTAACAACAAAACTCAGAATTTCCCAAAAATCATCCTTTTATAGTTTATTCCATTGGATTATAACTGCATTTATATATTTAACGGAAACAGTTGAATTTTTTACGGTTTGAGTATGAAATTCTTAACTCAAACTGCTGCCATTTAATTGTAATGAAATTTGCCTTGCTCTTCATGTGTACGAATTCAAGTAGAAAATAATTTCCGGAACACACAGTCGCATATGGGAATGTTTTTGCTTTTAGGCACTTCTCTCCTGTCGCCAGTCTAGCGCAAATGCTTGCCGAGACTCTCAAGTACTTCAGTTCAGTCCCCTCTCAGGGGGCAGCTGCAGACTGCATACAGAAACAAAAATGACAACAACAAACAAGATGTGTGTCAGTCAGCGAAGAACTAACAGTCAACGCCGACACCCCGCGCCCATGGGGTGTGTGTGTAGTGTATTGTGTTGTCACACGTCGCGTCATTTGGGCAAATGTTTGTTTACTACGATGGGGGACGCAACTTGGCGTTAAAGCAGCTTTAAATAACCTTTGCATACTTTGGGGCGACTTGGGCAAACAAACCGAGAGATGTACAAATGTAATTAGACAGTCACTCACCAGCTGACAACCCAACTAAAGAAACAAAAAATTGTTCATTAGCTCAGGCAGGCGAATTTGTGCCGTCGCACCATAGAAAAATTCTATGAAATATATATATCTTGCCATAAAGGCAAGAGCGGGCAACCCACTACCCCGTAATCCTTCCCACCCGACACGCAAAAGCCTAACGAAGCAATTAAAAGTGCTCGACTAGAAGTTACCCATCCATCCATTCCGCCGATGATTTCAGTTCTGCAGTCGTATCATGTTGAAGTATCATTTGAAGATTTTCGACAAAAACCACAAGCGACCAACGACCCACAAACTGATTGATAAAACACCAAACCAGAGGCATTTATACAGCTCCTTAAGTTCGTATTTTTAGCATAATTCATAATACGAGTTACTACTGTACATCTTTGCTCATCCAATCGTAGGTTTTTGAGGGAAAAATATATGCGGAGAAGTGTGATGTTAATAGCGTTGGCATAATTCTGTGGCAGGTTTTCTCAACGAAGGAGCCTTATCATGACTTGGCAAACCAGGAATATGCCACTATTATCAATTTGGTCTGTAACAGTGGTAAGAAAGCGTGCAAAATAACGCAACAGTTGTGCAACAAAATATGTATCGCTGCAGGTATACGACCAAATTTGGATGAGGTTAAAGATTTTAGAAATCGAGAGGAGATTGAGCAGTATTGGGATAAGGACCCAAGCAAAAGGCCGGACATGAAAAAACTGTAATCGATTACACCTGCTTATTACACCTACTTCAATTTGAGAGTGACAATCTTTATAAAGGAAAATTTGGCAATAAAATTAAGATTTAAAAATATCAAATAAAAATTCACATGAAACATAGGCAAAAAATGTTGTTTGCTAAATCAGCTGCAAACTTTTGGCAAATGCAGGCAAAGCCGGGCACTTCTTAATTATAATTAATCTGTAAATTAAAACTATTTTTTTGTTCTTCATGCTTGAAAATGAATATAAAAATTAATTAAAGACTGCTCACAAAAAGTTGTTGGTAAACCCTTCTGAATGGAATGAAAGTTTTTTTCGCGCAATTGTCAATAAGTTCATCTTCAACGAGGAAAATGTTTTACTAAGGGTGGAAGTATAACAGGACGCACAGTGGGGGCAGTGGGGGACTACGAAACAGATAAAGACAAGGCATACAAGATTCAAATTAAATTAAGTTCTTAACATTGTTAAAACATAATTTTCCTCTAACTAGATTTAAGCATGGTTTAATTAATTGTCAGCTGTTTTCATCGCCTCTATCGACAAGTAAAATTTGAAGAAAAGTGAGAAACAACTATTCTCCGACGGTTTGCTATGGACTCAGTTGTACCTGACATACAAAACGTAAATATTTCAACGAATCAAATTTTGAAATGTATGAATTATATAAAAATAAATCACTTTTCAACCAAAATTTACCATAAAAACAGAACTTTCACTAATAAGTGCATTCAAATAAATTTAAAACACATTTCCACCATTATTGATGTACTATTTTTATAATGAGTTCTTAACCACACATTTAAATCTAAATACCTGAATCACTAATATTTCGTTTTTTCTGGAACTGCTTAAAGCTGAAGCAGAATTATTTAAATTTTACACTTTTTTGTCATCCACAACCATTGAGTTTTGCTCACATTTCATGATGCTTATGCGGTACTCCATTTTCTGTCCTTTTTTTCTTTCTATTAGATTAATAAGTGTGCAATTTTCGAGGCACATCCCATGTCCTGTTCTAAAATGCAAGTAAGTGCATGCAATTTGTGTAAATATATAATAGTGAATAATGCTCCAATTTTAAGGATTGCTACCTTTGTTGTTTAACATAATGCTGTTGCATTGATTTATTTTGTTGTGTTTTTTCAGGGCAAATTAAACTTTTCCATTCAGCCAGCACTTTCCCAGCCGGAGGCAATTCTCTACGATTTTCATTTTATTTTCAGCCCTCAGCGACCCGCTTACATTTAAGCTAACCCCGAGGGTCTTGTCCCTGCCATCATGATTGATTCTGTATTCTCTAAGCCCGTTGACCTTTTAAATGCCCTTACAAGTGCAGGTGTCTCAACACTATGATTCACTTTTGGACCCCAAACAAAGCAAATATAATTAGTTCAACTTGAGCGATAATAATAAATCAAATATTTATGTGACTTAGTTTCACACTTGAATTTAAAAGGTTATTTAGTTTAGCTCACAATTCAAATCCGAAACTTACATTGAAAGAAAAAACAAACAAGTTTCAAGTGTATATTAACTTCGATGCTATCAGCGTTTGGGCAAAAAAGGCAACCTTTCATTCTTATTGGCTTGTGCGCTGAGTTTTTCATTTTGCATTTAGGCCGCCCACTTGAGAGAAAGCCAAATAAAAAAAGGAACACGACTGACAGCAGAACGGACAACGAATGACCCTTAGGCAGGTGAAATAGTAATTCGCAAATTGACTGACAGTCAATGGGCGTTACAGAGCATCTAACACCTACTTTTAGCCGTTTTGCATTAGCTCTGTCAAGTGTTGCGCGAGAATTGTCAAAAAAAAAAAAATAAATAAAAAAAAATAAAGATTTAACAGTTCGTTAAGGCTGGCTGGAGATCTAAATCGGTAGCACTCTGCCACGTTTAATGGCAATCCAGACGGCATTTAATGAGCAGCATTTCAGCATTTCAGATTCGCAAGCTACGCTAACAAGCTGCAGACGCCATTGCAAGCAGTCGCTCATAAAAATAAAAGCATGCTTTTTACTTTAAGGCAGTTAAATACCTCAAAATAATGTCTCAGCTGAAAATTAAAGTCGCCAGTCTGTCGGGACAAAAGCTGAAAATATAAATTCACAGCATACTTTTGGGCGCGCACAGTTTTTATAGCAGAGCAAGCAATTTAACAGCGTTCTGTAAAGTTGCAGACACTCTCTCAGCTCTCAGCGCTCTCTTATTCTCTCTCTCGTTCTCTCTCTCTCATGCTGCTGCCGCTGCTCCTTGGTACCCGGTAATTTCTGTGCAGTAGCCTTTTGGGCGTCTGTTTATCATTTGCTATTTGCCTAACGGTTGACATATTGATTGAGAAACCAGGTCGACCCAGCGCAAAGCTGCCTGCTCGATGCGTTCGCTCAATGTTTGCTTTTGCCCTGTGGTTAAGCAATGCATTTGCTTCAGCTACACAAATCTGCAATCAGCCCCAGGTCAACATGATATTGGTCTCATGTCGGTTTATGCTTGCTATCTGTGTAACTCCCCCAATAAGAGAGAGGCTATGTTTTAACATGCGGCTAACATTAGACTAACATGCAGAGAAGTATATGTTTCCAACATTACTCTAGACATGAACCTGACTGCAGGCAGTGTAAATATCCCATGCGAGAAAACTACCAAAAAGGAAACACATTGAAATATTAAACGAAATAAAGCCACGTAATTCCTTTATATTTACAACTCAGTGGAAATTTAAAACAATTACAATCTTTGATAAAAATGTAAAAATTTAATTGGATTATCTTATCTCTCTCTGTCTCTATCTCTCTCTCTCTTTCTCTTGACATATTCAGCTAATTTTGTCAAACACTAAGGTTCATCTTTTGTAAACAGTCAAGTACTAATCAAAATTGACAAATATTTTTGAAATGCTGCACTGATTTTAGAAAGAAATTAATGCAATGAAATTAATGATTTTAAAAATCAGATTCTCGCCAATATTATCCACAAAAACAAATAAATTTGATAGTGCAAATATTTAAGCCCGCATCATTTTACAGCTAGAGTCATTAAATTAGAAAGTTATATTAATAGTAATACCCCTAAAAAAAAGTGAAGAAATTTTCCAGTCATTCCCCCTTCGCCTTAAAAATCGCAAAAACTTATATCTCTCGAAACTATAGTTACCAATTTTTGAAAGACTGCAACGTTCTCACTTGGTTCTGATAGATTAGAGTACGACTTTGAAAAGTGTAAGCAATAACGATGAACAATTTAAATATTTTAAAAATTGCACTCATTATTTGATCTTAATTCAGCCGAGTTTGGAACTATATATTTTTAATTATAGTTACATATGACATTTTTGAATTGCCTTTAAGAAAAAAAAGGTTTTTTTAAGAACCATTTTTATTTTAGATTAGAAAATGTATGGCTTTCATATGAAAAAGATTTGCAATTGCAATCACACCATTATCACAAGAAATCAGCATAAATTCCAAGTTTAATTATCTGTTTAACCAAATATTTTCCACTCTACTACACAGCAACGTGCTATGCCCCCAACCAGACACTTAACAAGTGGCAACAAGATGAAATTGCCCAATATATAATTATTATAAATAATAAACATATTTTTCAAGACCCAACATGTGCCATAAACAGCAAACAGTTATGCGGCAAGAGATGAGTACAGCTATTCACTGCATGTCTGAGGAACTTAAAGAGCCAGCGACGCAAGGAAAAATGCAAATGTGTGCGGGGAAAATGCGGGAATTGGGGATGGGAAATTTGGCACAGGAAGAGCAAACCATAGGCAACCAAGGCAGCTGTTGCTCATACGCACCGTTGAGCGAGCAAAATCTCTGCGGCAGCCATTTGCTGATATATTTAGCTTATGGCAAACACTTGCCACACTGTCTGCCTGCCTCCTGCCTCCTGCCTCCTGCCTCCTGACCCACTTTCGTTACATAGTAATTGTGTATAAGTATTTACTGTATTTTAATTTAATGCTTGTTGACATTTGGTGGTTACACGCTTTGGTAACAAGGCTCCACACCCCACAACTTTGCTATCCCCGAGCAACTTTGCAGCTGGCAGTTGTTGAAATTAATTGTTTCGTTTCGTTGCGACCAAGTCCTGGCAGTCGGATGTGCTCGGAAATGTCAAACATCTAGTGACTACCAATTAGCTACGGCTTTGCAAACTCCAGAACACATTCATTGACTGCAAGGCAATTAAAAAGTAAAAAGTCAAAATCTCAAGAATAATAAATAATTAAAAATCATCGCCACAAATATTCCAAGGGTATTTAATATATACAAACGCAAATAATACAAAAAAAAATGCAGCGGTTTAAAAAATAAATATATATGTATATAATAAAGTTTGGTGCACTTTAATTTGCTTCGAGCGCAAAATGTTTACAATTTTGCACATTGCATTTTGCAACACGAAGCGTGAACATTTCGAGGACATCGTCTTCCGTTTCCCCATGTGCAATTTGCATTTAATGTGGGTGTGGATGACCAAAAAATGCAATAGTGGCAAAAACAATTTGTTGCTGCTGCTGATGTCGTGGAGTTAAATCGGATTTGTCAAATGCGAAAGCCTTGTACCACATTAGCCAAAAGTGCTCAGTATCAGCTGCAGCGCCGTTTAGTTGCAGAGAGAAGCAATAAACGATTGAATTGATGCGTTGATGCGTTTCAATTAAGCTGCAACACGCTCAAGAAACTTCCTAAGGCCTCTTAAACAGGGCTTAATCGCGTCTTGTGTGTATGTTAAATGCATTAATTGAAAGTAATTAAGTGTTAAATTATGCGCCAAATGGTCTGCATAGTAATATTCACAACCCAGTAATAAATTTCTGTTTATATGGTCTGCAATTCCTATGCTAAGTGTGAGCGGTGAATTTGTAAGTTGCAATTAAAATGCTGACGAGCGCTGTAATTAACTGTTGCATTGCCACAGGCGATGAGCAGTGTCAAATGTTTAGAATTCAAAAAAAAGGCAAAAAGCAGGTGCTAAACGGAACTGGACTATTAAATATCCCATTAGAAGGTTTATACAACTCTGATTTATCTTCCTACAAATGCTGATCCAATGAAAAAGGATTATATGTACAACATTTAAACTATACATATATACATAGTTATTAAATACAAATAGGCCGATTTTTATATGTTTAAGTAGAAGCTTCATTTGGAATCAATGAAGAAGATTACTACAGCTACTCTTAATCTTAATCTAATCTTAAATTCCAAATATCTTTTTAAAAAAAAATGTCCCGTTCTTTTCAATGGGATCTTTATGATAAAATGTTGGAATGCTGAAACTCTTGCAGTTGGTTCTGCAATATAAAAAAATATGAGAAAAAAAAGAATTCAATACCTTAAGCTTTTCAGTCGGACTATATTGGAAACGAACGTTTCTCACTCAACGACAAATTTATATTCCTCAATGCAAATAAAGATTTCCAAGATTATACCAAATAATAATTGTAATACCCCATTAAATGCAAAATAAGCATTTAAATCAATTTCAGAACAAAAAACCAGACAACCAGTGAAAATATGTTGATTAGATTGCAATGCTGTGAAATGAAATGCATTTTACACATCGAGTTTGCATGCCATGGACTTGTTGCCCAGTTGATTCGATGGTTATGCAATCAAAGGGGGGGTGTGGTAAATGGGTTCATGATTGCGAAATTTGATGATATGCTGATGTGCTTGTTTGCTTGTTGCATGTTGCTCTTGTGCGGCTTTTCCGGCCACTCATTAGCATGCAACATTTGAAGCGAGCCTGGAATATTTTGGGATCGAGGAATGAGAAGTGATGTCCTTTAGGGTCGAACTACCATATACTATAGAGGAGCCTGGATTTCGTTTTTATTTTCTGAAAAGTTTTCATTTCCAATTACACTTTACAAATATAACAGCTTTTTTGGATCGATATCAATGTTGAGTATATAGTTGCATGTTAGCTTACAGATGTTAAGTTCCAGTCTTAGCATTGCAACACTAATAGCCTGTTGCAATATTTAGCACAAAGATTGTGGAGAATCCAAAACAAGAAAGCAAATGAAAATGTAGGCGTTAGTAACTTAGTAATAATGAAAATAAAACACATTAAGAAGCAGACTGATTGAGAGAGACAATATAAGGAAAAGATAGACAAATGTCTGAACCTGTCGAGTAAGATAAGTTCACCACCGTTGAGCACGCCAGGTCCAAAAAAAATGGCTAATGAGTTTATAGTGGCTTGTGAAAAAGTGCGAAACAGTCAGAAGGAAGCATATCCATTTAATATGTACAGTGACTCACACCGAAATTTGCACAGCTTCAAGTATATAATGTAATTGCCTTCCATATTTTCCAAAAATTCCAAAGAAATATGGTAGGTACATGTATTAACCACCTAAATTAATATATGACCCCAATACACTGGGGTTTCCCCACCTGCTAGGTAGAATTATAAAATACAAATACATTATTTACTTGACGCTGTGCAAATTTCGGTGTGACTCACTGTATATGTTCTTGATCAGGGTCCACAGCCAAGTCCAAATAGCCCTGTCCACTCGGACTTCAGACTTCAGTTCTCGTTTAATCCAGGCAAATCATATATCGCATGATCATCGATAAGGCAGAGCCTTCCAATTGATATATAACGTGTTGTTTGTGCTATCAAAGTTATTTCCACTACGTTCTAAACTTTTCTTGCAATATATGCATCGAAATGAAAATAGTAAAGTATGAATGAAAAATGAATTGAATCTTCAAGGAAATAGTGTACTTATAAACGCCGTAAAGCCCACAAAGTTAATTCATTTGTTGCGGCGGGGTCGATTGTATCGATAATCGGTGCTGCCCACAGTCGAAAGGGTGGTAGCCAAATATTTTACGCTTATCGGTTTTACATATTTGATGACGAAATGTATTGCAAATTTCATCAAATCGCGAAATTTGTGTCGATCTGTAAACTTGGCTAAAGGTTACAATCATTCGACTCTAAAATCTGATAAAGTCGCCATGCAAGCAATATGATTCCTAGCGCTCCTCTGCGATATATCGATAGATTGACGAGTTGCAACTAGATTTAGCTATCGATGCTTGCGATCACTAAGTCATATCTCACTCAACGTCAGTATTCATTTTTGCGGGCTCCTTAGTACACGATTTTGATTCGCGCTCCCCTTATCACCTATGTATATATATGTATATATATAATAGTGATAATAATTTTGGTGTACTTTTAATATAAAAATGTCTGGCAATATGCGCTCTCCAAATGATGTACTCCACATAGATAGTCGTGAATTTAAAATGGATGAAAAACAAGTAAGTGTAAAATGTGGAGAAATGGGCGAGATGGGAGACTCCCTTGCTAATCTAATCGGTATGATTGTACAATTTTACTTTCGATTTAAAAAGCTCATGTTTGTAGATGTGTGTACAATACGAGTCATGTTTTTAATCTAATAAAGAAATATGACATGATTGGTAGTTGGGCTGATAAGGGGTTTACAGCACTTCGAATTTAAATTTAACAAATTAAATATATCTTGAAATTGTAATGTTGAATTAAATAAAACATTTTCAGATTATAGGCGGTGGAGCCTTTGGTCAAATTTATAAACTGTATTGGAAAAAAAAAATAAGACTATTGCGGCTAAGCTCCACAATGTCCACTATGGGTCCGATGCAAAATCTAAAAAGGAATGTGAGAAAGAACTCCAAAATCTGCGTGACATCAGTCATCCGCATATCATTACATTATATGGAACTACCACATATAAAGACAATATGTACCTTCTCGTAGAGTTCGCCGAGTGTGGATCCCTAAATTATCGCATCACGGAGGAAGCAAGGCCACGGCTCTCGTATTTGGCACGACACAATTTGATGTTACAATTGGTGGAGGTACTGTTATAGTAATTAATTTTAGTTCTAGCTGGTTGCATTTATTGTTTACATTTGTAGGGTTGTGCTTATCTGCATGATCAAAAAATTGTTCATCGCGATCTAAAGCCACAAAACCTTCTACTTACCAACAAGTATCGGACATTAAAGATATGTGATTTTGGCACTGTTCGAGTATGCGCTTCAAAAATGACATCAGGCACAGGCACCTGCTTGTATAGAGCTCCTGAAGTTCGTATTTTGAATATAATTCATAATACGAGTTATTAATGTACGTCTTTGCTCATCATAGGTTTTTAAAGGAGACACATATTCGGAGAAGTGTGATGTTTATAGCGTTGGCATAATTCTGTGGGAGGTTTTCTCAATGAAGGAACCTTATCATCACTTGGGAAACAGGGAAGATGCGACTATGGCCTATTTGGTATGTACAAAAGGTAAGAAAGCGTGCAAAATATCGCAACAGATGTGTAACAAAATATGTATCGCTGCAGATAGACGACCAATTTTGGATGAGGTTAAAGATTTTAGAAATCGAGAGGTGATCACATTCTTGATTGAGAAGTGTTGGGATAAAGATCCAAAAAGGAGGCCGACCATGAAAGTTCTGTATACTTTGCTATCTATGGATCCATACTCAACTCTACCGGAGACTACAGATGTTGACTATAAAAATGATAATTGAAATAAATAGTCCCGGAGTTCCAAGGCAGTCAAAGGCGGACACTTCCTTATAGTATGTAAGTAAGTCAAAAGAAAAACAAAGGAACAAGCTATGAAATTTTGCTTGTTTGCAAATACACTTTTGTTATTGCTGTTGTAATGTCAGCCGCAAAGCCAACAGGCAACAGCCATGGCCACAATGTTTGCATATCAATGTACCATCCACAAAATAATATAGATACAAACAGTCACACACACACACACACACACACACACACACACACATACACAGACATACACACGCAAAAGCACCCACCTGCGTGGTTGGCGGGCATAAGAATACCACCACAGCGAGTCATAGCTTGTCGTATGAGGCGACTGATATGGCACGGGGATGGCACTACTCGGATAAGGCGAAAGTTCTTGAACGTCATTAACAAGGCAATGGCCAAGGCGATTCTTATCCTGAGTAGTGCAAGCAACTCGTGACCTCCGGCAGTAGGCCAGGTATCCGCCGGATAGCATCCGCTTGGCGGTCAACCAACACGAGAAGGCGACTAAGGCAGAGCCCAGTAATGCCTTGGAATGAGACCACTGGAAACCCCACACGGATGAGATGATTTTTGGGCTGACGGTAGCAGTATTCTAGCATCTCAGTAAGCGGAGTGAAATCTTGCCGAAATGACTGCTAGGGTAATGCTGCTACTGCCTCCGTCCCGTTAAAACTTGGCAAGTCTCCAAGCACGCTTTCTGGTGCGTCGTCATTAAGTTGGCAGTACAGGTTCAGTTGATTCAATCCTGATTTAAGCGAATCCGGCTCTGAACACCCGACCCCATAAGGGCGGGTGTCAACCCTTGCATGGCCTCCCTGCTTGCAAAGATAACCATGGGATTTTTACGCTACTGTACAACGACCAGAAATAACGACTTGGAGTTGGGACCCACCAAAATGAAGACAAATAATATCAATCAACAATATCAACAAACAAAGGAGAGTTGCGAAGCGTTCGCGAGCAGCAGGAGGACGTTGAGATCTCCTGCGGGTGGTGTAGCGCCACCACCGGAGACCAACAGGGAGGAGGGTACTGGCCTGACGAACCAGCGTAGCACAGCGCTATGCGACCTCGGCCAGGAAATCTCCAAGCTGGTGGAGATGTTGGAGGATGGCAAACGGCGCTCCATCCACCAGCCGATGCGCGACTCAATCGAGAGCATCAAGGCGCTCTACGAGCTGGTAGCCATCCAGCTCCACGATGACGGAGCTAAAGCCGTCATAAGGACGCACCAGTCTTCGCAGACGTCTCCCCCCGCTAGACCGGTGGCGGAGGTAAAAAGGAAGCTGCGTCCAGGGTCGATCACACCCCGCACACCTAATAGTAAGCGGAGTAAGGGAGAGGCCGGCCCGGTCGTCGCCGCGGCGAAGTCGGCGAAGTCGTCAGCAGAGGAGGTTCCAAAAAGCGTGGAACCCTCAAACGGCGAACGGTGGACAAAGGTCACCTATAAAAAGGCCAGTAAGCCAAAGAGGCCAGAGGTCCGCAAGGAGAAGGCGCGCCCCGACGCAATAATCATTGCAGCGAAGGGAGACGCTACCTACGCCGATATACTCCGCAAGGTCAAAGCGGACGAAAAGCTTAGCGAGCTTGGGAAGGCGGTCTCCAGGATACGGAGAACCCAAAAGGGTGAGCTGCTACTGCTGCTGAACAAGCCAGGGACGGATACCTCGGCATTCAGGAGCCTTGTGTGCGATACGCTGGGCGAGAAAGCAGAGGTGCGATCCCTCGCTCACCGGGTGACCATCGAATGCAGGGACCTCGACGAGGTCACCACCAAGGAGGAAATGATCGCCGCGTTACGCGAGCAATTCGATGTGGAGATCCCTCCGGAGGACGTCACCCTGCGTAAGGCGTACGGGCAGACCCAAACTGCTTCAATTAGGCTGCCCGCAGATGGTGCAAAGAAGGCGCTGTCTACCGGGTCCCTAAAAGTGGGATGGGTTAGCTCGCGACTCCGGGTGCGCACTAACGTGACCAAATGCTTCAGATGCCTGGAGTTTGGCCACCTCGCTAGGCAGTGCAAGAGCGAGCACGACCGGTCGAATCTTTGCCGAAGATGCGGAGGAGAAAACCACCTGGCCAAGGACTGCACCAAAGAGCCGCAGTGTCTGTTCTGCAAGGAGAAGAACACGGAGTACAAACACATCGCTGGCAGCGGCAGATGTCCCATGTTCAGGAGTGCACTGGCCAAAAGAACATGAAGTGCGCCCAGCTAATTAATTTATTATTATTATTATTATTATTATTATTATTATTTTCAAAACAAACATTAATAAAAACCCAATATATGAATGTGTAAAACCCTTTAAATGAAGTTATTTTTGGGTTTTCATCATTTTCAAATTCGTTAACCTGACTATCGATGCTGGTAAGTAAGCCCCTTAAGAGCCTGGATCGAGGCCAGTGAGAACTTAGCCAATATATGTTTCAATCACATTCCCACACGTTGTTCCATCGCTTCGGCTGGAAAACCGCGATTGACTACATCGATGACAGCGGGAATGCGGTTTCCGTTTCCAGTCTGTGGCTTTGAGTAATCCGCTCGTTTGTTGGTATCGGCTGTTAACGTTCAAATTTTAACTTTTGTTACTCTTTTATTGTTGTGGTTTTTACTCACTTTTTGCATGGTGTTAAAGTTTTTCAATTTAAATGCGACTACTTCCTGGCATTGCCACCCACGGTTGACACTAAAAGCCTATTTTCCACATAATCTCTGCACTCTTTCTCCATCTCTATATCTGTCTCTCTTCCTATCTGTGTCTCCTTCTGTGGCTCATCCAATGGCTATTTAAGCTGCATGCAAAAACTTAGACGAGTGCATTTCCTGCTCCAAAATGTTGCATTTCCTTGTAGAGCTTTTCTTGTTTTTGGTGTTTTGGTGATTCTGTTTGCAAAATTTCCAAACTTTGAAAAAGTTAACCCAATAAGCCGTAAGCTAAGCCAATGCTCTAGAAAATCTTATTAAAGACCAAAATGCATGGCAAGTCTTGCATAAACAATTAATCTAAGTGGATTCAACTATGTTCAATTTAAAGATATTCAGTGTAATATTCAGTATAAATTTAAACCAAAAAGAAGTTAATCTGGTGGCAACTAATTTCAATCTAGATTCGGCTGACCACAACATCATGAATGCCTCATGCCAAATTAACAATATTTATCAAGTTTCATAAAGATAGCTTTTAAACTGTTTAGTAATTTATTTGTAATTATGTTTGCTGCACTGTTAAAAATATTCATAGCCCGAAACCTAAAATGGGTGTTTGGAGTGATCTATCTATCACCGTCTGTATGAACATCCATTATTATTGCAACAATTTAAAAACTGAACTCCACAAACCAGTTATCAGCTGGCAACAGAGTATGCCGTAGTGGGTTACCTCAGCCTGCTATAAGCTCGCTTGCTCACGTTTTATTTCCTGAAACCTAAAATACATTTATCTAAAATTTAACTTTCATTTCATATTTCACCGTTCGCAAACACACACATACGCACACACACTCATACACACACACCGTATTAGAAGCTGCGTAATAGTTTAATTGCACTTTCTATGCAACATTTGAAAACGCAAATGCACAAAAAATAATACCACCAAAAAAGTGAAATGCAGTCAAATTAACTTCAGTTCGTGTGTCACCAACAACAGCAGCAGCAACAGCAGCAGCAACAGCAGCAGCAACAGCAGCAGCAACAGCAGCAGCAACAGCAGCAGCAACAGCAGCAGCAGCAACAGCAGGAGTAGCAACAACAGCAGCAGAACAGCAGCAGCAGCAGGAACATGAGCATGCAACTTGCCGTAAACGCAATTTACATTACAATGAGCTGGCTGTTGCCACAACTTGTGCTGCAACATTACCAATTCACCCTTAAGCCTGCCTCTTCCCCTTGCCTCCTCCTCCCACAAGTGCGGCTGTGCCTCGCAACGGCTGCAGTTATTGCTGAGAGGTGTATATTTTTGTTAGTTGCGTGTTGACACAGTTCTGGGGCGTAGGGTCGCTTCAACTGGGCTTAGGGGTATATACCCCCATGTAGTCAGCGCTGCATTTCGATTGAAACAACAATAATTGTTTGCTGCAGCCTGCAGCAACCATTTCCAGTTGCTACAGCTCTGTCGCAAGCATTTTCATTTCGAGTTGCGATTCTTGCTGCCGCATACAAAATTTTATGACTGATGGCGATTGTTACTGACTGCCACGCCCCAATTGAACAATAGTCTCTTAGCTTCCGTTTCATTTTAATTAAAAGCCCAACAAGGTCAAGTAATCAATCAATCTATCAAAAACTAAGACCATATGAATTTGATATAAATAAATAAACAATTAATTAATATAAACAAAAGAACAAAAATCAACTAGATCAGAAGGCTTTATTCTGTTTTTCAAAAATAATAATAAAAATAATAATAATCACTCTTGATCTGTGATTTAATTTCAATTTAATTTTCTCTATCTCTCTCAAAAATCGAAGACTATATATCAATTATTCATTTTGTACATTTTTGGGCAAGGCTACGTTATGTCTTTAGTAATAATAATTAAAATTAAATATTTGACCATTTTCTTTAATTGTATCTTTGTATTTTCCTATATCGACTGATATTAATAATATTTTAACAACGATTTGATTGACGTTGCTCCTTTTGACGGAAGCTGTTCGTCGCTTGATGTATAAAGGAAAGAGTGCCGAAGCAGAGACTGAAGCCAAAGCTGAGGGCAGCATCCTTTACCAGTCCTGGCAGGTATAAAAGTACTTGAATAAAAACTTTGTAATTGCCCTATGTTTTTACAGCACCGAAAGCGAGCAATTACAATGAATACCCTGCTTACAGAAATGAAACAGAGCACATTCAAATCGACTGCCTTCAAGGAAAGTTTGAAATAATTATTTTAAATAATATCAATATATTTGTACTCTCTTTCAACAGTTGCAATTTACACTCTCAAAAAAGAGTATCTAGCAGTCGGTAACATCTATTTCACATTATTCTTAATTATATTCTTTTTGTCGTAGTTAATTGCTGTTGCTAAAGTTGCAAATGATGCCATAATTATGCGTTACGCTACTGAATGGCTCGATAAATTTGCGAACACAGGCACCGAGAGTACTTTGCAAAGTACTTGAGGCTTTTTGATTGACTTTTGAATGCGGCCACAAAACGGTTGAACGCAACATTAAAAGTTCTTCAAAGTCAAACCTCAACAATTGGCCAACAAGTTGTCGCCAAACCAAGCTCAGCAAATGCACCTAAAAAACGTTCTTTATAGATATATATAATTAGAATACGGCCACTGAGTGCAACGGGAACGACTGGAAGTGGACTGAAGTGTGTGAGTTGGCTTTTGAGTGCATCGGAACGCTGGAAATGGTGACACACTCAACGACAACAAGGACACAACACAAAACCAAAACAGCGACAACGACAAAACCAGACTCCGATTTGGCTGTTGACGAGCGACAATTGTCTTGCCTTCTGGTCTTGCTCTTTGGCCGTTGTTATTGCACGGAATCGAAATGGAGAATCCGGCGGAAAGGGGTCGATTGATAAGCGCGAAAGTGGATCTGTCAAATGTTGTGATTGATTTCCAGCTCATCGATTAGGAGCACAGTTGAGACTTGCCATGATTTGAGTAAGCCATTATATTTACCTAATGTTTCCAAAATGTCAGAGTACACACAAAAATACAAAAAGTAAACTCAATTAATTATTACAAATCCATTTTTTAATTCAAATTAAAAAAAATACAAAAAAAATTAAAAATTCACTGGGAATTTAATGACAAAATTGGAGAAAAATATGTTGCATCGTTTGGGGCAAACCCAGAAGAGCCCAATTAGACCAATCAGTTAAGATGCCCAAACGAAAATTAATATGAGGAATCATAGCAGTCTTTGTTGATCCTTTTGTAATCCTTTTTTCCAAGGAATATCTAGTAGTACAGCGTAGTACAGCTTGACGAACTAGCAGATAGGTCTAAAGGGAACAGAAAAATAATAATAATATTTTTATAATTAATAATTAAATTTGCAGCTATATTTGTTTTTCAAGCGATTTAATACCTACTATATTTTATTATTATCTTTTTTTTTTGTATATTCTTAACATTTAAATTAATTTTATACTAAACATAATTTGTTAACATAATAAACTTAATTTACTTAATTGAAACCGCAAGCAATCCCAACCATCTTTGCGCTGTGCTGAGTCCATCTAATTGTCGCTTATGTGCACTTCTTGGCTGCAATTGTCAGCGCACTAACTGTAAATGATGTTGCCTCAATGCCTGAATGCACAAGGCTCGCTGCAACTGGCAGCAACTGGCGGCAACTTGCAACAACAACTGGCAGCTCCCACACATGATAAAGTCGTTTTCGGGCTTGGGGTTTTTCTGTGTTTTTGACAGGCGCATTGGTGGCACTAATGTCTTTTTCTTGCTCGTTTGTTTGCCGCACTCAGCCACACTCACAATTACAAGCACACACACACACACACACACACACAGAGATAGATATATAGAGAGAGAGAGACAGAGAGAGACGCTCACGCACTTACACATTTGCAAGGTTTTGCCTTTTGGCACTTTGTCGATTGACAAACAAAACGAATTGCTCGACATGGTCTGTTGGCCTGTGGGAAAAGCGGAAAGTACACTTGTTGGTGGGCGGTGGGTGGACAGGTGGTGTGCAGCTAGTGGCATCCCTCTCGCACCCCTGCTTCTAGCCTTTCGAGCGTAGTCATGCATACATGTCGGTTCCTTCCGCCAAAGCCCTGGCTATTGTTTTGATTGTTTGCCACTGCCGCCTACGCTCCAAGCACTCATGCGCCATGAAAATGAAACCATAAGATGCAGTGCAATGACATCGCTGGGATTGTGCGACTTTGGCATACCCTGTAATTGCATTCGGTTTTCTTAATGTGATGATTTTTGAGTATTTAACTAATATTTGTTATATTTTCACTATTGTCCATTATTTATAGCCATTAATAATTGTTTCATTCCTTTGAATTATTTAAGCTGACTTTTTCAACATCTGTAGTTAAAGTGTCTGCTCCTTAAACATGGTTCAACAAAGTGTCAACTGTTGTCCATAATAAAAATATATATAATAACATTTATATAACACTCAATTCAACTTATTATATTGCATTCAATTATGTAGGGTACAAATTATTACAATATATCTTTTGCAAGTCATATTAAATGAATTAATCAAATGCGATTCGATGGTATTAAAAAAAAAACTGTGACAAAAACTTCAAATTTTCGTCCTCATAACAGAATTATATACACCCCAGCATACCGTATAGGGTATGTTTATGTAAATCATTCCGGCTTTTGACTTCTCAGTCAGGTTAAATTTGGAATGATGCCAACGCAGGTCGCTTAGCATTTGCTTTGAGCTATTTGTAATCTTTCCCAAAATATCTTAGACCTTTTAAGCTTATTTTATTAAAGAAAAAAACGACGTGTTAGCAGAAATTCATTTTCAAACAATTTGACAGCAATTCAAAACAAGGCATAGTCCCAGTTTATCTGGGCTTTCCCAAATCCTTGCATTGAATGCTAAACCAAAAATTTTGAACACCAGCCGAATTTTTAAATCCTATTTGTACATTTTACAAATTAATTTTATTGTTTCTTGTTCATTTTAAACCGTTTAACTTTTAATTCAAATTATTGTTACAATTATTTAAAAATAATAAATATAATATTATAGTGTGCATAAAAATAACTTGTGTGGCAATTACTCCCGAAAATATATCAGTTGGAATTTGAATTCGTCAAAAAAAAAAACCTTAAAACGTGATTTCTTTGATACATTTTCAGAAAAATTATATACATAAAAGGATGAAGAATTTCGCACTTTTGACAATTATTGGCGAGTTTGAATTTCAATAAAAAAACATGGGAAAGCTTCCACTTTTAAAAATTAACTGTCGTCGCGCTTATTTTGGATGCGAGCCATTCAACAGCCATTACATTGCGTGATGTCAGTCGATTAATCGCTGTGGCGCCTTTTACTCTTGCAGTAGCGAGGGTGGTTATCGCTAAGCATCGGTTTCCTACCAGTCGATATATCGCATGGAACATCGCCAAGCTTCGCGTTGCCACCGATCGATATATCACGTGGAGCATCGATAAGACATCGCTTGACCAGCCGAGACAATTCCCATCACTTCTTTTCGTGCCTTATGTTTTGTTTTCCTTTTAAACCTACAAAATTAAATGGTTAGTACGGTTTTGATCGTTCCTACTTTTTTGGTTTTACATCTGCAGCTATGACCCTGAGTAAGTATTCATCATATATATTTTTTAATCTCATATTTTTTACGTTTAATAATTTTTTTTGCTTGTTTCTTATTTTCTATCTTGGCTGCGATGGCTTGATTCTTTACCAGGAGCATGACCATGGAAGAGACCGTGCCCGAATCAACAGTTTGGAATGGGAAAGGAAAAAAAACTCTAACCTGAGGAGTTAGCTAAGATCATAGCTTACAAGAATACTGGATTGAGCAACAGACAAATATATAGTGAATTACGTCGATCGGCATCGGCAATTGATAACATGCTAAAATTAAGAGAATACTTCAACAAGCGCATAGCCAGATTAAGTGTTCCCAAAGAACTCGAATGCCTTATTCCCACGGGATAATGCTCCATAATGCTGTGGGTACATCTGTTCCGTCGAGTTTAAGTGGGTAGTTGAGAAGCTACGAAGGAGGTGTATCGTATGCTATGCAGCTTGGAAATGGCAACCAAAATCATGAAAAGGCCCTTTTCAGGGCCACAAATATTTCCCTTTAAAGAATTCTAAAATATTTTTACAAAGCATGTGAAGAAATTTAGTAAATAAATGATTTAATATTATATTCTTATAATGCAGCAAATCAACAACAATCAAAGGTTCCTTTTGCTTGATGTATGATGAATTTTGAATCTACAACAAAATCAATTTTAAAGACATGCAGAAAGTAAATAAGTCTTATAAATAATCCTGCTTAATATAAATATACTATATAAATATACTTACTTGACTTACTAGCCCGGAAGAGGGCTTTGAGCATACATATGCATGTAGGTTCTTTGCTGTTGCCTTTGCCATTGTCTTCTCTGCCTTCTTTTTGCCAGCGCTCTTTTTGCTAGAGGTGGCCACTTTTGAAGGCTTCTTCTTGTCAGCTGCAGCTGCTACAGTCGATTGCTTCTGTTTAGCTGGTGCTGCTACTCCTACTGTGGTTTTCTTATCGATTGCAAATCGATAAGGTCACATAACGCGATTAATGGTCTAAGGATTAACTTTTGGTGCAGATTTCTATTTTTCCAGTTGGTTAATAATAATTCAAGGGTAAAAAAGAGTACAGTGAGGTTGGGCAAAGGTATGGTAAAGACAGAAGGAAGCACTTTCATTCAACTGCATCAATAGCCTATTCGTATACTACACTCAGATAACTTATCGATAACTCAGACAATTTCGTGAATATCAATCCCATTAGATAAACGATTATAAAATAAATAATGTTTAAAATAAGATTAACACCAAAAAAATACGAGTTTTAAGCACAAATAATACTAAATACTTGAATACTATATTTATAAATACGTTTTTTTCTCATTTTTATCGCCGATCTTTATTTTGATTAGATTCCACAATCTCCGACATATGTACTGACTTCAGCAAAACGACAGATATAGGTCAAACTTCGACGAAATAGTAATTCGTAAACAAAATTTTTTAAATGTATTTTTAAAATATATATAATTAAAATCTCAGTTTACAAATTCTTGATGACAGGAGAAGAGGTTTATAAAAAAAAAACGGAACACTTTGTCCATCGCAAGTGCCAAATTTGCAACATTTTCAGTTCTGATATCACCATCATTAAAATATGTTTGTACTTAGTGTGGTGTGTTTAAATATTATTAAAACAAATTAGATGGATATCAGTTCAATTTCTGATATTTTCTCTCTGTCTCTCTCAAGAATAACAATCTAAGACAATTCTTAAGACATAAACAATACAAATTTTAATATACGTTAACAAAGTAAATACTCATCAGATACATTATTTATATTTCGAGCTAGGAATTAGTTTTTATCATATAAACGCCTTATTAGATAACCCGTTTTAAAACTTAAACGGTTCCTCGTCTAAATCAATATCGTATAAGACTGGCGGCAGCAAGACCTCAATCACTTCAGTAGACTTATCCACAGATTCACTATGCTTATGTTCCAAAGACTTTATTCCAAATTCATCCTGATCCAAATCGGGATAAGCGGGCATGTCGAGCATCCTAAGATCATCCTCATCGAGTGTATTGTTTAGAAGCTTATCGATAAGTTCCTCACTTAGTAAGGGTTCCATCAAATTTTGTGATATTGCTACAAAAAATGTGTATTATTTGTAAAAATATTAAATAATTAATAATATATAATAATAATTAAATAATATAAATTTTCAATTCTCGATAGACGGAGAATATTTTCGAGTTTTCTAAAATAGGTGACTTGCAAATTTAGAAAAAATTGGAGAAAAACTTACGTGTTTGGCAATTACGCAAACATTTCTGAGTTGGAAATTGCATATAGTCAATCAGATCGAGGCTATCCTTGGGATCAGCCGATCTCGCATATAGATCATTGGCAGCACTCAATTCCGCTGCTTTCCACTGCCTCCCTCCAATTAATAGCTCAGCGTCCCTCTTCTGGTGCTGCAGCTGCTGGCGTCGATGCTGCTTCTGCAGCGTCTCCTTGCAGAGCGACAATTTTGGCGCGCAGCTTAGAGGCCATTTTGTGTTGGGGCCTTTGAATGGCGTCAGATGCGATTTGTGGCTGTTAATCACGTTGTCCAGTTTGCCCAAAACGCTCTTCTTGCCAGCGCTTTCGCCAATCGCTTTGCGAGCGGATCTTGGAAGCACTTTGCATCCCAGAAAATAAAGAAATTAATAATAAGCAGCTACGGCAGTTTGCAAGAACTTACGATTCGCGCCCGCATTTTCATTGTCCATCCATATTTGTGGCATCGTTATCTTCAGTTATTGAAAATTCACAGTTTTAAGAAATTATAGATAAATGTTTTATTTTTTATATTAGATATTAGAAATTCCAAGCCGCTTGTGTTCGCTCAATATGACAGGGTTGCTTTTTGACTAAACAGTGTGACCGCACGCAACAAAGAAGATTTGCCCAAAATCACAATACAACGCCAACAGGCTAGTGCTAGCAGTAGAGCAACATTTTTCTGCGCAGTGCTGTTAATTTTTTTGCTTAATCCTTTAAAGATACATACATATTTTGTTAAAATTAACGCTATACGAAAGTTTTTTATAGCAGTTGGATTTTTGTAGCGATTACCTAGAATTCAGAGTGACCAACACAATGATGCGCTAACATTATGTTGTACTCAAGATAGCAAATGTTAAATAACATAGAGTGAGGCAAAACTGTGTTTCTATTGCGCTCTTGAGTTCAAAAAAGACCATTGAACGGTTAGGGTGTGCGTCGGTGCGTCGGAAGAAATATCAAAAATAAAAAAAAAATCGTCGTGGGTGTCTCGTGTGTGTGTGTACGTGTGCGTGTGTATGTGTTGGCTTAATAAATTATAAGTGCAAATAATTGTCACAAAAATGCATGTGCTGCGGGTATCTTAGCAACTACCACTAATTTCAAATTTCATAAACGGCAACAGCCGAAGAGCGTCAGCGCCAATTGCAAGACAAAATGGCTGCATTTTAACGCATTTAATGCGCGCACAAAACAACAAAGCGAACAAGAGAACAACAACACAAAGCATAAGCAAACATGTAAGTATGCGTGTGAGTTTCGCTGTGTGTGTGTTACAGGCAATGAGCAACCGTTAATTAGCGCCAGCACAAAACTGTGAAATGTAAATGAAATGTTTCAATGTAAATACTAAGATCACAGTAAAAATAATTATGAAAAAAAAGTGTTTGCTTATAGCGTCTGCTGCTTTTGTGTGTGTGATTCAATGTGTTGAGTTTGTGTTTGTTTGTCCTCAGCAACAATAACAAAGCACAAGCGCATTTTGAGCATACGACAAAAACAACAACCACACACAAACTATTCAATTTCAATGAGTTTGCGCTCTCCTCTACAGTGCTCTTCCTCTTCCTCTTGCTCTTTCTCTGCTCTGAGGCTCGCTCTCAGTTTATGCGTACGCTCAAAATGTTAAGTTGAGTGGATTTTGAGATGTGTGTGTGTGTTTGTGTTTGTGTGTGTGTCTGTTGAGCATAAGATTCCAGTTTTCTATGCTATGCACTCGCTTTTTGAGTGCGGTTTGTTTTATTATTTTTATTTATTTGTTCTGCGAAATCACAAAACACATTTGAACAGCCGCTTATTGAGTTCATAACCCAAATAAATATAAATAAATAAATAAATGTGTATTTAAAATTCGAAACGCTCAATGCCATCCAGTGCCTTGTTCCTATCCCTTTCACGCAACTTGTGGCGAACCATGGAACAAGAATAATATACTCAAAATCACTCGCAAGCAACAGCTGCTGCATTCTCAATGCTCCCCTTCCGTCTCTCAACACTGTCTTATCGTCGTCTTTACTTTACAGCACTAACAACAACAGCCACGGCAACAGCAAAGGAAAAACAACTTAATTTTACATTGTGAATTTCATTTTGGCCCGTTTTGCGATTTTGTTCTCGTGTTTTCTTTCCAATCATTTTATGCGCGCGCTCGCAATAATAATAGAAGTAAAAAGTGAAATGTAATTCAAAAAGATCATAAATCATAGTATGCACATATAAAATTACCAGTGTTTACGTGACGTGCTATAAAATCACAAAAGGCATAAAATACGAAATATATATATATATATATATATATATATATGTATATGTATATGTATATAAAATTGTGGAAAAGAGTTAAAAAGATGTATTAATATGAAACTGAAAATCTTAAATGGAGATAAGTTTCAAGTGGAAATTAGTTACTGTTAGTTCGATAACACGCTTACTTCGTCAAGCTACTGCCAACAACATCGACAACAACAACGACAACAAATACAAAACTTGTGGATTTTAAGCTTTTCGATACGTTGGATCCCATTTGCATATAATGTCATCAACATGTGGATTAAATATGGTTTTCTTGTCGATCATTTTCATTATCATCGTAAATGGTAAGTACTCAAAAAATATGGGGGAAAAATCGATAACTAACTATTATATTGGTTTACCTATTGATATTATTATTATTTGTAGTTCATTGCGTAAAATAATAATTATATTAAATCAAATAAACTTATATATTTTTTTTATTTAACTGCTGAAAGGTGACGCTCAATAAAAACCATTCGAAGGAAAATCCTTTGTATATCATTAAATGATCAAAAATACTTGGTAGATCACAATATTATCAATTTATTCAATCGTAATATTATGGTGAAAGGTTTCGGTTCCGGCTTGATTCCCTGTTCAGGAATCAGGGAATGTGGAATTTCGTTAACGGTTCTGAAATTGTCTGGGTTAAAATGGGCTAACGATTTCGGTTTCGTATTGAAACTGAAATAAATTTTGAAACAGCAATAATAGAAGTTTAAAAAAATCGCATATCAAAGTTGAGTAACTTTTCAATTCAATTTTTCAATACTGAATACCGAAGTACTTTGTGTTTAGAAACATTCTAAAGCAAAATCTGCAACTAATTGGCATAACTTATTTTAAATTAAATTTTGTGTACGTAGAAAAATGTTTAAATATACATTTTACTGCCTAGCCGAGCTACTTTGTTCGAATGTAATTTTCTTATTTACTTTGTTTTTCGTTTCTTATTTATTTAAGACTTAAAGTTTGAGTCCACAAACAAAATCAACCTTATAGAGTTCCCACTTCACACAAGAGCTCGCTTTGTAAGTCATTTGGAATTTATTCATATATTTAACCATATATTAGCTATTTGTGCTACAAACTGCGGCAACTGGTTCTTGTTGTCAAAGCCTCATGCGGGCGGGCTAGCAAAAGGAATCCATTGTTTGTTTCACTTTCGAAACTTCCAAAGTATCTGTTGAACTTTGATTCTGAGCATGTTTTTACGTAAAGAAGTAGTTGTTTGTTAACTGGGCTCAGCCTTAAATAACTTTTTGTATGTCTTGAGAAGAAACCTGTCTAAAACCTTCAGTCGAGCACTAATATTAAAAAGAAGAATCATTAATTCCAAATTTGTTTAACCCAGTAAAAGTTGATGGTAATTGAAGTGTTCCAAAACTTAATTCAACTTAATCCCAAGAGACTTCGATCCACTTTTATTCCTTGTTTTGATTTTATGAATTGAATACTTTTTTCAAAAGTAAAATGTTTGTCAAAAACGTTGCTGAACATAAAATACATAGAGAGATTCGCTCATATAACTACCCGGAAACAACCCACATGAGTGGGTACACTTCTAGCCCCCTCACTCCTCTCTCACGTTCGCATAGCATATCCACCCAATAAATCGCTTAGAGTAGAAATTAGTATAGCGATTATTAAATGCAGTCGCCAACTGCGAAAGGGGCACAAGGAACAATGCCAAATAATTAGGAAAGTGGGTACTAAAATTAATACGTATCTACATCCAGCCATCCTGTAATCCTCTCTCCCACACTTGCATACAGATTAATTATTTTTGTGGTACTGGCGTTGCTTTTATGAAAATGTTAACTTAATTTCTGCATGATTGAGCATTTATTTCAATGTTATTGTCTATGGGTCTCGGGTCTCTATACTGGGGTAGCCACAATTCTGTGTGTGTGTTGTAATTGTGCCCTTGTATTGTTGTTGTTGCACAGTTGAGTGCTTGGGTTTTTTTTTTTTGGGTGTGGAGGAGTGTGTGGGGGAGTGTGGGACAGGGGTGTGATAATAGAAATACATGTACAAAAATATACAAAGGGTCATCTGTGTAATGTGCTTCATGCAATAAAGAGAGAGTTATAATGAGTAAGAGAGAAAATTTGGAAAAGTTAAGCAAATCTTTGAACGTGTGGAGTAAGATAAGTTCAGCCGAGTTAATACGATCAGAGAGATATAGTAGAATAATTTTTTTTGTAGAATTTTCAAAACATTTATATATAGAATGTGAAAGTCCACCTAAAAATAAATAAGCCAGCATTTTAGCAATATTTTAAGTTGGCGCTTGATGAATATTTGAAATAAAGCTATTTTCGTTTTAAATATTTTGTAAATATTTATAAAAGCTTAACAACACAACTATTTTCTTGCATATACAAATTTCTCAAATACATCCTACTCCGGCATTTCCCGCAAGGAAAATACACAATACATAAATGATGTAGTATGACAATTAAAAGCCACTTGCCTTAATTTGCTGGTCAAGCTTTACAAAATATGGACTGGCGGGGTTTGGGCTGTGGGGCGTTAGCGCCAAGCTAAATAACAAACAACAAAAACTACTCAGCTAATTAGCAGTGTGAAGCAACCAACAAAACAAACGCAATAAGCCAAATGGAAACCGGTTAATCCACTCCTCGTTGTTGTTGCCCCCTAATCTAAAAAAAAAAAAGGCGAAAGGAAATAAGACTAAAAGAAAACTTCGCATTCGTATCGTAATTCCGATCAAACGAACGAAGGGTCAACGTCTTGAATATCGACTAAAATATACAAATTCAACAACATATATGTGCAATAATCACAACACGCTGAGCAACAGCTACACCGAGAAAAATAATACAGTCCTACAACAGTCAAGTGTAAAATTCGACAATGAAGTAAATCATTTTGATTTTAATTGTTAAAAAACTAACGAATATTTCCAACAACATGAATACTTAGTATGAATTCTTTTTATTGAGAGCGAGGTCAAAAATATGAATTTTATTTTTGTTGAATAATATTTGTTTTTGTCCAAATTTTAACTTAAGGGGAATCAAGTTTCGAATCAATAGTTTCCAATAAGCACTTTTTAAGTTTTTCAATGTGTAAACAGCGTCTGTACAGCCATTTAAGCTTATCTGGCTGGCAACGGCGCTTGTCTGACTCAATCTTGACCAAGTGACCGGCCACAGAGACGGAAGCAACAGTTTCAGATACAGATTCAGAGACACATACAGATACATTTACTGAGACAGACACATTTGTTGATACAGATACAGAAACAGGCGACAACTCCTACAAACCACAAATACTCGTTTTAGTCATCATCATCGTCAATCCGCCTGGTTCCACGTCTTCATTGCTGGCACTTTTTGCTTTGTCTTTTTATTCTCGTTTTTTTTTTTTCCAGTTTTTGTTTTTGTCTGTCTTTTCCGAGTTCAACTCTTCATGAATCGTGAGTCACTCGAATGCAATAAGAGCGATTATGTATTTATTGATTGCTGATCATAAATAAATCAATTTCTTATAGAATTTCTTAGTTTATATGTTTTTGTCGTATTTGTAATTGATGTTGGCCACTCAGTCTAATAGCTACAGTTATCAAACTTGGACGGAAGATTACTAGAAACCTTCTCTAATAATCCAAAATCTCCAAATTCCCATATCTCCCAAGATTTAAGAGTTACAGTTACCAAGCTTTGAAGGAAGTTAACTAGCTTACATCTACCGCAATTTGATAGGCAAACTTGTGCAGTATTTCTTGGCTACACCCACCCAGTTCCTTGTTACCTGTTATTAGCTGGCATTAGGTATGGTATCAAAGTATTTCGCAGTCGACTACGCCCGACTGAAACGTTCCCTCTTGTTTTTTATGCCCTTTGTCTTTGCCATTTTAGACAACAATCACACATTTCACCAGATCTTGAAATAAAAGTAACAAAAACTAAAAAAAAAGCTCCTCGAGATTTTTGTATTAATTTATGTATTTAATTGAGTCAGTAAGCGTCTCCAAGACATAATGTGAAAACAAGAATAAATCAAGAATTATGAGAACTGACAAAGCTCTAACTTTTTGTCACACCATTAAAAGATGGGGAATAAGAAAGAATTTTGTAAACCTGATGTGATAACAATAAAATCGACCATAGAGGAGCACAACAAAAGATCATAGAGAATAGAAATTATGTTCTTTGTTTATTTAATTTATAATTTATGCACTTATGCATAGGGCTAATCAGAATAGCTGTGTATCACAAAGCAGGCCATACATAGAGGCTTAGTGGTAGTTGTTAGGTTTATTTGCACTCGTAACACAATTTATTAACAACTAACGAAAGTCACATTAAGAGGAATGCATTATTTTTAAAATATAGTGTATATTAGTGTATATTAAGTACACACACAAAAAAGTCACGTATGAATATGCATAAATTATGAAGAACAAAATCAAGTATTTCATATTGGATCATATTGATAATATACATTATTTTTTTACTTGAATAGTCGATGTTGATGAATCAAATGTAATTTTGTCTGAATTGTAGCGAATTAAGTAAACTTAGGCTTCTGAGGTTCCGAATTATAGCGAAATAAGTAACTTCCGTTTCTGACGTTTCGAATTATAGAGAATCAACAATTCGTAATGCATGGATGTCTAACTCTTGCATACTTCTCTATATATCCGGTTATAAACTTCCTTTATTTATAATCAGCTGACGATTGCCGTTCGAAAGCTTGTTCATACATATGTACATGTATTATGCATAACTTCCGGTTATGCAAATGTGGTGCTAATTTGTCAACAAAATAGCAAATAGCATTTAGACATTTTTATTTGTATTTTGGCATTAGTTCAAAAAATTGAGTTAGACAATTATTGTTTGGCACAAACGTACAATAATTAAACAAACTTTTAGACAAGTTCATTTGATTAAAATAATATTATAAAAATTTATCTTATTATTATGCTTTTGTTGATATGCATTTCTATTTATGCTTCAAATAATTTCTAATTGTGGCAAGGTATTTATTTTTTGACAAACCACAGTTGATTTGTCTTTTTCTGTTGTTTTATTTGGAGTGAGTGTCATACATAAGCACACCCACTGCCACACCCACTGCTAGCTTCTGTGCTGGCCCCCTTTTTGGTTTTGTTTCGATTTCAATGTATGATTGACTGCGACTGGCCAAATAGTATCTGCTACAGCTATTTGTTTTGCATCTGGCAGATACATGCGTCCGCTATGCTGCAAATGTGACAGCACTCGAATTGCAATGCCAGTTGACATCTAAATCTATATATATGTACATTTACATCTATATTTACCATCTATATACACTCAGAAAAAATTATATTTTAGAAATTCGACCTTAAATATAAAAAAAAAAAAATTTCTGAAATAACGAAACAATTTCTTCGTAAAATTAGTCATTTATTCTATTTGTTCTAAACGTTTTCAATTGTTAAGAACAAAATTTCTCAAAAGTAGAAATGAAAACCCCAATTTTCAGATCTATCTAGTTTGTATTATGTTATCTCTTTATATCTTAATGCTAATGTTTAATACTAAATTAAGTAACATCAAACACATGTATAAAACATATTGGAAATTGAATTTTTTTTCTTTAAAAATTAAGGACGACTATTTTTCTGAGTGTATATATATTTATGTATATGTATATGTATATCTTTCATTTATCTCATGAATACTTTGGTGATAAATCCTTTAATCTGGCTGCATTTGTCAAGCGCTCGGTTGCTGCTCCAAAATTGATGAGTGGCTTTAATAAAAGGGCGTGACTTGCTGTAAATAGCGACAAGCCGAAAACCGAAAAGCTCAAAGGGTAGCATCTGCAGTGGGGGTGTGGTGGCGTGTAGCGGCAACGTACATTTGTGTGTCGTTAACTGTGACAGGTAACAGCATGCGATGGAAACTGCGAATCTCTTCAAATGCGAAATGTGATATTTATTTCTGCTCTTTTATATTATTATTATTATTATTATTTTGAGTGCGCTGAGTAGAGGAAACAGCGCAAATAAAAAATGGCAACTGCGTTGCTTTGGTTATCCTGGCAATTGGATTTGAATTAAGTGTCAGCCAGAGCGTAAATGCGGTATATATACGATTTCATTCGAAATCAAATCTAGAAGATTGCCAAAATGTATAACAGTAGTGTGTTTTTTATTTTATTTAATCAGCATCATTCGTGCTGGCGACACAACACAAAAAAGCTGGCTTCTCTGCTGCTGCTGGCGCTGGCAAAGATGTGGCACAAAAGTATAGTCGAAAAATGTTATTAATATAGAAAATGGTGCATTTGACGAATATATAATTATAGTTGAGTCAGATGTATTATTAAATATCGAGACGGCGCGAACGCCATTCTTCGTATCTTATATTTCAATAAGATAAGATTTCCAGATCCTTTTGGTATCATTACACAAAAAAAGATTTAATTTCTTATAATCGACCATCGTAGATCCAAAGTTTGAATTATGATCGGCTTTCTTCCATGCAGATTTTTATGGACTGGATTTTAGTTCACGATATTTATCCTTCACAGCCTAAGCACATTATCAGATCGAAACATATCAATCGGTAATCGATTTAACCCGATTTTCATTTTCCATTGTGAGGTTGGCATTCCGTAAGCCGAAGCCGCAAAATGAATTATTTTCTCAGTACACCGATGACTCGTGCATGGGACGCCAGGTGGCGCTGCTCTATTGCCGTTGGCGCATATTATTTGTGAACCGATTTCTTGCCAGTGGCTGTGTTTGCCATTATGTCATGGGTAAAGAATGTGGCAAAGGTTTACGCTTCGATCACATAACAAACACACACTCACGCACAGAATCTGATGTATGTTTTTACGAGTGTGTGTGCTTGCGGGTGTGTGCATGTGTGTCAACGCTATGTAATTCAATAAGGAAGCTGCCAACTAAAAATGCGCCTAAATTAGGTTTTATGTGCAAATTATGCCGCCTCATTATGCCAAATGGCCATAATAACAATCAAAGTGCCAAAAGAAAAAAATTTAATTAAAATATTAAAGCAACTCGGTAAGCCACAGACAGGCAGATAAACATATAAACAGACCAAGCAAAGTCGGGCAGATAATGGCATAAAACCCTCCCAGCACATTGAGAAAGCGGGAGAGGGCCTAAGGGAGTAAATAATGAAAGTCAAGCCAAGTTACGAGCGAAAAGCACAATGGACATAGCGCAGCTATAGATAGAAATACATTATGCACAGACTCCCGGCAAAAGATACAATTGCGAAATGAATGAATGAAAAACCCTCTCCCAAAAAAAAGCAAATGTTCATTTGTTAAGTGTGTGCGACTAGAAGATACGCTGTGCTACATTTATTAAAAAAAAAAATTGTATTTAAAATTAAAGCGAAATAACAAAAATGGAAATAATAATAACATTAACAAAGGATATTCAAAATAATAAAATGTGTAATGGTTCAACATTAATTGCAAGGATGGGTGAAACCCACAAGAACCATATCAGATATATATATATATAAAATAAAAAATCATAATCCAAAATAATTATATTTGAAGGGGGAATAAAATACAATAAATTAATGATTCCATTCACATAGATTACAGAGTACTAAAATAAACCGGGCACAGTCAAGTATAGACAGCTGTGCAAACATTTTTATTTAACATACGGTATTGCCGCACGCAGATACATTTCGCTGCCCCAAAGAAACGACAAGGTGCGCTCTCAAGTTTTTCTTCTAAGTCTGTCTGTTTGTTTCCTGGTTGTTTTGGCTGGAATGGCAGCACATTAATAAAAGTATTTCATTTTCATTTTAAGTAAACTGGCGCCAAATAGTTTCACGTGCAGTCAGCAAAACTTTAGCTTCATCAACAAAAACAAACAAAAAAGTTGCTTTTCAATGTAGCTTCTTGGCTTATTCCGTGAATCTTTAACTTTGCGCCAAGGCTTTTAGCTGTATATACTCTCTGAAAAATATGCCATTATTGGATTGCTGATTAATAATGCTGAGAAAGCCACAAAGTAGTTTTACAATGTTTTTTTTCTTCTTTTTTTGAAATATAAATAATATTTTTATGCGCAGAACTCGTATTAAATTTACAGCTGCTCTGTAAGGGCATTAACATGGCATCTATGTGTTTAGATTTATTTGCTATTACTGTGCTCTTTGCACGCAATATTCTGTTCCATTCATTGTTCTGCCTGATGGCTCCGCCCTTATGCGCTTTTCCACTTTTGTGTCTGTCTCGCAAATTTCTTATTCTTTCTGCCAAGTTTTTTAGGCTATAATTTTTACTTGTCTTCCAACCCAAAATCACGTTTGCAACTTTAAAAGTACGATTGATTTAGGGACAAAACTATGATCAAAAAGCCCTCGCTTTTTAATCTAAGTTGATTTTTGACGAAGTTATGGCATTTTGAAGTTTCGACCTATGTCCAAATGCCTATTTTTAGGCCAGTATTTTTACTTGCCTTCCGACCCAAAATCACGTTTTCAACTTGAAATGTACGATTGATTTAGGGACAAAACTATGATCAAAAAGCCCTCGCTTTTTAATCTAAGTTGATTTTTGACGAAGTTATGGCATTTTGAAGTTTCGACCTATGCCCACATATCCATTTTCAGTCTATAAAAGCACTACTGTTATTATATATAAGTTTAGATCTTAATCTTGGTTTTTTTTCGCTGTAGGGTGCGGGAAAGTGAATAAGTTTCAGATTTTCGCATTTTTCCCTTTTTTAAATTTCGATTTCTTTTGCAGATAAAAAAAAAAAACAAATTTTACAAAATTGCTTTGTTTGAATTTGCGTAACACGCTCATAAATTATGTATAAAATATGTTCTGTACCAGTATCAACTGCTGAGTCGACGTCGTAATGTCTGTCCGTCTATCTGTATGAACACATCTCACAGACTATGAAGCTAGAGACTTCAAATTTAGAATATTGATTTTCGTATACCAAATGCAGATGAAGTTTATTTAATTTTGAAATGTCAATAAAACTGGAATATATTTATCAGCTGTGTTCAGGGTATATCATAGTGAAGCTGACTCGACTGAGAAAGGAGCGGGAGGATAGCTTTTATTTGTGTGTGTGTACGTTTTAATGAATGTATGTATGTTTTTATGAATGTATGCATGTGTGTTTCCATATGTATTTATGTAGTATGTATGTATTTATGGATGTTTCAATATATGTGTTTATGTAGTATGTATGTATGTTTGTATGTATGTTTGTATGTATGTTTGAATGTGTGTTTGTATGTATGTTTGTATGTATGTTTGAATGTGTGTTTGTATGTATGTTTGTATGTATGTTTGTATGTATGTATGTGTGTATGTATGTATGTATGTATGCATGTATGTATGCATGTATGTATGTATGTATGTATGTATGTTTGTATGTATGTTTGTATGTATGTTTGTATGTATGTTTGTATGTATGTTTGTATGTATGTTTGTATGTATGTTTGTATGTATGTTTGTATGTATGTTTGTATGTAGGTATGTATGTATGTAGGTATGTGTGTATGTATGTAGGTATGTTTGTATGTATGTATGTATGTATGTAGGTATGTGTGTATGTATGTATGTAGGTATGTGTGTATGTATGTATGTATGTATGTATGTATGTGTGTATGTATGTATGTATGTATGTAGGTATGTGTGTATGTATGTATGTAGGTATGTGTGTATGTGTGTATGTAGGTATGTGTGTATGTATGTATGTAGGTATGTGTGCATGTATGTAGGTATGTATATATGTATGTATGTATGTATATATGTATGTACGTACGTATGTTCGTCAATAATTAGTCATTTTGGATCGAGTTTGTTAATAAAAATTTGTTGTGTAATATTGTTTTGTAGTATAATTGATAGAAAACATATTATAATCGTCCTCACCATTGCAATGTATTTTTTCTATTTGTTTTTCGCTTATTTTATTGGCCGACTGATTAAATCAGCTCTTCCAGCAAATTGAACACGTAAGCCACAGCGACTGAAATTTCATTCTTATGAAATTGTGCTTGGCTAGCACATTTGACCAAGTTATAAAATTGTTGGGCTCGAGTGTCGAGTGTTGATAATCGAAATGCGGGCGAGCGAGACAGCTAGATTGCGAGCCAGCGGGTCGCATGTGTCGTGAAGCATTCGTGTTTGGCTTTTATGCTTGCCACATTGAGAACAACGCACATGTTCACCTCACCATGGTGGTGGCAAGGCCAACGCGGTTCTTGGCAATTTACTACCCTTCTCGGCAAGGCATTTACGCTTTGCTGCTTCGGTTTCCGAATTTCCGGTTTTTGTGGAAAATCCACGTCAATGACAGCAGCAGAAGCAAAAGCCATAGTGGATGCAACTTATTAGCAGTGCCATCGCTCAGTTGCTGGGATATATGTATATACACACAGTTTTGAGCACATTGGTTTTTATTGAAATGTGCATATATGTATGTATGCAACTATGCATGTACGTATATTTTTCTGTGTATGTATGCAAGTATCTATGTTTATTTATATGTATATTGTCATTTAGATTTGCATATGTAAAATATTCCAATGTATTTGATATTTGTATTCAATTACCGAGAAAGGTTCAGTCAGTTATTTGCCGATATATTTTCAGTACTTTTAGTAGTCTTTTTTTGTTGAGGCATTTGCATGCGGACTAAAATAAAATACATCAACCATGTTTAAACTATTTCATAATATATTTTTTTTTTGTATGCATTGCTAAAATGAAAACCGCACTGAAACCAAGGGATTTTCTGAAACGCATCACGTTTTTATCGGCGTGCAACTCCTGGCAGGATTACTTAAAGTTAATAGAGTTGTAACAGTTTGTATTTAATAAAGTCAACTCCGTAATGCTCACTTTCTAAACTTTATTTCGATTTTTAGCTGTGGCGACTTTTAAATGTATATCCGGTTAAATCGGACTTTAGATATTTGTATACAATCTCAAATCCCATATCTCTATCTCTCTCTCTCTGACTCTCACTCTCACTCTCCCTCTCCCTCTCGTTGTCATTTTCTCTCAATAGGTCTTTTCGATGTGAACTTTGCAGACTGCGTCGAATCAGTCGTTTGAAAAAAATAAATAAATTGAATTAAATAGGCACAGGAAAAAGCAACCCATGCAAACAATACCATAAAAAGCCGGCACTCGCTCAATTGCAGCATTTTACTTTTTATTTCATGCCCTTTTTATACCCTAAGTCCATTGAAAATGGTTTAAACGAGTATAGTGATTTTGTGCAAATGTATGTAACAGACAGAAAGAGGCATCTCCGTCCCCATAAAGTATGTACACAGAATCAAGAGCCAAGTATATACAGCCATGTTTATCTGTCCGTCCGCCTGTCGGTCTGTCAATTTGGATGATCACGCGGATCAGAGACTATTAGAGCTAGAGACTTCAAATTTGGAATATTGGTTGGGTTGGGAAATTTGGCTGGGTTCAGGGTATATCGTAGTCAAGCTCACTAGGCTACAGCATTCTTACTGTTTTTTCTCTTGTTTTTGGTACCATACGATTCTATGTGAGAGATTTAGTACGTAAAACATTTGGTCAAAGCGATTACCAAACAATTGTGGGGGCAGTGCCATAAAGTCACAAAAACCACAGCAAAAAAACACAACAAACGAACCGAATCTGAAGCCATCTCTGACTCACTGACTGACATATTCTTTACTTCCATAATCATCAACATATCTGTTCCTGTCTGTATTTCTGTAAATCTGTATTCTGAAAATCCTATAGTCAACTAAATTACACAACAATCAGACTGGAGAAAGCTCAAATTTGGATTTGAATGAGCCCTATATAGAATTGAAATTGATATGTGTCATATCTTAGGAAACATTTGGATCAAGACCTCAAATTTGGCATTAACTTTGCATATTTCGAATAAGGTACTTTATAGTGAATATAGTAAATTTCAGTTATCTGTCGGTTTCAAATGGTTAAGCACGAAACATTGAGCTGTCTGAAACTTATGATTAATCGTCGTGGTTATGCTTGACAAATTTAGAAAGTTTTATTTTATATCTTTGAATAAAAAATGAAAGTAAGTTCTTGTTATTTGAAACACATCAAATGTTGAAAACTGTACTTAACATTTTTAACAGTGGATGCCTTCCAATGAGTCTAAATTTTGATCTGTTTTGTGTCTGTCGACTATTTACCTTATTAAAAATACATATTTAAAGAATTCATTCCTTTAAACGAATTTCGCAGAGTGTATGTATATATATATTTATAGTCCGTTGATTTCAGTTCATATTGCAGTTTTTTTTCGGTCTCATTTGACCAGGATTCGATCAATTCTTTTTCTTGTTTAATTTTAAATTCGGTTTTGGTAATGGTTTTTTTTTTCTTTCTGTCTCTACGTCTGTCCGTGTGTATAAGCGCAACTTTTTTCCACACCCTTAGAGTGGCAACTTTAGCTCTAACATTTCGGGAGAAAAGTAAAATAAAATAAGTTGAAGTTTTTAATTTGTATTTTAGATTACATATCATTTACAAATTTTAAAATAGTTTTGTTTTGACATTTTTCGTTGTAGTTTTCTGTTTACTAACTTTTTCTGGTTCCGGTCAACACATTTCAAAATTTTTTGTTATTTAGTTTATGATCTAAAATGTTGGACAAATCCCATATTAATTATGAATCTTATTGTTTTTTAACTATGATTTATAAAAAAAAAATGTCTGCTAGAGACGTCGACTACTGTGTGACTAGCTTGTCCAGTCCGTCCGTCAGTCTGTTTCTATGCAACCTTGTCCCGTCGTTAACGTCGGAAATACATTCGCATTGTTTTGTAATTTATAATGAACTTTTGAAATGAGCAGGTGACTTCAGTCTGCAAGGGCATGTGACCTTCAGCGTGCCTAAGATAGTCATTCTTTTTTTTATGTTCTCCTGCATTATAAAGCAATTATTTGTCTGTGTATCCAGTTGGATTGCTGCGGCTTTGCCGTGGTTGTGAACACATCATGGAAATACTTAATTCAATTATGTTCCTGTTGTCTGCAGGAAGAAGAGGAGCTCTCTTAGTCGCTAGCCAGTCATGCTTAGATTGCTGCTTTTTGCTTTTTTTCGTTGGCTCAACCATTTCAAGTAGCTGATATTAATTTACATTTATGTGAGCGATTTAGGGGTTATATTGTAGGGTAGGTTACCCTCTTGCTAACGTCGGACGTACTGGCAAAGGGTTTGCAATTGATTTATTATACATTTTTGTGTGGTTTCAGATTACCACCAATGCAACAGATATATATATATATATAAATATATATACATATAAATATTTGGGCTTAGTCAGTTAACGGATTTGTGGCAACTTTAATTATTTCGATTGTATGAATATAGTTTTATGCATTAGGTTTATTGTGACACCGCATATGTGCTTAGCACACTGTGTGGTATAGAATCAACAAAGGCCGACATAGGCAACTTCCCTACCCTACCCTGCCTTTGCAATACTCAATAAATATTAACATTGCATAATGCACAAGCTTTACACATTTATTACTAAATACAATTTAATTTCCGCGCCATTTGTACAATGTGCAGTCGGTAGCCACTGTGGCAACGGTGACAACAACAAGCAAAAAACAACAACATGACATGCAACAACAGCTATTGTAGGTACAACAGACACAGAAGATCAGAGGCAATACGCACAAGCCGCCACACAGCGACAGAGCCGAGGGCACTTTTATTTCTACCCCTGCAAATGGTCACTCAATTCAATGTAACCGAGAGTGTAGTTTATCTTATTAAAGCTTTCACAAGCAGTGTCTAAATATACCCTACATTTAGATTGACAACAAAAAACATCGGACTACTAAATCATAGAGATTCCATAAAAACAATAAGTTTGTTTTTAAAATCAATATTAAGGTGCCCCGTAAAAAAGTTTTTTTTTTCTATACCAATGTTGTTTGCACAACATTTTCGGCTATTATTAAAAGCGTAACAAACTCATTAGATACGCGTTTTATCATTCTCCTAAAATTTAGGCAAGAAATCAGAAACATTGGAGAAGCTATATATTGTAACTTTTTATGTTTAAATAAATGTACCCAATAAAAATGGGTAAAATTGTATAATACTTTTATGCAAAAGTATGTAATAGGCAGAAGGAAGCATTACCGAACCCCGATCCACAGGAGCTTAGTCCGATATAGCCATGTCGGTCTGTTCGAACGACTCTCAGGTATTATAAAAACAAGAAAGCAAATTTGACTATAAGTTCTTGTATGCCCAGATCAAGTCTATGTCGCGATGATAGATATATATAGATTTTTGATAACAATTATAGTCAAAATTTGAAAGGCAATGGCTTCCAACGAACATGTCACAAACGAAACTTAACAAATTATTGATAAACTGCATTAATTTTATCATTATCGGATAAGACACACCTAAGATATAGCCGAAAACTTATTCTCATATTGATCTGATCAGTTTGATCCGCTTTGTTCATGCACTTACAGTGAGTCACACCGAAATTTGCACAGCGTCAAGTAAATAATGTAATTGCCTGCCATAAGTTAATTATTCATTATTTTTCAAAAATTCCAAAGACCTTTGGTAGGTACATGTATTAACCACCTAAATTAATATATGACCCCAATACACTGGGGTTTCCCCACCTGCTAGGTAGAATTATGGAAGGCAATTACATTATTTACTTGAAGCTGTGCAAATTTCGGTGTGAGTCACTGTATGTATATAAGTACAAATATATTTGCACTAACTGTTCGTTCGCCATGCACGATTAGTCGATTGCATTGGAAATTAAGTTGGCAGCTGCTCAACTTATTGAGGGGGCAAATTGCGTCGTGTCCTCTTCTAATTTAAATGTGCGTATTCAAGTCTGAATCCGCGGAGTAAAGAAGTGAAATGATGTACGAAATTGTTTGCCTGCTGACAAGCGTCAAGTCGAATCATTCAATGCCCTGTAAATGCAAGTTTCACATTGTGTTGTTCAACTTTGTGCACACAAAGTAAATTGGTTTTTGCCAAATCGTTTATTGAATTGAATACTGAATCCAAAATGCAAATATATTTTTAAAATTTTCAAATTGAAGATCTGCATAAAAAAAATGCAATCGATTCAGGTTTTGTGTCATCTAGCCGAAGCAAAAAGGGCATTAGCAAGTTGTGCAAAGTTATTTAAAGTTGTAATTTCATACTTGCATACTTTCTGAAAGAGAACTAGAGAAGCTTGATTCAATTACTTAGCGACCGCCAGAAGCGTCAGTTGAAATAAATTGTGGCTTGAGTGCACACACTGGATTTACTTGTAATTTACCGTTCGCACAAGCACACACACACACACTCGCACACCATAGTGTTTTTGGTTTTATTTTCTCAGCATTTTTATGCAGCTCTTGTTTGCAGTAGGAGGGGTTGAGCGCTGTTGGGTCTGATGAGTGCGGTTTGGGACTTAATGCAAGTAAAAAAACTAACAAAAGAATTTACCAAAAATCAAATGAATTAAAATTTGATGTGAATTAGTTTTTCACTGACAATATCATTTTGTGCTGTGGTTGTTGAAAGGAGCAAAAGAAATCACGTTTGTGAATGGCAATGCTGAAGATCGCAGAATATTTCAATTGATATTTATACATATGATTGTCTAAGAATACGAATTGTATAGTGTGTAATATGTATTTTGTTTATGATTCTGAAAGTGATATATCGCAAAATATTTTACTTGCGATATGTACAGACATATTTCCCTTCTTTTTTTTTTACAAAAAAAGAAAAAGTTAACACATACAGCTTACAATCGATATATCCCATCTTGTGAAACTGTTTAAAAGTGTTAACACAACCCAAATCTACAGTAATTAGCAATAATAATATATATAATTGGAGCAACGTCGGTTTGCCGATTTTCACACTAGTAAATTGGACAATGCATATATATGTATAAATAACTTATAATTGCAAAAATTATTTAGTGCTAATTTTGCCAATGTTGCAATCAACAGACACAACCTAAGAGAAACAACAAAACGCGCAGCTAACAGCAATTTAGTTCGCTGCGATTTGAAAAACACATCGCGCCTTTTCCTTACCCGCTCCCCATTTGCGAATTAGTGTTCACAATTTGGCTTTATGCAATTTAAGCGAAATTTTGTAATGATTTTCTCTATTTTGTTATATGCAAATGCGAAATTAGCGTTAATTAGATGTGCAAAAAACACAAAACACAAAACCTAAACAGAAGCAAATAAAAGCAAGTAAGAATGCTGTAGTCGAGTGAGATCGACTATGAAATACCCTGAATCCATTTGATATCAATACATTTCGATGTCTGATAGCGATTAATGCCATTAATATGCATAATCTGCATATTATTATTAGACAACTGCAAATCATCAATATCGGATAAGAAACACCGAAGTTAAAGTCAAAAGTAGATTCTCATATTGCACTCCTTTCTATCAGCAGCCGCAAGCATTTTCTGTATGCATAAATATGCGAGTGCATGTTTGAGAAAGAGATGGCATGATAGTCGCCGCGAGCGTCAATATGTTTTTGTGTGTATTCTGAAGAGCACCGTTACCTACGATTGTGTGTATATATATGTATATGTATGCACTTATTTGTGACCAGTCAGTTCGGGTCAGTTCTTGCTTGTTTTATTTAGACTCATCACTAAATATAAAGTTGTCCCAAAAGTAATCAGGATGACTCTCTCAATGTAAGACGAATGCATGACTAAGAAAATTGTAAATATCAATGTGCAGAAAAAACTTATGGCAAGAATGTACGAGTAAATATTGGTCTGCCTGCGATATATCTGAAAGATCCAGAAATGATAGTAAATTAAAAAATTTAAAATTGATTAAATTGTTGCCATAATAAAATATGAAATTATATCGATAAATATGGACAAATTCTAAAGTAATAATACATTGAATTCTTCGGTGTCAAATTTTGCGCATGTTATTTTGTAAATATCGTTTACTTTCATGGCTACCCATGAAAGGGACTAGAATTTCTTGACAGTCGACTGTGCATTTCACATTTGAGAGCTGGCATTGAGTTCTCTGAATTCTTAACTTTGTGGCGCACACAAATTTGTTTCTTCTGGCAGGAAGCAAACATTTTTCCGGGCTGTACTTTACTCAAGTAGTTTTTAATTTGAATACTTTGCGTTTTGTGCGCCCAAAACTCTTGAACCCTTTGGGGTGCACAAGGTAAGGTCGTGCAACCTTTTATTTTTCATGAGCCTGCGTCACGTTTCGAAATTTTTTCATTTTTTTTTATATACATATTTATATATTTATTTTTTTTTCTTTCATTCTTGAAAGAAATATTTAAAATACCATAAATATTGTTTATAAATAGAAGTACTTGTGAAATTAACAGAATGTTTTATTATTTCTTCTATTTGCAGGCTACGCAAAAGATATTTCTGGAGTTGAAAGAGGTAAGCTTCACCCTTGAGCAACCACTACGACAATGAATTCAATTTAATGGCACTTGTGTGGCAATTTCACATGCCCCATTCATCCTGCTTAGTCATAAAATTCCCAAGCAAACATATTCAAGACTCAAAATGGGTATTTAAGCGTTTACTGTATTTTATAATTGAAACCGAATTTCGTAACTTGGAGACTAAGTACGCTCAGGAGAAGATGGAGATAATTACACTTATGTGCACATAAGAATAAAGAATGGACTCTGTATCTCTTTAAATTTGTATAAATTCCAACAAATCAAAATATTGAAATCATTTTTAAAATATTGGAAATTAGAACAAGTGAAAAGTTGTGTCACAGCAACAACAATCAGCCATTTGGTTTCGGTCTGAAGCCCCATAAAACGGCCAATAAGCCCAAAGACCGTTAAATGTGGTCCCGGGAAATTTGCGTGTCCAGTTTTTGCGGCGCTCTTCGACCATTTACACGCCGTCACTTCGCCAACCATACAGCGAATGTTCCCCATAGTGCAATTTATTGGGCTTTTGTGCCGATTAAAATTCGAAAAAAGATACACTGTGGAAAGTCAATATTACAAAAAAACTGTGCATATTTATGTGAGATATGTACATTTTGTCAAGTTAAAATAAATATATAAATTTATTTTGTTAATTTGTTGAACTTTATGTCTGATTATTAAAAAAAAGTGTATATAAATACTCTTTCATATAAAATAATTAAATATAATATTTATTAATAATTTATTTAATAATTATTAATAATTGTAAGGACAAATACAATATTTTTTAATTCACTTCGGTACATTAATATGCAAACATACATATTTTGATAATAACACAATTTGTTCCACTGTGCTCTTCGGACTATCGAGTAGCCGTGTGCAGTTTGCGTTGTTGACTTGTCCGTCTGTTGTCCGATTTGGCTTAAATATATGGAGTAAAGGAGGTGGACATCGCTGCTGGAGGAGGCTGAAGGTATATATAAATCTATATATATAGGCAAAGCAGGCATTGCCAACGTTGCTGCCACAAATGCAAATGCTTGCTGCATACGGCTAGGCGCGCTAACTGGGCGTGACAATACACACACACGCACACACACACACTGGAGACAACTAAGTATTTGTTTTGGCTTGTGTTTGTGCTCCTAGTCTTTTTTTTTATATTTCGCTGTCGCGCCTGTTCGTCGCAGGTAGTGGCTGGCTGCCTAGCATGGCACAAAATCAATGAAGTTGTTTGCAGCAGCAGAAAGACAAGCAAAATGGGCGGCAATCAGGCACACTCTTGCAAAATAGCCTTCCCTCAGCCGCTCATCCAACTTGGCCATCAGTTCATTGTCATTATTTATCGAAAATATAGTTTGATGAGTTTTTACTTGGCCAGCGAGGTGTGCGGGCGGCTCTGTACATTGAACCGGCTTAACAATGGGCCACGCCTCCAGACACAATCCACAGTCAGCAGCTGTGCTTGCCGCTTGTTCTTGCCCCGTTGCGGTTTTTGTGGGCTGCTCAAATTTGGTTAAATGGGTAAACTTTTTGCCGCCCACTTGTTTTCCGACGCATCAACTTTAAAGCTATGTGAGTATTGGCCCCAAATTGCCTTCATTTGCTCACGTTAGCTTAATATGAACATTTAAATATGATAAACGTAAAGTTTTTAATATTTTTGTAATTTGTTTTCATTTAAAATTCTTTTTTTTTTTTTTTTTTTGTCTTAAATCCAAACTTTTCTTATTCAAATTATCTGGTATAGACCATATTTATTTATACTTCTAATAAGGCATAATAAACAATTTGTTAAGTAAGGCCTTACATAAGCACTTTCGCCTATTCACTTGCGTAATTTTGGCACATAATAGTAAGCGAGCAGCGAACCACAAAACCATCTGAACCATTTCAATTGCTCTATTCAAAACTCAGAGTTTGGTACTATGTGGAAATTTGTTTTTGCACTTTGGCAACATCACAACAACAACAAGTTGGCCAACTTTATGGGCTTGATGTTTGTTTGTTTGTTTTTTTCCTTGCGCATGGGTTGAAAGTATATCGGCAAACGTAAAAAATGCTTCCACTGATTGCGTGGGCGTAAGTGGGCATTGCCATTAACTGGGCATACCCGTCCAAGTGCCAATCGTCTGCACTATTTTTTTTTTTTTTTTTTTTTACATATTCTGCTTTATATTGCTTTATCAGTGCTAGTACGCTTGAGGGCACACGGTTTCACTTCAGTTCTTCATTTTTGCTGGCTATAATCGCGTCAACTGTAGAAGAAGTGGATATAACCGTTTCCCATCCTTTCTGACTACCCCTAAATAAATGAAAGTCATTGGGACTTGATTGCCAAAGCGATTGATTTGTAAGGTCTTTTAGCCAACATTTAGAGGCGTATTAATTACGAGCTCCATGTCGGTGAGCATCTTTTGTACTTCAGTTCGTATTTATACGTATTTAATACTTAACTCGAACTTTGGCCTAATCATCATTTATTTTCCATTTACAGCAACTTAATTCATTATTTAAATTACAATAAATGAAACAAGAAAAAAGCATTGATCAAACATATGGAGAAACATACGGAGATGTTTTCTTCTGCCTTTCGCATACATTTGCACAAGTCCATAATAAACAAATAACATATAACATAAAACATATTTACATTTGAAGTCATTAAATACCTTAAATTCTTGAAGACCATCTGCTCATTTAGCAAATCTGCAACGGAACGTGCTTAAAATGTTTCGCTTGGTGTTGCACTTTTAATTGGTTGCATACCTTTGTAACCTATTCAATAACTGATTTTGTTCAAATATTTTTGTTTTTAGGGGGGGGGGGAATTGATTCATTCATTCCATTTATTAACTTCTATTTAGATGTACATTGTTAAAATCGATCTATAATCACATTGAGGTTTTAGACTGTGCAAAGTAGGAACATCATCATTGCATCCCCATACTTCTCAACATGATGCAGCACAAATGCCAAGTAACAGTTATCTGGCAAACTTTCCCCAGGTGTGTGGCACACGTGCGGGGGTCGGGGGTCTGCACTTCGTACGCCCTAAACAGATTTGCACCTATCAACGGCAAAGCAGCCTCTGTGGCTGTCACTGCCATTTAGTTTGTTTTGTGCGCTTCTTTCTGATACTTTGTTTATATTTGTGTATGCATATATGTGTATGTGTGTTTGTTGCATACGCACATATTTGAATAAATTTCTTATTAGAATAGACGCTCACTTAAACTGTCTGATACCCTCAGGGTTATTCTTATCTGTTGTCTTTTAGCTGAGTACACTACTGTGACTGCGAATAGAGCTGACAACTTAAACCATTTTGTTTGCACAGCGACTTGCTTTTTATATCCCTGAAGATATACTAGTCATCCTACTGCTTCAGTCTTTGCGATAATGTAGGCTCCAGATTCTTGAGCACGTAGCCATTGGTTGCCAAAAATAATTACATTTAATACTATTTTGTATTGCTAGAAATTCAAATGAAAATTTCTTTTCAAGCGGACTTTAATCATCCTCTAGTACATCTTGGCTAAAAACTTAGCTTTTTCCCAATATTTCCCAGGTTTTCCCTATTACTTTCTTCAATCTCTGTCTCTTTTATTGTCTAGGCTTGCTTGATTTCCATTGAGTGCTTGGTTTTTTATTGCAACTTATTGTTGGCAGCAACCATTCTTATGTTTTATATTATATTATTTTTAAAATAATATAAATTAAAGTAAAGCCTTGGGCAATGAAAAATGCGCATTGAAACCAAATAAATCTCAAATAAATTAAATTAATTAAAATTAAATAAATATCAAATAAATTTATAATTAATTTTCAAAGTATTTGATGAAGAATATTCAATGAATTTAAAAATGCCGTGAAAAATATTACAAATGAAATGCAATTACAAAATATAAACTCATTATTTATTAGTACACAATGTAATTTAACTGTAGACTTATTTGTTGTTAGTATACTTTGTATATTGGTTTTCTGCAATGTCCGTCTTGTTAACTGTTCGTTTGACTGTCTGCCTGTCTGCCTGTCTGTCTACACGCATCTTTTTTCGACACCCTTAGATATAGAGACTTGAAGCTTGGAACAGACTTCATGTTCAATTTTATGTCTTTGCCGTTTTTTGACGAGGTACAAATCGCCTGCCAATTGTGACAAGAACTGAACATGATTAGAAAAAAAAAATGGATAAAATAGAAAACATGAAATAAACACGAAGCGAGTGTCGTCGGACAGTTGAGTTAGTCACCACGAGAATTGAGACGTGGGCGTTGGGTGGATTTTGGCTGAGAGTGTTGAAGAAATTAAAATTTGAGGTTGTTTTATTTTCTTCATCAACATGAATGGGGGACTTTATATGCCGATTTTTTTTTTTTGGATTTACTGAGCGCTACAGAAAGCAATTACACAGTAAAAAATGTAATTTGTTGCTGCGTATATAAATTGATAGATAGATTTTTGAAATGGAAAATTCTTATCACGAACTAGTAAGCATCAGTAAAATATATAATATATATAAATATATGCATCTATAGGTAGGTATTTTCATAGAAATAAATAGTGTATACAATATATAATAAAATAGTGAATGTTTATAACACAATAATATAAAGAAATATCAATAACTAGTTGACCTAAAAACCTCAACATTTTTGTTATTTAAATTTTTGTTTGATATATTTTTATCGTATATTCGGTATAATCTTATAAACAATTCAAATCGAAATGGCTTGAGCATCATCAACTTCTTTCACTGCAAGTCATTTTTATGACTTTCTCCTGCCGAGTCATTGTCTTTAGTCTGCCTACTGCTGCTGCTGCTGCTGCTGCTGCTGACTATTTGTCTCTTTCAATACGTTGTCAGTTAAATTGATTTTTCTTGTCACTGACATTGCTCAACCTTCCAATCAACTGAGAGCCATTGTGCCTGGCTGGCAATCTGTGCATCTTCAGCGTTCTTTTAATTGATGAATTTCAGACTACCCACTGCTGCAGCTGGCCAATTTTTGCTTGCCCACACAGCAGCAGCTATATGAAGCGTATCTGCTGGCAATTTTCCTAAAATATCTTATCTCTATTTTCGTTCTTTGTTTCCTAACCTTTTTTTCTTTTTTTTTTTTTTTTGTACATATTGACCCAATCTTGCCTTCAGCTTGACTGACAGATAGTGGCCATTGAACTTTGACTTTAAGTGTTTGACAATCTGTGTGTTCAAGTCAAGGATGCCAATGACAAACAACTATATGTAAATATGTATAGAGACAAGTTCACTTAAATAGAGACGATTATTAATAATATAGGCCCGCCCTCGATCTCTCTGTAATTGAGATGGATAGTAATAGCAATAGCAAATAAAATTCGAATAAATTATTTGAGACTCAGACACCTGCGCTATTTGCATTTTCATGAACTATCCAGTTTTGTGTCGTTCCGTTGCAACTTTACCTAAATGACTCATAAGCACGGTGCAGGTCCAGCCACCGAGTCTAAAATAATGACAACTTGGAAACTAGTTTCTCATACATGATTTTTTCTATCGAACAAAATAATATATGTAGCACTGAGTTAAATCATTTTTTCTGGTAAATACAGTTCTAAGTTTCAGTGATGGTAAACGTTTGAAAGTAGTTTTTTTCTGTTGTAATAGCACAACAAAATTAATTTTATTATTATTATTTTTATTAATAAAAATTTGTTCTTGAGAATAGTTGAATATGAGAAATATACACCAGTTTCTTGGTGTTGAATGGTTAAGGTCCACTCTAAAAACCAAGCCCAATAAATGATGACAACGAACAAGCTGAAAATGCAATGGGCTCCAACAACGTCAGCTGCATTTGATTAGCGACTGTTATATATGTACATACACTTGGATGTATTTCTAGAAATGCACTCATGTATATAGGAGAATGTGTCATATATATGTATGGCAAAACGAAATGACATTTGAAACATGTGTCAAGTTCCATTGCACTTGCCTGCTGCCTTGTCCGAGCTGCTTCACTCGAGGCCTACATGCATGTGTATGTATATTGTGTGTGTATGTATACCATATGCGTATGTATGCCCGTGTATTTGTAGTGAAATTGCTAACATGGATTTGGCTTCTGTGAGTTGCCTAGCTAAAGTTTGGCTTCCTTGGCAGCTGAGCGCAGCTGAGGCAACTCATGAAACGTGTTTGTTGATAAACACGACCATGAATCATTTCCCCCGTTTTTGTTTCGCCTGATTTGCATATGTATGTGTATGTATGTGTGTATATAAATGTGACTATGTGTGCTACACTACTCTTTGCCCTTTGTCTCTCTCTTCTTGTTGCGCTTTTCGTGATTTGTTTGTGATTTTCACGCCTCGTTTCGTTTAGTTTGTGCTTGTTTCGCTTTTGGGCTTCACTTCACACAGACGCACAGATACACACGTACGCACACTTTCACACTGGCTTAGCATCGTATGTGCATGTTCTTATCTGAAGCTTACGCTCCCACTCACACGCTCTCTCTCTCTCTCTCTCTGTCTCTCGCTCTTTTATTCTTTGTATGCGAGGCGCTCTTCAGCTTTTGTCGCTTATGGGGGTCTCCGTTTGTTGTTGCTAATGCTGTTCTTATTGTTGCTGCTATTATTGTTGTTGTAACTCGGACCAGGCCCAACGGCATGTTTTGCAGATAAACACGCATGAAATTCATAAATTCATGGTTCTTGAATTTAGTTTGTATGCTTCTTCGCCTTCTTCCTCTTTGTCAACCATTCAAGGCTGAAATATATCACAATTTCTGGGCACTTTTGTTGAATTCCAAGGTAATCGGAATTTAATAAATACTGTGATAGGGTTGAGCGGACGTTAAATGTGACATTTGTTAATATTTGTACATAAAATAATTTTATTTTTATACCAATGTATCACAGTAAATTGGTTTTGTTCAATGTCTGCCATGCTGTCTGTCTGTCTGTAAACGCAACCCTTCGACACCCTTAGAGATAAAGACTTGAAACTTGGAACATATGCTGGTATGTGCCCGCGTCAGTAGTATTGTAGTGATACGTGTACGTGAAAATTACATATTGACAAAGCCACATATCTCCCCTAATTTAAGCGCTAGAAACCTTCTCTGTAGTTTGTACCCATGTACATTACCGATCCCAAAATTCACAAAAACCCTGAATAGCTACAGGTAAGGTGACTAGGAAACTCTTCCAACATTTTTCTGCCACTATTATGAAAATATACCATTATAATACTAGTGGAAAAATACTGAAGTTTTCTCAGCTTTCCAAACGGCTAAATAATACTTCTAACAACTAGATATGATGGATGGTTATATTGTAGAAAGTTTTCCCAGATCCAAAACCCATCAATTTTTGTTTTGCCGAATGAAAGCACTAATATGATTTGGACTGCAACTTTTTACATGTCTTTTATTTATATATTTAATTATTTAATTTAAACACTCCACAGCTTTTAAAAAGGCCTTTAACAAATCAAATTTTTAAAAAATTTAAAATTAGTGTTTTAAATTTTAAGCTTTCGATTAGGTACTGAAATAATTTCCAACAAAATATTTGATTTACATTTTGATGCATACATAAAAACAGCGTCTTTTCTGCTCCGATTTAAATTAATTTCAAATATTTATTCTAGTCTTACACTCACATACGCCAGATTTCGATACCATAGACGGAAAATGCTGTACTTTCGATCAATTATAAATGTTAAGATTTAAATGTATCTTTAAATGTTGATAAAACTCAATAAAATGCAACTTTCTGCTTTACATTGCTTTTAATCTTTTTAGTCATTTTATGAAATGCTATTTGTCGTAATTGCATGCTTATCCACACAAAGAAATTCGCGCATATGGAAACGTGAACAGGAGTTGCACATAGCCAACCACAAAATGTACAATGTGAGTGCTACACATTAGCGCCCTGCGCTGCTCCCTGCTACGTCCTTCGTTCCTGGTCTTGTCTCATTCATATCGAGCGGAATCAGAATAAGTTGCCGCTCTTCTGGCACATTAACATTTTAGAATTTGTCGCACAACGCAGAGATGCATCGTGAGAAATGGCTAGAAAAAAAATTACAAAATTATATTTAAATGGTAGAAAGGAAAACGAACGAAAAACGAAAAATACAAGAAAGAACAGCTCACTCTTCAGCTTGCCGAAGATTGAATACCCTGGCAACCAGAAGTTAGATGTAGATTGCAAAATCTCGAAATAAAGGAAACATAAATCACAAGCGATGCCAGTTACTGTGATTAAGTTTTTCGATTTAGCAGAATATCAATACTTTCCCTTAGCTTCTATTTTTAATGAGTTCATATCAAAGTGTTGAAGCTCAAGTCAAAACTGGAATGCGCTCTTTTTCATTGCCCAGGGTATGCAAATACAAAATGTAAAGCACCTACAAAAAACAACACACAACTCACATTTAAGTGTTTGCCTGAGGGTGGCAGGGGCACACATACATACACATGTATATATCTATACACATGCACACATATGTATGTATATATCTATACACATGCACACATATGTATGTATATACACACATGCATATGTAGGCATTGAGCGAGCACCCAACTCGCTCTGAATACATTGTAGCATAGTACATCAAATAAGACATGAAAGTAAAAATTGTTGCATCTATCGCACCTCTTAGCCTGCTGTTCTGTGTCTCCACACACCTAAACACACACCCAAACGCACACACATGCCTACACACATGCTTTATGAGGTCAATTACCTGTCATTTGCATGAATGACAGGGGAGCGAGCAGGCTGCTGCCTGGAACTAGGTGGCGCGAGTGGGTGGGTGGCTTTGCAGATGCAGAAGGTGTCAGTTACCAGGTTTGTGTTCCTCGTTTTTTTGCAAGGTACTCTTTCATTCTCTGGCGTTGCATAAATCGTTGCCGGCTCTGAACCTTAAGCGAAGGTCATCAACGTCCACTTCATTTCGACGTTTTTTTTTGTAATGTTTTGTTGTTTTTTATTTTTACTCATTTTTTGTTACTAATGCTTGACAAGTTTTTTGTGCTATGACCAGGCAATGAACTCAATTAATTAAGGCCCTGTGCCATATGTATGGCTGGCAATTTTTTTAATTTTCTCTTTGCTGTGTTCATTTGCAATTGCAGTTCAAATGCCAAGTTAGATGTTATTTCTAGAATCGAATTACAAACACGGTTTTACTGGGAATTTGGTAGTCATATATTTTACATAAAAAGTGAAATACATACGTACATGCATTCAAATGTGATGGACCAGCCTTGGTAAGGCAGATTTACACATTGAATTCAGCTTTAATTCAGACACTGCATATATTTGAAGGTCTTTTACTAAATTTGCGCTTATCTAACATAAGTCAACTAGAGATATATATATATGTAAAGATAGACGCAAAGAAATCAAAGTTATGTCATTTAATTACGGTTTAATTTTTTAATACGATTACTGATTTTTCTTCTGCCAGTTTCTCATTAGATTTGATAATGATAAAATAATAGAATTTCTGACAATCCGATTCCACTGAGCTCAACATTACCCACTTTTGCATCTGTATTTAAAATTTCGCGATTCGATTAGAAGTCTCAATTATCGTTAATATTTGAGTGGCAAAATGAGTAAAAACAAAATTCGCATACGAGAACTCAGCATTCGACCGATTGTTCTTTTGTCAGCCATATATAATATAGTGAGCATACATATATATTCCAAGATATTGTGTGCGCTGTGAAAAAAATTAATATTAAATTTAAAAGCGTATGAGCAATATTTGTAGGCGCGACCACATACATATATTCGTTTATTTATAATCTCGCATTTCTCCGTCTCCAGACCGCGGAACGTTGATAATAGTTCCCCATGCATTAATTATGATAGCGGAATACGGCGAATGCAGTAGCATATAAAATAATAATAATTTAATAATATTTAAAATGTGTACAAAGTTTTATTGAACTTTATTAGTCAGTCTGCTATTCAAAAAATGATATCGTTTACAATTCTTTTTATTCATTTTAAATTGAAATTGAATTGTTCTGTTTAGATTTTATATATTTCCATTTTTTTAAATTATTAAATCCTTTTTTACAATTTGTGGAATGTTTTTAGTAATTATAATAATTAATAAATTAATAATAAATATCAATAACATTTTTATTTGAAAATATAAAAATAATTTGTTATATCGACTATATAATTTAAAATTTAATATTTGATTCTAAGTAATTTAGTCTGTAACTTACAGTGAGTCACACCGAAATTTGCACAGCGTCAAGTAAATAATGTATTTGTATTTTATAATTCTACCTAGCAGGTGGGGAAACCCCAGTGTATTGGGGTCATATATTAATTTAGGTGGTTAATACATGTACCTACCATATTTCTTTGGAATTTTTGAAAAATAATGAATAATTAACTTATGGAAGGCAATTACATTATTTACTTGAAGCTGTGCAAATTTCGGTGTGAGTCACAGTATATCAAAAATTGAGAATTCAAAAAGAAAACCAACAAAAATGGTAATATTAAATATATATTTTAAATAAATATAAAAAAGTTTGTCCCTTATGGTCATACTCTTTAAGTATCTCAAGGTTTATAAAGTCGACCTTATTTTTTTTTATTAATAGTCTAGCTCGAGTCCAGCGGTATTATCTGCCTGCCCCAGCACATAAACAAAGTGGAATATAGAGAAACACAAAAGTCATAAAAGCCAAGAAAAAACACATGCAGACAACGCTGAGAGAGTGGTAGATAGTAAAAAAACACATGCAATATTCAAGAAATAAAATCAAATAAAAACAGCATCAGAAAACGAAATAAAATACGAACAGCAGAAAAAAAAGGAAAACAAAGTGAGGCTGATAGCGAGAAATGCAAAATGAGCTTTTGAGAAAAGCGCATAAAGCAGAATCCGTTAAAGCTACTGAAACTATGAGTGTGATTGTGTGCGAGTGCCGATTGTGAACTGTGGGACTGACCAAACAATTTGCGCCGCTGCACGTAGCCAACTCCCGAAATCCCAACTTTTAAGCCCCAATCCTAATGCCAAACAGAGGTCCCAACATCCTACACAACCCAGTTAAGCGGCTGCAGAAGCACCATTGCTGAACGTCTGCCACATTAACATGTTGAGCAGGTTGTCGGTTTGCTCAGTAAATACTGAAGTTGAGTGCCTAAGCACAGTGGTTCAAGTTAAACATACATATATTAATATATATTATTATATATTATATATATTTATTTATTTTATTTGCATTTTAAATAAAATACTCTACTCTTTCTCGTGATCACGTTTCAAAATATATACATCGTCTACTGATGATATTTATTTATTGTATTGTTTAATCAAATTTTGATTAAGTCTGCAATTTTGGCAGTTAAGCTTATAAACATTAAAATTGTATAAGTTGTACGGAAACATTCTCTGTTATAGTGTGCGCTCCGTGAATTTTTCAGATGTGTTGCTAGCCTAATGCACACGCACAATGCATAATTCACAATGCACGTGCGCAATTCACAATTCATAATGCACATTGCGGAATGCAGTTGAAATCGCCATTACCATGGCCATTTCAGTTACTGCTGCTTCTGTTTCTGTTGCTTCTGTTGCTGCTGTTGCTGCTGTAGCTGCTGTTGCTGCCTGTAGCTGCATTAAACGAAATGCGCATGTGCCGCGGTACGCCTATGACCACGTAGCGCCCATTGCGCTTATGACAATCAGCAAAAGCGATTCCCACAGCCGAGCAGCATCCACTGCATTAAGTAGTATTCTAACCTGGGTCTCATCGGTCCTGGTCGCCCACATTTCACCAACAATTTGAAAAGCCCAATGAAACAAATAACCAAAATGTTGATTTTTTTTAAAAATGCTAAAAACAAATAATGGAGTAAGATTGATAAGTCGATAACATAAAATAAACTTTAAAGACGCATAATAGCTTTTATGTAATCGATAAGTCCCTCGTCAAAAGAGTGTTAACCTTCATTACTAATTTAACAGCGCTGATAGTGTAATACATCCGTTTTCATACTTTCCCCCACATTCAAAAAATCTATATTTGACGGGAAAAAGCGAAATTCACAGCACCAAACACAGTATCAATTAAGTTGAGGGAATGCCTGGCAGAATCGTTGGGACCAGGAAAAGCTAACGCGCCCTTGTCCTGTTTCTATGGTTTTCCAGAAGCTGCTGTTGCCACTGACAGCTAACTGACATTCGCAAAGGGCACCTCTAAATATCAGGTTGGTGCAACATTCCGCTAATGGTCATTGACACGCACTTGATTGCAACTGGACCGGCAGATAAATGACGCTTATGATGCTGTCCAATAATCGCATAATAATGAAAAAAAAAGTCTTGACAAGACCCCTAAGTTATGAAATATTTTTGTTGACTTAGTTACTTATGTTATGTAATGTAATTTATGTAATTTCGCGGAGTCTATGAATGGGCCAGACTGCCAAATGTTGAACCGTGTCCGAGTTTTCGACTCATGCATACACATAACCGCAGTAATACTTGGCTGCATAACAACGGAAAGCAACTAACGCCCCTCGCATAAGTTGAATTATGAAAATTATAAACCAATTAGCCGCACAACTAGCAGGATTATGTGGTTATTGTTCCGTTGTTTGTGTTTGCCGTATAAATTAGTGCCCCTCAAGACATTATGTCCGCGCCCTGCAACTCACCCTCTCTTGTTGTAATCTGAACTAAATCTACTTGTAATATGTTTAAAACAATGGGTATTAGAAGCAGCGCATCATAATAGCGGCTATTAAGTTAAGCTAACTGGGAGAGTATGTAAAATTTGACTGGTTATCAGGGATAAGTTTCATAAAATGGCTAAAAGCAACTCTAAAGATAATGTAAATATACAGAGTTATTTTGTAAGTGAACTCACAATGTACAGAACTATGTAAATGTTAAGGTATTTCAAAATTTAAGTTAACTTCTTAAAGGCATTCGTTGTCATCTTATGCAAATAGTTTTTGTTTTTTTTTATTTACTGTTAATTGCCATATCCTGGGCTCAGTCACTAGCCTGACAATGGGGCGCAGATATAACACCTTAATCAAATATACTTAACTGCCCATTCTTACGTTTGTTTTCTGCTACATTTTCTCTTTACAGGTGAGTTGATGCCACAATCCGACGGCTTAGGATAAAAATAAGGTCGTATATCATAAAAATGCAGCCAGAGACAAAACAAAAAAGAATTATGATACTGGAGTTTGGGAGACACGATGCTGAAACATTGCTTTTATTATCTGGGATAAGGAAGATAACTGCCAGTTGCCCGATGCCTGTTCTGTTCTGTCTTCCTCTACTCCCCCAATCAATCATTCTGTCTCACTCTTTTCTGTCCATATCGCGCTTGTGTTTTGTGGCGATCTCTCTATCAATTCGATTTAAATTATCTTTTTGGAATGCAAATTAAATGATGAATTTGACATTATGATGATGTGAAATTTATGGAATGCACTCATAGACACAGCCACGCCCCCATAAATTATACAGGTTGAATAATATTACGCCATCGTTTTTGTTTCTCGCATATTAGCCATTTCCCCCTTGACCTTTCCTAATGGATTTCATTTCCTTGTTTTCAGAAAATTAGCATTCATTTAGCGTCCTCAAAGGATAATTGTGAACTTTTTATAGGCGTCTTTTTCGGTTAGGTTTCATTTCATTTAATGAGCAATTATCGTAAGCCTAAAAATATATTTGCACACTTGAAGGTGTTGTCTTGATATAATATTAAAAGGATGAAGAACCCAAACCAAACAAAAATATATTTGAATTTGGTCCCTAATTTTGTTGGGGGTATTAGGAAAATTTAATTTAATTCTTATGTTTCTTTGATGAATAACTCTTGATGAATTTTTTTTTTTTTTTTTGGCATTAATAATCGGATTTACTGTATTAATTTACATTTGTTTAAATTTTTAAGCTATAAAATAAGTATTTTAGTTAAATTTAATTGATTTTTAACCATTTTTGGTTACAACTTTTGGATAAGAAAATCCATTCTGTGACCTATTTGTGCCTTTTCAGGTTTGGCAGCATTTAAGTGCGATATGTCGAAAAATATGCCAAATTAAACATTCATTTCCTGTAACTGGAAATATCACCTGCATATACCCAAAATATATCTGGCTTAAAAAATATACTGTTTACTCTGCCTTCACAGTTAGTTTATTCATTATTTAAATTAATTTCTTGTGAGCTCGGTTTATAGTTTTAGTGTCATGCTAATTTTGGTTTATAAATTTTTAGTTTTATCTCGCCTTACAACAATTAACAAAATTCTAAAGTTTTGCCGGACTTTGAAATTCATATTGAAACCAATCTTCATATATTTTTAAAAATATATAACTTAAATGTTTTACACATTTTTATTAAATATTAAACACGAAATAGGTTCACATGTCTGTAATTTACACTCGCTTGGTATTAATCCCATATCTTAAAACTTTCTCGTCTGAAAGGCCAATAAGCTGAAAGTTCAGCGCGCTAGTCTATGTTAATAATGAAGATTTCGAAGTTTTGCAACTATGCAAGGAAATCAAAAAAAAAAAAACGCTCGCCAAAAAGCGTTGGTTGCGATTGTGTGACTAGAAAATACCCTAAAAGATTCCATCACATAAGTGTGAAATAAAATCCAATAGTTATAAGTTAGCATAATTATTTATAATGATCCAAAACGATATCATAATAATAATAAGTCAACATTTTTTTTTAATATCATATAATTTGCTTCATTTTTTATTTATTTATTTATTTATTTTTTTGTTTTTTTTTTTGTTTTGTTTTTCGTACAACTCTAATATCAGTCTGAATTTATAAATCAAACTTCATCTAAACTTTAGAGGACTTACTTGTTTCTCATATACGTATTCAGCAGCATATCTAAAATCCCTTTTCACTTTTATCAAGCTGCAGGGCATAAAAAAAGTGCTAAGTTAATTCGCGTCTCTGTGGATGTTACTTCTTTTATTATTGCCAGTTTCATAGCGAAAATTTAATAATTCATATTTTTGCAACGTGTAATTTCCGCTCATTTGAAATATCAACGAGTAGCGGATGGCTTGTTGAAGATTTTTTTATTCATTTTTTTTTTTTTGCTTGTGCAGTTTTTACTGAGTTTTTTTGTGGCCCCTCTATCTGTATTTTTCCCCCTTTTTCAGACAAATGCAAACACAAGCGACTCTCAGCCATACGTGCCTGTTTCTCTGTTCCGCTGTTCGTATGTATGATTGTGTGTGTGTGTGTGTGTGTGTTATTTGAATTGAAACGATATAATATTTACTACTCAGTCACTGAAGAGTGAAGTAGAACGGTAGCGGCCAAAACATGACTACTGCCAGCCAGAGCCAGTCAGTCACACAGGCTGGTTGGTGGCTGCAAATCAAAAAGGATAAACTGTGCTTTAGCTAACATTGCAAATGGCATAGCCATAGCCTCTGTGTCAGTATCTGTATCTGTATATGTGGGGGAGTTGGTCTGAGGGATTTTGGACTGTGCGCTGCCTGCCTGCCTGTACGATTTGCCCATGATTATGAATTCGTTGCGAAAATGCAAACTTCCGCCATTGAGTTGTGAGTTGAGTTTGCAAGTGCCGCTGCCGTTTGCGCTTTGATTTTCAGTTTTGCGAATAGTCTCCATCCCGTATACGGTATGTACGACTATACTATGTATACAGAATGTATTTGTGACGACGGGGGGGTATGGTGGGATGGCAGGTGCTGGTATATCGTGGTAGCCGAGAATGCGTTGAACTTTTGTGCAAAGTGCAATTGCATTTTATTTCATGTGCCTTCCTGCTGCACTCTATGCTTTTTATTTTCAATTTGATATGCGCCAATTCCTTTAGATTTTTTTCTTTCTTTTTTATACAGCTCTAAACGCCCTTTGCCCATATTTGAGCATTATAATATACCAGTTGAGACGTATTAACTATTTCACCTGGTTTGTCATGTTGTATTTGTAAATACTTTTTTTTTTTTAGTAGAAGTAGCTAATTTTTATTTGATTATGATTTACTACTTATAATTTTTTTTTTAATTATTAATATTAAAATATAGCATTTAAATGTATTATTAGTTTATAGTATTTAAACCTTATCAAGTTTCTTGACTGCTATATTAACACATGACTTATTTTATATATACCTGTTTATTGGTTGACATGATTAAAATCAGTCGAAACAGTAAAATGTAAAAAAACAAGACAAATTGTCAGGGTTTATGAGAGTATTTAAATTCAACATTGGAGAAATATTTGTGGCATGGATTGGGACCAACAACCAAGGATATATATTAAGAATTTTGGATGAATACAATAATTGACATACCCAATTCCATATTACACTGCATTCAATTTTTGTTGCTCTTCTAATGAAAAGAACTCGTTTAGAATGTTAAGCAAATAGAACGTGAGTAGCAGCAATAGTTGAAAGCCTGCGTTGCGTTGGGTCGTTCGAGTCATTCCGTAATGTATGGGTGTTCTGTATAATCCTGTTATATATGACTATAGCAAGCTATCCAGAAAACACACTCACACACAAGCCGGCAGGGACACGTCCCTGGCACTGGCACTGGCACTGCCACTGCCATTGCATATTTTCATTTTCCGCATACTGTTTTTCCTGCAGCATTTTAATGCTCATTATGCATTTTTGTTGCCGTTGCCATGGGCATTACAGATGCACACGCCACCACACCACACCACACTCCATACAATCTACTCGAATGCCTTTTTTCCAACTCGTTACTGGCGCGGCACACTCTCCTGTTTATTATGTTTATTACTATTAAATAATTTGTATGCAATTAATTTGGTAACCGACACAGGCAATAGACAAGCAGAGAGCCTTATTACGAGCATAATGCGACCGAGTTTCGTTACTCATTAGTAACGAGAGTGAGCGCAGCTTTAATCCAACTGAAAATAACACCACATTTCAATTAAACACACACACAACACACACACAACACACAACACACACACTTATTGTATTGTATTGTGAATGGTGAGGCAAAAGCTAATTGGCTACTATTTCAATAAGATACCAAAGATACTGTACTTAAGTTAATATCCTGATTGGTTTTTGCTAAAATAATAATTCTTTTTATTAATATAATTCGATTTTCACTTGTATAGTCGGTTTGTGTAATGTTATATTTAAACAAAGAAAATTCTTTTCAATTGTCAGTTGGGAATCTAATTTTGCAGCTAATTTCAGAAGTGACCCGTTTTTGCCGCTTCCAAATAAATTTCACAAGTTTTTTATATTGTTTATTTGTTTCGTTGGCAACGTTTGTGCAACTGCAGAGTCATGTAATCGTAACTTTGCTCAACACTCGGCGACACACGTTCATCACTTGACCTTCGACCCTTGGGCCAATTGCCTTACAAAGAGCTACCTTGATGAGCCATCGCCAACGGCAACAAACAAATGTTAACTTTAGTTATGTGACATTTGAGAATTGAATTGAGCTTCAGCGCTGGTAATTGGCCGAGACAAGCAAGCCACCACCCACATCACATCCACATTCTGTACATCTACACCGTACTGAATAGATATCTTTCAAATACCTTGTTCTCATTCACTCACATATCGCCTTTGTTTTTTTTTTTTGTTTGTCCAAAATTTGTTACCTTGAACTTGACGCCTGTCTTGGCCGGGCCATAAAAAATGCTGAAAGGGCCTAATGCTTTGACATTTTAATGGCCAACGATTGTCAATATATTGTGCACCATTCTTTTATTCCCAATTCCAAATGACTTTTATTTGGGTTGGCTAGCAAACAACACACAACAACAACAGCAACAACAACAAAGAGACATAACCTATTGTCTATAAAGATATATGTATGTATATATATATATCTGTGTTCTTTGTGTCTGCGTTATTTGCGCTTTCGCCTAAATTATGGCAACATGCCGAAAATTTGTTTTTTTTTCTTATGACAGCCCAGTACTCTGCTTGTGCTGCCCTTTTTTATGGCTTTTCTGGGGCAAGTACTTTGCGTCTTTGTTTTCTATTGTTTTTGCCACTTTTGTTGAACATTTGGCTGGTTTTCAGTTTAGACGTGATTCTCATATTTGTTTGTCTTCTGTGCCATTTTTTTTTTTATTTAATGGCCTATTTTATTTCTTAATTAAAATATAAATTGCAATTCATTAATCATGCTCAGTCAGAATCTCGAATAATTCGCCGAACAACGCCTGCCATTACAAAAAACGGTTTAATTTATATAATAATATGATTAAATGTATAATCATTTTTTTTGATGTATATCATTATTTTTTATGTATGACAAAATATTTTCTTCAATTTATAAACGTTTTTTCGCGTTTTGTCTACCAATTTATTTACGCAATGTGTTTCTTTGCCATTTTATATGCCAACAAAATAATTACTGGTCAGCTTATAAGTTTTGTCTTCATTTTTTGTATTAGATGCTTAGCTGTTTGAAGCTGCTTGTAAGCTATGCATAAGTCTTGGCTAACATCCAGACTCATTATAACTCCGTTCGCTGAGCGACTCCTGTGGCAGTTGTAGTTGGGATAACATAACCGCCCAACACCTCACATAACTTAGCCGTTGTCATGATGCTTATAATGACAATAATAATAAACAGACAACCAGGCACTAGAGAATACAACAACAACAACTTGGAGGACGGGAAATGGTCCAAGCCCAGGAGGACAACATAGTCGACGATTATGAGAATGGGGATGACTATGGTGATGGCGATGAGGATGGCGATGAGGATGGCGGCGTTGACAATCTCGAAACAATAATAAAGGATCATGTATATGAAAAGAGGGAGAGCAGCGTGTGTGTGTGTATATGTGTGTGTGGGTGTGTGTGTGGGCGTGTGTGTGTCTGTGTTCTACATGTTTTCATTGTGCGTGTTGCTGCGGCTGTGTTTGTTGTCGTTGACTGAACATATTGTCGTTGTCATTGTTGGTTGTCACAGTTTATATAATCAAATCTCATGCTTCGTTAATTCGAAATGTCGTTACGTGTTCCATGGCAAAGCTGGCCAAGCTCTAGCTACCAACAACTATTGTCGCTGGGCGTTAAGAAACGCAAAAGAAATAACTTCCTCTCTGTCATTCCTTCTCTTTGTACTTGACTTTCCTCTATTGACAATCCATAAATGTAGCTAGTGAAACGTAAATAATATTGAGGCGCTAAACGAATCGAATTGAAACCGTCAACGGTTCTTACATCCGGTCCTGTTAGCGGATGCTGTTGAGAGCTTCTTATCTGGCCCCTACTGACAGGGCCAGATGCCCGCATACATACATCCATATTTCATATAATTTCACATAATGCATACACACACACACATTTACGTGCATTGCACGTACATCAGTGTTCGTTATTTTAAAACCATATTTTGCCTTGGCTCCTTGCCTCGTTTTCGCCATATCAGTGGTAAGCCTTGTTGTCATTTTGATTATTATTGTATCTGTAAAAGAGGCTTTGATATGTTTCATTTAGAATATATCAAGCAATATAATATATGTGGGATTTTTTATTATACCATATGATATAAGAGTGAAGATAATGTTAATACAATATAATTAATCGTTTATAATGCTTTACGTCGGCTTATTTAAAGTCTCTCGTCGTTTCGCGTCTTGAGGCACAGCTCTCACAACCTGCAGCTCCCTCTTCGTCGTCATCGCACGTTCCTCCTCCTCTTCGCCGATTGTCTTCTTTGAGCAGATTCGCCATTGTTTCTTTGCTTGTCGCCCACATATATACAACTTTAAAATCAAAATGACGAGTGTATATGTATAAATTATTTCGCATTATTTTTTTAAAATGAGGATTTTACATGTCATTTATAATTTTCCAATTATAGCAATCAAAATGATAATGGATTAATTAATTTGTCATTAAATCCCAACTTTTATTGGTTTTTTAATTAGCAAATATCAATATTTTTTTTTCTTTTCACCAAGAATGTCAAAAGTTATATTAATTTTACTTTATTTTTTGCTTACATAATATTAAATGATTTCGCGTAATATCTACAATAATCATATTAACCAATCAGCACTTGTTACGTTAAAACTGATTTAAAATTATTTATTAATCATATCGATATTGGAAATTCTCAGTTCTCAGCGAGCTAGGTAATCGCCTAAGTATGTTTGATGTTTGCTTGCCATGTGAGGTATTTGATAGTCGTTTTCCATAACAACGACAAACCATAGTTATTTGTGTCGTATTGGCTTGGAAAGGAGTGCGGTATTTGCAGCTTGTCAGAAACAGCAAAGGCCGGGCGGACGATGAGGTTGAGTGAACCTGTTGTTTTTCTTATTAGGGTTCTTTTAAAGTGTTTCGACAATGGATGTACACATTGTCCGGCAGCCATACGATTGGACAGTTTACAACCCGGCTACTCTGTTGTAGTTGCTGTTGGCTAAAATGGGCTATATAATCTATAGTGCTGACTGCTCGGCTGCTCGGCTGTTTGGCTGCTCGGCTTGTGGATGTCAGCTCTGGTGCCTGTTTAGCGCTGCCATAAACATTATTTGCGTTTATTGTTATTGGCATTGTCTGTGCCCATTTTATGCCACCTATAAATTTGCGACTCAACCCACCAGCACCCAGAACCACACCCCACAAAAGAGAGCAACATTTTCCCCTATATATTTTTGTAATTTGATGTTAATGCTCGGTTGCCGTTGCTCTCCTTAGTAGTTACAATTGCCGTCGGCTCTCTCTCTGTCTCTGTCTCTATCTCTCTCACTCTCTCCCTTTCTAATGGGATTCTTTTGGCAATCGCTTTGGGGTTGAAACGTAAAAATTCGGTACTTCAACTTGACTGCTTGCCAATTAACTTGATGAGACTTTAGAATGCCATCGTTCCACCATAAATATGTGCATTTAATATACCATGTGGATTTATGCGCTAGATGTGCAAATTGTAAGTGCATGAGAGGACTGCCAAAAAATTTAACAAAAAACTGCAAAAGCTATACTAAAAGAAAAGGACATCGAACAGAAATTAATAATAATGCACAGCTGGTGTTACTAGTTGCTTATTTATTTAATTTTATTTTTTATTATTGATTAACAAAAATTTATTAAAATTAAAATAAATAATTAATCATTTAGAATAATTTTATTTATGGCTTTATATCTTCCTTTAATTGCTTGCCAAATTCACTGGTAATCACTACATTATTCACTACATAAGTATTATAAAAATATGTGCAGCTCAATTTCGAATTTAAAAAAAAAAAATGTCACCGGATAATTGCGCACACTTTAAAAACTTAAAAAAGCGCAGATTTGGTTTTTATTTTTATTTTTTTCTGAACATTGACCAACCAAAATTGTAAAACATGATTTATTTGCATTTTAAATATTTCTTGAATCAATCATTTATTAAATTTGAAATGAATATTTCATATTCGTTTCAGGATTTAAAGTTCTATTAATATAACGTTGACGATCGGTTTTGAAATCAAGGGTCAGTCTTAATATATTGCAGGATATTAGTTACATTGTCTGTAGTTAACTTAAGAATAGCATTCATTCAATCATTCAATTGTGTTCTACTAGCATACATAAATTTAAATCTTATACTTGATTGCAAGGGTATTCTGTAGGTCGTTTATTAGTTAGTATTCTTACTTTGTATTTATTTTTATTTTTTATTGCCAGCTGTAATGGCAGGCTGGGTTCTGGCACCACAGCTGCGCTGGTCAGTGTTTTCCGGTTCCTGTGCTCGCTTGTTTCCCAATTAATGTTAAGAGAAAGTAACACAAGCGCAAAAATAATGCTGCCGCTTCGATGGGTTCTGGTTGTGGAATACTGTGTATCTTTGCTTACCGCAAATTAATTGGCGCACTCTCAATTTATTTTGTAATTGTGAAATTAATAAGCTTCGCGGCTCGCCTTCTCACTTCCAACATGTAATTATAAATATATATAAATATATATATATATATATATATATATATATATATATATAAATATATAATGATGAACAAATTTTTAATTGGTAGAGTCGTCATCGCTGGCATCGTCACCAATGTTTTACTTTTCCAAAATTGCTAACTTGCAAACGGTAACGACATCAACGACAATTCCAACGGCTTTCTCATAGTTCGCAGCTTTTCGACAGCGTCATGGAGCAGTGCTCGTCTTTGAAAGGCAAACTTGTACAGTATTTCTCGTCTGTTATCAGCTGGCATTACGTATGGTATCAAAGTATTTCGCAGTCGGTTACGCCCGACTGCAACGTTATCTCTTGTTTGCTTTTTTATGTGAGGTTAAGCACGATTAAAGACAGTGCTTATAATATTAATATAATATGTGGAAATGACATGAAAATAGAAAATTAATTCATATTTGTTTATAGCTAAAAAAAATCGATGCAACTATTTTGTGTGTGATAGTGTGATTTTGGGCCACTCCTTAACGGCAGCCTTCGTAGCTGCTCAACTGTCTCAAACTGTCGATTAACTCGACTGCACAGGTGCACAGGTGCACAGGTTTGCCCACATGTTTTCTATGGGTTTTGGGAGGTATGTGGCTTTATTGATTTGCGACTCTTCTATAAGTAAACGAAAAATTTTAACTGATAAGCGAAAATGTTTATATTGCAAATCGCTTTATTATCTTGTAGTAAATCATGGCACATTCAAGGGGCAAGCCATTTATTTTTTTTAAACAGGGATTTAGCTAATAAGAGTTACTAAGTAAATATAACAAATATGACAAATATTTAAATTTAGCTTATTTTTTTCAAGATATGAATTTTCCAAATTTATTAATATTTATCAACTAGCTTGTCGCTGAGTCTGTAAAATTTTATTTATTTTTAGAATAGTTATATTGTCATTAAATAGTGGGCTAGTTAAATAAGATTGAATAATATAACCCAAAAATTTTAAAATTGACTGATTACAATAAATTAATTTTGTATTTAATCACTTTGCCTATAAATTGTTGGCAATGCATGTGCTTAGACAGATTACAAATTGGATGTCTTATGTAAATGCAAGCAACTAAACCTTAATATGTATTTATAAATATGTATGTACGTGCTAGCACTTAGCAGAGTGGTACTAGTCAGAGTTACGAAAAGGTCAATCATCAATTGTCGCTCCTTGTCATTGAATTGCATTCTGCAATTTGAATTTCATGAATTTATTTACATGACAGACGTTTGAATACATAGTTTCAATTTCGAATGACCAACGCGCTGGGCTCATGTTGGCAAGCGCACGGTTGTTGCCTCCCGCCCTCCAGTGCAGTAAATGGCATTATTAACCTAGTTTTCACTACTTTAAACTTGGAGCACACATAACAGCACACACACACACACATACGTACAGAGCCTTTGTCATGCCTCTTACTCAAGCATGTTGCGCTTTGACACCCACATTGAAATCTAACACAACAAAATCTGCAAGCTCCATTTCTAAGCCACCAAATGCAAATACTCTTTATATATATATATAAATATATAATAAAATACATATTTATCGAAAAATATGTCCTTTTCAATATAAAAATATACTTAATTAAAAAAATATAAAAATAATATTATAAGCTGTTTATTATTTTTTTTTTTTTGTAAATGCTGAATAAAAAAAAATAATAAAATAATAAATAAAAGTATTTATTTGAAAACCATTAAAATTTTTTGTTGTTCCTGATTAAAGTGTAAGCTGGATTATCATTTATCGATTACACTTTAGCGATGGTATCTTTTTGCAAAACTTAATTAGAGCTGTCAAACTGTGAATAAATTTTTTGCTGTGCTATCAAAATTGAAAATAATTAAAATTAGAACTAAACTTAACACAATTCGTGTCTGTTGGGCAAATGTAACCTTTCAAATTTGTAAGTTTATTTTCATAATAAATGTAAATTGAGATTAGTCGGCTATTTTATGTACTCTAAAAGAAAGTGTATCACAAAAGCAGTTACTTGTGCAATCTTAAGTTGTTTGTTTTTCGCCTTACATGCTTCTTATTATGCTGCTGCTCGTTGTTGGTTGCAGTTGTGTTGCTTGGTTAAGCTGTCAACAACAGCGGCAGTTTAACAACCCACCTAAGTGGAAAACACACCCCTCAACTCGACAGAATACTGCTTCAAACCACTTCAGCAGTCAACGCCTTGCGTCCTAGTCATCATTATCAAAAAAAAAAAAAAAAAAAAAGAAAAATTTAAATAACAACACAAAAATAGAGAAATTAGAAGACAGTATAAAAATAAAACATAACTCTGCAGCAGAAAGATGAGAAGCAACTGACGTGGAATAAATATAAATATTGTGCAAGTTTTTATGTACACTTAACTCTGCACTCCCCCCCCTCCCCGCATAAGAACACAGAAATTTGCCTAATTTTACGCATTGTTTATACAGCGGAATTTGCTGTTCTTGTCTGATAACAATTGTGTTATTATAACCATGACTGATAAGAATCAGGTCAGGTTTTTGTTAATTTTTTTTTTTTGTATATGCTTTGCTTTCTGATTAGCAAATCATAAAAATCTTTGTTTACATAAACAACATACTGCTGTGGTTTTTTTTTTGCTTTTGTGTGCTCTCTCTCGACTTTTTAGCTATTCAGATTTTTTTTTTCTATTTTTGTAGTTATTCATGCAGTGGCAAAGCCTGATGTTGTTGTTTTTCTATTTCACATTTCTACTCTATTTTTAGTAAGATATATTATGAGAATAATGGTTCCTTTCAGGGCAAGTCAGTTAAAAGTCTGTTCTCAGTCTGTTCTCTCCCTTGCAATTTTCATTGCTCGAACTATGTCAAGCTTTATTAAATAAATAAAGTAAACCCCAGCGATTAATTTGCAAAAAACTGGTCACTGTTTCTGAGTAAGTTAGCAATTCCTCCTTACTCCATCTCCCATCGTACCCTCAACTTTCTTCAGTATTCCACTTGTTATTTCTTACGCTCGCATCGCATGCAGTTTTTCCCTTTTACGCTGCGGCATTTCATTCCGCTTCGGTTGCACCGACGACGACAACGTCGACAGTTTCTCTGCTGCCCCGGCGACCATTAAACGAGAGCTCTGAGTATCGTTACACGGCTACTTACGATACTCACGCCAGAGATGGCGGCTTATGTAGATGGATGGATGGGCTCCAGAGTTGAGTTCGGTTCAGTTAGGTTAGTGCGCTGCACATCTTGTTGTCTTTGCCCCGCCTTCTCATAAATCCAATTATAAGTTGCGAAACTATGCTCCTGGTTACTTCTGTGCCAGTGCCTTGAATTGTGTATACATAAGTGAGCGACTAAGAGAAATACGGGCAACACGGCAAAACAGTCATAACAAAGCAACGAACATTGCCTGATAAAAATAACAAGCTGCTCTCTCTCTCTTTCTCTTCCCCTCTCTCTGTCTCTCTTTCTCTCTTGTTTGTTTTAAAGTCGAGAATATTTTACACTTGATGTATATATTAAAAAATTGTGACTCACTTCTTGTGCCCTATCACCTTTTTAATAGGTTCATTTAAATTTAATTTGAGCAATGGTTTATTTTTAGTATATGATTATCTGAGGCTAGACGCACTGGCGTAGCCATCCAACTGTGACAAATTATAATCATTATCACACAAAGAGAATGATTACTCTGCAGATGACGGCAAACGAATTGAAACCTTATGCCACACAGATTGTCTGCTACTGCCGACAAATAAAATGTAATGATTTTAATAGATGAATAACACAATATAATAAAATATAATTTTGATAATATTTTGCTGCTTATACAGTAATACATATAATATAATATATATTTGAAAATTTGATTTCTTTGTTTGCAGCTAAATTGAAAAGTAGATTAAATATTGCATCATGTGTGTAGTGTGTTGAGGCCAGTTTTTTTCTCACTTTTTTTTTTAATAAAATCACGATTGTTAAGAAACCTTTTGGTAATGCAGCGAAGGCTTTCCTCAATATTAAAATTATTTCCATTATATCTTGTACGAAATATATATATAAATATAATAGTTTAAAGTTTAGAAATAATAATATTTGTATTATTATTTTCTAAATGTGAAAAGGAGGATTATCATAATCATTTATCAGATCAACTTCGGGTTGTAAAGTCGTGGAAACAGCAGTTGGAATTTATTGTATATATTGTAACTGGTGGTACGTAGCAGCCCTCTGATTATCTGGCTGTGTAAAAATGTATATATATATATATATTTTTCATTAATGAAAAACTAATTTTTGTATTGTGTTGGCGGAGTAGGTAAACCTTGTGCTGCCCCACAACAACTTTGAGTTGAAAATCGCAGCTGTTGACCTGATTTGTAACCGAAGTAGCGCTGTAAGCTGCGCCTTTGGGGAGTAGATTGCATTTGCTCGCAGTCATAAGAATGTTGCCACTTTTTGTGGCCCATCAACAAGAAAAGTTACTGGAGAAAATTATTGTGTGATTAGCTCAAGTGGCCTTGCAGCTTCTGATTGCAATTCCCCTTAAATCAGACAAGCGGCTCCTTCAACCAAAGTTTATAATGATTTTTTTTCTTTGGGCTGGGGGGTGGATCCTAACTACTTTTAATTACAAATCTCGCCTCAACTGCCGGCAATTTATGTTGCACTTGAGCACTGCATAAACTTTTCAAGTGCTGCAAGCCAATTTCGCACTTGGCTACATCTGTGGTCCTTTGAGGGCAAATCCGTGTGGTGTGCCTCATGACGGGCTGGCATTGTTTAAACATTGATTGCCACGTTCAAAATGAGAAATTTATTATTCAGTTTCATTTAACTAAAATTAATTTTTAGTTATTGTGAACAAAAATGTACTTTTTTAATGAAAAAATAAGTTAAATTGGAGAATTTTTTGCAATTTAAATTAGGACACAACAATAAAATAAATCAAAGGTAACATCAAAAGAAAATAGTAATATAATATTATAATGTTTATCCGAGGATAACAAACAATTAAATGATATCACAAAATTTGAATTATCTTCATAGTAATACGACAAAACAAAAAGATTGACAAAATGCAGATGCGCAAAGAACTTTAATGAATATTAATTAAATATTTTAGCAATTTAACTGCGTTTCTTTTCTTCGCTTGCCTTGCTCTATGTGAAAACCAAATGAATTTTGCCATAGAGCTTGTATTAATTTGGTGTTCTGTCAGATGAATCTGGATCTGATTCTAAAGAAAACTTTCTGCCAGAGAAATTTCTCTAAAATGTAAATTACAGCTACGCAAGTCATTAATAATTGCAGCCCTATCTAGATACGAAAAACTATATTTTGTTGAATTTATGTTAGTAAATACATTAATTGCAACTATTTTGCAAACTTAATGCCAGTTGCTGCCAGAGTTGCTGCCAGAGTTGCTGATGTTATTGTAGGAAGTTTGGGCCATTAGGTTCTGCTTTACATGGTAGATGGTCTGCGAAGACTTGATGATATTTTCAAAGCTTATTAGTTTCGAGCAAAAGTTTTGTTGCCTGGCTTGCACTATCCTTCAATTGACCATGTTATGTAGTAGTGTATGTACACAATTATATGTATATTTATATGACCAACAGCCATCGAGGAGTCAGTAATCATCATTGTTGTCTCGTCATCAGTCGCCTTGTTGGCAAAAGGACAAAGTTTTGATCCCCCTGTCGTATATTCATTCAAATTGTTTTGTGTTTCGTGGCGCGCAGAGTTTGGTTGCCGTTTGTTTTGTTGTTGCTTCTTGTGGCAATAAGTGGGAACGACGACGTTGGCAATATGTTGAAACTGTGTTGTCAGTATACAGCGCGAAAAAGTTTTTTTTATTTTTATCATCATTCATTCAACGTCGTTAAACCTCAAACGGAAAACACCCAACGTACAACACAGAGTGGAAAAGGGAAACACAATAGTTTTCCAAGCCTGTTGTTAGTTTTCTGGGCAAGTTGATAGAAGTTTTCCAATAATGAATCGAGTTCATGACCCAAGTTCGCAGATGAGTTACTAATATCATAATATTAACATATATCAAAAATGAAATTGAACTTAACTGAAACTCAACCATAAAGTTTTTCAATTGAAAAATGTCAGCTTGGCACTCTACAAGTATTTTTCAATTAAGAAATTTTGACAGCTGCACATTTTGTGAAAAGTATTCGCAAAAGTTCTAATTAGCCATTAAATGTAATTAACAAGGATTTTCTCATTTTGTAAGTTATCTTATTTTATCCATAACACATTTAAAAAGCGTAGGAGGGGTATAATGGTCTTGTGCAAAAGTATGCATATATATATTCCTGATCAGCATCAATAACCGATCCAAGTTAGTTTTTCAGACACTGTCTGTCTGTCCGTCTGTAAGAAATTTCACTTTCTCAAGCATCATAACACTTGGAATTAGTGTATCTGATAGTCAAGCGCTGCCTTGCTTGACTTTTATGTAATTTATTAAATTTGAGAAAATATTCTGCCAGCAGCGTTGTTTCAGTGTGTAGACGACTGCTTATGATGTAATGTTTTCATCTAAAAAGCGCCCTCTCCTTCATATATGTATATGTACTGTCAAATATATTTATGCAACCGACTTGGCTCGAAGCAGTTGCTGGCGTCTTCCAGCCGCTATCGACCATTGTTTTCATTGTTTGAGCAGCGTTTCGGCACGCGGCTGACAGCTGCCTGCCAATAGTTGATTTTCACAATATACTTTTTCCACTTGATTTTCCCCTTGGTTGCTTCAAATTCTGTTGCACAAGTAAAGTCTTGAGAGCACAAGTGGCGTACCTTTTTACAATGAAAAAAAATCTTTTCCCGCTCTCCATTTCCACATCACACTTGTCTGGCCGTCTGTTTCTCTGTCTGACTCTTTTGAACAATTTGAGTCAGAGTCCTTTGGATCCTTGGCTACATGACTGCTCGGCTGCGCCAAAAATCAGACCAAATTTAATGTGTGCCAAAGTGCAAACTGCATTTACTTGATGGGAGCGAGCGGGCATTCTTTGCTAGCCAATCGTTACAGCCCTTAAAGCAATTAATATCATTGATAGTTCAAGTTCGCAGATAACTTCACTTCTATATAAATATATATACATATATATGTATATGTAAGTATTGCCTGGCAATTGTTTGTTGTATTTTTCTGTATTTTTCTCTATTATTTATCCACTATTCATCACCTTTCAATGCAAAACCTGAAAATATTGAAGTAAAAAATAAAAATTTATTAAAGTTGAAATAAATTTTCGAAATTTGACAAAATTGCTTTCTTATTAAATGATTTAAATTATTGTTAAAAATACATATATTAAAAATTGGGAACAAAAATTATACAAACAAATTGTTATAGTTGAATGATTCCATTCTAACTTTTAAATAATTTTCCAAAACTGTTTGATAATTTTTTTCATTTTATGAAATATAGTTAGTCCAAAATATACATGTATTTATGAGTCCCTATTAACTTACGATTTTGAAAATAGTGAAATAAATATAAACTAATCAAATTTGGTGGCTATAAAATATGTTTCTTTAAACTCATATGCATGATATTACCCAAGTCGCAATCGTCTATATAGATATATAGATCTATATAGATATATAGATCTATATAGATATAAATATATATATGTAAGTATTGCCCGGCAATTGCAAAAACTTTTGCCTTACATTTTTATTTTCTGCACATGTTCTCGCTGAACAAAGTTGTGTGTAAATATTGATTACGCGCATATCACGTACGCTACTTGAGCGCTAAGATTTCTGCGCTGGAATCGAAGAGCGAAAAAGAGGTACACTAAAGAATGCTAGAGTGTGAGATGCTCTACGAAGTGGGAGAGCTTGAGCTAAAATAGATGTTTACATATATACATGTGTGTGTGTGTGTGTGTGTCGTGTGTCTGTGTGTCGTGTGGCACACGTCCTTGTGCTAGTTTCCCGCTGCTGTTGCTCTGCTGCTGGTTGCCTTTTTCGCTGAGGACTGCCTTTTTGGCTGGCTGCCTCGAAATTGAAAGTCGCTCTGTGCCGCCAGGGATGGATTGTTCGTGGGGAGGGGGCTGAAAAGTGGATGAGTGTGTGTGTGTGTATATATATATGTGTGTATGTGTGCGGTAGTGGTTTCTTTGGATTTTGCGGAAACATTTAACGTAACGTTAAAGCTTCAGCACACGTGCTCCAACCATCAATTGATCTGTTGCTTGGCATTTATTTACCTAGGCTGCTGCCTGCCATGTGTTAAGTGCTAATTGGGTTAGCAATACGCTGCTTTTATTTCTAACAACCCAACCGCCGCCTCCAGTGTTGTGTCTGCAGTTGATTTGGCCAATAATTGCCACTACATTGTGCTTGGCCTGTCACTTTGTGTCTTGCTGCTGATTAATTTTTAAAATTACTTAATGGCTAATACCGCTAATTATATCAAAGTGTAGCCAACAGCCTCCCTAAACTAAACTTTATTGCGCTCCTATTTTTCGTCTTTTTATCTCCCTCGCTCTCCCTCTCTCTCTCCCTCTCTTTCTCCTCTCTCTCTCTGACTTTTGTGCCCTCTTTCTGGTTTTGTCCACATCCAACAGGGTGGCTAATTAAAGTTTTAAGAGCTTAGCCAAGCTGGCACGACAGCTGTTTGGTCATTATTTTTACCGTTCAAGCACAGAAATTTAGCTCTTAAGAGCTGGCAGCGCGTGTGTTTGCTTAACATTCTAACTAATTAGGATTTTCTTTGCGTGAACATAAAGAAAATAAAAATGCTCAAGGTTTTCTCTTAGGAGTTGTCAACATGCGAAAACAAATTCCATTCACCCAAAAATGTAGCAGTTTCGCAGTTGCTCAAGTCATTGTTAATATAATTAAATTTTTTTTTTCCCCAACTGCCGTAATTCAAAGTGGGTGAAAACTTAACTATTTAACTGTAAAAATTATAAAAAAAATAAAATTACCTTTCGATTTGTTTAAAATAAAATTGTGATGCAATTTTGCTAAGGTACTTTCATCAGTTGTGTATATATACATACGTATATACAAACACACATACCAGTATTATTATTATGCATCTTAGGGCTCTACCATAATATTTAATAGCCGTAGGCGCTACTTATTTTATCATCATGGGCATTTCGTAAATCTCATTTAATTCCCCCTCCTGCTCCTGACACGCTCATAAGCTGGAGGCGCAATGCAGTCACATAAACTGTGAGCTAATTAACAACAACATTTTCGCATAAATATGATGATTAGCACATCAACAGCAGGCAACATTATCGACTACAGAGAAGTTGGATAGAGTTAGAGGAAGACAGATAGAGGTATGTATATAGGGAGACGATGACAATATCCAGGACAGCATATATATATATATATATAAATATATGCATAACAGTACAGAACTAAACGGAGCTACCCCATTTCGTGTCGAGTCAGCATTCAAAACAAATGTTTGCCACAACAAACAGACAAGAAGCAGACAGCAGAATGTGATAGAACAAATGCAAGTGCATCTGCAGCGTTGCAACGTTGCAACGTTGAAACAGCTGCTGCTGCTGCTGCTATGGTTTGCCAAAGTCTCCTTGTTGGTGGTTGTTGCTTTTGGTCGACACTTTACACTGTGGCACAGCCCATAATCAGGACAAGTGTCCTGCAGCTGACTGCTGCCTGCTGCCTGCACCTTGCTAGCTGCATTATGTATTATTATTTGATACATTTTGCATAGCAGGCAAAGCCGAGCTGCTGCCCCCAATGTGCAGGTGACATTACATACCAGATGCATGAAAAAAGATGAAGCTGGAGCTGCTGGCGATGCTGGGACTTAGCCTTGAGCAAAAGTTGAGAGCAAGTGTCTCATGATTTATGCACATGTTAAGTGTGAAAAATGCACATTAAAACAAAATCTGCCTCGACTCCAACTCTAAGGGAAAGTGTTGCCAAGAGAGACGGTGTGTGTGTGTGTGTGTTATTTGGTTTTTGTTTTCATATTGTTTTTTTGTAGACTTTTCAGGGAGGCAGGAAGTGAAAGTGTGTTAGACGACGCGCATGTGTTGCTTCTTCGTGCTCGTATTGAGGTCACTGGTCATTATCAAGATGTTGCAAAAGAAATGCCATCAAGTGCTGTCCTGCTCCTTGTTGTGAAGCGGCTGTCGTCGGCATGTTCAGCTTCAGCGTTTGCCCATTTGATATGCAAGGCAGATAAAGGCCAACGCCTGCCTGGCCAAAAGCCAAAAGACTGCCTACAAAAGAGGGGGCCAAGATGAAAAAGAAGACGAGGCCAAAGCAGCAGCACGCCTCATGTTGACTTCTTGCTGCAGGAGATGGGGCAATAGTTTCACTGCAAATGGAGCTGCAGCAAATTGTTGACAAAGCAGCTTCATTGGCTAGCGTGTGTGTGTGTGTGCGTCCGTGTGTGTGTGTGTGCTTATGTAGGTGTGGCAATTAAAAGGTTTTCTCTTCTCTTGTTCGCAGTAGAATTATGGTGTTTGAATCGAATGATTAGATAATTTTGTGTGTTGCTTTTCAAAATGTTTGTCTCAACTTACAATAACCAAATTGGAAAAGGATGCAATTCAATTTTTTGTTTATTCCTAGCAAAATATATTAAATATCTTAGCATAATTTTTTCTTAGAAATCGTCGTTGATTAAACCATTATTTCTTAACAAAACAAAATATTTCAGTTCACAGATTTATTTAAATATATAAATTAAAAGTTGAAATGAGTGCACTTAAATGCATTCAAACTGCAAATGTGATATTAAATTTGAATGAGATTGAGAAAATAAAAATTTGTTTTGCAAATTGATTTGAAATAAATGAAAGGAACAGACATTGTAACTAAATCATTCATTTGGCTAATACCAAAGTGCTTTCAGTTTACATTTGCCCTCTGTCGTTCGGAACTCTGCCAATTTGCCTGTACTTCAGTCTTTGACGCCATTGACATATTTGGTAGCAATGGCATTGTGGTTTGTGGGCTGGTGGGTGGACTCAGATTTCTATTCACTTCGTTGGGCAACATCACGCATAACTCCTTTCACAATTGGCAACTGGCACTTTCTCAATTCTGCACACATTCACGCCCAAAAGCTTGGAGCACAATGCTTGTTCTCAAAAGGAGCGAGAGCGAGAGCGCACCACGCCCACACAAGAGCACTGCCTTTCAATTTATGTTGAGAGTCACACATTTTTGCATGGCATGCAAATGGGAATAAGAAAAAAGGAGGATGACCAATGGCAATTGCCAATGGCATGGGGGGGGGGGGGCACTGCCATGACGACAGTTTGCAATTGTATTCACATGTCCTATATTCGTTTCTATACCCTGCACCAATTAAAAATTGAAAAATTGAAAACAGGCAAAAAACTCTGGCCCGAAGCTAGCAATTCGGAACGGTAGCTTTATACTTTTAAAAATTCATGTCTATATCCATATAACCGATGTTTGTTTGCACTTAACCACATTTTATCTGTCGATCTCAAAATAAACCATAAAACATAAAACTGCATAAAATCCAATTTAAAATACATGTAAACATAATTATGTTAAGCCTGAGTGCGGGGTATCTTGAAGTCAAGCAGTCTTGTTTTTTGTTTTCTTTGTGCTTCGGTTTTTTTTTTTTGTCCTCTTGTTCATTTTGAAGGCAACTGTGCAATTTGCGCGCCCATCCTTGAACAAAAGAAGAAAAAAAAAAGAAATGCAGGAAAATTGCACAACTCTCCTTTTGGTGGTGGGGAGGTGGGGCAGACAGAGCCCCCTCTGCTCGTTCCTTTGTGGTGCATTTAGTGGCAAGTGTTTATATATTACCTGGCCTTTAAACAAATTGCATAACCATTTGTTACCTGACTAAAGCAATATTTATGCTGCCTCACAAACATATTTATTATACACCAACTTAGCAGCATACACATCCATGGGCTTGCATATGAACCGTTCGCAGAATGGCATTTTTATGGCCCGGCTCTGCTTTGGCGTTCTTAAGTCCGTCTTATACCAGCTGTTTATTTATGGCATTTTTTTATGGGGCCTCCCAGTATTTGTTTTTTTATACACTGAATCCATTAAAAATGGCTATATCGACTCGGCTATTGATCCTGATCAATAATATTATATACTTTTTGCACAAAACCATTATACCCTTTTTAACCATTTTTCATGGTTGGGTTCAGGGTAAAAAAAATAGTAAATAAAATATTACATTTTTCAACTTTGCCTTGATTTGAATAATGGCTACTGACCAATTTTTAGTAAACTGCGTTAAGGTAGATGTATCATTTCTGAATAATGCAGTTATTGATTGATTGTCTGGGAAGTTCGACTGTATGATTATATTAAGCAGAATCGTTTTATATTTTATGGTCAAAGTTTGAAAGGAAAAATAATGAAATTGTTAATTACTTAGGTTAAAATGTCAAGGTATTACATATTCGCAAACCGAATTTTTTGGGTTATTGCCTCGTCTCAATGTGAGCACTTCTTGTACGTTGCCAACTGCTTTTCAACTTGTGCCTTTGTTTACCTATGCATATGGGTACATACATATATTGCCCAAAACTTCTTCCTTGGTTTTGCTTGCTTACTTTTGTGAAAAAAAACACACTTATTTTCTTAAACTATACGCTTTGGCCTATGGCTGCCTTCATTCACCTACCCTAGCCTGCATTTTTCTCAATTTTCCCTTTTGCTACTTCCAATTTTGTTCATTTCTGTTGCGACTCCTTTGGAGTTTCGACTTACTTTATACATTTTGCTGAAATGCAGGTCAGTGCTGTGAAGTTTTATATTAACTTTATGGCTTTCGGCTCAAATGTCTGATATAAATTCGTTTTCAAACTAACAACAATCGTTGGTTTGACTCGGCATTATTGTTTTGCTATGCAAACACTTTTCCATTAAGTAAAACTGTCTTGGCTGCTACTGTAATTGGTTCAAAGCATTCCAAAGCAATGTTTTCTTCATTTTACCAAATGAATATGATCGCTTCGTTAGCATATATTACAAATTTCATTGAAAGTGGGTTACGAAGTACAAGTTGTACAAAAGTATGTAACATGCAGGAGTAAGCATTCACGACCTCATACAGTATACACATTGCTGATCAGAATTAACACCTGACTCTACTTACCTTATGTAAAAACCACAAAGTCTCAATAAATTCTATAAGCCTTTAGAGTGGGTGACGAAGAGGAGAAAGATCAGATCAGATCAACTGTGCTCAATTTACATATTTTGCATAATAATTGAAAAAAACTCGCATAGAAAAACCAATTTTTTTTTATGCAAAGTTGTCAAGAAAACTGACTCCCAATGTAGAGCATCGAATCCAATGATCTCGAAGACTATGCATAGACAGACAGACAGTAGTCAGATAAATAAATCTGCTATATAATGTATTTAATATATAAGCATATGCTTATCTTCTTTTGCTTTAAAGTCTAACGAATTATGCACTCGTATATTTATGCATACAGAAAAGGCTTACATCTGCTGATAGTAATGAAGTCAATATGACAATAACTTTCCGACTATAACATGGATATTTCTTATTGTATCTTTATGAAATTTGTTCAGTTGATCAATAATATGCCTTTGCTTCCAAAATTGTGTCATTATTAAATTAATTGCTATCGGAAAACAGTATGCATCAAGCATGCGTGCCTAGGTGCGAACAGGTACGCACCTTTTCAATACTTAATATTCATCTGCATGAATAAGCTTTCATAAATGCTTAAGGGAGTTGCTGCAGTCTGATCGATTGCCGAAGGCCCTACGATAAAGGACATCATAATCAAGTCGCAAGGGACAAACGGATGAGCAAACAGCAATTTGTCAGGGAATACAAATATTACATACAAGCAAAACTTATTTATTAATTACTCACACCACCAACTCTAGCAGATGCTGTGTGTGGCACTTAAATCAATAAAATATATACAAAATGAATGCATAAATAATTCATATAATTTCCCCGTTTAATACAAAGGCAAAGAGCGAGAGGCAGAGGAGGGAGTCCGTCCAATTCTGTTTCTGGTTTGGGATACGGGCTCCGCTGCCATAGTATTTATGGTTATTGTTATTTATTTACATGTATGCTGTATGCTTTGTCAGACAAAAGATGCTTAATGCATATGTTTAAGAATTTACTTAAAGTGTGCCGAGGTTGACATAAAGCGAGTCATATATGTGTATCAGAAGTAAGTACTGGGTGTCTGTCAAATGTATTCCACACAAATAATAATGGGAAAATGCTATTTATTGATATATTTATACCCTGAACCCATATTTAAAAACGGTACAATGATATTGTACGCATGTATGTAACAGACAGAAGAAAGCATTTTCACCCTATAAAGTATATATGTTTGTGATCAGCATCAACCGAACAACAGCCGAATTGATATACACATGTGTGTCTGTCTATCTGTCTGGCAGATCAGTCTGGTTCTCAGAGACTATGAATGCCTCTGGCGCCTCAGCAGGCGCAATCTTTTGCATCTGCAAAAATATATATAAATAAATGTTTGTTTTGTCTGCGATAGAATCATTGAATTTTATTCATAGCATTCCCAGAGCATAAGCTAAAATATTTGAAATATAAATTATAAATTTGTTTGTTAAATTTCGACGCGCTTTTGTTGTTGCCGCCTGTGCAGCGATTCTGACATTATTAATTTATGGGCAGTCCTATGTATATGTGCAAATATGCGCGTATTAGCGTGCAACACATTATCATGTGCAACACTTTTTCAGTTGAGCCATCTAAATTACAAAATAAGTAAGCAGTCAGTTAGCATTACTAAATATTTATTTTTAATACTCCACGATTCGATTTTAAACTGAAAAATTCAGTTAACATATTTATGTGCTCTTATAATAAATAGGTATAATAAATATATATAATACATATAATCTATATAATATAATATATAATGATTGAGCTTGTGTTGATGCATTTCTGATTTGTAGTTAACATTTTTGTACTTGTATGTAAAATATACAGTGAGTCACACCGAAATTTGCACAGCGTCAAGTAAATAATGTATTTGTATTTTATAATTCTACCTAGCAGGTGGGGAAACCCCAGTGTATTGGGGTCATATATTAATTTAGGTGGTTAATACATGTACCTACCATATTTCTTTGGAATTTTTGAAAAATAATGAATAATTAACTTATGGAAGGCAATTACATTATTTACTTGACGCTGTGCAAATTTCGGTGTGAGTCACTGTATACGGAGAGGTATGCTGAAACTGTTCTTTTTATCCATACATTTTGATTTAAATTCGCTCTTTAAAATGTGTTTATTTTTTTACATTTACTGGCAAAATGTCACTTAATTACTTATGTTGTTGTCTGTACATTTGAAATATTGATAACCCTGCCGCACACGTTGTATTGTATCGAATACAAAAAAGTGTGTCATGAATTTGTCATGTTATTTAAAGTTTATTTAATATGTATGTTCATCATAAAAGAGAGTGACAGATAGTGTGAAAGAAAGAGAGAGAGAGAGTGAGAGAGATAGATAGAGATGATGTGCGGCGAGTGCATATTAAAAATAACTGTCCTATTTCATTTTAAATGTTTAAATGTACTTTTTTTATACAATATTTCCGCATGCCACAAGTCGGCCAACCAATTAGCAAAGCTCTACAGTTCAATTGTGCGGCACAGTTGGTGACGCCACTGAAATATCATCAGAACTTAATAGCAACAAATAAATTAACTTTTACTGAACTATTGTTGCTACTTTTTGAGTGGTATTATTGTAAAGAAATTAAAGTCGTCTTGGCAAATACGAAAACAAAGATTAGCTAAAGGAAAAATTAAAGTAATATTTTTAAAATAATTATTAATAATTAATTGGAATAAATTAGATATATTAGAAATTAAATATAATATTTAAATGGAATTTTAAGCATTCAAAATAATAGCAAAAAATTATAAACATTAGCCAAGGAACAAAAGTCTTAATACGATGCCGAAATCATTGCATTACACGATTTCAAATCATAGTAAAGCAACTTTTTTGTGTACTTGTAGCTATTATGTATGACTGGCGTTGCTCAACACTGTCCAGCAGGAACTATTCGGGGTAAAAGAAATAAAAATTCAAACATTGCTGGCATTAGTTGAGCAAAATAAACAAAACTTTCCGCCTGCTCGACGGATACATTTGAAACTTTTTTCATGTTCATCGTTGTTCGTTTATCTTTGTTGTTTTTGCTGCTTTTATTTTTTTCATTTTGTTTTTTATCTCAGATTACAATGAAAAATGTAAGAACGAAAGGAAGGAATATAAAATTTGGACTGTTTTCAGCTATTTTTATGTTTCTAGCTCAATTTTAGCTCCCTGTTTACTGCTGAGTGAATATTTCAGTCATTTTTAATATTGCTGCTCGCCGTTTTTGCCGGTTCCAATTGCAAAAGAATTTGGCTGACTGGAATCAGATGCCAGATGCCAGATGCAGATGCAGATCCTTTTCGGTAAAGTTTTGCATGCCATGAGACTCTGTGATTGAAAGGCATTTCTGGCTTTTTCGGAGATGTGATTTTCGCTCTCAACATTTGTTGCATGTCACATTGTTGCTGCTGCTGCTTGCTGAGTGTAACATAGTTGTGCGAGTTGTTGAAGCTGCTGCCTTTTCGGTTTTTGTTCGGCGTGGCTTACAAATGTTGCAACGTGCAACTATTAAATAGTTTTGCAGCAGCTGCCACTTCTACCCAATGATGCTGCCACAAAAACTTTGTGCTTTTGTGCCACTTAAATGTAAACCAAAAATTGCAAAGACCTAAAACTTTTATCCTGTCGCTGTTTTGACCCCGTAAACAAAAAGCCAGTTGTTTGACGTTGATTTGCCTTGCTCTCCGAACAAAGAAAACTAATCGAAAGTATCCAGAAATGTTAATTTTCATTTCCTTGGCACTATTAAAACTATTTGCAGTTTTATTAGCTCAACGATTATGAATATATCTAAATTTAATTGTGGATTACTGAACTAAATGGTTTAGTGGTTATACGCTTCGGAAAAGAGACAACACTTCAAGTTACAAGTGCTGCCACATAAATATAAACAGATGCCGATAAATACAAGCATTACATGGTATATATACGCAGGCATTTATTAAATTATTTATGATGTTATTAAATTCTCAAAATTATTTGATTTAATGTCCTCAATCGCATGTGTCAACCAAGCTCATGCAGCGAGTACTAAATCAAAATACATTCTGTTCCTCGAGTATACATCCATTTCGCCCCTTCTATATCTGAGTTGGATGATCAAAATCTATTCATTGACTGCCACAGCACCTGCCCCACAACCGGTACTAGTCTCAGATGTCTCAGCCTATACGGTTTGGGGAAAGCAATCAATTGTATGTTATTTGCCAATTAGAGTATTTCGCAGACCTATCTTGATATTGAGACGTTATTAATAAATAAACAATATATATATATATATATAATAAACAAGATAAATATCGAGCATGTTTGGCTGTAGAAGTTGTTTTTACCGTCTTTGATCGATTTAGTGCCTGCCAGTTTTGTCTTAATATACATATTAAAGAAAAAGCATATCAAATTATCAAACAAATCAAATCTGGAGTTAAATTTATTGCCTACATTAGCACGGACTAAGGATGGTGTCCTTTGTTTTGGCTTGCAGCTCATCACCTCTTGAGGAGTGCATCTTATTATGATTTATGATTTCAGTTCAGTCTTGTCTTATAAGAATATCGCCAAAAACTTGGAGGTGATAACTATTTTACCTTTTTCATTTAAAAATGTTGCAGTAATAACTTAATCTATATTTTAGTTTGACTGCTTGCCACATAAAAAAGGGATAACATGAGTAGGGATACTTCAGCAGCCAAATGACAACTCGGAATTAGTGCTGGTTGCGTTTCGTTGGAGTCAGTCATTGTGTCGATAATTATTACGCTCGCCCACATCCGGAACTTGCCCAATTACCACCACGTTAGCTGTTATTGTTTCATATACATATACGGAGATTATTCAGCTATATATATGAACGCTTACATACATATTTGTATATAGGATAGATCAAATACGTTGTCCATTCGATTAGTCGCTTCCACTACGGCTCCATTGAGTACGGAAATAGCGTAACGCTAAAATCAAACTAATCACTTCAATGATTGCCGCTTGTCCAGTAGCAGCCACGTTGACAGCGCACACAATAGCGCAACATCGATCGTCCAAAACCCAAACCCAAATCCAAATCCAATCTCAACTAACTCCTCACCAGTTCCCCTGCCTGCAGCTTCATTCAAATGAAATTCTCGTTTTCCCCCCTCTCCCTGTCTATGGCTTTTGTGCCCCTTGTTGTGCTTTCATCCCAACTTGACTACCTTTTCTTTTATGCCGCGCTATTCTGGACCCCGGCTGCCGTTAAGTTCTTTTGTGACCAGCGCCGCTAACGAGTTTTTTTTTTTCGCAGCCCGAGCGCTCATTAAATGTGTGTAAACCGTCCTTTTGGAGCCGCTGCTCTCATCGACATTCAAATTACTTTATGGCCGGCTTCATTTAGTTTATAATACGCCGATTTTCCGGGGCACTTTTCAACTGCTCTTTTTTGTGTGTTTTCAATTTTTTTTTCTTTTTATAAGCACAATTTTCTTTTGCTCTTAATTGGTCGCAATTTGAAGATGCTTGACGTTAATTACACGCCATGTTGGGTTGTGTTTTCTTATAGTTCTGGTTAGTTTTAAACGATTACACACTTTGATATATTATAGATTATTTTGGGTTTATCCCATGTCCGACTTGACGGCTTGTTGCTTAGATGAAAGAACTAAATTTGTTTCGTACGTGTCCAACAATTAAAAGGGCAGAATTTATTTACACGGAAAACGTTGAAAAGCAGCTGACCTAAACAACACACACGCTGACAGAACACACACAAGCAAACACATGCGCCCACACACCCATACATACATGTATGCTAATGTCATTTGTCTAGTGCTTTTATATTGTGTGCTGTGTGTGACGCCCAAATGTAGGCAACATTTTTGCTTCTGAACATTTTGCACGGGTCACGCCCATAATCCATAAGTTAAACTCGCAGCTTAAATGGGTGTGTGTGGTCGCTAACTGTGTCTAACAGCTAATAGCTCTCCATCCCCATACCTACGCGCTGCGGCTGGAAATGCCAGCAAATAAACAAAAAACTGAAAACCGAGAACCGAGAACCGCCAGAACGAACCAGAGCCAGAACCAAAAAACCCAAATCGCACGCTTCAGTCGAAAGGGTTAAAGTGGCTTTAAACATGGCGTTGCGTACTGTTTGTAGGACGTGGGGGGCGTACAGCGTCCTGAAGTGAGATGTTTCCATGGCAAACAGGAGGCGTGTATTTTGTTAACAATTTATGATTATTTATACTCGCTTTTGCTGCTCTTTTTTATCTTACTTTTAGCTAGCAAACCCCCCATTGGTTTGAACTGCAAACTACTGACCCGCATTTGCACAGGAATGAAGAAAGGTTAAAGCTCCTTCAAGCTGAAGGTTGTAAAATATACATATATAGTTTGCATAAACAGATATTTTGGGTGTGCCGCGCCGCACTCTCCAGATTACCACTGATGATGTGCTAATCCTGACATACCAGAGTTTCATATACGCTACATTGGCCGCATTCAAAGAGTATGTGCGTTTGTGACAAGAGTGAGGAAAGCGGAGAGGCAAGCAGAAGCGACATAATCATTTCGATTCTATTTATTTAAAATGTTCACTTATTAGCAACGACGGGGGGGAATATAAATACGCCTTAGAAATGTGATCTGAATGATGATTTTTATGATTAATCTGCATCTCTTACCATCTCTGGCGATTTGTTCAACTAATGTACACCAATGGAATATTGATGGTTTCCATTGACCCCTCTCGTTGGCATTTGGTTTTTCTTATTTGTTTAAGTTTAATTACAAACTTGATATTCGATACGTTACAGGCGTTGGATGTATGTCACTTAAGAGTTTTATGTAACTAATATTATATTTAAGATGCAAGAATACAATTTCAAAAATGTTGTAGAATAATGTTTCTAAAATTTAACCATTGCCTTCATTTAATATTAGAAAATTTCAATTGCTTGGTCACGATTGACGACCTTTCTCTGGAAATGCCCAAACACATCTTAGCAACAACAATTAAATTTAACTATCAATTTGAACAAGAATGAACTGCAGTCCAGGCCAGGCCAAGGGAAGATTAAGTACAGTGAAGTGAACTGGTTGATAATTACATGCTTAATTGGAAATGTTATATATATTTTTAGACCTATTAATTTTATTTATAATTTTGAAAATAATTTAAATCAATTTAGCTGCACTAATTTGGTTGGTGTTTGCCTCACTGCTGATTATGTCTAATAATTTGTAATTTGTAATTGATTTTTAATTGATATCCAGCAGAACTTCGTTAAATATTTATTGCAAATATACAATGACAGAGCTTGTATGCTCTTGGCTGCTGGGCAAATTATATAAATACAAAGAGATTATATCATACACTACTTACTTCATATCGCTGCTTAACGCTTCTGTTAATTGCAATTTAAGAGTGGGAATATACAAATTTTACTTCAAAGTTTACTTATCGTCCTTGCATTTCCTTTTACTTAGTTGTTGTCCTTGTTAAACTTGATTTTGCCATTTTCTCACTGCTGCAACTACTGTTGCCTTGACTAATGCTTTCAGGCTATTTGCTCATTGTGCTGCTAAGATCGTGTCAATAACTCATTAGATGAATTGTGGGCTGTAAATTTTGGGCTAAATTAAATAAATTGATATTATTTTCGTTTGTTTGCTTGTGATTTGCGCAAATGAATTTATGTATGAATTTCATTTCAAATGCATTCAGCTTCTCCTTGCCTGATAGTCGGACTAAGCTGTGTGATGGGTTTTCATCTAAATGGCATTTGTGTTTTTGATTTATAGAATCTCGTCATATATTCAGTTCAATTTATACAACACACATTTAAATATTCACAGCTTTTGTTGTAATAAATAAATTAAAATTTAATATATTTATTTAGTTTGTTGAAATTAATTAAAAAACAACATAAACCTCCTAGTATCTAAAATGATTGTAATCAATGCAATTGATTCACTAAAAAAAATTGAAAACTACTTAAAATTACAAAGTAAGTAACAGACTGACATAGCTTTAATTAACTCAACTTAAAAATCGAGCTCTGCATGCAATTTGTTATCTCATTTTCTGCAGCTGTTTGCTTTCAGTTTTTCCATAGCTTTTGTAGTTATTTTTTTTTTGTTTTTTGTTTTAATAACAGTTTTTCATGTTTATTATGCAAATGGCGAAAATTCGGTCAATAAGCAGCGTAGCAGAAGGAGTTGCTTATCGCCCCAATTCCGTGACCCAAATGCGTTCCAACTGCCGCTTATAAGATACGCACAGACAAGCCGCAAAAAGGGCAAGTTGCAACCGCCACCATTTCCATATTATGTGCCATATGAACTGGTTGATGAAATTCATTTTGGGGTGTGGTGGGCTTGTCATTCAGTATACCGAAATGTCGCTTGCATACAAAGCACAGCATAAATTCAATACAATAAACATGTGGAGTGTTCCACTCACCCCAAAACCACTGCCACATCTCTCGAAAACAATTGCAATTGTCTAAATAACAACATGGCTGCAAGCCTTCTACACAGTCGAAAATTTGAGAGACAAATGGAAATTCATTGGATTATTCCTATTGTTTTATTTTATAGCAACCTCTTCTTCTAATTAAATTTTTTGCTGTATCCAGTTGAAGTTTATTTGATTATGTTTTATGTATTCGAATGTATTTCGAGTCGCGTAGGAATTCAACTTCAGGACTGCAAAAAATATTGGACGCCAATTAAGAATTTATCCATTTGAAACAAATTTCTACATTTGATTTTGTTTACTTTCTGCCTAGGGTATTATAATACTGTTGGCAATTACTCAAAGTCTGCAAGACTAGTCGATATATTCTACTTGCATGCAAATTAGTCTCTCATTGGTATGTAAATAACAAGAGTTATTTAATTTAATTAACATTTTTGGTATGTGTATGTGGCCCTGTGTGTCACTGCTGACCCAGTTGTGAAACGCCCTCTACGCAGACTGGTATTTTCTTGGCTTATTTGGTTTACACAGTTAGCTGATGAATGCGTCGATGCCATATTTTAAGTTGAGTTTCACTTCGCATTATATTAAAGTTTCGGACCACAGTTGAGCAAGAGCTGAGTGGCAAGTAGCAAGTAGCAAGTAGCAAGTGAAATTGCGTGTAATGCATTACAAGGCTAAAAACTTTTCTATTGCCTGCTTTGAGGCGCCCGTTATGTGGCACAGACTTTGGCCCGGCCCCGAGCTGTCTGTCTTGTGTCGGGTTACTTATTTCGCCTTGGCTTTGTCGCCAACTTGCCTGCATTTGCTGCTCCCTTCACTCTTCGCCCCAGACCGACTGGTGCCTTGAGTATGGGGTTTTGGTTAGAGTTTAGTTTCTGTCAGATTATTGGCTGCTTTATGCCACTCGCACCCGCTTGCGGGTTGACACGCCCTGTCTGTCCGCCCTGTGGCGTTATCTCTCGATTTGCAGCTTTTTTGGGGCCAGGCGGTCAACTTTGTCTTGATTATTTTTGCAGGCAATTCCGGACAAAGTTTTGCGAAACTCGAGTGAGTTTAATATTGGTAATTATTTGTGAAGAAAGCAAACGTCTAACTCTGTGTTGCACCTGCACTAATACTGCAATTTGTTGGCTTTAAATCGATTGGGTATTAAGTAATCAATGCCAATGATTGAAGTCACTTGATTTGCCCTTATAAAATTTAAAATTACACTTTTAACATTTTGCTTTGTTCTGCAAAAGTTAGTTATTTTAAATAAATGTCAAATAAAAAACTTGAACTTGAAATTTCTTATCAAGGCAGTGCTAATGAAACTAATATAATATACAGAAATTACCTGAAAATAATAAATGAATAATGTGTTCAGCCTCTAAATTGTTTATAACTAAAAAAAAATTCGTTTGAACATCGATGCAACTATTTAGAACTCAGTTAGTGGGATTTGGCCCCATTCTTTCGTTGCAGCGCTCAACTGTCTCAAACTATCGAGTACTTACTTAAACTCGACGGAACAGGTGTCCCACATGTTCTCTAAGGGATTTAAAAGCTTAAAATCCTTATTCCGAAACCACTCACGACAGGCGCGTGACACATTTATTGGTGGTGTGTGGCGACCTTGGTCGGCAACTGTTAGAACCTAACCTAACCTAACCTAACCTAATTATTATTTATTTAATGTGGACTACTTTTTTAAATAATTAAAATTTAAAATTTAATTACAAATTAAACTATGTAAATTAAAAGAGAAATTAAATTTAAATTGAAAGAATAAATTGTGTAAAAAAAAGTAAAGTACTAATAAGTAAAGGGCATTTTTCTAAATTTTATTGTCCAGTTTATTTATCATAATAATAATCTTGTGAACTCGTAATGCCAAAAATGTGACTTTTGGTAAACTCAAAATTGGACAACAAGACACATTTGGAAATCTTGAATTCTTTAAATTCTAAAACTCCATTTGATGTGTTACATTTTCTTATCTGAAGCACGTCACTTTTGCTGCCAGGGATTAATCAATAAAATTCTGTACATTTTGAGCAGTTATTTGAGCCGAGCTATACGCCTCGTGTCAGTTTGTTAATAAGAAAATTGACAAAGCTGGAAGCGCGTCAGCAGCTATGTTTATGCAAATTGACAGCCAGTGTCTAATGGCAAAATGCTCTCAACTCATCACCCAAAAAATCCATAAAGACTTTTGCACTTCACAAATTCAGCCGACTAATTCACATGCTACTACTGCTGCTGGTGCTGGTGCTCTTCCTGTAATTGCGCGCCTCCAACCGTTACCACGGCCACTTGCCACACCACTCCATCTGGCAAGCCCAATTTCCAATTTCATGCACTCAGTCACGCAACACTTGCGCGGCTTATTAACTAAACCAACGTTACGCCGAAAAATGTTTTTAAATGCTTGACGCATACGTGATGGGATGTAGGCCATATTACGCATACATCCTGGCAGCCAGCACTCATTATACTTATGCCGCATAATCCGCTGATTGCTCGGTTCATTTTGTATGCACTTTGGCAAAGTTTTTTCGTATGCTGATATCTAATTTTGTTAGCACAAATTGCGCTGTGGCAGCAACCAGAATTATAAAAGAAAAAATAAGAAAATTATAGCATCAGTTGGCAGTTGGTGGCATCAGTTGCAGGGCTGCTTGTAGCGTTCTCTGCAAAACACATTATCGAAATGAATTTTTAGCTAAAACATCAGCAACAGAAATGGCAGCAACAGCAGTCAAAACAACAAGCATAAACAAGTCTTAAACACTGTCGACGGAAGGGTGCCACAACATGCTACTACTCCTCTGCCACTTTGAGGGCCCCCTTTCAGTTGCCATAAATACTAGAAATATGTTGTCTGACAGGCAGACACACACAGACAGGCAGTGGTGAATATGTATAAGTCTGTGGGTAGACACACACACACACACACAGATAAGACCTCAAAAAGGATTACACACATGCTGTACAAGTATTTTTCGACTTTAATTTCAATGCGGTTAACATAAAAAAAAAACTTCGATTTGGTTAACCAAAGTTTCGGCTTATCCATATTTGCAAATGGAAAACTGGGCATATGTTCAGATACTATTTCAATTCTTTTTTTCAATTTATGATTTCCATATTAGATAAATAAAGTTTGCCAGTTCTAGGCAATGTGCGTGTTTCTCGCTGATAACAGAGTATTTTGCAGTCAGCTGTTTTAGTTATGCGAATCTTTACTTTTTTATTCGCTGTCCTTACGTGGCTTTAAATTTTGTTTGTTGTTTTAATTTTTGTTTAAGCTGATTTACCTTTCACGTTTGTTTTTCCTTTGTTAAGGAAAATGTTTTCAACGATGCCGCCTGCGCCTCAACGATTCGCAATTTATTTCCTGGTCATTTATTTTAATGGTTAAATATTCATATCAAATTTATAGCGAACGGCAATTAATTAAGAAATCAGCAATTACAAAGTATATAAATAAATTTTGTGTTAAAAATTAAATTAAAAATGATAAAATTAAAAAAATTTATAAATCATTGCTTTATCAATATTTCAATATAAAAGAAAATAGGAAAAGAAAAGAAAATTAATAATATTGTTGAATTACAAATATATATACATATATAACTAAGAATAAAAAAAAATTAAATATAGTTATTTTGAAATATTTATTTTAGCTTATTTGGAAAGTCAATTAAGTATTGCCAATGGTATTGCCGATAATTTTACTATTATAATTTTGTGTTTAAACAGTTTGGTCAAGTAAACGCTGCCACTGACTTGGGTCTTAGAGAGTACCAGTTCAGCTGTGCTGTCAGATCAATTTTAGGTCCGCTTAGGATTTTGCCATTGAATTTTGCATTTAAGCTTTGTACAAATTGGGTAGCTAAGAGCTTCCGCCAAACACACTGGCAGCTACGAACGACACATGTGTGTCTATTTGATGCTGCATTAGTTTAGGGTTAATTCTGTCAGCCCCCTTAGCACGAGCGCCATTCCAGGCTGTTGGACTACCAAAAACAAATTGGGGACTTTGCCGCAAATACAACAGCAGCTGCTAATGTGTCTTTGTCTCCAAAATTGTGCACACTGAGCAAGTGTTCATGTGTTGTGTGAATGTGTGTGTTTCTACACTGTCCAAAAAATATTGCCTTCAATAAAATAATACGTAAAATATTTCCTTGGGTGTTGATATTGCAATTTTGAATGCATTTCTTTAAAGTTTATACTTGACCAAAAACTATACACTTAAAGAAATAACTTTGTAAAGGCATTGGCAATCGAATTTTTCTTCAAATGTACTTCATGTATTTTACTAAAAGACTTGTATGAAACACCTAGATATTTTAGTGTGCATGTATGTGTAATGCTTTGCTATTGTAATTGCTGCAATTTCAGATGTCTGTTTGTTTGTTTGCCTGTACGTATTGTTACAGTTGCCCTCAAGCTAAAGACTTAATGTGCTTTGCTTGCCCAACACGTGTTGTCTGAGTGAGAGGGAGAGAGATAAGCAAAGAGAGACAGAGAGAAAGAGAGAGGATGTCGGTATAAAGAGTAGTATAGGGAGAAAAGTACCGTTCATACACACTACTTGCACACAAATTATGCACAAAAAGCGAAAATAAAAGTTAATTCAGTGCCAGTTGTATGATGAGCTTGAAAGCAATTCTGCGAAAGTGGAAAAATGTTCCCGAATATATATATATATAGACATACATATACATATCCATACATATACATATCCATACATATACATATGCATATACATGTGGTTGCTCGTCTGCTCTATAGTATATAAAGGAACATTTTGCCAATATGTACATACAAATCTTTTGTTAGTCCTTTCACCCTGCCAACTCTTGTACATTTTGCTTGCTCCACGCATTGCAACGTGGGTTTTTCCAAATTATGCACTCCACACACATAGAAACTTCAGCTCCTTAGAGGTGTGCTGGGCTTGTGTTGCTATTGTGGCGGTAAACTTTTATGCGCAGCACACACACTGAAGTGCAAACAATGTCAACATGTAATTTTCTTGCACACAATTTGTTAGTTTAGCGCAAGGCCATTTAAAAACTGCAAAGTCTGCAACATATATGAATTATGTAACTAATGCATACTCTATGAATTCAAGATTGTCAAATACTGCAAATACTAAAATTCTGTTTACCAAAATATTGTTTTTTTATATTTAAATAATTAATAAGCAAAATTTGTCTTTAATTAATTTTTGGTGTTCAAAATAAATAAAAAATGTTGCAAACTTTTAATTTAAATGCAAATAATGCCATAATTAATATATATATATATATACCTTTCTAAAGTTGGCTAACAATTGTTGTGTGAGTAGGTATATAACTTTTGTTAGCCTTCATTCATACAAAAAAAAAGGTTTTCCTTTCAATTTAATGTACCCCTTCAAGTCTTGCTTCAATTACTGAGCACGTGCGTAAGTTGAACAGCCCCAACAATTTACATGTAAATCGGCGCACGCGGAAAAATAAGGACAACCAAAATGAATTTGAGAATGAGATGGAAGTAGAGCAATCAATTGATTCATTTTCATTCCCCGAAATGCTGAACTTTAAGGAATATTTCCATCTGATTGAATATTTCAGTGGCTTTTGGCGGAAACGAAATACAAATGCCAACAACTAAAAGTTAAGTCGTTGCGCATCCCTAAAACGAAATCGAAAATAAACCGCAATTGAAATTGAATTGAAAAGAAAGAAATGAAAAACTCACACAGCACAACAAGAAATGAATTTGATTAAAGAAAAATTTCGAAAAGTTTTCCGCGTTTTTAAATTATAATATTGATTGTGCATTGAATAAATGTTTTTATTTAATTTACGTTGATGTTGTTTCGAACACTTTTAGCTACCCGTTTATATTTGGCGGTTGCTTGTTTCTGTTGTTTTTGTAAATCGAGTTTTTTTTTATGTATTTACTTTTTGAAGCTGCTGGTTGATAAAATGCTGCCATTGAAACGTGATTTATTGCACTTTTCTTGGATTTTATTTGACAACCTTTCGTGCGGTTTTCTGCGTAACTGCAACGCTTCTCGCGAACTTCTCTGCGGCTGCGGTCAGGCCCGCCCGCCCGCCCTTCTTTCCCATTTTGTTGGTGTTAAAGTTTTGTTTTTGTTTCTTTTTCTAGTCGGTTTAAACTGTCCCCTACCTAAGCTAGGGCCTGTCAGCCCAACTGACATTTATTTTATAATCTTTGGAATATTGCAACAATATAAAGAAAAATGATTTTCGCGTTGCTTTGAGCAAAGTTTTGCAGCTCTGCAGCGAAAAGTGAAGCTAAAATAAACACTGAATTTTTTTTAATGTAGCTGTTTTTATTTTTATTTTTAAATGAGAAATGTTTATGTTTTTCTTATGCAATTCTGACTTGAAATATGTATGTATCTGAGTTCTACAAAGTTTTTGAATCGATGTGCAATAAAATTTTTTTTTTTTTGTTTTATTCAAATCTGAAGGCTGAACACAAAAGTATTTTCATGGCATTTCCACATATTGAGTTAATTTAATTAGTACGCCGTGTAATCGAATTTCGCACGTTAACCTCACTTAAAAATTAATTAATTAAAAATGGTATGTTAATGATAGAAATTTAATTCGTTTTTAATTTGACGTGTATTTAAACAGCTAACTTTTGTGGAATAAAAAATGATTAAAAAAGTTATTTGCAATTTTATAAGGAAAAAATCAAGTGGTTTTAATATAATTTATATATGTACAATGTATAAATATATGCTGTGATGAAAATAATACCAGTGCTGCCTCATACAACAATGTTTTCATAGGTCTTTTCCCTTTTTTTCTTTTTATTCTTTTTATCATTTATTCTTCGATGACATCCCGGTTTTGTATTTTACCTACTCCTTTTGTTTTTTTTCTGGTTTGGGCTGTTTTGGCTGGGAGTTGCAACTAAACGAGTTTATTAAAAGTTTTTCGATTACAATTTTCATTAATTTCATTTCAATTTCCATAAAAATATTGCTCCTTTTATAGTGATGAATTGGGGCGTGACACACATTGCACTGCTGAAAATCTAAAGCTTTTAAAACTTAATTAATAATCGAAACTTACTTTTGAAAATCATGAAAGACCGTAATATTATTAAAAGTAAAAGTTAACCTTGGCTTAAGAAACGCCAGATGAGAAACATTTTTAAATGGTTTAATATAAAAAAAAACTACTATTATTTATATTATGTAGACAAGTTATAAAATTTCATCAATATTCGTTTTATAGAATTTTATTAAATAAACTTTAAAATTAAATAACCAAATTCGCAAAATGTAAGCTAATACGTTGAAAATGAAAAACAACACAAAATTCTTCAAATTGCCAAAAGGCAATAATGCTGCACCAATTCAATCCCAATGGCCACATCATCCATCAACTTCAGAACCAAAAACCCCCAAGCATAAGTGAATTTCAATGCTTGCCGTCGGAGGAGGGGCAGGGGCTGCTAAATTTTTGGGGAAGTCTTATCTAAAACGTGGCGTACTGGAAAATTGCTCCAGAAAAACCGGCAGCGCTCAAAGTGAAATCAGCTTAACGAGATTTTACACACACACACATTGACAGACACAGACATATTGACAGACACACACACATACTGACACTATCAATCAAAATGTGCATATAAACTATCTAAAACTCGCTGACCAAATGTTCAAAATATTCGAAATCGAAAACCAAATTGAATCATCATTGAGCAAGTGTCTTTGTGAGTGGACCAGGGAGATGCTGTGGATGCTGAGTAAGTGACACATGCAGTTAAAAGTGAATAAGCCTGCCTGATACGATATGGTGACATTAAACGCTCATTTCATGGGTGAACCAAAGACACATCAACAATTGTTGGTTAATGAAATACAATTGAGGCACGCAAAAATGTGACCTCGACTTGGCGCTACTCTCTACCACTCAAAAACGCGCAGTCTCTAAACAGAACAAGAAAATAGTTGAGAATATGGGGCCGATGCATCCTCTCAACACGCATCAAACTAAAATTGTTTCTTTGGCAGCTGATTGAACATATTTCAATCAACTAGCAAAGCAGCAGCCGGCGTCCAGAGCGACTAATTTGAGCCCAGTTAAAAGAAGTGAGGACACTAGATAACCTTTGAGCCACAGGTATATGACCATCAGAACAAATGCTTCCCCAACTGGTGGCAGCTTCTTTATAGTTTTTCTCTGTTATCGATGAGTAAAAACGTCGCCAAAGCGGTAGCGGCAAACCAAATGAAAACGAGTAAAGAAAATCGTAAGATAAATGAAAAATGAAAAAGAAAAGTTGTTTGCCGTAAAAGTCGGTCAATTGTCGGTCCACTGCTATTTGCAGTTGTCTTTTTTTTTATCTGCTTGGCTCCAGTGTTAGTCAAACGCTTGGCCATATTCAATTTCTTTACTCGCCGCAGCAAATAGCGAAAGTCGTTTTCAGCTCGTTTCTGATGTGGGCCAAATGTGCAGCTGCTTGGGCTAGGCAAAAATAATGGTCTGATTCGGCCGGCAACAAGGCAACAAGCTGCAAGAGCCAGTTCTGTGAAGAGAGATTTGTTTTTGGCCAGCTTCAATGCCTTTTTGATAAATGGTTTCACTTGCTTTGGCTCGAGTACCTTAATTTAGATTAATGCCAAGTTATTAAAATATTTTTCGTTCTTAAACAGCTTTGGTTGATTGTAAAAAACAAATATTTTTTTAATTGTATGCAATAAATTTACTTCTACATTATAAATAATATATCAACGTATTTAAAAAAAAATATATTTTTTTTTTATTATTATAAATTATTATAGTTTCATACCATATTTATTTCTAGACAATTCTGTCATTTACTTTAGATTTATGCTCTTGTAAAGAGTGTCTTTATTATTATATATGCCTCTCTGTTTAGCAGCTATCCGAATGAAACTTCGTAAACTTCAGTTTGCCGAAAATAGTTGTTATTTTTTGGTTTTTATGCATTTTTTTTTTAAGCGTGGCGACCGCATTTCATGTGCTTCGCTAACGTCCATTTCCTGTCTGTCTTTTTCGACAGTTTTAATTATTTTTCCGCACTTTAAGTAATTTCTCACTCATCCCAAATGCTGTCGAAAATCCTTCGCTTTCTCCATTTGTATTTATTGTCGATAGACTGTGTATTTGTATCGCTATCTGCGTATCTGTATCTGTAGCTGAATTTTGTAACTGTGTTGACCGCATCTCTTCTGACTTTATTTTTTATTTAACCATCGATTTTTGCCGTTTTTTAACCTTTCTCCTCGGTGGCTGCTTTGGTTTCAATATACCCAAAACTTTTTGCCCTGTTGATTGGAGTATTTTTTGTGGCTGCAGCTGTTGAGAATGTGGCGCTACCTGTGAGTTTTCCTAATGATTTTCGTCTGCTTACTCAGTTTATTGCCAGCTGTCGGTCTCCGTAAATTTTTCATTTGTATTTACTTTACCAATCCTAAAGTCGATAATTTGACGTGGTTCCTGAATCTGTTGCCTAGTCGTGAAGCTGTTTAGTTGTTGTAAATACTTGTCTCATGTGGCTGGGTCGTAAATTTGTGATCCAGCTGTAATTTATTGTGAATTCTTGTGGCTTTAATTAGAATCCGTTAAAATCGTTGTAGCATAAATTTATGGAAATTACAGCAATTTTATTTATTTATTTATTTAATGTCAACTAAAGTAAGTCGAAAAAGAAAGAAATACGAAAGGTACAAAATTGCGATCGTCTGGAAATGTATATTCCAATTATCAGCAAGTTGCCTGCCAAGTTTGGTGACTCTATCTTTAGAATTTTGGAAGATATGCAGACTTGTTGATTTACACTTTCCGAAATATTATATAAATATTTTTTGAAATTAAAATTTACAAAGAATGAATCGTGTAAGTCAGCAGGTCATTTAAATAACTTTATTTAAAAGCAAAATAATATTAACATTTAAAAAATTTAAAAATCCGGTATCTCTAATTACTCACTAGAATAAATAGCCATTTTATATTTAGAATAGTTTCAGGGTTTAATACAACCAAAAACAATGACATAAGAATCATATAACATACATCGTCATTTAACAATAAATCTTGTAAAACCAATTTGAGGCCCACAATCCAAACTGAAATCGGTTAGCCGCAATTTCAAATTAATTGAAGGCCGGAAATTGAAAGGCAACTTCTCTGCTGGATGCTGCAATCTCTGCCCACACATTTTAAAATACAGAAGCCCAGTTTCAGATGCGTAACACTGGACAAGAACAACAACAACAACAGCAACAACAACAGCAACAACAACAGCAACAACAACAACAGCAACAACATTAGCAGCAACAACAGAAGCAATCTGGAAAAACCCCTCGTTGATGCATTTCATTGCCATTTGAGTTGATGTTTCGTGCGCTTCGTTTGCTGATTCGCTCAATACTTTTAACGTTTCATATCATTTAATGGATGCAAAGTGGGCCAACGGCCGCCGGCTGCTACCCGGCCCACAAGCCCTTCCTCCCCCCTTTGTCGCCACTAACTCTTGCAGCACTTGTGTGTCTGTCTCTGTGTGTGCTTTGCCGCCTGTGTGTATGCAACGCATTCTCTTGTAATGCATTTTACTTTTCCTCGTTCGGAGCATGGCCTGTCGAATTGAAGTGCAAGTGTAAAAGTGCCAAAGTGAAACAAACATATTTATTTTGGCAGATGGACTGGAAACCGAACCAGAAATGGCAGACGACACAGAACGCACACATTCATGCTTATTTCTACGTCTCCAGCAACTTGTGCAACATTTTTAATGCATTAACAAACACTCAGACACACACACACACACACACACACACACACACACACACACACACACACACACACACACACACACACACACACAACCTACACAAGCACACACTTACACACACTTGCTCATAAATGCATTACTTGTGTGCATTTGGGTTCTGCCTGTCGGTAGTCGCTCGCTGTCTGGCTTAAGGTTGGGGCGTGGCCGATTGCTTAATGGAGTGTTATGCCCAGCTATGCACGCAATCATACATAAATAAACACATACATACATAACTACTGCATATACGTGACTGTGGCAACAACCAATCTGAACGCATATGAAATGCTGATTGGTAAAGAAAAAGGTATCAAAATTAATGTACATGCAACCAAAAATAACGATTTTATATATCAGAAGTCCAAAATGGGGCAATGTTCTCTAGATCTTCTGTTTTTTTTTAGGTGGCTAGGAAATCGATAAAGTCGATATTCGCATATCGATAAGCTACATATTTATCACAATTTTAAGGCTACAGAGTTCCAATCTGGTAGGTAGGCGATGTCCTTCAAAAATGGGGATATGTCAGGTCCACCTCCGCTGTCCCCAGACCGTGAACATTTTAAGGTTGCAACGTTGTCTCTTGTTACTTATGAGAATTTAAACAATTTCTTTCTTTCTAATACCTCGAATATATAATTTAAAGAATATATCAATTATGTACATATAATAAATAAGTAATTACATCGATAAATATTTCAATTATAAAGCTCTTTATATATTCTATATTTTACTTTTTTTTTTTGCATTGTTCTTTATTATTATATAATATTTTTTGGTACATTTGAAATATGATAACTAATGAAATAAAATTGATTTCGATTGCTTTGCAGGTCGTGAGCGTCTCAACGAATACATATCCCACTATGAAACACTCAACTATGATCATGAGCACATTAGAGCTAGTCACAGTAGAGCCCGACGATCGGTGACCAAAGATCAGTTTGTACATTTAAAGTTTGCAGCACATGGAAGAGACTTCCATCTTAGATTAAAACGTGATTTAAATACATTTAGTGATAAGTTAGACGTGAGTATTTATTAACTTCACTCAATTTAATATACATACTAAAATATGAATAATTATTTTTGCAGTTTTATGATAGCAACGGCCCCATTGATGTCTCAACGGATCATATCTATGAGGGCGAAGTGATAGGGGATCGTAATAGCTATGTATTTGGTTCCATACACAATGGGGTTTTCGAGGGTAAAATTATAACGGAACGTGATGCCTATTATGTTGAACATGCCAAACATTATTTTCCCACAAATCGCACGACGACAACGACCACCGCGACAACAACGTCCACGACGACAACGGGGTCCATCAACACAAAGGATACACCAAGCAACAACAACAACAACAATAACAACTACCACAACAAAACTGCCATTGATAATAAGACAGAAAAGTTCATAAATAAAAATGGTGAAAGCACATCCACAACAACAACAACAACAACAATAACAACATCTAGAAACACATTCCAAACGTACTCCAACAATTCCGAGCAGTCAGAGTCGTCTACCACTGTGCCGCCGACAACGGATGAGAGCTCTGCTGGCGCACAGGACGAACTTGATTTTCACTCCATTATCTATAAGGAGTCGCATGTTGAGGATGCCTACGAGAATGTGCGCGAAGGTAAGCAAAACCCCAAGTCAAAAAAGCAACCTTCACAAGTACAAAATTTTCGCGTTTATTATGGTGAACAGAGACAAGCAGAGCACACAAATATGTATGATTTATTTATGATGGCAAAGTTGAAGACTGACTTCATTCTTTTATTTTTCTGGCGCCAGTCTCAATTGAAGTCAACCTTCCAAATGTTTCATAACATTTCACTTCAGTTCTGACACTTGAGTTGTGTTTGTCACAAGTGCTTTTGGTTGTTAATAATTATTGTATATTCATCATGCTCCGGCAAAACCTTTATTTGTCAAATTTGTATGGGGTTGGGCTTTTTGTATAAATTGCGGATTGTGGTTTGCATTTGTTAGTCCTTGAAAAGGTATTTGACATTTGACAACACTGATTCTGAAAGTAATGACAAATGAATTGTATTCTGTTGTCTCAATTCAATTTTTTTTTTAAATGGAAGTTCAGGTACAAGACAAATATATACATTTTTATTTTTTATTGACAAATTCTGTTATTTTTTATCTCAAGTTCTTGTGCAAATTTGGCAACGTTGCAATTTACATATCCTGCCACACACTGTTGGGAAATTGTCAGTTGCAACAGTAAAAACAGGAAAATCTGTTGCCAGTTGAATGGTCTGTTTTGTATGCAACTCAGCAAGAAACAGAGCCACATATCCACTCACAGACACACAAACTATGCAACGGAGCTAATGACACTGGCAATGAAAGTTGCAGCAACATGTCCGTATTGTGAGTGCAACATTGTGGTAGTTATTATTGTGCAAGCATCAGCTACCAACCATAACAAAAGACTCGACAAAAAAATAAAACTAAATACTTAAAAAAAAAACAAATAGGCTGCCGACAACAGTAAAAGATAAACAAAAGAAAAGTTACCTTGGTATGCCGAAGACTAAATACACTTTCGTTTTCAAATTTTTATCAAATTATTTATTTATCATTTTTTCTGTAAAAAGAACTGTTATTTTGCCAGACTAAAATTGAATAAATCCTTATTTATTAGTTTATTTATTATTATTCTTTCAGCTGTATATAGATTTATTAATTGGTATTTCATTATTATTTACTTAAAATCTCTCCATGATTTTGTTTGTGGTTGTTTGTAAATTGAAAGCTATGTGGATTCAGATGTAATGTGATATAGTTCAATTGAGAGGTTAAATTTAAGCTAGACTAGACTCCAAAAGGTAGATTTAATGGATGGAGCAGCTTAACCAAGTTGTTGAGTTGGTCAGCGAGTCGTCTGGTGTACCTGGAGCGAAGTTGTGGTACTTCCTCTAATATATATAGAGCACCAAGCTCTTAATGTATTTTTCGATTAATATTCAGAAATAATCAGATTTTTAAAACCAATTTGACATAAATTTACCGTTCATAATATAAATACTTATTTTTATATTGCACGATTATCAAAGATATCTTCAAAAATAAGAGACTAGATACATTAACACGACTTTTGATATTGATCAAGACTATACTTTACAATATAAGCTATAGCCCTTCCCTATTTTTAATGGTTGTAGTGTATACAAAGCTGTAGAGGATGCCATTGGGATTTGCTGCAAAGCTTGCATGCAATTTGACGAATAGACAAAAGCAACAAAAACAGCAGCAACAACAACAACAACAACAGGCGATAATAGTTGCTCGCGCATTTGGCAATGTTATCTGCGTGTGTGTGTGTGTGTGTGAGTGTATGTGAATTTGGGGTGTGTTGCTGATGCGTGCACATTCGGGAATAATCATTTTAATGAGTTTACACAGAAGCCACTTACATTTTAGTCGGTCTTAAATTGTTGTTAGTTTGGCGACATTTGTTGTCGTTTGTTGCATTTGTTGCATTTGATAAATGTGCTTTACACTGATTCCAGCTGATTGTTTGGCTTCGTTCTCTCTCTCTCTCTCTCTCTCTTCTCCCTTTTATGTAAAGTGTGTGAATATTTGTGTGTATGCGTGAGAGTTTAGCGTGGGAGAAATGTTTTGCATTTAATTAGCCCCGTTTAGAGTGCATTTAATTAGCAAATCTTTTTTGTTTAGACAACAGCAAATGTTGAATCATTTGAAAGGCCAAACTTAAATTAAGCTAATTAAATGACTTGTTTTGTCAGTTAATTTGTTCAATTTAATGAATGTAACGAAACGAAACGAAACCTAAAGGCTCTTTTCGCGTAATGCATTTATGCACCTAATTGGCAAATGTAGAAGTGCTGCAAAAGTGCCGAGTGAACTGTTGCAACTGAATATTACAAATTATAACTATAATGGAAAGCAATGTATTTAAAATTTGTTAAAATATGGTAAAAGCTTTAAAATAGTTATGACAACTCAATAGACGTAGAGGCGCCTCGCATTACTCTGCACATTTAAAGCACTTTACTAACCACCGATATCAAGCATCTGTTGTTCAACTTTTTAATAATGTTTATTTCAGCGCAAAACCACAAATGAAATCCACCAATAAATAATTTCGCCAAATAAACTTACATTGTCTGCACTTTTCAACTTTGTGCCATATATGTAGGTTGGGGGGGGGGGTTTCACTTTAAAGGTTTCTAATTTATTATCAAAAAACTTGTCCCTTGCACTGCTGCAGCAGGCAAAGGAGTGCAACTCGAGTAAACCCCAAGTAAGCAAGAAAGTTCATGGAACTTGGCCAAAGAGCAGGACATAAAGTTCGATTAGTGCAAAGTGCGCTGTTGCCATGCTTCACTTGTTGACACAGACCAAAAGGAAAACGCAACTTTTTGCCATCGTAACTCTTATCCCCCCGTTTTCGGTGCCTTTTATGGCTTAATTGCTGGCCAGCCATTCCAGCCAACGTCTTAAACTGTCTAGCTTTATTAGCTACTCTCCGCAGGTATGCACGCAACACAGTATGAAAAAAAAAACCGAGGTGTGCCATAATTGAGAGTTAACCTGACTGAAAGATACCATGCACAGAAAAGAGACGTTAATAAATTAAACTGTGTAAACGGTTTTTGATTTGAGCGCATTAACGTAGTCAATGGGTTAATGGTGGGAATGCCTCCATCAGTGAAGAAGATACGTATTTATATACACACTGAGTTGATTTAACTAATTAAGTGTCAAGCAAACAGCTTGTTAATCTCACTCAACACCATTACAAATCACTTGTCCGAAACATTGCACACATAAATTCGATATATCGAAGAAGACTTGAAGGGTTTCACCGATTTCCTTGATGCAATTAGCTTAGATTAGGTTTGACGGTTTTGTGATACCGTGAAACAATTATTCAGACAACATTTTGTTCAATAAGCTCTTCCAATCAACTAAGCAACAGTAATCCTTCAAACTGTAGAAAAAAACTATTAATTGTCATAAAAATAGAAACACCTAAAAACACAGTTTTAGAGAAACCAACGTGTTAGCCATTATTTTTCACCTGATCCAACTGATATCAAATATCAGGTAGACAAAACAAAATCGATAAGAAAACTAATTCTTATTGGATTTTTTTTTTATATCTGGACAATTATTTTAATATACATTTATAGAATTGATCTCCCTTTCTATACGGTAAAATTGTAATAGCCACTTTGAAAGGTCTAAGATGATGAAAACTTATCTGAAGGTGCCTACTCCTTCACGCTTATCAAAAATGTAGTGCAGTGTGCTATAATTTGCAGTCCCCTGCCGTAATGCCATTTAGCAACATATTAAAGGTGGCTCCTGAAATGAACAGTTGCTCTCAGAGGGGCTGACTGGATGGACCCTCATTTTGATTACAATGTCGGTTTTTATACTGAATGCGTGTGAGTATGTTAAACTCAACCAAGCGAGGACACGCATGTTGCCACACCCCTCACTTGTAGACGGCGCCACAGGACTTTGGTATTCTTTTTCCCTGGCTTGACACACTGCCAGTCAGTCAGTTGGCAAGTAGCGAACCGTGTACAAGACTAACCCCATACACTCAGTAGGGGTTGAAGCACACACGCACGCACATAATTCACACAGTGACTCCATTACGCGACGGCAGACTGCACTTGCCACTTGAATACTGCTTGGAAATCACAATTTATAAGCATTGTTGTAAAATATATACATATATATATATATATATTTTTTTTTTTTGTACAGTAATACAGAATGCAGCTCAAGTGGCAACTTTTATTTCCCGTCCTTTTTGTTTATTTTTTTGCCACTTTGTTTGGCCGCGTTGCAGCCGCCCCAAAGACGCTTTGGTCTCCCTCGGTTATTATACGAGTGCATTGGCCGTGGCAGCTATATGCAGTTGCCTGCAACTGCCATTAATGCAATACGGCTCATTTTATTTATGACACTTTGTTTTATTGTACTTCTTTAACGCTATGAATGGTTATTTATATCGAGAGGCCCTTCAGAGAACACTCGCCCGTCCAACTGCGCAACTATTTTGCGTACAGTCGGTTACCAATGGGTTAATTTCATATTTAATTTTAATTTGGTCAAATATGTTACTATTAAAGAATTATGTTAAATTAACACTTGACTCAAGTTCTCATTGCGATAAACCGATTTCTTTCAAATGTGATTTTCTTCAAAACTTAAAATAATATATGTATATATGTATATATAAATATATATAAGTATAGTTCAGAATACAAGCAACCAGAATACAAGCAAATTAAAAATGAAAGTATTTAAAAAATATTTCTGAAAAGATATGGCGTGTTGATATATGATGTACAGTGGCGGACACCTTATTTGGCAAAATGTCAACAAAAAAATAGGCTACTTTTTCACTTAATCCTACCTAGCAGGTGGGGAAACCCCAGTTTATTGGGGTCATATATAAATGTTAGTGGTTAATATATGTACCTACCATTGGTCTTTGGAATTTTTGAAAAATAATGAATGATTAGCTTATGGCAGGCAATTAGTTTTTTTTTTACATTTTGCCAAATAAGGTGTCCGCCACTGTATATATGATTTGATGTATAACCCTTATTAGAAATAACTATAACATGGCGATGGTGCTTAAGGCTAACTTAATTTTGGAATAATTATAATGTCGAAGCCCTCTTTAAAGTCTCCCAATGCTATAAATTTTACGTAGGATTAACAATGTTTATAACTTCAAACCCATATTTAAATGTTAATATCTAAAAAAAAAGACCATCAATACGATGCCATGTTCCAGGACTGATTTTCTGTTTGCTGTCTTAAAGTTATTGTTCTTAGCCTTGTTTGCTGTCATCAGCAAATTTGCTGTTGTGCGATATATTCGATATTGGTCGGCGATGCATGAAATCAGCGGACAGAAAACAACATTGCACGTTTATATAAACAGGATTTACACACAAGTTGCTGCGATTGCCGCGATGTTTGTCGATGATGAGGACGACGTTGCCCATGGCTTACAATAATTTCCGGTATTTGATAACACCAATAACAATACCAGCGGCGGCAGCAATAACAACGGGGGCACAAACAGTTTGAGGGGAGTTTGGCGATTGTAAACAAACAAATTTCATGCTACGTTTCACCAGAAAGTTCAAAGCCGAATTGTGGGGTGACTTTTGCCAAGAAGCAGCAGCCAAAAACCAAATTGACAAGCGACAATAAAGGCCGGAAATACACTCTCTATTGTGTTTTTTGTTGCTTCCATAGTTGTATTTATTTATTTATTTTTTAGCTCCACTGTCCACTTGTTTTTGTGTGTGTTATTAAAACGAATTGAAATCAGGCAACCAGGCATTGACCACGTTAATTGGCAGACATGGGGCACGCACTTAATTGAAATTAAGTTCGTTCAGCAGCACAATAACCCTTGAATATGGCAGTGTATATATTTTGCACACGTACACAGTGCTGTCCATAAATTTAGGGACATCTAACTATTTCGAAATTAATCAATTTGAATCGCACTTAATTTTAAGTCCCATATTGAAAATATTTATTTAAAGAAAGGAAATCACAAAAAAATGAATACATTATTTAATGCGCTAATTGTACAAATATTTTTATATGTGTGTTAACGTAAATTTGTATGTTAAATATGGCGTGCCAGAAGTGTGTGTGTGTGTGTGTGCGCGTGTGTGTGTGTGTGTGTGACGTGAAGCGGTCAACGTTTGCGCTGCGGTTGGATGAATACATTTTGCATGCGTGGCGACATGTGTTAACTTCTATTAAGTTAACGCTGGTCATTCAACTCGCATTCCCCCCTCTCGTTCGCCTCTCCCCGATCGTATCCAGTGCCCTGCCTCTGTCTCTTTTATTGTACCCTCTGTCACACGTTGCTGCTGGACGCCATGTGGTCAGCAGCTTGCATTTGCCAAGTGGTGCGGACAATGTTTTAAGTGTGACTTGCCACGAGGCGGTTACGAAGAAGTTTGTGGGGTGTGGTGGAGGGGGTGGGGGTGTGGGAGGGCGTACGTCTACAACTACTAGTCGATAGCTGATACTTGTCAAGCGATTAAAAAAAGCGCTCTTACATAAACATGCGCTGAGAATGGCACCAAGTTAAACCTTGTTAAGCGCATTTCATCTACAATGCTAAATGAATTTAATTTACTAGAAAATAATTTACAGCTAAGGAAATTGCAGCAAAAAATGCATTTGAAGACATTATTTATATTTATTTAAGCTACTCTTGGTATGGTATTTCAAACTGGAAAATAATCTCAAAAGTACAAACTATATGTCCATAATCTATAATCTCTCTAATCAAAAATATTCATTTTTAGAGATTCCATTAACTTTATATCATAATAATAAAACATTTTTTTTAATATATTAAAATTTAGCCAAATCGTAGGACAATTTAAAAATTATTGTTTAAATTTGGCATACAAATTGCTTGCACGAGTAAATAATTATTTGAATATCACACAATCTACGCAATGGTACATATTTATTCTCGATATTTAAACTAAATTTTCTATTATTAAATGGGAATAAATGTAATTCGTAAATCAAGCCAGGGAACAATTCAAATATTACATTTCATTTACCCCAAATATAAATACAAGAGTCAACAAAATCAAATTCCACATTAATTAGAAGCGACAAAGTACTTAGTTGGAAACACAAAATTTGTACAATTAAATAAAACCCGCTTAAATGCATATGTAGAGTCAACTGGACAGAGTTTGCAGGTCGTAAAACTTTTTTAATTATTTATTAGCATTGTTTTCAGTATAGTTGGTGCATTTTTTGCAGTTGACTGCAACATTTACCCAGCAAACCCCAATATAATTTGTTTAGTTGTTGTCCAAAAGTGATAAGCTCAAAAGCATGCCAGAGTGAGCACCATGCGAAATTGCGGTTAATTGAAATCGCTGAGCACGGTCTGCAGCTGTTGGTCGGCGGTCTCGTTGTCCATGTTGGTGTTGGTGTTGTTTGTCCCCCAAGCGGCGATATATGGTGAGCATTGATTGAAGCTTTGTACTCTAATGGGTTGACCGACACAACAAAATCACACACGACTAATTTTCTATGTCACGTTTTTGTTGCTCTCTCTCAAAAAAAAAAAGAAAAGAAGAGAAATAAAACATAATTCTACAGTGGTAAGGTATGGGCACTATATTTTCATGCGAGAACAGCCACCGGTGAATACAATGTTTCAACTTTAATTGACATTTGTACGATGATAATAAAATGCTGATCTGAGTGTGTGTCAAATGCCAAATTGACAATTCCTTTTGTCTCTCATATCGTCATATCCGTCATGGCCATATGGTTTTCATGTTCATTGTCAGCTGCAAAAGTTTATAGTTGCTATTCCATGTTGCACGACGCATGATGTTTTGTGGCAGCTGCACTCATCTATCACCCGCTGTTGATGTTGTTGTTTTATGTTTCCAGCTCCTCTCAAACTGACAACATCAATAAAAGTCCGTAATGGGAGTGTATCAAATGGCATTTCTCTCTTTACTTGTATTTAAAGGAAGTAGGAAATTTCTGGCATGACATTTAACAAACACAATGTTTAACTAGTTTATTACACTCAGATCGTTTTATATATTTATTTAATGTCCACCAATATCTGTCGACAAAAAATGAAATATTTACTACCTTCAACTTTAAATTAGAATATTTTATTTTTTTAGGGGTATTTAATTGATTGGGAAAGCCCAGAAAAAAACGTGTTAATATGAATTAGTTAAGAAGTTGAAAATTAAGTTCTTAATGATATAAATAAAGAGATATATCCAAAATATATATATTTTAAGATCATGTCTTTAAAATTGTGGCATTTATTGCTATCGGCATTCTAAAAGAATCTATATTCAAGAAACGGATGCTCTTATCTATCAAATAAAGGAATCTTGATCTGCGCCAGAAATACGAGAATCTATATGCCAAATTCGACGTCTCTAGCTCTAATAGTCTCTTAGTTTGTCTCACACAGACAGATGGACTCGGCTGTTGATCCTGATCAAGAGTAAATATACTTTATGGGGTCCTTCTGCCTGTTACATATGTTTGCACAAAGCACAAAACCATTATACACGTTTTACCCATTTTTAATGGGTATACAAAAAAACAAATTTGTATACACCATTCCATTTAAATCCATCACTACAATTTGGAGCATAGCTGTACAGTTTTGGTTTTCTGATTGTAGATTCGTCGCATAAAGCTAGTTGTATTTTTTTTTCAACAGCCTCTGATGATAAGCCACGTACTCAAATTACAAAATGTGCACCCACGCCTACAATTAAGAATGGCCCGAATTAATGTCCATTTGATAGCAGCTGAAATTCCATTTCTTTACCCATCCCGAACACAGAGAGAGTTGCAGAACACCCAAAGGGCTGGGCTCATTTCGCACATGGCATTTGCCTATTTATAAATGCAATTTGCAGTTGCAATTTCACAGTGAGACTGTCAGCAGATGTGCAGCATACAAAATGAATTACTGTGACAAGGCCTAGAATATTAACAACTCACCAACATGCCACAACTTTTGCGTCAGTCTGAACATCTAAGTTCCCATGTGTATATATGTGTGGGTGTGTGTGTGTGTGGTGTATGTGTGAAGTGTTTTATTTTGTTCAATACACCCAATAGTCTATTCTGTGGCTCCATCGAAAAGAACAAATCACCAACACTCACTCAGTAATCAATTCCATGCTGTTGCCTTTCGGTTGCATCCTGTTGGCGTTGACTTCTCCACAACGTTGTTGCTCTCACAACGCTTGGTCGTCGTCTTTTTTACCCTATACCCATTAATTAATGATAAAAAAGGTATTTTTTGTTTGTTCCTTACAACAGCTGAGAAAATATTGGAGCTATTTCTAGCCAATTTCTTTATATACAGACTTTATTTGAAATCTTTTCGAATTAAATACTATTTTTTAATAAATAAATGGTTTATATACTCCATTTATTGCCGTATGACTTGTTACAGGGTATACTACTGTTCATTATTTTTTAAGGAATACACTCTGACTTGCTTTGTGTTACACTTGGCGTAGTTTTACGACACCTTTTTGTTGTCATCATCAGCATCGTAGTCGTCGTCGTCATCCTCGCCTACCTCTCCATGTGGAGTAAAAATGCAAATTAGATTTTAAAATTTAATAAATGTTTGTGCAAATTAAAACGTGGCAAAAGCATCTGTTCCCCCAAACACCTCAACTCAAGCTCAGCTGAACTCCGAACAACTGAAATGAACTGAGTGCTGCACAGCGTGAAAAAACACTAAAACTCCAAGTCGCTTTTTTGTCTAGGGTTTGCAGTCACAGGTTGAGTAACGGTAAACCGGGTTTATGCTTCATGACTCATATATCTTTAGTTGGGAACCATATTCGCTTTGAGTATCATTTAGTTGTCTGATAACCTGAGCAGATAGCCAAGATCCTTGCCTGCAAGGATACTGGAATGAACAACAACACAGGTAAAAATCTGCAATATTACGGACTGGACGGGGTAAAAATTACACGATGACTAAAATTCAATTCAAATATCGAAACATAATGTTTTATCAAGTAGTGTTTGATTGGCTTTGAAGTCAAAGCCGGCTTTAAGGAAGGTGCACCAAATGCTACATTAACTTTTGCAAGGGAACACACTTCCTGGACTCAGGAGTGGAAAAATGTGGTATTTTCTGATTAGAAATAATGTAATATTGATTCTTCAAACGGTTTAAATTGTTACTGGCATGATTTAAAGAAATCAGAGATTTTTCACTGCTCGAATCTTTGGCGGTGCTTTACTCACGTTCTGGGTTGCATTTAGTCATCGCAACAGGACCCTAATTTGTAAAATATCAAGCCTTTTAAGCTCGGAGTATTATATAAACCTGTTGGACGAAGATTTGGTTTTTGAACCAGACCCAAATGCCATATTCCAATAGGATAATGCTCCAATACATGAGTCACGGGCCTGTCGTGGGTCGATTCGGCATAAGTATTTAAGGATACCTGAATCCTGAGTCCTGTAACATGTGAGGAAACCTGTGCCGTTGAGCATATGCAGGTAATCGACAGTTTGAGACAGTTGGACACCTAGGAAGGCTGTCGTTAAGAAATGGTTCAAAATCCCACTATCTGAGTTCAAAAAAGTGACTGTGACTGATTTTTATAAACTATAAACATTCTATAATTGTTCTAGTAGAAATACCTGTATAAAATGAAGGATTATTAATATATATATATATATATATATACAAAAATATATATATATACAAAAATATATATAGTTTTAAATTTCATTAGAATTTCTTAACATTAGTTTGAATTTTTTTTACTAATTTAGTTTTTTTCAAAACTGCTCAACGCTCATTTAGCAAATGCTCATTTCTAAAAGCTCGTAAACCAGAGTCTGTCATTTGAAATATTTAAATGTTTAAAACAAAGAGAAGCACGCACTGCCTAGACACCAACCTGCATAGTTCCTGCTAAGCAGCCCAATTCCCCCATTTACATTTTTGGCACCTAGACAACACACACACACACACATACACACACACGCACACGCACATTTAAGCATTTGCATACATTTTAATGTCCACACACCGTCACGTGAGAGCCACAACAAATGTTAGCCAGGTCGGTCGTGGGTATGTTGGGTGGTCGGCGACAGGTTTAAATACATTTTGCACTTGGCAATGAACAAAAACCAACATATGGCAACAGCTTTGGCACTGTTTCCAACCATTTTTTAGTGGACGGTGTGTGTGTGTGTGTGTGTGTGTGTTTGTGTGCGGGAATAAGGGGGCGGGACGTGCGCATGATGACCCGTTGCAGGCACCCGTAATAACGAGTTTTGCGGTAAATTGAATTGCTGAACATTCCACACCAAAAATGGTTTTGTTCGCTTCTCGCTGCGGTTGTGGTTTGCATTTCCAACGGGTCAAACGCTGTGACCCTTTGCAGTTGGTCGCATTTGGAGCGTCTAGCCTTCCATTTTCACGTCGAGGCCGGCTTCAAATATTTATTGATGTGTGCTGTCCAGCCTTCAGCATGACACCATGCACCTCCACTCCGATGTAACATTGAAATTATGATGACCATCAATTTCATTTCATCCGTCTGTTATTATTGGCCTACGAATGGTTCATACTTTTTGGGGCTGCTAGAAAAAGTAGAATTTTTAGAGGAACATACAAAATAAGTCGATTATACCTGACTGCAACATTCTCTCTTGTTTTAATATGTTCATTTTTATTTAATCTAAAATATGTTTCTAATAAAGTTATTTCATAATTGCAATATCAGTTTTGCAACTACCGAAATACTTATGGATACAACTGGAAATTGTAAAACTAACTCTTCGAATGTGTGCACTTAATTATGACATGTTTGCAATATTCCCATTACACACGCGCATACATACATCAGACACACATACATATTTACATATACATATATTATACATATATATATATATATTATACATACAGTGACTCACACCGAAATTTGCACAGCTTCAAGTAAATAATGTAATTGCCTTCCATAATTCTACCTAGCAGGTGGGGAAACCCCAGTGTATTGGGGTCATATATTAATTTAGGTGGTTAATACATGTACCTACCATAGGTCTTTGGAATTTTTGAAAAATAATGAATAATTAACTTATGGCAGGCAATTACATTATTTACTTGACGCTGTGCAAATTTCGGTGTGACTCACTGTATATATATATTATACATATATATATGTTGAATAAGAATAGACAAGCAGCCGTCAATAAAGACATTTGCCACATGGCGTGTGCGTAATGTGTCCAAGTGGAATAACCATGCTTACATACACTGTTTACAACACACGCACATACAGCATATGGACAGTCAAGACAGACTGAACTGACACACGTTCCACGTTCCACTGAAGGTTTTAGCTAATGTCTTGCACCATAATTCAGACGACTGCAGTTCATGTCCTTGTGACAGCTGCAGCAGCAGTCCAAGGAAAATTTCCAACAATTTTAAAATTTAGAGCACACATGCCACTTTACTGCATGTGCAGCATGGACGCAAGTGGTGGGGCATTTTGTGGTATTTGGTAGTGTGGTTGTGTGCAACAAAACACAGCTCAGAAATGTTGCTTTCCTTGTGCTTTTACGAGCCTCAAAATATGCATAAATCTTGTGCAACAAATTTATATTTACATTTTGTTCGTGCTATTTAACAACATTTGGTCAGCCAAGCCAAGCCAGTCGAGGCGGATCCTTGAGTGTAAGCTGTTGAATATTTTGATGTTCACTGCAGCCACCACTCGGCGTCGTTTCCAGGCCCACACGTCCACACTCACCTCCTCTACAAAAATGCTCGACGTCGCCGTTATGCGGTTTCAAAAAGTTTTGCATTTTACCATTTTGCAGTTAATCCTTGCAGTTTTTGGAGTGGGGCAGACTGAAGTAGGGCGAGACGATGACGGCAGCTGTGAGTTGTTTGTTTTATTACAAGTGCCAAATAATTTAACGGCTAAAATATTAAATTTCTGTTTGAATTGTCGTCAGTGTCCTTGTGGATCCCAGTCTCTGTGTGTGTGTGTATGCGTGTGTGTGTGTGAGTGCAGCCTCTGGCAGTAGCCATAAATTGTTGGCCACCTAACTCCCCATCCCTCCCCTCAATACAGATATATATATATATATAAATATATATATATACGCGTTCATATATGGTTGGTGTGGCAACTGAATGTGTGTTTGGGGAATCAACGGGTCATATGTTTCAGTTTAATTAAAAAGGGGAATTAGGATAGAAACTTCTATATATATATATATATATATTTATATATATATGTTCATATGGACGTGCCCATATTCATTCTCATTTCTAAATGATTTACACAGCAAGTCTTGCCTTGCCAATGGACGCAGTTCGTGCGATGTGCGCCATGTGCATTAGTTTGATTATACTTAAGCTGAATTTTATACATTTTAAGCAATTTTCTTCATTTAATTTCGATCAATCAACTTATCAAGAAACAAAACTAATTCTGATTTTTTTTTTATTAACTTTATTGACCCTCATTTTATTTTATTTTTGAAGTCCAAAATTATTGAAGAAAAAAATGTAAGTTAATAAATAAATAATACAATAAAATAATATTTTGGTAAGCATTTAAAAAGTCGATCAAATATTCATATTAAATAAATATTCATAAATATTCATCAAAAATAAAATTGAAATTAAAACAAAGTTTCAATTTAAAAGGGTATAAGATACAAAGTTACAATATAAACACATAACAGACCAAAATCAATCATATCACTTCTAAATGAATATCTAAAATTCGTATGCTTTATACATAAATAATTAAAATTAATATTTAAAATGTATAGTTGGATAGTTGACTTAAATGAAAAAGATGGATATATAAAAAAATAAATAATAGTAAAATAAATATTTACAAAATAATAATAGAATTAAAATAAAAAATACAAAATATAAAATAGGCTAAGTAAAATGCTATTGCAATTGTTTCCACATATCACCACAAGCAGGTTCCATTAAAAAAAAGAAGCTCGTCAAAAACTAACAAACATTTTGGATATTGCCTGGCAGCAGTATGAATGGCTCTCCAAAGGAGCAACAAGACTGAGAAGAAGCAGAATAAACCAAACAAGAACAACAGCAATGAACACACCATTCAGCAAGTTTAAATTGAACTGAAAATTGCGGTTTTGCTGGCACTTCAAGTCCAGAGATAAAACACACACACACACAGACACGCACACTCGAACAGAACAGACACTCTTCGACTAACGGAGACTGCCATCGATTATGGCAGGCGATCTAAGAGCAGGACAAATGGTAGAAGGGGTGGGGTGAGGGTGCAGTTTACTGTATTGGTTAGACACCCGCTGGCGGCTGTCATGTGGTCGGTTTTAAGTGCTTCACTGGTTATTTTCGGGCATTGCTGTGTGTTGTGTTCATTGTCGGGCACTTGATAATGATTACGACGACAAGAGCATCAAAAGCGTTGGCGACATTGTCATACAAGTCGATACGAGGACACAGACAGGACAGGACTCGACACGATTGGAGCTGCTGTGGTATTGTACAACCAACAGCAACCAGAAAAACAATTGATTCCAAAATGTGGACTGAGCCATATGAAAAGCACAATGTTTTTAACATTGTTGTAGAAAAGCAAAACTTTGCAACCGATTTGTATAGGTCGAAAGCTGAGGTCTTGAAAAGAGAAAAATTAAAGAATTTCTCTATTATCACACAAAAACATGATAGAAAATAAGCTTTATCATATTGCTTGTGTTTTCAATATATTCTGTTAACTATTAGTATTTAAATTTGAGTAATTATGGAAAACAAAACAAGCTATGACAAATTGTCAATGCTACCCTCGATTATGGAAAGAAGTTTTCGGGATTTTGAATGTTGGCCAAATTTGAAGGAAAATTCAAGTGTGGCTTACACTGTGCATATTTTGTCATATGTTCGTTAACAGCTAGATTATGCTTGAGCATTGGCAGACAGGCTACCCAAGCGAAAACTGAGTCACAGTCATTTCCGAGTGCAAAGTCATGCAGTTCACTTCATTTGATATCCTGTCCTGCAAGCTGTCCGCCTGTCTACCTATCTGGCTTTTATCAAATGTACTTGTCTACTGGTACTTGTGCCTTGGAGTCCCTGCGCAGGAGTCCACTTAGTATCTTCCATCAAACTGGCACCAGCGTCAACAGAAGACGCACTGTAGCCACTTCGCATCCTTCCTGAGAACCCGGTGGCAAGTAAATATTTCCACTTTTCAGCCACAAATGCAATTGGACCTGATGATATTTGTTACTTCCGTTTCGGCTTGCAGCAGAGGAAATGATGCTTGTACTGATTCCAATATTCTTCTTGTTGTTTTGGTTGTTGTACACTGCAACAACCTGTTCTTTAAATCTTGGACAGACAGAGAGTTAGCATTTTTTGCGCTTTTCGTTAGTAATTAATAAGAAATATTTGAGTTGACCTATTTTTTTGTATTTTTACATTTACCACAATTTATTTGAAGAGTTAGGAGTTATTTATCTGAAATTTAATAAAATGTTTGTATATTGTACATTTGTTATAAATTTGTGTGTTTTTAGTGGCATTATTATTGCTTAAACAACTTTAAACTATCTAAATTTCTTACTGTTATATTCGTAAATTTTCTCGGCAATTCAATTTCAATTAATCTAAAGAAATTTTGCTCAGTGTATAGGTCAGAGTGCCACAAGTTTCCTGTTGCTATTGTATTATTTTTCTCAAGATCTTCTGCGAGTAATCTGCTGCGTATATATCAATGTGAGGTTTGTGCTCTCCCTCTCTCCCACACCAAGTATATAGTATTATTCACTATTCATAAGCCTGCTCTGCTGGATGTTAAGGTGTGCGTAGGCAAGCCCGAAAATAAAACCGCAATGTTTCATTTGTTTTATGGTCCAATTGCATGCAATGAAATTTCTAATTCAACCCAACGACACACATGTGAATTTCTAAGCATGTGTGGGCTCCAGCTCTCCCGAGCATAGTTCACTTGCCACCTCTCTCACCTCTCTGCCTATATTGGCATTGCTTTCTTATTTCAGGGCATTAGCAGCGGCTGCATTTGCTATGGCTCAGAATTGCTGCCTCTTCTGTCCAGTCATGTATGTTCATGCAAATTCATGTGTGTCTATGTATGTTCAATATGTCCGATGCCACAACTTATTCTATTGAAACTTTGTGCTTTGGGTGACAGGTCGACAAATTCCTACGTCTGTTCCTCAGCCTGTTCGTTTGTTGATATTGCACTTTGCCTTGCATGCAAAATTTGGCAGACGAGCAGACACTCATCCTGCCTGTTGGTAGCTGCCTGCCTGTTGGTAGATTCAGGTCTAAGTCAAATGAACTTTCCTAATGCCATGAACTCACAGCGCCCAAACTCTTTACGTGTATGTTGCCAGTACTTTTGTGCCTCATGTTCATTCATGACATAACAAATTATTCTGTCGTTAATTAGTGAACGATACACACACGCACACACATACATGTCAAAGGACTTGGATTATTTCTCCATCATTTGCACGCACTGAAAGTTGTGCATCGAAAACTTCGAACTGATGTCCTCCTATTTGCTCGCTGTACTGTGAACACTCTCTTACCATCACCCAACCCGTCTTGACCACCAGATTCATGACTACCAATTTGATTTGGTTTTAGCCTCAGCTGGAAGCATTTTGCTCGTTTTGCCCACAAATTGTTTATCTTTGGCTGGGCAGTCGTGTTGAGTGACGAACAGCAATAGCAATATTCTTGTTTCTCACAAGGGGACTTGAACAAGTATTTCAAAGCTGCAAAAATTAGACAGTGCGTAGGCGTCCACAGCAACAACTTGTCAATGGGTGCTTATGCTTTCATATCACACTCTGGTAATTAGCTTTTATATAGAAAATGTTGGACTTTTTTTATACTTTAATACACTTAGAATTAGAGACTTGAAACTTGAAACATTTACTGTCGGAAAAAGTGTAAGATTTAAGGGTAACTAGGAAATCGATAAAATCGATATTCGCAATTCGAAAGAGCCGCATATCTCCCACAGTTGTAAGGCTACAATCCCCAAATTTGGTGGACAGGCTGTTGGCGATGTCCTTCAAAGATCAGCATATCATATCTTTCACAATTTGTAAGCTAGAGGCATCAAATTTTGAAATTTATTTCATAGAAAGAGTAATATGTGTAAATAATCTCAAATGCTAAGCGGTTGAATTCAAATACTGTTAATTTCTATGAGGCTTAAACCGTTGATATAAATATTTGCAACGCCTACTTTGGCTTACCACATTTGCATAAAAACTAATGCATATGTACGAGCTTTATATCTCAATGTATTAAATACATTTATTTTAATGTGCTTAAGCTAGAAAAATCAAATCGGGAAGAAAAACTCAGAAAAAAAAAAACATATACATACAAAAACACAGATGCCAACGCTCAAAGAGGGCTTTGGGGGAGGAGATGTAAGAAGAGCGGCCAGTCAACAACATTCTGAGCCGCAAAAACTAATTTGTATGCGGGAAGCGGTGGCGGCACTGTCGCCAGAACCGACTGTCTAACTGACCATGTGTCCATCGTATATTTGTTGGTCTACACCCGCACCGGACGCTGCCAAAATGCGTAATTTCGCCACTCTGGGGCAAGTTGTTTTCCTGTTTCTGACTAGTCTTGTACGCAAGTGTTGAAGCGCAGGTGACGGCGAACAGGAAGAGCTAAAGCTCTTGGCCATTTCTATTGCCAAAACCTAAATACTTACAAACGTACAGCAGCGCGCTACTTGCATATATATAGATTATAATTTGAGTATGGCGCATACAGATGGCCAAATGAATTAAATATTGGTTTTCTTGGAAAAGCTTTTTGTTTTGCGACATCTTTTGAATGTGTAGTTTTAAGACTTGAATGCTGTACATGATAAATAGGAATAAATTAGAGATGAATTATTGAAGATTCGAATTCATATGTAAGTAGTTTCGATAAACTAGTCATTTAATAAATTGTAAAATTAAAACAATTGAAATGCAAAATATTTAATATTGTGCATATTGGTTGCTTTAAATCATAAATAACACTGAAAATTATTATTTATTAATTAAATGTGCATAAAAAAATAGCAAAAGGTTTCGGTAAATACATGAAATCAAATAGCAATTACGGGGAATTAAATTGCCTTCAAAAATGGCAGTGGGTAAATGAGTTGTGAAACATCCCAGGATTAACATTGTAATTAGCATGTAAGTTTTAAACTGCTTAAGCGAAATTCCGTTTATATTGATTCGTGCAACATAATCTTCTTTTGCATTATCCTCTGAGGAATTTAAGGCTCAATTCCTTACGCACACAAAAACACAACCCCCGGAACAACATTGCCTGTATAAATTAAAACATTTTTTTAATTAAAGCAAATAATAACATAAATGCAAACAAATAACAACAGTTGCAAAGTAAACAAATTACGACTGGCAAAAGACGGCAAAATTGACGATGACGATGACGATGACGGCTAAGATGAAAATGGAAATGAAAATGGAGATTGAGCTAAGAATGACGACAAAGGCAAAGTAAGCAAAAGCAAAAACAAGAGGAGCAACAACATGGAAATAATCAAATCATTTGCAAAATAAAAGCAAATTACTAAAAATTATGTGTAATGTATTTACACACACACACACACACACATACGCACACACACACATACGCACACACCCAGATACACCCACATTCTGATGGAGCATTGTACGTCCTAACGTGCCCCTCGTAGTTTGCCTGCGGCATTAGCAGCATGTGACGCCGTTTTGCGGCCATTTAATTTTGATTGTGTACTTGCACGAATTCCAGGAAATCCAAATGTCTTGCTTGCCAAGCCAGCAGCATATTGAAGATTTGAAAAAGAAAAACAACTGAGCATAATTTCTGACTACAATTGAAGCAGAAGATACAAATATAAAGCATGGCTGAGCAGCCAGTTTAAAATATTCGAATAGGACCAAAATTAATCCTCACTTGAGAAAACAAATAATAATAAATCATGTATCTCAACTTGAGCAACTGTAATAATGTAATTAATTTTGATATCTGTGGCGTGATTATTGTTTCGAAAGCAACATTTTGTTGCATCAAAATCGTTGCTTATGGTTAAAGCGTTTAAATTGCAAAACCGGCTGTTTTGGCCCCTTTGAGATATGCGGGCTTCTTTTATAAATAATTTTTTCGCTTTGTGGGTGCTTTTCGCCCTCAATTTCATTTGCAATTGAATTTGGAATTATTTTTCATTTTTGCTGCGCATCTTGCAGAGGTCACAAGTGGCTTGAATGGCGCTGTATAGAAAGGTGGGGGGAGAGCAGCTACATAAGTTGTTCCCTTTACAAAAGCCGCTTGCATGTCTGAGCGCCGTTTGTCTCTGACTGTTATTGCTGCTGTTGCTCTTGCTGGCTGGCTGTTGTGCTGGAAATCCCCTAAGCTGGCCCGGGCTGTCAAATGTGGAAGTTGTAAAATTCATAAGTCGAGCGCGTGGCTTTTGTGCAATTGGAGCAACACGAAACGAAAGCCAAAGGCAGACCATAAAAAAATCTTGTACAAGTGCAAGTAGCTTGAGTTTGAAGTGCGGGGGCTGGGTGGGTAGGTGGTGTGCGACTGTGGGGGGATTGAATTGGGTGTCGAACTGACTGCAGGCAAAGAAGATAACACCAAAGTGCACTTTAATCTATGTGAAGAAATCTCAGAGCATCGCGACGACGACGCTGCAGCAAAAATATGATTGAAGTGTAGCTTGAAAAAGGAAGAAAAAATACTGTTCGATGGTTGAAATGGGGACAGAGGGGGGATGGCAAGGTACAGCAGCAAAGCACATGTGTTTGAGTGGCAAAAAAAGCGAGAGAGCGAAATAAAATTGAACAAAATGAAATGTGCAGAAAACTGCGCCCACAGCTGTTGATTGAAATGGCGCGACTTCTGAAGACGACCCCCGCAAATAACTTCAAATACAGAAATGTCCCACAGCCAAAAAGGGACAGATGGAGATGGAGATAGAGACAGAGAGAGGGGTGGAGGAGAGGCAGTGAGCTTTCTCGTCGAGTGGCACTCTCAAAGCAGCGCACAGCATAAAGACCGAAAATCAGACAACATCTTGGTCCTGGCAAACACATCAGATAAGCACGATTGAATGCATGCCCCTAACCATAGAGCAACGCGAACTGAGAGTCTCTAAAGAGTGAAAGAGTGAAAGAGTGGAAGCGGAGAAGCGGAGAATCGGAGAACACAACAACAAAGCTGTCCTAAAAACCAACCAAAAGAAAGTAAAGGCGCTGCAGCAAAAAGAATAAATAAAATAAAGTGAAAATAAAATGAAAAAAACCTATTTTTTTAAATTTTAACAAGTAAAAAAAGTAGTCAGACATACCCAACTTTTTAATACTCTAATCAAATTATAAACATAATAATAAATATAATAATTATTATGATTATTATTATTATTATTAGTTTTATTATTATAATAGCAAAATATTATTCCTAATATTATTACGGAATATTTTGCTGATAAACTTATAAAGCTCTGATTTTGACTTGATCCTTATGGAAATCATTTCTTCTCAGCTTTAGAAGACCTGGGAATGTATGACATATTAGATCCTCAATTTTATATATTATTATTATAATATACATTTTTTTTTTTTTTTTTTGGTATTAAATTAAAAAAATAAATAAAAACCAAATTAATAAATTTGGAAACCGATATGCTTATAGAAGTTTATACTCCACTTCACAAGTCTCTTTCCGCATATACTCTAGTCTCTTCAGACTCAAGGTATAAAAACGGGTCATTGGAGTAAGATGAGCAGCCAGCTTCTAAACCAAAGCTGCCTGCCTACCTACCCCTTCATCAAATATAAGCTGCCACAGCACACAAAGTAGGCACAGCCATGGATCGAATCAAACAATATTGTATTTTACTCATGGATGCCCTGTTTAAAATAAAAACGATACCTTTTAAGTGATGCGAGCAACGGTTAAACCGTTTATATATGTGATATACATTTTGTATGGGATTTAGTATAATCATCTGCAACAACTAGTCAAGATTTCCATCTTATGTTCTTGACATATCAAGAGCTCCTCTTGTGTCTAATAATTTTCTAAAATTAGGCATGAAAACAAATATACATATATACATATATTAAATCATCATTCGAAAATTGAAATTGAGAAATGATTAGCTTCTTATACCCTTTATCATTTTGATTATAGGGCATAAGGCAAGATAGAGAATCAGGGGGATGGAAGGATGCCTTTGAAATGCAAATTACACTCACGGGAGGTAGGGAGGGAGGGGTGTGGGTTGTGTAGGGACAAGGCCTTGCGCAGCTGTGGGGCTTGGAGATGCAGCGGAAAAGAAAATGCGGAAGCTGCGTCCTGTCGGATTCTTGGCTTGTCTGTCGAGTGTTATGTATTTAGTGGCTGCTTCAGCTGTTACGCCCCACCTCCGCTGTGGCACCTCATGCAGCTGCCGTACAATTTGCGCTTTGGCATAGGTCGCGTCTTGTTGTTTGGCACACACAGCGAGCGACCCTGCTGAAGTTTGGCAACACTGTGTGGACTCTACGCAAAGAAATAATAGAGACAAACAGTGCATTGTGTGTCGGTTTGTTGGGGCAAATGAAGAGCGAAAGGGAGGGGTGGGTAGGTATGGGCATAACAGTGCAAAAGCATAATGATAATGACAGCAGCTTTAACTCTCACCTCCCCCAGCGCCCGTACAACTTGACACAATAGCAGGTAGCCAAATAAAAATTTATGGCACAGTTGAAAGCTGAAAACTGAAAGCTGGCTGCTGTTGCAATTTTGCCAGTGTGTACACACTGTGTACCGAGGATCTCAACCAAAACGCATGTGAATCGGGAGACGGGAATGAACAACTGGTCGTTATGAGTTTTAACCGTTCGTTGAAACTGGTCAACACTGGGAAAGGATTTAAACCATAAACCAGAAAAAGAATGAAAACTTTTTAATGAAAAGTGCGCAGAATTCGTATTTATATGGCGCGCTTTTAACTATACACTTTACAAATGGAGTATGAAAAGTACATAAGTATGTAAGGCCGTGAGTAAGTCAGAGGGAATTATTGACTGAGCTGTTTCAATATAACAAGCTACTGCATTAAACTGCTGCCAATTATTTTTTCCGTTCAAAACTCATCAGCTTTAGCTATAAATATACCGAAAGAATTCTTCAAGTTACAATATTACTATATTTTTGTAGCCGAATTCCAATATGACCAACATTTCGTACATACTTCACATTTCGCGATTCCTTTATGAGTTCACTGTCATCAATATTTCCGATTGGTTTAAATAAAACAGATAATTTTTCGAATTTTACGATCAAAATTTGTATTTAATAGTGTATTCACTAAAAGCAGCTTAAAGCATTGTCTTAGTGGCCCAGAGTGGGCAGAAAAGTGCCCACATGAATGTAAATTGTTGAGACCATAAAAATGCGGGCTGTGCACTGTGTGCAAAAGCGTCAAGATAAAACAAAAAATAAAGAATACAAACAAAAATAGCAAAGGAATCGCACAGTGCTTAAACAATAAAACAATAAATTTTCATTACCGGACTCAGGGCTATTAACGGTTTCCGTTGCCCTAAAGAAAATGAATTTAAGGGTTTGCATTCGGCAACTGCTCGCTCGCTCGCTCGGTCGGTCGCTCGCAACCGTTGAATAAGTAAAATAAATAAAATATAATTATTCATATAAATTCCAATTTTCCATTTAAGCCGTGAAGTGCAGCCGCCACAAAAAGTATGCAACAATTTATATTTACTTTGTTTTTATTTAATTTTTACTTTCTTTGTTCAACTGTTTTTCAAACATTTGACTTTGCGTTACAATTTGTGCACCCACCATTTTTCTCTGCCTGCTGCCTCTGTCTGTTTTGCGCTTTAATTACATTTTCGTGGTTTTCATTTTGTGCACCATAAATAATTTCACCACGCAAGGCGCACCTTTTTTTATTTTCCTTTATGCATACAATTATTTGGCTCCGGACCAAAAAGGGTAGAACTGAATGTTGCACTTACTACTGTTGCTGCTGCTGCTGCTGCTGCTCTGCTGCTGCTGCATCAGCATTAATTTACTTAAAATGAAAGCGTGCTACAAATTTCATTTTTATATATTTTTTCTCTATTTACAACTCGATTTCAACTCAACATCAGCGCATTCAGAATTTTATATTTTCTCTTCATTTTGGATAATTGCAGGTCACGTGGGTGGGTGCGGAATTACGGAGGAGGTCTCACAATGGATGGAGAATATACAAAATTCAGCCGTCGAGGAGCTGCCGTTGCCCATGTCAAAGGATGTCCAAAAGCTGCACCGGAAACAGCAGCACAAAAGCCAGCAGCAACAACAGCAGCAGCAGCATCCACCAAAGAAATACGCCAGCGGCGATGATGACTTCAAATTCCCACATCAGAAATATACGAAGGAGGCCAACTTTGCCGATGGTGCATTCTATGATCCCACAACCGGTCGCAGACTGGGCACAACGGCCAATGTTGCAGATTGGCATCAGCTCGTTCACGAGCGCGTCCGTCGCTCCACTGGCGGCAGCAACAACAACTACGGAGGCAGCGGCTCCTCAGTCAACGGTGCGACGAGCGCAGCCAGCTCCGGACGTGGCCGTGAGGATAACAAAAATACCTGCTCGCTGTATATACAAACAGATCCATTGATTTGGCGTCACATACGCGAAGGCATTGCTGATGTAAGTTTGACTCAGGTTTTTCAGTTGATTGAGAGGGAGAGTGGTTGTGCTGGGGGAAAATGGCTCTTGGCAGCTCATGCGCCAAATTAAAATCGAAGCAGTAGCGAGGATTGTGGCTTAAAAAACATGCACACCCACTCGCCCACACAGTCACACGCACACACACACAGACACACACACACACACACACAAGCAAACACAAAACAACATCCATGAATTTTTCAATTTTTTACGAACGAACGCTTCACTTTTGGAGCTGCGCATAAAACAAAGGCATTTGCTCTTTCATGAAGCGGGCTATAACAGGCGGGATTGGGGCCAACAGTGTCAGCCAGACGCCATTTTTTCTATCTTTTTTTTTCTATTTTTTTTTGGAAGGTTATGCATAGAATTGAGTGATGAGCAACGTTGAGTGAAAATTGTTGTTCAGTAAGCTGAATGTTAGCTGTGGGTTGTAGACACTATAGTTGAAGTAGATTGGAAAGCTTTAACAATCTTAATATTAAAAAAAAAAACTGTTAAGGTTTTCGTGAGTTAAATGCTTGCATTTCTTATATTTTTTTTAATTATTCTGAAAAATAGAAACAAGTTTACAATTTAATGGGTTATTGTTTTGTATATTTATAAATTATTTTTAGTTTGAAGCTGCCAATACAATTTTCGTGTAAGAGTGATATTCTAAATCTGTCCGCCGAGCCATTCGCTTTCGAATTGAGTTTTGAGCTTATAAACAAAAAAAGAAATCAAATTTGGCACGATGTTCCCATAAAATCCAGAAAATATCACTAAATCTAAGCATATTGTCCGAACTTTCTGAAACTTAAACTTATTGGACTAATCAGCAATGTTATAACGTGATTAAAAAGTTTCTCTTTTCTACTATAATTTCCAGGCTAGACTTGCTATAATTTTTCAAGAGAATCTCAAACTTACGAAAAGTGAACGAAACAATATCCGTTTCAACAATCGATAATTATTAAAAAAAATATATATATAGTCTTTTCATAATGCAGAAAATATTTGTAAATGTTTAGGTTATTTGTATACTAAAAAAGTTGGTTGGTTAATTTATTTAATTCGATAAGTGAACTAAACAATATTCGAGCTATTAAAATCAATTAATTTTTAGATGAAGCCAAGAATTCATCATACAAACTGGCATCAAATCATTTGGTGTGTAATTAAGGCGCCCTTAATCATTGGTCACTGCAGCATAAATCCCCAAACTCAACTCTCAAATAGGTCGATCAACTATTATCCTTTTTTTTTTTTGGTGAGTTTGGTTTTTTTAGCTAACAATTTTGTGGAATGTTGCCTGCTTTGTGGCGTCTTCAAAGCAATCAACCAATCAGCTGACCTGCTTCGCTTCCTGCAGCGTATGCAATCAACCGTTACAGCTCGCTTGCTTCCCCCTTCTACTCTCTTTCTATCTCAATCTGACTCTCCATATCCATCTCGTTCTCTATCCCTTTTCGTTTTGCTAGCAATTCTTTTGCCGCACTTTATGTTTACGTTCATTTTTTCGCATTGTACTCGACGTTGTCGACATCAACATCCTCGTAAGGGTCGGTCGTCCTTCAGCCCGACGCGATATGCTCAACCCGAGTTCTCCTTCCCCCTTCGCTCTTCGCGCTTCTTTTTTTTTTGTATGTTTATTTGCAATGAGTTTTGCATAATTCGCGCATTTGTTTCGTTCATCGTTCATCGCTGCGTTCGTGCCTTGTTTGTTGATACCCTGCATTAATCAAAAAATGCATTTGCAAAACTATTTCAGTAACTTTCAACTTTTGGTGTGCGTTTTTGATATTGGTTTATTTTTTTGTAAATTCTTTTCTTTTCAAGCATTTCCACAACACTCTCTAAAGCATCTCTTTTTTTAATTTGCAACCCATTTTTTTTCTTTTAAATGTATAAATATTCCATCTTTAGCCTTTCCGCTTTCTTACGGGGTATTTTAACGCTTGTCCTTTTTAAATTGTTGCCTCCTTTGCTTCCATTCTATTTGTCACTGAGCCCAGCGGTGTTTTGATTTTGGAGCCAAAAGCTGCCGTTAGCGGCACAATGATGGACTCTCTCTCTTCTCTTCTTTTCCCGCAAAGCCACCCGCTCATCGCGTTTATAAAATGGGAAAAAGAACTTTTCACAAAATATTCGACGAGTTTTTAGCTGAATTTGCATTTTTATATAAATATATTTGGAGAGTGCTTGTTGTGTGTGTGGGGTTGGGTGTATGTTTATGGTTTCTCTTTTTTTTTTCCTTTTTTTGGGTGGTGTGTTATAATTTGGAAGGGGTTCTGGAGGCCGTTTGTTTTTCTGGCTGCTTTGTTTGCCACACCCAGCCTGCGGCAGCAGGTTGTTTGCTCCAAGTGTCAAGCACAGCGGTCCTGCGGTTGAGATTATTATTACGCACATTGCCCAAAAGTCGACTGTGTTTCTGAGTTTCTTCTTTTTTTTTTGTTGAAGGTTTTGTTTAAATTAATTCGCCAATTTGATTTCTCTTTCGGCTCACTTGCAGCACGATCGCGGCGGCAAGTACGAGGTGGATGTGAAGACCCGTGAGGAAATCACGTCGCTGATTGCACATCATGTGACGGCAGTTAATTACATTTACCGCAACACAAAGTTCGACGGACGCACCGAGCATCGCAACATACGCTTCGAGGTGAGTGCACAGTGCCGCCTCCCATGGGTGGTTCGCAATTGCCAACAGCCAACAGGCAACCGTGGCAGACCGTGTTCATACAACTGGACATAAATCTGGACCTGCATCACATTAGGAATATAAACAAACAGCGCCCAATAATATTTGTAGCATTAGTCAGTTGATTTAAATATCTTCTTTTTTTTTCTTTTTCAAAATAAATACATTTTACAATATTCTGAGGCAGTTTTTAGAATGAAATGAATGGAATTGTAATTTGGAATTTGTAGTTAAATTAATTAAGTTGCTGATAAATATAATTTTCGTTTTTTTTTTCTATTAATCTGTGAAATCAAAATAAAAGGAGTTAAATATTTATTACTTAACTATTTTTAAGTAATTAATTAGTTAAAAAATAAGTTTAAAGTTGACTGTGAAAAACTTTTGTGTCTTACTATTAATATCTATATCTTATCCAGGTGCAACGCATTAAGATTGACGACGATAGTGCGTGTCGCCATTCGTATGACGGTCCACATAATGCTTTTTGCAATGAGCATATGGATGTGTCTAATTTTTTGAATCTCCACTCCTTGGAGGACCACTCAGACTTTTGTCTAGCATACGTATTTACCTATAGGTTGGTAGTAATCCAAATCGTTACATATTTATTCGGCTTTAATTGAAACACTCTTCACTCCTCTTGCAGAGATTTTACGGGTGGCACTTTGGGCTTGGCCTGGGTCGCCAGTGCTTCGGGCGCTTCTGGCGGCATTTGCGAGAAGTACAAGACCTACACGGAGACGGTGGGCGGACAGTACCAGAGCACAAAGCGCTCATTGAACACTGGCATAATAACATTCGTCAACTACAACAGTCGCGTGCCACCGAAAGTATCTCAGCTGACATTGGCCCATGAGATCGGCCATAACTTTGGATCACCGGTGAGTAAAAGAATATAGATATATAGATATATATTTTAAACTGTTGTCTGCTCCGTCTACTTGCAGCACGATTATCCGCAAGAATGCCGTCCTGGTGGACTGAATGGCAATTACATAATGTTCGCCAGTGCCACATCTGGTGATCGTCCTAACAATTCCAAATTTTCACCCTGTTCCATACGCAACATTTCCAATGTGCTCGACGTGCTGGTTGGCAACACGAAGCGTGACTGCTTCAAGGCCTCGGAGGGTGCCTTCTGTGGCAACAAGATCGTGGAGTCTGGCGAGGAATGCGACTGTGGCTTCAACATGGATGAATGCAAGGACAGATGCTGCTATCCGCGCCTCATCAGCGAGGACGATCAGTCGGCCAATTCGAGTGCCAAGGGCTGCAAGCGACGCGCCATGACGCAATGCTCACCATCGCAGGGACCCTGCTGTCTGTCTAACAATTGCACCTTTGTGCCGATGACCTATTCGCAGAAGTGCAAGGAGGAAACCGAGTGTAGCTGGTCGAGCACCTGCAATGGCACCACCGCCGAGTGCCCGGAACCGCAGCATCGAGATGACAAGACGATGTGCAACAATGGCACCGCCCTGTGCATACGCGGCGAGTGCAGTGGCTCACCCTGTCTGCTGTGGAACATGACGAAATGTTTCCTCACATCTAACATGGTGCCGCACATCGACAAACGCAAGCTGTGCGAACTAGCTTGTCAGGATGGCAACGATACCAACACCTGTCGCAGCACCAGCGAATTTGCCGCCGAATATAATATACAACCGGGTGGCATTAGTCTCCAGCCCGGCTCACCCTGTGACAATTTCCAGGGCTACTGCGATGTATTCCTCAAGTGTCGCGCCGTCGACGCCGACGGTCCCCTTGTGCGCCTCAAGAATCTCCTACTCAATCGAGAGACTCTACTCACCGTCGCCGAGTGGGTAACCGGTAACTGGTATCTGGTGGTGCTAATTGGAGTCGGATTCATCGTTGTTCTTGGCGCCTTCATCAAATGCTGCGCCGTCCACACGCCCAGCTCCAATCCCAAGAAGCGTCGCGCTCGACGCATCAGCGAAACTCTCCGTGCCCCAATGAATACACTGCGCAGAATGGTAAGCCAACTGCAACTGCTTCCACTCTGAATGTGATCCGAGAGATATTCAATTCTCCCAAGTTGGCTGTAGTGGCTTTAATGGAGTGTTTTAATTTTATAGGTTATTTTTTCTAATTACTTATATATCTTTCTCTTTCTCTCTCCCCCGTTAATGCAGCAGCGTCATCCGCACCAGCGCGGCGGCGGACCACGAAGCATTCCACCACCGGCGCACGATGCGCAGCATTATCCGCGAGGCGGAGGGGCTGGTGGTGCTGGTGGTGGGGCCGGAGGAGGCCGACATGCTGGAGGACGTGGTAGTCATCATCAGGCGCATCCGCACGAATGGAATCGGCATCAGGGCGGGCATTCGATAGTGCCGCTGCCTACTGGCGGTAGTCACGCTCATCGCAGTTCGGCGGCGAATCAGGCGCGACGTAGCGATGGACGTGGGGCTCGGCCCAGCAGCAGTGGACGACCGCAGGCCAGCGGAGGAGCAGCACGTTTGGGGTATGGAGCTGAGCTGGGTGCCACGGGTGGTGGTGCTGGTGGTGCTGCTGCTGCGGCTGCTGCTGTCCAGGCTGCCATCAGCAGCGGTGGTGTTGTGTCACGTGCTCAACTGCCGCTGCCCTTGCCGCCGGCCAACGCACAACAGCAGCAACAGCAACAAGCACTCTCACCGCAACAACAACAACAACAACAGCAACAACAACAATCGCAAGCGTTTTATGCGCCGAAAGGTGCGTGTTCCTCTAGACCCGCCCTTCTAGTACCTCATAGCTAGCTGCTCTTTGTATTCAATTGTTTCAACTGATTTTATATTGTTGCAAACACATTTACAATTTACAATTTTGGCATTTTTTCTTTTTTGGTTATCGTTTGTTGTGTTTGAACTTACATTATTCTCCATCCATCGATACGCTAAAAATTCAGAATTACCACCACGCAATAAGTCCCGCTCATCACGTACCAACAACAACACTACCACCAACAACACTACCACAGCCACCCACTCGGCTGCTAGCAGCAGTAGCAGTAGTAAGAATGCCAAAAGTGCCAAAGCCAAAGACACAAGCCAACAACAACAACAGCAACACAAAAACAACAAACACAACAACAGCGGCCGCAGTCGCAGCAGCAGCAAAGATAAATCAGTTGGCGGCGCTGCCAAAACGCGTCGCAATATTGTCTATTAAATAAGCAAAAGAGAAATCAGAAAAGACAACGTGGAATGCGTGGAATTGGAACGCCTACACATGCCATATTGAAGACACAATGAACCCAGAACATCCGAGTAATCGCCCAAAGCGCACGCGTGCCTATTCCATCATTCCAAACAACGCTTTTCCCCTACCAAAAACCGAATTTGATAAGCAATTGGTATGATCATTTTTCTTCCATGGAGCGTTTTATCTTTTGTGTTTCCAGTTTGTTGCTCGTTCGCCTTTTTTCTTCCTTGTTTCTACTAACCCAACTCGTAATGTTTTGTTTTAGCTATTTTGCAGTCTTTTCGTCTGTTTCAATTTGTTGGATGTTTTTTTTTTATTAATATTTTGTTTAACCTTCTTAAGACCTTTCTTCTTGTATTGTTGTTGTTTTTGTTATTGCCTGTGCACTTATTACTGATTATAACTGATTGATTATTTAACTATTAAAACATTAACATTAATATTGATCTCAAAAAAAAAAAATGGAATAAGTTTTTGTCAAGTTTTTGGAAATGTGAAAAACAAATTTGAAAAAAAATGCTTTTGATTTTTTTTCTATGTTTTGTTCAATAATTCCCAAGTGGGTTGCAAAAGCATGTTTTGCACAAAAGAACTAATATAATATTAAAATAGTTTTACTGCAAATTAACTTTTGATTATGTGATTGCTTCAATTTTATAAATTTTTCAATGCAATTTTTGTTCAAATATTTTTTTTTAAATATTATTGTCAATGATTCATTCCTATTACATATTTTTAACCACTTAAAAATCATTGATTTTATATATGCATTTATTATTTATAAATGCATTTGATTTGCATGGTTATAATGACTACTAAAAAATTAATCTGTGGTTTTTAATATAAATCGATAAGCTGCACATGGCCCACATCAAGTAGCCGCCCTGAAGACCGGCATACTTGAAGTGGTGTCACCCAGCAATCAAACCGAGTCAAGAAACTAATTCAACTATTTTTATACCTCCCACTCTCTCCCCCTCTCTGTGTATCGCTTCCATTGCGTGGTATGTGTTTAATCTTGTATAGGCGTCACGCCCCCGCCGCCGCTACAAGTAAGCTTTAGTCGACCGACATCGCTGCATGAGCAACATCCACAACCACAACAACAACAACAACAGCAGCAGCAGCACCAGCAACAGGAGTCGGAGCAGCTGCAACAACAACAACAACTGCAACAGCACGCCTATGCCGACGCCTATGCGGCATTGGGGCGTGGCCACTATGAGTCGACAACGCGAGCGCCCAACAACAGCAAAGTTTGACAGCCAAAATTGATGTCGGAGCGCCATAAGGAACCAAAAGCAAAGCGGCAAAAGCAAAAGCAAAAGCAGCAACAGAAACAACAACAAAAACAACTTCAGAAGCAGCTTGCTCAGCTGCAACAACCACAACAAGAACAAAAATCAAATGAACTCAAATTAAATGTAAATGTAATTTTTATGCTAATTATTTTTATTTAAACAAAGCATGCAAAAAACAAAAAAAAAAATACAAAAAACGGGAGAGCAAAGGAAAAATTGCATATGTACCAACAACAAAGTAACGCTAACAAAATGAACGATATTTTTGATTAAATAATTGATATGGAAATGCAAATCATTATTATTATAAATAATTAAAAAAGCAGATTGCATTAAATTTATATATTAAATAAACAGAAATATATATACTTACAAATATATATATATGTATATATATATTTATACATACATATGTATATATATATATCTATATATATATATATATATATAAATGATTGTGCGTACTTATTTACAAAGCAGCAACAACATGAATAAAAATAATAAAATTTAAATGTATGCAACACAAAAACCCAAACCACAAAAATTAAAATTTATAAACTTACATAAATGTCGAACATTTACGAAAAAAAAGTAAGGCAAGAATACAATTAATTCAAATTTTCAAAACGCTAAATTTGTTTTTGTAAAAATCAGCTGCCAATGAGTTTAGCGGCTATCACAGACAAAAGCAACGCATTTAAATTGTATTTAACTGTAATAAAGGCCAAACTTGAATTCAAGCCGTCAAAATTGCATTTGTAAACTAATGTAAAAAAAAAACAACCACAAACAAAAAAAAAACACCTTAAACCAGAAATGCAAATGCATGCAAATTTCCATTTTGAATTTATTGAAAGTGAGTCTAAAATATGTGTTGCCAGAGTCTTTCTTTAAACATTTATATCCAGATATTTCCAGCAGGAAAAACGCGAGTATCGAATAAAGCAAAAATAAAAGCAATTCTTCAATTGCCACACATACGAACATACACACATATATATTTTTAATTTTTGTATTGATTTTCTATTGTCATTTTTTGTATTAGGTTTAAAGCTTTACTTTTAATGTTTAATGAGCGGTTTTTGTGGAACCAGCAACTGATTATGTTAAATGTTACTCATCTTTATATGCGATCTATATCCACCATTATTTTTAAGTAAACAATTATCCATATACACTATATTGTATTTGTTGTATTTGATTAAGGTTTCTAGTTTATGTTTTTTGTTTTTGTCTATATTTTCGTATCGGCATGCCAAATCTTAAAGAATCTTAAAATCTACACAACATCACACTACACCACATAGGTGCATCCAGCATTTGATTAAGCGGTGCATAGTTCTCAAAACTATTCTACTCCTCTTTATTTATGTATTAAAATTTTGTTACTTGCATCATAAAGTATATAAATCACTTTTGTCTTTTATTTTAGTAAGTAAACATTATTTAAACCGTTCGTTTTTTCTTCGGTTTTATGGCAACAATAGTGAATGCGATTTTATTTTCACCGATTTTATTTTCAAACTGAATTTTAGTTGGATATTTTAAATGATTTCATACTAAAGTTCAAAATGAAGTTTTATATATTTTGAATATTCTTGTCATTTTCAAAATTTTACCTATTTAATTCTTGCTAAACTACAAAAAAAAAACGTGTACATAGAAAAAGTTCTCCAAGTAATAAACGAAAACAAAGCATTAATTAAGTAAAATAAATTAAAATTTAACTGAATATACAGAAGAACAACAACAAAAATAAGTTTAAAAATAATTAATTAAATCGATATATAAAATATGTATTAAATTTAAATTGACAACAAACACAACAAATTAAAACTATGTTATTAGTTTATCGCAAGACAAAAATGGAGAAGAAATACAAAAACAAAAAACATTAAACTATTAATTTAATTATATAATGTAACGAATTAATTAATTCAACTTAAGGCTAAAAACACTGCTACAAAAAACAGAAACAAAAAAAGGATGAACATAAGAAACGATAATAAAAACAAGAAACTACTATTTTATAAAATACAAATATCAAATATGATCTTTAAATATCGGAAACTTTGGTAAGTCAAAATATTTCGATTAACTTGTTATTTTTTAAACAAAAAAATCCCCTTTAAAAATTGCTGCTGTTCATAGCTTATATTCCGTTAAAGTCAAGTAAAAAATGGCAAATTTTTAAGTTAAAAAATTTATTTTATTTATTCGCATTTGTTAGCAAACATTAAAGGCACATTACACAAATTAAATATTAAAGTACAAATACTTAAAAATTAGTATACAAAAACATTTTTTTTTTTTTTTTGGTTAAGAAAAAACACACACATAAATGGCTGCTACGGCAGCCCAACAACACGACCACAAATAATAAATCCTCCGTTTTGGTCCACTATGCACGTACTCGAGATGCTTTCTTGCTCTTATCGGTCTTGGGCGGTGGTGGCCCGCCCCTTCCGCCCTGCATGTGGCGGTTATAGATGCTGTTCGGAAAGAAACCAAGCTTTTAGTAAGGTTATTATTTTAATTTAATTTTTAAATACTCACATTTTGTAGGTGTCAGTTTTGAGGTACTCAATTACATGACTGATGCCCAACAGATATTGCTCGGCAATGGGATTCACCCAGGGATTCTCCTCCATTTTCATCACCGACTTGTTGCTGAGCAGATCGAGCTGTGCCACCTCGGGCGGTAGCACTTGCAGTCGGTTGTTTTGAATGTGCAGCTCACGCAGCCGCAGCAGATCGCCAACCTCGCGTGGCAGCTCCAACAGATCATTGTCCCTCAGGCCCAATATCTGTAGATTCTTCAGCTGGCCCAGCTCCTTGGGTATGTACTCGAAGTCGTTGTCGCCCAAATACAAAGCGCGCAGCGTTTCCATGCCAAAGAAATTGCCCGGCAGCAGCTGCTCGTTCAAGTTGTTGTACGACAAATCGAGAACTTCGAGCACGGGAAAGGCGCCAAAGCCACGCGGCAGATTTCCCAGTCGATTGATGGACACATTCAGAATGCGCAGCTTGGGCATCGAGGAGAGGGAAACGGGCAGTTCGCTGAGTTGATTGTTGGACAGGTTGAGTATCTCCAGATTCAGCAAGTTGGCAATCCCAGGACTAATGACGCTGATCTTATTGTGCGACAGCGTCAGCCGTGTAATGTTCGACATGTTAACTGCAAGGAGACATAAAAACCATAAAAACTCAATTTTCAACTGTTTATTATCCTCCGAAAATTAATCGAATTTTAAAGTTTTTTTTTTACAATATAAACAACTATTCATTATCAAGTGTATTGAATTTACAAATTATCTTCTACCTAAACGATTTCGGTTATTTTTTATTCTTACATTTTTTTTCAATTTGTAAATGTATTTCGAATTTCTCGAATAATTTTTTAAAACATCCGAAGCAACAAATTTCCTTCATGTCGCAAAGCTAAAAATCAACAGCTGTTCGCTGCTTTGCGTGCAATAGGCGTGCATCTAATGCATAAGTGTGAGTGAGACAACGCTAATGCGTTACTATTTAAAGAAATCAAATAAATATTTTGGGCGTTTCTGCAAACAATTGAAGTGCAGAAGTTACACGAAATATTGTTCAAAACGCTCGTTGAAGTCACCAGCCAGCACGATTATCTCAAATTAGATGTTTCTACAAACAACTCTTAGCAAATTTGTTTTTAGATGGTGGCGTCATCAAACAGAATTATGTTAACGGGCTGACGACGGCGTCATGAAAATGTTGTTTGTTATTTTAAATTGATCGATTTTCACTTAGTTTGCGGGCCAATTAAATGTATGGTACTTACAGAGTCCTGGCAGCTCCTCAAAGGACACCAGGCCCTTGTCGACGAGGTCCAATTCACGATTTTGCGTCTCACGCGCCTCATCTAAAACCTTCTTCGCCTTCGACATCTTTGCATTAACAGGCAGGCATTGGTTCATTTTTGTTGGTGTTACTCGCTGTTAAGCGCTCTGTTAACGGCAGATTCTGTTGAGCGTGCGGCGTTGCCACTTGCTGTAAAAAAGGCAGATTGGTTGCTAAGCTGTCGACAAGAATTTATTTAATTTAAGCGTCAGCTGCACTTGAAATTTATTAATAATTATAATAATGTTGTTATTTATATATATATATATGTGTTTCACTAATGCCCTAACGTACAAATATTTAAGATATGTGCATATTGCGCTACTCAAAATGTGATGCAGCAGCTACACAACCATTAGCCTAGTTTCGCACCTTTTAGCTATGCACAGTGAGATTCAAACTATTTTTGACTTATTTGTTTTAAAGCTTAAAGTTATTAGTGAACTCCATATAAAATGTGTTTATTTTATTTCTTTATATAAAGTTGTAAATGAACTGCATTTGAAATATGTTGACATTTGTATTCTTCGTATCCTATTTGTGTATGTACTAAGGCATGTGCGCATTGTTAATGTGGGCACACAGAGCTACTCAAACTGTTGTTGCTGCAGCAGCCACTTTTTGCCTTTTCGGCTGCATCTGTTTTTCATCTGGCAATTTTCACTTGCTTTCCAGCACTTGACATTGAGTTTCATAATTTCTTCGCTCCATGTGCCACAGAAACAACACACTTGACACGATTCACTATGCAAATGATAATTTGTCTTATTATTTTTTTACTACTTTATTTTTGCATATTTAAATATATAATATATATATATGTGTACTTTTATATATGTATAGATATAATTCTTTTTTTGTTATATTTTGTTGTTGTTGCACCTTGACGTGTAGCGTCTTACACTGTTGCCGCCAACTGAGCATTTGCGCGGCTCGTTACAATTTTTTAATTTATTGTGGCCCAATAACGAAAATAGCCAAAAGTCACTAAATGCGTCACCTTCATTCGCTACGCGCTCTTCCGATCAACTGAGAATATCGCTCACAGCGTGCACCACATCAATACTCTGATCGATCGATCTGTGCTGCTATTGTTGCTGTTGCTGGTAGTGGAGCTGGTTTTTGCCTTTTTTGTTAGGCAACAAAAACAACGACGACAGAAGAGCCATATTTGCAGCAGCACTCTGAAGATGACATACATTCACAGAGTGCAAGGAGCCCAATAACTCAACTAGAATTTAAAAGCGATTTGAATTGAGTAAGTTGCATTTTTTAAATAGTAAACAGATATTTATAATATAACAAATAATATGCTAAACTAGATTTTCAATTGGTTCTGAGATAGGTATAGGATTTAGTAGACAGCTGTTCATAATTTTATCAGAGCTAAACTAGATTTTTCATTCATTTATATATTGTGTATTTGAAATTTGATATCCGAAATCTTAATTGTTTCTGCGAAAGCTATATATGATAGAGAAGACAGCTGCCCATAAATAAACCTGAATAGTTGGATTGTAATATAAATTCACCTCTTGATCCAGTCCAAGTTTCAACAGATACATTAAATTGACAAAGCTTGTTGCGAGTTGGCTTTTGGCAGGGTTAGTTTTAGTTAGGACTGGAGTGTCTGTATTAAGTGTCTGATAAAACTAAAAACCAGAAAAACAGAAGAAAAAATATATATACATATATACATGTACATATACAATTAAAAATCGGTTAAACTTGTTGCGAGATTGCTTTTGACTATGTTTCTTTTATTTCAATAGTAGTTAGGGCTTCTGCTGTTGACCCATGGACATCGTTAAATATTGATGTATGTATATATTTTTATGAGAATATTTTTAATATTTTTAAAAGCTAGAGGCTACCAGTTTATTAACCAATTACTAATTTACCAAATGGGATACCAATCACGAACCAAGATTCTTACAATGTAACATCAGATCATTTTTGCATTATTATTCTGATTTTTGGTTTGTTTGGGAATTAGCAGGCATTGAAATGTTGTTGAAAATAAAAGTAGAAACTAATTGTGTATTGTGGAAGTTCGACATATTTTTCCTAAATTTTTTTGATATGCTTCCTGGGATTAAAAGAAAGAAAAACTTTTGATTTTAAATAGAATCAACAATTAACTTTCTCAATAAAAATATGAGTTAAATTTGCCGCCAAATATATATCGTGATCGTCTACAATTCATGGCGATGAGCAACTAGTTACATTGAATCTTAGCTTGATATAAAATAACTATTTTTTGAGAACAGTGGAAATATCATAAATGATACTTGAGGTCTTACAGAAATGTTGACAGCCCGTTGCAAATTTAAGTAAAAAACATCTGAATATTTCGTATGTATTTATTTCAGTGTAAGTGTATTCTTGTTCTTTGTATGTGCTTGGGAAAATATCACACTTTTCGTATTAAATTTCTTTCAGTTAAGTGTAAAATTCAGCATTGGTGTTCTATTTATATTATATACCCATATCTGGAGGTATACTGTTAAATTTCGCGGAGCATTCATTATTTATGGCGCTCGTTGTATGCGAACATGGTTAATCAATATTTTATGCATGCATCACAAATGTGCATTATCCATTATCCATTATCCAACTTTCCGATTAGGCAGTCAGCTGCATTTTTAATTAGTTTATTGTTGTTGCGGCCGTTGGAGCTCTGACTGTGTGTTAGTTGCATCTCTGAAATGCATTGTTAGTTATATTTTTGTTTTCGTATTCATTTTCAGTTCGCCTGTCGAATCAGCCAAAGCCAATGAAACTTTGTCTTCTGTGCCTTGTGTTTTATAAGTTGCGTGTTGCATAGTTTTGGGGCACTACTCACTACTGCAAAAGTTCGCACCTCACAATGGACAAAGTGGCCACTTTTTCTGCCAAAAAATTGTTGGGATTAGTCGACTGGTTCATGCTGCCGATAAAATTTGCAGCCCAATTTGAAGATAAGATCTCAAAATATATTAAATATTGTAAAACATTTAGAAGACACGTAAATTTGCATTTTTTTTTTATAGTTTTTTACAGAAAATGTTGCTTTTTTCCTTTAGTGCACAGTGGGGCAAAAAATTAAGAGTGTACGTGTCTGTGTGCATGTGACCGTGTGCTGAGCGCTTCATTTCCGCTGCATAAAATATGCAAAACAATGCAAACTCTCTTGGCCAGAAACAAAAACAACAAAAAATTAAAACCAAACTTTAGCTTGGCCGGAAAAATTAATTTTGTTTTAGATGTGGAATTTCAAGCGCCAATTTCTGGCTACTAATATTGTGGCAACACTAGCTCTGCCTCCCACTGGCAATAGTTTTTGTTTTAATTAACTTTTTTTTTTGTTCTATTTATTTGCGTACCGTTTCCAGCGTTGCCCAATTGTGCTAATTTTCAAATGCAGCGAAATATTTAATAAAACATTCTCCGGCATATAGCCAAACATCTCTGTGGGCTGCCAAACTCCATGTGCCACAATGTAAAATAATTGATTACATTGTTAAGCCACATCAAAACTAATAATTACCAACTTTTCCAATTAAATATTTGCTTAAGTTTTTCGTTTGTATGTAATTTAAATTTGTACAAAATTTGGCAACATCTGAGACGCAAAAAATAACAGATATTTATGAATATATATTTATACTTTTTTTTTTAGATTATATTAAATTTATTTTCCATTATTTTATATTATTTTAATTTTAACATATAAGCTATATTTTATACAGTTTAATTTTTAATGTTTCCAAGGCACTTGATTTCCTAAATATTCGATTTTTGCAGAGCTGCCAACTCGTTTGATAGAACCGTAACCCTAAAATTTATGAGCATTTATTACCTATGCATTATTTATCTGAATGAAATGCTTTTAAAATGTGTGGCTTTTGGCTTAAGTATCTATTAAGTGTGTCGATTTGTATGCTAATGTGCTCACACCTATACATGTGGGTGTTAATGCGTGTGTTTGTATATGTACATGTATGTATGTGTGTGTCAAGTATAATTCATTTTGAATTACGTTTGTGATTGGTATTACCATAAATTATTCGGTGTCGAAACGTTTTGTGGTCCCAATTCAAATGTGCTGTAAAATATGCAGGTTAATTTTGTAGAACGATACGACTGCAGCCATAAATTATCATTAAGTTGTAAAATAATTTGCATCATTAACAATGTCTGAATATAGTGAATATATAGTGCTATCAGTTGCATAAGTAAAAACAAAACGAAAGTCTCTGCAGTTTAATGTGATTTATGTCTCCGCTTAGTGCTCTGTAATTTTTGGCCATTTGCCTGTGCTGACCCAAAGAGCTGACCACAGCAAAGGAATTGGTTTGGTATGTCGTTTCAGCGTAGCTCGAGAAATGGGCTGATTGAATAACTCGAATGGAACTCAAACATAAATGACAGCGGCGACCCTTAACCAACTGTCAGCATTGGGACAGACAGGGGGTACATCTCTCTGGCAGGCGCTGGCTGCTTTATATCTGGCCATTTTTCAGTGCGCTTTGTTTACATTGACCAAAGACCAGCAGCAGCAACAACAACAACAACAGCAACAACAACGAAGGCAGCAGAAGCAACACCAGCAGCATCAGGATGAGCACACTAATACCTCCTAGAGGCAGGCAGCAGGCAGCAGGCGGCACCAATCAGTAACATTTGAAGTGGTCGTGGCGAGGGGCAGGGGATGCTGCCTGCCTTTTGCTGCCTGGACTTGCTTATACTAAAAGCGTTCGTCCTGTGCCCGGCCTGGCTCAAAGCCGATTGATTTACTTCAAACAATTGGCAACATCATACATCAACGAGTTTGGTTCGCTTTTCTTTTATTTTGATTTTCTGGTTATTTCGCACATCTCTATGCAAAGCGAGCATTGCTGCTCTCAACTTTTGTGTAGTCTCTTCAAAACCCAAATCATTTAATCAAACTGCTTTGCGCTATGCTCTTCAAATCGAAATCTTACAGATGCCGCTTATGCAACTTTTCCATGTTGTTCAGGCAACATTCGTGTGGACATCACGACTGACATGGTTAATTTGGCATTCTGACAGTCCTTAACGTCTCAAAAAATACATATGCTTAATAATATGTTTTTAGGCAATTGATTGCTAAATAGTAGTAGTGGATTTAAAAATTCCAGATCAGTTCAGTTATATTAATTTAGCGCTATGTATAAGTACATAAACTTAAAGAAAAATAAAAAGTGGACTATGCGAAAATACATTTAACATGCATCAGAAAAAAAATCACCCTGACAATATCCATACTTATATGAATAAGATAGATGCGAACATCTGACTGCCAAAGTGTTCCAGGTAGTTCGATTTAAACGCTAAATTAAAAAAAGTTGTTGCATACTTTGAAGGACGTGTGTTTGGGGTTATTCTACATGTAAATCGTTTAGCTAAACATTTCTGTTCGCCTGTTACTTGAGTGGGGAACAATACGAAAACTCGAAGAATAAGATCTCACATGTGAAATATTGATTTTATTTGCATAGCATTGGTTAATTAGTATTATTCTCCAGGTAGATCGTTTAACTAAACATTTCTGTTCGTCTCAAAAAATACATATGCTTAATAATATGTTTTTAGGCAATTGATTGCTAAATAGTAGTAGTGGGTTTAAAAATTCCAGATCAGTTCAGTTATATTAATTTAGTGCTATATATAAGTACATAAACTTAAAGAAAAATAAAAAGTGGACTATGCGAAAATACATTTAACATGCCTCAGAAAAAAAATCACCCTGACAATATCCATACTTATGGCACCAAGTGGAAGTCACCTTAATATTCAGAAAGTATTTTTATATATGGGCATTTTTAAAAAACAGGGTTTTTCTTTTCTTAATTCCAGGGCAGATTATTCTAAAATTTAAACTTCAAAAGGTATTTTTGTGTAGGAGTAGACAGAACGCATTAGCTTTTTTTTTTGGTCATATTATATTTAAGCAATGGTATTTTAAGATTTAATTTGCATTTTAGATAGTTCATAAATTCATATAATTTAATTTGAAAAGCTTACAATTTTACGGCGATTTGAAATCGTAACTTGCAAGGCAGACAGCCGATAAACTCTCACACAGCATTCAGAGCACAAATTTCCAAACTATTTTTTAAATTTGTAATAAAATGGTTTGCACTTCAACTTTTTAGAAATATTTGCTATGATTAAAATTAAAACCGATTTCTTAAATTAAAAGTCAAGCTTACTTAAAGCTATAATTTACCCAATATATGTTTTAAGCACTTCTCCGAGCCGAATCATTATAAATATTATATTTATTTTGCCAGCACTAGATATTAGTCGCACATTAATCAATCAACAAACTTGTATTATATATGTATTTTATGTCAACCGTCGTTTTATTTCTCCGGAATTGAAATTGAAATTTAAAACATGGCCGATTGTCTACAAGATTTACCTATTTTGCAAGTTTGGTAAATTAAAATTGATTTTTAAGACGAAAACGTGGCTGAGGTAAAACTTTATCTTAGAAGTCAAAGTCTCGGCAGCCTCCCTTATCATCCATCCCTCTTTTGCGAAGCAATTGCTCATATTTTTATGCATGCCAAAGACAAGACACGGACACAAATCGCAAAAGGCAAAAAGAAAAGATAAGAAAACATCGAAAATGTAAATCTTAAAATCCTTGTACTTGTGCACGTTGATTGCTTGGCAGACCTGCGCCGCCCCCCCTTTTCGATCGATGGACTTGCATTTGCAATTCAGTTCGATTTTCCTACAGCCACTTTATCAATTTCGCCAATAAAATTCAAACTGTTTGCTTTTTTTTTTCTTGTTGTTCGATTTTGATTCTTTTCTTTTTGATGGCAAATGTTTTTTTTTTCGTCTGCTGCCAGCATAAAAAATGCATCATTCAGCTTTTTAAACTGTTATCTGGGTGGCACAACTAGTCAAACTCACCCGATGAATTTTCCACTTTTTGTTTTTACATTTTCTTCGCCTAGTCATGAGTTAATTGGATTTATTGTTGCCGCCTTTCTATTACCTTTGTGCAAAATCGATTCCACTTTGAACAATCCTGTTTGCAATTTCGAAATATCCTTTTTCAAATTAAATTATTGGAATATATAAAGTTTGTGAAATTCAAGTAAGATCTTATAATACTAATATTTATTAAGAATATTAGATTAAATAAAGTGTATATAAAAATGTTACTCTTATAAAGAAATACCCTGCAAATAAGTGATATTGTTTTCTAAATTTGTTTATTTATTTTTCATTATTTTATTTAAGTTTTTATTTGATATAATTTAATTTGTAACATTCATTGTTTTCAGTGCACATTAAATAATCAAAAATAAATAAGATTGTTGTTAACATTTTAGTCAGCTTGCACGTGATAATTTCTAATGATTATTTGATGATTTGTGAGATGGGCTCATTGGAATGTAATTATGAATTATGCGACATGTTGTAGCCTGTCAACTGTGCCTGTCAAATCCATGGACGAAGCGCCCGAAAAAGCAGGCAATGAAATAGTTGCTTGCTCATGTTGTCATGTCTCTTTGTGTCCGTGTGTTTGTGTCTTGTGTGTGGCATGTGCATGCCAAGTAATAGTCATTGTCCCCATTTGTAAAAGTTTTTCTTTCATTTTTTTTTTTTTTCTTTTTTTTGCCAACTGTGTGCTGTAGGATGGGACAAATGTTCGTGAATTGAGCGACAGGTAGATGTGTTTTGTCTACCTTAATACTTTCAGTACTCTGATTTTGACAGTGGACAATGATTTTTGTTTTGGCCAGGTGCCAGACAAATGATAATTGGTATGGGCAAAGGAACACTAGCAGCTGGAACAAGAGCAGGGGCATGATTTGAAGGACAAGCCATCGGTTTAATCATGAAGAAATGTTAGTGTCTATGTCGTTTTTTCGCATGATTGCACAAACATTGGGTATGCTTGAGCAATCAGTGGATGTGCTGACATTGAGTTGTTAGCAGTACTTATTTGAAATGTGATAAAGATAAAAAGTGAGAACGTTGCAATTCGTTGTAACCTACTATGGAATACTCTGCTAGCCAGTGCTAACTGTTGCCACAAAGGACACTTGTGAGAGTAGCGGTAAAAAAATCAAGCTTTAGAGTAGGCGCGACGGAGCGATTTAGTATATCGCCGAACGGAGTTGATTTTCAGAATCTACGTTAAAAATTGGACAGCTCTTAAATTGTGCAAAATTGTGCTTTCTGGGCTGGGTGGACAAATTCAAATATTTTTTAAATTTTTGGTTAGTTTTGACTATTAAATTATGGGAATAAATGTAATGCCTGCAACCAAAATTCGGATATTTTCGAACTGAGTGACAAGCTGGTATAGAAACAGACAGACAGAAAGGCCACTGCTATATCGACTTGGGTTGTAAAGCATATCCAGAATAAAGCTCTAAGGATCAAGAATAAAGCGCTGAGGTGACTGCCATAGGGTATTTCTCATGTATCCTTAACAACGCCCTGAGAATTCTATCTCTTTAAAAATAGCAACAAAAAAAAATAAAAAAAACGCTTGAAAAGAAAAGGAAAGAAGAATTAAAATCACTTATTCAACAATATTAATAAATATGACTATAAACAATACTTTAAATAATTGCTGCAAAAAAGGTAGAGAAGTGTGTGTGTATAATAATCTTAATATTCGATTTGGTTTGATGATTATCTGCTCTGTTTCAGCTGACAACTTGTCCTGAGAGTCGTGCAACAGTTAATGCTAAATAAATTACAAACTAATGTGGGTGGCGTATGGCGGCTAGTCAATCTAGCAGAACATTGATTAGGTCGCCAGTCAGGAGTATGGCTGACGGACGAGGACTGTCAATCTCTGGCGCACTTTATTGAAGCCGTTGCTGTGGCGTGGTGAACGCTCTAACGAGTTCTAAAACATTTCGCCCAGCTAAACGAAGTTAAACGCACTGAATAACAAGTAGTTTTTCCGCACACATTTTCATATACACATACGCCAAGTTCGAGGCATAGTGAGATAGGTAGTTAACTTGAGACGAAACGAGACACACACTGAATCCAAATTAGGCAGGTGCTTTGCGGTTGCATTGGGCGTTTACGTAACGCTGATTTTGCCCCCAGACATATCGCATTGACACTGCGCTACAGTGACTGTCCAGACTGAGCCTAAAGCGACTAATGAGCAGTTACATTTTTGTGGACAGCAAAACTGCTGACTTAACGCTAATTAATCGCTTTGAAAGCCGCTAAACTCATTTTGTTGTGGTTTTCGCTTTTGTCTATCTAATAATGTCACAATTGTCAACAAATTAATATAACATTTTATTTATTTATGTTGTGTGTATATTTGCGATTAATGCGCATTTAAATCCGTTTGTCTAACTCTTCCGACAGATTTTCCACTTAATATTTTCATATGTCTGCGCTTTTATTATTATTTATTTATTTTTCTGCACGCCATAATTCCCTTTGTGTACTGACGCCCATTCTCTTTGAAATTTAATTGTAATTACTTTAATTAATATGGATTAGTTTTTCGTATTACATGCGAACTAATTAAATTATATTACATCACTTGTTTTTAATGCATTTTTCATAAGCTGAAATGCTAATTTGCGGGTTTCATTTATATTTGTATGCCAAGTAATTGCATTTTTTATAAACATTTTTTACAACCTTTACTATTGATAAATGACTGTTTTTTTTCTGTATTTTCCTGTATTGTAATTTTGTATTATTTTCTTCACAAATAATAAATTTTAAGGTTGTTACATTTTAGTTTGTATATAAATAAATATTTGGAATTTGTCCAAAAACAATAAGGTGATATGGCAAATAGATCTGTAAGTCAGAATATTAGTCGACACAAATAAATACGAACAAATAAACTAAGAATATACCTGGTATTGCAGTACCGCCAGGATTCGGCCCAACTTAACAATAAATGAAGCCATTATTGAATAAGATAGATGCGAACATCTGACTGCCAAGGTGTTGCATACTTTCAGGCAGTTCGATTTAAACGCTAAATTAAAAACAGTTGTTGCATGTGTTATGTGAGGTTATTCTGCAGGTAGATCGTTTAGCTAAACATTTCTGTTCGCCTGTTATTTGAGTGGGGGAACAATACGAAAACTCGAAGAAAAAGCTCTCACAAGTGAAATATTGATTTTATTTGCATAGCATTGGTTAATTATTATTATTCTCCAGGTAGATCGTTTAGCTAAACATTTATGTTCGCCTATTATTTGAGTGGGGGAACAATACGAAAACTCGAAGAAGAAGATCTCACATGTGAAATATTGATTTTATTTGCATAGCATTGGTTAATTATTATTATTCTCCAGGTAGATCGTTTAGCTAAACATTTCTGTTCGCCTGTTATTTGAGTGGGGGAACAATACGAAAACTCGAAGAAAAACCTCTCACATGTGAAATATTGATTTTTATTTGCATAGCATTGCTTAGTTAGTATTAGTATACTTGCAGGCAGTTCGATTTAAATGCTAAATTGAATAGAAATATTTGCATACTGAAAATGAAGCGGGGCGAATTCTTCCTTCCATCTTTATCCTCCAATAAAAAAGGCACTTGGGCTTTTTTGGTTTAACTTTATATTTATTTTTCACTTTAAAAGATTTTGCACTTGCACTTCTCTTGTTGGTTTATTCTTACATACTTTATGTTAATTTTAACATTAATGTTATTGATAACAGCGCAGAGAGCGCTGTTAGGAGGCAGCAGTGCAAAAAAGAGACGCGGAGAGCGCGTGCTGAGCTTTTGAGCGCAGTGTTCAGCTCACTCTCTCATCTCATCACAGCTTTCAGCCAACCAATGGCAGCACGGTTCGGAGTTCGTTTTCCCATTTAATTAAACAGAGAGAAGATCGAAATCATCTGCTGAGCACATTCTGTTCGCCTGTTACTTTCAGTGGGGGAACAATACGAAAACTCGAAGAAAAAAGCGCTCACATGTGAAATATTGATTTTTATTTTCATAGCCATTTCTTATTACTATATTATATTTTACATGTAGATCGTTTAACTAAACATTTCTGTTCGCCTGTTACTTTCAGTGGGGGAACAATACGAAAACTCGAAGAAAAAAGCGCTCACATGTGAAATATTGATTTTTATTTTGGCATACCATTGGTCAATTAGTATTATTCTCCAGGTAGATCGATTAACTAAACATTTCTGTTCGCCTGTTACTTTCAGTGGGGGAACAATACGAAAACTCGAAGAAAAAAGCGCTCACATGTGAAATATTGATTTTTATTTTCATAGCCATTTCTTATTACTTTATTATATTTTACATGTAAATCGTTTAACTAAACATTTCTGTTCGCCTGTTACTTTCAGTGGGGGAACAATACGAAAACTCTAAGAAAAAAGCGTTCACATGTGAAATATTTTCATAGCCATTTCTTATTACTATATTATATTTATAAGAATATACCTGATATTGCAGTGCCGCCAGGATTCGGCCCAACTTAACAATAAATGAAGCCATTATTGAATAAGATAGATGCGAACATCTGAAAGAGAACAGGAGGAACAAGAGTGCGCACAATATCAGCCCAATTACGACGATTTTCTTAATGCTTCATCATGGCCAGAAGCAGGCCAGGAGTAAGATCAACAACAGCAATCACAGGAGGAGTATGGTCAGGAGGCAAGAGAGCAGCAGGAACGAGAGCAGCTAGAAAGAGAGGAACAACAACGCTTGGAGTCGGATGCGCAGCCAGTCACAGATGCCTATGGCCTGGACGACAATGATTTGAACTAGAATGACAGATATTCTGAATATTCAGATGGTCACAATTATCCACAACGAGTTAAGCTTATGCGAAGACATCCACGTCCGAGGTCTTAGAACTTGCTGGCCATTACTTTTAGCCGATTTTAAATAGTCTATAGCCCAATGTTCACAGTAAATATTTCTTGAATAAAAGTTATTAAAATATTTAAGTGCCTACTATACTGCTGAAAAGCAAACAGATTTTGGCATTCTTTTATCTTATCCGAGTGCATTTAGCAAATCTGCTTGCTAGCCGAGACACATCCCAATAAACTGCGTAGCCTAATTATGAAAAGGAAGCAGTGCAAGAATTAGAACTTAGTAAAGTCACAAACATTTTTAAAAGCAGAGTTTCACAACCTCTTGCTGCTTAGATCGTTTATCTGAACAAGCAGTGCAAGAATTAGAACTTAGTAAAGTCACAAACATTTTTAGAAGCAGAGTTTCACAACCTCTTGCTGCTTAGATCGTTTAACTAAACATTTCTGTTCGCCTGTTATTTTGATTGGGGAACAATACGAAAACTCGAAGAAAAAAGCGCTCACAAGCAAACAGATTTTGGCATTCTTTTATCTTATCCGAGTGCATTTAGCAAATCTGCTTGCTAGCCGAGACACATCCCAATAAACTGCGTAGCCTAATTATGAAAAGGAAGCAGTGCAAGAATTAGAACTTAGTAAAGTCACAAACATTTTTAAAAGCAGAGTTTCACAACCTCTTGCTGCTTAGATCGTTTATCTAAACAAGCAGTGCAAGAATTAGAACTTAGTAAAGTCACAAACATTTTTAGAAGCAGAGTTTCACAACCTCTTGCTGCTTAGATCGTTTAACTAAACATTTCTGTTCGCCTGTTATTTAAGTGGGGGAACAATACGAAAACTCGAAGAAAAAGATCTCACATGTGAAATATTGATTTTATTTGCATAGCATTGGTTAATTAGTATTATTCTCCAGGTAGATCGTTTAACTAAACATTTCTGTTCGCCTGTTATTTGAGTGGGGGAACAATACGAAAACTCGAAGAAAAAGCTCTCACATGTGAAATATTGATTTTATTTGCATGGCATTGGTTAATTAGTATTATTCTCCAGGTAGATCGTTTAGCTAAACATTTCTGTTCGCCTGTTATTTTATTGGGGAACAATACGAAATCTCGAAGAAGAAGATCTCACATATGATATATTGATTTTTATTTGCATTGCATTGGTTAATTAGTATTATTCTCTAGGTAGATCGTTTAACTAAACATTTCTGTTCGCCTGTTATTTGAGTGGGGGAACAATACGAAAACTTGAAGAAGAAGATTTCACATGTGAAATATTGAAATTGTTGCATACTTTGAGGGGCGTGTATTTGGGGTTATTCTCGCAAGAGCGACTAAGGGGGCGAGACTCCCGCTACTAATCGCGTCTAACAAAACTTTAGTTTTTCTCGGGCAAATTTGGGGCAAATTTGGCGTCCACATCTAATACATAGCGTGCTCCATTTAAAGTGCTCTGATTTAGCGGAAGTGTGAGTGTTTGTGTGGCTAACACGTTCTCTTTGTTTGGTCTGCGAATAGATGAGGCAACAATGCACAAAGTTTTCCAACACTGGCGCAATGTGTAGGTAAAGAAAAAATATTGTAGCATAATTTTGGGCACTAACAATGCAAGCAAAGAAGGTGGCAGGCGAGTGGGTGACTGAGCGAGCGGGCGGGTGGTCGTGTGAGCAGTTTGGGGCAGGACACATGGCATATATCAGCACATGCATTCATAAATCATTTTCTGCAGCTGGAGAGTGCAGCCAGCGAGGCAACCAGGCAGCTCAGGAAGCGGCCAGCAACAGTAGCCGCCTCTCTGCTTGCATGTGTGTGTGCGTGTGTGTGTGTGTGTGTGTGCTAGTGTCCTGTGTATGTTTACCAGCAGCAGCAGTGCCGGCTATTTTAAGGATATTTATACTGACAGCGGATTTTTGATGGAAAAACTTTTGTAAATTGCTTTTGGCAGTCTAAAGTAGCAAAAATAGGCGCAAACTCAAAAAATGGAGTCTTGAATTTAAAGTTCTTTAAAGAACTGCAACGCTTGCTCAGTAAACTTTTCATAATCTTGCGCAAATGTAGTTTCCAAGTATGTTTCGTGGCCTGGCATCTTGCCACATTTATTAAATCGACTTCATATTTTTTTCACAATGCACACACACACACTCCCAAAAGAAGGATATTTTAAAGAATTTCCGATATATTTATTTTCTGCTATTATTTGCTCCTGTTTCGGCCCATTGTTATGTTTGCTGCATTGACGTCCTTTTGTTGTGGCCTCAGAATGTCATTACGCCTTTCAAACGCTAAAATCCAATGCCAATAAATTGTCAAGCATTGAAACCTTTTAAGGAGCACCAACAAATGCGCTTAATTGGCGCTAAGCACTACTGTTTCTGAGTCCTTATTATTGATGTCATTAGGGAAAATATATAAACAATCCATATTTTTTTCTTGCTTGTTGTATCACTTTATATAATTTGTATTGCTTTACGAAATTATTTGTCCACTAGAACATAGTTTGTTTCACAATTTAATACCATAAATTAAGTATTAATCAAACAAATTAAAATTCAATTTAAATATGTGAAATAATTGGCGCTTTAAAGTATGCATTCATTATACGCATATTAAATATAATGTCGTGTTTAACATGTAATTTACGTCAGCTGTATTAATCAACTTAATTTACTGACCAACCTTTAACTAGATTTTTGTAAATTCTCCATTTAAAATAAAATGTTCAACAAATTTACTAATTTACCGATGTTTTTGTGCGTTGTTCTTGGCGTGAGGTTGTATTTTAGATAAGCAATTAAAATATATAAAAAAAAGTGGTGAAAAAATCAATCGTTCAAAATGACAACTAGCACAGCAACAAATGAAGAGCAAATAAAAATTAACTAATAATGTAAAAAACGAACCAAACCTAAATCGAAGCCACAAAAGTAGCAAAATCAATTTGCGTTATTATTTTGAAATTTGCATCCATTTGACAGCCAATGCAAATTAGTTGACAATTCAATTATTTCTTTATGGGCGAATGCAGTTTTTCTTTTATCACAGATTTTAACAAAATTACATATTATGTTACTATATATTAGGAAATTGGGAATCTTGTATGCTTACGAGCTTTTAGATGGGGAAATCTTTGCGTTGGCTCATAAGGACTGGCATGGCTTAGAGGGTGCAAGAAAATGGATCAACATTCTCTAAAGAAATGAATCAAAAATAAATAACTTTAATAACGGTACTAAGAAAAAAAAATCGTTGATCATAATCTACAAAAGTCAGAGCTTACTTTTTTTTATCCATTTGAATCCCAAGGGTTGCGAAGAAATCGTAGAAGCACACAGATCCTCACTATGGAGGTAAGGCTTATTAATATCGGTGGTCGGCAGCAATCCTTTATGCTCCGTGAGCGCCTGGGCTATTTACCGGCCCTCAGAAGGCTGACTATCGGCACGGGTAGCTTTATACCTTAGTCCGGTTCTACCTCGAAGCATCAGTTCATTGCGGACCACTATGATGATATTACCAGTCGTCACCCTCGTGGAGGGTTCAGTTGAGGAAATTCTGCCAACCCATATTCAGTTAAGTTATTGAATCACATTCATCTTTTAACTTTAGCAAATAAAATCAATAGATAAATTAAATTTTTCTTAATGTTATCCAACACTCAAATATTTCCCAGTTCAATTTGACATTATAATTTTAGATTCATTTACAAATTGTATTTTTAACACGATAATTAAAATTGATTTTGAAAATTCACAAATTACCATCTTCTAACAGATTTTACTGTTCAGATTATGACTTAAACCACATATTTTTATTCATATGTGTGTGCTAAGTATCGCATTTTAAAATCAGCATTTTTTACCACTGTGCAAGTGTGCTGGAAATAACAAAAGGAACAAAAAAATCTGTGTGGCAAGCAGCCGTGCAACGATTTCTCGTTTGTTGTGCAGCTGCTGGGCGTAAATGTTGCACAGCATGCATAAATAATAAACAACAAGCTTGTGCACCCACACACATACACACACACACACAGGAATTATGCACATTTTGCCGTTTTGCTGGCGCGCCCAACTGAGGCGTGAATTGAGAGGGTGGACAGGGGAGCTGTGGCAACTTCTAAATTTATTTTATTAAGTCAAGCACATAGACAGCTCTTGGGATGCGGCAGCCCTTCCGACTAACGGTATAAATAAAATAATTTACGGTAACTGCTGCCGCTCATCAGGCCAAAAGCGATGCTGGTGACTGGGTCGCCGTGTTGACAAAACCTGGCGCTGGATCATCAGCGGCGGCCCCAAAATGCCGCTTACAAAAACTGTGGCATACATATATATATATATATATATATATATTTTGTAGATCTTCTTTGTGTGCAGCTGCATATGAAATTAATGCACATATGCATATGCGGTTGTGTGTGTGTGAGCTGTGTAAAAATGCAGCATGCTAAATATAGTTATAATTATGCGCACACATTTTTAATTAAGTTTTGCACTGGGCCCGTTGCCCGTTTTGGCTTCGGCTTAGCTAAATATTATGCATACGCCCCGTTAAATTGCATTAATATGGCCCACACTCGTTTTTCGCGTCTTTTCTTTTTTTTCCTTTGCTGTCTGTTTGCAAAATTATATACCATGTTTAACATTTTCACTTTGTTTGCCTTAATTTATGCAATATTTTTAACTTTTGTATTTTCTGTGCCTCAAGGCATCATTTGTAAATTGGGTTGTGTTAAGATACGCAAAAAGATGCACACATATGTGCTTAATATAATTACATATTTACCGCCATGAGCAACGTTTTTAAAATGTATATAGTAACAGCAACGGTGGAAAAATTATTAACTTATTCTATGTTTTTAGCAGCTGATAAAATGAGAAAGTTATCTCTAGTTATCTAACCCATAAAATAAATTCTCAAAAGTGCATTAAATTTATTGGGAAACTCAGTTAGAACATGCTCCTTCCTCCGTATATAAAAAGGATTATTTTTGGTCTAGAACTGGTTCTGAAAAATGCAAAATAAATTTTCCAATTTTCTTAAATAAGATGTTGTATTAAGTATGTTGTCAAATCTGTATTTCACATGGTAAAAAACTAAAAAACTTTCCCAAAAGGCAAAACAAAATTTCATTTTACTTGTTGTTTGCGGTAGCAGTTTATGAATGTTGCTAAATATTTACAATTACCAATTTAAAAGTTCAGTTTGTTCGGCATTTTGTTTGGCTTGTTTCGCTTGTTGTGCAACGGAATACACTTCTTTATTTTCATACCCTAAGCCCTTTGAAAATATGCAAAAGAGTGTAACCAAGTTGTGCAATAGTAATGTAACAGGCAATACGGAGCATGTCCGACTCCATCATGTATACATCTTCTTGATCAGGAGCCGTGTCGAGCTAACCCTTTCCGTTTTATCAATTTATCGAAACATTTTTCTAATGAAATTTATACAAATCGATTTCAAATACCTATAAAAACAAATTATTTTAAGTATATATTATCGAGAATTTACATACCTTTACATAATATTGATCAGCTGTGGAGGTTAACATTTGGGTATAGGGTATCTGTTCGTCGGAATCTATATTCTAAAACAGTTTCTTCCTTCTTTTTTTTATTATATTTTAACACGAAAGTTTTGTTGGTTGTATACAGCAGCAACACTTTTTCTCCTGCTTCTTGTTACGGCCCTTTTTGTTATGGCCAGAAAGTTTTAAATATGATTTTATTTGTGCTGCAAGTTGCTCCTTTTTTTATAAGATATTTGACCAGCTTGCAGCTGATTTGATATGCCACAAGGAAAGGCCACAAAAAGAAAGAAATGAAATAATATAATGTAGTTTTTAGCTGCGAACTTTTCAGATGAAATTTCCAAGTCGTCTGCCCGTTTAGATCGTTAAAAGCATGACAGTCGAAATATTACTGACATTTTTTCCATTTTTCACAAGATTTTCAGCTTCTTCGTATAAGAAGAAATTGTTTTTTTTTTTTGGTGTAAGTCAAACGAGTTTAATGTCAAACTGTATAAGCGTTTAGGCAACACTAAATCATGGCATATTCTATTCGCAATTCCCTTTCCTTTCCTGTCACATTTTCTGCTTAAATGCATTTGCCTCCGCCTCGACCTCACAGTCTCAAGTGGGTGCCCTGCCAGCTGTCTGCCGTCTACTGTCCTGCCAGGCTGTCCCTACTACTATACTCGTACAATCTCATTCTGTGTCTGGTCTCGCAAACTTTCACCGTTTACTTTGCTCCTGCTCCAACTCGCTATCGTCCTGGCGACGCTCTATTTGAATTATTGTAATGATTTACACTGAAGTGGCTGCAGCAACATTTTGGGCTATAGTTTCCACAAGACGCGAAAAGGTAATGAGCTGCGCTTGCGTTGAGTTGAGAGTTGCGTGTCTGATGGCACATTGTCTGGCACTTGGTTCTCGCATCCCCGCGCCCTCGCACTTGACTGCCCATTATGCTGATCACGGCTTGGCTTCATAGCTTCCAAGGGGTTCCTGTCCGATACTTAAATGCAAATGCGGCGATTTTATGACGACACCTTGAATTTAAGGCTTCTTAAAAATAAAGATGGTGTCGTAGAGTACTTTTATTTACTGCAAATAATAATAACGGTAAAGATATACTATCAAGTGAATACGGAACATTTGAGGCGTTAGAGGATTAATAATGTTGAATTAATTATACTTCGAAACCGAAGGTAGACTTGAAACTTGGAACATATACTGGTCTATGCCCACGTCAGACAAAGTGTAAAAATTGAAGTGTTACGGCTTGGAAATCTATTAAATCGGACAGACAGACGGACAGCATGACGGGCATTGGACAATATTGGTTGTGATACCTTCGGTATCAAAGTATTCGAATTTTAAGATATGTAATTGTATTGGTAAAACATTGAAAATGCCAACAGCATGAAAGAATAATTTTGGAAAGGTATTGACTAAAAAAGTGATACAAATTAATTTTACACATTAATTTTACATTTAGTTTAACAATTTTGTGTTTTAATGAACTCATTAACATTAAAACAAACCTTCATTAAAACTGGCAAACTTGGCTAAATCCACTTAACTGTTAATGCTGGTTGGGAACCCAAATCTTTGTAAAATCCATGTGACACTTGTCAAAAAATGTACAAATTTCATTGTATGAATATTTCAAGTTTCTATATCTGCATGTACTTATCAGAACTTCAGTTCTTTGATACAAAAACCAATTTTCAATTAACACTTAGGCAAAGGATATTTCCCGTGTCAAAAACAAAATACTCTGCGGCAGTTGGAATTTGTGGGCTGGTCAGCCGAAATAGTTGCTTGCTGATTTCTTGAAAGCAAGGCGACACGCACTTTAGATTGTTGCTACATTCAGATGCCATTGTGAGTAACCCGAAGTCCTCGAGTGTTCGAGTCCTCGAATAACTGCACCTGGCGCATGGCACCTGCTGCTTCTGCCAGGCTGTCCAGGAAGCCCAAAGTGATTTTATGTTTTATGAGAGCTGACAGCAGTCACAGCCACACTCAAGCAATTTCCACAAGCCGACACACACACGCACACACACACATGCACAGATACAACCACACACACACACACAGCTACAACAGGTGTGACTCGTTTCAGTCAGTTTCATTGTCGACTGCCACATCATCTGTTGTGCGTGCGGTTGCTGCTGCAACTTGTTGTAAATTATTATATGCTTAAGTGGTTTTGAAGTGGCAGGTCCGTTTGTGCCGACACTCTGCAGATCGACTGCAAATGAACTGAATGACTTTACAATTGAAATGAATGCCCAAACATAATTAAACATCATTCAAGAAATTCAATATACTCCAATTAAATGTATATTGCTGTAATATTATGTAAAATGATAAGAACTTTTCTGTTCCCTGAGCTGAGTTCAATCGAATTGCTGACAAAATTAGACATTTCATTTAATATTACTTGTGTGCATACTTTTGAATTTGTATAAAACAATTTATATGTCTCATTAAATGTGTTCCTGACTGCATTCAAAATTACAAATTTGTTTACTACCTGTGTTTCAAAATTTAGTTGTATGATTCCCAAAGCGTTGTCGGAAATTTGAGTCAGTACTTCTAAGCTAATTGCTTTCATTGCCAACCCAATTAATTATTATGCCTTTTTTTATTTAGTTAATTTAATACAAACTAAAAATAGTTTATTGTTTTTAAAATTAAAATTGTAAATTTTCAATAATATTTAAATCTAAATTAGAGTTAAAAATGAAATTAAATAAAATTAAATGCAAATTAATATTTAAAAGGAAAAAAAAACCCAATCAGAACAAATTGTGTAAGTTAGGGTCACAGATAGAGAGATAAAGAGCGAAAGAGAAAATATTGAAGATATAAACAAATCTCTGAATACGTGGAGTAAGGAATGTGCACAACATGTTGTGACATGTTTAAGGCCTTGCTTGTGAAATAAGTACAAGTTTAGTCCTTCTTTCTAGATTAAAATATATATTTTAAATTTTTTCAGTTGGAGACTTGCCACGAACTCCATATGCAATATTTATTTTTACTTATTTCTAATACTATTTTTAATATAACAGTTAACACAGTATCAATAAAAAAGAAGTATGCCTATGGCAAAAGCAATCCCACAAATATATCTTTTATCAATTAACTCTTATTGCCAAATTTCCTTTTAAAAGTCTTCTGCAACAGGTTCTGGTACTAAAAGAAAGGAAAACTAGAGCAGCCCTTGATTTTATTTTCCGCAAACGGATTTTTACACATACAATTTTATTTTTATTTTGAGTATATTTGAATTTGTAATTAGTAAAAGCCATTTGCGCAGCATTTGCAATGACATACATAATGTTTGCCTCAAATTGCATCAGTGCGCTTAATTGCATTTTCCTGCTATCGTCGACAACAGCCGCTTAAGCTCCACACCATTCTTATAGTATATATATATATATATTCCTATAGCTCTGAAAATCTCAGTTCTATGCTAACGTTTCGCTAATTTATGCCATGCTGCTGGCAATGGCAACTCACTTAATTTGCTCAGTCATTTTTCTTGCCCAGGCGGTGGCTGTAACAGCAACGCTGCCCCCCCTCTTAGGAGTTCCCTTTGGCATATATCCCTACTCGCCTTGTGCCTTGTCGCCTTCCCCTCGGGCAAAGTGACAAACAACTAAGCGAAAATCGCGTGCGTGACGCGTGGCGGGCGCATAAAGTTTGTGACACGTTTCCACAGTTGCAGTTTGTTGTTGTTGTTCCTTTTTTTTTTTGTCCAAAGGCAGAAAAAGTTGCTGGTAGCATGTGGATGGAGGGGTGAGTGGAACGCTGATGCTGATGGCGACACTTTAGAGTCGCGCTGCATACTTTTGGGGCGTCATGCAAGTCACGTTAATTTCGCGGGCGAACTGTGAAGCAACAACAGCAACATGTTGTTTTTGGATGTTTTTGTTGTTATTGCACAACTTTGGCCATTTTCAAAGAGCTTAAAGGTGGACTTACATTCAGCCTTTGCCGTCCTCTAGGCAAATCAAAAAATGTTGCATCTCTCAACTTTATCAAATGCAACAGCAGAGATCACAATTTGTAAGCAAAGCTCGACGTTAAATCTTATACATAAGCTCCAGTTATATATATATAGATATATCTATAAACTAAGCATTTATAACTCCAACATTCCCAACGATGGTTTATCGTTTGTGTTTGGCTTATCACAAATAATGCTTATCAAAATTTTGATATTAATTAATTACTTTAAAATTACAATTTCTTACTGATATTAATATTTAATTAAATACTGTAAAACCGATATTTCGATTAAGTAATCAAATGAAAACTAATGCTAAAACACATTGGGTCAATGTGTATATTACATAAATAACAGGGTATATCTGTATATGATGGTTGCTTACAAATTATGGAGCCACGCACACAGCCTCAATGGGCCGCTCATTAAGCGTCTTTAGTGTGTTTATATAATATAAATTAGCTTAATTTGAAAACATTTTTTGATGCCAAAAGTTTGGCACTTGCATGAGACAAACAACACAAAGACAACGGCTGGGGTGTAAGGCGGAGGCGTGGTCTGGGGGAAGGGGAGCTGTGTGGAAACAGATGCTAGCTTGCGCCTTGACTTGGGCTAATTTATACGCCCGTTGGACATTCTCGAGTCGGCCAAAAAGTTGCCGCAAGTTTTGCCAAGTCGGCGAGGCGCGTCTCCGATTCCTGTTGCGGGTTAATAAGACGACGACGACGTCGACGATGGCGAGGGCGGCTATGAAGATGGTGGCCAACAAATTGCCAACATTACTCTTACAGCGGCAAGATGGCAGAAAAGGGAGAGTGGGTGTGTACAAAAAAGATGTCTGCAAATAGACTTTTGAGCGTTGTATACTTGGCTTGCCTGTTTTGTTGACTTTGCTAAGCAAGGGAGTGAGGATGGTCGGACTAAGAGACGGGTGGGGACGGGGGTCAACAGTCATTGAAAGTGTCAAAAGCGCAGGCAATTAATTTGGCCTAATTAGACATTTGGTTGAATGCCTTGCGGCTGAGAGTGCAATTTTTGTGGCTTGTCAAAGCCTTAGCCAAGTTGAAAAGTGGCCACGAACAATGGATTTCTGCATGTTGAGCGATTTATGGCTTACCAAGTTTATTAAGCTGGCCAAATTTGCAAAAGATTTTGGTGGCCAAGAGCAAACTTGGCTCACTAAGTTACTTTTCTTAATTTATGATCCGCAAGTCCTTAATTGCCAAAATTTTTATGAATTTCATGGGGAGCAGGATGCTCTTAAAACTAAATATATAAGTTGTGGATATGAGAAAGTAACTCAAATATATATAAATAAATATTTATGTTCATTTCTTTTACTATGTCGTGTAATAAAATGAAACCAGATTATTTGTTTGATATAAGAAGTAATTTCAATATAAATTGAATCAACAAAAATAATATACTTGCCCAATGAGGTCTAAGGTCGAATCATGCAATGCCTACATTGATAGCAGAGTGGCAATCAAATCGATTAGCGCGATATCAAAAAAATCGATATCGGTGACAAACTGTCGTAAATCTCTGGACGAGATAGCAAAGCAGATCGCGATCACCAGGAAAGGCACTTTTCTCAGATAAGAAAGGAATACGTATGCCCCTGGCTGCCTGTAACAGATTCAGTAGAGTGACGTACCATCAGATGTAAGCGCTGCTCAGTGATATAATGACTTTTGCAGAAGCTGAAAAGAAGAGAAAGAAAATGAACACTTCTTGCTTGGAAGAGACTAAGCATTATGGAAAGCCCCATTTCTAACCGATTCCAGTTAACAGAACTCCAACTGAGATTGCAAAAGTTATGAGCGCAGCTGGCTGGACTCATTCTTACTTCAATCTAGCACCAGAATCAGGGATTTGTGATGAATCCACCCACAACGTGCTATATCTGGCCTATTTGTGTAACTAACCTACCCTAACCTATGTAGGTTATTTTATAAGTTTTTTATAAATTTCTGTTAGACAAATTAAATTATGAGTGACAATGAACCTCTCCAAAAGTGAAGATGCAATATGCAATTATAAAGTAAAAAGCTAAGGATTCAATGCTTAAACATTTTATGTCTATAAAAGCAGAGAATGAAAATTGATTTGATTACATGGTAAAAAAAACAACAAATTAAAGTATTCGGTACCGATGCTCATAAACAGTTTAAAAAGACTGCCATTTAAAGATGCCCTTTATTTGATATTTGAATTCTGTGAATTTCTCCTATATTTAACTCGGATGTGTTTAGACAATCGTCGAATAACTTGAAGCCATTTATTATTTGAATTTTAACAAATATAAACGTTTGAAATTCTTGCAAGCTTTTGATGCAATAATTTGGCCGTTGATAATTGTTAGCCAACTGCAATTACTGTTTAGACCAAGTCTGCAGTCGCTCAGAACGTTGTAAAGAGTTTCTAGATATATTTGTGTGTGCCTGGCCATAATTTGCTTAACAACTTTTGGCAAATGCTTGGCTGGCAGCTCGACCGCTTCGCTTTGGCACTTGGCCAATTCTTTTGCAGCCGTTCGACACTCGCCGTTTATATAATAATTTTGTGGCATAATTTATGGTCGGCAAAAGTTTTCTGTGGCTGCCCAGCCGCACAATTGCCACTATAATGTCGTCCCCAGCCATTTAGCATTTTTCCAGAGCGACCGCTTGCCAAAAAATGTTGTCGGCCTGGCGAAAACTATTCACCATAGCACCATAAATTTGTTATTAAATGTTGGTCCGCTTATCGAAAGGACATACAAACTGTACCTCTTAACTGGGTGCCAGAACAAACGTCAAATTGATTTTAAATTACACTTTTTGGTACTTCCCACGTTCAAGTTCGTGAAGGAAGACGGAGCCAACATTGCATACTCTTTTTTTCAGCATCAAAGCTGAAATATAAGCATACTTCAGTCAAATATAGTAATTAATTATATGTGTGCGTATGTAATCAATTATTTTAGCAATCTCTCTTAAACCAATGACCGTGGAATAATTTGATTACATAATTTATTGTATAAAATTATATATAGTTGAAAAGTATTTCAAGTGAAACAATTTCCTACATATGTTATTTATAAACCCATGAAAAAAGGCAGATGAAAGCATCTTCGACCTCATTAAGTATATATATTCTTTGTCAGGTTCAAGTCGATTCGATCTTATAGAGCTTATATCGTAAGATCTAGAGACTAACAATTTGGAATATAAGTTCTCATTTACCTCGAGCAGATCCAGTTTATTTCATTTTATTGACAACTGTGGAAGTTTCGGGAATATCGACACATTTATATTTTCGACAGCAATCAATGCTGCATTTTTAAAGGAATAGTTTCCCTAATGAAAGAATACTTGGCATAGTAGTGATCAGCTGTGAAATAATTATCAATATCGGATAACAAACAATTGACAATCAAAGAGAGCGTAAATATGTGTGTATATATTCTGCAGTGCCACCGCGTTATCGCTTAGGGTATCTGGTAGTCGAGCTTACTCCAGTTTAGCAATCTTAATTGTTTAAAATACTTTATTGTAATACTACTGACTAGCATGTGAACTATTTCTGGGTCAGCCAAAGCTATTGTTTTCTGAGAAAATTAGTTAAAATCAGAAATCGTTGCTAGGTATTGATAGGTATTGCTTGCATTGTTTTGGTGTCAACCAAAGGTATAAACAGTATCTTATTGAAACGAAAATCTGTGCAGAGTCAATCAACTTTTGAATAACAGTGAAAATAATCGTTTAATTTCCTGCCAAAAAAGTAAACAGCGTCGCTGATTGCAGCATTCTCAGCTGAAAACAAAAGAGTTGCTGTTTGTTTATTTATATATATATATATATTTTTTATTTTTATTTGGATTTGCATATGCATTAAAGCAATACAATTCAACGGTTCACTTCAGTGCACTGTCAAATACGGGGGAAATCACAAATCTCATTCTACGCACACACGCACGCACGTACACACTCGCACACTAACACACTGCTCATTTTGCGAAATTGTCTACAACAGCGATCTGTAAGCAAGCAAACAACTGAATAAAAAGATAAAAATGATTATTTAGCGTGCTGAGTGCCAGAGTGGGAGGAAGAGAGGAAGAGAGGCTACTAGCGCAGCTAACTACAAATTGTGAGTCACAGCCACAAATCTCAAAGACGAGGAACAGCAGAGAGAGAGAGAGAGCGCGAGAGCACAGCTTGTTTGTCATTAACAAAAAAAGAAAAACACAAAGAAAAAACTTTAACTTTAGGCAGAAACTTGTCATGTGAGAAAGATTAAACAGCAACAAAAACGAAAAGCCAAAACACATTAATGAATGAGATTCAAGAGAAGTGTGAGAGACAGTACGAGAGAGAGAGAGATAGCCAAAGACAAAGCGGACAACAGGTGAGCGCAGGGAAAAGCTAAAAATAACAGAGCGAGGCTCGCTCGACGTAACGGGTGAGAACGAAACGGTAAAAGGGCTTTATTGCTGAGCGCAAGCTGAGCGAAGCACGCCTTTGAGCCAAGCTAAGCTGCGCTTTTTTTCTGTGTGTGTTTTGGGTGTGCCGCGCGCAGTGTGACGAGAACGCGTGAGCGGCCAACACGTAAACGACGCGTTGTGCGCTGCGCTAAAGCTGAAATCAGTTAAAAATACACAAGCAACAGCAGCAGCAGCAGCAACTCAAGTGTGAATTGTAATTATTGAGGTTATGTAAGCGGCAAAAACGAACTACGCAAGTAGTATAAAAAAAAGCGTAGAAGCAAAACGACATCGTCGCTTCTCGAGCCAAAACACGTTCCAATTCCGATTTCGACAACCATTCCAGGCACGTGTCTGCCTCTCACATTATAACAGAGAGAGAGAAAAAAATAACGAGAGACGAAATGGATCACGAGGGCAAAGCGCAGGCGTCGACGCATCCGCTGCAGGATGTGCCGTTGAATGAGAGCAATGAGAATGATTTGGACGCACAACAGACTCCAAAAAATTGGGTTAAATTCGACGACGAGGCAGCAGGCAGCAGCAGTGAAAAAAATAATAACAGTAACAGTGGCGACGGCAATGCCACACAGCAACCCAGTCAACAAAACCAACAGCAGCAAAACAAGTTAGCGCTGCCGCCACCGCCGCCGTCAGTGGTGAGCAGCAACAACAAAAGACGCGCGCGCTCGCGCAGTCCCAATGACCAGTCCACAGCAGCAGCAGCAGCAGCAGTTCCAGCACCTGTGCAGGTTAGTGGCTCTCTCGCTCTCTCTTTCTCTGCTTGTTCTCTCACGTACCGTTTTCGTCTGACCCAACGCAACGCATTCCAATACACGCCTTAAGTGCGTGCCCTCTCTCTCTTTTTGTACTGCCATCTCTGTTTGTTGCCTTATCGGTGCATTGCTTTGCCCTTATTTGTGTTTCCCCTGCCTAATGGAGTTGTTGGCAGCTGAGCGTTCCTTGCCTCTGCCGCTGCTTCGCCTTACCTTACCTTTTGGTTGTTATTGCATTTGTCACGTTGCACGCATGACAAATGAAGTAAGGTTTGTAAATGCCGCCTGCATCAGTTGCGTTGATTACTCATTGACTGTAGAGAGACACGTCATTACTTCACATTGTCTTTGAGAGAATATTTGAAATAGACAATTGTTGCACGCATACTATAATCTGCAACTAACAAGGTTAGACATTAAAAGTAGCTCAAATAGATAGCAAATAAACTTTATATGGATACATTTCTAATGCAATTTCATGATATTTTTTTCTCAAATGAAACTTTATATAAATCTATTTTTATGCACTATAAAAGATAGATTTTTCTTCATCGTGTCATTCAATAAAATGAAAAATTAGATGATTTTAAAGATATTTGAATTATGGTCTTAGCTTTTACAGCAATATTTTAATTGTTGTCGGATATATGCATAATATTTGTAATTGTTCCATTCATGTGCAGTTGTAGATTAATAAATTCCGACACAGGCCACTAGATAGCAGGTATATGAAAAAGTTTATTTGTTGCACATAAATATATAGATAAAATATCTTGAAAACGTTTCTCGCTTATTAGTTTTCATCACACCAGCTATCTTCCACGTTTCTGCTTGCAGTTGTTTTCTGTTTTTTTTTTCTTCGCTTTTTGCTTTTGCACCCTTGCCATACATACATATAAGCGGAAAGTGAGATAAAAATAACAAACAGAATTTCTTTATCGCGAGCGGCATTTGTTTAAATATTTCGCCAGCTTTTTTATTATGTTTATAATAAAGTCAATATTTATTTGTTGCCTCCAGCTTATTAGACTGGCTTAGTTGTCAAAATAAACCAAGAAGCTGGCTTATAGCGCTGACACTGGCATAAGGTACGAAAAAAAGAGCACATAAGGAGAACAAGACGACCTTTTAGTCGATATGATTTGCATCTTTTTCTATTTAATGAATATTTGTAATGCTCTTGAAATTGAAGCAAATTTGATCAACTATAACAATATATGATTATTTAGCAAGGCAATTAGCAATTTGAATTTGCATCAAGGTGTAATATTCCGAAGTTAAGAGGCTGATATGCTGATGTGAGCACATGCCCGATATAAAGCAAAGCAATATTAAATCTGAATTATCTACGATCGTCAGTGTACACTACAATTAAGAAAGTTGTTCAAAACATATTAATCAAAATAACAATTTTAAAGTGTAAAACCAATTCAAACTGAACAGACATGTTTCATAGGATATACAAAATATATGAATGATCGTTTAATATGGTCGAAATGAGAATTTAATTTTTAATACGTTAATAAAACAAAATATTAACTATTAACAAAATATAACTTATCAGACCGAAATGTTCAACGTATAATAAATATTTAACATAGGTTTCATAATTAGTTTTTGGCAAAGCTGACCTAAATGGTTGAAATACCACAAGCTATTAGCTTGAGCGTAAAAGCAGTATAAAATTTCTGGACTGCTTAAAAAGGTGTATGGTTTTGGCCAAGCGACCTTGAAATTATGTAGTTATGGCAGTAATAAATATTTTATAGCACGCTATAGTTCAATTAAATAAACTATTTGCTTACCCCTTAAAAGGCGTAGTACTTAAATCCCAATTCGTTGCTCAGGTGCTTAGGTTCAATGTGAGAAATCATTGTCATTGTCATGTCTCGACTGTTACTCAATCTGAAATTTTCTTATGATTCCCTGTGCGTTGTCGAAGGCAAATCAATAGTATTGATTTTGTGGCGTACATTTGTATAATTCTTTCATTCTTCTTTAATATTTTGCGCTTTGTGGTAACATAGATTGTTGTTTGCATATATTTTGCAGCGTGCAACAGTTTCCTCAACAACAGCTGCCACATCGTTGCCGGATGTGACGCCGGCTGTTTTGACAACTGAGAGCACCCACGTTAATCTGCATGCATCCGGCAGTGGCAGCAATGGCAACAGCAACAGCGGCACAAGTCCGCCCCGCCACCAACAGCAGCTAGTAAACCAAAAAGCAAGTGCAGCCTTTGCCCCAACAACATCGGCTTCGTCCTCGACAGCTGCATCAGCAGGAGCGGCGACTACTCATCCCAATGGCAGTGGCACTTCCACCTCCATGAACAACAATAACAACAGCAACAAAAGCATATCAATTCCAGTAGATCAGGCCTCTGGCATGCGCACAATTGAATTGTCAACGGGCCGCATTCGAGAAGGTTTTGGTAAGTATGCCCCAGAAGCGGACAAGATGCTGATGAGCTTTATGTAAATCTGTCTATGGATTTCGATTATAACCACAGCTAATGGCGATGTTATTGTCACACTGCTGCCTTGCAATACGAAATGGCCTTGGATCACTCCGGCCATATTTCGACCGGAGCTGGTGCCCGAGGAGCTAATGGCTCAGGGCTTGACGGTAGGCGTTGAGTCAATTAAACAATTCTGCTGATCTTGATCTCTTTGAACTTTGAACTAATATATATATACTCTTTCTGCCTAACTCAGCTCACTGTGGAGGACTATGTGAATGCAATGGAGACGCTGGTCAACGACTACCGGTTCACCGTGTACAACATTTGCTATAAGCGCATCCTCGTCTGCTGGATTCTGTTTGCATTTGCCGTCTTGCTGGCATTGCTCTTCTCTGGCCTGCAGGGCGTGGCATTGTTCGCATTGGGCGTGGGCTGGCTCTTTCTCAACGCGGCTGCCATATTTCTGTGCATGTGGCTGAAGTTGCGACTTTCGCGCGGCCTGGAGAAGTGTCTGGCGCGTGTAAATAAGCAACTGATGCGCCACAAGATTCTACTCGTTTTGGACGATCGGGGTCGCATCTCCTGTCACAAGGTCAGCTTGTGTTTCATGTACTTCGATGCCGCACAGTGTGTGAGCTTTTTGAATGAGTTTCTCGAGCACACCGAACAGAATGGCGGCGAGGCCATCAAGGCCGGCTGGGAGGCCAAGCTGGATATTGATCTGAATGATATTGTCATACAGGGCAGCCAGCCGGTGCGTCGGTCCCGCAAGCAGGTAAGAAGCGAGCCATAAGCTTTCATCTATCACATAACTGACGCATAGCTTTGCTTAAGCTTTCAAAAGCTCACTGAAAAAAGTGTATTTGCCGTTGAAATTTGTAGTTGCTCATCACACTCGCACTTTCGATATTCTCTATCTCTCTCCTCTCTCTCTCTCGCGTGCTTTCGTCATCTCTGTCATACATCATGCTCACACATTCTCTTTTTTTACTCTCACGCACAAAAATGATCACAACTCGTGTTTAGGCCGTTGCCCAGGAGCTGTTTCTCAGCTATCTGCAGCGTTGGGGCAAGGACTTCTTGCGCCGCCGCCTCGACTGGACCGTACAGGAGGCGGGAGTCCATGAGACGCCACGACATCTGCAGTCCTCCATTTGCCCGTGCCAGTATGAGGAGGAGCTGTTTCGTAACAAAATCAAGATAAGCCAGCAACATCGCCAATGCTGTGGCATCAATTGCATGGGCTGTTGGCTGTAGGCTCTAGGCGACTCTAGACTGCTGCTGTGGCAGATCAACATTAATGAAACAACGACTTAATCGAGTTCTTCCATTTATTATTTTCGTTTGCTCCTTTCTTTGTAATATTAACTGTATTTTTTTTGACTTGATTTTTGTGTGCGTGCATTTGTAAATTGTACAATTAAATACTGTTGAAAAAAAATCAGAACAATTTTTAATTTACCGCAGTTTAGTTTGTAGCAAATTTTGTTCGCCTTTTATTAATAATTGTTTCAGCCCAAAAGTATGCTGCGCATTTTTGTGTATCACCTTATACATATTGCTCACATGCACTGTTTAACCAGCACACTAATTTTCATATCATTTATATAAACCTGTGACTACTTACCGATTGTTACCTATTAACTTGTGATAATTAATATTATACTGTATATGTATCTCCAACTTAGGAGCGCGGCCTGCAGCTATTTCTGCGCTACGGCTCCCGCTGGGGCATGGAGGCGTTGCGCGGCTTGGTCGATGTGACGCCCATAGAGCCGGGCCGGCATTGTGGGCAATTTCAGTGTCCTTGTCAGTACATTAAGGATCATCTCCAGTGCAAACCACGAGGCAAGTTCAAGTGTTGCAATTTTGTGCATTGGGTGTTGGCATGTGAGCGCTACGATTACTAAACAAATATCTATCCATAAATATTATATTTATTGACATGTGTACATACTAAGCATGCTCTACATATATGTCCTGGACTGTAACTAAATGAATTTTGGCCGATACAGGCTACTTAGCTAATTATTACCAAAACAGACGCTTTTGTTGTCTTTCATTATTGATTTTGAAAAATTTGCTCTTTATTCTCAAATATCAAAAAATACCAGCTTTCTTTAAATATATACAGAAAAAGAAACTATAAATTTTATTTCGTTTCAGATGTTAGCCCATAGTCAAGGTAATAATATTGGTACTTTTTGATATTGTGTCTTAACTCATTCGACTTTACATCACTTCAACTTTACAATTAATTTAATAATTTTATAAAATAACCTTTCAATTGGTTAATCTGAATATTTCTTTCAAAATTATATTTCTTTTTATGGCAATCCTCAACACAAACTACCTACACTAAAACAGTTACCATAAACAGCATAGGCCAGCTAGTTTGGGCACACTATACTCCATTTGGCTATTAAAAACGCAAAACAATTAAATCGTGGAATTTGAGAAAGACAAACACTTTTAATACTTAGCCATTTTGATATTATACAATTATAATTTAGTATTTTTTTTTATATGTTAACTCAATTTGAACGTCTTGGTCAATTGTGAACTTTAACTTTAGGCGTTAATTCTGGGATAATTCTAAATAAATATTATAAATATTAATGTTCATGTATTTGTTGTTGTTATTGTTGTACTAAATGTTTCATTTTCTTTACTTGTTTTATTGTTTCTATTTTGGGTGTTTTGCAACGAATACCTTTTACAGATTATCCATGTGCTTGCATTGTCTATGGTTCGGATCCCAGTTTCCAATATCGTTACTAGTTCCGATTATGTATACATCATTTCTGTATTTGTACACTGATCAAATTGGCCAATCATCATTTTGCCGACCATATAGCAAAATCACAATTAAATAATATATGTGCTAGAATTGAGCAATTTAGTGTTTCCTGTATTTAAACGTGTTTATATTTACTATCAAATAAAATTTATACTCTCTTATTTTTGTAAGTGGATTATTTAGAGCACGAAACGTTTTTTTTTAGGTTAGTTTATTTAAACGAATTTTCAGAAACGAATTCTTATCGAATTTTCAAGGAATAAATATTTTATTTTATTATCAACAGCCTGTCGTACAGATTTTAGGCAACGACCTCTCCCGCCCCAACAATGCTTTAGAGTCTGTATTTCCCATAAATTTTGATCTAAAGTTGCCAAGCTCGAAAGCTAGTTTTATAGGTTTTGAAAGAGTGGCAAAAAACTTCTTCCACTCTGCTCTTTGAGAATTGATATCAGATGGCATTAGTAGCAGAGTATTTTGCCGTCAGTTACGCAAAACTCGAATATTTTTGATATATTTTTTAAATTAAATTTTTGATATGCATTTTTAGTAATTCTTCGCTTATATGCAAAGGCAAATTTGATAAATTAAGCAGGTTTTTTTCGCTTTCAAGAGTATACAAATATGAAAAAGGGTTAATATTTTAGAAAGTAATTACCTAGTTTAGCTTTACTAATAATACCCGTCTGGCAAATGACATGCCACGTGCATAAGCAATTAGGAACTGTTTTCGTTCAGTTGGCCAAACCACAAGTGTTCAATGTTGCGCAGTTTGGCTAAAAGCTGTGTGCTCTCTGAAAAGGACAATTCGGATTGTTGGGGCAGCCTCGGTATGTCGGAGTTGTATTATGCAACGTATGTAGCCTGTGCACAGTTCTCACATTTTACCAAAATTAATGCATTATTTTTTACTGCATAATTCAACTTTATGTTTGCCGCATTTAAGCCACGTTCATGATGGTAACAATTTGTGAACAAATGTTGGTGTTGCAGTTGTTGTTGTCGCTACTGTTTCGAAGTTGCCTCATTTTAGGTTGCATGTGTAATGAGTCATTAACATGGTGCAGAGAACTTTTCATAAATAAAATACTTTAATTTCGTTTTATTATTGTTTTGTATTCATATTAGGTGCCAGGCGGTTTTATTTATGTTGATTTTCCTCCACCAAAATTTTGGCCATAACCAGTAGTTATAAAAATATTATGAAGTGTGTGTGTGTCTTTCAGCGGTGAGTAATTGTTGACCTGTTATGTAAAAATCTAGCATTATAAACAGATGTAAATCCTTAAGATAATGTTACCATAAAATAATTTAAAATGAATTGTTATGTCATTATTCAATTGAATGTTATTTTATCTGAATGATAAAAATAAAAACGTATTTAAGATGTAACTTCATTATTTGATGTATATGGAAATGTTTCAATAAATGATTTAAAATACACGACATAAAATCAATTCACATCACGAACTGAAAAGATCACAGCAAAACTACAAACGATCACAGCAAAGGCGAAGACGGTAATTGTTGACAGTGGAAACAGGCTAGTAATTCGTGGCAGGTGCCGATGCCTCGCTATAATGGCATCAACACAATAAACAAGCCAAAAGGCGATTTGAGTATTGTGGTGTATTTGTTGCTCTAACGATTTCCAAAATGCGATTTTACGCTCTAATAAAATAAATGCCAACTTTTGTAGAAGCATGTAAAAAGAATGCACCATTAAATGTTGTTAAACTTCATTAAGCTTGGGCAAAGCTTGAAACGATTTGTTTTCAAACTGCACTTCAAATGGCGAGGCACCAAGAAACAACAAAAAATGTACTAGAAATCGTTGCACACCACCAAATAATACAAGGGAATCTCGACACCAATACCACGGCACGTAAACTAATCAAAAACAAACACAAACAACCACACACAAATACTTACACGCACTGACACACACACACACATACACACACACTTACACATTGACTGCCTAGCTGAAGGCTCATCAAAGTTTTGGCGAAATTCGATTGAATTGTGAGATTTTCATTTGAATTACATGCAAAAGAAAAATAAAAAAATTAATTTAACCCAAAAATTCAAGTAGAAATAATTTGATTTTTTACCAACTAAATTCAATTAGTTTTTATTTGCCAAAAGACCATTGATGCACACCGCAAATCCATTATTAGAATGGAAAATTAATTGGTAAATGTGAAATTGAGCAATATATATATATATATAAGATTGTGTATCATTGAAATAGTAATAAATTACGAATCGATTTCCATTTTTATGTACAAAGTGGATGTCCGTATAATCCAATTCGGTATAGGGAAAGTTTTCTTTTTTGAAAGTACTTCTGTAAATATTTTTATTACTGATTTAAGTTCTGAACGATTATTTAGATTTCTGCTAAGCAGAGTATGTACTGTTCGTTGTGCTTCATTTCAATTTTTCAACTTTTGCCACCTTTTTTTTGGAGCAGTATTATTTTGTCTGTAGCTGTTGTCGACGCCGCCGACGCCATTTTTGCATTTATTTTGCGGCTAAAACTTTAATTGAGTTTTAAACCATTTTGCTGGCATGGCTTATACTACATGTGTTTATTTGGGATATGTGTGTGGGTTTTTGTGCAAAAAAAAAAACCTGCATTGTTTGATGGGATCTGTTGTTGCTCCCGCTCAAGCTGCACTTATGCCGTGCGCTGCGCTTGAGTGATGAGGTTTTGTTCGAATTGGTTTTGGCTCACTTCTTTCCCGGGGGATTCTCTGAAGAGCTTGGCGTATCCGAATTGCTTGCACTTCCAAAATTCGCAATGTGTTTTGTTTTACGCCCAAATTGCTAAAACTGTTTTGTATTATGTTTGTTGCTGCTAGTTTGCTTAACTAAGCGACTGTTGCTGCCGCTGTTCTGAGGGCTCATAGGTAATGCATACGCCCCGTGCGCCAAACAAATTACAGCCATTTAAGTGATTTTCGCTAATGTTATTTGGGGCGTTGCTGCTAAAAGTTGCATACTAAACGCATTTCGGCACTTTTGTTTGGTTATTGCTGGCAACAGGGCGGATGTTGATAACTTTTTTAATTTACCGGTAGCTTATGCTTGAGCCTTAAGCGAAATAGTGTGATGAAAGTTCGGACTTTCCAAGCTTCCAAGCGTGCTTATAGCTTATTTAATTATAGAAATTTATAATTAATAATATTTAAAATTAAAACAAATTCAATTAAAAGATCAACAAATGTATTACTGTATTTTTTATTATTTTAATCTGATTTTCGCTTAAGACTTACAAATTTATTAATTATGCTCTGCCTCCGTCGGATAATCAGAAGTTAATAGAATGAATTCCTCTGAATCTTTAAAAAGCTGATTAATTAATCTTTGTTTTTTAAGTTAGCTGACATACTCTTGCTCTTTCAAATAAATTGACTTTATGTTTTAGACTGTAAATCGATTTTCAGTAATTATTATGCTGTACTAAATTAAGTGCTTTACGAACATTATCAAGATTAAACTAAGCAATAAGAGGCTATCAAGTACATGTGTAAAGTGTTGATGGTTCAGAATAATGTGCATTAACCTAACAACGTTGGGAACAAGCACGAGGTACCAACAGAAACTGTTTGCACGATCATAATCAGGTAGCACCGTTGTAATAAATATGGCTCTTAAATCCCTAACAAGAGGCGCAGGCGAATGTGCAGGATAAAATCCAAACACTGACCATATATCATCATAAAAATAAACAGGCCAGTGACCAAAAGGAACAGAAGAGGTGCGTCTGCGGAGGCAATGCAGCTATAAAACATTAGACAAAAGCATTAAACATGAAAAGGTGGGCAACTCTCGGTGGTCGGGTTGAGGTTGCCGTTGCAGGACGAAGTATGGGAACAGGAATACAATCAACATCATTAACGCCTGCTCTAAAAGCCATTTATTTAGACGCCGACAAGCGGAGCCTTGTTAAAAATGCCAGGCTCTGCTCGAGTGTGGGAAAACTATAAATTTAACGGTTTTAGCATAATTGCAGAAGCATGTGCGTGTGGCGTAGGACATAAGAGGAGCCATTGCGGATAGCCATCAGCACGTGAGCGTTATGATATGTGGCCGGCAAAGGATATCAGCGTCAACACGTATTAAGTTATTGCCTTATTGGTACTAAACAACTTTCGCTCTGCTTGAACTGGGCTATTAGGAAAAAGTGGCGCTGTCTTCGCATGTTGGCTTTGGCATTATATTACTTGGTCTTATAATTGCCGGCCGTTTTTGACCTTTATCAAAGCTCAGCTGCAACTTAATATATGGTGATGCTCAACCCTTCCAGCACAATAACCACTTGTCGGGCAATTTGTGGACTTCAGGGCATGAAATATGTGAAGAGCCTATCGACTGGGTAACATTTATCACGACTCCTACTCCTCTTACCTCCTATGAATGTTTATCGTCTGTCTAATGGTTACAAATTAGGTCAAACGAATAGATTTGATGGCAGGCAAAAATGTTGTTTTGCGTATATTTTTTATGGCACAACTGCTCAATGGGGCAAATGAGTGATTTATGGGCTTTGCCAGCATTTTAAGTGCTGTCGAGTAATAAATACTGCATATGACTCGCAAAATACAGACTTATACTAATTTTCCACATATTCCAAAATGGTAAGTGATGAACTGTGGGATTCTAATTAAAGGCTTTTAGACTTATTTTTCGATCTTCAATTACCTACTAGAATTTTAGTTAGTGAGCGAATAAACAGATAAATGCAAACACCGATAACAAAGCAATGAAAAATCAGAGATCAGACTCTCGACCAAATGGATTCTCTGCAATTATGTTCGTCTGTCTTAAAGCTATAACTACAAAACGATTGGTAACGAGATGGGAACTTTCGCTTTCACTAGTAGCGACGAAACATGCCAGTCAAGAAGTAAGACTAAGACCGACCACCCCGAACACAGCTTTTAAATATATTCTGGATTTATTGGTAAAATGATTTTGAATAAGTTTTGCATTCAATCACTTTGCATCTGCAAGTGCACTCTTTTCTTATGGCAGGCACATACATACATACATACGTCCAGGCAATCGTAAGTAAGACTCTGCGGAATACACACAAACATATTGACGCTCGCGATAACTTGGGTGTTTCTTATCCAATCTTGATGCATTTTGGGCAGTTGAACAATAATATGGATCTGCATATTATGGATTATTCTATCGGAAATCGAAATTGATATTCGAGAAATGGAGGCAGTTATGGATAGAATGAGGCAAACTTAATCTGCGGCGGGGGTACGAGATATTGTATTGTATATTGTATAAATAAATATACATTACATACACATATATAGATGTGTGTATATAATGACCATAATTAGTGTATAAATACTTGCTGCGTGTGTATAAATTTTCCCTAATTCGGTTATTCATTGTTTCGGCTATTTTTCAATCCTTTGGCATCTTTAACAAGAACACATTAAAGGTTTGAGTTGAGTTTAAAGCTGAAAATGACCACGATCAATTAATTATTGCACATTTGCAAGCATGCAAAATATACAAAATATTATATTTAAAATTGGTCTAAAAAAAATTGTAAATTTCGTTAAAGTATTGCAAATTTCGGAAATTGTCCTGATATTGATACTTACATCGTTGTGGTGGTGTTGGTGTTTTTAACTTCTTTTATCATTGCAAAATGATGGTTGATTTGATTGATCCCAAAGCAGTGACGGAGTAGCAGCTGCAGCAGCAGCAGCAGTAGCAGCAGTAGCAGCAGCGGAGCATTCCAGCGTTTAGCTGAGCCCGCCGCAAAAAACAGGCATTTCTATATCGACTCAGCTGTCGATCCTGATCAAGAATATATACACTTTATGGGTTCGGATATGCTACCTACATTTGCAAAAACCACTACACATTCTTAGCCATTCTCAATGGCTCAGTATGTAAAAACAACACTCACTCACACACATACACACTGAAATATATGATAGCTGGCAAAGATAGCGTCACTTTTCTGGTCGTCTTGTGCAATGTGTGCAGCCAGCTATATGGCTCAAAAGTCAATAGCTAACAGAAGTAGCAATTAGAAGTAAAGGTTAAAGGTATCAACTTGAACATACTCTGTAATCAATGGACAAACTGTTTCACAGGTACGTGATCTCATCTAATCGAACTGATAAGTGTATTTTAAGACAAAGCAGTCGAGAATGCAAATTTCATTATAATTACCTAAATCTACGACATTGTGTTTCTACTTTTTAGAAATATTTTCAATTATTAAATCAGATAAGAAATATATTTGTGAAAAATATAATAAAAAGCAATTCTAATTCTATTATTGGTTGTAATTACCAGAATATTGTTACACACCTTTAATTATATAGCGAATCTGTTAGATCGAAGAAGATGGAAATCTGTACAGGGTATAGAAGTAAACATCTACATGTAAATATATTTTCATTTCAATTCCTTTGACTAGTGCTTTTCCCGTTGCCATCTCCATGCTCATGTTGACGCAGATTTAATTACAATGTTTGCGACACTCGGGTGCTGCTTTTACGTTTACGTTAACGTTTATGCCACTTGTTTGTTGCATGCGCTTGTGCGCATTGCCCCCTACCACGGTTCTTCTCAGGATGCCACAGAGCTTTGTCGGCGCTGCAGCATATGTAAGCAGCTGCAAAGCCAATCTCAACTTCTGCCTATGTTTCTAGTTCTGGTTCTGTTCCTGGCTTTTGCTGTGTTATTGCATCTGAGCATATGTATATATATGTATGTATGTAGCATTCCTAGCTGGGGTAGAGTAGCTTTCGCTTTTGTTTATCAACAAACAAGCAATGCGGGGAGTGAAAATCTCACACGTTGCATCCTCTCATCGGCAACTTTGTTGTCTGTTACTCTTATGCACTTTGCAAATTGAATTTTCCACTCGCATACGCAGAGAACTTGCAACAAAGAAAGGGAAGTGCCAAGTGATACAGGCGAATGACATTTACACTGCTCAGACTTACATAATTTTTGCACTAGCTTTAAGAATATCTGCCGGGGATTTTTTAAGTAATTTACTGACTATTCATATATAAATATTTATATTTATATTTATATGAACCTGTTGAAAATGAGTAAAATGGTTTTGTACATATAGTCTTTCAGTCTATTTTCCAGTCTGTATGAGCAAGTGGATCTTGGTATCTCAGGTATGTACTTATCTTTTTCCGATAGTGATAGCCGGTGATTTCAGTTGGGGCTTGTGAAAAAATACTAATAATAGTACAAGTGCTGCTTTCGTTTATTTTACTCTTCAGTGCCTGTGCTGTCATTCTGGAATATATTTAACAGCTGAATATATAGTAGGTGAGCTCACTCCACATCAGCACTTGTACTTTTTTTTTATTTATTTTTTTATTTTCATTTTTATTTTATTGTAAATTTTTGCATACAATTACAAACAAATATATGTATGTTACATAGATATGTCACAACTTATTCACATAGACCTCCATAATAAATATTTGTATGAAATAATAATAACTAGCTATATACGTATGTATGTACTTAATGCATATAGTTATATGTATGTGTATTGCTAGACACACATTTAGCTGAGCTTCTTTATGCTTTTTACGTACGCTTAATGTATCAAATATTAATATACATATTTTTTATATTCAACAGCAATTGTTATCGATTAGGTTATGTAAGTACTAAATGCTGGGCTTTAAACTATTACATTTTTATTTAAATAGTTTGTCTATCAATAATTAATTCTTCAATTTTTTAACATACATTGTAACTGTTTTATGCCAACACACATAGTTATATTTACATATTCATAAAGCATTCTTCAAAACTTTAAATTCAGATCTTACATTTTTTGATAAGTTTATTTAATGATACGCATAATTTAACGGAGTTTGTGTATTGACTCCCATATTTACAGTGCTTACAAAATAAATGTGGGAAGTGATCTTTTCTTAATAATGAGTATTTACAGTAGAAACTAAAACGTTTATGCAAATATTAATAATAATAATAACAAGTGTTCAATTAAATGAATGAAATTAGATTATCAATAACAATTAATTTGCATGATAATATGTACGTTAACAATAATTTTGATATATATTTTAGATATGCTTATATAAACCGTATCACTAGCTAATATATGACTAGACTTAACATATACTTTTGCTGTATCTTTTTTTGTGTGTTTAACTTCTTTTTTTTTTAGTAATGGCGCTAAATTTACTATGTAAATTCGCAATGTATGTTTTTATTTGTTTGTAAATACGCTCGTCTAAATGCAAATTTGATTAACAGTGTTTTTAATGTGCTTACTATAACTAAATTGTGTTCATTTACTTTGCCTTTGTTCGAATTTTGTATGCTGAAGCACTAACAGATTTTGGTTATCGTCATGCATATTTCATAAATTTATTTGCTTATAAACATTTCAATTTTGCGAATATTTGTATTGATTTCGAAATTATTTGCGTGCAGGGCAAATAAAAAAGGTTCAGAGTGATGTGGTAAATATTTCAGTTGCAATTGGCATCTGGCAGTTCGCATTTGCAAAATGGTTAACAAATTAAACAAAAGGCCGAAAAATGTATTCATAACACACAAACACACACAAAATATTATAATATAATTTTAAAATTTCTTTGTAAGTCAAATGTTTAAAAGTCCGAATTGCAAAATCCGATTGAATGTAATCAACATTTTATGTTGCGATTCATATAATTAATTTATTTTTGATATTATATTCAATTCCGTCGAAGCTTTCACAAAGAGAAATTTAAATGAAATTTAAATGAAAATCGCAACAATTTAAATAGAAATATTGCCAATAATTGCACAAATTTGTTCCATTTAACGTTGAGACTACTTTTTGACTTTCGTATGGAAATGTGAAACATATTTAAAGTAGTTGGCTAACATTAGCAAAATGGGAATGTAATTAAAAACCAATTGAAAGGCTCGTAATGCCATTGCTGATAACTTATTTAATCCACAGTCGCAGAGGGGAATGCCGTTCAACATGATAATCATTTACTTTTCATCATAAACATATCTACGATTAATAGCTTTATATATATACGTATATGTATGTATATATATCGAGTATATAGAGTATGGAATATGTGTTTCTATTTATCTTCCTTGTGCCGTTTCGCACAACTTTATTCTGTTTCTTACTTGTCTAAGTTTGATTCTATTTTTCACGCTGCTTCTCCGCTTCATGTTGTTGTGCCCTAAATGAGTATTTTGCAATTATTTGATTTCATCTTGAATACTTGCGCAGGAAAAGCACAGCAAATGTGTTTGACTTGGTTGCTGTTGTAGATGTTGTTTTTTGTGTTGTTGCTGTATAAATTTGCAACAATGCGGCAACCTTATTACCAGCGACCCAAAATGTTAGTATTAAATGTTGCCTATGCGCCGCACTAATAGAAAATGCGATGCGGCTGCCGATAAAATGCATAACAACAGCAACCAGGCAACTGCCAGCTAATATTACTATGCAAATGAGCATTGGCCAATGGCGGTGCGTCACACGCGGCGTATGAGCAATGTTCCACACCCATTTACTGCTAGTACTCCTGCTGCTGAGGCTGCTGCGGCTGCGGTCGCTGATTTTGGCTGTCCTTTGGCAGATGCTGCTGCTGATGTTGCTGCTGTTTATGCTTGACTGCGCGCTGACAGCGGTTTGCTGGGTCTGAGCCTGGTTTTTCATATTACTCATACGCCGCCGACTTGGCAGAGTCGTCGTTCGCCGTGCCGCCAGCAAATAACTCGATAAACGTTTGAAAATCCCAAATGATTGCGTTTTAATGCCGCGCATTATTTTACCAAGTAGATTATGCTGTGCCAGTGAGCCTGCAGAGTTGTGAAATGCTCCGGGCGGATTACGCAAGGGCGTTTGATTGTTATCGCCAGTGTTACCACCATGGTTGCCTGCGAATCGACATAAGAATTTGGAAGAGAAAAAGAAAGGAATGTTGGGAATTGTTTGAGCTCTTCTTGTAATCAGTTTTTGGTTAGTCGAGTTTATATTTTCATTTATTTTGCGCGTTACCAAAGCCAAAATAGCATTGGATAAATGGATAAGTCATGATGGTGGGAGGGAATGTATTTTGGGTTGGGGCATACAAGAAAATTGTGTGGTGTGCACTTAACAGTTCCATATGCCTGACCGGCCAAATAAGTATTGCTAGTTGATTTATTGATTTTGCATTAAGCGTTTGGGTCAATTGATGTTTGGCCTGTCAAATGACTCGTAGGGGAAATGGATTGGCTCATTTGCCCCATAAACCTCGAAATTGTCCCCAGGATTAAATTATACATCTCCTGGAGTTTGCTATTTTGATTATTTTAAAGCGAATATCTGGCAATGAACTATTATTAATTATAGTTAATAGCTTTTGCTGGATTTCTTTGATTATTACTTTATAACATTAGATTTAAATGCAGATAAATGAGATTTCTTAAAATTAGTTTCAATTCAATTTTATTATAATTATTATTAATAATAATTACCTATTAAATATTTTTGATAGTTTTTTTTAATACTCAATCAGAAATATTAATAATTTGAACAATTTTTTATTTTCCGAAAGTCTACCATTGATTTTTTTTCGAGTCCCTAATTAGAAACTGAACTTAGTTTGAATTGAATTACTAGAATTAAATAATTTAATTATTTATATTGGTTAATTAAGAGAAAAGATTCAGTATATATTCATCCATTTGTGCTATAATTTAACTTTGACCGCAATGACTCTATGGTCAACAACTATATTTATGCTGCTCACTTAGCTGAATGGCTTCTGTTTTGGTGCTGCTTGTTGACATCTGCCCCACATTGTGTCCTCCCAACATTTATATATATATATATATATATATATATATATAGTGCTTGCCACCCATTTCATTTCCTCTTTCCATATTTCTTGTCTTCTTTTTACAACGTCATTGTGTGTCTTTATATCGTCAATGCATTCGACGAGCGCTGCGACAGCGATTACTCGACAATATTTTACCGTACTGGATGCTTCTCTGCGTCTTTATAGAACTGGCAGTCAATGTACCCGAGCTTGGGCAGCGTTGGCCGCTGTCTCTGGCTGATTGAGTGCTGTCCCCTTGCCCTACTTGTGCTTGGTGCTTTTGGTTTTTATGCACGTCATTGGACGCACTTTGTTGACCGCATGTCAATGTTTGATATATGGCTGGTACAGTGGAATCAGATTCGTTTAAAAAGTTGGCAAAAATGCAAAACAATTGGAATTTATTTTGACTGAAATTTTGATTTAAGATTTCGATTATAGGCTGACATTTAAGTATTGCAATATATTATGTATATATATATAATAAATACTTCAACGAAAAATAATTTAAAGCTTTGAATATTTCTTTCCACTTTTCCACTAAACCAACTCTAATTTCTGGTTTTTGCAAAACCTGGTTTGTGTAATTCAAGATAATTTTCAAACATGTCATTTTAATTTTAATTGATAACATTTTGAGTATTCTATGTTGATCCAGTACTTAGAAATCATATGCGCACCACAGTGCCCAGGCACACATCGACGGAGTTCATAGTGTTTGCTGGTAAAAGTAGACACATACATATGAGGGCTATTATATATATTTTATCTGCTTTTAATCTTTTGGCATTTGGCTTTTCATCAACTGGCGTCATAAATAACAACAAAGTGGTATTTAAGCGTACATTGCGTTGATTTTCCTGCTGGTGTTTGCTCTATGGTGGGTGTGGTAGTTGTTGTTTTTGGTTTCTGTCAGTGTTGGCCAATTGTTTTTTTTTTTTTTTTTTTTTTTTTTGACTACAATCAAAGTCATAAATATAAAGTGATAGCTGCGCTCCAAGGCACAAATAAACACACTTCAAATAAGCCAATCTTAAAGGCATTTCGAGAGCATCAAGTGAAACCCAAACAAATACACACCCCTCCCACCCTCACACCCACCCTCCACTTACACACACATTATCATTTAAGTATGTCCTGCTGCTTACGATCTCCTTTTGTGTGTTTGTTTTAGGCTCTGACCAAAATTGAGGCGGAAATTCGAATTGGCCTTTGATTGATGTCAAAGACATAAATATCAGGAAAGAGTGTGTGTATATATTTGGGCGTATATATGGGTGGCTTTGTGAATGCCTGAGTTTCCGCTTGATTGAGAGCATACTGAAAAGGTGTCAGAGCGACACAAGCAGACAATTTTGATAGCATATTTCATTCGATGCCAATTCGAGGCAATAAATATTCTCATTTTTATGCAAGGCATCTTTGTTCTGATTTTTCAGCTTCAGCAATTTCGTTTCACCCCATATGATATTTTATTTATAAGTTGCCACAATGCCAAAACAAAACGATGAAAACTCTACGTCAAAACTGTCAATAGCAAATCAATCAAAAAGGCATTTTGTAGCTAAATTTGTCTACGTTTTTTTTTTAAATATATTTTTCTCGCTTTTTTCTTGTAAATTGATGTGTGTATGTTGAAAAAAAATCAATATCTTAAGAATTTTGATGAAGTCTCTCAGCTTAACGTTTTGCTTAAGTTTTGTATATTTTCCAGCATTTTTTGTGATGGCGCCACTTAGCCAACTTTTAACAAAAATTAGGAAATTTAATTGCAAGGTTCAATTAACAAAGAAACGTTAATTTCGTTATAATTTGCTATATAATATTATTAAATAATATTAAAATTTTCGAAATATGCATCTGCGGCTTGATATATATTCTGATATTTATTCTTAACACCCTTTTGAATCATATACTTCAGTTTTCTGTGCGCTAAGGCGTTTTTATACGTAATTAATGCTTTATGTTAAAAGATTTTAATTGGATAGATTAGGTGAAGTCAACAATCTCTGAAGAATCCATTTGCTTAATAAATAACTTTGAAATTCATGAAAATCTTTAGTAATCTTATATACTAAAATTTTCAAATGCTCTTTTACAACTTTGGAAATTAAAGCTAGTAGTTTTGATTTATTCTATGTTTGTATAGTAAAATAAAATAGGATTAAGCCTTCCAAGATCATTGTTGTTATCCCTTTACATAACAATGATGGAGATTTTTGTGCTTGTCTTTATTATTTGTTGAAATTTTCAATTTGTTTTATATAAAGTAAAATTTAATAAATTTTTTTTTTTTATATTATTTGAATTTTTTTGTCTTAAAGGGAATTCAATTTTTTAAGGTATTTATACAAAAATAATCTCAAGGCAAACCTTTCTTTTCTTTTCTGTTTAATTTTCCTTCAATTTTTAAAGCACCTGCAGTGCACTGCAATGGCTGCGACTGGCAGGCAGCCACGCCTGTTTTATCCGTAGCTTTTGCTCAGACAAACAATATGCCATGCCCCTGCCCATTCCTTTCCTCATCCCTCTGGCAAGCCAATGCTTTGCCGTCCGCCCGCACAATTGAGATGCAGTTCATTAGTGCAGTCGGTTGAGCGGCATTTTACGGACGCGTGCTCAAAATAATTGCATTTTAAATGCAATCAACATTGTTGATAGTAAATATTTTCGGTCATCCAGCGATTTGTTGCCAAGGATTAAAAGTACTCAAAAAGCTGGCAGCTGACAATTATTGGCTGGAACCACACTGTAAGCACATTTTGGTTATGGCTAATTTTGCTTTTATAATTTTTTTTTTTTTTTGACTAAACTCTGACATATTTTTGAAAATATTATAGACGACAAGCGCGTTCTGCGGCTGGAAAGATGTGGGTAATGGCATTGACAGCGGCACAATGTCAGTGTCAATCAGCAGTTAAGCTGTTGTTTGTTGCAAATGTTGTTGCTGTTGCGATTGATTGCATTTTTATTGCAGCAGATTTATTTGGACAGGAAAAAGCAAAGTAAAAACACACACACCCTCACACTAAACAGTTTTGGGTGTGAACCATTCACAAGCTTGGTTCGCAAGTCTGATGTGCGCTCGAAACGAAAATGGAATAAAATACAAAATAAATTGCAGATAGGTTGTGTTTTGTGGCTGCATTTTGTGGCTTAGTTGCTTTTGCACCGCCCAGACCCGCCCAGGCCCGCCAGGCTCACCACTTCTCTTACGCCGCCCCACAAACGTTGGTTAGCTTTTGTGGTCGGTATGATGTGAATCATGCGGGCTGCATTCCTGCATTCCTACATTGTCTTTCCACTTTCCACTTTCCACTTTCCACTTTTCGTTTTTCATGTTTCTTGTTGTTGCACCGTTTAGGCGAATAATGCTTTTATCAAATTTATACGCATTTGAACGATCATTTTTATTGAAATGGCGGCAAATTGATTTTTTATTTTATTTTTGAGATTATGCGGCAAGTCAAGTGTAAAACAATGAATTTTTTTCTTCACTTATGAGATTTTAGAATGATTAGTATAAAATTTAGGATTAAACTTTGTATAATTAATGAAAACTACGTATACTTAATTATCCCTTTCAAAGAAATTCCAAATAACGAACTACTTACTTTTCCGAACGCTACTGACTGCCTTTAAGCGAATTTCACACCCAAAATAGCTTAAAAAATACACATTTGCAAATATCTAAAAGGAATATTACCGTTAACCGCCCATAAATATACAGGTGAAAATCCTGACTCCGTAATCGCCAAAATTATTTCTCCCACAATTTAAAAAACATAGGAACCAAACGAAGAAGGTAGCTTGCTGGTCGCCTCCTTCAAAGATAGGCATATACACATATTCACACCACGCCCACACTCCACGCTGTCTGTATCTTCCACAATTTTTAAGGTGTAGTTACCAAATTTTGAAAGTATTTTCATCGTGGATCGATTTAAAAATGTTACATGGCAGTACGATGGATACGTCTCTGCGATTTTGCGAGCTATGTTGAATAAAGTTCTCGTATACAACGCGCAAAGCAAGATTTTTACCTTTATCGATATCTGTCCCCATTTCGCAAATACCGATTTTGTTAAGCAAAACCTATTGTTTAATTTACAGTCTCGACGAGAGCATTGTGACTTGACTTTACTTGTATTTAAAAAAAAGATAAAATAAACAAAGATACAAATTATTAAAAAAATATATTTTTTCAATAAAAAGTATGGTTTCCACCCAAAACTATTTATTTGCTTCTCTTTTACTCTTTTATATTTATGCGCTTTATGCTTCTGATACTTCATAAATCCAAAGATAAGATGCGATGTTGTATATTGTTGTCTCTTTGGGTGGCAGGAAGGGAAATGGAATACATTTCATTTTGCCGCCGAATGCGAAATGAAAAGTGCGCAGTTGAAAGCAATGCAATGCAAGCGTCATTTTACTAAAGGCAAATTTAATTAATTTTTAACATTGGTGCTAAACACTTGGCCATGGCCCAGACAAAAGGCCAAAAAGGACGAAACGCGCCAAGCGAATTTCGCTATAATAAGTTTTGCATTATAACAACTGGCAACACGGGAGAAGCCAACTGCGACGCACTTGAAATTTAAAAAACATATACAAAATGAAAGAAAAGCAAATGCAACAGCAATGCGAGAGAAAAACAGAGAGTGACTGAGTGAGATAGCGAGAAAGAGAGAAAGAGAGAGAGAGAGAGAGAGATAAGGGAGAGGAGCAGAGGAACTATGTGCAAATGATGAAAATGTGCAGCGATGGCTACCTAAAAGGCACCAAAAGATTCAGGACTTAGGCTTGCACAAAAGTGGGTGGTAGGGGTTTGGACAGGGGAAACACTCGTTGCGGGTACTTACCTTGAGCACCGTCACGCCACTCCTCAACCCCGTAATCAGGCAAAGCGTTAGCCGACTCAAATTTATTTCTATGACGTCTCTTGCCATCTTTTGCAATGTAAAGTTTGTTTAAGTTGTTTTATTCATTTTTTTTTTTTACATATAATTTTATGCAGCAAGAATCAGTCGAAGTGGGGAGAGACAGAGAGAGAGAGAGAGAGAGAGAGAGAGAGAGAGAAAATAAAAAAGATAGAGAAAAAGAGAATTGGACGTGTTTTTTTAATTTGGTCGAAGGTACACGAATAATGATGGGTTGTTCTTGTTGACGTTTTGTTTATTAATATTTGGAATATTTTGAACATGAAAAAAATACTCAGAAAATAAGTTGAGAAGTATGGGTTAAATGAACACACATATAAAAATGAATATACATATACAAGTAATGGTATTCCAAGTATTTTTATTTAATTTTTGCATTTATTTGCATTTAATAGACGAGCTGAGAAGCAACAAACAAAGGGAAAAGCGTGGCAAGCCGAACAAAAAGAAAATATGGTAAAACAGGCAAAATGTACACAGAAAATTGCATGCAAGCTCTTACATGGGATGAGGGCGTGAGAGGGAATGATCGGGGTAGATGGGGTTCACTTAGAAAGGGGACTTTGGCCAGCCGTCAGAACTTTAAGTCGGTCGACCAAAAATTCTAACAAGAATTTGCAGTTATTTGCAATGAGCATAGAGAGTTGGCAGTCAGTACTCCTTGGATACGAGTAAATTAAACCATACCTTGAGCTGTTGCCAAGTAATTTTAAGTTTACAGTTTATTCATTTGAACAAATACTATAAAATTTATTTTATTGAATTAAATGTGTGGAAGTAAATGTGTGTTGTTAAAACAAATTATATAGAAATGGAATGTCGAGCTTCTTCTTTTTAGAAAATTACCACTTTAATTATGATCTTTGGGGTGCTTTGTTTTACTGATGATATGCGGTGCATAAAGTTATAAAATAATTATGCAGAATTTATGAATCCAGTTTATACGGGGTTGAGTAAGTTAGTTAGTGCTGAAGTTATTTAAAGAAAATTAAAGTTTTAAGAACTTGACTTGATGTAAACTTTAACTGACTTTAATGAATGTAGAAAAATATGGTTATGATATGATTTATATTTGAATAGTAATGCTTACCATAGCTGCGATTTAGCATGGCCATCTCTGATATAATGGCAGTCGTGGGTGTTGGCATTTCTGCGAAAAGTTAAACATATTTTTAATTAAAAATCGGTTCTTAGGCAAAATTAACAAAAGTCTCACTGAAGATATATATAACAAAATATCAGTCGAAATAATATACAAAAAATCATATTCATTTATGAAAATCAAATGAAATCACAGATTCGTTATTTGGTTTGAAAATATCAAAGTTTGTGATCAATTTACATATTAAGTATTCCTCTTGATTTTCATAAAAAACTATTAAAAAAATGTATATATGCTCGGCAGGAAGAGTGGCGCGCTGCAAATGAAAAATGAGAAGTCGTTTTTTACAGCAGCTGCTCAAAACGCAATCAAATAAATTGCAATAAATTAAACAAGAAAAAAGTGAAATTAAAAACAGTGAAAATAAATGAATGTGTCGCAATGTCACTCACCGTCGAGTTTAATGTTGCCATCGGTTTCGCCCAGTGAATTTTTTGCCACGCAGCGATAGGTGCCAAAATCATTTGGTCCAACGGCGCGAATTTTTAACTTCATATATTTCGTATAACCGCTGACGGTTGATGTGGTCTCGTATTTATCACCAGCCCGTGAAGTATCTGTAAAACGGAGAGCGACAGATCGCAAAATGAACCTTCATATTTGTTTTCACTTTTTTCATTTTTTACAAAAATTTAATGCTGCCTTAAATTTGTACTCTATACGTAAATGACGGCAGTTGAGCTGGCCACAGCAAACTGAAAAAAGTAAACCAATTAATTAATGTCACCTGCACTTTGTATTTGTTTTTGTACTAGTTGTGAGCATTGAGGCGAAATGCGTTTTCAATGGCGACTCAAACTAATTACACTCCCTCATCCTCATCCTCTTTCTCCATTCATTAACTTTAGGTGACTGCGTGTGTACGTAATTAAAACTGCCGCAGTTCGATATTAAGGGTGATTTCTATCCAAGAAGAACTAAATAAAACTTTTCTCATTAATCAGTGAAAATCTAAAAGAAAAACTTTTGTTCAATGCTTTAGTTCACTTTTTTTTCCACTCTTGCGGCTTTAATTTCGCTATGTTCTGCCTACTTTTCGGGGCCGAGACTAGGCTCACAAATAGCTGGTATAAGTAGCACTAAACATATAAACTTAATTTCACTTTGATTGTTTGGCGCAGTATAATGCGATATCGCATGTTTCCCATACGCCATGTTGTTGTGTGGCTCAATTGTTTGTGTGCCTGTGACAAATGTCTTTGGTTTCTGCATTTCGTTTTCGGCAAAAACAATTTACCCTGTGGCGCTTAGCATGCATGTGAGGAACCGCTTCTCTTTTTTTTTATAGTCAGTCACCTTTTGTGACGCGCCAGTTTCTCAGATACTTTCCATGCCACATTGAAAGCCCCTCTGACACGCAAATATATAATTTAACTCATAATCTACAGCAGTGGCGGCAACCTCGACATATGCGATTTCTACGACTGATGGCAGTGAGTCTATACTTTTAATATGCCGCCATCCAATATTGGGACATAAAACAGAAGTTTTTTCCACGTTCTATACTCTTTTCTTTTGTGTGTTGTATGTGGCATGCATCACTGGCAGTCTGAGAGAGACTTGCTTGTTCTGTCCTCTGACTATGCTCGTGATAAATGGCATGTGCTACCGACAGGTCAACGAGGGCTGTGCGACAAGTTGATGTGGCATACTCGCCTGTAAAACTGGACAGATTTGGGTTAATTAGTGGCTTAAGTGAACGAGTTATAAAGGTAATAGGAGAAAGACGTAATACCACACAGATGTATGTAATTATATAATTTGCTTAAAGTCTATATCATCTATATCTATATCTATATCCATATCTATATCTATATCTATATCTATATCTATATCTATATCTATATCTATATCTATATCTATATCTATATCTATATCTATATCTATATCTATATCTATATCTATATCTATATCTATATCTATATCTATATCTATATCTATATCTATATCTATATCTATATCTATATCTATATCTATATCTATATCTATATCTATATCTATATCTATATCTATATCTATATCTATATCTATATCTATATCTATATCTATATCTATATCTATATCTATATCTATATCTATATCTATATCTATATCTATATCTATATCTATATCTATATCTATATCTATATCTATATCTATATCTATATCTATATCTATATCTATATCTATATCTATATCTATATCTATATCTATATCTATATCTATATCTATATCTATATCTATATCTATATCTATATCTATATCTATATCTATATCTATATCTATATCTATATCTATATCTATATCTATATCTATATCTATATCTATATCTATATCTATATCTATATCTATATCTATATCTATATCTATATCTATATCTATATCTATATCTATATCTATATCTATATCTATATCTATATCTATATCTATATCTATATCTATATCTATATCTATATCTATATCTATATCTATATCTATATCTATATCTATATCTATATCTATATCTATATCTATATCTATATCTATATCTATATCTATATCTATATCTATATCTATATCTATATCTATATCTATATCTACCTCTATTTCTATATCTATATCTATATCTATTCTTAAATCTATTTCTATATCTACATCTACCTTTATTTCTTTATTTATAACTTTATTTTTATTATATTTTTTGCCTACTTTTCTGCCCACCCTCAAACCTCCATATATATATATATATTTCATGCGTTTCGCTACGAAATCGCTTAAAATTTATTACCCAAAACTTTTGGTGTCTGGTTGCAATGCATCATGTTCGGTGCCGAATTCATATCTCAGTTCGCATTTTGTTTGCTTGCTGCCTATGCGTGTGTGCATATGAAATGTCGCTACTACTGGCTGATACCTCGGCCATAATTTGGAATTTTTTTAGTACAAAAATATACGGGTACCTATACACACGGCTATTTCTTGTTGAATGTGTGTGCTCCCTTATCGAACAAACAAACGGCGAAAGTATTTGTTATAATTTCTATGCTCATGCGTCTCATATGCTGATGACTCATTTTTGGACATTCCAAAATAATCATGGGATAAAAATGCATGTAAATTGTGATTCCTGTTTAACTGATACTTGGGGAGGTATCTGTTTGGTTAAAATTATACTTTTTGCCACACTACATGCATTATATTGATTAAATTCGCGCTTTTATGATAATTATTTTCCGCTCTCCCTTTGTCACAATGTACAGATTTTTGAGTGTCATCCAGTTCTGGTTTTGGCACATGTTATTGAATGCTTTTAGGGGCTTTTCGCTTTTCCACCGCCTTGTCCGCAAATCTGTGTGATTATGTTAAAATAATTTCCACTGCAAATATAATTTTCTGACATTTCTATCGTTGCGCTGACACACAGGAATTTGTTAGAATTTGCCACATTGTAGTTGCACTTTTTGTATTTATTTTATTTGTGATTTGTCAATTTTCCCAGTATATCAATATTTTATTTATTTGTTGGTTTTGATCATTTCGCGTTTGGTTGTAGTAAATTTCTGTTCTATTTTGAGTTCAGTGCTTAATTAAACCCATTGTATGAACGAGATTTTATGTAATTCAATCAGTTGCCAATTATTGGATTTTCATTTTAAAAGGAATTTTACATTGGAATAAAAGCCACAAATATGCAGCACAAATCTTTGACAACAACTCTAAGTGGAGCATTTTATGCATATTAAAATTTAAATTGAATTATTTTACTAAAAGAAGCCATGTAAACATTTTTGCATCAATAAATTGAGTATTAATAAAACACACAAAAAAAAAATATGTAAAAATAATATAAAAATAAAGTAAAATTAAGTAATCAAAAAAAAAAGACTGAATAATTCAGCAAATAAATATCATTAATCGATATTTATTTGCTCAATTATTCACTATATACACATTAAATATTTATCTTAATTAAAACTTCAAGAAAGGAACAGAGAAAAATGTTTTTTATATTTAAACTGATTTTATATTGTATATTTTTGTGTGTTGCCATTAAATGCATTAAGTGACTTATTATTTGCCGAAGTTATTGTTCTGCGCTGCTCAATAAAGAGAATTATTTTTGTTTTTTGAATGTCAGTCACTCAGTGCGTATGATTAATACCAAAAGAAATGAAAGGACAACGCAACGGCAAAATAAGCAGCAGCTTCAGCGACCACTTTATTTTCGACAAACGCATTTTTATACTTTTATTGAGGATATTATTCGTTTGTCATGAAGTTTGTAACGCATTGAAATATACATCTCCGACCCCATTAAGTATATATATATATTTGACTAGTATCACTAATCGAGTCGATATTGACATGTCCGATGAGAGACTTTGCATATATTCGTATTTTGCTCTGCAGGCAGTACTCATATCGGTATCGGTCGGATCGGGCTAGTGCGACGATTGGTCGAGTGAACAACTTTTATCTTTACCACGATATCCGAACCGAACTTTCCTAATATGCGAGTTGTTATAGATATATAAAAAAAAAATAATTATTATCGAACTTATCATATAACTTAAATCAGAAATTTAAACTTGAGTTCTTGTTTGAACCAAATGTTCATAGGAAAAATCGTTCGATTGAAAAGTCAGAGGAATAACTCCGGTCTATAAGGGTATGCAATATTCGTTAATTCGTGCTGTTGTTGTTGACAGAAGCTGTGATTTTAACTGCAGCAGCTTAACTTATTTTTACTGTTACGCAGTGATGCGAGTTTTAATTCAGTCTGACCATGGCAAGAAGGCATGCTGATTGTATTGTAAGCTCATTTACAAACGCTTTTCAGTTAATAAACCTGGCTACAATGCGTGCCTCTGGCCTGGATTTCGCGGGACATCGCAGCAAATGCATTAAAGTGTCCATAAGTAAAGCTTATGTTTAAGTTGCTTGAACAGTGGAAATTACCTGATATTATCATGTCGCCGCGCTCAGTCGTCCAATAGTTGATTGAGGCTGGGTAGGCCTCTGTGTGGCACTCGAGCATAACATCCTGCCCCAAATATGCACCTTCCAGCTGATTTGGTATGGAGAGCATGGGTGGAACTGGAAATATATATGTGTACAAGCATAATTAAAATATCATTGCCTTACATTTATTGATCCACTGTCGACAAATGTCAATCAATACAAAAATACAAAGAGTAAAATATAAATTAAAATAATAAAAATACTTAATTAAGAATAATTAATAATGATTCATAAATTCTTTCACTTAATATTATTCGAAAACAATTTATAAGCTTTCTGTGGTGTTCAATTTCCAACCTACAATTAAGTGCGCAACCATGAATTCGACACAAGCATCGCTTGAATCTCTCCAGAGATATAGGGATATATTTATATATATATTTATATATTATATGTATATATTTATAAATAGAAATTGAGACTAAACTAAGGTCTTTATATTGTAAATTTAGGTGTTCAAAATTTGTTTCAAGTGCAATCCTCAACAGAACTTTATAATCGCATCAGTTTGTAACTGAGATTTTTAAAGCAATTTTCGGATGCATTTTACGTGAGTTGTCAAGCGGGGTTTGGATTAAAATGCATTCGGTCATTAAAAGTGCGCCTGTGCGCGTGAGATTGTGTCTGGCTGTGTGTAAATAGCTTTTGTTACTGCATCAGCTCAAGTGCCGTATGTGTATGGTGTGCCTGTGTGTATGTGTGTGTGTGTCATGGCAATGGCAACGCATTTTCGCCACGTACCCAGCGCTGGAGCACAAAATAACACTTGCTGACAAACAAACAAACAAACACAACACCCACAAACATGGCAAAATGAGCGCATGCACACAACAAAAACACACACAACACATACACACACACACACACAAGCGCCCACATACGCGTACACGAACAGGTAAATTAATTTAACGTGACTGGAGCTTTGGTCGATTTTTGGCCAAGTGCGTGGACCCTCCCTTCTTCCATCGCGTCTCCCCAACCTCCGTTCGGTCGGCTTTTGTTGAGGACACGCAGCGGTTATTGCCCTGAAACTGCAACAGTTAAAAAGCAATGTTGGGGCGGATGGTTAAAGCTAGTAAGTTACAAGTGGGAGAGGGGGGGAAGCAGGCGCAGGCCTGCTGTTCAGCCTTGTGTATTTTACGCATTTAGCAGCCCGTCCGACTCTGGGTGGCCACATCGACCAAACGGCACATAAATGTTGCATAACAGTTGTGTCCCAAAATGGATTTGACGCATTTGCACGTTGGATTCGCTATGAGTTTGTTATATAAATCTTATGCTTTGAATCTGTGCAAAGTCTGTTTTAATTCAATATCAAATCAATGCCAAATTCACTCACTGCTAAAGGTAATTTTGCTCTTATATTGATTTCTGATCAATTTTCAATGATTTTGGCTGAAATTCTTATTTTTCTCATATTTTAAGTGAAATTCTTTCAATTTATGTTCTTAAAACTAGGAGTAGTTGCGGTAGATGTGAGATAGTAACCTTCCTTAGAAACTTAGAAAGTTTGGTAACTGTGGCTTTTAAACGTGGCCAAACAATTTTTTGATGTAATCTACCTTTCAAGTTTAGTAACTTTTACGATTTTCGTTTTAAGCTCATTTAGGCATTTAGGCATTCCCCAATCATTTCAAGCAATCGCTGATTCACTCGCTCAGTGTGGAAAATTTAATTTTGTTGGTATACTCACACTGAACTCGCAGATGCACTCGCTTGCTAATCGATGGCGGTACTCCGTTTGATGCCACGCACAGGTATGCCGCCATGTGGAGTCGGCTTACTTTGGTGATGTGCAGCAGCTCGCCATCAACGACATTGACTGGATGCGAGTGGATTGTGTGTTTGGATGGCAAGAAATTAAAGACACCACATTGACCAATTGCGCTGTGTGCAGATTGTAAATGTGAAGCTGATTACTCACCATGCTCCCCGCCAATTAGCATTTCCTCGCCGTCCTCACGGCGCCACATGACGTAGGGCTCAGGATATCCGCGCGCCTTGCACATCAACGATACATTCTGGCCCTCTCGCACGACCATATCATTGCTGGTCATGCCCTCGACAATCATTGGAGGAACTGCAACGAAGCGGGTTCAAGCAATGTGTTGTGTGCCCTGTGGTTCAACTGACAGCGAATCGCTGAAGTCGCTTACTTACCCACCACCTGCAGGTAGCCCTTCCTCGACCGCATTGGATCCTTAAAGAAGAATATGCAAATATGTTAAAGGTTTACATTGCTTTGACTGTTTCTTGGAGTGCGGTACATACCGTATTGACCTGACACATATACCAGCCACGATCTGTTTCCTCCACTTCCTTGATATGCAAATACCACTAGAATATAAACACAGTAACGAAATGAATATTAAGGTATTAAATCAAGATAGAAATTGATAGATGATAACAATGATAATGATAGGTTCATAAAATCTTACCGATCGATGATCGTTGTAAGTCAAACTAATCCGATTATTCTGCGAAATGACATTGTGGTGTATAGAGAGTATCGTCTGTGTGTCCACACGCACCCAGGCTACCTTGTAACCCTTGAGGTTCTCCACGACACAGGCGAGCAGAGCGTCGCGGCCAATGGAGACTGTGACATTGGCAATGGGTTCGGCGAAGCGTGGCATGTCTGCATCTGTGGAAGTGGGATCAGTAGCAGAATGAGATACGCCGAGTTAATCAAAAGAATGTCCCAATTCGCTTGGGGCAGAGTTCATTAGTTTAAAAGTTTACTTGGCCCACATTTGAGTCTGTGGCACCCTCTTTCAACGGGAGTTCGTAAAAGCAAAAGCAACGTGGCAAAGGGAAATGCTGCACACATTGCTTTGACATGACTTTTGTCGCACTTTTGCTGGATCTCGATGGGGCTGCGGCACAGTGCGCATACGTTCCGCGAGGCAGTGAAAGTGCAGCGAGTCGCAGGCAAAAACCACAAAAATAAAGTAAAACAAAACAAGGCAAAAACCAAAAAGTTTACTTAAAAGCCGCCATATTAATTACCTTCCAGTGCCGTTTGCTGGGTATCCACTCGTGTGTGTTTGCCTGCAGAAAAGAGAAAGTGCACAAAAACGACGAGTTAGACAATTTAATTATATTTTTGGTCAAATAATTTCATTGGGAAAACATTTTGGCTGCCTCTTTCTGTACTTATACGTAATAAATAAAAATTAATTAGCGCCAACTTTGGCAAAAACTTTTTGCCAATGTGTCCAGCTCTGCCATCGCGTCCTGTGTACTCTGTTGCTGTCGCCTTATTTGGCTGATACGTACATTTTCACGCAGCGCTTTTAGTTTTTTCATACCCTTTATGACAAAAGTTCAAGTTTAATTGTTTTTCATAGCAAATTGCAACGTTTGCAGGTTTTCCCTTGTGAAATCACAAAAAGTTTCATTTTATTGCACCATTTTTTTATTTTCTTTTTATAGAATAAAATTTGTACAGAACATGGACATATATATTTTCACAATCAAACTGCTGAAATGTGTAATTAAATTTTTTAATTGGTTTCGATTTAAAAGTGCATTTATTAAATTTCATATTGAGTTTTGCGAAGACTATGTTACAATTTTGAAATAAGTGAAAGGATATGTTAAATTCCGCCAATAAATATAATAACTGAATATATGTGCATATATGAAAAAATATATATATATATATGTATATACTATCTATAAAGGCCTGCCACACATGCACTAGATGAAGTATTATAAATCTAAAAATATAACATATGTATATTTTACACTGCGAATATAAATAATTTGTATTTTAGCACAAAATGTTTAATTGTTATTCTTATATTTTTTCACTTATGGAATTTTAGAAAAGTTTTTTAATATAGCTTACGAATTCGCTGACTAAGTTATCACTCAGATTTCAGGTGAACACTAATGCCGCATGTCGAATTTCATTCGTTTCATCACAAAAAAAGTGTCTCGAATATTCGTGTTTCCATTGGCACTTGCAAATGTTCCGCAAGCATTTAAGAAATTTGAGTTAGCGGAAAATCTCATTTCGGTCAATGTGTTCAGAGACGCTGCTCGTAAAATAAAACTGCTAAATTGAAAAACGCTTAAGTATTTTTACAGCTTTCAACACGGCATTGCATATTGAATTACGTTGCCAACTCAGGAGACGGGACACGGGAGACGGGTAGAGAGGAGAGAGGAGCCAGGCAGGAGAAGGACAACTGCAAACGGCGCTTAAAAGTCGCCAGCACCATTTGCCCCTCCATCACTTGCTGCTGGTCATAGCCAAAGCCATGTCCATTCTCCAATTCCCCATGGACTTTTGCCACTTTTCAACTTTGGACCTCACCCCCCCATGTTAAGCCCTTCTACTGCTCAGCAACAACTGTTTATACTTCTTTTCTCTTTGCCTCTGTTTTCGTTGCCCTTCTCTGCATTGTGTTTTTTTTTTGGTTTTGTTTTTTGTGACAAGAAAAAATGCTTAACACGATTTTCGCTGTTGATTTACGTTTTATCACGTTTTTCGTATAGTTTGGCAGTCAGTATTTTTGGCATTTGTGGAGAAGGGGTAAATGTCGAAATGTCCCCTCATTCAATTTCACCTGTCACGGTTGCATTTGCAGCTTTTTGTACCATTCAAAAGAAGTTTTCGCGAGCATCGAGTTGCAATTTAATGAGCAGTTTTTTACGAGCTGTTTCTTATGCCGATTTGTTTGCGATATAATTTGCGTAATGCAACGACAGCTGACTTTTAACATCCATCCTTATATTTGGTAATGATACGCTCTTTTAGAATCCTTAACAAAATTGAGAGATTCATATGCACACCACAAACAATTTTGATCTGGAGCCTAAACCAGAATTCTACAATCAACTAATGAATCATCCTTATGATTAATTCATATATATAATAAATGCACAATGCTCAATAACTTTTAACCTCCTTTGAGAAATTTCTCAAATTATCAGCGATAAATTAATTAATTTCTTTTACTTACTTAATGTTGACGTAAAAAAGCTGGCAATTTTTAAAACAAATGTTTGTAAAATATTGATGATAAATTATTATAATAGAATTAAAGCTGCTAATTAAATTATATACAAAAATGAGCAATAATTCTTAATATTTTTTATAATATTTATTATAAGGATTTTATGTAAAAACATCTTACTAAAGTTAATATTTGTAGTGGACAAACAAATTCATTCTTATTTTATCTATTCAACTGTTCTTATTTGAAACTAAAGTAAGAGATTGAGGTAATATATTTTATATATATACAAATTAAGTTTGCTTAAGCTTGTGTTTTAGTAACTGATTGTAAAAAAAAATCTATCTATTTATCAATTTGCAGGCTACTTCAAGCAGAAGAACTTTATCAATTAGAAGCACGTGTCTATATCTGTTTTCAATCCTGGCTGTATTCAATAGCCAGCCCGCCTCTACAAACAGCGGTCACACGTGTCGCGACATGGACTGGCAACCAGTGGGCGTAAATGTCCACTACACTCTTCTATGATCTGGAGCGCAAATGTTGTTTGGCTCACCTAAGCGAAGAGGCAGGGACTGAATTGGCTCTTTTATGGAAACGCAGCTCACCATTCAATTTATCAGGCTCGACGATGGCTACCTTTCCTTTCGTTTTGTACTGTTTCGCTTTGGTTTTGGCTTTTGGACTTTAGGCAAACAAAAACGCGCTGAAAAGTGGCAGCCAGTTTCAATGAGCCGCCTTTTCGGGCGAGTTGTATTTTTCTGGCAAAAAGCAGCTGCAAAAATCGACGCCAAAGCCAATTTGACTGCGCTTTTTTTTTATACTTATTTGAAGCGAGCAAACACAAATTGTCGGCATACTTTCAGACGCATAGCCAGGCAATTTAAAGCGCAGCTCAGTTTTATTGGGAATTTATGGGACGCTTAACATTTGAATACCGCTGTGTACATCAACTGTAAATGCAAATCGCAAATCTGCACGTCTTTGCCGGTACTAAAATGAGTCGTCAACCTTTACGCGACTGCACCCGAAATGGACAAATCATTGAGGCAGGACGACCAAGAGCGGCCAGCACCAAGTAGAAATGCACAGCTGTATCCTGTGTGTCCACCTTTGTGAGACCTAAATCTAATCTCGGCTACTCGCAACAACCAAATGGACGTCATAAACAAAACGTGCAGAACAAAAAAAAAAATAATAAAATAAAAAGAATGAGGAAAACTGCTGTAAACGTGCCGCCTACTTCACTTTCGTGCTCGTTTTCAGGTTGGCTCAAGGAATATACAGTGGCGCAGAATAATAAAATATAAATTTCGATTGTGAAACTGAAACAAATTCAAATCAAAACAATTGATTATTAGGCAAGGAGTACAAGGAAAGGGTAATAGCGATTATTAATTTGGCACTTTTATTAATGAGCATGAGCAAAAATAAAAAAAGGCTGCAGAATTGTGAAGCAGATAACAACCCAGCGATTCAATATTATATTTTTATTTAATGTGGGCTAAAAGATAAAAAATTGTATTTATAAAAAAGTATTTAAATCAATTTAAAAGCTGCACAGAAAAGCAATTAATAAAATAATAATATAATAATTAAATAAAGGAATGGAAACTTGGCAAATATATGAGAATTTATAGTTGCCATTGGCAAAAATAATAGCAAGAAAATCGGTTTCATTCAAAGCCTTATTATTACTATCAAATAAAAGTTGACAATTATAAATGTGTTACTAATTTTATTTTTTAAATAACTGAAACACATTTTAAAACATTTTAGTAGTACTTTAACTATTAACTATTGATCACAATTAAATAGCATTAGTCTTCGATTAAGATTTTACAAAATCTAGCTATATGTTCAATAGCTTTTGACTTAAGTTCGGTTGCTCGTCGTTGTTTCAAATACACATATAAAATAAAATATTTCCGTTTGCCATTATTGCGTGAACCGAACCCACATCACTTTTGACTGACTGACCCACTGTACAGGCGTCTTGACCCTTGTTGCCCTTTTTGTTGGTTTTCTTTTTTATGTGCCCATCTTTTTTTGCTCGCAATGTTTTCGTTTGCTGGCTTGGTGGGAGTGGACAGCGTGGAGTGGGGTGGTGGGGTGGTGGGGTGGTGGGGGAGGTTATATGAATGTGGATACTTATGGTTTACTCACCCGCCACGCCTGCCCGTTTATCGTCGTTTATTTGTCTTTTCGCCATTTTTATATTTACGCATATAATCGCTTTCAACGCTCGCCGCCTTGGGCAGCTTTAGGTATATCGGGATAAGTATTGGTTGGATGGTTCATGTTGGGATTGTTGTCCCAGACTTGTGCGTCTTTTATTTTTGTTATACGGCTTTCGGCTTGCGGCTGCTTGTTGAGTGTTTGCCGCGTATAAATATGATGTTATCGCTTTTTATGGTCCATTTTTATTGCCAGCAATCAGTCTTCTGTTTTGTTTGCTCATTGCTTGCCATTATTCAAATGTATTTGTTTAATTCTAGGGGATTGGCCATTGGCCGCTGGTCCGCTGGTCCGCTGGGCGTTCACAAATCATTTCAAATCCGCAATATGTCAACAAATATTTGGACCCCGACTTTTCGGGTTTCATTTGCGAAATGCTCAGCTCGTTATGGCTTATGGTGTGGCCATTATCCTTAAAACTCGAGACGACAAACAAACAAAATAAATATAAATAAGAGTCGAGTGGCTGTGGCAAGGAAGGGCAGAGTGGAGGCAACCAATAAAGCGAGTCCAATCACACGCCATTGACGTTTGACAGTTACCTAATCAGCTATAGCTCCTAATCATACTGCGTATACGTAATTAGTTTAGTGTTGACAAGCTGTATGTCCTTTCCCCTCCCTCTCCATCTCCCTCTCACACCGCTCTCTCTATCTCTACCCCTGCAGCAACTTAACATCATACACACCCTCTCTCTGTCTCTCTATCTCTCTCATCCATTTCCCATCCCTTTCTCTCTCTTGGTGGTCGCATTATATATGCACTTTGTTGACAAACGAGCTGATTAAATGCCAGCTCTGGCTCATTATGCAATTAAATGACTTTGGGCTCTGTGTGCACTGCTTCATTTGCAGACAAGTCCAGACATGTTCACATTTAGCGCATTAACGCTAATGCTTATTTACATAAGAGCTGAAAGATGATGGCTATTTAATTGCTGGTGTAAAATTACATCAACGATGTAACTATAATTTAATTTAGTTGTAAAACTGTTTGACAGAAACAATGTGTTAGTACATAAGTTAACTATGTTAGGCGTGTAAAATGATTATTTCATATTAATTTATATGTTAAATACGGAGTTAAAGAATTTATTAATAAGAGACATAATTTACTTTTGTGTAATCTAGTTATCTAGGTATGAACCAATTAGTTAAGGCATGAGTCACTCATAATTCACTCAATAATTAATTAGCTTTATATAATTCAAATAATCATAGATGTATTGACAAAAAACTGTCAATTATAATTTAAAATTAGACATAAACATTTTGCTATGATTTACTTAATATTGGAGATGTTACAGTGAATATCTTGCACTTAGTTGGATTTAAATTAATTAAAATTAATTATCCAATTTATATAACTTATTAAATGCTTTTAGTTTAATTTTAAATAATGTAAATAATACAAATTTTCAATCAGGCTTTAACTTTTAGGAACTTGTAAAACAAATATTGAAAAAATATCAGTAAGTTACACTCCTTTAATTGCGTGAGGTTTACATAAAAAAACGGCGACAGCAAACAAGTTGCAACATTTACTTAAGTTGTAATTCCGGCAGCTATCCACGCGGAAACTATTACCATAATTTACAATGCAGTCATAAAAAGAAGGATACAGCATATGAAATGCTTTATGCAAATTGTTTACTTTAACCCAACTCACTGCAGTAGCACCAACAGCAGCAGTAGCAGCAACAGCAGTAGAAGCAGCAACAGCAGCAGAAGCAGCAGCCACAATAACAACACAAGGAATGGCGAATGAAGGCAAAGAGAACAGCAGCGGCAGGAACACAAGCCCAAAAGAATGCAATGGATTTTTTTTTGCACAGCATGCACACGTGTTGCAAGCAACATAAAAATGTGGCAAGGACGAAGGACTAAAGCAAATGCTTACCAGATAATATTAAATGCAAGCAAGAGCTAAGCCAAGCCAAGGAGACGTCGCCATCGCGTGTGGATGCTCAGATATTTATATGCAAAACCGCAAAACAAATTTTGGCTGCGGCAAAATGCACTTTGCCAACTTGGCAACTTGGCAAACAAATGAACTCGAACTGGTCGGATCCAGTTCTGGATTTAGCCCCACAGCTGCACATATGTATGTATGCATATGTGTATGTATGTGTATGTGTTGCTTTTTGTTTTACAAGCAGCTGCAATCTCAGCAGTTGAGCAACTGTGGCTGCCTTTTTTATTCGCTTCAAGTATTTCGAACTTCATTGGCGAAGAATTTGCTGGCAAGTTGCCCAGCTGGTTTTGAACGGTTTCTGGCTGCCACTGACAATGTAATCGCTTGTAAGACAAAGCCAGCTTGCATTTAATGGCTCAATTCAAGCATCTTGATTGATTGAGCTGCGATGGAAAACTCATTAAGAACTTTAATTAAATTGAGCCACCCGAAATGCAACACAGAGCAAACAAAGCAAGAAATAAAAACAATGAAAACCGAAAACAGAAAAATAAAACAAAAGCTTATTATTCATAATAAATAATCTTAAACAAGAGAAAACCATTTTGCTGCAGATGCTGCTTAAAACATATTCCTTATAATTGGTTTTTTAATGGTTTTTAAATATTTCAATTGTATTTCATTTCTGGTTTTCTTGTTTGACCTAGTTTTGTCATTTGAGTAAGTTTCATTTGTAATTTAGATAACTTTTAAACAATTTCTTAAGTGCATTCTAGTAAAGATAAAGTTTACAATCCATAGAAACACTCTGCTTTGATCAGTACAAATATTTGTAAGCCCCATTCAGTTGTATTTTACAGGATATCAACATAAAAAATGTGCAAAAATTTGACAAGAAAGTGAGCGAAACATAAAATATGTTAGTCAAAGGGGGTTGTAGAGTGGGAATTGGGGAGTGGGGCAAATTGCTACTCGACACTTTCTCACTTTCATAAATTATGCCACGTGCTTGTCAGCTTTCAGCTTCAGTTTGAAGTCCTTGCCACCGTTAGCTCCTGTTCAGCACTTGTGCAGTGGCTGAGGGACCACTAAGGTGCAACTGCCAACTGGTAGCTGCTAGGTGGCATATGGCAGGTGGCAGCTGTTGCTGCGGCTTCGTTTAGAATGTGTTTAACATATTAATAAATGATTGTGACAAATGCACAGGCAACGCCTGCTGCATGTCTCAGATGCTACAAATATGATTCTGGTCAGCCAGTTTTCCGTGTTCCAGGCATGCTCTAAAGGACTTTAAGACTTTAGTGTTGCGCAACGGCATAGTGTTTTATGACGTTAAGGGAAGAATCCAGCTAACTATTCAATGGCATGTACACATAGTTTTGGCATTGAGTGTAAAACTTCTATGTGTAAACTTAGTCTGCATGCTCGCAGCAAAAGCAGATCAGCTGGTGCAGCTAGCTTAAGCTTGCGCTCATCAAGGATTTTCTCTCTCAAGTCCTTTAATTCTTAAGACTGCAACACTTCCGATCTGGCCATGCATTTAATTCTTCTGCAAACATCCGAAAGTGGGGAAGGCTTTATACGCCTTATTATTGAACGAAGACTTAAAGACTTGCTCTACCCGAACCTGTGCTGATTTCATGAAGAGAAGAAGTTAATAGGCCAGCATAGAAGCATGATGCCACCTACTTAATATTTCCATATTAATTATGTAAAGTTACAGTTAATGTGCGATAAGCTCCCGCGCATAAAGTGAAAACTGTCAAGTCCCCATTTTCCGCACAAAGTTTTCATTTGTAATTTGTCGCACATGAGTCGACTTCAGCGCACCAAGATGCACACAATGCCCAATCCATTGGGCAATGAATTAATCATGCAAGAGTCACTTACTCAATTTACACACCCACACCCACACACACACCCACACACACACCCACACACACGTTCAGGTAAAACAATGAGAAATGCTCAATCTCCATTTAATGGTCGATTGCTTAAAATGCACAATGCAAGTTGAGTGGAGAAGGAGGAGGAGCAGGGTGTCGGACAGTGGACTGATATTAAGCAGCACATTACTCATACGCCATGTCAGCAGTCGGCGAGCGGTCTTTTGCCAGGTGCAGCGTTTATTTATTTCAAACAATTATGTAGCAATTAACAAACCGATGCCGGCAATTACAGCTGGGCGTGGCAATTTGGTACATTGGCCAATTTGCACTGCAGCACGTGTATTATTCATGCAATATTTCGCAAGGCTCTTGGTTATGGCTGGGGGAGGGAAAAGGGTTGCACTTTAAATCATTTTAATTTTTCAATAATGCAATTGGCGCCAAAGTGGCCGCCGTCTGTCTGTTGTCATTGGCGTTTCCCTTTTGCCTGATTTCGTACCTGCCTTGCAGATTAAGTAAGCGCCATGTGCGCCGCATTGGACACGTTGCCATATTGCTACTTCAACGTAGCAGTGCCTCATAAATTATTTTCAACGCGTATTTAAATTACAATTTGTAATGCTATCTCGTTCATCGCACCTTCCTCTCTCTATCTCTCCGCCTATCTTTTGGTAGGCGTCAGCAAGTGGCCTGTGGCGACTGTGGCACGAGTGTATAGCACGGCACCTACACTCACTTTGGCCATTTCATGCCACCATTTCCGGCCACGGAGACCACTTCACAAATTAAGTTGTCAACAATTTTAACCATATCGCGACCATATAATCTTCACACCTAAATTATTTATATATGAAAAGACAGAGCGCGCACACACACACACACACACACACACAAACACACATTCACAGACACATATGCCAACAAGCGAGGCAATAAAACGTTTTGTGCTGCTGTCGAGCCTTTTGTTTAATAAATAATGTAAAATGCGCCAAATTGAATTTGAAATTCATGCAGACTTTTGCTGGTTATGGGAATTAAGATATGTCGACAGGCAAACAGCCAGACAGTCAGACAGCCAGACAGGCTCAGACATGCCCGGACATGTCCGGACAGGGCCTAACATACGAATATGAGAACGCGTCGTTTTCAGCTACGTGAAACATAAGCCTGGCTAAAATAAATATTTTATGTATGCAAGTGTGTGTGTGTGCGCTCGGTAACTTATTTTAAGTAAGAAGCGCAAAAACAATTGGCCCATTTTGGTTTGCGGCTGACTCTTTGTAATTAAACATTTATTTTTCGTTTTATAAAACGGCGGTGAAATATTTGGCTTATTTTTGTTATTGACAAAAACATGGTTGGTTCGAAATTTGAAGCAGTTTCAATTGAATGTCAAATTTTATTAATTTTCGTATGTCTTTATATTGAAAATTTATTTACAAAGCATTTAGATTTTTTCAAATTCTGGTGTTCTATAATACAGAGACGATACTTACATAAATTATATTTATATTTATGTACAATTAAATATGAAAAACCCGCCTTCTGCACATGATCTCTGGTGAACATTCTATGAAATTACTGAAAATTTACCCAATTTGGATCTAAAAATAGATTTCTGAACATAAAATGGCGAGTGAATGGGGCTAATAAGAATAATAGTTTCATGCGTATATGAATTGAAAAATCTGTCCTTCGACAGAAATAACACAAGAAAGTTTCCTGTAAATACAAATTCATTTTGGTTGTCACACTTTTAATGGCTAATTCGCATATTACTTGTTTTGTAATTGCAATACATTCTTTCCGGGAATATGTAGTTCTCAATCCTATAATCAAGTCCAAGCCATTCGGACAAATTGCAGCACATCACAACGGAAATATTGTCGAAAAGTTTCGAAAGTAACTGACTTAACTGGACCATAAAGCCGGACCATAAGCCAGAACTGGAGCCAAAAGAAGAATATAGTGAGAGGACTGTACATAAAACTTAATGGTGCTGCATTGTGGATGGTTTGGGTGGTGGTTGGGTGGTTGGGTGGTTGAGCCAGCATAAACATAATTTACATCAAGTGGTGGCCATCAAAGCAAGGACAAGCTGAAAGTCCTTGGCGCAAATCACAACTTGAATTCGTGAAAATAATAATTAGGCGCAGTCGAGCAGCGACCCTCCCAAAAGCCAACAACAAAGGAGGCCGCACTCAGAATTGCAAATTAAGTGTGAACAAGAGTTTTTACTATCTCTCTCTCTCTCTCTCTCTTTCTCTCTTTCACTTTCTGTCTCTCTCCCTCTCTCTCTCTCTCTGTCTGTCCCTCTCTGTCTCTGTCTCTCTCCTTATCTGTCTGCATCTCTAGTCTCCTATCTCTATGTGGGTGTGCGGCACAAGACAAAGGACCGCAAAAAATGTGTCTTTTGAGACGTTATTAAAAGTTTTTTTTTTTTGGTTTTTTCGATGGCTACTTTTGTGACCGCCATTTACATTAACAGCCTTTCATCCAGTTTTGGCCAAAATATCAAAATGAAATTGCTGCATAATTTGTACTTTCTACATTTCCTCTTTTTTTTTTTTGTTATTTTATTTTATTTGTGTTTGCACAATGTCGCCGGAGAAAAGTTTTCTAATAATTTGGGCTGCTTGTCATTTGGCAGCGGCAAAGTGTAAATAAATACGGCCGAGAGTTTCTTATCTAAGCGACCAACGAAGCGCAAACTTAAATTAAAATGTTGGCAGGACATTCGTTGAATTATTCAGCAACTTTTACCAACTGCCGGCAACTCTTTTATTTCCTTGCTCCTTTCGGTTTTGTGGCCAACAAATGTAAATTTCTTGGCTCTCTCGGTTTTTTGGCCAGTCCCAGGACAATGAAGAAAACGCAGTCGGCGGTCTCAATGTCTTTTTCTGGGTTCTAGGTGGCCAATAGTAATTAAAAATCAACAAACAGCGTCAAGTATCCTTTTTATTTGTTGATGACATTTCGCTGTCGAAAGGGTTTTCCACGGCACGTGAATGTTTTCCATGAATAAGTTTCAGTTTGTTGGTTTCCCATTCATCGAACGATTTATTGACAATTTACTTTCATGACAAACGCAGTAAAGAATATTCTAACATTAATAGCTTAGGCCTAGCACCTTCAAAACAAATGAACTATTTTGCTATAAATAGTGATGTATCAATAGCAATTTCACCTTTTGAATGTTAAGAACTGCCTTAAGACCACAATTCACTTTTGGTTAACTTTATGAAATGTAAGTGTACAGAAATACTTTTTGAGTGCTCGCATTTGCAGCAAAAACAATTTCAATTATACATACATACATCAGCTGCCTCTCAAGCTATAATTTAATTATCCACAAAGCCAAGAGCTAATAGTTTCAACAATTTAATATGATTTTCATCCAGCTTACAGCAGGTAAAACTCGGCCTTCGACAAAGACCAACAATTTCCTGTCTTTCCACGAAAACTAAAATATTATTTATAATTCTGTTTTAGAAATATTTTAACATTTTGTATGCAGTTTGAAATAGCTATGGATTTCGATTAATTTTATTAAATTATGATGTGAAAATATATATTTATTTTTGAATATTTTCAAATGAATGATGAATATCCGCACACAGTATTTTTTTTTCCAAATGTTTTCTTAAAAATTAAGCTTTAAGATAATTCTAAATTCATTAAATATTAAAAAATTCTACAAAAATCTCTCAAATCAATAATTGGCAGGTAAGAGATTTGGAAGTATTATTGGTTGTGTTTTGCTTTTCCCTTTCGAAACGTGTTCTGGAAACGTTTAAGTTAAATTGTCGTAAATTTCAGCTGGGGTCTGCTCAAGGTGGCAGTCGACAAGCCGTAGACATAAAAAAATAATGCCGCCTGGCAGGCCGCCAAGTGGCGGAGTTGAGCTGTGGATCGGATCGACGGGTTTGCTGGGGGAGCGGGGTGGTTGGTATTTCCTTCAGTACAAAAGCTAAGCGTCTAAAGGCCAAAAAGTCGACTTGCTGCCTTAGGGAGTCGTTGGGAATAATTCCGCAATTGCCGGCACATGTGGCGCAGTCTCGTTTTGTTCCTCACTCAATGTGGCACGCCCGCTTCAATCAGGCACAATGGGTGGCACACAGATGCTGGGCATAAAGCACACTTAACCACGGTCAGTTAGCCTACGCAGTTGAGGCTACTCCGGCCACGCCCATTGGGCCGCCCATTTGCACACTGCCCTACTTGTTATTTATATTATGAGCACTCAGAGTTGTTGCCTCATTGTCATAAATTTTCTCAAGTGTTAAAGGAACAAAACAAGACAAAAAAAAAAAACAAACAACCAAAAAACACCACACATATCCACAGAAGAGCAAACGATTTTCTCGGCCGTGTGTTGAAATTTCTTTAGCCTTGTTTTGTTTGCCAGCGGCTCAAGAGCATTCAGAATAACAAAAATAAGCAGCTCCAAGCCAATTTAATAAATTCCATAAATTGTTTATGTTTTGCCTTGACTGCAAGTGTGGCCATGGTATGTGTGCGAAAGTGCGTGTTGACGGGCATTTTTGAGGATTTAGTTGTTGGCTCCCTTTGGTGCTCGAGCTGTGCTTTGCTTACACTCAAAGTCAGAAAAGTGTCCTCAAAGCACCTTATGTGATAACAACATCAACTCACTCATAACAACAACAGCAACAGCAACAAAGTGGGCAATGGCAACAACTGTTGAGCTCTGCTGCTGCTGCTGCTGGTTAAAGTTTCAAAAAGTGTTGCATATCTTGCCTGTGTTGCAGATTCAATTATATAGCCTGCTCAGTTAAAGAGCAGACAAAGTGAAGACCAACAAGTCTTGAAAATGTTAAAAGGAATTAAATCGAAACATTTTTAATATTTTTGTTATTATTATAATTTCTTTTGTATAATTTGAATACCTCAGTTGTAATTTATTCTAGCCTAAGTAGTCTAACTAAATAGTTGGCAAAATTTCCTCTATTTAACAATTAAAATATGTTCGATGCAAATCGTTTATATATCTTATGATTTTCTGCAAGTGCTGCTGCTGTACAAAATGGAGAGAACTGCTGCAAAATCTATAACATTGAAGAGTGGCTTTAATGCCAGTGCATATGAGACACAGACACAGCACTCAAAATGGCACCAATTTAATTACACCCTGGGCCACACATGGACACAGATGCGACTACACACACACACATGCACACATTCATTTGCACCTTGAACAAAAAACTTTTGAATACCTGTGATGAAGTTTTGCTAAGGAAGGAGTTGCAGCGGAAACTAGCACTAGAACTGCCAGCCGAAACACTAAGCGCATAATCTTGTAAACTTGGCAAAAATACTTCAAATGCCATAACTAAAATAAGCAGGCGGCAATAGACAAAGCGCCTAGCAGACAGCACAGAATGAAGCAGGGAGGCAGAGTGCAGGCCCCAAAATACCCTAAAGGGCGTAACAGATTCTGAGCAAAAGTTGGCAGAGAGTGCAAGTGCTTGATGCAAATTATTTGGCCTGGAGGTTAACTAGGGTCGTTTAGCAAATGCCTAATACACAAAAAGACCAAAAAACAACCGGCACAGACCTACGAGAGTTTTTATGAGCGCTCCGAATTGGAATTCATAAGAGTGAGAAAAGCATTTTTCTATGCGAACTTTCAACGAGGGGCGCACAAGGAATATAAAGTGGGGGTTGCCAACCACACGGACCGAGCGAGCTCTGTGCACAGCTTCACCACCCAAAACACCCACTAACCAGTTCAACTCCCCAACAACAATGACAAGTACAATAAATGCCTTTCAACTGCGGTTTCACATGCACTTGAAGTAAAGTGGGCGGCTGGTTGCCTCAACTTGGGCGTGGCGGCGTGTGCTTCATAAGCTTCAAGTGCAATTTGAAGTGAAGTGAAGCCTCGTCGTAGTATGAACTATGATAGTTTGAGTTGTGCACATACATTCATACATGCATACATATGTACATACATACATATGTATATGTATATCCCATCCCACTAACCCAGACACTTCTGCTGCTCTGTCACTTTTGCTGTGCCTCCTTGTGGCTTTACTTAGTTTTGGACTGCGTCCCGGTCATGTTAGGCTGCTCTTAATGAAACTTTATCCCAGGAGTGTTAAAAGTCTTGCCATTTGTTCGTTCCGTTAAACAATTGTATGTATGATTGTGTGTGTGTGTGTGTGTCTGTGTATGAGAGAGTGTGTGTTGTGGTTGCACTTAATTTGCTGTGCACAACATGCGCCATGTACTGCTGTGGCAGCATTGGCACCCCTCAAACGTTGCTGCATGTTACCAAACATTTTCCTTAACCATTTTTGATGGCTGCAAACTTTTTTGTTCAACGTCTTTTAGCGCTTATGCATTTGCTTTTGATTAAATTCAGAAACATTTTGTTAGTCATGCTATATCTTGAATATATATATATATACATATATATAAAGACCACAATCTAAAAAAAAAAAAATGTATACTGCAAATTTTAATGTAAATTTGTTAACTGCTTGGAGACCTTTTTATATTTTAACTGCAGCTCAATTATTTTGTTTATTTACAAATTAAATGATTTAAAAGTAAACTAAAAGTACAATTTAAAGAATTAGGGATGTTATACATCTATTATATTTTTAATAATTTTATTTGTAGTTTCTTGGATAAAGTTTTATCTAGTTTAAAGTAAATAGTCCTATATGCTTTAGCGCTCTTTAACTTGCTTTTAAAACAAACACATATTTTAAATAAAATTGTGGCAAGAAATACTCTGTGAATATTAATGTTAATTTTATAAAATTTACAAATTTTTAAATGTTATACAACTCTGGCAATACTAACGTTCAGCTCGAGCACCTTGTACTCAACTCAAATTATTGTTGTGGTTGACTAATGCAACTAGTAATGCAATTACACACGCACAGCGTCGACAGTGATTACAATTTGCTTTCGAACACTAAATTGAACGTTGTCAACACTGTTTAAGGGTGCACGTCAATCAGCTCATTTGAATGCTTCTACAGAATAAGAGTTGCATTTGGTCGAACCCGTCAAAGATCAAATGCTTAACGATTTCGATGGCATTTCTGATTTTGAATTATGTCATTTCGGAGCTCTAATTACGCTAATAAGCGACACCAACAACAGCGGGAAGGAAAGCAATCGAATGTTATAAATAATTTGTGCTGCAGTTCGAGTGGAACGCTGACGGACCGCCAAAACGTAAGCACAAGTACAGAACAACAACAAGGCAACTTTTTCGAGAGGATGAAATGGAAACGAAAATCGAACAGGCACAGCACACGAAGTGGAATAGGATTGAGAGGGGGGTGTGGAGCAGTGGCAGCCAGGTAAGGCAACTAGACATTCAGACGAGTGTCAGTCAAGTCAGTGAAGGGTGGGAGTTGGGAGATAGTCGGTCAGTCAGCCAGGTAGTCAGTCAGTGGCATACACACACCCATACACGTAAACATATCAATCTTAATTAAGATTTCAGTTCTCTATCGCTAAAGTGCCTCGCACATATTGAGAGTGAAGTCTGTTTGCTACCCACACAAAACAAGGCAAGCACTTGGCGGCATTCTTGTTAGGGCCACATTAGAAAATTGTTGTGTCGTTGTTGCTTTTGATTTTTGCACCACTCTTCGACTTGTTGTTGTTGTTGTTGTTGTTGTTGTTGTTGCTAGTCAATCAGTGGCAAATGTTGTTGGCAGGCTAGAAGTTTATTACTTACTTCCATCGATTGCTCAACTAATTGCAGTTGATGTTTTATTTCGATCCATTTTGGGGTTACTGTGGCGCCCCCAAATGTGTTTGTGTTTGTTTTTGTGTGTGTTTTTGTGTGTGTTTTTGTGTGTGTTTTTGAGGGAATTCAATCCTTTTAAACTTGAGTTTTTCAGCTTTTAACCTTAAGTAAGTAAATATTGTTCATCCTTGAAGTTTCGCTGCGTTTATTTTTTAGCCAGGTTAAAGTTAAACATGTGTGAGTGTGGTTGGCAATGTTGGCTTGGATAAATGATTGGATGAGTGAATGGTTGGTTAAGTTGTTGGATATGGTTATTGTGCAAACTTTCAACGATGTGGCATGAAAAATGTGTGGCACTTAAGCGATTCGAATGTGTTTTCTGTTGAATGTAGAATTCAATAAAACATAGTAAGGAGCATAAAGATAAAGTGGCAAACTTAATTATAGTAAATACAAGTCTCAGTAGAAAGTTTTATTAATAAAAAACTAAATATTTTCATTTTGAAATTGAATAATAGAAGTAATACTAAAATATTTATTTAACAAACCCAAAAATAATTTAGTCAACTAAAACTAAATATGTTTTATATATTTCTCATACTCCAGGAGTAAAACAATAATATAATCGAAAATAAATAAATAGGAAGCACTTGACCTGGAGCTTTAGCTGGCTAAAAAAAAAGGTCACCTTACACAAAACAATTAACTAAAATGTATTAAAAAAATAATAAATAATTCGCTTTGCAAATATTCGTATTATATACAGACTCCCTCATGTCTTTTATGTATGTTTCTTTAAGTACATTCGGCAAAATCATTTAAACTCGGACTTTAATATTTGTAGATTTCTTGCTTGCCAACAACCATTCGCTGGCAATCAATAATATTCACTGCTCGCTGCATTTCCATTCATGTAATCTCAATTACAATCACTGGCTGACGCTGGGGCCCCGCTCACTGCGGAATATATCAATAAAAGCAATTAAATTTTCTATTAACGAAATCAACTGTGGCAAATGCGGTGAACGAGGGGGAAGTGAGGCCTCCTCGGTAAAAACAACAATGCGAGAACCCCAAAAAATGCAGGCAAGCTGCAAAACAACAGCAGCATGATTGTGATGGCCGGGGCGAAACCAGCGCCAACCCCATCATCATCGTCCAAATCAACAAGCAGCGGAAGCAGCAGCAGGATTTTGATGGAAAAGTTAGGTAAGGGGTGGAGCCGGGTGTGGGAATCGGCGCATCATCTATAAAAACAATCAAAACCAGGCAGCGGCAATTGCCGGGTTGCCGGCAGTTGCCCTCTGAGTTCATCAAACTGATCCCAAAAAAAAGAAAAAAAAAATCAGGCAAAGAGGGGAGCTAGCTTCTACTAGGAGTATGTGCGCCAATGTAGCACACACACACACACACACACATAAATAGAGTGGGTACATGTGCGCGTTATTGTTATTGCATTTGTCCAGAAACGCCTACGAAAAGCCCATGGAGCAGCAGGATGCGTTTCATTTCGAGCATTGCCGGAGCAGCAACCAATTCCGAACTTGGAAAACAAGTCGCAAAAAAAAGAAAAAAATTTAGTTGGTAAGTTTTTTTTTATGTTATTTGGCACGAGGCCAAAACCTCTTCATCATCGAAAACATGAGAGCGCTGTGAAATTAACATAGAGTGTGAATCGGGTGGGCGTTTTGGTGTTGCCTGACGGTGGGCGTGTCTCAGCTGTGCAGCCAAATTAATGCAAACACTGTCACTTCGCCGATACGGGTAGCAACATCTACCAGCGACAATGGGAAGAAGTACAGCAAAGAATTTAATTTGTAAATTCGAATTTCTCTGAAATCGTTGAACAAATGATTAATTTAAATTAAGGTATTACGAAACTGAAACACAAAAATGCTTTCAAGTGTCTAAATTTGTAATATTGATATAGACTATCTAAATTGGAAGCACATCTGTGCATGTGGGTTAGTGTGTATGTATGATATAAGAGTTCTCAGTTCCCTCTCCATTTTCATATACTGTTTGGGCATCTTAACTAATTCTTACTAAATATATTTTATCATTTTATCATTAACATCAAATAATTTTTGGTTCGAAAAATATTAAGTTTTTATCGATGGCATAGATTAAAATAATTTGAGCAACAGTTGATTTTGTTATTGTAAAACCATCTTTTTGTACAATTTAATTTCTATTTCTTTCACAAGTTGCCAATTCCTATTAAGCTAAAATACAATAAGAAAGAAAAATTTTAAGCTGCAAATGCTTATAATAATAGGAAACTAATAAAATTCAATTGGCCATTTTGCGGCGCGCATTTCACTAAAACTCAATCAGCTGTATAAATTAAAGCTGGCACAGAATGAAAAATAAAAGAAAAGGTTCAAGCGCTTGCTTTCCGGGCAATTAAATCAACACAATTTTCAAATTATATTTAAACTACACGCTGCCTGCGAGTGACTGTCAAAACTGCCCCTAGGGAGAGCGTGGGTGCTTAACTTCCGGTCAAACATTCATACACACTTCAACCCTCAACTCTGGCCCCGAGCCCGGCCAACATGTCCGGCTGTAAAGTGTGAAAAAAGCCGACGAAATTTTGTTATCTAAATGCGCAAGGAACTTTTGAGCCCAAAGGATAATACAAGGATGCTGAGACGAAGCCCAAAAGACAAAAGGCACACGCTCAATGCGCTTATTAGAATCCTTTTAAACTGTTACAACTGCCGCTCCATGCCGAGTCCGAGTCCTTGGCCTATTCCAGGCCCTGCTCATGGCTTTTGGGTCCTGTGTACAAAATCAATTAAGTCGAATACTTCCTTGAGGATAATTGCTTTCACAAAGCGAACGCCGTCCGCTCAAAACTTTCAACAATAAACTTCGGCTTCAATAACGAGCTAAGCGAAGCGTTAAGGCCTAATGCCAATGGGACTTTTCATACCCCTGGAAAAGGGTATTACAATTTTCACACGATATGTCTGACGCATAAGCGGAGACTTTTACAAGTCCACTAATAAGTGGGTAATCTTTTTCAAAAAGTAAACATTGCCAGTGTTTTACAATATCATGCAGATATATTAACCGGTCTGACCAGTTGCAAGTAGATATATACATAGATATCAAACATCTGCTAGGGTATCCAATATTCGGCCACATCTTTTCCTTACCAGTTTTATTGGCATAAATTCGAATAATTTGTGCCAAAAATTCTTAGGGCTAAATCGTTAAAGTTTAACAAGTTAGTTAATTAATTTGCTTGGTTCAATGGGGTTTTTCTTAGCTGTGATTTTGAGTTGGCTAAGTGATTTGTTAATTTGTAATAATAATACGGAAAAAGTTGCGCATACGCCTCGTGCACCGTGCGCCAATTAACTCTAATGAATGACGGGCAGCAGAAAGCAACAACAAACGGCATTTGATTTCAGTTTGCTAGCTATTAGCGGTAATTGTAGACTTTTTCAAAAGCGATTCAGTTGAGTGAAATTAGTATGCCCGCTGGGCATAATTTTCGTAAAGAACGCAACGACGACAAACAGCAACAAAAACACACATGTCGCAGTGGGCGTGCCTGGGAGGGGTTAGCACAATCATAGACAGAAACACACACACACACATACACACACTGATTACTGTGGCAGCTCGTTGGGGCGGACACCCACGTGTTTACAAGCGTTAAGCGGGTCTCTATTAAATGTTATGGCCGGGTTGGAAAACATGGTCCTTGGCTGCCAATGGCCAACCAGGTGATAAAGTCTCGAATGTGGCGTGGCAGCAGAATGACCAGACCGATACCACGCTGGCTCAGCCCAAGCAGCCGCAACTAGCCCAAAGTTTTTTCATGCAACATTACTTGCGGAGTTTTCGCTTGAACGACTAAAACCGATGTGTAAATAGATGTCAAAGTTGTCTTCGAACATTTGAATTGAAAATTAAATTACATATAACTTACGAGCAGCCAATATGTTTACTCTCAATAATCTGTTGATTTTAAGTTGGGCGAGGACTTACCTATAATGAGAAAGTAAAGAGAATTATTAGTTCTACAATATCATTTATACGAGATATAGTGTCGATATATATATTTAAATATTTACTATTATTAAGTATAGACGAAATTCAACAAGTGAGACCTTAACAACCTCTGATCAAATATTTAGAACAGCTGGTATACGATTATAATGAGCTTAAGCTTAATTAATAATAACATATTTCAATAAACATAAGTATTTAAAAATTAACAATCAATTTAGTTTCTATTGAAAGATTTATAATATCAAATTCCAATCAAATTATAATTTTAATTATTTATATCTCATTCAAATTGATTTTATTTAGAAATGTAAACATTTATTTAAACACCGACTTAATTTGATTGCACATTGGAAAGTTAAATGATTGATTTGCACAAGTCATGTCGATGATCATTGTACTCCTTAGTTAGGCATGGCTGTATGTGTACCTGTGATAAGAATGCAGTTAAGATGGACCGTAAGGGTATTCGGGAAAGGAGTCCTTTAATATTAATGCTATAAATGTGTGTAACAATTGACTGGTGGATAACACAAACAATGGTTAGCCGCGAAATAGCAAAGCGAGGCCACAATTAAATAGTCAAGAGTGGAAAGTAAAGGAGCTCAGTGAGCTGAGTGCCTCAGTTTTTGGAGCCCTTGGCCCTTTGAGTCATTAATTGCAGTGTCAGTTGAAGGTTGCTAGCCAGGTTGTCCAAATCCACATCCACATTCACATCCACATTCACATTCACAACCACATTCACATCCACATTCACATCCACATCGATTAGTGTCCGGGGCGCAATGTGCGCCACTGACAGGCTGACAGTCGTGTCCACGTCTATTATTTTCAACTTAACAATTGGTCAGGACATGGCCACGCCCACAACTTAAACAGAAAATGGGCGACACAAGGCGTAAAAACTGCACAAATGCCGACCTACAAGTTGCTTCCTTCCTGTCCTATAGCCTGTGCAAGACTGGCGACCCTTTGTTTAGGGCTCCTCCTGCCCCTCCTCCTTCTCCCCTTGCTCGGACTCCTACATACCTTACCAACGTTATATCTTTAATGTGTCGCGCTGGCGGACCGTGTGTCCAGCGGAAATGACAACGACAGTGGCAATTACATTGTTGCATGACACAAATAGTGTTGGCCAACGACAACAGGAAAAGCAACAACAACAAAACAACAACAACAAAAAAACAAGCATAATAAAAAATAAAATTTGCTGGCACTTCCCAACAGTTTGTCGTAGCCAGCATGTAGAAGTGGAAATAGTAAAGCACAAGAAACTGCGAAGAGGTAAAAATTTAATTGATGTCAGGTCGTAAAACGTGCGGTAACATTGCCATTACTTCATTTATATAATTGTTATCAAATAACCTTTGGCGAGCAAAGTCATATGACGTCGGCTTAGGGGGCATCTGAAGCTATAAAACATGTCCAAGTTTAAAACTTTAATCAGCGAGTTTCTAGTTATTAAAAATAGCTCGTCTTATGTAAACCTTTAAGCTTACAGTTTCTTAAACTGAAATCCAGTTGTCAGTTTTAATATTTTTAATTCTTTTTATTAATTTTCGTTTCATATTTATATCTCAGCTGCTAATCCCGCTGCTGCTACTGCGCCTGCTTTTGATGCTGCCTGTTCCACAGCTTTTGCCGCTTTTGCTACTACAACTGCCGCTGCTGCTTCTGCTGCCGCTGCTGCAACTGCTGACGCTGATTTTGCTTCATTTGCTGCTGCTGCCACTGCTACGCGTGTCACTGCCACTGCTTCGTTGGATGTCATTTTTCTTTTTCTATATTCCTATATTATTTTTTTGAGGTGTGTTCACAACAGAACATTGGGACTGACTGACGACTGTATAAAATCTTATTAAAATATGACTGACATGTCAAAGACAAATTTTGAAACGGCTGTTTTAGCCACAGCAATCTCTGAGTTTGGATGCACTGTGCAGATGGGGATGGCATCACGAACAGTAATGTAATAAAATATGTATAAAAATATATAAAATTGTATTTTTTGGTCGAGTAAATGGCGTCTTTCAAAATGTGTTGCGCGGTGTCATTGTTTGTTTATACTTTAGTTTCACTTTATCTCTCTGTCTTCCACACAAACGCAATATATCACTGGGTGCTATCCTAATTGCTTCAAATTAGCGCCCTTATGCCCTTATGCCTTGGCCATGGCCAACTGAGCATTGCCTGACCATTGACTCGGTCTCGGACTCGATCTGTTGCCTACACTGGGAGTTGCGTGTGTAGAATAATTATGTCATGCGCGCCTACACTTTACAAAATATGCCACAGAAATTTGTGGTGAGGACATTTGAATTCGATTGCCAACTGTTGAAATCGCCTTTGCGTGCCAGCAAGTGTTTATAAAAATATTTACAAATATTTCAATGTCGATTGCAGTGCTATTAATGCTTGGCTTGAAATTCTTCAAACTTGTTCCCAAATAAATATCTAAAATTGCGAAGGCTTCAAGCAATTATATATTTGCTCACTTGTTTGTAATCTGCGGTTAAATATATGACTTAAATAGACACAAGCAATTCGATTTTCCCTTTTCTTATGGGTTTTCGAGAAACGGGGGCAGTTATGGATAAAATAAAGCAAACTTGATCTGCGCCGAGTATGCGAGATTCTATATTCCAAATTTGTCTTTAGCTCTAGCTCTAGCTTTTATAGACTCTGAGATCCGACTGTTCATACAGGCAGACGGACATGACTGTATCGACTCGGCTGTGGACACCAATCAAAAATATATATACTTTCTGGGGTCGGAGATGATTCCTTCTGCCTGTTACATACATTTGCTCAAAGCCATTATGTGCTAAAAAGATAATGATCAATTATAAGAAATATAAATTTAGAAAAAGACGTCACCAAACAAAAAACTAGCTGAACAACATTTATTTTATTTTTATTTTAAGCACTAAAAAGTAAATTACTAAATATGGAAAATACATTTATTTTACGAGTCGCTCTTAATCTCTAATTTCGAGCATTTGGCAAACACATTTAATATATTAATTATATATATAATAATAATTTTCGAAACCATTATAAACCGCCATAATTATAAACAACATCGTTAAGATCACCTTTAGAGCAGCAGCAAAAAGAAAACTTCCTCCGCCTTTCAAAGTGCAGACCTTGTGCCACAGCAATAAATCACAACTTTTGGCAATAAGCAAAACAGAATTTGTTAGAAATTTGTTTACTCAAATGAGTTGCTATCGTAGCACGAATATTCCCAAATCTCTGCAGAGATGTTGTTGTTGCTGTTTGCCAGTGGCGACAACAATTTATGCCATTTAAACTTAACACCTCGCTGATTGCCCGACGAAGCGCAGTAAATCGTTTATTTGAATTATATTAATTTTCCCGTTTTTGCTCTCGAAAACAGAAAAAAAAATAACAAACCATTTTAGATGAATTTCATGTGCTTGTTTGCATTTTGCGATTTGTTGTTTTTGCTTCTTAGTCCAGCTGGACGATAATTTTGTGTCGCCGTGTTGTCAGGACAACAACGGAAAAATATAAAACAACTCGCTGAAAAAAATCTACAAAAAATCAACGCGTAATAATAAATGAGAAGTGGAAAAGTTTTGCCGCCAACGTGCTTATTGTCAAGCTCGGCCAGGCCATAAAAAACCAACTTCAATAGCAATAAGGCGACAAAAAATGGAAGGAATAAACAACAACAACAAGAAGAAAAACAAAGTAAAAGAACAACTGGCAAAAAGTTCAAGGTACTGACTTTATAGCTGCAATAATGCCTGTAAGGGATCGTTGGGAAAATAGGGGCCGAGGAAAGGTGAGGCACACGCCCCAAAAAACAAAGCGAAGCCGCCGAGTTGCAGCATGACAGACTCAAAAGGACGGTTGGTGGTAACGTGTTGAGGCACTTTGTTGAGCTAACGAAATGTAACAAAGTGCCGGTTTTGGTTTTGGTTTTGTCTGGTCTGGGTCTGGGTCTGGGTCCATTGTCCGTCACAGTTGGCTGTCCGCGTCCCTGTTTCTGTCCGTGTCCGTGTCCGTGTCCGTGCCCACGTCCGCGTCGCTAACGGGCCTGGTATGTTATGTGGCTTATGCCGGAAATTTGTATTTAGGCGCCAGCTTTGTTGTTTTAGTTTTAGCTACCTTTTTTACGCCCACTACATGGCTTTTGTCATTGGCCCTTCTGCGCCCCTGCGCCCCTTTGTGGGTTTTATCAGTTTTATCAAGACACAACATGTTCTGAATTAACAAAGTAAGAATGCTGTAGTCAAGAGAGATCGTCTTCGATATACCCTGTACACAGCTGTTATATTGTATTGTCTATTACTTAGAAAATTCTGCCTTCAAAATTGTGGCAATTATAGCTATCGCAACTCGAAATGTATCGATATTCGACTCACAAATCCAGTTATCGATAAAATAAAGCAAACTAGATCTGTGTATGCGAGAATCTATATTCCAAATTTGAAGTGTCTAGCTCTTACAGTCTCTCAGATCCACGTGTTAATACAGACTTACGAACGGACGGACAAGGCCTTATCGGCTCGGCTGTTGATCCTGATCAAGAACATACATATATACTTTATTGGGTCGGAGATGCTTACTTTGTGTTATATATAATATTGTTGAGTTTCAAAAATTGCTGTTTAATACAGCATAAATAAATTTAAAAATTAAATAAAGCGCTGACTAAAAAACTTTACATTTTTTTTTAATTTTATATTGATTTTGTGCAATGTCCATCATGCTGTCTGTCCGTCCAACTGTCTGCCCGTCCGTCTGCCACCTGTGCATAAATTCAATAAATTGCTTGCAACAATAATATTTAATGGAAATTTAATTTAATTTAATCACAAATTGTTGCAAACATGTTGAAGTTTTTAGCAATCAGGTGACGGTCGCTGCATACGGGAAAGTGAGCTGCCGTGCCGGAAAAAATATTATTATAAAAATATTAATATTATTAAATTTATATCAAGTGCAAATAAATATACACACAAAAATTATAGTTTAATTTAAATTTTCCCTTAATTTGTAATATTCAATTTGTCAGTTTTACTTGTCGCCAAAGATTCAAAGAGAATCAGCTCATATTATCAGATACATTATGCTTAAAATGGAATCGATCCAAGCTTGACCAACTCGGAACACACGATAGGCTTTCCCTAAGATGGGACTGGGGGCAGAGAGGCCCCGAACAGGACCAGAAGCGTATTGTGGCATGGGAGGACACACAATACGGTTGCAATTTAGAAACGAAGAAAAACAGCGACGACAACAGACACCAGGACTCCGATAAGCCAAGTGTCTTTTGGGTGGCCAGAATCATAAATCGATTTAAGCAAGTAATGAAGAACAACAGGCTCAGAATACTCATTCAGACAAAAGATTGTCGTTCGTTAATAACAGATAGAATCGTAGTGAGCTGTGAATCACTATATAGAAAATTCGAAATAATAATACAAGTACGTCAATAGCGAGATAGTCTCACATTTTGAATCGAAATTTATAAAAAATACTAAGCATATTTGGCAGCTAAATATAAATATAATTAGCACTAGGATTTATTAAATATTGCCATCACAATACTGTAATAAAGATGGGCTTTGATCAAGCATTAATTGTCGGCCACGTTGACGAGGAGATGATTTGTCCCATTTGCGCCGATGTCTTGGAGGACCCGTTGCAGTCATCCGGCTGTGAGCACGCCTTCTGTCGCTTCTGTATCGAAACTTGGATGAATGAGAAGCACATCTGTCCAGTGGATCGATCTGATCTGCTGCCTGTCCAGCTGGTGCCCGTTCCGCGCTTCATGCGTAATATGATGGGAAGGCTGAAGATCAAGTGTTGCTTCTCAGAGAACGGATGCTCGGCTCTTATGCCATTGGAGCAGTATCGCAGCCATGTGGCGAATTGCGAGAGCAATCCCAAAGTGGAGATCCTCTGCCCTAAGGGCTGTGGCATGAAGGTGCCCAAGGATGAGATGTTCAGGCACAACTGCGTCCGCGAGCTACGTCTGCAGCTCCAGCGTCTAAACAGTGAATGGTCCCGGCTTGAGCAAATTCAATCCCGACAGGAGCAACGTTTGCTTCAACAAAGACATGAGCTGGAGATGCTCCAGCATTATATTGCCACGCTGCGTGCAACAAATCCCGTTATACGCAATGTTGGCGATCAGCTTGATCGATACTGGCTAATGCGCTGGGGACGCAGTCAACCCTTGGCATCGGTGCGCATCTGGGGCAGCCTGATCTCCACGCCGGACTCAACCTTGGTGCTGTCCGTGCGCGAGGGCCTGCGGGCCTGTGCATGTCCCATGCGCTTGATGTATATGCTGTTAGACAATATCTACGAGGAAAGCTGGCCAGATGGCTTGAGCACGCTGGAGATGCGTCAAATGAACCACCACAGGTTAGCTCAGTTTGTGACGCGAATGCTGCCCATTGCCATCACTGGCAGGCCATGTGTCATCATCTTGGGCGGCGATAATGCTCACATGCCCGACAATCTGCGTCCTGATCTGGGTATTATGCTTATTTTTGTTGATGGCGTCGATATGACACATGCGGAGTTGCCACCACCTCCAATGTCAGATGGCGAATACCCATAAGTGCGAAGTTCGGACCGAAGCATATGTAATAATGTTAAAGTTTCATTTATATCTAAATTGGAAAATATTTATTTTGGAATCAAGTTGGAAATGTGGTTTTTATACCTTGATACTTTCGGTATCATTATATTAGTTTTGTGCAATAGCCGTCATGCTGTCTGTCCGTCCGTCTGTACGAACGCAACTTTTTTCGACACCCTAAAAGATAGAGACTTGAAACTTGAAACATATATTGATCTGCGCCCGCGTCAGACAAAGTGTACAATTTGGAGTGCTACGTCCAATAGGTGGCTAGGAAATCGATAAAATCGACATTTGCAAATTGATAAAGCCACATATCTCCCACAATTTTAAGGATACAATCCCCTAATTTAGTTGGCAGGTTTTTGGAGATGTTCTTCAAAGTTTGGGATATGCCATATGTTTTTAATTTAGAGTCGAATTAATTACCCTATATAGCAGGCTACTTATCAGTGATGTAGTAATCTAACATGCAACTAAGTACTTAACATTCGATGTCGATCGATGTGATCACTAAAAAAAACTAAGAAGAACAGTGAATCGCTGTGAATAATGAAAAGAGAGCAGATGTGCTGTAAGGGGAAGTAATATATGGCTTATAACTCCACCCGTCGCCAGTTTCTATCAGCTGGAGCACAATCTCCATTGATGTCAACTGATGACAATTTAAACTAGCGGGAAAATGACATTAATTTACTAAGCTTAACTCAAAAAGGTTGGAAAATTTAATTACATACAACGGGCCCCAAATTGGAGGCAGTGTTCGACGTGGGCAAAAAAAAAAAAAATAAATAAAACTTTCGCTATTCAATAGCCATTTGATTTGAGGGAAAAGGTAGGCGTGTCCGGGCACGGCAAGGTACAATTTGCGGGGCGTTGCCTGAATGTTTAGACGGGGTAATCATTTCAGAGCGCAAAAACTCTGACCTGTCACCTAGTGGCGCCCCAGGGGCTTTATTATAATGCCTGTGCCGTTCCTTTGTGTGTTTCCCCAATCGAAAACAATTGGTGTCAACAATGTGCGTGCACAGTTTGATGGACGCCTTGACTTTCACACGCTAATGAGTTTGTTTAAGTAATTTCAATTCATTTGTTAATTTTCAACTATTGTCCGTCTATTGACTCTATTAATGCGACTGTCATTCCATCACTGGGTCATTCTGTCATTCTTTCAGCCAGACCCTTTGTTTGCCCTCGTAACTTGCGTGCCCATAAATATCGCAGCAGTTGACCATTTGTGTTCCTTTGTCATTGTCCTCTGAGACACTCAATTTCTCTGACTACATACATATTTCCACTCTTAATAATCGTTGAGTACATATACAAATGCATGTATCCGAATTTATCATTATATCTGATATTATTAATTACTCTTAGAGAGTTACTAATCACAACGAAAGATAAGCTAGAAATACAGTCAATTCGATGATTTATGGCTTACCTTTGACATACATGTCAGAGATCAACTTGTGTTTAAAAAAAGTGCCTTCAATCCCAAAACTTTGTAAATGATTTCGGCTATCTCCAAACAAATTGTTTCGTTCGTTTCCAATGACTGTTTGAAAGGTCAGTTAAACCAGGATGCTGCAGAGGCTATGCAAGGATCTGAAGGTAGTAAGCTGGCAACAGCAACAGCTGTGCCGTGGCATCAACTTGATTATGTGGAAAAAATCGAAAAAAGGCGAGCAGCGGTTGCCAAAACGCGTTGATCAGGTCGCCAGATTGCAGCAAGAGACTTTCGATGTGCTGGTAATTGGAGGGGGTGCCGTTGGCTGTGGCTGCGCCTTGGAGGCGACTACACGTGGCTTCAAGACGGCGCTAATCGAGGCTGGGGACTTTGGCAACGGCGCCAGCAGCAAGTCAAGCAAATTGATCGAGGGCTCCAACTCGTATATGCATTCAGCGATACAGAGTGGCGATATCGAGCAGATGTTCATGCTGCAGCAGATGCTGAGCGAACGAGCTAAAATTCTGTCGATGGCGCCACATCTGTGTCGCGTGCAACCGATGCTGATGCCCATCTACAGTCCACTCCGTCTACCAGTCTACTGGTTGGGTCTGAAGGTATATGATGCAATGGCAGGGATGGCGAATGTGCGTGGATCGCACTTCATGTCCAAAGAGTCAACTTTGCGCGAGTTTCCGTTGCTGCAACGAGATGGACTGCTCGGCTCCCTGGTCTACTATGATGTGCAGCTAGACGACGCAAGGATGTGCTTGTCCCTGGCCATGACGGCAGCCAAGCATGACGCCACTGTAACCAACTATGTGTGTGTGATGGATCTGTTGCCACGGGATTGTGACAAAGAATGCCGCAAAATCCGTGTCAAGGATATGGTGACAAATGACAGCTTCTTCATCTACAGCAGAGTCATTATAAATGCGACGGGATCGGACATTGACGAGTTACGATATTTGGATGACTATAATGTTCATCCCATAACTGTGCCCAGAATGGAGACACACATTGCACTACCCCAATATTACGGCTCATCCAGTTACGGCCTCTTATTCCCCCAGCAGGCATTGACACTGATGCCCTTTGAGGGTGGCACGCTGGTGGGCAGCATAACTGCGAATCGGTCGCATGAGCCGGCAAAGCCCAATGCTCAAGAGGTGCAATATCTGTTGCAGAAGACTCGCGGTATTTTGGACACCTGTGTGCAACTACATCAAAGTCATGTGCTGAGTGCCTGGACGGCAGCTAAGCCAGATATTAAGAAGGACTCGAAAGGGGTATCCATTTGCCTGCCCGAGATTAGCAGTAATCAGATGATCACACTGGCAGGTGGAAATTGGTACACATATCGCATTATGGCTGTGGATGCCATTGAAGTGGCCATCAAATCTTGCCAGCTGGAGCCGCATTCAGACACGAGCATCACACAGGATCTGCTGCTAGATGGTGCAGATGGTTACTGTTGCATGCTACCGCTTGATCTCGTCCAGTCATACAATCTGCCCATGGATGTGGCAGAGCATCTGGCTGACTCGTATGGCACCAATACATACGAGATGCTATCCCAGTGCAATCCTTGCCACAGACGACGACTGCATCCGAACTTCCCCTATATTTTGGCCGAGGTGGTGTATGCCTGCGAGCGAGAGTATGCCTGCCATATGGTGGATGTGGTTGCCCGACGGCTGCGTGTTGCATTTGTTAATGCCAAGGCTGCTGCAGCGATGCTGCCACATATACAGAGCGTTATGGCCACTCAGCTCGACTGGAGCCCTATCGAGATGAAGCGTGAGATTAAATCGGCCCGACGATTTCTCAAGGAGCAAATGGGTCTGGGCTGCATAGTGCATAAGGAAGAATCTGGCAACCACAGACAACGAATTACCGTGAATAATAAAGCTACTCAATTGGATTTATCGACGGATTGCACCACAATCAACCAGTGCCTAAGCCAAGTGCTCGGACAAAGCCAAACTGGAGCTAGTAGTAAACCCATTGCAGCATTCCTCAGCAGTGGGTGTGAAAATAACTTAATGCGGCCCCAAGTCAGCTCGCCTGGGACCCAAACTGCAATGATGTCCACAACTGGCTCAGAGCCATGCCGACCCAAGCAGGTTGGTGTGGCCACAACCCAAGCAGGCAAGCAGCCAAACCCACAGCAGACGCAGGCCATCAGCTTTAGTCCATATGTTATTGCTGGCACCGGTCCCAAAGGTGCAGCCGGTAGCTATAAACAAACTGCAAGCCTGACCTCGAAACTCCAAGGACATCAAACTAGCGACTCTAATTCTTATGCTTCAGATCCATTCTGTAGCAGCAAATGTACTGATTCAAAAGGCAAGAGCAATCCGAGCACTTCTGAAACAAAAAGTTAAAGTTGCCGCAAGTATATCAAAAGTCTCACAAATTTGTTGATATTCAATATGTTGGAAAACTTGCTGGCTAAAACTTTTTATGTATGCGTGCACTCCTCGACAGGCACACTAACCTCATTGGTGTCCGGTGAGGGAGTGTGCGTGTTTGTATTGAGTGCTTGGATATAAAGAAGCCAACTTAAAAACATTGAAAATAAAGGTCAAGTTTAAATAAATAATTGGTATATTTTAGAAGATCGAAAAGAAGAGAATATGCAGGTGTAAGGCTGTAGAAGCTGCCAGTGTGTGTTGCAGTTGCAATGATATTGGAATTTTGCTTTCACTAATTCAATTCAAGGGCAACCCGCAGTCCTGGTCGAGCTACACAGCGGCATCTATCCGTATTTATTTCTGTTTCATATTTTTTAAGCTATATTTATGTTTAAGCCAATCTTATTCGTTTTTTATTTTTATTTTTGAAAGCTATTAAGAAAACATATTTTTCTTTCCAATTTTTAAAAGTGTGTGTTTTGAAAGTCTCACTTTGCATTTCGTTTTGAGTAGGTTAGGCTAAACTATTTCCAATTCCACAATTTTGTAAATTGGGATTTATTACAAATTTAAATTGAAGTGCTTTTAATAAATTAAAATGTATGAACTCTTGCTTCGAAGTTAAAAAATAAGTACATTTGCGCAAAAGACTATTTATTGATATTTATAAATGTGTTTCGGATCCTTAGCCAAATGTTGTCTGGCAATTTAATTGACAATTTATGTGCTTGACATCGTCACAACAACAACAACAACAAAAATTACAATTTACCTTTCCATTTTGGGTATTGATTTTCAATTGAAAGTCATTAAACATTTGTTGTTTGCCCTAAATTGTTTGCCCTTCTCAATTCACAATTTTTGTCTACTTTCGTTGTTTGTTTGTTTTTTTAATAAATTACCTCAATTTTCGTGTCTAATGTGCTTGGGGCGTTTTTTGATTTTTTTTTTATTTTTATTTTCAGGGTATTTTGAATAATTGTTATGGATGCCGGGTAGACATTTCTTGCATATGCTTATCGTTCATAGATTGCTTTATTTATTGGCTGTATTGGTGGTATCTTTCTGCTCATACGCTCCTTGCGCAAATGCTTCTGCATTTAATGTGGCATCCATTTTGACTAATGGTCGCTCGTTAGCTATGTAAATGAGTTTTTTATGGCCATTTTTTTAAGTTAGAAGACGGGCATGCACAGCAGCCAATTAATTAATTATTTTTGGTTTTGAAATTTAAAATTTCTATATATATTCTTAAAGCTATAATGTTTATTTATATTTTGGTTAAGTTTCAACTTTAAATAGGCTTAAGTTTCAAATATTTCATACATCATTGTATGCCAATTTTATAATAGTTTCTAGTCTTACGTTGAGTGTTAAAATGTAAAATGAATTTTTTAATTACAAACGATTACAGAAAATTGTTCAATTCATACAAAATTTAGCCCTGGCACGCATTCAATTTTTAAACAAATTTTCAACGGCTCTCAGTTTGGAGTAGGAGCTAGTGTAGTGCCAGACAGTTTCTCTTTCAATTTCCCAGACCCAGTCTCAGTCTTCTTGGACTTTCTATCGGGCACTGCAATTGGTTCGTATTTTTATGCTGATTAGCAACGTTAACAATTTGCTGCACGCGAAACTATTTCAACAATTTGAAGCGGCGAAAACTTGCTGCATATATCGGAGGCCAGAGGCCGGACGTGCCTCACGCTGGTGTTGGTAAACGCCTGAAGTCAGTGAAAATATTTAATAAACTTCGTCATGCGGAGTCTAAGGAAGTACTCATAGTAGGAGAAATGCATGAGGCACACGCGACTTCGGAATATTAAGAAAACTCTTGCAATGAAAACCACGCACACACACACACACACACACACTCGTACAACAACTTGTTAAAATGTAGTCAGGGATATTTAAGAGAGTGAGGAAGTCAAAAAAAAAATGCTTTCAACGCGACACAACTGTCACAAAATAAGTGAGAGCACTGCAGTTAGACGTAGCCAACTGGTGAATACTCTAATATCAGCTGATAACAGTCGGTAAAAGCCCTTCTTGGGATAGTAAGCTTAGGCTCGCTAAATCTACATTTCGAATCTAACTCGAAAATCGTTGGAAATCAAAATATAATTTTACGAGAAGGTTCCTAGCAATTATCAATTTTCTGCGAGTTGTCGGTAAATTTGATAACTATACGGATAGATAATACGGATACAAGATTTGTCGAACTTAAAAGTATTTATCTAATCTCAAAATTTGGGTGACGGCAATTTGCAATTTGCAATTGTTAAGGTTTGTAGCTCTCTCGAATTTCGCTTATTGATGCTATCGACTCGGCGAACCAGTCAATACTTAAAACTTGTCTGAAGCGGACCTATAGATATATATTTTTAAAAAAGTTGAGCCTGGCAGGCAGACGTGAGAGACATCGCACAAATCGTATATACTCTGCTATCTTCTGTAACAGAGTATCAAAGACACATTCCACATGCATAAGCGGAAGTTTCTTTAAAATATGACTAAAAAATACATATATAAATGTCAAGCGGAAATTATGCGAAAGTAGTGTGTAATAAAAAATGATTTAATGTGAGCGGCACGAAGTCGTCTTCATTCACACATATGTGGCTCGTATTGTGGTGTATTTCAGTTGTGTCTATGAATCTGAGGTGTATGCAGCAAGCTGTGTAGGTAAATGTAAGACTTGTGTTGCTCACCAATAATATATGAAAAGTGGCAACGACAACAGAATTATTAGAAAGTGCGGAACTCCGTCAAGGCTCTGTGTTGCACAGCTTTTAATGGCTTTAAAGTGTGAGTAGTTTTTTTTAAAGTTACATTTTATTATTAATAAAAATTACATTACATTGTATCAAAATGGTTAGAAAAGTCAGATATTCTAGCCACTTATAATTGGAACATTTGACTGAAATATTAGTTTCCTGCTGACATCCCATACTTCAATAAATTAGCATTAAACGTGTGGCAATCATAAACCAAAAATAATTTGTTTGTTAAGTTGCCACCTTTAAATATTTACTATTGATTAAAATCATATGTACTTAATGCAATATTATCTACATCCTCACTTGCTGACAACTTACTGACTTACAAAAATGCAATGTAATGTCCAACACTGAGTTTCTCTATTCAGAAAAAAATCATGCTGAAATTTAGAAAATCGCTTGAACTGAGTGTTGAACTATTCACACTTCTGCATGCGCAGTGTCACATGATACTATAGTATTTTTTGCTCTGCCATGCATAAAATCGTAATATATCTTCAAATATTACGAGAAAATGTATCTAACTAGAAGCGTAGTAAAACAGCTAGACAGAACCAAGGACTCAGGCACTCAGCTGAGGAACATTGGGCCAAAACGATAAGTGACAAACATGTAAGGCAAACAAATGTATATTTTATACATGACATTTGGGTTAGTATGGGCGAGAGGGGATGGCACGGAGTACTTGGCAAAAGGAGATGCACAACTGTCAGATAAGTACGGAGAGCAGTTTGGCCCGCAGGTGACAAGTTAAACGTCTTGTAAGCATTTGCATTTATACACAAGCAAAAAAAAAGAATGAAAAGAAAATATATATGTTTATATAGAATATAAAGATACTCCAGCTCTTGCATGATAAAAATAAATTTGCTGAAAATAAATAACTAACTATGCAAGAAAAGAGACACACCATTGGCAAAAGGAACATTCTTTATATACACTTCATTTCGTTTCTCTGTGGTAAACGACATCAAAAGGGTTGTTGTTGTTGCTGTTGTTGTTGTTGGCCATGGCTTTAAGCATATTTGATTATGTCATGAAATATGCTCAAGGATCTAGGCGCTGTGTTTGCCAAGCCAAAGATAAATTTAAGAAATATGCAAATATTGCCCCCGCCCCATGCCACAATAAACTCTTCCAAGCCTCAAAGCCATGTTGAAAATTATAATCATACATTTTTTAATATATATTTTCTGTTTCATATTTACTAAATGTGTGTGTGTGTGTGTGTGTGTGTGTGTGCATTCTGTGTGTCCACATAGATAAAGGCAATTGAAAAAGGCAGAGCCTTCAACAAATTTTATATCCTGATTGCTACTAATGGGAAAAGTAAATGTTTTTCTATCCATATGCAAATATTATGCAGCATGCACATTGTTTTCATATATGTATATTGATCAAATTGCAGCATAACTATTTGAAAGAACGTTTTAGACAAGTACGGCTAAGACTTTAAAATATCGATTAATGCGAAGATAGGATGGAAATATGTGTAAATTGTGAAAATATTCGCATAATCTACTATTTGTGTAACGCAATTAAGGCACTGAGGTTCTTACATATTTTCTTGACTTGTATATAAATAACGTATTAACTAATTTGAAAGTGAGCTCAAGCCGATTAGCCCAAAAATGTTTCGCACTCATGGAGCAGTGAGGATATTCCAAAATCGAGGTCGTCGAATAATTTGGAGTTGTAAGTGGCTATCCATCAGTAAATTATATATTAATGATTAATTAATTAATTTATAATAGAATTAATATATAATATTTATAAAAGTTAATTATTTATAATAATCAATTATAATTATAATAATAATTAATTAATTATAATAATTAAATTTTAATTTTGGAAATGTTTTTTTTAATTTAAATGTGAATAATTTATGTGGAAATTCTCTCTCTTATATATTATCATTTCGATTTAGTTTAATTAGTCGCAACTCTTGTTTATAGTTATTTAAAGTCGATCGATTGAGTTATTACAAATATGAACCGGTATAAAATGAATGCCTAATTACTCTTTTTATTCAATGGAATTTAAATGCCAACTAAATGCCCCTGTGCAAAATAAGTTGAGTGAAATATTCAATTGCACAAAGTCTGCACTTTAAAATGCGCTTATGGTCGACGCGGCTTAAATATTTACGGTTGTACTTGCGTGTCATTAATAAAAGCACTTGTAATACTTCAGTAAACCCCTTACCCCTTACCCCTTACCCGACGACAGCACCACGAGTTTCAATCAATTAAACATTACTATGAAGCCCTTGAATAAAAAGAGCTCATTAAATTATCAAAGCACTTACCCTTTGAAGGTATCTCCGCTGAAATGGGCGTGGCATTCATCATTAGAAGCACCACGGACACGGTGTTGATAATGAGCGCAATCCTGGCTAAGCGCCCACATGCATGGAGGCGTGGCCCTCGTCGTCGCCCTCGCTCAAGTCCTCGTCCTGGTCGTGGCTTAAGCGCAAACATTTTCGACAAATCTCTGCAATTGGCAATAGGCAAAATTGAACTCACGATGCGAATGCGAGGTACACTTCTCCAGAGACAGAGAAGGAGAGAGTCACTTAGACATAGAGAGAATGAGAGAGAGAGTGTGAGAGAGCGTGCAACATAGTGGGTCATGCAACAAATTTGCGACGGGCTCGGTGTGTTGCGGGAGGCATTAGGTGCGCAGCTACTACAGGATCTCTAACGCGTTTTCACCTTTAATCACTTAAATGGCGCGTAATCAACAACAATAACAACAACAATAGCAACAGCAACAGCGACAGCAACAGCAACAGCAACAGCAACATCAACAACAACAACAACACTGCAATCCACACCAGCGTCGAAAGCATTGAAATTGAGCGTCATGATGGCGAGGCTGATGACGTGCGGGTTTGCCGGCACTTAACGGTAAAATGGAGGCGACAATCACCCACCTCCTTTCACTCTACAGACCGGATCCGGATGCGTGGCGTTTTCAAGCCAAAGCCAAAAACATTGTATACCCTAACAAAGTGTTTACACATCAAATCAGATTGCGCTTTTGCCTCAAAAACTGGATGTTCCTTCAAAATTTCTTTAACAACGTCATTTTAAGAGACAGATAAATAAATCCTAAAAACAAATACGTCTTTCAGGGGAGTTACGTTTATTTTAAATATTTTGTTAAATTAAATTAACATCTAAATACTTTTAAAAATCAATCCGTAATTGTAAGCAATATCTGTGAATCTAATTTTTTATCAAACTTTTTGCAAAATACTTCGACTCTGGCAACATATTCTAATAAATTTAAAAGGAAAAACTTCGTAACTCGGTTAAATTAGATAATTCATCAAAAATACATGTTAGTTTTTTAGTGCAAATGTTCTGAATATTTTCTAATTGCTTGAACAAATATTGGTAATTTAATTATTCGAAATACTCAACTGATATTTTTCCTAAATTGAAATATCAACATTTTTATTATATTTTAAGTTTAGGTAATTTTGCTGTATGGCCTTTCTGTAGTTAGTTCACAACAAATAAGTAAATAATACCAAAAGTTCACGTTTATTAAGGGTATTCAAAATTCGGCAACCAAAGTTCATTTTATTCCTCGTTGTTGATGTTGTTGGTTGTTGACTGTTGTTGTTGCTGCATAGTTTGGCTGTAGCTTGTTGACTTCGCTAACGTTTGTTTGTTTGCTTGTGTGGAACGTACCCAGAGGGGCGGCTCAAGAGGTGGGCCAAAGGGGGGAGTCTGTGCGACTTTCGTTGAGCTGTTAGACAAGTACATTTTGAGGCGTTGTTTTGACGCGTTTGTGGGGTTGGGAAGCGTCGTTTCTTTGTTGTTGCCGTCTAGATTAAGTTGAGACAATTAAATGAAATATGCTTAGACAGCATTTAGACAGTAATTTGATTTTGTGCGTTGCCTTTGATTGTTTCGCTTAACAATTACGTGTCACGGCCTACAGCTATTTAAGTTATTGTGGCACATTCTGAGTGAATTTATAGAAAGTTGATTTGCTTTCTACACAGCAAACGTTTAGTCGAAGTCTTTGTATCTTAGCCGTTTCGTGACTTTTAATATAATACTTTGTAATAATTAATATAATTAACTTTCAATAAATTGCCTTGAATTGTCTAATGTATTATTTACCAATGCTTTAATATGATTTAATAGTTAAATTAGAGTTTAAGTATAAATTCAAAATATCTTTGGACATTTTTAATAAGTTTTCAGCTGAACGCAAAAATTTAAAATGAATACTATTGCTGATATTGAAAACAATAACAAAAAAAATTGAATTTATATAATTAATATACTAAATGTTTGAAAAATCTATCGATTTTTGATATTAGTAATTAATTTGAAATAATTTGTTTTAAGACTGTTTGAAAATGTATTGTTCCGAAAATGCGAAATTGTGAAATAAGGATACAATTTTTGAAGCATTACAGATCAAAGACAAACTTTATGAACTGTGAGCTTAACTGTTTGCAGTTGAATTAAAAGCCATCAAAGGGAAAAGAAGCCCGCAGATAAATTTCCGTTTTACTTCAATGTGCGATGTCAAACTGTCGTCGCTGTGTGTTGTTTGCAAGCAAATCAACTTTGACAAATGAAATGATTACACAAAGTAAACACAAAACACTTTGAACGAACCACCTGTCAGACAGACAGCTGCCATCACACACACAAATTTGCCAAACAAAAAATACTTTCCCAAGCGGAGAAGCGGAAAGCAAAGGGAAAGTGCCAGCGGGCAGCAACATGGCAACATTTTACAAGCGGAAAGCCAAAAGGAATATTATAAGCAAAACAAGAAAAGCAGCAGCAGCAGCAAGAACCGACGACCAAAATGGCATAACCGAAACGAAAGCCACTGCACTGAAAATGCATGGCTGCAAAATGGCAATGGCAACACTTCCGCTTCCGGCGCTGCAGGCGTCGTCGCACAAACATCGAGCAAAACGTTGAGCGTCGAGCGTTGGGCGTTGAGCATTGAGTAACACTGAGCTCAACAACAGCAGACCCGAGCAGTGCCAAAACAACCGAAAGCTTGTTAGTGTTGCTCCCCGCAGCGCTGTCAAAACGAACAACAACAAAAAAAAAACAGTAACAACAACAAAAGCAAAACTATTTTCGGAATGCTATTGGTAATAATTGACATACTGCCATATACCCTAAAAAAATATAATATTATTGTGTGAATTCTTGCAACAATTTGTAGGCCTATTCACAATTGAAATACACCCCAGAAATGTTAGTAAATAAATTTAAACTTTTTTATAAATATATTTATTCACATTTTTTTTTAGTTTGTGCAGTTTTCCTTGAACTTGAATTTGAATTTGAATATTTTCAAAAAATTATTAATTGATTTTATTTTTAGTTTATGTTTCGTTATCTAGAAGTCGACATGGGATAGATAAATTGTACTCATTATGGAATAATTTCTAAAATCCTGCTAAAATTTGATTCGCTCAATTTCCTATATTTTTTCCTTTAACATTTTTTCTCTAAGTTAACAGTCTTAAACATTATTTTTAATATGGCAATATTAAAAAAGCATAATCTGAAGATATGAAAAAAATATAGCAAATTATTTTTATACAGTTGATATTTGAAAAACTCAGAAATGCTGCCAAAAGCTACAAAATATAAATTATCCTTAAAAAATAAATTAATGAAATCAAAATTGTATTCAACAAATCTGAACCAGCAGATTTAAACGACAGGAAAAATATTTTTTTGTTTGTATAATGCCAAATATTCCGGATAGAAAAATTAAACTGTATTCGAAAATGAAAATCTGTCACTGATTAAAAGCTGCAAATTGTAATTTTACACTGGTAAGTAATTAAATTTGTGGGACAAATAGAAAATTTGAAAATTAAAAACAATATTTTAATTAGTTGTCTCTATTAACCATATGAACTTTAAAATGTGGAAAAATAAACCAAAAAATAAAATCCCGAGCTTTCCTTTGGAAGTGCAGAGTATAAAAACAAAAGCCTTTATGGGCTGAGAGGACAGGATGAGAAGGATATTCCAGACATGAACAATGGCGACGAAACGTACAACAATTTTAAATGCTTTTAATATTAAAGCGTTGGGATAGAGTCAAGCAAAGCGATACATGGTGTGGGACAGGAGGCAGTGGGTAAAGACACAAGGCAGAGGGCTCAGCTCCCGAGGTGAAACAAACAACAAAATGCAACACGGCTGCAACAAATGCCAACAACAACAACAATATGCGGTCCCAGGCAGAAAGCCGCGACTGCATGAAAATGCCACGCCAAAGAAAAAAGAAGAAAAACAAAGTCCAGGGCCACAGTGCCTCCGGACGAGGACTAAAAGGAGACTCCATGCAGTTCCTCCGACGCCAGCTGCAGTCTCCTGTTGGCCAGTTGCGCCCTGTTGTTGTTGTTGTTGTTGCCGTTTTGCTCTTCGTGACGAAATTGTTTCGCTTAACTGGATTTTCAAATATTTATTGCAACAAATTATTTTGCTGGTTAAATGTCTCTTGCCCTCTTAGCCCCACACATTTCCCCATTCCTACTGCTGCAGTTTTGAGAGTGGTCTTTATGACCATTTGGTTGGTTTCGTTGCATTGCCTGGATTTGAACTCGAGTTTTTCATCTATGTGGCTTTTTGCACAATTGGCAACAAATTAGGATTTTATGTGAATATATGTATGTATATGCCTTGCATTTGGTGTAAAAGAATAAACATGAAATATAATGCATATGGCAATTTGGCTAGCTTAAAATATTTTTAAGAGCGGGCTTAACAATTAAGGATGCAGAACCCAGCTTATATTGCTAAAATATTACAAAATATATACATTGGTAAAAGTATCACAAAAAAGAAAAAGAAAAGAAAAGTATTAGAAAATAAAATAAAAATGATAGAATTTGGAATCATTATGAAGGGTGCAAATCGAGTACAAATAAAACATTTTTTCTGCTTTTTGCCTCATTTTTGTGATTTTTTTTCTTTTGGACACTGTACTTCAGGTTTTTTATTTACCTCTGAATTTGTTTCTATTAAACGATAGCGGTAAATAACGATCTCAAATATTGGAATGAACGGTCAACCAAAAATTAAGTGCCGTTATCAATTAACCCGTTTATTAGTTAAAAGTACTTCTTATAAAGGGTAATTAGATGAACTGAGCAACTTTAAATGTTCGAATTTATACAGAAATTAAATTTTTCTTATAAAAGTCGATGTCCACTTGCAAAATATTGTCTTTTTTTACTTAAACGGATCTCATTTCCTCAAATTTCAAACCTTTATTCAAGCCAAGCATACAATCCAAAGTTTCACAGAAAGTAAACAAACAAAGAATGTTTTGCCAAGAGATGAAAGGAGACAGAGCCACAGAGTGAGAATAAGAGAGAGGGAGAGTGATAAACTATTTCTAATTACATCAAATTAAGCACACACGCCTGCGATGCTAGTGAAGTTGAGTAACGGGATTTGAAGTGCTGCGCGACAATTGCAGTGAAACGGGGCGGTCGGGGAAAACTTTCACTTGATGCGTTCAGATCTTTTGCGAGGGCTTCCAGAAGCTGTCTGATGAATGAATGAATGACAAAAACACTGGCAACGACGAACACAACGCGACGAACAACATTTCGTGTCAAATCGTTTGAGAACGGCAAATGGTATGCACGGAAACACGTAAACACTCGCGCTACAAGCGTTACAGTTACACAAACGGAGTATGTTGGTTGAACTGGGAGCACACCGAACGCATAGCCGTCCGCACAGAGCGATAACCGATGCAGGACTAAATGCCAATGGCGTTGACTCGATTGGTGGAAAGGCGGCGGACGAACTTCGTTCGTTTCGTTTCTAGCTCGTAACGCTGTTCGTCACGCGTTCGGTTTTTCGAATTTCGAAACTGCTCCAGCTACAAAGAGAGCGCACTGAAGAGCGCCACTGGAAATAACCAAACCGTTCATTTTGATATGATTTGTGTGAGAGTGAGTGAGTGGCTGGTTGGTGGGAAGGGTGGGGGGGTGAAGGACGCGTAAGGCTGTGAAGTTGATTTAGTTGCTTAGTGCGTTGGTAGGCGCGCTGTTGATTGGTTACCTTTGCTAAGTTCTACGCTCCGTTAGAGCTTAAGAGTAATGAAGAGCCACGAAGAAAAAAAGGAATGCAAATAAATGGTGATTCCAAGTGATTCGCGAATGAATAAAAGCGATGTTATTTTTACAGCAAATACGATTGGAGCTCTCAATTAATAATATTTAATTATGTGGGCAATAGTAAGTGAAATACAATAGATCATTTAAGCAATACCGTAGATATATTTTAAAAAATTCCGATTTTGATATCATAAAGCAGAGTATATTAGAGATTTTTGAAAAACTCAAACCTCAAATGTGCTCAATTGGCTACCTAATGGAATTTATGCAATTATTATGAATTTAGGCGGATCAACTTAACACTAAATATAAAAGAGCCTTTGTTAATTTATAACAAAATATTATCATCATTAGAGTATTAGATGAACGACACTTTTACTTTTATTAGAATGCAAATCTAACTCACTGCACAATACATTATTAAATTTTAAAGATTATACTTATTAATTGGTTAAGCATTTTAACTAATTTGTATCACAAGCTGGAGAGATATTGTCACCAAGCGTGAGAGATATTATCACGTTTGTTGAACATATTTTGCATGCGCATGAAAGCCATGGCAAAGGTACTTAATTTAATAAAAGTGGCTTAGTTCTGTATAATTATGGTTTTACCAATATTAAATTCATTTCAGGTATTTAAGCAAAACAAAATTTATTATACTCACATTTTGAATAATAATTATTTTGTAGATACATTTACTTAATTTTGAATATCTTCATCATAATTAAAGCAGAACTTTTTCAGCTACAAATCAGATCCACATTCAAATAGTTCTGCTCAGCAATCTGACAATCTGCACAAAGCCCAGTCAAGCCCGAAACACCTACCCCAATCCCAACCACTTTGCTCAACTGCTCTTTATCAACTAAGCCACTCTTCATGTAGCCAAATTAATACGCACTTTCACAAAAAGAAATACATAAAATAACTGCACAAATTGGGTTATCTGTGAAAAGCACACAAAAATTTGTTGTCAAAACCAGCAACAACAACTGGCGGCAAAGTGAAGTGGCAACCACAATAAAATTATTCCACATACGCAACGCTGGCTGCTGCCAGCATTTAGATAAACACAACTATACAAACTTAAAAGCTAGCAAAGTCACAAACTGACCAAACAGAAACTAAAACAAAATGTCAACAAAAACATTATAATTTATACATATACATATATATATACATATATTTGTAAGTAAGCGCAAATCTTCAGCCAAAATATTTAAAGCAACGGCTGTTGCCTAAATCTTGACCAACATTTCATATCAGACGGCAGCAACACGTTTTGCCCGCCTTTTCATCATTTTTCAAAACGAAACAATGCCAACAATAAAAACAGCAATGAAAAAACTAAACGAGCAGCAGTCCAAGCCAAGTCGAAGATTAAATACTCTTGCGAACAGGAGTCCTTCTGCTCTTATTTCAATTATTTACAGCCTGCAAAATGAATGATATTTTCCAAGTGAAATTCAAACTCTTACTATTAGAGAAGCATATTCTTTTTAAATTTAGAAAATAGTTAGTAAATAGTTAATAGAAATCTAGAAATCTGAAGAAACCATAATACTTAATACTTAATATTAATATAGGTAACATAAAAGCTGTTGTAATAATTCTATGCACACATATTAAAAACAACAAACAAAATTATATTTTTTTATAATAAATATCACGATAATTGTTGGTTCCTTATGGGAACAAACTTGACTCCTTCAATGCGATGCACTCTTGTCGACAAAATAATGATAGCCACAATGCAAGGGTATAAAAAGGGACACAGAACAGGCAGCGGGCCGCTCTGATGACGACAATGATGATGGCCAACCAAGCAACAATAACGTTGACAAACGGCAACGTCACAACTTGTGAGGGTCGAGAGGCCAAGTGGATGTGGGAAGGGGCGGTGGGTTACTGGAGGTCATCTGTATAGCTTTAGACCCTCTGATATTTTTTGGGACTGACGTCGGCTGTTTCCGTGTATATGTGTGCCTGTGTGTGTGTGTGTGTGTGTGTGCGTTTTTCAAATCCATTTCAAAGCGCATTAAAATGTGCTTAGCAGTTTAGCACAAAATGAGCCCGTTTATAAAAGAGGAAGCACGAAATAAAGGATCTCTTTAGAAAATTAAATGTACAGAGGTTTTAAGACTAGGGTATAAGCATAACACAGCAAATAGCATTGATATTATTGTTTAATTATTTAATATAAAATTAGACTTTTGGAAACTTTGGAAACTTGTTGTTTATAACTATGATGACAATGAAGCCGAAGCAAAGCGCAATCGATAATTAGATAAGCACGTGTCAATTTCTATCCATTTAAGCCAAATGCAAGGCACGCTTCGGGAACTGCTGCCAAACTGTCAATCCTGTTATTGTGAGCCAATTGCCAAGTTGCACAACAAGTTCGAAGCAAGAAAAAAAAACACACTAAAACGAAAATCAGCAAAGTGCAAATCCTCTTTGGCTGCAAAGCTGTATGACTCCGTTATCCGTTATCCCTTATCCTAGCCTTTTCCCTTGCAACTCACTCCGCTTAGCGTTATTCCATCGACAACCTTTAAGAGCACCCTGTGGAGCGTCATTTAGCCGAATTTGAACGGTGTTGTGTAAGAAACGACACCCCAAAGTGCCGGCATTAAATGAAAGTTGCACTTTTCCTTTGCTTCTGCATTCATTTTGTTTTTCTTCACTTCTGCTCTCATTTCTTGTTTATTTTTGTTTTTTTTTGCTTTTCCAATTGGCGTAAATTGCGAGCGCATAAAAAAGTGATAAGTAGGGGGTGATTTTAGCAGGGAGGGGGCGCTTTTGGGGCACAATCCTTTCAGCTGCAATTGTTGTCGCCCAAGTGCCAATTGATTTCTGGGCATGCGAGTGTGTGTGTGTGTTGTGTGTGTTGTGTGTGTGTGTGTGTGTGAGTGTGCTTAAAGCGCATTAGCAGCAGAAACATCAACAAAGCTGATTGCATTAAAAGCGGAAATGGCTGCCAAAATTCAAAAGCTCAACAAATATGAGCAAAAAAAAAAAACCATTAAAATTCTGTAAGCCAAGCTGCTTACCAAAAAGTGAAACAAGCACTGCACTCATTTGTATGGCCAAGAACAACTCAGAAGTCTGGCAACGCACTTAGGCCAGAACAGCAGCTTGACCAACTCTCTTCTTCTCTCAATCTCTCTCTCTCTCTCTGTCTCTTTCGCACCGTATCTTTCTGTTTTCTATTTAGCCCTTTAATGACAGTCCAGATGCAAACACTTTGCCGAGGCTTTTGTTACATTTCCCTTTTGTACTGCTTATGGATGCTTACTGCTTTTAGCCTCGTTTTGCCAGCCTCCTGAAAGGACACAAATTGATCCGAACTGCAGTCAAAGTCAAAATACGGGTATTAGGAAAGGCTTCAATGGATGCATATTAATGCGACCATTTCTGCCTTTTAATGGTCTATGCCAAGTGCAGCTTCAAGCACAATTATGGCTTCAATTGTAGCAAAAGCGAATCTTTAAGAAGTCAACATTAATATTTTTCTAATTACAACAATGCAATAAACAAGTGAGAAAGATGACACTGTGAGAGGAATGTAATTCCACCTTATAACAGATGATAAAGAACTTTTAACAATCTTTAACGGAAGTTCACGGTAATGTGCCTGCTGTTAGCTACACAGTGATCATTGATCAAATGAAACAAACTTGATCTGAAAATCTGCGTGTGCATATAGACAAATTCAAATAAATAAAAATAAATATTAAATAAACAAATGATTTTCAAAAACATCAAAAATATCGATTTAATTTTTCTTTGAAACTATTTTAATATATAAAACATTTAAATACAGACAATCCCTAATCATTTGAAATACAAAATGCTCGGAATAATACAATTAATATTTAAAAAACTTTTAAATGTTTAATTATTTACCTTTGTAGCCACATTTCTTACCATTGGTGACAATTTTATTGTTATTATTTGTTAACATTTTATGGAGATTTATACAAATTCATACTTATCGAATCAATTTATTTTTTCATTTTATAAATTCGAAATATTAAAAACAAATATATTAAGTATACGTAAAAATCTTTTATGTAAATTTAAATCGGGTTTTTCCCATTTTCTACTAGCAAAAAAAAAAAAAGGAAAAAAGAAGAGCCACAAATTATGCGCACACCCAAATCGTTTATTCCATCGTGACCAATTGACATATATTATGTGTGTGTCTGTGTCTCTGTGTCTGTGTCTCTGTGTGTGTGTGTGTGTGTGAGAGAGGAGTGTGTGGCGAAATGGTGTAACGGTTTTATTCTACCGATTTATGTACCTGTTCAGCAGCAGCTTTGAACAATCCTTGTGGGCGGCAAAAGTAATAAAAACTTAATGGCAAATATTAAGTACACATTAAACTGATTTATTCAAGTGTGGTTTGTGTCCACACACAAAACGTTCCTGAAATTTATTTTTATTCGAGTTTGAAGAGTGTTAGCATGAGAAATGCAACAGACCAAATTGAACCGTTTAAAGATTTATTGTACATCATTTCAATTAAAGTTAAAGTTGTACCTGTGTAACCAACAAAAATCAGCCCATGTTTATATATAAAAGCGACGATCTTTGTAGCTTTGAGAGTTAGAAACTCACTCGTGTCCCATAGGCAGATATAAAATATATTTCATCAACATCTTTCCACAGTTCCCCGCCATCGATAATAAGTTAAAAAATGTTTTATTCATGTTCTCGAATAACATACACAGAAATAATTTAGCTTTTCCTCTCCCGAATTTGCCCATGTAAAAAAAAAAAGTAATCGTTAAAATCGAAACAAATATTTATCCAATTAGGAATACATTATTATATATCTAGTCAATCTTAATTGAATAAAATTCCTCTGAAATGCGATAATAATCAGATGTGTTCTCAAAAGTCAGCCCTCTTCATTTATTTCATAAATACATCACGCTAGCTTCCCATGTTCTTTGCTGACCACATCAACTGAATCCACAGGACACTGTGGCATGCCAATCGTTTGATATGCCGCTACGTGAGTTATGCAACGGTAATTAGTGGCACAAATCGGTTGAGGCACACAATAAATGTGGTCCGTTTGGCCAAATCAATTGTATTCTCTATGACCGCAAGCAACAGGAAACGTCAAACACTTCAGACTGCAAAAACAATGTGCTCAAGTGGCATGCGACATGTGGCATGTGTCATGTGGCATGTTGCAGACATGTGGGCGTTCCACATGGTACTATTAGCAACATGTGCTGCTGCCATTGTTATCATGTCCATTGCCAACGATAATAACAACAAGAGTAGATGATGCACAAACAACACTGACAATACCGACACCAACAACAATGGCACGAACAGGGGCAATAACAATGCTTCGTTGCCATCTGGCCAAATTAATGAGCCCCAACACTCATCATGAAGTTGTTGCTGTCGCCACAGGCACATTTGAGATATTCCCAACTATTGAACTTTCTGGATTTATGAAGCGTGCTTAAGGCGATGACAGTGCTCAAAAATGCAATTTATTTTCTATCTCCAAATTCTTAAATTTTGTTTTTTGCTTCAACATTTAAAAATGAACACGGGTATTTTCATGGGGTATTTTCACACTTCAATTGTACACAGATATTACTTAGCTTAAACTAAACCAATTTTCAATGCCAATATCTTTTTGATAATGTTCTCTAGATTAAATCAAACCTGGCTACACATTTTTTTTATTGAAAAAAACTGATGTTTTTTCACTTTTTGTTATAAAATAAAATCCCCCTTTGCCAGCGAATCATATTGTTTCTAAAAATATTAATCTTTCTTTTTTAAGATATTTTTATTTTATTCATTTAAAATCGATCTCTCTCTGAAAAGTATTTATTTGGGAACTTCTCAAGGATGGAGTCTCTCAAGTAAACTGGTGACAGTAATGTTGTCTAACAGATAAATGATCAGGCTGTTGGGATAGTCAAAGAGTTGTGGAATGATTAATGTTAGTGATACATTTATTTCCTCATAATAATTTTAGGCATCTCAAAGAGAACCTTTGAAAAGTCGAAGCCAGTCTAAGCATTGTTTGTTATTTCCAGAAAAACAGAGCTCAATAAACACAAAAGAAAATAGCTGGTGCATATGAAATTTGAAGAGGCCACCACTGTGCGTGCAACACTGTCAAGTGCAACACTTGCATAAATTAAACACCACTGAATGTTCAAATGCAGCCCACTAAGTGGGCTTTCTTGTGTGTTGCAGTTTGCAGTTTCAGGTGCTGAGATAGCAGCCAGTGTTTGCCCAACAACCAAGCGTACATGTTTTCTATTATCGATACACTCAGACATTATCAACACACAGCTAGAGGGAGGGACATATGAAGAGAGGGAGTGAGAGAGAGGTTCATAGAGAAAGAGAGTGAGGAGCATGCATAAAACATGTATCCGCACTGTGGCAGCAAATTGAATCAATAATATCCAATCATGGGTTAACAATGCGAATTGATTTCTAGCAAGCATGCCACTTATGGGAAGGATGCACTGAATGCAGTCTGGCACAACCATGCGCAAACATGACAGTCCAACGATAACAACAACAACAACAACAACAACAACAACAACAACAGAAACAATTGGCTGTCTCGATTCACTTGACTTTTGTCTCTCAAGTGTTCATGTAAATATTAATTAAGTTTTGGCTTTTGTAACATTATCCTTGGCTGAATATGCTGGGCTTGGATGTACACTCAGAATAAAAATCGCCCTGAATTTTAAACGAAATGAAACCCTGAAAACTGTAAACTTTTTCTGATCTTGTGAAATAATTCCCAAATATTTGCACAAAATTTTCTTTACTTTTGTAGAATTTTTTCCAATTTTTGCTACAGATCGACAGCACTTTTAGAAATCAAAAGAAAAAAATGTCATTAAATTTTTAAAGACATTTTTTCTTTCTTTTATCTAATAAGAAATTAATTTTAACATATTCTACAAAATTTCATATTTTACTCATATTTTAGATTTGTTTTTGGTGTCTGCTTTGGAGTTTTAGTTATGGTAGTAAAAAATGTTCAAATTAAATTATAAAAATTGATAAACAATCTAAGATGACTGCAAATGTCAAATGGAATAATAATGTTTAATAATAAGTAACTAAGAAGACAGCTAAGATAATATTCTGTGAAACTAAGCAAATAATACATATCTGTCCACCATGAATACTCAAATTAAAATCCTTGGTTTTTAGATAGATTCTTCCGGTTGGGAAAAGTGTTTTCTAAAAATGAAGTTAGCTTCTGATTCAGAAAAATTTCTTTTTCTGACTGCATGTATGCAAATATAAGCGACACAAGGTGTGTGAGCGACCTGTGGTATCAGCAATATTAGTGACTTAGTTAGCTTGCTGCCATTGACAATTGTTTGAGCAACTTGTGTGCAGCTCAACTCTTCTGGCATTGCACTTAATTAGTTCACAAAGAATTTCATTAGATTTGGCCATCGTTTGCGATATAATTGCTTGTTATTGTTGTGGTTTGAATTTATTCACTAACGAAGTCTACGGAATGCAAATAAATAAATTGCAATAAATAAATTAATTTAACTGAATATATCTGTTAACTTTCAATTAAGTTAAACATACACTCAAAGCATTTGTCCAGATCCATTTTAATTAATACAAAAATTCAATTACAATTGCAATTTAATATAAATTGCTCGAGATACCTACATTACTAATTTATTAAGTTATTTAACGTATTCCTTGCAAGATAAAATAATTTCAAAATACAATACTCAATAATTGGTATTCATTTTGTATTACAAATATTAAATAAATATTAATCTTAGTTTCCCTTGCAAAGGAATAACAAGAGAGAGTGTTGCAGACTGCGAAATACTTTGATACCATTTGGAATGCCAATTGGAAACTGGTAGGAACACGCTGGGTGTAGAAATGCCCTTCAAGTTTGCCTTTCAAATTGAGGTGGATATAAGCTAGTTACCTTTCTACGAAGCTTGGTAACTTTAGCTCTCAAAGTATGGCAATAGAGGCGAGATGGGCGTCGCCAAAAATTTTCTTGGAGTACGGTCTAAGTAATCTACATTTCAACTTTGGTAGCTGTAGCTCTTAAAATGAGGGATATACAGGCTTTTAACATTTTTGGGCGCAGGAGTGGGTATGGCCCAAAATTTGTTTTTCCCGATTTTTTAATAGTGTTGTCAGCAATATACCCTTAAAATTTAATGACTCTAGCTTTCAAATTGTGTGAGATATATGGTCTTATCGATTTACATTAACTGGTGTATCGGATTAGGAAGTCGGAGTGGGTGTATAAGCCGATCCTTGGAGAAAGTTGCCAACGAGTTACCTTCAAGGTCTATCTGGAGATATGCGGACTTATCGATTTACACTTTCCGAAATATCGGAGTTTGATTATGGGCGCATGTACGGCAGCTCATGACAGGTAGTAAAGCACTCAAGCCACTTTCCCGTAGGCAGCTGAAGCCTACTGATTGCTAAAAACTTCAACATGTTTGCTTCAATTTGTAATTAAATTAAGTTAAATTTCCATTAAATATTACATTTAAAAATGTAAAGTTCAACAGCTGTGATTAATGTTGAATTAACAATATTACTTAAATTTCAATCTTAGCTTGAAGTCCTAGCATTTAGTTACTCCAACGCTAGAGGAAAAATTATTAAACTTTCAACTTTTCACAATTATCTTACCATAATTTCTCAGATAATAACAACTTTATTTCAACTTGCGCTTATATAAAATATTCATGCGACTTAAGAGCTGTATTACAATTTTTGAAACTTGCTACTTTTATGGTGTGCTATAAAAATTATTTCAATTGCAATTTGCAAAACTTTGCCAAATGGTGTCGCCAACTGCCACTAACTGAAACTGCAACTTTCGCATTTTCATTACAAGTTTTCCTCCATTCGCTGTCAGACACAAAGTACTCTCAATTCAAGCTTATGCCTTAACTTAATTTGCACAAAAATGCACGTATTAAATTATGCAGACGCTGAGCATATTCAGCTAATTGTCACATAAGTGGATGGAATTCATGCGATTAGTAACACTCACTTTGATTAAGTTCAAAGGCAACCAAAGTGGAATCTTGTTCTCCTATATTGAGCATCAGATTATAATTTCCACATTTACAACTTGATGGTTTCCAAACTGATTATTATTTAAAAAAAAAAGATATTCATCGAACTTTAACCTTATTACATATGCTTCGCTCTGAACTCCGAACTTATGGCTAATCGCCATCTGACAAAGGAGGAGGTGTCAACTCCACATGTGTCCCATCGACGCCATCAATAAAAATAATTACAGTGACCAGAGCAGGAGGCAGATTGTAGGGCATGTGATAGACGCAATCCATAACAATTTTTAAAAGTTGAAATTTTCTAGTCAGAATCTTGCATTGAGTGTTTTGTATACACATATGTGTATATTTCAGGAAAGAATACTTCTAGAGCTGGAGTGCGATAATATTGAAAGCACATACTATTCACAAATCCAAGAAGAATTTTGCAGATCCGATTAATGGCAAATTTAGTAATTTTACAATTTAACAATATCAACCATAAGTGAATTCGATCTGAAAAATATAAACCTTTCTAGATTTTAGAAATAAATTTAAATTGTACGAAAACAATTATTAAAAATGTAAAGGCATCGATTTTATTTATTTTATTTATTTCTAAAACTAGAAATTCCAAGCCTTTTGTAAAAAATACTTTCCGTCAATGGTAATTAAATAATTAAGATGATATTATTTTGTTAACAATAGTGTTTCCCAATAAATAGTTATATTTATTGTAAGAGAGAGAATAAATAAATGAAATGAAAAAATAATTCGAAAGTGGCTTATGGCATTACAAAACTGCAGTAAAAGTATATTTAATTCATTGGAAACCAACTAAGAAGAGAACGAACAAGATGAAGATGGAGAACACACACAAAATTTGCTTAAATCATTTCCATAGACAAGTGGCAAAAAAGGCTTTGCATATTTATGGCTACAACTGCAGCGGAAGTTATGAAAATTGGAAAACTTGTGCCATAAGCTAAAGCGTTGCCAACTGTTGTCATCATTCAGCTTTGTGTTGCTGTTGATGTTCTAGCTATTGTTATTGTTGTTGTTGTTGCTGTTGCTGTTGCCAAACAAATATGGCGAATTTTATTTATAAAGTGAAATTGTAACAAATTAACTGCGAATGGAATGTCACAAAAACACACAAATGAACCAGCGTAATTGCCACTGTTTTCCCTTTTCCTGATCTTTACTACAACCAGTCTCAAATTTTGTCCATTGAGCGTAGCATGTCAGATAAATGGTAAATGTTGCACAAACACTCAAGGCACACACTCACAAGCAATCAGGCAATAGCATATTTTCATGTGTGTCAAAATATGTGCACTATATAAGACACACAAACACATACATGTACATATGTGCATATATGTATATGTATAGATATGCAAACAGACATTTGGACGGACACTGACAATGTTTGCTTGTATGACTCTGAATTTGGTTTTAAATTTCAAATTTCGTTTTGTCCATCCGTTGGGATATAAATTTTCATGTTTATCCTCACTTGGGACTTGCCATTGTGCGCAGACTTTTTGTGACAACTGTACATAACTATCTTGTGTTATTCCTCGGACTTCTGAGTCAAACATTTTAGCTTCGTTGAACTACAATTTCAGTTTTGTGTGCATAATTTAGCAAGTGAGCTCCACAAAGTTGCTTACCTCTGAAAGCAGCCATGCTTGGGCCTAACATTGGGGTTAATTTGCACATTCAAAATTCACTTTGGAGCTATGAAAATGATTACTGAAAACAATAATAATAACAATCGATTCATTATGTTGCATTGATTAAATAGACTAAAGTAAAAAAACATTATTAGCTAAATGACCGATTTTTTTTAACGTATTTAATATTATGATCCATCTCTACACAGACTAAATAAACTGAAAAAAAATCACTACCATTGGCAACAGCCAAAAAATCTACACTTTTGTAAAATTAAACATAGAGTCTATATATTCTTAATCAGAGTCAATAGCCGAGTTGATATAGACTTGTCCGAGCTCACTCGACTACAGCATTCTTACTTCTTTTTTCTTTGATGTGAACAGGTTTATCTGGGATATATAAATATATAAATATTGGACTAATTTTCCATTAAAATACCCACAGAAATCTTCAAAAATATTCATATAATTGTAATTTAGTTTAAAACATTAAATTTTATTATTAATTTAATATTTTTATAGCTTTTGTGTCGTTTGACATTAAATAATGTATTTGATTTTGTAATCGTCATCATAATATCATATATCAAGCATTTTCATTTGGCTTCATTTCGATAAAACAAAAACTGAATGAACTGAAAAAATCGAAGGCACTGAACCTGGCTAATTTAATAAGTCAAGCATCCAACAAACATCATTACACAAATACACACACACACACACCCACATGTGGATAGGACGCCAGCAACAATATTTTTCCAATTGAACTAACGCAGTTTAATGAAAATCAACAGTTCCGCTTTTCTAGACATAAACGAGTACGAGTAAAGGACATGTTACAACATCGACTACAACTAATAATGTGTCTATGTGTGTGTGTGTGTGTGTGTGTAACGAGCTACAAATGTTTACCGCAAAATGTATATTTGCATTTATATTTGTTGTACTCGTCGTGTTGTCATTTCATTGCAAAAAGCGAACGTGACACATTCGCCTCAAGTTGCCAACAAGCCTCAATTTCCCACATCCCCCCCTTACCAAGCGTATCGTCCCTGTATTTCATATTGATTACCACACCCTGATCGCCACTATGGAGTATGCTCGGTAAGCTGAGTACTTGAAACCAATTTTAAGTATTACTAATATTAGGGGGAAATACCGAAAGGAGAAAAGAGAATTACAATATTAGTTGTAAAACTCAGATACTTTCATTTGGATTTTTATAATCGTATTACTTTTATTTATTATGAAGGCCAATCATATAAAGGGGATTAAAAGAGTTTAAATATATTAACGATTTAAAGATACAACTTTTTCCCTTCTAATAAATCTGGAGTTTTATATGAAACTTTTGGTAAAATTTTGTTTTGCAAGTTGTTTTGTAATTTAATAATTTTTTTGATTTTTTTTATATTAGAAATATTTTGAAATACATTGAAAATCGAATGTTAATTGCGGAATTCTAGATATAGCTGAACTTAAATATTCAGATCGTAGCGCACCGAATGAACTTAAATACCGAAGCTGTAACTATATTTTACTCCCACTACAAAAATGATACAAAAATTACCATGAATAACTGTCATTTGGCTGCTGTCACTGGCGCGTTGTTGTGTGTTCCAAGTTATACACATTACATGGGAACGTGTGTGTGAATGTGCACCGCAGGACATCATCACAAGGGGAGAAAGCGAGAAGCTGAAGAGGGGTGCAGAGAAACATGTCAGTTGGCAACGGTACATTGCCAAGCGGTCACGTTCGAGTTGTATGACCGGTACGTGCAATTTTTAGCTGGACACAAGCCGTGAACAGTGGACCAACGACCAAGGACCAAGGACCGAGGACCAAGGACCAAGGGCGAAGGACCGACGGCACTTGGTAGCGCAATAAGCACAACTTTCATGCAATAAAATTAGCCCAAACGGAACGCACAAAAACAAGAACAGGACACGCAGAAAGCAGTTACTTCTGCACTGGCTGATAAGATAATTTTATTTGGCTGTTATTGCATAAAGTCATGTGAGCTGCGGAAATGAGTTGAACTAAAGTAAAACGTTACGTGCCACACAGCCGCAGCGTATTCGTGACCACCAGCATAAGCGGGTGGCCAAAAGTTGCCCAATAAGTGCGGGTGAGTGGAAGTGCAAATGAATTCTAATAAGATAATTGACTTGTTTGCGAATTGGCTTAATTGCTTGTTAAGCTGAGACTAAGCTGAAACTAGCTTATTCTGCAAGCAACAATAATTTTAAAAAATGACAGGGGCAAGAGAGGTAAGTGTGTGGAATTACAGCAAACTATTTAAAAAATACCACTCTCGAAACGCTCAGAATACAAATGAACCAGAGTTCAAGATCACCAGAACCAGAGTTCAAGATTACCAGCAAACTACGTTCCAAGTATGGGAAATTGTGGGAAGTGTGCGGTCTTACCGGACGCTGCCTAGTTTGGGCGAATGTAGGCGCAGCCAACGCTGATCTTTAAAGGACATCTCCAACATCCTCCCAAGCAAATTTTGATTTTTTTTAATAAATTTTTTCCTCCGACTGTTGTGGAAGTTACTGCCGTAGTCATCATTGTGCTCCTCCTTCCTTCGCTTTGGCCTTATCCTTTTCCTTTGTCTCTTTCTTGATCTTTTTTCGCGCCAGCAAGGGAGTGTCATCCAAAGCGCGCAATACCAGCTGATGCTGCTGCAACCACATGGAAATATTTCTGCACCAGAATGCCCAGATATGTTCCGCACAGAATGTTAAGCCCCAGCGACATATCCTTAACCCTCTTCGTGGCACTATCCGGATCATCACCCAGCCTGCCCAGGCTGTTTTTATGTGAAATAGAAAGAAAATCAGCAGCTAATCCTTGGCAAACCTCGATGACGAGCGGTGTGTCAATGATGCGGGCAGTCTTATTGCCCTTCTCTACGATGCCAATGATCCAGCCTTTCGATAGCTGTCGCTTAAATATAAATATGATTCTCCTGGCCAGTTCGCAAGCCGAACATTAATGGAGGCATCGTTTTCATGAGTATCTGTAAAGAGAAAAGGGACGATTTGGTGTGTGATTCTTACTAGTACTTCGGAGCTGTGTACGCCTACCTTGCCCAACTATGCAGCCAACAAAGTGCAGCTTTTCCATAAGGTCCCAAATTGGAGACCATACACCAAGCATCAATACTTGGATGCATAAACAGAATCCCAGAAGCACTGTTAGAAATCCTGACAAGACAAATTTCGCCTCGGCTCAAAATTACAAATTGTGAGAAAAATAAGTTTTCGTTTTAAAAAACGGAAATCGGAAATTTTTTTGAATATATAAAAATAAAAATATCTATGTAACCAAAGATTTTTAAAGAAATCGAGTCAATTTATTTTGTGTATTCCACATTCTAATGGAATAATGTGAGAAGTAATGCGAGAGTATCATAGTATAAGCCAAGATGATCTGTAAGTAGGTATATCTGTTGTTTATTATTGTTAAAATGAATACCCATTTTCAGTAGGTGTGTGGCAAGGAGTCAGTATGTTATCTTCGGTATGTATACGATTGTGTTTCTTCCTTCATTGAGTCATAATCATAATCTTTAGTAACTGACCAACAAAATGATGGGTTTCTTTCATAATTTGTTTTCTGCATGGGCCTTAATATGTATCAGCAACACAAACCAATTGCCTTTAAGAACATCAAACATTATTTGACTGACCTTCTGACCCCGCCGGCCAACAAGTCATCCACCTACCTGCTGAACCACCTGCCAACTTACCAATAAGAACTACACAAAATAAATGAAACAAATAATTATTAGCTGAGCAGGGAACAAATTAGGCAAAACGCCAAGAGGACTTGGCACTGGATCATTACGCACTCAAGCGGCACTAAATCGATTGTATTCATAAGAACGCTATGCAAATGAACTTTTTGCACGATTTTTTTGTTTTGCCTACTTGGAGTGGGCATTATGAATTAATTGCGACGTTTGTAACACAATACTACTGTGATTTTTGCAATCTATGTGAAGGAATGGCAGTCAATGGATAATTGCTTTTGGTACATTGCTAACTCAAAAGCATATCAAAATAAACAATTTACAATTTAATAATAAACTAAATATTAATCAAATGAAATTGCAAGCATTAATGATAAAAACTTAAGTCACATGCAAACTAAATATTATTTTATAATCTATCAATTAATGGAATAGAATAGAAAAAATGTAAACTATTATAAAAACATACATTACTGAATAATATTTAACAGATAACGTTGAGCTCTGTATTTTGTTAAAGTTTGTGAAGAAATTGTTTTTAAAGCGTATGGCAATTTCGTTTTGGTTGCTTTGATTTTCTGGCTTTTATTTTTCCCTTTTTTTTTTAGATTTTGAGTCGACCGTTTTGCTGGTATTTTACAAGTGACCGCACACGGGAAAATATTTGGCCACACCCGAGGCGACGCGCGGCTCGCAACAAGAGCGACAACCACAATGCGAAAGCAACAGCAACATCAAAAAATATGTTGAGGGTGGTTTCAAGTGCCGAAAGAGCACTTAATACTAATTTGCTTTGCGCCTACGCCGTGACCTACGACCTGGCGACCCGGCATTTCCGTCCGGATTCGGTGCCAATCTGTGCAGCGCTTAAGTGACCGCAACACGCAGAACGGGGAGATGGGGTGTGTCCTGTTGTTGGCCGGGTTAACAGCTTCGGGGCGTCATTTTTATGAGCTAATTAAGTTGTTAGACTTGATGAAAAACTCATTTGGGGCCGCTGGCAGCAGCCAACCAAATTCCGCTGCATATCTAATTTGCATTAATTAAGAGCAGGCAATGTCAAAAAAAAAAACACGGTAAAGTGAGAAGCTTCCAGTCAAGCGATACGCTTTGGCTGATTTTCTTAGCTTGGGCTGTATATATGTATGAAATCAAAAGGAACGGGCGTAACCAACTGCGAAATACTCTGATACCATCTGATAACAGGTGCCACAGAAAAAGGTGGGTAAAGCAACACCGATCTTTGAAGAAGATTCCTATTACTATTCCTTCCAAGCTAGGCATTTGTGAATTTTCGTTTTATTTCGAATTATTTATTTATTTTTGTGATCGTGTAAAATTTTGTGACATTGTGTTATACCGGTTTTATATAAAACACATTTGTCGAACATCTGTTAAATCTGTTATCTGTTATCTGTTAAATAATTAAATAGTGTTAAAAGTGCAACAACGAACAGCAGCCCAGTTCTTTTAAGAAGGTTTCCTGAAAGTTGCCTTCCACGCTTGGAGAGTCTTAAATTTGTGAAATTTTGCTTAATGGATTAGCGATTATCCATTATATCGATTTTCCAGCCTCTTAATAGACGTATCACTCCAATTTATACTTTGCTTGACGCGGGCACATACCAGAATATGTTCCAAGTTTCAAGTCTCAAAGTATCAAAGTATAAATGTATCTTATTGAGAAGCAACTCAACAAATTAAGTCTCCATTTAAAATGATTGCGAAACAGCCAAAGTGGGCGAATTAATAAGTTAGAGAATACAAGAAAAAATTTGGAACAAGTCAAAGCGAATTAATTATTGAAATTGTTAACAATGAAATTCGCAGCGAGAATTTGCCTCATTATTGACATGATTGAGGCGGAACCTCTTGTTATATTTCCAACTAAAGTGAACCCAATTGATTTTAGCTAAGAATTGCAACAAATACAATATTTAATTTTACCATGAAATTTCCGTGTAATAGTCGTTTATAGTTAGTTAATAATATTATCATATTATTGTGAGTAGAACATTTTTTTTATAACATGCGCGTTTGGCTTATTTTCGCTACAGTCCCAATTTCTCACTGACCATACAAACTTGACGATCCAGTAAAAAATAACAAAACTCACTTCAAAAATGAATATTTTCTTTTTGCTTGTGGTTATATCTGCTATTTGGGCCAACTGCTTTGGGCTCAAAAATGGTGTGTACTAAAATGCGAAATACTGTTACAAGTTGCTAATGACAGTTTTGTTAGATGTGTGTGGTCTGCCCCATTCGGTGCACGGCAATGGAGTTTCCGTGTGTTATGCCTATTCCGAACAATGGTCCTACAATAGGGAGACTAATGAATGCGTAAAATTCATCCATGGAGGCTGTGGAGGGAATAAAAACAGTTTTGGCAACCAGGAGGAATGTAAGGACACGTGCATGGAATAAGCTATGGACTATATCTTATATTGACTATGGATTTCTGAAATATATGAATTGGAATTATGTGTCTACATATAGTATATATAATTAATAGGCGTGTGGGCGGGAGGGGGCGTTGCCTAACAAAATTTAAATGGACGTTCTTAGTAATCACTCCTTAAGTTTGATAGCTGTAACTCTTAAATTGCACGAGATATATTCATAATATATATATATATATATCGGTTTTGGTAGGCGTAGTGGGCGTGGTCTTCCAGCAAACTATCTTAAAAGTTTTGTGACTCTATCTATAAATTGTGGGAGATATTAAACAAGTTTCATTGCACATAACCTTCGGCATACGAGTAGCAAAAAAAAAAAAAGCAGCAAAATATTCTTCAAGCTTGCATATATAAGGAAATGTCTTAGGATTGGCGGAACTGCTTTGAAAACGCAACAACTTTGGCCAGTTAATAAAAATCATTGGCATTCATAATTGCAACTAATTGGCAGGCAATTTGCATTCAGATTTATTGGCAGCTAACTTCTTGCGAAACTTTTGGTGCAACAATCGCAGAAATTGGTGCAACACTTTTAATGCCATGTTTGGGGGGCCAATGTCGATTTTGACTTTTGAATTTGTTGGCTAACTGCAAAATTTGTGCAAGTAGTTTTGTAATTTGCTCAGCTGCAACTTGGGCCGGCGTCGCAATTGAAATGAAAGGCGTAACTTTTTAATAGCCACAACTTGAGTGGAGCTCCTCAATTTTCAGGACGTCTTGGCCAGTCCAAAAAGAACTTTTCAGATGATGACTGTTGCAATGGAAGTGCGAAGTTCTCTAACTGCTTTTATTGAGATTTTCTACTTTGGTTTCAAGGTCGCTGGAAATTCTTTAAAGTCGCTTTGATAAAATAAAATAAGCAAATATTTAGATTCTTTTCATAGTGATATAATTGTTGAAGTCAAAGATAACTAACAAATAGCATATTGACAATTAAAGGGAAAAAATGTTAAGTCACATTTTCTCAGTAAATAAATCAACATATCTCCCACAATTTGAAGGCTACAGTCACAAAATTTGGTTGATAGGTTGCTGGCGATGTCTTTCAAAGATCGGCATATGCAGCGCCTTCCTCTGCAGTAAGTATATTACTTGCAGACTTTTTAAGAACATATAAGAACAGCTCCAACCACAACTGTGCCCATTATCGCCAAAGCTGATTTTTCGGACCACGCAAGAAGCCTATAACTCCCGCAGTTTAATAGCTACAGTTACCAAATTTCGAAGGAAGTTAACTAGCTTATATCTACCTCAATTTGAAAAGCAAACTTGGAGATTATTTCTTGTCTACACTCACCGTGTTCTTTGCTATGGTTTCCATAAGGTATCAAAGTACTTCTCAGTCGCTTACGCCCGATTTTTAAATAAATAAATAATAAATATCAGATTGATTTTTGTCAGTGTCTAGTATCATGACACATCTAAAATAATTGCTTTGGTTCCATTATTTGTATTTAATAGTTTTGCTCTTGTTCGAATGCGCACTATGATTCTTTGACTACAAGATTTGGAGTCTCCGTTGTCCCACAATCCCCAACTTCCTTCGCTTCGCAAGGGTATTTAATCGTTGTTAAGCCAGTGATGCTTTTCTTCCATGGCTGTCTTACTCTGCTAGGCAACCAAATATACTCCTCTAGAAAATTCATCGTAGGACAAAAGACTTACTCTCCTGCCTGCAATTAAAAAATTGTATTTTTTTGTGTCAATTTAACATGGATGTCCTTTTTGCATTTGCCTCTTTATATGTACATTTTTATTATAGTCCAAGCTTTATTCTCAACAGTAAAAAGCAACTTGAACTGCTCCCTGGGGTGCTATTCAAGCTAATCGATTGCCGGACACTTGAATCCATGGGAATTACATTTTTATTGGTCGTGACGTCTCTATAAAGGCCAACTTATTTGCGAGGCATGCAAATCGAACACTGATGATTAATCATGTCCTGCATGACATAATTATTTAGTTAACGACAACAACAGCAACAAGTTTTGGAAGTGGCGATCGAAAGTAATGAATCCATTGACAGGCCGGTAAAGAAATGCCATATGTAATGATGGTGTAATGAATATGTTTCTGTTTTGAGGCTGTGAAAAGTTTTTGTGCGGCAAACTTTTGGCAAAAGTGTTACCTTATTGAGCTGCTTAGCGGACTTTGTCGCTGTCGTGATAAATTATGTTAATAATGTTTCCCAAGCAACTTGCCAGAAAGTTGAGCATTGCAAAACTTTTCGCTTACAGCTCATCCCCATCCCCATTCCCATTCGCCCCAACCGCCCGCTCACCCAAAAAACGCTTGTCAAGAATCATGCCACGTTCTAGGCCCGCCTCCTTCCCCATTCAGCACTCTTCCTTCCGCTGTCAGCTCATTTTCAACCATAATATTGTGTGCATCTCATATTGAGTGGTCTCCCTAAGTAGTTGGCCACCGATGCGGCGTCAACAACGCATACTTTATTAATTCACTTAGCAAAGTGTAATCCTATCACGTCAATAAGATTATGGTTTTGAGAATCTTTAATATTTTTCTTGTTGCCAGGACAGCGCCCACCACTTGTTTGCCAGCCAATTGCTGTTCTTGTTATGCCGCTTCTTGTTTTTGTTGCATGTTTATGGAAATGACTGTGGCAGTTGAGGCAGCGAGCAGCCAACCAAGTTGAATTTGGCTTTCGCCTTGGTTTTGGCTTTGGCTTTGGCAGTCTGCGCCATGCATAACAATGACTTGAGTGGAGGCAACTTTGGCTACGTTTACTCAACTTTCAAGTTTGTGTCATTTTAATACTCGCTACCAGTATGTGTAAACGTTTGGCTTTTCTTTCGCACATCTAACTAGATTTTTAGATTCGGTATGCTGCTTCCTTTGCTGGCATTTTGGTTTCTAAGCTGTTTGCTTTCCTGATTATTAAAATATTGCAAATGTTTCCGGTGTATCTCTTACGCGCCAAGTGCTCTGAGTTTTATATGTGAATACAATATTAGCCCCAGTACTTTTAGGTTAATATTACACAATTAAATTGTTGTTTTTTTTTATAAAATAAGGAAAATATTACAACCTATCTATATCACTTATAAGCGTATAACTTTAGTTATTCGCAAAAATGTGTATTTAATGGTAAATATTTCCAATGTTCTACGAAATACTCCAAACCCACTTTCTAAGAAGGCTTACTGATTTTAGATTGTTCAATATGAAAATAAGATCAAATGAAATAAGTCTGATATGCTGTATGGTAATCGAGAACTTACATTTTAAATGTTTCTCTTGTCTTTTTTGCCTCTGAGATCGGCTTCTTTATAAATATGTGGATGAAGATGAATTTTTCTGCCCTTTTTCTCATTTTTAATGGATTCTTCTCCTTATTATCTAAAGAAATAACCGAGTTAGGCTCAATTTCTAAATGATTTTCAGTCGATGTCATATATGCTTGAATTTGCCTTTTGCCTCTTTTTGCTTTTGGTTGCCATGCCTGAAATTTAAAATGTCGCACACATTTTCAATGCCACACTGATTGCCCACGTTCACAAGGTTTGTACTTACGCATAAGTACACACATATGTATGTACATGTATGTATGTATGTACGGGATGTGTGTGTGTGTGTGTGGGGGTGGCGTGTAGCCCACTTGGCCCAGTCTTCGCTTTTGTTGTCCATTTGCGCTTTTCCTACCACTAATTGCTTGGAAAATATGCTCACATCCACATACACACACTTCCGCATGCAGCCGCAACAATTTCAACACAGCGTCGGCTGTAAAAACTGCAAAATGTTTGCGTTCGAGAATACGACGTGAGGCTGGCCCAGAGGTAAGCGTGGGAAATCTTTTGGCCTTGCCTTAAATAAAGACGAGACCGTTGCCAGTTGTTGCTTTTCAGACGTCCACTGTGCTCGTGAATGTGTATGTGTAGTTTTTTGGTTTTTTGTATCGTTTTTTGTTTTGCCAACGATTATGTGCTTGGTTACGATTCTTTGTTTAATATGAGCGTATTAGTTGCAGCAGACAAAGACCTTGCAAGCAACATTCTTAGCATTTGAAAATTGAGGCAAATTTGTTCTTCACTTAGGCGTGGCTGAAAAAAAATTGGAAGACTTTCCTAGTAACCTGCCTTCACAGCTTAGTAACACTTAAGTTGCGTGGTCCAAAGTGTACTCCGGATTTTTAAAGGGTGTTACCAGCAATATTCCTTTCTAATTTGGTAACTTTAGCTTTTATACTGAGTAAGATATAAAGTTTTAACGATTTACATCATCAGATGTGTCGGTTGTGGGAGGCGGACAGCGCGTGGCCATCCAATGACTTATCGCTCTTTACCAGCAACAAACTTTCAAAATTTGGTGACTCTAGCTTACAAATTGTGAAAGATATGCGAATTTCAGATTTATGGGACAGAAATTTCTGGGGGCGGCGGGTGTGGTCGTGGTCTGAAAACATTGAGCTATCTTTAATCACATACATTTATCGGATATAACGTCAAATTTTGGCATATTTCCTTTATATTTTTTTTTGTGTTCGAAATTTCTGCGAAACTTTTGAAAAAATTAAAGTAGGTTGTGTCAAGTTTAATTCGAAAATCTGGCCTACTTCTCAGTCTTCCAGAATAATATACTGTATTCACAATTTATAATTCATAAACAAATATTTATACTCTTTCGCTGATTATTTTACATTTGTATACTCTAATACTTAAGGTAACCAGAGTAAATTGGTTTCGTGCAATGGTAAGTTCCTTTAGGTACTGTTACCAAACTTGTTAGCCTATGTACTTAATAGTAGTAGTTCAAATATACATGTATATAAATATAAATGACTCTATATAAATGTTAAGAAAAATGAAAAATATCCGTGAATTGTACAGCAGATTGAAGACACTTCTTAATATGTATGGTTGCAGCTTTGCCGGCCGTACTACTCATTGTGCTGAGAAACGTTAAGATGGCAAATGTCTATCCAAAAGGCAAAGCAATTATGCAGCCTTGTTGGCCAACAGAATACTGTGGGAGTACGGAGCATGTCCATGTCCGATGCAATAAACATTCATTACGTATGGCCACAAGCAGAGCCTGGCAACAACAATAACAACACATGCTGCACATTGAGGATGCCTTAGTTTTTATGGGGCAGCTGCCACTTGGCAGGCAGTAGAGGGCAGATGGCTAGGAAATCAGAGCAATACAAACACGCACACTTACACACACTTGGAAAATATCTTGAGAGTCGTGTAACCAGGAGCCGCTGTGGGATTGCGACTGAAATCGCCAACCGTCCGTTACGGTCCACAATTGAACAATAAAATAAATGATATTTGCTCAAGTGGCTGGGCTACGGTTTTAAATTCAATAAAGTTTTATGAAAATGCTCCGATTAAGTTGTATATATATATACCCTTTTATATATGTATATATATATATAATGTCACATGCGAGCCCAACGAAAAAAAGGTCAAGCCGTTTGCCATATTGACTTTTATGACAACGGTCCCAGTGGACGTAAAATGAAAACTATATAATCAGCGTTAAAAATGCAACAGCTGCTGCAACAATCGAAGAAAAACGGAAAAACATATTTCAATCCAGCTACGTTATGTAATTGAAACGTGACAAATAAATTGCCATTTATTTAATGTGATCTAAACAAAAGACTAATATTAAATTCCACTTCATACATATAACTAAAGTTTATTATTTATTGTAGAGATGGATTAAATAATGAACAAAATATGACTTATTGTTTAGGAACTGAATCTTGAATCATCACAAAAATATATTTTAGTTAAATAAATTAAGGATTTGCTGTTTTATTTTTCACTTAGTGATTTACTGAGAAAAGCCAATTGCATATAAAAGTTGACCACTCAACTGATGCACAGTGTTATGTAAGAGGTCAAGCAGCAGCTGCTCAAGCAAGATATGCTCGGCATCATTGACCATGTCAAAGAACCGCTGTGATCATAGTACGACTTGTCCTTGGTTATATTGTGACTGAATTTAGATTAGCCGTTTTTTTTTTCCTGTGTCCATGTTGAAAATTGAAGTAGGATGCAATGCAACCCAATTCACTTCCATGCGTCTGAAATTGAGATTTCGCTTGAATCTGCGTCTGGGTCTGTGGCACGTCTTGCGCTTCTTACGCTTGTAGTCAGAGTTATCGCTGTAATCGCTCTCGCTGCAGCACACAAATCTGCAGCTGCCACGTTAGATCATCATCGGTGGCCGCAAGGTTATCATTATATACATTTAACCCTAAAGGAACACGACTTTTCTTTCACTGTCTACTTTGAGGGAACCGACTTCTGATACTCTTATCGTATCAGTTTGAGAATCGTCCCTTCTTAGTACAAAAATAAAAAACAAAAATTTCAAATTCAAGCGTTATATCCGAGGTATCTAACTAAAGATTTCAATTAACATTAAAACAAATCGATTTCATTTATTTTCTTTATTCATTTCGAGATCTGTAGTGCAACATGTTTATGATGGCAAAGAGTTTGAAATTGTTGATAAATCGATCAATTTGTGGGAAGCTAAGTTAAATTAAAGAAAGATTGGATTGAAAAAAATTCAATCATAAACATTTTCTGATATATATAATATGATAAATATTCAACACTGACTTTTTCAAATTTTGAGTTAGTTTTCCTGTGGTTAATAGAAACGTTCTTATCAGACAAATACGATTCCACCAAAAAGTCTGTTAATTTAGAAGATATCTTAATGAAACCAAGTATGCTCCTTGCAACAAATATCTCCAATAAGAAATGTGCTATTTTTATCTATTTCATTATATGTAGCTCAAAACAACAAATTGATTTTACACGGATCTCAAATTTAATTAAAAATATTATTATTTATTGAATTTATTTGTTCGTTTGTGAATTGATATGATTTTTGTTGCTTATTCTCTCAGCTGCTGCGAAACGCGTGTGACAAATGCATTGCAATAATTTTGGTCTGCCACGGCATGTGCGACATTTATTAAAAATTGTTAAGGTGCCGCCTTCGATTGTTCGGCATGCTTGCTAATAAATTAGCTCGCATTTAAAATGGGAAATTGCCATGGCAAATGGAGGTATGTAGTGTATGTATGTGTGCATCTATGTATGTATGAGAATGCCAGCCAGCATGGAGGGCACACCATGTGCACAAATAAATCATTCACGCCAGTCATGTGATTCAAGAGGGTTTCAATAAATGAAATGATGATCAATTGGGAAAGGCAAAGAAAATAAAACAAAAAATAATTTTAAATAGTTTATTTATATATATGTATATATGTATATACATATATTTCGATTTGATTCATATTATATGAAATAGTAAATTTAATGTTAATTTGTTGACATACTCAATACTAATTTCAGTTAAAGTCCTTAACATAAATAAATCATCGAAATGCTCACGAGTCGTTAACCTAATTATTAGAATATCTTTTCACATATATCACACACATTTACATATGTGACTTTAAGTAATCCGTAATTCGGAGTCAGGTATAAGTAAAGGGTACATTTTGTAGTGTTAGTTCAGATGGCAGTTAAGCTAAATGAAATTAACATAAGAAAGTCGCTGCATATCACATGTTTATTTAAGCAGGAGAGAACGCTCCAGGGTGCTGCGACACTCGAGTTCAGCTCTTAAGGCCTTTCGCACATTTACTTAAGTTATTTGACTTGTATTTTGTTGTTTTCTTGTTTTCTTCTTTGTCTGTCGCAGAGGCCCCGAGCAGAAACAGGGCCAAAGATGCAACACACATGATACATTATGTTTGGGCTCCCCTTTCTATTTTTTTTTTTTTTTTTTTTGGTATTGGCAAAACAGTGGAATTTTTGGGTATGCTGTTGTCTTGCACGCTGATTCCTATTTTATAAGCAGAGCCGAAGCCAGAGCCCTGGGAGTACGGAGCGTGTCAGTGTTGGCATTAGAGCCTGACATGCCTGCAGGGACAATGCTACCAGAGTGCCAGAGCGTTGAGGTATGTAAAGGGTATTGATGTGTGTACTGCTTGTACTGTGTGTTGTTGTTGTTGCTTGTTGCCTTCTCTCGACTTGATTGGGTCTTATGCACAGTTTGCTTTCGCCTGTGTTGCTTAATAGCCATGGGCGCTCAGCCACGTGGCACACATGCTTAATTTAAGTGACGCCAACGATAAGCAGATAAGCAATGAACCTTTTGATGTTCAAGTCTTTGGCCTTAAATTACGTCTTTCTATATTTTATATTGTGAAAAGTGTGCTTCACAGATGAGACGGTAGCAGCTTAAACTTGGCCAAGTGCTGAGTCAACATGAACTTTGACGTCATCGTTGTCATATATGCTGTTGCTGTTATCTCCTTCCTTATTTTCCCGTTCACCTTTATTTGCGCTGCGATTTATTTATTCAAAAGCACAACAATTTTCGAAATTTTTATATACATATATACATACATATATCTCTATATATATATATGTATGTGTTTATATTTTTATTTGGCTTTTAGCTAAACTTGAAGTCTAGTCTTTTGTGCCAACTACCAATTCAATGGGCTCCATTCATGAGCTGTCTGAGTTTTATTTTTACTTTATTACTTTTTTTTTTTATTTATTTGGTCTCTCGCTTTTGACTTGTTTACTTTTTCATGGAAGTCTGCCCAAAGGCTGAGCGAATGCTCACTTCATGCATGCGAGTGTGTGTGTGTGTGTGTGTATGACTGTGTGAGTATAAAAAGCAAGTCATTGCTGTTATATCACAGCGTAGTTGACGTTATTATACGAAGAAGCATATTTACCCACACACATAAGTATTTGTATAGCAGCATAGGTAAAGCTCGCTTAAGAGATACTTGATTAAAGTTTTAAAAAGGAGCATTACCAATTTTTCATAGCAAATTCGTCGCATATCCAGACTCCAGACTCCCCAATTATGTAGAATAAAGTGATAGAAAAATTGTAATATATTTATGTAATAGTTTTAGTATACGAATTTTATTAAGTTAATTTAATAAGTTATTAATTTTTACCAAATTTTTTATTTAAATGTCTATGGAAACAAAATATGTGTAATTTTTAAATATGATTAGAGATTATCTTAATTTTAACTAGAAGTGAATGATTATTATATATATTGCAAAAATTCTCTATGTATGTAGCTCTAAATACTTAAATACATATACTGACTCTCTAGACTGGCTTTCTTAAAAAAAAAATCGATGGGTTTCTTTCTTGCCTTTTTACCTGTCCAACGGCAACACTTTTAAGTCAACTTCAATTAAATGTCAGCGGTCTGGGTAAAATGCAAAATCGCTTTTTTGTTTGCTACTGAGAGGCTTTTGTACGAGAGCTCAAGGCTTATGCAAAAGAAATATCCATTATGCAGGACAATTGAAGCGCAAGGCGCCACTTGAAGGCATCTATCTGTCAGTCAGTTGATTTTAAGGATTTCGATTTCGATTTCCCAATGTCAAGTTAAGCTCACCCAAGACCAAAATCTACGCAGCCAAACATAAATTATGCATTGTATTTGAACAGACATTCGCGCGCGCACACACACACACACCCAAACACACACATGCACTCACTAGGGCACAAACACATACACACAGCATTCGAGCGTTACTCCTAAAATTAGGCAACAAAAATTATGATTATGATGTGTTCATTGTCTTAATGCGTCTCGTTGCCAAAGGCAATTTGCCAAATATGCAACACAAACACAAAGATCAAGTACCTACAAAACATACAAAAATACACGCACACATTCCCGTACAAAGTGTGTGTAACTTTTTCGGCTGCTCAACTTTTCAAGTGCTTACAAATAGCCTTTTGTAAGGAAATACACAAATAAATGGATATATCGTCATTATGAAGACTTTGGTAACGCAAAATAGGAAACAATAAATATTAGGCTATACAAAAGAATTGCCTATCTCATCTAATCTGCGCTTTTACTAAAAATCAAAATAAAAATATAAATAAAATAAATATAAATAACAATATATTAAAATACATCTTTCGACGGTTTCAGTGCTAGTTTTCGTCTAGTCAGCCGTGGAAAAATTAAAAGTTTACATTAAAAACTATAAAAATTAACAAGAATCTCAATATATTTTAATAAAAATAATAATAAGAGTATCTGGGTTGTGTGCTATATAAAATAAAAAGTTTTTATTTACTGTTGGTTTTTGTCTTTTGGCGCAAGAATTTTGTTTACATTTCGTGCTGCTAATCACATGCAAATCCTTTTAAGTCGCAATGACTTTGTGACTCAGGCGCATAATAAGCTCATTTGTAATGGAAATAAGTACACACACGCACACACACGCACGCACACATACACATACACGCACACACACGCACACATACACACACACTCATAGGAATGTGCGAGAGACTGTTTGTGTTTGTAATAGCTGCAGGTTATTTGGCATAACCTTTTTTTGTAGCTGTCGCTGGCACTGTATGAGTGTGTGTGTGCAGTTATCCTCCAATTATTTATGGCATGTGTGGGGTGTGTGTGTGTGTGTGTGTGTGTGTGTGTTGCTCTGCCACATTAAAATAAGAATCTAATGTTCATTTTATGCGCGTAATTTACGCTGCCAGGCAAAAACATCTGAGCAATGCGTGAGCATCATTTGTACTCTGGCATAGACTCACTTTTAGCAGGTATTGCTTCCCATCAGGTTGTACAACGATGTGTGACTCTGCAAATTGTGTTTGTTGTGGGTGTGGTGTGTGTATGTGTGTGAACAGCTGCTGGGCATTAAGTTGAAATTAATATTTATTTATTTTGATTAAATAAACTGTATGTATTTCTACGCGAATCTTACTAATATTAACACTTAAATGTTACTTGACATTTCAGCAGATAAGTTTTTACTTATCAGTCGGGAACATTCACTCCACATAAATAGTAAGAATACTTTCAAAACACATGACTTAAGTATTTTGGAAAATCCATTCCCAAATTCATAAAATATTATATTTCATCCAATTGAGGAACTATGTAATGTTCAAGGTCAAAGTGTAAATTTTATGAGAGCTTTCAAATCATTTCTAGGACATTTTGGGCTCACTTATTAAGTTTTGATAAACGACAGGTATTATTTTCCGACTTAAGAAAAAAAAAACATAAATATTAAGTAAGCTTAGCTTTTTTGGAGCAAGCAAAATCTACTGTTTCGTTCAGAAACTCACAGCAGATCCACAAACACTAATAAAAGGCACACAGATAAACCGCAAAACACTCATTGAAATTGTGTGAAATATACTACAATTAAGCAGAATGCGCGGCGACTTTAATCTGCTCAATTTCGAGACATATGCGGATTATCTGGAATCGTTTACCAGACCAGAGGAATACCGTTACTTGGGAAACAAGAAAGTCATAAATTCGCTTGTGAAACTCGGCTATCGTACTCATGCCACCCTTTATCAGGAGGACGAATTCTACAGGACTAAAAGGGATCTGGCGGAATTACTCAACCCAACAAAAATTTCCATTAAACTCTTTAGCAGTTATCTGACGAGCGATGATCCAGCGCTAGTGGCGCTAGCTGAACGCGAAGAGCCCAACTTGCAAAAGAAGTTATCGGTAAGTGATACAAGTTAAAAAGTAACCAATCCAAAACGCGACTAATTTGAAACTGTTGCCTGCCATAGACCATTATCTTTTTGCAAGCGCGGCAGCGCAGTGGCTTCGACATATCAGGCTATATAGACTACGCGGATAGCTTGCTAGCCGCCAGCCTCCACATGCTAGGTGCGACCAATTGGAAGGCTGTCTTCGAGGGTCGCATTTTGCTGCGACCAAAACGCAGTCATTTGAGCTTCTTTGACTGGCACAGTGGCACCGTTTGCTACAATCCAAGCAACAACTACAAAATCATGCATCACGGGGCTTCGCTGAAGTTTCAGCATCTTGGCGATCACAAGCTCATCCCAGTTACGAACGCCGATAGTTGTCACAAGGATAATGTGAAGCGCACATTCATCCGTTCGCCGATGTATAATTGTATAATTTTATACGATCACATTGTGAGAAAGGCATCATAAGTTGCAAATTAAACAAATGGATAATATACTTAGATATTCAAATTAAAATAGATGCCAATTTCTATTTATTTGAATTTATGTTACGGAACGTATGATGTGACAATACATCTGTCGTCAGCAATATCGATTGAAAACTTGCTTGATCAATTCTACTCAACACTTTTCATGACTTGTCGGACTGCTGTACCATATAGCTGCTAAATGCACCGATAGTTGAATATCAATAAAATATCTATGTGGCAATCCGATTTCAGGAGCAGGAGAGATCAAATTGAGATCTTTTTCTTTTATATTTAAAGACATTGTCAAAAGCTTATAGAGTTATTTTAAACATTGATCGGATCAAGATTAAATACCCGACTGCTTTGTTCAAATGTTTTTCGCAAAAGTGTTCATTCCATTAGCCTAAAATGTCAGTTTGTCATTCGTGAATTCATACAATAAAATACGACACAAATACGACACAAATACATACATATATAATATACACTAGATATACAAACATTTAAAAAAGAAACACAAGTTTTTTAAAAAAAGATACATAATGGATGCAGTCAGGGCAGACAACGCGTTACTCGCGTTTCACACATATACTGATTACATTCGATCGTTCGTCATCGTAGAGGATCGTCGTTATTTGCAGAATTCGCAGGTCATTGAGAAATATATTAAACTTGGCTATCGGACCATGGACAAAGTCTATGACAAGGAGGAATTCATGAAAATTCGAGCAAAGGCTATGCAAAGGATTAACCCGAAGAAACAATTGAGTTTGCAGTACGGCAAATATTTAAAGAACAACGATCCTGGTTTACTTGCATTGGCGGAACGCGAAATGCCCAATGTATTGCAAAAGCTTTCGGTTAGAAAAGAAGTGCCAAAAATATGTTCATAAGTTTATGTTTGTGAATTTACTTACAGACCATTATTTTTCTGGTGGTGCGCCGACCGAGTGGCTTTGATATATCGGGCTATATGGACTATGCGAGTAGTTTGCGCAGCTTCGCCTTGAATAAGCGTGGAGCGATAAACTGGAAGGGTGTCTTTGAAGGTACGACTCAATTGCGCCCCAGGCCTAGTCATTTGAGCTACTATGATCTCCATCAGAAAGTCCTAACGTACAACGATAGTGAATTTTATCAAACATTGCATATGGGACGGTCATTGGTGTTCATGCACAAGGGTGATCATAAGTTAATTCGTTTGGATGAAAGTCGTGATACTTCCAGCGACACACGCACTATGATACATTCTCCACTAATTGGCACTATCATTTTTTACGATCACCTTGTTAGAAAGCCCATATAGGTATACTCACAAGCAAGGCAATAAATATTTTATTATTTGTAGAAATGTCATTTATTTTTCAGTTAGGTTATTATTATTATAATTATAAAAAGCTAGCACTGCGACCTATAAGGTCTATTGTGCCCCCTTACTGAGCCTACAGCTCTTCCATCAGTCCCAGATCCTGCACGAATGCCAGGATCTTTGTTAGGTTTCTATGTCCTTGGGCCTCATGCATGACATGCTGCCCTAGGATGCTGCATCTTTTTCTTTTTCAGTTAGGTTAGTTTTGGTTTTTATAAGAACTGTATATAAGTAATAAATTAGACTTGAATTGATTGAAATTATATTGAGAACAAGAAGGGAAGAGTCACATGCATTGGTATATACATTTTTGATACCGATTCAGTCTTTTCCGTACTAGTTTCAGTCGATTTAATACGGTAACCAGCTGGTTTCAGAGCATTCTTACTTATATGAACTGCACTTGTTGCTTCTGTAATCCAATTACAACAACATAATACTCACTAGCCGATGTTAATCATTTGTTCGCAGCCAGTGCTCATCGTTCGATCGCTACTTAATTATATTGCAAATCTGCAAACGGCGGGCATCCTGTGCATTCAACAGCCCAACCACATTCCTCTTGCCTCAAATATGCATCTGTGAAATTCAACTCACCTGACTATCGTTCTCTGTTTCTCTTCATTCCGCACTTTATCTCTCTCTCTCTCTCTCTCTCTCTCTCTCTCTATCATTCTCCCTATCGCTATCTCTGTTGTGCCGGTTACAGATGCGTTGTGCAAACATTTTCAAAAATATTTCCTTAATTACACGATGTGGTTACCGAAATGCACAGGTATGTGCTCGTTCGCTGATTATGTGCCATGTTCTGCATAATTTAGTATGAATTCCGTTCTGCTGTTGGGTCAACAGCATATTCACTACTGAGTCTATTAAAAATATGCTCATGTTGCGGTTGCAGCTGCAGCTTTCGACGTCCGCACCGAAATTATGCTACGAAATGGTTTTTTAAAAGATGGGGCCAAAATAAATATTATATATTTATATAAATATGCGGAAAATGAGATATACAAATATATGTCTAGTATATCATTATAAACATATTAATGCACAAATATATCTACTATGCATAAGGGTCACACTGATCAGTTAGGAAATACTAAAGCAGTTCGTAACACTTGAAACTTGCGAGTTTCATTTATTGAAAAACATATTAATAATAAATTCTTTGGAGATAATTTACACCCTATGAGCTGATACACAAATGTAATTAAAGTACTCAAATATACTCTCTTATAATTTTCGTTATTTATTGCATTTCACATTTATAACAAGAAGCATACTTTCTTTTGTAAGCATCGATGCTTGAGCAGGAAAATTATTATATATTTGGCGTTTGCCAATTAAAAAATTGCAAGCCCGAACAGAGCTAGTCCAGATTGATGGAGCAACATGCGAGCTCCTTTGTTGACTGGATATTGCTAAAGCTTTTGTGAAAAAGGAAGCGGGTTTTAATTAGTTTTTGACGGTGATAGTCTTAAAAGGCGAAAAGGATAGCAGCATATTGATTGGCACTCACCGTGCTGCATAAGAGTTGGCTCCAATTGTTTGACAAATAACCAGATCGCTCAGAGATGTGGATTACGGTGAGCTGTTATTGGAGCTGTTCTCTTGACCAAATCAAAAATAAATAAAATGTTTAGCTACGGACAGGGGAAAAAATCCATTGGTAGCTCTAAATCATTGCAACAAATGCCAGCCACGTGATTTCCACTTGCTGCACGTGCTTCAGCTGACGATAATATTTGTCCTGCTGGACACCCACCCACTTCACCGCCACTTTCAGTCTGTTAGCTGCCAAAGCAGAAATTATAAGCAACGCGCATGAGCCCAATATATATGGTTGATTTCTCGCATCCGACCAAAATACAATATATGAGATCGAGTCTACTATTCCCGCGACAGATAGAGTCAAGATTTTAATCCAACGACCTCTAGTGTCTTTAAAATTTATATAAAAAATATTCGTAAATCGGTAAAAAAAACACACATATGAGTTTTAGGCAAAAGTTATCAAAGAGAGTTTTGAAAAAATATTCCCCGAAAACATTCATAATTCAAAATGAAAAAAACATATGACTTATGGTCAAGACAACTCACTCCTTCGAAACCGAATTACCTGAAGGAGGAAATCAATTCAACTATTTATCTCCAACACATTTGAAACACCACTAAAAAGTCGTGAAACTTGGCTTGTAGATTACTCGAAAACACCTTCAAAGATATAAGTTTAATAGTATTTAATTTAATTTAATAATATTAAATTTAATTTATTAATATATAGTAATTTAATAATCTAAATAAATGGAAATCTCTGCATTCCTTGTAATTTTGAGAAAGAGTTATCAAAGTTGGAAAATATATATATCTGGGAACCTCCACCGAAGATTCCTCCAAAAATTGAGTTACTAAATTTGAATGGCGCATTACTTGGAACTCAATGGTCGAGGCAGACACAGGCCCCACACACACAAGAGGGTTATTTGCCGTATTTTATCAGCTGGCATAAATCTGGTATCCGACTGTACTATACTCTTTTATTGTAACAGTTACTGTGCTACTGCTGGCGTTGCGAATTTGTAATTCATTTCAAGATACAAGCAAATCGCTGCTAGCGGTTTTCTCTGCAGTTTTTAATAGTTGCTGATTCCAATGCAAACGCCAACAAAGCAAAAAGGTTTGCATATAAAGGCAAGGCAGTGAGCACAAAAAAGTAGTATTTGACATATGAATAATGATATTCAAACTTGTGATAACTTAAAGAGTTCTAAACAGATATTAAAAAAAAAAACATTATTTTGAAGATTTTGGATAAAAAAAAAGAAAAATTAATAACTAATAATTCAGTTTTAGTGTAGATAATTTCATTTTAGGAATAGTATCACGGAAATTTAGAGTTTTAGTTTTTTATAGTGATACAATCAAACTATTCCAGTACAGATATTTTTTCCAGTGTTCTCTAAGACTCCCTGCACGACTCCTCGCTCTATCTGGGATGCTGACAACTGCCAGAGAACGGTCTGTAAACGTAAGACCTTTGCTCGTTCAAAGGGAAGATAGGAGAAGAGGGCAAAGCACCACTAAAGTAAGGACACTGAGGGGAAAATAGAAAGAGATGCGCAAATGCGCAACTTAAAACGCTTTTGTGCACAATTCGATTATTTACGTTATTCTTTTTAAATGATATTTTCCGCTGGCAAAGGGGTTAGCGTGCTTGGATTGCAATGGAATTGGAGCTGGAGATGGAGGAACCAATTATCTGTAGCAAGGAGCAAGGAGCAAGGAAATGAAGCGAATAGCCAAGGCAGCTAGAGACAGAGGCAGCTACAATCCAGGCCAAATGCAAGAGACTGGCAAATAAATATCTGGCAGCTAAGAGGCAAACAGCAAGCAGCAAGCAGCAAACAAAAGATCAAATTAATAGCATGGCCAACAGCAAGTTTCGAGCAGCTTTCAGCAGCAACAGCAAACACAGCTGGTGGCAAGCACCACCCACCCACCCACTTACTATGGGTAAACATTTAAACAGTTGCCACCATTTTATCATCATCGCACCACTATAAAACGGAGTTGATGGTGCAGCGAGAGTATCACAAACATTTCATCGGACTTCTATCGAGCATGTCACCCAAGTACGCACTGATCTTTGCGCTGGCAGCGCTTTGCTGTCTGGTGGCCACTGAAGCAGCCACGCAGCGCCGCCAATCCGTTGCCCGTGACGAGGCTAATGGCGAGGTCGAAAACAGGCAGAAGCAGGATCAAGATTTGGAGCAGGAGCAAGAACAGGCTCTCAAGCGTCAGATGCAGGCGAACGAGAACAGCAACACCGTCGACAGCAAAAAGCCCAACATAGAGGGAATCGACGAATCCAACAGTGAGGATGCCCGTGCCAGGCGTGTCGTCCGACGTGGTGGTAGTCGTCGTGGCGGCAACAGGAGGAACCGTCGTCGCCGCAGTGGTCGTGGACGTCGTGGCGGTCGCAGGGGTGGTCGCAGGGGTGGTCGTCGTACGAATAGAAGACGCGGTTAAGCAGTTGACGAACTGATGAAGACACCCACACACACACACAAACATATACAAATGCATTCTACAAATACATTCCACCTAACTGACTTATGTGCTGTACTTATTTAATGTACCATTCGACCTCTCTATTTAAAATATATATTTTCACATTTTAACAAACATTTCTGTTACACTTTTAATCTTTCTTGAAAATTTATAAAATTTATTTTTCGGTACATTTTAATTGTTATATAAATTTACAAAATTATGTTAATTGATTGCTTGGAAGATATATATAAATGTTATTCAAATATACATAAATATCAAACCATATGCAAGGTTAATTATACTTCTATTGTCACTTCATTTGTCAATTTAGTTAACAGACATTAACTTTAAATTTTCGGGCACTGGAATAAATTCATATATGTATGAAACATCAGACAAGAAATAACGATGCAGTCGAACGGATTTTGTGAATTTTGGTGGCCGTAAATAGGGACGGCTAAAAAAAATGTTTGAGGAGTTAGAGGAGTGGGAGTTTTAGGCTTTTTTGTTATTGGCGCTGTCCAATATTTTTTATTGTTACCTTCCAAGTGTCTCTATCTTCAATATTCTGAAAGATATGTGGATCTATAGTTCTAAAAGGCGACTGCCAACAACATACCCACTAAATATGACGCCTCTAACTCAAAATCTGTGGAAGATATGCCCATTTCAAATTTTTAAGACGAGCTACCGCGAGGTTGAGAAGGTGGGTGTGACAAATGCTGATCTTTGAACGACATTGCCAACAACCTACAAGCCACATTTGGTGAGAGATATATGTATGAGATGTATGTGGATTTATCGATTTTCGACTATTGGTTTTACAGATTTCTAAGCCTCGTAGTGAACGTAGCACTCAAATTTTTACACTTTGTCTGACGTGGGCGCAGACTAGTATATGTTCTCAGTTTCAAGTCTCTATCTCTAAAGTACAAAACCAATACACTATGACGATTTGAATGCTTTAATCATTTTTGATGTATTGCTGGACAGGTGCAGTGTATTTTCGTTATAACTCACCAAGAATTGAACTAATTGGTTAAAGCTAGCAGTTTTTAAAGTTTTTCACAAGCAAAACCTTTTTTATTTATTCATTAAAATATTTCTTTCTTCCAATATGTAATAAAAACGTTATTTCTCAGTTTCGACAAATCTGTTTTTTAAGACAATGCCGCATACGTACTAACAAATATTTATCAAACAAATTTAATTTACTTAATTCACTTTTAAAGCTTTTGGGGCATTTGCCGCATTAAAGCTTACATCGATGCAATTTTAAAGCGTTAGTTTAATACAGCGCTCGTCAAAATTCTTTGGATTGCAGAGAAAACTTTTCAACAGTATGCGAAAACTGCTTGTGGCAAAAATTCCACAGGCCTGTTTCTCGTCAACAGCAGCACCAGCAGCAGCAGCAGCAGCAGCTTCTGCTGTGGGTGCTACCCCTACTCCAGCACCGTCTCTCCGGTCCTGGAATGGCCAGGAAGAGAGGCAGGCAACGTGACATGTGACAAGAACTTGCCGCGGCTGCCAGTAGCATCTGCTGCTGTTCTCGTTGTTGTTGTGATTGCCTTTGTTGTGCCTTGTGCTCAGCTTCAAAAATGATGAATGTGCCAATGTTTCTGGCCTGCAGCTGCAGTCCACCCGTTGTCTCAACTTATCCCGGCTACACTACGCCAAAACTTCTTAGCCAGTGTGTACACGCAGTTGGTCCAAAAGTTGTGTGGCCGTCAAGTTGGTTGATTTTTTGTTTGTTTGGTTTTGTTTGGATTATTAGGCAACACTTGGTGCAGCCTCATAACGTTGCAAGTTTACCAACTCAACAAAAGTTTCTCGTAGTGTAACAACGCAAATGGTAAATGGTAAATGAGTTTGTCAGGCCGCACACGCATTAAACCTTAAATAGTTTTGCGGGTGTTGGGCTGTGAGGTACTGCAGGAAATTAAATCCATGTGTTTGCGAAAACTGCCTGCAATATCAACAGACACATTTTGATGGGCGGCCAACCGCATTGATGAGCATTTGCTATTGTTACTGCTGGAGCAGCAGATGCAGCATCAGCTTGACATAGGTCCATGGCCGAAAATAATCAAAATAACAATAATGCGCTGCACCTGAGCTATTCGCTATTCGTTGTTCGTTATTCACTACTCGTTGTTCGCTGCTCGGCTGTTGCCACTCGTCGGTTTTGTCAGCGTTTAATTAAGCGAACAATGTGCATTCGAGAATTTTGTAATTTCCTATTCATCAAGCTACACATTTGGTCTTATCGGTCTTTTTGCTCTGATGAATAGACAAGTACATAAGCAGTGTGTGTGTGTGCTTGAGTGTGTGTGTGTGTGTGTGTATTTTGTGGGTGTGCTCGTGTATGTGTTTGTGTTTATATGTATAACAAAAATTTGACTCTGTGTGCATCTGTTTAAGAAACAATAAGCCATCCCATTGTTTGTTTTCTTGAGTAACAACAAAAGCGACAAGGGCCAAACAATTTAGATATGACAGTAAGTCAAATGAAATTTAACTCGTGTACATAACCGACATAACCGACATAACCGACTATGCAAACATATCGTTCATTACATATGCAAAGAAAGCTGTTGTACAATACAAATCTAATAACAGACCCATGCAGTTCTCAATAATGACCTACTCACTAATATTTATACAAAGTACAACTGCGAAGAATATAGAGCAAGCGAAATATTACAATTTAACAGCAGCTGAATCAATACTTAGTTCAAGGAACTTAAATTTAAAACCCGGCTTAAGTCAAGGCACCTGGGCATATGTTAAAACTGTGTAATACGTTTGTGTATAAATTGAAATTAAGTAGAAAACAGATTTTTGGTCATAAATCATTTTTGAATTCTACAATTTACTGGTTAGTTTTATCTAGTAAATGAAGTTACTGATAACAGGTACTGATGAACAATTTGTACTAACTGACTAGTATATTGTATTGGGTGTTATATCATTTTTTATTTATTTTATTAACTTCAACTTTAATTTTTCGTCAGTTGTACTCTACTTTTTCATATTAATATAAGTTCTAGCTTTCATTTAATTTAATTGACTTAATTTAAGCTTGGTGCATTTATTTTTATTGATACGCTCAATTATGTATTCTCGCTAGCATATTTGTGTTTCAGACATATAAATTGAAACAATAATTCGCAGCTTTTGTTTGAAAATAATGTATAAACTGATTTGCCACAATTTACTCGGACATGACACAGCGAACAGCCTTGGAGCAAAACCTTCGCAAAAAGACCAGCCGAACGTATATATTATATACAAATGATGCATATTGGCAGTTTTTCTGAAGTCTTTTCGTTTTTTTTTTACCAGCCTGCTCCGAATTTGTGCCGACTTTTTCATCTTTTTTTTTTGGGGGGGGGTGGCCATCAGCTGAACAAACAGAACAGCAAGGGTAAAGAAAGAAAATCACACGACGATTTTCAATTGAATGGCGGAAATGTAACGGAAATAAATTTACATAAATACAATATGGTGCGTGCTTGTTGGTGCCATTTTATTTGCTCAATATATATTGTGCAAGCACGCACAAATATATGGAAACAGAAGTACGTATTGATTTATAGTATATATTTAAATATTTATATATATTTTCTCTTTGTGTATTTTTTGCACTTAAAAATAAAATTAAAGGCAGAACTTTATCACTGTTTCTGCCATTTTTCACTTGTTTAATGCCAAAAATATTTTTGATATTTCGTGCCCAAATTTAGAGCACTATCACGTGTGTGTGAATGGCATACACACAGACACACATATATATGTATACACAGCACACACAATCGCATTCACCTGCCTATGCTGTCAGCTACGGTAAGAAATTTTTGCATGCAGCATGCATTTTTTGCATAAGATAAAGGATGAAAATAACTGCAAGTGCTAAAAGAGTCAATGCTGGAATATGAAATACCCATTAACATCGGCTGAATATAATGTGATAAAGTTCAGATTTACATATTATTATTTTTAGATTTATTTCCATAATATATTTTATGATGCTTGTGAATACAGTTATAGCTTACCCGTCTATTCACGTTCTGCTGTTGCTTTCAAAGCTGAATCTTTAGTCTAAAATTAGTAGCTATAGCTCAAACTTGATAAGGCCACGTGATATATTAGAGTAATAGCTTTTCTTGAGCATCAAATTCATTATTCTCGTACAGCACCAATAAAGTTTTTATGGATTCCATGCTCAACATATAGCCATGATCATCAGACCCTTTAAATGACCTTCGATATGTGTTGTATGAAGTAAAGACAAGCAGACTTAAAACACTATTGCATGTCATGCTATGCAGTAATTTATCTGCTGATATAATATAATTTATATTTATACTTATTTAGCAAAAGAATTGAGTGCTTCTTGGCATAAGTTTTTATACATATAGATCTTTTGTATATGCCCTATTGTTAATTTTGTACCAGGGCATACAAGACGCTGTTGACTGCTTACAGGCAAAAATGTGAAAATGTATTTTCTATAAAAGCCAAGTAAAAACATAGACGTCGACGATGAGAACGATGCTGATAAAGACAACACACACTGAGAGACAAGGAACGTGGCCGCCTGTCGCCATTTTGTTGCATTTGCGACTTATATGCATAAGCACACACATCCATATCGACGTATATGTATGTATATAGAATGTATATGCTCATATGTGTGGCTCCCATACTCAAACGTGCAGTAAAAATTACATTTTCGTTGCACGAACATTTGCCACAACCAACTGCTCTAAAATGCACACCGATTTTTGTTTTTTTTTGCTGGTTTTTCTTTCTTTTTGGCTAGTCATACTTTGTTTTTACTCGAACGATGGCCAAAAACGTTTTCCATTGGCAGCAGCATTGGCGGTCGAGCGATTTTCTTGTACAGTGATTAATACTATGGCAAACGTGGGAGATTTTCTTTGACGTAAATAATTAACTCAAGTATCTACATCGATATTTGTGAACTAATTATTAAATTTAATTTATTAATATTTTTCATTTAATTATGTTATTGCTGAAGATTTATATTTTAGTTACATTTATAATTACTTATTTAATTATAATTAATTAACGAATAATAATTGAATAATGAATGATTTCTTTTTTATTAATATTATATTTATATATTATAATTAATTTATTAATACTGTTTTTATAGCTTATAATTTATTTCTGTTTAATTTTCACAAATTAAATATAATTGACATTATTTGAAAACATTTGAAGTACATCAGAAATATTAAAGGTTTTTTGTTACTTGCACCACTGTGGCACTATGTTAGTTTAAGTGGCGCAGAAATCGGTTTTACCACTCGTACGTTTGGCATATTTTACAAATGCATTTGACATAAATTTTAAAGGGCTTTAGTAGCACAGCCCCGCCTGGTCCACGTAATGCGCCACATGATAAGAAGGCGACAACGCCTACGAGGCTGGGCACAGCGGATAGGAAGAGGCGGAGGAATTGCTGCGTCGTTAAATCTTTGCTGGGTGGAGACATAAAATAGGGCAATTACAGTAAAGATCATAAATTATGCAAAGCCTCGGCAACAAGTGAGCGATAATAAAAATATAAAAAATGGAAAATGGGAAATGGGAAAAGGGAAATAGAAGAAACGTCAGACATTCATCAGTCAAGTCAGCACTTGAAGATTTCGCGTTTTGAAGAATGAGGGGGAATCTATGACTATTGTTGGATTCGCAGTGTTATCTGTCACACTTGCATGTGTGAACCAAAAGTAAGCTCGACTGTCTAAGCACTCAGTATTCAGTGCTTGGTACTTCGTACTTGGTACTTGTTACTCGGCACTCATGTCGTTTATCAACTGTCAGGCGAAATGCATTTCAGCAGCTGCTGACAACAATGCGAAACGAGTTGCTTATCTTCCTACAGCTCCTGCTCCAATCCCAGCTGCTGATACTTCTGCTGCTGCTCATGCAAATCGGTTTTAAGTGTATGCGATTTCCTTTCAACGAGGACAATTTAATGCAAAAATGCATGCTCGACAGCACGGTCAATGCGTGAACGGATCCCAATTGTGGAAGGGAGGATGTAAATGGGTTAGGTGTAACGGGTTAAGCCTCAGCATAGTTATGAATAAGCACTAGTACCTTATACGAACTTGACTCTTCAACATATTGAATACTCGTTGAAGCTGCAGGCGACTTCGAGTTCGAGTTCGAGTTTGAGTTGCGTATTCAATGGGCGCTTAGTAAGGCGTGTTATCGACGGCCTTGCATGCCCGCACAAGCCATAAATGTCAATTGGCCTCGCAAGTGGCAAAGTGGCAAGTGGCAGACTGGCATGCGGCAACAAGTTTGCGTAACGGTAATAGGCAGCAAATGAATACCAGCTCCATCTGCTCATACTGTCATAATTTTTAATGGTTAACGCTTCATTTCTGTGATATCCATCGCAACCGCAAGAATGACGCATTTTTCAAAAATTTGGTCATATTAAATACTGATCAAATGTTGATCATAGAAAACCAAAATGAGCACCTTTTATATTAAATAATATATATATATATATTCCTGTATTTTGTAATTTTTTACAAACATATTCTCAATACTTGTTACCATTTGAAACTTAATATATTTAACAGACTTACACTTGTATCAATCACAAGTTTGATTAATAAAAACATTAATATATATCTATGTTTATATACTATATGTATACCATATAGTAATATAGTAATATAGTAATATAGTAATATAGTAATATAGTAATATAGTAATATAGTAATATAGTAATATAGTAATATAGTAATATAGTAATATAGTAATATAGTAATATAGTAATATAGTAATATAGTAATATAGTAATATAGTAATATAGTAATATAGTAATATAGTAATATAGTAATATAGTAATATAGTAATATAGTAATATAGTAATATAGTAATATAGTAATATAGTTATATAGTAATATAGTCATTGTCTGGCTGTATTTATTGTAGAAATGGATATTAGAATCTATTAGCTAAATGCAGCAGAGATCCTTTTATATGAAAGTCGAGTCACTCTTGAAAAGGCTTTGTTTTTCGTTTACCTATTGGACATCTCTTTGCGCAATAATTTAACCATCTAGAACGTCACTCACTCCAATTCTATGTAAATTTGTTTGCTATGTCAGTTCCCTTCCCTGCGTTTACCCCTTCCGACAGTCACTTGACTTGTACCCAGGCAGCATCTTTCCTTTCCATCTTTCTCCCTATCTCTCTCTCTCTCTCTCTCTGTCTGTCTCTCTCGCGCTCTCTCTTTCTCTCCATCTCACTATATCTGATTTAAATGCTAAAGTGCATGATTATCATTTCGATTTTGTATAAATAGGATATGAATTATTCATGGGCACTTACTTATGCGCCATCAAAGCGACTTAGGTTGCTCCATTTCCATATCCATCTGCGGCCCCCGAGTAGACATATGGCAATATTATGAAGTTGGCTTATTGACTTTAAGCCAGAGATGAAATACTTACAACCAATTTGCGGGTTGCAATCACACACACAAGTCATTAGATCGTGTGGTTTGATAGAGTCAAGTTCACAAATTAAAGTAATTTCCTGCTGTCTAACTTTTCGCAAAACTTGTGTCAATTGTTGTTTTAACAGACAAATGAATATATATATGTATATATATATATATATGTGTATGTGTGTATTGAGTGTAATAAACACAAATTACTGTCGATTTCATTTCACGCCTTGAGCAAAGAAACTTTACTATGCCGCGCAGCATACCAAGCAAATTGTCAACTGACGGCGCGGAGTCCTGGAGTCCTGTTGTCCTCTTATCCTGGCATCATCCTCAATGTCATCGTTGTCTGAAATTCGATAAGGCGACGCACAGACGGAGAGACAACGCTAAAACCTGGAAGCAATTTGCGCATAAGCGTTCAGCACGATAAAAATTTGCAGTTTTGTTTATTTTTCTGACAGATGCCGGGTGAAAAGCAGCAGCAGCAGCAGCAGCTCCGAAACACTTCCTCTGCAATGCGAAGTTTTGATTTGAATTAAATTTACGATTTGTATCTGTGTCTGCGATACGCTTAAAGCAATTGTCATGCGCAGCTCGCATTTTAGTTATCACAATTGCTGTATTGTGTGCACTATGCGAAAATCTAATTTCAACTTAAAAGTTATCTTAAATACAAAACAAATCTATACACATACAAAAAACACATCATTTTGTGCTGCTTAAAGTGTACAAATTCTTGTTCCTTCTTCTAGAACAATTAATAACAATATAATAGAGATTTAAATTCGATTAAAGCTTGTTTATATAAATTGTTAAAAACAATTTACAACAGATCTGATTGGGAGGCCATTAAACATTGACAGCACTTCAATCACAGATCTAAACAATTACAGGACAAGCCAACAAATTGGCTGTTGCTGTCAAACAGTCATTAGCCAAAACTGTCAATAACATTCGCCCACCACAAATGTCAAACAAACATGGCCATAATGATAAATCAATATTAATGAACGTAATGCTACGTTTTTTTTCAACTGTTACCAAAGTTACATAAAATTAGGGGCTAAATTCTCAATGCAAATTTGAGAACCATTGAATAAGAACAACACACACAGACATGGTAAGGGTGTAACCAAAATTGCAACAAATCACACAACTAAAACGCATTTGGCTGACTGCCAAATGAAAAATTATAATTGATGTGATATTAATACTCGTGACACAACCAGCCATCCTGCATCAACACCCCTATTCCACCAGACAGGCAACTGATGTTGGGATTGATGCGACGCATTCGCGGAAAAAGGCTTAGCAGCCCGGCTTGCCACTTTGGCGCTGGCTGCCCCAACTGACTGATGGCATACGTCATTAATGTCAGCAATGGTGTTGTACACACCCTGCCGCACACACACACACACACACACACTCGCACATAAACACACGCACTACAAAACACATACAGAATTGTCATCAGCATTGCTCTGGCTTTTTGCCGGCTGCTTGTGAATGTTTCCTGGTCAGTGAAGCCACCACACATTGGAGCTGTTCTGCTATTCTCTGCTCTGCGGGCGTTGTGGTAATTAGATGAATGTGCCATAAATCATTTTCTAATTCATTTGTTGCAGTTACCAGTTACCAGTTGCCAGTCGCATTGGCTCTTGATAGCCCCAGTTCTGCCAACGATAGCCCAATGTTCACTTGTATTCTGAATATGACCAATTTTGATTGAATTTATGTTTGGTTGCCATTTTTTTACTCTGTTACTGGTAGTACACGAGTATTTTGGAACTGTGGAACGTCCCTCATGCTGTCTTTCCGTCCGAATAAACGCACCCATAAGGCAAGAACCTTGAAACTTGGAGCATATACTGGTCTGAGACGTCGTCAGAAACAGTGTCAAAATTGCTATGTCCACTTAGATGCTCTGAAAACGATAAGGCCAACATTTTAAAGCACGCCCTCATTCGCCTAGACAAAGGGTAGTAAACAAAATGAATATAAATAATTGTATAAGCAAATCGCTCTTCTTTTACAAACGTTAAATAAAATGTTATTAATAAAATGAATTTCAAATGAATTCAAATTGATTTGACTTAAAGTGTGTCCGTGGGTAAACGGTCTTGTGGCATGCTACAGTCCAGCAGAGGGGCTAATAACAACAGAGACCACAACAAACATGTAGCTCATTATGCAAGTAATAGCAAGGATCAAAACTTGACAGGCGCACAACAATGCTGGGCAACTGGTCACCAAAGCAAACGCATATTACAATGGACCACGCCCGCTTCTACTCAAAAGGGCAAATAAAGGTGGGGAGAGAAGGGCTGAAAACACACACAAACACACAAAGACACGCACCCACAACAAGCATGGAAACACACACGAGTGGGTGGAGAGAGATGGGGAGTGTTTAGTATATGGTAGCAACAATATCTGTTAATTGTGTACAACAAGGAAGAAATTGCAGTGAAAACAAAATGAACTGTGGCATAGGATGTCAAAGCAGATAACAGAACAGAGCAACAAGAAGAGCACACTTGAGCTGGGCGTGTCTAGGCGAAAGTCTAACTATAAAATATACGGAAACACAACACTTCAGATACGGATGCGGATACGGATATGGAAGCAAGTGCGACTCCAACTGTGAATGTTGACCATGTGCTGGCCGCTTGACTTGCCCCAGTGCTTATAGCAACTGCATTTTAAGTGCTAAAAGTCGACGCTGTCAGCTAATCGCATTGGCGCCCAGTTAATCGGCTTAGACACATACATATGAACATACATAAAGAATATTTACTGTACCATACTTGTATCTTAAAGATACACAATTGTGTGTTTAACACACGGTACACACGGTGCACTGAAAGATATTTTGGGTTTAATTCAATTTTAATTTACTTAAAAGCAAAAATGATTTAAGTTCTGTTTAATTTACTTCGATTTAAAACGGATCACATTTTCTATTTAACTTATTACGAATATTCATCAGTTAAATGCTATAAAGAAAATAGTTAAATTAAAATTTTAAATTAATAAAATAAAATAATATAAAAAAATAATAAAAAGTGTCAACATTTATTGCAATGATTTGGGTAACCCATTAGACGAAAAATTGTTAAACGTTAGAACCTTATTATTCATGAAAGTAAAACCTTAAAAAAAGAGAGACAGAGAGAGAGAGAGATAGAGATAGGAAGTGTGAATGAAAAAGAGATATTATCTATCTCTGGCTGGTGGAACTCACTGAAAGTGAAAGTAAAAAGAGGAGATAATTAAATTAACGCTACCTTTTCTTTGAGTGTGTAAGTAAGGTATGAAATATTGGTGCCACATGTTAATTAAGTAGAATGCCACAGCAACGGGCCGCAACCAGTTGGACTTTTGGCTTAGCTTTGCCATATTTTAAGCAGATTTATGGAGTCGCCAAAGGGCGACATTGCAACTACAACAAAACTTTTGCTACTCGACGACAATTCAATTGTTGTTGTTGGGAATTCTAATGTCGCATTAATGCCGAGAGACACACAATCATAATTAATAGTTTCAAAAGGTGACACAAAAAGGTTACGTACACACATTCCTAAATGCCCAATTGTGTGGTAAATATTTTTGGTGCGTCTGGGAGATAACTCATAGTTGAATTATATATTCTTTGGTTTAAATTGTAATTTATGTTGTTGCTGCAGGCTCTGGTGATATATTGTCTGGTCGACAGTATTTCAAACAGGGTATAGAAGGTATCATTTTGGATGGGAATATATTTATGCACATTCCGCTATCGAGACACAATTAATTTGAGTTGTTAATGTTACCTATAAATATATATGTATACATATAGAGAGATAAATTATATATTAATATAAATTCCATATGCCAATATTAAATTCCTTTAAAAAAAATAATAAATTAATTTTTAATAATTAATTTTGCCACTCTAGCGTGTAAGTGCACGCATTCTCATAATGGAAACGTAAAAGAAAAAGAGAGTGCGAATTTTCCAAATGGTTCGGCTACAAAATTTAAATATAGCCAAATAGTTTAATTTAAAGAAAGACCGTTAAAATGTTAATATTTTAGTTAATTTACCACTTAGCAACCAATTTAATTGTATACGTCGGAACTCTCGGATACAGTTGAGTGAATTATCTATTAGAGAACTGTGTACTATTGAACTAGCATTAGCAAGAGCTGAAAAAGGCCCGGAGAGAAAGTGAGAGTGTGTGTGTGAGAGAGAGAGAGAGGAAGAGAGAGAGGTACTGCTACAATGTCACCAAATCAATGAGAAGCACAAACAAGACACCAGAGCTTTGGTCTAATTAAATGGTGATTTGTGTCAATGATAAGGATAATAATTGCTAGGCAAATAAATCCAAAGACAAGCAAAAAAAAAAATATATATATATATATATCGTACGTACTTGAGATTTTCCCACTGCCTTTTCTTCTTCATTTCCCACCCAATGCTAGTTAATTTGAGCATGGTGGAATGCGGGGTGTTGACTAATGATGTGACGGCGATAAGAACACCAAATGGGCAGACTGGCAATAGAACTTGTCTACAAAATTCGTGTATAATGACAAGCAAATGACGTTTGAAAATATTGAACCACTTCCCGTGCTGCCAACCAATAAATAAATAAAAACAAGGACAAAACAACAAATCAAACAGCACGTAACGATGTCATAGAGCGACTTCTACTCATCTTTTGCTATCCATCTCTCTCTGTCTATATCTCTTCCTCTCTCTCTCTCTCTCAATCTCTGTCTTTCTTTCTATCTATACATCTTTATCTCTTTGCCTGTCCTTATCGCTGTTTGCACTGACTGTTTTGACAGTTCTAATGAAGATGTGTCGACACATTGAAACAAAGGCCAAGATGAGTCAATCAAACATTGAACAAGAACAGCAGCAACAACAACAACAACAACAACAGTCTTAACATTTCTCAGCCTGCGGGTGGGCGTGTACCAGCGTCTACACTAAGAAAAAAAGAAATGCGCTTAAAATTCAAAAAATCTTGATACTCTTGATGTCATACTCTTAAAAGTACATTTTTCTAAAGTTTAGAAAAATATTTCGTGAACATTTAATGTGATTACAGAATTCTCACATTATTTTACCAATATTATTATTGATTAATATTACATAAATATTTTAAAATTTCATATTTAAGAGTGAATTTTATCTATTATATTAAAAAAAAAAATAAGAAAGAGTTTTGCATGTCCGTACTTTATATTCTTGTTAGAAATATATTTCTTAAAAATGGAAAACATTTCTCAAACTTTAAAAATGCCTTTCTTTTTTTCAGAGAAAAGAAAAACATTCTAGATTTTTGGACGATTTTCTAAACTTTAGAACGAATATTTTTCTGAGTGTACAGATAAGCAGCAACACATTGACATTCCGATGCCCATTGAACTGTTACCAAAATATGAACATTAGCTACGCATTATGAGTATGTCAAGCAGCAGCGAGCACAAAATGAGCAAAAAGTTATTATGAAAGACATTTTCATTTTCATTTTCATTTCTATCATCAATCTTTGCGCTTCAACACTTGCCGCACAATTTTGTGGGGTTTCATCGGATCTTGGACACTTGATGAAGTTCTAATATTTATTTAGTTTATTATGCCGCCAGTTGTGCTTATTGTCTCGCCTCAAGATCTGCTGACAGCTCATTATTTATGCCCTTGCTCAGGGTATTCCAACTTCCAGACATAGTGTGTAACAATACTACAAAGGCTAATAGAGATGTTGGCAACATTTTTGCTTATTTATATATTATCACAGAATAATGGTCATAATAGAAACGCATATAATCTAGAAGTGTAATGAATCGTTGATAATGTTTGGCCTAGTAAATGAAAAGGTTCTTTCTTGACTTGACATTGCTATGCGTAAAATGTCCAATTTAATTTTTTATAATTCAGCATTTTTGAGCGCAATTTTGCCTAAATAAATAACGTATAGTTTATAAACAATATCTTGTTAAAATTGGTTTTGATTTGAAATTATATTCACAAAATCATAAGATCAAAGAAAAGCACTCAAGGCTCTTAAACTTTTGTACTGATTAGTATACTAACGCAATGCAAACCGTCTTAACGGTTTCATGAATAGAACTCAAGAGAACTTTGCCAAAAAGAATCAAGATTTATGCTGTCTTGGCTGTAAGGAAAATATGTTTCCTTATCAATTTTGAATACAAAATCGAACAACAGCAGCAAAAAATGTGCTTTCAAATATATGTATGTACATATATAATAATTCGAGCAAGTGAAAAATCATACACATAAGCGACACAGTCGCACCATAACACCAACACAAACGCACTCACACACACACACTTGCATACTGCCATAAATGGCACGCAAACATTTCATTGTCAAAGCGCGCACACGTGGAAAAATGGCAAGCCTGGCAGCATTAATGGCATTTTTTGTTGTTGTTGTTGTTGCTGTTGCTTGTTGGGTTGTCATGCTATTTTGGCAACATTGTTACGTGTGTCGGTGAAATCGTCTGACTGTCTCTTTTGCCATCATTCTGCGATTTACCAACACAAACGACGTGTTAAGTAAGAGGAACAGCTTAGGGGCTAGTGTGAAAAGGGGAGTGTGTATCCCGCACAGAGGGGAGGGTGCAGGTGTAGGCACACTTGTGTTATTGCCTTGCCTGCAATTGTATTAACCTTATCGTAAACTTGATTTATGTATATACACATTTTCTTTTGCTTCATTTTTGGTCGTCTGACTCGCCCATGAAGAGCCACAAAAGATTTGCTGAAAATTGACTAATGGCATTGGTTTATTACATAAGAACTTACATATGTTTGCATGAATGACAATATCAGAGCTGTCAATAAGTGCATCAGCTTATAAGTATATCAAATACTTGTATATTATATTTAATAATATTTTAGTTACATTTAAAATATTAACCAAATATTTGGTATTTATTTGCAAACACTGCATTAAATTGTATACAATCATAGTTTTCAAGCAATCGTCATATAAGTAGCTCGTGCATATCATATACAAATATTAGTTCGATTACAGTTTTGCTGCTCAGCCAGCGGGGTGTGGGTCAGCGCAGATTAAAGATTCTGTTCCAAAATAGAATAGACCGATAACATGTCTCATAGAAGGTGGGGTTACAAATAAGGGTATAAATTGCTCGTGCCTTTTGCAAGCTGCACTCAGTGTAAGAAGTGACATTCCGAGATCATGTCATTAGAAAAGAAATATTATTATTAAATAATTGCAATTGTAATTGTAAAGCTACCTGCATAAATATATTGTCTATGCCTTAAGTAGTAACCATTAAAAGGTTGTTTTTTAAATTATCTCGACCTTTTTGTGTACTACCTAAAGTAAATTCATTGCAAGTCAACAAATAATTGAAATTAAAGTGAAAACTCATTGTGGTGAAAATTTAACATTTAAGTAGTTGATACAAGGGCGAGTTTCTTAAAGTATCGCATTGTGTGACCTACTTGAATGGGAGATTTTTAAATCTTTAACAACAATTTAAAAATGTCAGTGTAAAAATATTAAAATAATTAATCTAGTATATAAGTGATACATCAAAATTTAGAGAACACGTATAATTTAGTAAAGTTCAACTTTAATTAAATATTAAATATTTCATGACAACTATTTTAGTTTCCCTTTAAATTCAGTTTTAAAATACTAACGTATAGGTTTCAAAAATATTAAAATACTAAACTTTACTACATAAGTAGAGCATTTTTGCTAACAATTTTTGTTTCAACAGGGCTGCCTTGTTAATGTGTTAACAAAATGTAAAAAATTTGCTAAAGCTCAAGAAAGCTGTTGCAGGAGTCGGGGCGCACACAGATGAACACTCGACTTTAATAAAACAAAATCCTGCGGCGATAATTTACAACCCGATGTTGCGCTGCAAATTGCTTTGATTTAAACGTGCCAACGTGCCAGGACTTCGGCTAACACCCACCCACCCATGCACACACACACACACACAACACTCGCTGAACGCCAAAAAGAAAATAAAAACAAGCAGTCAAAATGGGGCAAGCAAGAACCTTCCACAAGATGTTCCTCCACACAGTTGCTACACACTTGACTGGCAAGCAGAGCCAAAGGCAAACCAATTCAACATCCGTTTGCCGCTAATTCAAACACACAAACATACACAACACGGCACACTCACACACACACACACACACACATACACCACCACCAAGCAAGCGTCTTGACAGTAAGGATATATGAAATACGCGCAAATAACGTGTTAGGAAAATTGTGTGAAAATTGTTATATATATTATATCCGTACGATGGAGCGCTTGATATGATTTCTTATGCCCCATTCGCCGCGAAAGGTGTTGAGCATCGTTTAGTTGGGACCGGATGTTGCTGCGGATGTGGATGCGGATACACAGCGGTAGTTTTATGGGGTGTCATTTCAATATATAGATAAGCTGAGATTCTGTGATAAGTAAAATGACTCGGCATCTTAACTACGTTTCATGTTTTTCTAATTTAATTTGCACTTTATTCCCAGGATATATATATATACTGTACTGTATACTGTACTCATGGTAACAGATTCAAAGCAATTGTATTTCATTCATATTTGTAAAATATTTACAGTTTGTTAAAGTTAAGTAGAGTGAATTTATGCTCAGACTGCATAATATTTGTGCACAGTTGCATAATGGCGCTCAAGTATAGGTCAAATGAAGTGGGCATTGTCATGTGATGCTAGATTTGTCATCACATCTGGAGAGTAGGTCTTGCTTTAGTTGTAAGAAAAGGTGCACTTGGAGCTCGTTAAATTTTGGTTAATAAATTACTCGGTTCTCGAGTCCAAGAAATCAGAGTTAATCATTTTTTATTCGGATCGGAATACCACTTATCAAAATTTATATATACCTTATGGTGAAGATATGCTTCATAATGTGTGTCACATGCCTTTTCTCATCATTATTCTAGATTCCCCATAACATTTTACCTATTATTATGAGTTCGAAGTATAAATAGGTTATTATATTGTATACTGTTCAATTAGTTTCAGCTCTAACAACAACAATTTCCTTTGACGTGATCTTTCTTAGTCGACACACACTTTAGCGAACGCATACGTGTGCAGTCGCATGTGGCACGAGCACGCTACGGAAGTTTGTGGCCACCAAACAATGTGTACAAATGGTTAGCGCATGCTTAACTCATTTGCAAAAAGGAATAATGACAATTAGGGGAACAGCAGATTCGGTCGGAACGTAACCCAAACTCGTACCGAAAGCCCAGACATTGTTATGTGCACGTGACAGATTTAGTCAGCAAGTTAAATCTAACATGAGTGCGAAGCGAGTAGTGAGTGCGATGAGTACCATTGCAATTAAATGGAAATTTATTTCATTGCGCTCCTGGCAATTGGCACAATGCCGAAGACAGACGCACACATAGTCTAGATATTTGGCTCAGCTTTAAGTTGGGTGAAGCGTTCGCAGTTAGTTTGTCAGTTGCATACATTTGCACCTGGGCAGGGTTGCCAGGTAATGCCGACATGTCTGCAAACTTGCACGTGACTTTGCTGTAAGTTGCAATATTTTCAGCTAAGCTGCGCTATGAGCTGACAACAGGCCACGGCAAACTTGAAATCAAAACTAAAAATTCTGAAAGTCACATAGCACAAAGTTTCTCATGCATACAGGTAGGAAGATAGGTAAGCAGCTATCAGGATAGTGTTGTGTAATGCACTCTTTTCTTCAGTTAAGTTCTGGTTAAAGCATTTTTAAACAGCAGTTGGCAAATGCTAGGAATATTACCAAGTTAAATGTTATACTATGCATCTATTCCGGAAATTACATCCTTAAGGTTACGTATTTTTATATTATTTTATGTGAGCTAAAATCATTTCACAATTATCAGAATAATTTTTAAAAATACAAAAATTAAAATTAAATTTAATATTAAAGTTACAAATTTAAAGTCAAAAAAATAAAGTGAATAATTTAATTTAAATTTAAACTGAAAAATAATAAATCATAAAATACATTTGTCACACTGTTGGTGCCGCTTATAACTAGCTTTCTACAGCGCAGCACTGGCAGCTGGATTGTGTATCTGAGCGATATGCTAGGGGCTGGGTAAAAAGTCTGTAAAAGTCAGTCACTGTTTACTTAAATGATTTTCCCAGTTTTTTATTTGCTCCGCTTTTGTTGGGGAAAACTTCTGCTACTTTATTTTTTTCTTCGTTTTTTTTTTGGCAACGCTGCCACATAAAACTAATATTGTGCCTGCCAGTTTATTGGAATTCGTAGTCGAAAAGTTTCCGCAGGTAACACGCGCATCTTGTAGTTTTATGAAGTTGGCCCAGACGAGAAGTTGCGCATGGAAATCGCAGCTAAAATGTCGTTAAAATCAACGCAGGCCACGCATCCCAAATGCCGTTAAATGTGCGACTCGAACTGTAAAACTTCTACGCCGGACTTTGTCGTGCGGTTTAGTACTGCGATTTCTAGCCTTGGGCAAAAATCCATCGCATTCAACCGCATTCCATCGTCATTCGATTCGAAGCTTACGTGCCCTGCATTCGCATTAGCATTTGCAGGACACCTTGTCCTTGCCGTGTAGTACGTAGGTCCAGCTCAAGCTCTCTGTCTGTCAGTAGCAAAACTATTTCACGGCTACGCTTCAAAGGCTCTAATTAATGTTTAAATTGCGACTTCTATTATTCAGTGGCTATGCAGCACATCACAAACTGAGCATAATAAAAATGATTCCATTTCAAGTCCTGACATGTTTTCACAATATACTATTCAATGGACCAGATGAGCACCGTAAGCATATGTATATTCAAGACAAGATAAGTTAAATCACGCCTTAAGCTGGCTTTCCAAAGGTCAATATAGTTTATTTATAACCACTTTCGTATTTGGTATCAAGCTTTATTTGACAGTCAACTTACTTGGTTTGTCCTCTGACATGGTCAGCTTATTATTTTTTTTCAAGTACAGTAAAGTGGTGTAAATATCAGAGGCACAAGGATGGAACTGCATCCCATAAGGCATAAGGTATGCATATTATATATAAATATATATACACACATACCAATTCAGATTTTGAATCGATTGACTTCTTGCACACATTTGATCTGTTTGACTATTACTTAGGAGCAGCATAAACAAGGGAAAATTTAGCTGGACGCCAAAGCAAAGTGGCAATAATGCATATGTAACGTAATACGGCTTAAACGCAATTAAATTAACTGCATTGCAATTGTCTGCAGTCAAGAGCAATAATAATAGATTTATTTTGTGTGGGGGGCAGCCTCATACCGGACCAACGAAAATCCAATTTATTGCTTTTGGCCGCGACTAGGATTTGGCTTGTTGGCTGCTGCTGTTAGGGCAATCTTGTTGCTGCTACTCCAGAATGCAATTTACGTGCTACGTAAATGTTACAACAAAAACAAAAACAACAACCACAGCAATAAGCGCCAAGGTAAGTCCATGCCAGGCAACATTTGATTGGAAGGCTGCAATTTGTCGGAGAGAGAGAGAGAGAGAGAGTCTGGAGAGAAAAGGATACTTGATAGTAGTGCATGTTTGTATAAATGGACGGAAGTTTCCGGAATATTCGTAGTATTACCAACGCTTGACTGGCAACAACCACAAAAATGCATTGAATTGAAAATGTTTGAATTTGAATTTATATTGCAAGTTTGACTTGATTGAAGCACTTGATTTCGTTTCCTTTTGACATTGCCCCTGCCTCGCCCCCTTTCAGAGTAAAACATAAATTTCATACTCAGATTTCGATTGAATGCTGCATTTGGTTTTTGGCAGCAGACATTTGGCTAACAAGGTACGTATTGCCATTGATTTGACCAACGCTCAGACGAGCTGCAAACACACAAACATAATATTTAAAGAGGTTTTGTTGCATACCAAATTTCGGCTAATTAATGTTAATTGGGTTTTGCAAGACAGAAACGGACAGGCAACAAATAAATTTAACAAACCATTGTCCAATTATGCAACCATTGTTTTAAATATCCTTTTGTGTTTTAAAAAAAAGTCACTGGTTCATAAATTTTAATTATATACACAGAATTTAGAATATTCGTAATATTTCATTTGACTTTATAACTAAATATAAATAATGCAAATATAAATTAATGCACTATAACTCATCTCTATAAATCAATCTCAATTACTCAGTAATTCTACGATTTTTAATAAACATACTAAATTTGTTTAAAATATAAATAATGTATACCAAAAAGCAAAGATATTTATTTAAATCAAGTGATATGTACATTTAAATCATGAGTAATGCTTACAGCTAGTTAGCTTCGAAAGTTAACTTTTAGTAGTCTTGTGAAGCTTAGTAAGAAGCCAACTTAAATTAAAGTTAATAAATCGAAGCTCAGTCGCATAATTTGCTTGTGTTTTACCTCAATATTATTTGGATTGAGGTTTGCCACATAATCTCATCGTTATTACTCGTTATCGATAGAAAGCAACAAAGTCAACTGTTTGCCAAATTTCAGTCCCCCTTTGATCCCAACCGGAAACGCGTAACTTATTGCGTGCGTGTTCCACTGCCAAGTCCCACTCCCCGCACTTCCAGCGAGTTGATTCGCTTCCCCTGCCACAACTTGAGTTAATTTAATAAATCTTGAACAACTGAATAAGCTTTAAATTAATGACCCTGTAAAGTTCATATAAATTATTACGTTATCTCGAGCGTTCGCTCGGCAACGCAACGAAAGCCGAGTTTCCCTGTTTCCCCCCATTTCCATGGGTTTCTCGTGCCATCCAACTGGCAGCTGGCAGCATGGCCCGACTGCCACGTGTGGCACATTATGCCAGCATATGCGTGCCACACTCGCTGCCATTCCAAATGATTTCTCATTTTCAATGCCAGCCCCAGCACAAACATATTTTTCTGCCTGTGCCGAAATCAAATTTGTATCAATTACAATTGCATTAACATATCATTTGTGCGCCTCTCGAATTTCACAGCAGCGACACCATTATGTAAAGGCAGCTGCTGGTCTCAAAATGACTGTTTAAATAGTTGCTAAGGAAACTCAGTTGAGTTTTAAAGCACACATACTAAACGTAGGTTACATTAAAAAAAAAAAGGTTCACATTGTCTTAATCACACGAATCACTTTAATAACAGCAATTAATATTAGCATCATAAAAAATACCCTCAGCCTAGTCGTTTAATATATTATTGAGCTCTGAATTGATGGGCGTTCTATTATTTCTGCCGGCACTGAATTCAGACATCTTTTTATGGATCTCAGGGCACTGCAGAATACTTAGAACACGCATACAAATATTTTTCATCGCTTCGCTTATCATGCTGCTCGCTTCTCACACATTCATAGAAGTGTTATCGATGAAATGAAATAAGCTTCTTCTGCGTATCTTAAGTATAGTCAAGTTAAGTTAAGTTAAGTATATCAAAAATATACAGACAGACGGACACTGGCCTATCTGCCTATCGTCTGATAATGCTGATCAAGAATATATATATTTAACGATGATGGGTTGATTGATTAAACAAAATAGTTGTCATATTTTTTACTGTTCTATTTTTTACTTTTACTTAAATGTCATTTATATTTAGAATTGGTGAGCAACACCCAAAGCTTGCAAATAGCAATAGAAAACAACAATTGGAACAAGAGAGAACGTTGCGAAATACTTTGATACCATACGTAATGCCAGTCGATAACAGCTAGCAAAGAACAGCCAATAAATTCAGCCAAGTATGCATTTCAAATTGCGGTAGATATAAGCAAGTTACCTTACTTCTAGGTTTGGTAGCTGTAGCTCTTAAATTTCGTGATAGATTCGGTATCAAAGTATAAATATAATTGAAATATTTCAGACTACGTAAGGAAGGAATTTCAAAATTTTCGTATAATAATTTAAATGATTTACAACTTCAGAATATGCTTGATTCAAAATGATCACATAATTGTCTTTTTGTTACAATAATCACCTGCTAATTTGATCAGATTATGCCAGGTTCAGATCGTTTAAATATATGTAATTGAGGTTTTCTATCACAGGTCGTATCATGAACTCAGGGCGCAATGCCAAAGCTTCAACAAATTAACAAATTTAACCTTTGGGGTATATATGCGAAAAGTTCGCACCAGCTGTGGCACAATATCAACAAAAGGGTCGACGCGTATGAAGGTGTATGTGTGAATGTATGTGGATGTGGGGTAATGTGTGTGTGGTTAACATAGCTGGAAGACCCGAGTAGATTGCTAGCCAAACAAGGACTGCATAGTTGCCTTTGTAGTGGGTTGCCGTCGTCTTGGCCTTGCCCAGTTCCAAAGCCAAGGCTTTATATGATGATGATGATGGGGTTGATAGGGATGATGATGATGATGATGATGCTGTGGCCCAATTTCCATATGCGGCAGTTGTCGGTTTTCGGCTTAACTAGCCAAACTTGTGAGAAGTTTGCGTGCCAAGTTGGCATAACAGCAAGTCAAACAAACGAAAGCTAGCTAGAGACCACATAGGGACATAACTACACCTACAGATTCCAGATAGCGGATCCCAAATCCCAACTGTCTGCTCTCGACTCTTGGCCACCCGCCGCGCTGCGGTTGTGGGCCAAACAGACAAGAACTTGGCTACGGCAACTGTGAAGCCGGCCAGCCAGCAGCTAACAGTATTGAATGAAATTGAATTTGCGCCGTTAGATTGTTGTACAATTATTAAAAGTGGCACGGGATTGGCCGGGCTCGGTTGGGTTTTCGGGTTGTTGGCAACACCTTCGCCTGTGGCGATGCCAAGTTTCTACCCAGCCGCATACATAATTCAATTAAATTCTTTGCCACAAAATTCTCTACACTTGGAAATGCGGCAAATTGTAATAGTTTCACGATTATGCGGCAAATTGCAAATTCTTCGATTATGGCATTACTGCGAGCTTTCAGTTTCGGTCTGTGCAAGCCGCACCGCTAATTGAAATTATACCACAAAGTTGTAGAATTGAGTTGATACAATGTGGCAAGAGATAAGTTTATCTTTTCAGAAGTGCTCGAAATAATATTTAAAAACTCATTTATATCGTGATGAGGAGTTAAAGAAGTTAAAGAGTCTAGCAGAAGTCCGAATAAAATAAAATAAAATATTCCTAGCTAAGTTTTTTAATTCTAGGAAAAATGTATTTTTATCTGATTTTTTATTTGTTTATTTATTTGCTGAAAAGGAGCATTATGACTGAATAAGATGGGTTGTTTGCAGCGATAACTTCTTGTCTATTCAATCCACAAAATAAAAAGTCAAACTAATCGAAATTGTGGCAACTTAAATCAAAGCAAAAGGATGCTTTAGTGAGACAATAGCTGCAAAGCTGATTACATAAAGCATTATTTAAATTGAATTCACAAGCTGCCAAGTTGAATGTGGATACATTGGAGCTAAGGCAAGCCACAGGATTCGCCTCAATGTAAATATTCAGCTATAAATCCGCAAATCAAATGCAATCAATTCAAATTTCACACTTCAATATTCATTAGAAATTTATTTCACTTTTCACGACAGCACTGCTGATGGAATGTAAGACTTTCAATTCAATTGCAGCATCAGCAGTAGCTCAGGATGTGCACGAGCTAAAGCTTGGTGGGGGGATTATAGGGGTTCGGATTGCGCGGGGCTGCGGGCAGCCTGGCAAGGATCCAGCAAATGCTGTTGGAATCCTCAATGCAGCGCAAGCTGCACAACCCAACATAAAAAAAAAAACTGCAAATTTTGCGCAAAATTAGCTGCCAATTGTTTTCAATACCGCCAACAACTTTGCGTTGATAAATTGCAAGCGGAAATTGCGCAAAACCAAGCAAGAAATTTCAAATTGGTCGAAAGCTGCATAGGCAACAGCCGCTGTACCTGTGTATATGCAGCTTTAAGTTGCACAACCTTAATTTATCCACTATTTATATCAATTAAAGAAACCTAAGCAGCAGCAGTAACCAACTGCGACACACGCGGCGTATGCGCAATGGAAAAAACTGTGGCTAATGGCAAACGGTGTACTTATACATATATGTGACTGAGTGTGTGTGTGTGTGTGGTGTGTGTGTGTGTGGTGTGATGTGTGTGTGTGGTGTGTGTATTGTGCACATAACTTAATTATGCAGAAGTGTAAGCGTTGCCAACAGCATAGGACACACATAGGGGTCCTTATTTCATCCTAGTAGTCGACTTTCTCCCTTCTCTCTCCCTTCTCTCTATCTCTCTCTCTCTCTCTCTCTTTCTCTTTCTCTGTCGCTCTGTGCAGCTGGCAGACAATGCTCCGCTTGAAGTCTTTTCATAAGCTCAAAGTTCATAATAGGATTTAGTTAGTGTAGCTCGTTGTTTCTCATCATGATGATGATGCATATGCCATATGCCATAGATGCTCTTGTTGTTGTTGTCGCTGTTGGTGTAATTGTCCTGCTGCTGCTGGTGTCACAGTGGTACAAATTTGAACATTTGTTTTCGATGTGCTAGGAAATTTCCTACATAGCAACTTCTATATCTTAAGGTATGCACAAATCTTAAACTCTAGTATTTAAATTTGGAATAATGAACACGGCCAAGGTTTGTAACTAATGTAGTTAGTTCCACTGTACCACCTTTGCTCTACTTACTTGAATGGGTCCATACGCCACATGTCTTCCGTAAGTCCTGCTGCGGCTGTAAACCGGCTGTTTCTGCCTTTTGGTATTTTTTATCTCTCTTTTTCTTTCTTTTGCCTTTCATTTAGTGCATTTGCTACTTTCACTGACAGATAAATTATGCACATAAGACAGAAAAAATGCAGGTCGAGTCAGCAGGCGAGTAACTGAAACACTGGGCCAGCTTCTGCCTAGGCTCCACAGCCAGCTTTGGGCTCTTTGTGTGCCTGCATCTTATAATTCTCTATATATGAATAATAGCTGGCTAAATGTTAGCATGTGCTAATGGAAATTTATGTGCCACAGACATGACAAAAAAACCAACAAAAAAAAAAAATGGAATCACGAACTTAAGTACAGGACATGCATTTTAAAACAGACGCCTCAACCTTCACATCAGCAAAGTCAAATGGGACTTCCCCTTCCCCTCAACGTCACTTATATTTGGCTCTATATAGGAGCAATTTTAACTGACTGCGTTATGTATTGATAAACATTAAAAGCCAATCAGTGTAATGGCTTGTGATGTGAAGAGTCTTCTCTGCCCGCCAACCCGCCATCACTCCGTGGCTCTCTATTTCCCGGTTACACACTTCATTTCCAACAGCTCATAAAATTGCAATTGACTTTGAGCTGTACATACTTACGTATTATAAGTATGTGCTTGAATTTATATGTATGCATATGTGTGTGCTTGAATTGCTCTTTCCTCATCCCATTCCCATCTCTTTCCCTGCTCTTAAAATGGTGCAGTCACATACGCGCTTAATTAAGTGTATAAATTGATATTTGGTGCAATGCAGTCGTTTCTTGATTATGTCGAATTAGCTGGATTATATGTTACACTCCTTTGGACTTGCTGTGACACACATACAATCGCGTACTTGTGTATAATTCCCATTAACGAATAAACATTTTCACATTTCCTACGGACAATGCAACCTTCTAGTTACTTGAGGCACTTGCGGAAAAGCTTACAAAATGCCTTTAAATAATGTCGACTATGTAAACTCATAACTATTAGAAATATTGTGCAAAAAATGAAAAACTTTTTATATTGGTATGCAATATGTGCTATAATTAATTGATATCAGGTTATTATATAAAATTAGGTAAACGAGAACCTATGTTTCAAATTTGAAGTCTCTAGCTCTTATAGTATCTGAAATCCGCGCCTTCATACAGACCGACGGGCGGACGGACAGATGGTAGGAAATGGCTATATCGACTCGGCTGTTGATCCTGATCAAGAATATATATACTTTACTGCCGCTTCTTACCCATTTTTAATGGATTCAGTATAAAAATTGTTTAAATCACACAATTGGATTACAAAATGAATCAAAATTATGAATTGAATATGAATATGAATGAAAAATTATTATAAAAAAAAAAACGAATCTTTCCATTTTAATTTTCGAATAATAACAAATCACAAAAATAACTAAGATGATATACTGGAATTAAAATATTTATTATATTTTTATTTATTTAACAAAATTGTGCGCTAGAGCCCCCAAAGACACTTAATACACTTTTTGATAATGCTTAGATGTAATATGTGTCTTCTTATCGGGCTATTGAAGTTGATGACCGTTTCATCATGCTGCCAACTTTGTTTCAGGAATTAACTAACAGATCCACAACATAAGGATAAGAAGTTATGTTAAGTTTGCACTATTTCTGAAATAGCAAAGCTCAACATCTCACAAGAAATAAAGAAAAGTTTGCCTAAACAAAAACCGCAAAAGTTTCCATAACACAAGTCAGTTTGAAGTGTAAGTTGTCGAGAACTGAAACAAAAACAAAAATAAATTACATCCCGCTTGGATTTTTACTTGTGTCTCACGCCCGGAAACTTGTTCAACAATACTCGTTAAAGAACATATTAATTTGGGAGCGGCGTTGCAAGCATTTTGCGGTACATCAACTTTGATGGCAGTTCGTTTAAAACAATTAGAGATCTCTCAGTGGCGCACTCGGGGGAAATTATGGCGAGTACAAGTCAAAAATGAAAAACGCAGCAAAAGTTTGCCCAACTGGCACTAATAAGCGCTAATTTTGTTAGCCCAGAGCGGAAACATCAGACATCTCCGGCATGCCAAATTCGTTGACTTGGCTAACTGATGGCCTGATGGACGGTTGGACGGTTGGACTGATGGCCAGCTTTTGAGGAGCCGCTGGACTTCGGAGGCGCTGCCTGCACGATTTAACAAAGTCAGTGCAGCCCAGACACTAATTCCATTCATTAAAAACTTTTTATATGCCAATTTTTGCTGTTCTCTTGCCATTATGCAGTTACACTCAAACTTTCAAGCAGCTACTCGATCTGCCACTCCTGCGACATAGTTCTCTTTTCATTTATTTTTTGTCTTATTCCTTTTGACAAAAACAAAGAGTGCAAGCAAAAATAAAAATATGATGAAAAATATGATTTCTTATTTTCTGCTGCTGTACATCATCAGTCACATAATGAAGTTGCAGCTGGTGAAAAATTCTGGTAACTTGGCAACTTTCGAGTTTATGACTTGTTTGCGCATTACGTGGACTACACAGGATGCGAATGAAGCAGTAGCAATAGAGAGAGAGAGAGAGAGAGAGCGATATAGGGAGAAAGTGAGATAACGACAAGCCACCAAATTAATTAAATTTCTCTCATAGCTACGTGGTATGCAAAGCATTTTGTTTCCTCCCCTTCAACTAGTTGTCTTGATCTAAAGTGTTGGTCTATTAGAGCAACATTTTTGCTGCTCACCACAAGCTTGGTAAAAAAGAAAAACGAGACTGTCGGAAACCAATTGGCTGAATTGCAGCCATAATTAATGCATTTTCGCGGCCACACTAAAAGAATGTCGAAAGTAATGGTATGAGTCAGTATATTATGGTATAGGGTAGGGTATTTATATATATGTATATATATAGACATATTCTACATGACACTTTATTTTTAATATATTCCAATTTTTTAAGCTAATTGTATTTAATTGATTTGTAATGCATGAACACAACATTATGGCTATATGTAAAATATAAAATGTTTAATTGACTGAATATTAATATCAACTCATAACTGATATATAGGCGGAGAAGTTAACAGGACCGCAAAGAGTGCATGAAAATCACAGCAAGTCAGCGTCATTGCAGCTCCTGTGGAGAGTGGAGACAGACAATTTTTCAGTGCTTAAACTGCAACTCGGACTGGCGGGGGCAACCAATGAATGATACTGAAGAAGAAGAAGGAGGAGGAAGAGGAGCAAGCATCGGGCTGGCCACAACGGAAATCGACGTGTAATAAATTTAAATTTATGTTGCCATTTAAAACTGTATAAAAAATTACTATAAATTTATAACCCACGCAACCACAAAATGTGGTCAGCCGGACAATAAAAATGCGGCAGATACGAGTTGAGTGCGAAAAAAAACTTGTTTCAGAGAGGGAACATAAATAAATCAATTTAGACATAAAAGCAGAAAAAAAAGCATACGAGAACTAGTCGATAAAATAGTTGGACCGTTTAATTTTCACAGACTGTCAATTCAATTTTCCTTATTTTTTTTTTGTTTTGCTTCTTACTCTTTGTTTTGGGCAGGAAAATGAGAACCGTACGAAACGAAATTAGAACAATTGAATTGTAAATATCAGAGCGCAGAGTAAAGAGATGGAAAAACTGTGAAAACTGTGACAGGGCTAGAGAGAACGATAACGACAGCGACTTTGACCAAATTGCAAATGCTTGTCACGTATTTTACAAATTCACTGCGACGACAACCGTGTCTTTGTAGCTTGTATCCGTAACTATATAACCGTAAGACGTGCATATGTATCTGTAACTTTAGTTGCCCCATACACGAATGAACAAAAATGGAGCAGAAGGCAGCAGGGCAACAGGGCAGCCAGTCAGAGGACGGGTGTCGCAAGCCCCATCGATTGTTCATTGATATCTTTTGCGGCATTTGGTCAAGGGAACTGCAACAGAGCAACCAAAGCTGGCTGGCATTATTATGTGAGCCATGTTCTTATGTGTGGCAGTTTGAGCCACCGAGCATTTGGCTAGGACATTTTTGTGACCGTAAGACAAGTCAAAAATATAGTTGGGGTGTAGCTTTAAAAATGACTACGACAATCGCAATCATCCAGCGCGAATAACAAGGGAATAAAATATGTACGAATTTTTGATTTATTTTAGTTTGTGCTTGAAATGTTAATTTAAAGTTGATTCAAACTAACAAACAGTTTTTGATAGACTGCAAATTAAACCAGAACTTGCTTTTGATACTTTAAACAGATATTTGATAATGTCATTACTCTTGAAAATAGATATTTGCAAAAGTTATTTGTATAAAAACACTCCAACATGTGGAAAACTAAACAAGTAAGAATGTTGTCGACGAGTGAGCTGTTGGGACTTGTAGTTTATTTCCGACTCAATTGGAATATATATTATTGACATCGAAAATAAACTACAACTTCCATACTTGTAATACTCTTGCAGATCGCAAATTTGAGCCTTAGCTCTGCTCTACATTTCTCTGTTGAATTATGTCGTTGTTAAAATAACTGATTTAATATAAACTAACTGTTTAAAAATTAACTGATTGTTTGTCGTCACAGGACTATTTACATATGTATGTACATTTGAACTGTCATTGTCAGCTTTGAGCAAACGTCGTTAAGTTACGCAATGGCTGTCAGTTGGTCCGGTTTTTACTTACACGGCAGAAACTTTAAAATAAAGGAAACATGAGAATTACCGAGCACTTTTTCAGCTCCACAATAACAGCGGCAAACAATAACAATAAAAGCCTGAAATAAGTGCACATTTATATGGCCAGAACGGACGAGTGGGCCACAGTGTTCGATGAATGGGCTTAAACCCATATGAAAAAGCCAGCCCAAGTAGTTGAGTCAGTGAGTGTGTGTGTGTGTGTGTGTGTGGATAACTGTATGTGTTTGTGTATGTGTGTGTTTGGCCAAGTGCATTATTGAGTTAACTCATTGCAACTGCAAAAAGTTGCATTTGGTGCGCGTTTAAACGTAATGCGAGTCTTAAACTGCCCACCTGCGAATGGGTTTAATGCGCTTACACGAGGCACTCACAACACCCACACTCGCCGCCCCGACTGTTGTCGAGCTCTGTTGTTAAGTGCTAAGGTGACTTAAGTTACGCAAAAGCTGTTAAGGTATTTATGGCCAGCATGAGCGTGCCAGGGCAAGGCGTGCCAAGATCCGGCCACGTCGAGTTATTATGTCTTTTCTGGCTGAAACACAACCTGGGGCCGTTGCTGCCTTCCACTGTTGATGTTTACAGTTTGGAGTTGTGATAGTTTCCAGTTGTTTGCCAATGTGCGCTTAGCACAACTTTAGTTGCTACACAGACGATAAATGAAACGACAGTTGAAGGTCTCAGACTAGGTGAGCCAAGAGTTTTGGGCAGTGCAATCTCAGCTACTTTCGGATGCAAGATGACATCGAGCTCGAAACAATAAATCGATAAGCGAATGAATGAAGCCTTTATTTATTTATTATTGCTGTAGATTTATCTATATAAATACAACTAAATATATTCCTATTTATATATCAATATATTTTGTTTTTTTATTTTTTAATTTATTTTTATTTTAAAGAAATAATAGTAAGATATATAAATCGAAATATTGCAATTATTTATTCACAGCGTGCAAATTTTAAATGTTTGAATTGCTTAATTACATTTAAATAATAGCCAATTGTAACAGATTAAAATTAATGTAAACGTATTTTTTTTTATCGTAGGAGTAGTCATTATGCTTAATTAACAGTCAACATAAAAGAATGGCAAATGAATAATTATATATTCCGATACTTCTTGAGCATTTGCTGTAATTGGATTAGTTGCTCAAGTTTGGTTTGGACTTTTTGCCTTGCGCTTAGTTGCTGTCTTGGCAAATTTATATAAATGCCCACAAGATTGACCTGTGGTCGTCCCCCGGCAATTATAGCAAATTATCAACTCGCTCACGCGAATGGCGTCGCACAGACACACGCACAGCCTCTGTTTAGAAACCGACACACACACACACACACACACACACACACACACCCACAGAACAGTAGACAGACATTAATTATTCATAACTTGAACTGTGTTTCGCTCGCCTAGTTGCCTCTGGTTAGAATTGAGGCCTGGGGCTGTGTCTGCGGCCTCCTTGCTTGATGTCTCCATTTCCATGACATTGTCTTTGTCTTTGGGGAAATTTGCTGCTGCTGCTGCTGCTACTGACTCTAGTGGGTGGATGATGGTTGTCTGGACTGTGGTTTGCAGACTGTGCATCTTGCCAACAGCATCAGTTTAATGTCTTCGAAATGTCAAGCCCAGTGACCTGCGGCCAGAACGTCACCTGTTTGGGTTTAAGGTTAAGCTTTAGCTGAATTTCTCTTCTTCTCTCTTAACCATTTGTCAACATAGTAAAACCACAATTCCAATATCAAACACCATTGTAATATTTACTTTATACAATTTTAGGAATTATATGCCAATATATTTTATATTTATTTATTAAATATTAAGTTAATTTAAATAGCTTTTGAATTTACATTCAAGTTACATTTTTATAAAAATCTTTTTACTTGAAATTACTAATTCATTTTGCCTAACAAAGCGTTGAAGTGCTAAAATCCTTTTCGAACTTGAATACCAACCCCTCTTTATTTAAATTTGTCAAGAATGGTATAAACATGATCAATCTCTCATAAGGATAAATCTAATTGTTCCACTATGGAAACAAAAGAACCAGAAAAGTTTCCAGTCTTTAAGTTGCAAAATAAATATTTTCTACTGTGAATTCGAATGTGGAAGATTTTATTAGTTTGGCGCTTTACTTGTTTCTAATTTTGATTTTAATAATTGGTATTCCTACTCTTTATACCGAGTGCAACTAATTATAATTTTAATGCACATACATTTCGCAAAGTTCTGCCTTACTTAGTCTCCCTCTCTCTCTCTCTCTTTCGTTCTCTCTCTTTCTTTCTTACTTTATATATCTCTTGTCTATCGCTATATTCGCTCACACTTGTTGTAGCCCTCGCTTTTTAATCTAAGTTGAGTTTTGGCGAAGTTATGGCATTTTGAAGTTTCGACCTATGCCCATATACCGATTTTCAGACAAGAATTTTTACTTGTCTTCCGACCCAAAATCACGTTTTCAACTTTAAATGCACGATTGATTTAGGGGCAAAACTATGACCAAAAAGCCCTCGCTTTTTAATTTAAGTTGAGTTTTGAGGAAGTTATCTATTTTTTTCGTATTATTTCAATTATTTTAAAAATTCAAAATCTACGATAAATAATTCTGAAAATTTGAAAGATTCTTTTTAGTTATTTACTTTATTTTGCAGAAATGTATTTCTTTATAATAGAATATATAATTTTTTTGGGATTTTATCAAAAATAAGTGTTTGTATTTCGACTTTTTAAAACCATTTTCTGTTATTGATTTTTCCGAATATATAAAGAAAAAAAATAAAAAAACTGTTGTTAATTTACAAATTATTTCTAAGAACACCAAAATTTCTTTACTTTCCATTTTAGGGCGTTTTTTTTCTGAGTGTTAGACTTACGCTTCATAAACTCGTCGCTGATTTAATAATATTAAGTTCAACGTCATAAAATGCTTGCGTTAATGTTGTTCAGTTAACATTTTTATGCTTGGCCCATAAGACTAAAGTGGCACAATGGCAAAATTGCTGCCAACGAGCCACTAGAGAGACGAAGGGAGGGAAATAGAGAGAGATAGAGAGAGAGAGAGAGATAGAGAGATAGAGAGAGAGAGAGAGACAGAAATAGGGACAGAGTGAGTTTTGCCTACGTTTTGTGAGCTGACAGACGTGGCTCTTTGGAAAATCTGACATCTGTTGTTTGCAACATAATAATCATTATAATTTATTTTAAAATGCAATTTACGCGACACCGCGTCGACGTTGTGTCGAGTTGAACGAGTTGAATGAGTTGATGTTCTGCATGCTAAGCAGCAGGACATTTGAGCCATGAACAGTTGCTGACTGTTTATAGCCGTGAAGGGGGCCTTGAGTTAATTAGCGCTGATTTTGTCTTTGTATTCGGATTGCGTTGATTACTACTGCAAAATAAATACGACTATTTATTTATTACCAAAACAGGTCACGTCACAAAGCGCACAAATAAAAATCGACACCGTAACCGAAACGGTTAGTGATACAGGAATCCACTAAAATGTACGCCCCACTTTCTCGTTCCCCTTGTCCAGTGCCTCACAGTGGCTGTGTTGCCCATTTACAATTAAGCCTCGTTGTCGTTTGTTTTGTTGTTGCAAAAAACCGAAAAGGTAAATAACAGGAAACATTTTACACTAATTAGCGACGCACGCAAATGGGCGCTGTTTTGGGGGTCTGATAATGGGCGGTAGGTGGGGGTTGTAGACGCTTGTAGCGGCACTTGACTGTAAAAGTCACTGCCATAAGCCTAATTATGTTGTACGAGTTGTCGTCAGGGTTGTTCTGTTCAAAACCTAATTTAACGGAGAGTTGCAGCGGTGAAGCAGGGGGTGTGCGGTGCGATTCTTATTTGTGGCTTTTAGAAACGGGGGGCGGAAAGGCGCAGCTTTTCTTAATTTACATTAATTTGACTTGTATTCGGATTAGCTGAAGTGGGTCAGTTTAAATCGCTCAAAAATTAAACGAATTTAAAGCTAACAAAAATGAGAAAACAATAATGTAATTATTTCGAGTTTGCTTTCCAACGAATCCATAATAATTCAAGATCTGTGTATTTCAGTAATTTTAAAGATATTTTAATTAATTTTCAATTAAATATATAATTAAATTTTGTACTTTTAATTGCGTGCGTTTATCGATTGAAAATCAGAACTCGACTTTTGATTCTGATCATGAATAAAAACAATTAAAATGGGTTCATGGTATTAGAAGGAAGAACAGTTATTTTAGGAACGCAGAATGTAAATCCGTGCGAACCTAAATATTATATATTGTCAAATGCTGATCTTTTTTTTTGCTCGAATGGTATGACAGTAGCCCGAAGTCAGTTGCGCCTGACTAGAAGGATCTCAGTTATTTTTTCATATTATTGCATGGGACTATTACAAATCGATTACAAATCGATGCGTGCCCTAAAAATCAAGGTACCAATGCATAACCGAATATATTTTCGTATGCACCAGAATCTAAACATAAATTCGGTTAGGCTTTGTAACCAGTTCAAATTAAAATGCCCTCAAGCATAACTTTTTTCATTTTATCATTGTTTAATTTAAATCGAACTGCCTAAAAGTATAGTAATACTAATTAACCAATGCTATGCTAATAAAAATCAATATTTCACATGTGAGAGCTTTTTCTTCGAGTTTTCGTATTGTTTCCCCACTCAAATAACAGGCGAACAGAAATGTTTAGCTAAACGATCTACCTGCAGAATAACCTCACATACACGCTTTTCACAGTATGTGTTTATGTGGATTGTGTTAAGCCGGGCCATATCAGCTGTTCTCTTTTGGGATTAACATAGCCTACGATCCACAGCGTCTCTTTTTTGCACTGCTGCCTTCTAACAGCGCTCTCTGCGCTGTTATCAATAACATTAATGTTAAAATTAACATAAAGTATTTAAGAATAAACCAACAAGAGAAGTGCAAGTGCAAAATCTTTTAAAGTGAAAAATAAATATAAAGTTAAACCAAAAAAACCCAAGTGCCTTTTTTATTGGAGGATAAAGAAGGAAGAAAGAATTCGCCCCCTACATTTTCAGTATGCAAATATTTCTTTTCAATTTAGTATTTAAATCGAACTGCCATAAAGTATACTAATACTAATTGACCAATGCTATGCAAATAAAAATCAATATTTCACATGTGAGAGCTTTTTCCTTGAGTTTTCGTATTGTTTCCCCACTCAAATAACAGGCGAACAGAAATGTTTAGCTAAACGATCTACCTGCAGAATAACCTCACATACACGCTCTTCACAGTATGTGTTTATGTGGATTGTGTTAAGCCGGGCCTTATCAGCTCTCTCTCGCTCTCTTTTGGGCTTAACATAGCCTACGATCAACAGCGTCTCTTTTTTGCACTGCTGCCTCCTAACAGCGCAGAGAGCGCTCTCTGCGCTGTTATCAATAACATTAATGTTAAAATTAACATAAAGTATGTAAGAATAAACCAACAAGAGAAGTGCAAGTGCAAAATCTTTTAAAGTGAAAAATAAATATAAAGTTAAACCAAAAAAAACCCAAGTGCCTTTTTTATTGGAGGATAAAGAAGGAAGGAAGAATTCGCCCCCCCACATTTTCAGTATGCAAATATTTCTTTTCAATTTAGCATTTAAATCGAACTGCTGAAAGTATTCTAATACTAATTAACCAATGCTATGCAAATAAAAATCAATTTGATTTTTTGATGGAATATTACAAAATGAAGATTCTCGATGAACAGGTGCATTTCACTGGAACCAAACCAAGTTGGAGAAATATGTGCATCCAATGGACAGTATTGGGCCGGATATTATGGGAACCCAGAGGAGAAGGATATGCTCAAGTGCTACGGTGCTACGAAGTTGAACACGTAATTTCTCAGATGCCAGACGTTGCTGAGGTCTGTACCCCACCGCAATATTTGAGAAAAAAGAGTAAAGCCCCAGGCGGGAGACCGCAACACAAATCAAACAACATTCAAAAAGCGAAACAAACCCTAAATAATTTCCGCAAAACCAACCAAGTTTAAAATAAATTAAACAATGTGCCAAAATGTCGTCCGCAGAGCATGCGAGTCGTCTGTCGGCAATGCAACAATGTCCAAAAATGTGCAAAACAAATTGCAATTAAATTGACAATCGTCAACGCTTCCCACCCTCCCTCCTCTGCTGCTCTTTCACATTGTTGCCTGCCACAAAATGATTTGCGCGTTAATTATGGCAAATGGCCAAAACAGCAGAATGCCGTCAGTTATTGGCCATTGGCCGCTCATTGACAAAATTCAAATGGCAGAAATCAATGACAGCATGCCGCGGATTGTGGTCCCTTGGCCATTAGAGCAATGCCTTTTTCAGCTGCAGCGATTCAATAATATACAAAATTGTGTCAAATTGGCCACAGTTTAGCTCTCAAACACTTTGACCTCTGACCTCAATGGCGTCGCTTTGTGTTGTGGCTTTCGGTTTTGGCTAAGCCGATTCCTCAATTTTTAATGAATAAAAATGGTTCGTAGCACAAATGAGATGAGAACTTTTGGCCATTGGATTTTGGTAAGCTTCCACAACAAAACAAGTTAACCAACTGTCAGATTTTGTAGTACAGCTTAGTATGTAATCTAATTGAAATATTTCTCATTTGACTTTTAAATAAAATATATCATTAATTGAATATACATTCATATTTGTAATCTTATGGATTGAAAAATTGTTTGTTGAAATTATTACTTTATTCGTATTTATATATAAATATGTGCATGGCAAGAAATTAAATTTGATCACAGCTTAAAGTTGGTCAAGTCGAAACTCAGCAGTCGCATTCATTCCATAGCTGTCAGTCAGACTGAATGTCTGAATGTCCGATGTGACCCTCGACGCAGTCGGGCAATTTAACTAAAATAATCCCCATTGCATAATTTCATAGAGCAGCTCAACACAGCAATTCCGAGTGCATATAGAGTTGGCCAGCCTATGGGCGACTCTACACAGACATAAACATATTTTACGAGTCATGTGCTATGGCACTGGATGTGGATGTTTGGTGGGGTGGGGTGGGTTTGTGGATGGTGGTATTATAGGGTGTTGGTGTTGGTCCCGCCCAGCTGCTGCCCCAGAGTCTAACTAGCTGGCACTTTGGACTGTCATCATGCGTCGCTTTGAACAGCTGTTGCTCTCTCTCTCTATCTTTCTCTCTCTATCACTCTCTCCGTCTATCTATCTTCGCTTTGCCTCTCTCGCTCTGGCTCTCTTCTTCGTTCATATTCTCGATGTGGAAAACTTTATTACCACACGACCTCGAAAAACTGTAAAACGCTGCTGTCATTTCAAATTTATGTGACTTTTGTGAGCAGCTCTCATACCAACACACTTAGACACACACACACACGCACACACAAGCACACACCCACACACACACACACACACATAGAGAGACCTTACTGGGGCCTATATAGCTGCACCAGTTTGTGCATTTGCCAGTTTATGATATGGCAATGGCGCAAATACTTTGCTAATTTTTCCTTTTCGGAAATTAGAGCATAAAGTTTGCTCTTAAAACTTGCCACCCAAAATAGTGGAAGATGCAGAAGCAGAAGTAGCAGTTGAAGTACAAGAAACGGAACATATGCCATCAGCCCCAAAAACCGCGCACTTAGCACTTTTGGTACTCCCACCAGCTGCAGCAAAAAAGAAACTACAGCAACAATAGCAACAACCGCAACAAAAATGTATTTTCCTTTGGCAAAGTTTCCTGTACTGCACACCCTCTATAAATGACAAAGAAGGTATATTGCAAATGCCTAAACTATTTGCATCAGCATAATCATAAAATTACTTCAAAAATGTAAAAGAAATAAAATATAAATTATAATTTTCAATTTCGTAATAATATTGTCTAGAAAATACTTTTCTGATACAAATTTCAAGTGAATAAAATTAGCATTTACTATGAAAAATAATAAATAATTAATTTGGCAAAACTAAAACTAATATTTATTTAATTTTATTAGGGATAAATTAAATTGGTATTGTTTTAATCACAGTTATTCTAAGAGTGCAGCACTCTCGAATAAAATACAATTCGCACATATTTTATTATTAACTCACATGCACTCACACACACACACACACACACACGCTGCACAGTGTTGTAAAGTTTTCTCTTTTGGGTTATTGTTGCCTTGCTGCCAAATCCTGCTCCCGCTACTGCATCCCACCTCCCCAGCACTCTTCGCTAGCACTTTGCCTCTTCTCAAAGTAAAAGTTATGAGTTGCTGGCAAAGTTTATGCATACAGTTTTGGTGTTTTTTCATGTTGTTATTTGTTGTTGTCTTGCAGTTTCCAGGAAGCTTTAATTGCAGTTAAGCTTAAAATCATATGCAAAGTTTGCCAGGGATTACTTCTTATTGTTATCAATGTGGGTGTGTGACCCAAGTCAAAAATTAAAACTGATCAAATATAAAATAATATAAGACGAACGCAATTTAATCGCTTACTAAAAATCTTAAGGTATCAATTTATATATTTTATATATGTTATACTAATCAAATTCATTTAAATGTTGGTTTTTATTTTGTGTTAATTTCAAAATTAAACTATTCGGCACAGTGTTTTTAAAGCATTCATTAATAATTTAATAATTTTCACTAAATTAATAAATATTACAAAATTGATACTCATATTATTTGTCTAATTATATGTACATTTTTAGCATATTCCATGTGTGATGAGTTTATTTTTATAGAAGCTAAACAGATAAGCAGAAAGTCATATAATACTTTCATTATTAGCATAACTGAAAATTATCTGAAAATATTTGCACTTTTTATGATACTCTTCTTTAGAGAGTGGGTAAATGGTAAATCTGAAAAGGCTGTTTTTTACCAGCAACAACAAAAATGCTGATATGCATATTGCGTATATGCCGAGTGCATCATGAAATATTCGCCATATGCATTGGCGGAAATTGGGATTTGTGTTACTTTATTATTGTCGACTTACATACACACAATCATGTCTGCACTGCAGTGGAATATTTTATTGACGCAACGGAAACGTCCGAAGCATTTGCAAGTGGCCGCCAGTTATGCACCGCGTTCATTTCCGGCCAACCCATGGACGTGAAAAATAAATTAAAAAATTCTCTGAACTCAATCAAAATGCGTAAGTCAGAATAACAATAACAACGCCAATGTGTCCGAAATCTCGGATTTTTTTTTTTTTGCAAGCAACAATAAAAAAATAATAATATTAACGGGCAATGGGCAAATGTTGGCGGCTGTGAGTATGCAACAGTTTGTGACAGCGTGTTATTGGCTATATTGGGCTAGAATCGCTCACTTGGCTTAAATCGCCAACTTTTTGAACAAACTTTGGCATACTTTAAACTTTAAACACACTCAATTAGATAGAATAAAATGTTAAGCCAACTTTTTTTGGGGGCAGGACACAGCTTGACCCAACGGTCCAAACGGTCAAACTTTTTGACTAGCAGCAGAAATTTTAGGCAAAAAGTTTCTCTTTTTTAAACAACTTTCGGCAATTATCTTGTGAGCCATGCTTGTCCCTAAGCATATACTCTATAAAACAGCGGTATCTGACTTGTTTCAACTGCAGCTGCAACTTGTCAACAACTGAGCTGCCGCCCGCAGTTGTTGCCCTCCTTTTTTTGATGGATAACCAAAACAAAAACTCTAAAAAATGTCAGAACTTGAAATGATTTTTAAAAACAGTGCCACACTTGTCGCCAAAGCCTCTTAATTGTGATCGCTCGCCAGTGCTTGTTTAAGTGTGTCAATAAATTCATTTAAGCTTTTAAGTGCATTTTTGATGGGTTTTCTCAAACTTTGTGCGACACTCTTCCAAATTACAGCTGCCAAATTTGCATTAACTTTTGCTTTTCACAACGAATATTCATCAAATTTGAAATGTGGCTCAGAGTGGACAAAATATTTGTTGAAATAAATATTTTGAAGCTTAAAGTGAAATAAATTTTAAACAACATTTTTTCTTTAAGAAATGCTTTTGCACTATACACTTAGAAATCTTAAGCAGATTAAATAATAATATGAAATATGAAATTTTCTTTAACATACTGAGTAAAAGGGCATCATCATGCACATATGTACCATCCACAGAAGTGATAAAAGAAAGCTAAGAAAATTGTACTTGATATAATCAAAAATCGAATCAACTTTTAAAAATATAATCTAGTTAACTTATATATAGAAATAACTCTTGATGGTAATCCTGGTCTACCAATCGTAAACATTAAATTGAAAGAGAAACCACAAGTAAAGCTCTTAGCTAGACTGGAAACTTCCAGTCGGCTGCTAAGAGTAAGCTTAAGAGAGCACACAAAGCGTTCATTTTCGAACGTAAACAAGAAGCGACAGACAGCTAAGTAGCCTGCATATGCTAACACACACAAACACACATGCTAACACACACAAACACACAGGCTAACACACACAAACTCACATGCACGCACAGTTTGGAAGGAATATTAGGTTGCATTGCAAGGCACGAACGAAAGGTATCGCAAAAGCGCCAAAAAGCACACACATAGGACAAAACACAGGACAATATAAAGGACAACGATACAAGTTGCAATATAGCTACTAATAGCAAAAACAAAAAAAAGAGAATAGTAAAGGACAACAGAAGCAGCCACACAAAAAGCAAAGCAGTGCAACGAAAACACTTCGCTGTTGAAAATGGGGTCAACGCGGCGTATGCTCGATATTCGTTTGTCAGTTAAATGAGCCCGTTGAATGTAATGCATCACGCACGCACACACACACACACGCACACGCATACAGATGCTAATCAAAGGCAAGTAAATTCTGTGAGACATCAGAGTAAATATACATATATCACTGCACATAAGGCTGCATGCATTTTGTCGCTTCTGCCCGACTTGACAGTTTTTAAAAGTCTGCAAGCTGGTTGGCTTATGTTGTCGACTTTTGTCATGCCACATATATATAAAAAAAAGAAAAAGAATCACAAGGAAACAAAATGCAAGAAGTTGCACAAAATGCAAGAGAAATGCATAAAAACTTGTTGAGATTTATCTGGCCACATGCGACGGACGCTGCAACTCTTTGTCAGAACTCCAGCTCTAGCTGCAACTGCATTATAGCATACTTCATGCCGCATATGCCAGTTTATTTATGGCGCAAATGTGACTTCGCTGTCTGTCTCTGGCGCTGGGTGCTGAGCATATAAGCGCCTTTAAGCATACAATGCATTTCTTTCAGTCCACATTCTTGACACTTGTTGTGGTACGCGCTTTTCTCATATTGTTGCGCCGCGTTGACTGGCATTGTGGAAATCTCTGACCCTCCATACACACACACACACTTGACTGCCTGAGTAGTTGCAACAATAACCCGAGCAGCGGCTTATGCATAATTGAAGGGCTCACAAGGGTGCAAGTTAAACATGCATTTGGGTCAAAAGTTTGTTTGTTAATTTCTTTTTTTGTGCCTACTGCTTTGCACAATTACTCAAACAAAATACAAAGCTGTGATCAAATTGCATACCTTCTTGCTAGTTCGATTTCCAGAAGTTGACTGCAGTAAGAAGAAATTTGCCTAATTTTAAATGCATACCATAAATATATATACTTATTATCTATCAGCCAACAATATATTTTCATGGATCTTCTGAAGTTTCAACGCTTTTCTCTTTTTTTTTAATATGCATTCACATTCCGATCAAAAATCAACCTACAATTTTCAAAATCTAAGTTACTAATTGTTAATCATAATATATGGAATATATTCTGTCTAAATTTTGGAATTTACCTAGGAAATAATGCTCCGTTTTTATAAAATACGATAACCTAACCCAATTTTCTAAAATTCAATCAAGATTTTTGTAAAGTTAATTACTTACTGCCAATAAGCAATCAACTAATAATAATTAATATATTAAATTGCTTCTGAACAATTTTTTTTAGATGAGATCGATTCTTTAAGCATTTTGATTTCATTCAATAAAAAATCAGCTATAATCATTCATTATTATCATTAATTTGCATTTTAATTCCCCAAAAATATAATAAAATTCCATCTAAAACTCGATTCGCTCACCAATTTCTTCTAATCGCATTTGTTTGTCCAGAGTAAAAAAAAAAAACGTTGCCATATTGAATCTATTGAATATTTTTGCCTCTGTTTGCTGTCCAGAGAGAAGTGGCACAGTACGCCGCATCCGACGGCATATTGATAAAAACAATGGACCACAATGTGTACAAAACAAAATGCCAAAATTGTGCAAATAAATAAACCATGTAGTGCAGAAACAAAACGAAGCGATAAATTCTGTCCAGTATATAGTGCACAAAATATGCACTCATCGTGGGTTTGTCCGGGTTTCCTGATATGGCGTGAAAGCGTGTTCTGAAAGCCGTCCATGTTATTCCCCAAGTGCTCGTCCATGGATTAACAAAGTGGCATAAGTTGCACTGTAGCCGCAGCTGAGGCAAGGTCGAATTTTCAATGATCTTCATCTTCTAATCAAAATTTAAAAAGTTTATTAAGAAAAAAAATAATTATAAGGGAAAATATATAAATAATACTCAGGACAAGAAATAAATCAAAAAATATATATAAAAAAATTGTATGAAATATTATATTTTATTATTTTTAATATTTTAAAACCGGAATTTCAATTTCCAAATAATCTTTATTTATTTACAATCGATAGATTGGACAGACCACCAGCTATAATTTAGATAATGAATTCAAATTAGTATTTGAAGGTATTTTAAAATAAAAATGTTCAAATGATATATTTGGAAAATTGCATAATACTTAATAATATTTTTTAAATATAATTTAATCATATAATATAAATATTTAATTATGTATTTATTAATTTATGATTTTTAAAATGGTTTTTATATTTAAATAAAATTTGTAATACCTTATCGACAGATTGACTAGATTAGCTAAAGGGCCGAGAAGCGAACCATCGGCAACAATTGAAATATAACCCAAATATGCAAAACTGTTGCTGCAAAGAGATAAAAAGTAGAAGGCCTTGCCGCACAATTCGAACCGAAGCAAACCAAGCCAAACAACTGTTGAGTGCTGTCCGGCAAACGCCCAACAATTTGTATTTGTTAGCATTTAAATAACCGGAAGCACACTTTGCCAGCCACAGTAAAACACTGCACGAAGGCAGCGGAACAGCTTCGAACAGATCTACAAAAACAAATGCAAAAGCGTTGGGCAAAAAACCGTTAGCATGAAACACAATACTGCTGAGTGCAGAGTGGGTTGAGTTTGGCACTGGGCTTGAAGTTCGTTTGTGGGGGGTGGTGGTGGGGGGGGGGAGGGTTTAGAGAACTCAACGCCATTCCGCTCAGCTATCAATAACACTTAAAAGCTTTTTTAAATATTTCCTTGCTTTGTTTTTGTTGTTGCTTTGGCATTGCCATTCGGTGCATTTGTTAGTTTTTCTGTTGCGTATATATTATATTCACTCTTTTTTTTATTTATTTGTGAAATACGGTTTTTTTTTTTTTGCTTCTCTATTTTCCATGCATTTCAAAAAGCAATATTGCTCTTGTCGAAATGAAAAATGGGCTACATTTGGTGTTGATTCCCCGCCCACTTGGGAATTATATGCAACTGGTTTTGTGGGGCAGCCGGCATCATAGAATATTTGCCTAGATTTATAAGTATTTCAATATTTATTAATATTGGTATGCGTGTGTGTCTGTGTGTGTATGTGTGTGAGTGCTGTGCAATGCATTTGTAAAATGTATTTGCCAAGCCATTGGGGATTTCGCATGTCTGCTTAGCATCGAGCTTACAAACATTTTTGTATTATTAACATTTGCTGTGCTTGTTTCTTGGAGAAGTGCTGCAGTTTTTAGAATTTTGATTTTATTTATATTTAATTTATTTTTTTATTATGCAGCATACCACATTTATAATAATTTTACTCAATTGCGACTTATAATTATTTGTACCTCACAATGAAAAAGTACTTTTTATTATTGAACTTTTTAACTTTATTTAATACTGGACTTCCTATAATTGAGATACTTGAATATAGTAGATCAAATTTGTACAACCCAACACATAATTGTGTGTTCTGCTTAATGTGTTTTAACTTTATCTAGTTTCTTTAAGCCTTTTACTGTATTGTTTACAATAAAGTGCGATATCAAGTAAATACGTTTACAGAAGATCCTATAGCCAAATTATACTTGACAGTGTCAAAATAGAATGACTACAACAAAAAAGTCTGAACGCAACACTTTATAGGTTCGGTTACGGGTGAGAGGTGACACCCACTTCAAACAAAATATATTTATTAAACAACATTTTAGGTTTGGAAAATGCTCAGCTTGCTTTGCCAGTCTAAAAGATGAGACATATTGTTGTAGAATTTGGCACCACAACACAATTAGAATACATACATAGTTGAGAGCAGCTAATCTAATTGTTCAAAGCAAACCGTATGCAAACTCAATTAGGCCCAATTGCAGAAGCAACAGCAGCAACGGCAGCAACAGCAGCAACGGCAGCAACAGCAGCATCAGAAACAGTTCACTTCACATCAGTTCGGCATTTACAGCAACAAGAGGCGGCGTGCTGGCAAATCGAATTGGCAGTCGGTCAACACCTGATGCTGAGCATGGATCCATCCGGAGTTGGGGACAGTGGTCAGTCGTGCATGCGGCTGCAGCCTTTGACTAAAAATATTTAGACGCATGAAAGCATTCGACAAAGATGTTGCAAAAGGATATGGGCCCGGGCCATGGCTTGAACTGGCAATTAACTAAAATGGAGCAGCTTTTGGCACGTCCCCATATATGTGTATATGTTTGTGATTGTATTCGTGTGTGTCTGTATGTGTGTGTGTGTATGTGTGTGTGTGTGTGTTTGTCTGCCGTTTCGCATGAACCAGACAACCATTTTATCTGACCGAACAGGTCAAGCATCAGTTCATTTTATTGACATAAATGTTTATGTTTATTTGTCTGTGCTTAAGCATTAATGTTTATTGTATTGTTACAGCCACTGCTACTGCTACTGCTACCACTATTGTTGATATTGTGCAAATAAATACAACAACAACAATAATAAGTGATAGTGCACACAACAAAAGTCGAGTGTATTCACACTCATTACAAGGGCTGCTTGTGTGCGATACTCGTTTTGCCATGAATTTCTAATGAGGCTTTTTCCATTGATTTAATTTAATGTTTTTTTTCTGTGTACATAATTAAGCATCATGTAATTTTATAAATTAAAAAAGCATGCATATTAGTGGGCGCTCATTTAATTATTAATTAAATGACTATTTGCTTAAGGCTCCACAGAAAATATGCGGATAGTTCGTGCTCTAATTAAGCATCATTTAATTATATGAATTGTATAAAAACAAATAAGTGTGCTCATTTTATTATTAATTAAATGACCCGTAGCTTTGGTCTTCATTCATGCTGTACTTAAATTAAAATTAAACATTTTTAAAATAGTTTATTTTGTAAGCTTCAAATGGATCAGAATAAAAAAAGCTTACAAATAATTGAGAAATTGTTTTATATTAATTGAATGATTTAAATAAAACTTTACTGCATCTATACTCTTGCGCTCTAAGCGTAATTTTTAAGAAATTATGTTAAAGCTTGGGTAAACAAAATTCATTTTTTTTTTTTAATTTTTCCTTAAGTAAATCACTTATTGGTTTATGAATGGAATACGATGATTACCTTCTTCAAGTTCCATTGAGTTGAAAACTTTGCTAAAATACGAAAAGCTTTTAGCACACATGCTTGGTGAAAAGCTTTGTAAATGTACGTACTAAGTAAATTTCACCTCCTCTAAATTTATAAGACTGAGCAATGCAGTATACGTTTAGAATATAATATATATATTCTTAACACATATAAATCTAGAACATATAGTGTTCCACACATTAGATACCTTTACAACAAAAAATCCAAAAAAAAACATGCTTCTCAGTCGAGTTATGCTTACACGCTTTAAATAAACATAAACAAAAATCTTTAGTAGAAGGCGGAAGGCAGAAACCTCCACAGCAAATTTTTACACTCGGAATATATTCTCTGAATATTTATGTTATTCTTTGAAACAATCCACACTTTATTAATGACAATAAAAATTTGGACTTTTGCCTCTTTAGTATATTTGATATGATTTATAAAATTGTTTTTTTATGTGTTTGCCACACTCACTTCAACTGAAACAATCAAACATCATCAACCATTTTCGGCAAAGTTTTCCCACGAACTTGTTATTGCAATAAAAGCAGAAACTAAAAGATTTCATCGGGGCCTTCGCAATTAGACTTATTCTTATCGAAATGCATTAATTATGCGCAAATAATAGCATACAGCGCGGATCTTGCCGGTCACACACGTGGAACACGGCAAAAGTGCGAATTGTGCATAAAAGTAAAAGCCATGAGTAAACAAATGCTGTGATTTAAATCACATGCGAATATGTGTGGCATTCGGTTCTTAATTAGACAGCAAGTTGGGGCACGCCGAAAGGGAGAGTTGCCAAAGCTTTTGGCCAGGCTGTTTGTTGCCAGGTGGCAAAAGCGAACAGTTGCAACCAAATCAAAATGAAATGAACAAGAATCGGAAACACGACTTTAAAATACCCACAATAAAACTTAAAATTAAAAAAATTACTTTGCAAAGCTTCTATTAAACTGAATTTTAATTTGACTCGTTTATGTTGAGCTTGATGGACATCCTATGACCTCCTGGTTGAAAATCTATTTCCAATCTATTTGACCAAATTTATTTAAAAGGTTTGGCATTGAAGTTTCCATCAACAAATTGATCACACTTTTTAATGCAATATAACTACAACAATTTGAAATATTAAGTTCACAGCCAGTTCTCAAACAAATTAATAATATTTGTATAAAACGTTCAAAAACATAATAATATTTTGAATATTTTTCTCATCAACTCTTTCCAACTTTTAGTCTTATTGCTCCCTTTTAATTTTAAACATTTTAATTTACCTATTTTAATTTCAATAAATTTAATAATAAATAAATAAATTTAATATTGAACATTTTTTCATGTTGACGGTTTTTTGTTTTTAATAGATTAATTAAATATAAGACCATTTTCTGAACTTGACTGCATATTATTTTCCAAATGTACTTTCACAATAATCACATGAATTGAATAAAATTGTTGCAGTTAGAGATACCCATCCAAAAATCAAAGACTACACGTTTGCAACAATGGCAACAACTACAGCGAGTTTCGTTCACATATGAAAATGTTTGTCTCTACAGTTGATGAATGAAACATTTAGTATTTTATAGCTTCTGGCCAGCCCCATAGAAAGCAGCCCCAAGAATTAGCAATAGTCAGCAGCAGGGCTATGGCGACTGCCCAGAGTCGGCTTCGGGCCGTTGCCACCACCATCACGAGCAGGAGCAACCACCGCCGCCTGTGGCGCCACTTGGCAGTATGCAGGACACATGCGCAGCGCCAGCGCTGCCTGTGCCGCAGACAGAGTCAGAATCAGGGTTTGAGTTGGTGTCGCAGTCGGGCCAGCGCCTGGCAACATTTGAATTTTGAATATGAATTTTGACACTTGATTATCAGCGGCGGTCGCAGTTCGCGGCCAGTTGTAACTGTGTGCAGACGCGTCGGGGCAATCGGAAAGGCACAACTTTTTGGCGAAAAGCGGAAAATATAAATTCACTTTAGTGCAGCGGAAACTCTTTGGCAGTGAAAGTGTAAAAAAATAAAGAAAGTTTCCTCCACACAGCTCGCAATTCAGCTTGCTGTTTTGGCTAATGTGAAATCCAGCCAGCGTGGAAAATGAAAAAAGGCTTCGTTCAAATCTTGTTAATACTGCAATTTGTGTGGTCAGGCAGTGCAAGTTTCTCGGAATTGAATAATTGTAAGTTGCACTTGAAGCGATTAGCTGGAAAAATATTCCAAACATATACATATATTATTGTTTAAAAAATATCCAAAATAACTACAATAATACGGACAATGAAAAAAATTGATGTTAAATAATGTGACTAGTGAAACGTGGCAGGTATAAAAATAATATATAAAAAAAAACAATTAAATCCAATTATATTTACATGATTCAAATATGCTTAGCCAGTAACTAAAAAAAATGATAAAATATGGAATTCGATCATTTTTCCGTTGTCCAAAGCAACCCTGAGATCATTTCAGTTAGGTGGCTTTGAAAAACAATGATAATATTTTATTAATAAATAAATTGTAAAATGTGTAAAATAATTAATAAAATGTGCCGAACGTTATGATGGTGGAAAATCTACACTCAAAGTTGGAAATGGGTAAAAACTGTGGTGCTCCATTTTTCACGATCTTTTAAATGAAGTAAATGATGAAATCTACCAAATGATGGATTTTCTTAAATTGTGTTAATTGTATCATTGATGGCTTTGTATGTTTAAATATTTTCTACTAATATAGTTCAGGAAACTTGTGAGAGTTGGTTCTTTTGCGGTGGGAAGAAGAAGACGAGTGTCGTAGGTACATGCCTTCTAGGTAGTCAGTAATTCACCCATAAACATAGAGGATGGTGGGGTTAGCTGGTTAATGTTATATATAGATATATTTCTGACAATAATAAACTAAAGCTAATAAAATGCTTTTCACTTCAATAATATTCATAATATTTCATGTGCACATATTTATATTCAAATTGAAAACTTTACACTATAATTTTAATAGGCCTAAAAAATTATGAAAAACTAAAATCACATTAAAAAAAATGTTTTCAAGTCTTACTTGAAGCCTGTAGATTATGCCACTTAGGCTAATAAACGCTGTGCGCAACACCTAGAAAACCGTAAATAACTATCCAAGAGGCAAATGGGTATATATGTTTGTATATAGTAAGCTGTTCAACTAATTGGGTGCATTGCCCAAGCTACCAAAACTGCTAACGAACACCGTACTAAAAATAATAAAAAAAAAAAAATAAAAATAACAGACTGCTGACGGTACTAACAAGCGGAAGTCCAACGGTTCCCTAAGTGAATAAACTGTGGCCAAAATGTATCCTAGGCAGAGGAACACCAACAGCAACAACGAGCGACTTCCGTTTGGCGTCCCTGCCGTAACCCTGCTCAAAAATTTGGCCACAAATCAAAAAAAAAAAAAAGAAAAAGGAAAACCAAAACTTTGAGCCGCAAAATAAAAACAAAAACAATGCAATTTTACTTAGGTTGGCAAGTATTGATAAATATATATCAGAAATTGTTGCTCGAATCAATGTGTCAAGAATTGAAAATGCAAATAAACATGGAAAATATTGGCAGGCTCGCCGACGCCCGATAACAAAGCTACCGAGGAGGGTGCAACCGGCACTACCCACTGCAGACATGCAAGGCGAAAAGGCGACGTTTTTATACTGGAAATTAGGCAAATGGGTTTATTATAAATTGTGTGTAACAGGCAGAAGAAAGCACCTCCGACCGCATAAATTTCATATATTCTTTGTGAGGATTAAACGGCCGAAACGATCTGTATGAACAATCGGATCTCGCAGACTATACGAGCTATAGACTTCAAATTTTGAATAAAAGTTTACTTTTGAATTTATCGATAACGTAACAAATATCTATACTTATCGATTTCCGAAGTTAATGCAAGCCACCACTTAAAAAGTTTCGACTTTTGAATCGATTTAATATATATAACACCTAGTCGAGCACTGTCGACTAGAGCACTCGGACTTGTCTTCTTTTTTTTTTGCTAACTTCCCGTGGCACTTTGGCGATTTTTCATTCCCATATTTTTGTTTTTGTGTTTGTTTCTCGAAATTTGGAACGAGGTGTACCGAGCTATAAGTGGTTGTGGTGCGACCAACTGCAGCGTTTTGGCAGACATTGCGTGCTGACGTATTTCCTTGCCTGCATTTCGCCCAACGGCAGACAGCTGAAGTGTCTAACAGACAGGACATTCACTTTCCGTTTCAAGTTCACCGGAGTGAGAGGCGTGCAGACTAAAACCATGGCAACAGCTACTACTACTACTGGTTGGATACAGCTGGGGCACCTGCGGTGTCTGTTTGTCCATGTGTTCGTCAACCCATTCTCGATAAATCACACATAAACTGCAAAATATAAATAAACCAAATTAAAAAATTAAATAAAAATCAAAATAAAATGTAAAAAACATATTTTCTTTTCACTAGAAATTATATTTAAATAAAATTCAACTTGTAAACTTTTTAAACTGCATTGAAATTTGAAAATATACTTTTTGGTCAGAATTAATAGTAATGTTCAAATGTCATAATAATTAAACATAATGTTTTGCATTTATAATTTGATTTTAATAATTTCCTATTGGTAATAATGAATAAATCTAAATTAATTGAATTCCTTCCTGAACTTAAAATATGTAGCTATTTTGACCCATGAGTTGTTACTATGATTCTCCTCTATGTTTAACCGATGTCCCATTCAACATGGACTAAGTTTAACTCTTCTATCAGTATATGTATGTATGCATTTAGAAGCGTACATAATTAAAAACTTTAAAGTGAAATAAAATAAATTAAAACAATGATAATTTTAACTCAAAGTTTCACTTCCATATTAATTGGCAATTAATTTAATTAGAGCATCTGCGATAATTCGCAGATTTCTGAATTGTTGTGGATGCAGCCGAAATGTTGCACTTATGCGCGTCTGAATGTTATTATTATATTTATTTGTTAAGTAAAGAATATAATAATATAATAAAATATAATAATATAATAAACCCCTTCTAAATTCTTCTACAAATTTTACGTTTACTTTATTATTCATATAAATAAAATAATCAATATTTTGATTGATCCACAGTCTAGGAACATATAAAACCTTTTATATTTAAACATAAACTATTTTGATTTTGATTTTCCGTCTTTCTTTCATTGGCCCCAAAATGCAAACCAACAAAACATTTAGTAATCAGCCAACTTCCGCCAGACATACCATATGCATAAGGGAATGAATGTATTAGTAAAAAGCTGTTTGGACGGTGAAATATTTCAATACGCAAACATGCAATGGCCAAATTGCGATACCTGCAAAACTGAAACTGTCCAAACAAAGGCCGTCTTTAGGCGCCAGTTGAATAGTTGGTGCCGAACCGAGAACCATTTGTCCCGAACCCAAACATAATCGCAAATTATGGGTTATATAGCATGGCATAGGCTCCCTTGAAGCTAGTTGGCAAAACAACCGCACACACACACACACACACACACACACACACACACACACACACACACACACACACACACACACACACACACACACACTCACACGCCCACACACTGCAAAATGGACAAATAAAAAGGTAACGCGCACTTTTACCGCCTTTTTACATTTTTCTAGTTACTGCAAGGAGACTTTCTCTCTGACTCTTTCTGGTTTTATTTTTGTATTTTTTTTGCATTTTTTCGGGTTATTATATGGTCATAATTGTAACTTAGGTATTTGCTGTGTGGACGCGCCGACGTGCCGCAAAACCATGCTACTTGTTAGGCATGTGATGTGATTTTGTACGGTTCGCCATTTTGGGGGGCATGATGGCTGCCCATTATGGCCGGCAAGTAGACGCCAGTGTTCAGCGACCCCACTAACGAGTTGAATGCGTGATAGGTGGGGTGTCTACCCTTAAATTATCAGTTAGTGTCAAATAGCGACGCCAAAGTTGCATAAAGTGGACGCTCTTAACTTGCTGTTACACATAAATTGGTTTCTTGGAATTGAAAGTAAATTGAGTGCAATTTGAATGACGGAAATTTTTGAAAACTAGAATACAATAATTGTTGCTCATTTACTAATATTCAAATATAATAATATGTATATAAATAATCAACTATATAATCCATATGGATATAATTTAAATGTATAATGTTAATTTGAAAATTAATAAATGAATTTTTTAATAAAACCGCACTCAAATTAAAATTGCCTAGACAACTGGAGGGGTTTTCGTGTTTAATGAAATAATTTTTTAAAATACAAAAATAAATATTATATATAAAATAAATATATAAATAGCAGTTGCCATTAGAAAGCAACACAATTTTCTGCTTTTAAAAAATTATTCAGATAAACCTTCAAGTTCATAAAGAGTTCGAAATTTTGTAAGCAGCTTATCATTTACTGGCCTTTGGATTACGGCTTCCTGGGTCTACGGGTCACCCTAGCAGACAGCTAATTTACCTAATTATAAGATTATTTGTTTACATAATAAAATTTATGAGCGTGAAAAAACGCTTTGCCTAGCTAAGCATCTGGGCATCTGGCAAAGTTTAGAGCATTTCCATAGAATTTGGGCATTTGACATTTTGCAGACACTCGCACAAATGTACAAAATAATTATCGCCCTTAATTGTGGATTACAAATGACAAATGGCGATTAGAAAAAATGTGTTTCGTTGAGTAAATTTTAATCTGGAAAATATGATAAGGATAAATGAAATTTTCGTAAATTGCTGAATAAACTTGAAATATTTTTAGCAATTGAATCACTTATGAAATAACCCGACACCTTTTCATGCGATTACCAAATGCCAAATTGTAGCATTTGTAAGCCTCAGAAGCACAAACATGCCACCACTCACCCCGCCTCTGCACCCCTTAGTTATGTGTGCACCATTTAACATCATAATGGGCAACATTGTAAATGTCAACCACTTGCTAAACGACGAGCAACCTTCTACTTCTAGCGGATCCCAAATTCAGTGGCCCCATCAGCAATGTAACGGTGCCCGTGGGACGCGATGCTCTACTCACCTGCATCGTTCACGATCTCGTCAGCTACAAGGTGGCCTGGCTGCGTGTGGATACCCAGACCATATTAAGCATACAGAATCATGTCATTACCAAGAATCATCGCATTGCCATCACCCACACGGAGCATCGCATTTGGCAGTTACGCATACGCGATGTACACGAATCGGATCGTGGATGGTGCGTAAAATATATAAAGTACCTCAAATATATTTTAATATCTCTTGGTGTAAAATCCCAGCATTGCACTGGATTTAAGAAAAAAAAAACCCTTGTTAGAAATAAACTTCCAGTTGTAGTTCATTGTGTTCGATATTTGTATCCTTAACGAAGAGGACACCTCGTCAACATGCCTAACAGAATAATCTTCTAATAATCTAAACTGCTTTTTAATTAAAATTGGTTAATAATAATATTTATAAATACTAAAGGTACATGTGCCAAATAAACACGGATCCGATGAAGAGCCAAATGGGCTATCTGGATGTGGTTGTGCCGCCCGACATTGTTGACTATCAGACCAGCCAGGATGTGGTGCGGGCCAGCGGCCAGAATGTGACGCTCACGTGCAGTGCGACAGGTGTGCCACTGCCGACAATCACCTGGCGGCGCGAGGAGAATGCGCCGCTCTGGCTGCCCACTGAACACGGCGACGAGCAGGTGGAGGAGATCTACAGTTTGGAGGGTCAGAATCTGACACTGTGGCAGCTGCAGCGCGTCCACATGGGCGCCTATCTGTGCATCGCATCCAACGGGGTGCCGCCAACGGTCAGCAAGCGCGTCATGCTGGTTGTCAACTGTAAGTACATTTTTGTGGAGGCCCTCTCAGCCCGGGAATTCAATTTGTTAATTCCTGCAGTTGCGCCGACGATTTGGACGCGGTACGATACCATCTATGTGGGTCTGGGACAGAAGCTGACGCTCGAGTGCATCAGCGAATCGCAGCCGGCATCGATTAACTTCTGGATCAAGGATAAGGAGCTGCTGCAGGGCGGCACCTACGACTCCATGGTCGTCGATCATGTGCATCGCATTGTGATGCGGCTCACGCTGCGAGCGCTGACCAGGCGAGACTTTGGTGAATACAAATGCATTGCTCGGAATGCCTTGGGAGAGACAGAGCGCAGTATTATATTACATCGTAAGTGGGGAAAATGGGAAATGCGGAAAACTTACATTTAAATACATTTCAATGAGTTCTACAAATACACAGATAAGGCCAAAAAGCATGTGCAACACTCCCATCAAACCTCAACACGCGACAATCAGTTTATCGTCATTGAAGGTAGTAAAATTCATTCAACAACTGTATAAATATTTATCCAATTCAATTGCTTAACTAACTAAATTCTCTTTTCAACCGTTTCTAGAGTACATAGCAAATGTGGCAGCAACCCATATTGACTGGCTGGCAAACATTATTAATTGTGTCTGCATCATAATTCTAAGTTTTTTCAATAAAAGTTTATGTTTTTGAAAGCAAAAGAAATTCTTTCTATTACATGGGCAAAGCATTTTGAAATGGGCCAAATGCTTCTTCTTGTTTTTCCTCTTAATCGGTTCAGTTGTCCAAATCTCGCCAGATATTTATATTTAATTATTGTAAATATTAACGGTTTTTTTCTTTTTTTTACTACTTATTTATCGGTAAATACTATTTTAAATCGAATATTTTTTTAATTTACTAATCAATAAGTTTATTGGTTAATATGAAAACACAATTTTCAATTGTCTTTCTGTCACTTTTGAAGCATGACTTTAATGATTGTTTGTATTTTTTTATTATTTTGCCTAATTTGGTTTATTTTTTTAATACAACAATAAAGTGGATTTAAATTTATCAGAAGTTTTTGACATTAACAAATAAAATATATAAATATAGGTATAATTTTGATTTTTTTTGGCCAAACTTGTTAAATTAGCTAAATTTGTTTTGCTATAAATTAATGTTTTTTATACCTTCAAAATGAATAAATTTGATTTAATATTTAAGACTTTACGATGTTAAATTTAAGTTTCGCTTCGATTTGCAATATTTAAGTGATTTTTTGCTTTAAAATTAGCTAGCCATTGTTTTATGCTTAGTATGTACAAATGTGTAGTTGCTTGAATCATGTAAGAAGCTTTGACATTACCGACTAATATAGATAAAATTGAACTAAGGTGAAACATTGTTGTTTAACGAATGCTGTCAAGAGCCAAGCGACAATAATGAAAGTTACGTCGATTTTTCAATAAATTAAAATGATTATTATCTATATATATATATATATATATATATATGCACATAAATTCTAACTATGAGCGTGTCGAGGTAGGCTTAACAATCTTTGTTAGTTGGATACGCTTATCATATAGGTGCTTATGTATGTGTGTGTGTGTGTGTGTGTGTTTGTGTATCTGTATATGTGCTAATCTTAAATCTCCAAGTCACCACCCAAAGCTTCAACTTGAGCTGCCATGTCCATTGGCTAAATTTGTGGGCGTTGATGCGGCGGCGGTGAGTTCCATGGTAGGCACTATAATTGTAGGCGGCGGCGTGGCGCCTTTGGCCTTGGCCAGCAGATCGCGTTGCTCGTAGATTTCGTTGACGAGCTTCTTAACAAACGGATGGTTGAACTTGCCCTCCGTGGAGTCAAAGAACTCCTGATGCTTCAGCAGGCAATTGTCGCGTTTCTCATACTCAAACGCCTGCATAACCATATCCAAGCGATCCAGGTCCTTCACAAATTTGGACTCGGCACTTTGCGCATGCTCGTACTCCTAAATAGTCAGGAAATCAGCATTAGTCGTACCTTATGCCAACTAATATGCATCTGCTCACCTCGAATAGCTCCATGATACGCTTGCCGCGCGGTTCAATCAGCTTGCATATGTCCTCCATGGCCTTGAACTCCATGGCACGCTTTTCGTCTTTGGAGACACCGCAAAAGGGCGTAATGTCGCCAACCAGACTCTCGGCGAGATCATGCACCAGCGCCAGCTCCATGCAGCGTATCTGATTGAGACCCTCACTGCCGTCCAACAGGAAGGTCAACATGCTCATCCGATACATGTGACCAGAGATGGACTCACAGTCGTTCACATCCCGCAGCACCCATCCAGTGCGTTTGGTGTGCTATAAAAATAGAGAGAGAAACAGTTTATTAAACATTTCTTTAATAATAATATGACCAACAGCTGTGTTTGCTACACTCCCGACAATCATTAATATACATTTAAGCTACGCAATAAACAACATAAGTTTAGCTAACCAACAGTAATAATAATGGCAATAAACATATTGCATTGTATATTCCAACTAATCAGCTTTATTACAATATGTTGAGTGTCATTATTACTATCATTATAATATCTGCATAGTCATGACTTATTACGGGGCATATTCGTCCGCTTATCAAAGCACAACAATTGCATAACACAACGTGACTTTTACCCAATTGAAGATAAAATGTATAACGTAGTGTGTGAGATAAGCCGTACTCACTTTCTGTGGTCATGTAAATATAATATTATATATATATACATATATAGAAAGAAAGAGGTTGGCAAATGTCTCGACTTTGTCTACCCCGCTGACGGTCTTCTATAAATAAACCATTTATTGATCAAATAGCAACAGCCTACAACCAACCGAATAGGTTTAAGTTGAAGGCCTGCGCCGAAAAGGGGGAAGTGGGGCTAGCGGTGAGCGGCGCCCTTGGGCGACGATGTCACTGGTTAGGCTGTCACCCCATCCCCACCCCATCGTTCTCCCTATCTATGCGCCTCTCTTTTTAATTAGACAAAGTGCTTTGGACACTTCCTGCTAATATAAATATTGGGCTTGCGGCGATCGTTATCGTTAAAATCTGAAATTTGAGATATATTTTTATCGAGAAGTAATTTGATAATGACAAGTTGTCAACTGTCAATTAAACCGATTAATAATCTAAATATTTATGCATATGCTATTTCAAATCTGCCTTGGGTTAGAAAACTATGAATTATATTTAGGGTATAGGGTATATCTTAATCAAGCGTTTTTGCTCGCTTTCATTTGTATCATGAGACCGTCTGGCAGGTTGAGTAACCCAATATTATTGTTGCGGTTTCTCATCTATTTTCATCAATAGCGACAGCCCACAGACGAGACAAGCCCCTCCGTATTGTACTACAAATAGGATAACATTCTGAGTATCGTGTCTTCACTTTGGAGGCCAAGATCAATGTCACAATTTGCGTATTCCTAATGCTATTTCAAATATACTTCTACGCTCTGCAATTTAACTTAACATTTCAACCACATATATTGAGATATTTGCGAATGTTTTGCAAATTCACATTGGCAATATATATATATATATATATATATTTCAGCAATTTCAAAAAATTTCCAAGTGATTTCAGAATGAAATGAATGAATATACACGTGAGGCATTTGGAAATTTGCCATTGCGAAATCAAAAAAACCAAACAAAAAATGGATTATGCAATTCAAAACTGAGATCACAGTTCAATTGGTAGAATTGTCAGATTAAATCGACATTGCATCGATAAAATAACCGAATTTTGAAATCGTATTTCTTAACTTAGCCACAATCTAATCCGTGAGAAAATACATTAAAAAACCTCAAGTGAAGATAGAGCGCAGGCGAAAGTGTTTGAGTAAAAAAATAATGAAAAAACGACAGACACAAATTAGTTAATTAATTAACTAAACTAATAATTATGAAAAAGAAACCAAAACTAAACAAATTATACACATATTTAAATATGTATGTGTACGTGTGTTTATGTATACATACTACGAGAAGCCTTCAGGTATTATACAATCTAATTGTATATATATTTATTTGTATATATAAATTCGTATTGTGCGAGAGTAAAACAACGCAAATTTTGCTGGGTAGAGAGCAAAAGCAGCGCGAATATGCTTATACATACATGTACAGTGAGAGACAGCTCAAGTCGACCAATTTGAATTTTTGAAAAATAATGAATAATTACGTTTTTTCTTTGACACTGGTCGACTTGAGCTGTCTCGCACTGTATGTGTAGAATTTGTGAATACAAATTATTCTTTATTTGATTGAAAAAGTGTGGCAACCAAGAAGAAAGTGCATTATTATTTAGTACAGTCCCACCAACACAAAATCAAACTAAGTTACGAAATATCTTTAATATATTTTGCTCTTGGAAAATATATCTAAGAAATGTTCGTTTATTTTGTAGGTACATGATTCATCTAAATTTCATTAACCTTAATATCTGATGCAATATCTGTTTACAGTTTTAATTATCACCGTTTTCCGCTAATGCTAATGTACTAATTTGTGTACTATAGATATACTTATATATTGATATCGACATATCATCGCTAGTCAAAAAAATATCAACTGACTTGAATTTGGGCAAAGAAGAACTCAGATCTTGACATTGAATAAAAATATTATAGAAAGACGGAAGGAAGAAAACAGATGTCTATGTCAATTTTGGGGATGGGAATGTAAATGTTGAACAAAAAAAAAAAACGATTCAAATTATATGTCTGCCTTCAAATTAAACAAATCAACAACAGATCGAATATCTTTTCGTGAGCATCGTCCAAAAATTGGACGGTCAAGTGTACCCAAGTTGTAGGAAATACAAAATGAGAACTAGTTTATTGCGGATACACTACTTACACGAAATTTATGCAAGTTTTATCAAATCTACTTTGAAAGTTATTCAATTTGAGTCTCGTGCTTCAAACTGACTATATAATATTTATTTATTTATTTTTTATTTAGCTGCTTCGAGACCATATATATATGTATATATATATATAAATATATATGGATAATTATAGTAGAATTGAAATCATAGCAGACCACTGTGATAAGTAAAAGTTTAAGCAGAAATTGTTTAATCACAATAATTTATGGATCATGAGGGTTATGCAATATTAAAAGAATATTTTTAGATATTTTTTCCATGAGCATGTAACTCATTCAAAAATAGTTCGTGACTTAGCTTGATTTCGTATAGTACTTAATAATAATGAACTTATTTCCTGGTAAAATTGTTGCCAAACTATTCTATCCAAGTCAGAATAATTTGTATTCCCAATTCAAACGAAAATAAAACTTAATTTTAAAAGCGAAAACAATGCAAAATTTGGCTTGCTTTGTTTTTAATATCTTTGTTGTTTTCGCTCTTTATCCAACAAAATTCGCTTTGTTTTAGTCTCACACAAGTGTATACGAATTTATATATATATATATAATATATATAATGCTTGAACACTTTTCGTAGTATGTATAAATTCACATATGTATATATACATATTTAAATATATGCTTGGATATATATACATACAGTTTATATTTTGTTTAGTTTTGTTTTCTTCTTCCTAATTATCAGTTTAGTGCATTTTCTGTTTATGGCTAGTGGAATTTGGCTTGTGTTATTATCTAATCAGCATAATTGATAATTTCAGTTGACGGATTACTGTGGGGGCAAATTGAAGAGCCCCATTGAAAAACTTGCTTTTCGTTATTGATGCGATGCCTTCCAAGTCAGTGAAAAACATCGATTTAAACTGACAATTCCTCTAATTGAACTTTGAGCTCAGTTTTCAATTGCATAAGCCATTTTTCTGTTTATTTTTTTCGCAATGGCAAAGTGCCAATTGACTCACGTGAATATTCACTCATTTCATTCTGAAATCACTTGGAATTATTTTGACATGGCTGAATAAAGCAAAAACAATATATATGAAACAATTTATATATATGTATATATATATATATATATTGGCAAGACGAAATTACAAAATATTTCAAATATATTATTCGTATTTTAAGAGAAATTAAAATGGCTAAAATTTAATTCAAATCGAAACATTTCAGTTTATCAATATCTTGCAGCTGTTTATAATGATCGCTCGAAAATGAAATTTGTTGTGACATTATATTTGTTAGCTAATAAACCACAAAGGTAGATAAAACTGTATCAAAATAGCTCTACAAATCTGTTGAATCCTATCCAGATTCTGTTGGAAAAGAGCCATGCTGATGTCTAGCTTACTGACTGAAAGCACAGCACACAAAAATAGCTGCTGTTTCAGTAGTTGAAAAATCGATGCGGGGGCATTTGGGGGACAACTCAAAAAACTGGTTTCTTATGATTTGATTTTTTTTTTTTTTTTCTTGGGCTTACCTTGAGGTTTCCAATGAGCTCCATGAATTGGAGGATGTCGGCAAGGCCGGTGCTGAAGCAGGGCTTCTTGCCCGCCGCATTGTTTGAGGCTGCCTCGTGGCAGGAGGCGTTTGCCTTGCTTGAAGCGCCATCAACGACGGCGGCTGCGGCTACGGCATCAGCTGTAACGCTGCTGCTGTCATCGCTGCTATTGCTGGTGATGATTTCTGCCTGGAGAGGCTCCGCTGCCAAAGAGGACATGGCAAATTTGATAGTTGTCTGTTGTGACGACGAGGAGGACGATTTGGAGGATATGTGACGCCTTATGTCGAGAGTGCGCTGCTGTAGCAAACTGTGTACAAATTGCTTTGATAAATGAACGACGTGCGCCGACTCCGATTTCGATGCGTGCGAACAGCAACCGTGCGCTATCGAAGGCGAATTGAGACTGACAGTGTCGTCGCTGAAGTTGAATTCGCTCGACTGCTGCTTTGCTGTCGCTGTAGCTTCAGCTGATGATGACGTCAGCCCGCTGCTCAGCTGACTGAGAAACTTGCAAAGATCAACAGCAGCAGCACCACCACCCACGCTGCTTCCACCCGTCCTCTTGATCAGTTGCTGCAGTGAGAACATGGCCGAATTGAGCGTCTTACTCTCCGATACACAAAGGCGAATTTGAGGGGACAAGCGCGTGATGTTTAGCTACAATGTGTAGTCGACGACGCAAGCATGTGATGTGTTTGTACTAGAAAGATACAAAAAGAGAGGCAGTAAATACATGCGTATCGTTTGGCAGTCACTGCTTGATGATTGGGTTACAGTTTGAGCAGCACTCACGCAGAGAAAAGCATTTTTTGGTTTGTTTGGAAATCGGATTACCTGATTTTATGTTAATTTAAATTGATGTCTTTTATGTTTGCGAATATTTTTGTGGCAACTGACTTTAGTTAACATCAAATAGATAAATAGACAAAAATAAATATAAGCCACAATAATTTACACGTATGTGGCTGTTTAGATGCTTCATTTTATTTTGCTCTCTCTGGCGACACAACACATTTGGTTATAAATACATTTTACACTTCCTTTTTGGCTTTGCAATGTAATTAATATAATTAGACGAGGGCTGCTTAAAAATTACACTAATTTCCATACCCGTATCGAACAACTAGAAAGTACCTTCTGTAGTTTACGTGAAGAGCTCATTATCTTACACAGTTAAATGATAACAGCATGTATTTAATCATGGTTAAATGATTAGTGTTCTTAAACTGTACATTCCCAAATCGATTTTATCAAAAGTTCTATAAATTTTTTATAATCAACGCACGCCAAGTCGGCTAGTAAGCCAATTGTTATAAATGTCAGCAAATAGCTATCTGAATGAAACTTATTGTTTTTGTTCATGTTGTATTTGTTTGTTTTCTTTCAGTGATCAAAATCGAGTTTAATTTTAATTTCACAAAATATTTATACGAAACATAAATAGACACAATTTCTTCTAATCAAAAATTTGAAAACTTTAATACTTTATAAATATTCATTTTTATTACACAAATTAATTTGCTAATTAACATTTCCGAATAAATATTTCGTATTATTTTCAACCTTTTTTGATTTCTATTGATTTTTGACTTGATCCTGATCCTTGACGAATAACTAAATTTCCTTATTTTTTATTGCGTCAATAATTCACAAATACCTCAGCACTTTTGAAGTGACCCTCGTGCCCACAGTGTACACGCAAAAATGTACATTGATTATTGTGCTTTATGCAACAACATTCGTGAACTCAACACTGACCGAAAAGTCGCAGACACAAATAAACAAATATTTGTTGAATAAAGTACAATGCGAATTAAAAACAATAATATATATACATATATATGTAGGCATTTATATACCTAATCACATAAATGTAAATGTATGCACTCATACATATGTATTATTTTTTTTGGTTTCCTATCAACCAACCTTGACACAAACGCGGCCTAACTGAACTTTTCCCAGACTTGGACTGGAAGGAAGGAAGTAGTAGGGAAGGCAACCGTTAGCAATGAATCGCGTGCGCCTTGTGACTGTGGTCAGCGGCGGCCCGTGGCACTTCAAGGTGACGACGCTCGCGAGCAGAGACTGCGACTGCGACGTTGACAATTCTCTGCCGCTGCTTGTCTGTAAATGTTGACTAACGGCATAGGCGGTAAATGAATTTGACAATGGGACAGTGGACGGAACGACGGCGGCGCACAATTAAAAATATCTTTAAGCTAATACAGACACACACACACACACGTACTTATATTAGCGCAATTCATTTTGCTTCTTCATTGCCTGCGTTTCTTGTTTCTATGCGCTTCTTTTAACAGCGAGATCGTAAGGCCGACAGGTTTGTATTGCAGCAGCTGATGTCGCTCTCACAGCTAACGGTTAATGTAAAGCACACGTTCGTCTCGCGTCCATTAATCCTCTTAGCAAATTGCACAACGAAACATTTTTTTCTGGCGAATTGAGTTGCCGCGAAATGTTTTCGCGTCGCTTGCACTCAAGCGATACATTGCGGCGGTCGGTCGATGCAGCAGCTGTTGCGTTATCGGTATGCTGCTGAAATATCAAAATGTGAGTAAAATACCAACAGAATGAGTCAAATTTACAGCAGTCTCAATTATCGATAACAGCAAACTAGTTTCGTGCTTTGTCGTGTTGCAGATCTTGCCGCGATTTTCACTAGCCAGCAAAATAATATTAATTGCCATCAACCATGTTGGCGCCCATTAAACATTTGCTGAGCAATTATCGCGTTGTCCTCGCCAGCGGCTCGCCTCGCCGCCAGGAGTTGGTGCAGATGCTGGCAAGAGCTCTAAAAATAGAAAATTAAAATTTTAGTCAATTCTTATAACTTTGACTTACCATCGTCTAGGGTCTCAATGCTGAACTGTGTCCCTCCACCTTCGAAGAGGATCTGAATGTGGCCGATTTCAAGGAGTTCTCAGATTATATCGAAGCAACTGCCTTGGGCAAAGCCGACGAGGTTTTCCATCGCTTGAGCAGCGCCGGCGAAGCCCAAAATCTATTGGTAATTGCTGCCGACACAATGGTCACATTGGCCAACGAGATCTACGGCAAACCAAGAGACGCAGCCGACGCTATCCGCATGCTCACCAAGTAAACCAATTATTCAGGTATTAAATGTAAATAAATCAACCGATATTTTTCATCTGCCCCATACAGTCTCTCCGGCGCCAGCAATCGCGTCTTTACCGGCGTCGTCCTCAAGCATGCGAAAGGTGTGCGGCAATTTACTGATACAGCTGATGTCTACTTTGGACAGCTGACGGCGGCGCAGATACAAAGCTATGTAGACAGCGGACATCCACTGTGAGTGAGGTTCTATATTCTAGGTTTCCAGCGTATGCTGCATGCTGCTGTGATTCTCGTAAAACTGTATCCTCTAAGCAAAAAAACTTTGCAGTTCAGTTCCAATGGCTTCAAAACTGCACGCAACAGCTGATCAAAAGTTGTTTAGCCGTCTTGGAAGTTTTGTTAAAATGGGTTTCTTTAGTTTTATAATACATGATCTTAGAACTGTGAATGCAGCGGCTGAAAGTGTGTCTCAAGATGTAAGAGCGAATTTTCAATTATAGAATAAATACTTGTGCAACTGCAATTAAATCGGTAACCTTAAAATGAGAGTAAAAGTGCATATTGAATTGCTTCAAAGAACAGCCAATGACGTTAAGCACAAAGCAGACAATACAGCCAGTTTTAAGTCGATTTGACGCCTCTATATATTATCTGCTCAGTGCTTTAAGCTAACCATCAGTCAGTGAATCTGAAACTGTTTATTACATTCCCATATTTTTATTAAATGCTTTGAGAAGTGCTACTATTATTTTGACCGCAGCAGTATTTGAAACACGACATTATATTGACATATATTTGTGCTTTACTTAGAAGCTTCGGCAACGTATTCTTTTGTACAAATCATCTTGAACTAAACTCATCTTATCTTTCTCTCTTTCTCTCTCTCTCTCTCTCCGTGTCTGCCTATATGTGCTCTGCAGCGATAAGGCCGGCGCGTATGGTGTTCAGGGGCCTGGTGGCGCCCTGATATCTCGCATTGATGGTGATTTCTACTGTGTCATGGGTCTTCCACTGCATCGTCTTTGCTGTGAGCTGAACAAACTGTTTCTGGAGGATCTGAAGTAGCTGCTACAGAGCAGGGAATGTTTAACGCTTGCAGGCAGTCGCTTATCACGGTACGAAATTTGTAATCTGTGCACGTCAGAGGCTACACTCTATGTTCGGTTAGTATATGTCTGATAAGACAATATATTTGTCGGCGTAATTGTTGTTTTTGTTTGCTCATAGACTAAGTCAAGAGTACAAATTAAAAAAATATTTATAAAAAAATCAGTGTTTTTTTTTTTGGATTTATTTTTACACATCAAGTTAAATTGCTGTGTCGTTTTTGTTGTTAAATTCCTAGCCGCACTGTGGTGCTGATTTATATTTATATCTTTCAATAATTAAATAATTATTTTTAGTATTGATTAATTGATTTTCATTATATTTATCTGAAATATGAGTTTTGACATAAGGTGCAACATTTTTCATAATTTAATTGAGTAAAAGATTAATCTGAATATCTGAATATTAAAATGAAAATGGCATTTTAAAATATGCTTTGTGTCTTTTATTATTTTTATTAAATTGTTCAAAATATGTAAGCAACATTGAGCGACACATCAATTGGACTTTTATAGCTTGTAAAAAGCAGCGCATAAGATCATTTGCGTAAAGTAACGTATATTTTCAAAGATAAGGCACAGATTGTATATAGCTAGATTCGAAATAAACGTGCAATAATTATTTTTAAATATAATTTGACAACACGAACAGCTGGCAGTCAGTCAACTGGAAGCAAGGCAAACGGAATGACGCAGGAAAATTCGCTCTCCTCTAGGTATCTGCTGTGGGGCGGACGCTTCACGGAGCAACCGCATCAGGCGCTGCAAGAGCTAAACAACAGCTTGGCCCTCGATTGGCGTCTCTATGCGGATGATTTGGATGCAAGCAAAGCCTACGCGGAGGCACTGATGCGAGCTGGTCATCTGAATGCCGCAGAGTGCGGTAAGTTGGTGAAGAGTCTGGAGCTGATACGCTACGATTGGATTGAGCATCTCGTTAAGTTTGAGGTCAGCGATGAGGATGTCCATACGGTCAACGAGCGCCTCCTCGTTGAGCTAACCGGTGAGCTGGGCCAGCGTCTGCACACGGGACGTAGTCGCAACGATCAGGTGGTCACCGACCTGAAGCTCTGGCTGCGCAAGGCGATACGCGAAACTCTGGGCCGCCTGAGGCTGGTTATCAGTTCGATGGTGGAGCAGTCGCAGTCACATCTCGGCGTGCTCATGCCGGGCTATACGCACCTGCAACGGGCTCAGCCCGTTCAGTTCTCCCACTGGCTCCTCTCGCACGCCTTTGCCCTGCGCGAGGATTGCCTGCGGCTGCTCGAGCTGCGCGATCGCTGCAATGTGTTGCCTCTGGGCAGCGGAGCTCTGGCCGGGAATCCGCTGGGCATTGATCGATTGTGGCTGGCAGAGCGGTTGGGCTTCGCTGGCGTTACGGGCAACAGCATGCACGCTGTGGGAGATCGTGATTTTGTGGGTGAGTTGAATTGATTGGAGAATCCTGAAACTTTCATTTAGTTAAAAAAATTTTAATTTAATAATTTGAAAAATATTATATGTCAAAAGTACATATAAATATTTTTATATATATAAAATATTCTTATCAAGTTCTCAGCTGATCACTGGCAATTTTCACTTAACTATTTGTTTATGAATTATACATTATCTTAGCAGAGCTACTTGAATCAAACCGCATACAAATGTGTACCTGTATGCAACACCGCGTATATGTCTGTATCAGATAATTATATAATATTGCCTTCATAGGCACGAATGCCTAAAAACGTTTCTTAAAAGGGAAACTTGATATTTAATATATTTATGGATTTAATTTTAATTTTAATGAAGTTAGATTTAGTCATATAAGTTTGGATTTCAATATATGCTGATTTAGTTATCCAGCTGAATGTCCCGGTGCCCATGATAAGACCAGTCAAACTTGATTGCTTAGTTTATAACTTCAATTTTGGCTGTGCATAATAAAAATCAAAGTAATAAAATTATATGTTAAGAATTATTATTATCTTAGGAATACAACAGTCGTGAATCATAAGAAAAATTCTTCAGTTTTCAGCTGATTTGAAAATCTTATATCTTACTCAATTTAATACCTAGAGTCACCAAATTTGAAGGATAGTGACGTCCTAACCCACTTCCGCCCCCAAATGCCTATATCTCCCGTAATTTATAACATTAATGAACATAGATAGCTTACAAAATAGTGTGATAATGGAACCTCAGTTTATTTCTCAGTTTAATTCTCTCTCTCTGTCTCTCTCTCTTATGTTTCTTTCCAATATTTTCGATTTATGTTTATTTTTGTCGATTTTCGTAACAGTTAAAAATAGGCTTTGTCGAAAAAAATCGGTAATTTATGTATATACAAGCCATCGAATAGTATTAATTATCTTTGAATTCTAGAGACAAAATATGTTTTAAATTAAAAGAAGCAGAAATTGAATATTATTTTAAGTCAATTGTTTTATAATTTATTTGCAGTTGACTTTATCTACTGCTGTTCGATGGTGAGCATGCACCTGTCTCGTCTCGCCGAGGACCTCATTGTCTACAGCACCAAGGAATTTGATTTTATAAAAATTGCTGACATATTTGCCAGCGGCAGCAGTTTAATGCCACAAAAACGCAATCCGGATAGTCTGGAGCTGATTCGCGGCATAGCGGGTCTGATAACATCGAATCTGACGGGCATTATGATGACCATTAAGGGCACTCCATCTACCTACAACAAGGACTATCAATTCGATAAGCAATACTGCTTCCAGGCCTACGACAAGCTGGCCCAGAGTCTGGACGTCGCCGTCGGCGTCATTGAAACCATGCAGGTGCAGCGTCACCAATTGGAGGCGGCTCTCAGTTCCGATATGTTGGCCACCGATTGGGTGAGTTGAGTAATCTGAAATTAGACTTACCTAAAATCAAGAGACAAGTTAATTGTTCCTCTTTGGATTTTAATTTTTAAAGGAATTTGCGAAATAAAATATTAAAATATTAAAAACGGACTAATTTCAGGCCTACTATCTGGTGCGTAAGGGCGTGCCCTTTCGACAGGCCCATCATCACATTGGACGCGTGGTCACACTGGCGGAGGAGCGGGGCGTGGATATAACGGAGGTGCCACTGGGCGAGCTGCAGCAGATTTGTGCCGCATTTGGAGCGGATATTGCCAGCGTGGCGGACTACGGCTACAATGTGCAGCAATATGATACGATTGGTGGCACCGCCACGGCCAGCATAGTGGAGCAACTACGTCTACTCAAGAACTTGGTCAAGCAGTTGGGTCAGCAGTCCTAATCTCAAAAGTTTGAGGCTGCATTTTATTTGAATTTCACTTTGGCATTTGATTAAGAAATTACATTTATTTTACATTATCATATTGTTGTTGATTTTTAATTGACGCTGGGACTCTGGGGCGTGTAGGTGTACGGTTCGTGTGTGCCCGGCTCCCTGCTGTTCTCCAGCTGCTGGTAGCCGCTCATCGCCGAATTGACTGGCATACCCATCTTGCCGCCAGAAATGAGAACGCCGAGGCTTTGTTGAAGCTGCCAGCGACGCGCCTCGCGTATCGACTTGTTGCGCCGAAGCGTCTTGGCCAGCATAAAGGCGCAGAGCACGCCCAGGAGCTGGACAAATGCAACGGTTGTCGCTCCGGTGGCAATGAGCATCGCACTCTGCGACAGTATGAAGTTCATCTTCCGGAAGCAGCCATATTCGAAGGGCTCCAGGCAGTTCACTTCGTTGATATCGTTGCGATCCTGGGCCAGGCTGCCGCAGCATGAAATCGGCACAACAACATCATCCGAATCGAGGTGCGACATGTTCTGATTGGGTGAGTAGTACAGCTTCCAATCATCGGGATCCCTAACGCCACAGCAACCCAACTACAAAAGCATAAATCAAAGAAGCAAAAATGTCAAATTTAAATATTTTTTGTATAACTATAAAAAAATTGATTTTAAAATTCAAATCTCGAGTCTTGATTCAAAAATATTTTATTCTTTTTCATGGATTAAACTAAAGTTAAGATCTACAAGCTCAAATCAAGAATCTGTTCCTTGAAAAATTAAGTAAGCTAACCTAAGAACAACAATATGAAATCAAGAATTTTTATATTATTAAATTTTAAGGTTAAGTTCGATTTTAAATTTTAAATATGTATTTTTTAACTGAAGAGATTTTTTTTTTTAAGTCTATCTATTTTTTTGGTTGCATATTGATAAGCAGAAAATTGAAAAATATTTTAATAAATTTTCATGGAATATTTTAACTTGAAACTAGCTTCAAATTTACTTCTTAAATACATTACCCAAAAATATATTTCTGAATTCTGATTGGATATCCATTCACGGATCATACTTACACCAGACTGCATAAAGTCGACTCCTGCCTCGACATTGCTATCCGTTTCGTATTCGGCCAGCGCCTCGGTCATGGTGCGCATCAGCATTTCGCGGACCTGGGACTGCATTACAAAGGCGGCGATAGCTGCCGACACCTCGAGCAAAAAGACGAGGAACAGACAGACGCCGTACTGCAGATTGAGATGCCACGAAAATTACAAGCTGAGTGCCACAAAAATAACTGTGAGTGTTCTTGGTTCGCTACTTACCACATTGATGAGCATAACGCTCTCCTTGACCGCTCCATAGGCGCCCAGGGTGGCCACCGCAATTAGTATGAAACCAATCGCAATTAGGAGCGCGGGCGGGGACGAGAAGTGTCCATCAATGAAGAGACTAAAATCGCCGAAAATCGCCTGAATAGTCGTACCCACCATAATCAGTAGTATGGCTGTCAGCTAAGGGGGAAAAAAAATAAAACCGTTAACAAATTCAATTCGCAATCGCATGCCAAGTCACGACTTTGACATTGAGTCTCAGATCGTTGTCGATGAAGTGTAAGAATTATATTGGTTTTGGGGCAGAGAGGTGGACAAGGGGAAAACTCTTATGCAATTTTTGTAGTTCCCAACCAAAGTGTGATCAAATTTAATAGCTATTGTAAGCAACAACCAAATGATGTTATAATTTTGGCTATATTTGGTTTGCGCCAATTAAAAATCGAAAATGTAAATGCCAATATTTGAAGGAGGTCAGCCAGCCAGTTACTTTTCACGTTTGGTCACTCTATTTTAAAATTCTGGGAGATTTGCGGACTTGCGGAATATATTTTTTCAAGATCCCCATCCAAATTTGGGGACTGTTGCCATCAAATTGTGGGAGATATGTGCATTTATCGATTTTCGACAATAGATTTTTATCGATTTCTAAGATTAGCGTATTAGAAGACGTAGCACCTAAATTTGTACACTTTGTCGTGGGTACAAACCACTATATATGTTTCAAATTTCAAATCTCTATCTCTAAGGGTGTCGAAAAAAGTTACGTTCATAAATACGGACAGACGGACGGACGGATAGCATGACTATGATACCATTATTCAGTGCAACGAAGCTATTTAAGCTACAACCTAAAATTAAACATTCCTAGCCAAAAATATGTTCCTGTAATAAAAGTAGTGCAGCCACGTCTTGAGTAAACGATTGTGCCATATAAATGAATAAGTGCAAATAAAAGGAATCTTTTGGGTATACATTTACTTGAGAGTTCTGTCCCTGTGTTGACTATCTTATCGAAATACGCAAAAGCTGTCCGCACTGGGTAAACATAGTAATTAATGTGCATAACATTTGAACGGAAGTCAATTTTGGGAAAAAGTTTAAGTATATAAAAAAAATCAAAGCAAATTTAAGATAACGAAAGTCAATTATAAATTAATAATATCTCTGATAGCTAACGTATTCGATAGCATTACAAAAATACATGTACATTTGTATGCATATCCGAGATAAGTTGTATACATAAGCGTTGAAAATATCTCTGATATAATTGAAGATATCATGACTATCTGAAGATATCTTCAAAATATCATGACTATACTAGAGATATCTCCAACTATTCTATACACATGTACAATATAATAGTGTAGATTATTTTTGCAATTGTCATATATGAAAAATTACTCGCCATAATCATATATGGTTATATATGGCTATAGCAAAGATATCTTCAAGTGTTATATGTATAATAGTTGAATATGTAAAACAGTTTACGATTTCATGGCTATATTCATAGCCACATAATAAACTTGCCTTAAAACATTCCAATTCCTATATCTAGGCTATCTACCAAGCTCTGCGTCATCAGAAATAAATGTTTTCAGCGTTATCAAGAAAAACAAATATTAGACACTGGATGCGATTCTCAATTGCAAATTATTCTCATACGCTCTCGCAGTCGAAGTATATTATGATTCACAAACGGCACAAAAAAATTGTTCAACTACTGATAAGAGCACAAAATAAAGCGCTGTGTTATCAGTGCCTTGAAAAACAAAATGGCGTGCTTGCTTCAACTTATGAATCATGAGAACTGTAAGTTGGAAATTTTGTTGGAAAACTTACCGCAAACATAAAGCTCACTGTGATGAGCATATATTTGGCGCAGCGCATTCCGGAATTTAATTCAAGTTCCCGGTTCGCCATGATGTTGGTTTTTCGTTTCTCTGTTTTTTCGTTGTTCAAAGTTGTTTAGCTGCAATGCAATGTATATATTATATTACTTTTTTCTAATTATATTGGGGATTTAGTTGTAATAGTTCTTTCTTGGCCACAGAACGTACTTTAACTTTAGCTGGCTACACGTTGACTGAGCGCGAACCCAGAACGGGAACGTTGCCAGTTGCAAACGCCAAACGGCTCTCGGCTCTTGGCCAACTCACCCACATCTCTCTCTCTCTCTCTCTCTCTCTCTCTCTCTTTCCCTCTCCCGCTCAAGCCAAACTAACTGGCTGTCGCTCTTTGTGTAGCAGTTGAGTTCGCTTATCAGCCAATATATGTTCAGTTTTTCTCAATGTTCTAGATAAAATACAGCGATAAGATTATGCCTAATTCACTGCATTTTGCAATAAAATGTGAAATTAGTTCAACTAAATATTACTACGTCTCTAATAACGCATAGATACATACAAACATATATACTAAGCACAACTCATACTTAATGCAAACCTTATTCAGGTTGGCTTACAATTTCAAAACACAAACAATGTTTCAAGTGCAAGGTCATTCGGTTTGTGGGTCGGCAGGTGTTTGCCATATGTTATTGATTGTATGTCTAAATTTTAATGAGTCAACTGACATGGCTTATCGATTTTTTAATAACACAACTGTAAATTATTCATTGCCTGTAGTCATGCATGGATTGCTACACATATATGTATATGGGTATACTCACAAATTTGCTAGAATTGTGTACCAATTAAGTTGTATCTGCACACAGCATATACTTAAAAATATATAAAAATATACATAATTATCAGAAATCGCTTACTACAACTGAGCGAACTGAGTTCTAAACTATTTGATTTTGACCTTCTTTTCTTTTCTTTGGCACGCCGACGATTATATACACTTGTAGAATGAGATTGGGTTGCCTACATGTGATATGAAAAACCAATCGATTTTTCTCGTGAAAGGTTTATTTCATGGGATTCCAATGTTAATGACTGTGTGACCAAAGGTTAAAAGCATAGTTGAAATTTTAACTGATGAGTTTGTTTTGAACAAATTTATAAGCAAATTGTTTTCAATTTTCCATATTTTGAGAAACATATTAATACCCGTATTAGCAATAACATATCTTGGCGAACAGTAAACTTTTTTCTTAAAAGAACTTCTACCGCGAAATATACTCAGCCTGCAAAAAAAGGCTGGATATAAGTCATGTTTCATCAAAATGGCATCTGATTGCTATTTAAAACTTCAATGCAATATTTAAAAATGTTTAGTTGATAGCAATTAAAATATTTTAATTTATATTGGCTATTTAAATTAACGTATCGAATCGTTTTCTGAACTCACTCAGTCTGCAACAAAAAGTATTTTTTTTTTAATTTCTCGTACATTTTACACCCAGCCCCTGTACTGTGGCTATATATTGTCTCGATGTTTTTTCTTTGTTCGCTTTTTTTTCGATACTATATATGCGTCTCGAAACAAACAGGAATGCAAGGCGAATGGAAAGATTGAGTGGTTTTTTTGCGCAAATGTAGATAAGATTTGATTCAGGGAATAATGGGAATAATTGCCATAAAACAAATCAAAAAGAAGTGCAGTTAAATTATGTTGTAGTATAATAGCTAAATTGGTTTTATTCATAAAGTTATTATACGTTTACAAATATTTTAATAATTTAGCATTGAAAAGCGGGAAATGCAAAAACAAATTGTAACTTAAAAATAAGCTAAGATTGCAGGCCGTGAATTTGACTTGTATCTATTTTAACAGTGGACCTAATTACAAACATCTACATAATGCCGGTGATGCCATTGCGAATTTTGATCTCTCGCGCTATGTAGCAGGCAAAGATGACGCCAAAGAACTGCAAAATATTAAATTGAAATTAGTTAAAGATCAATGTATTGAAAGTATTGTACAGTAAGCTCACCTGAAGAACGGCAATAACGACGCCAGCAGCACCCAAACTAACGGCATGATCAGCTATATAGTCGGAAAATCCGCGCAGACATCCTCCTGTGTAGCGGTTCAAGTTGTAAACGCTGTCGCTGCAGGTGAATGTGCCTACTTGGCCCACGGGTATCCGGCAGCATGACATGGGAAGATCCCCACTTGGCAGCACTTTGATCCAGTCCGTATAGTTTGTAACGCCACAGCAGAAGAAATCGCGTTGCACATCGTCCCAAAGTTTAGTGGTTGGACTTTGCGTCTGGTTCGAATAATCAGTCAATGAATTGGTAAGCGATTTTTCTATATAGTCATAAGCGTTATTGCGCAGCACATAGCCACTAATGCCACCAGCCAGTTCCAGAATGAATATGATGAACAGCATCACCGAGAAGCTCAGGATGAGGCAATAGTTCTCCTTCAGCGCACCCCAGCACCCAAAGAAGGTGATCACAATGATAAGCGAGCCAGTCACAATCAACAACGTTGGTATGGAGAAGAAATTGCCAACCAGGAAGAGCTCATAGCCAGTATACACGGAGCCAACGCCAGCTCCAACTGCTATAAGAATGATGCCAGTGATCTAAAAATAATTAAATAATTGATAAATATTATACAAATATTATAAATAATGCTTAAACTGTGACAAAATTGTAGAAGTGTGCTTAAAAAGCCAAAATGCTAACCATAGATAAGATATGTGAGGATTCCAGGTAAATATTTTTGAATGAAGGAAAAATTGTATTTCGCTAACACAAATAATAAATTCACTTTTAATCTTACCTTATTTAATTTGTAACTTTAACCCTAATTAAACATTTAAACATTACATATATAAATACATTTTTGAGAAAATACTAAAAAAACAAATACCTTGAAAAGGGGCCATTTCAAATATGAATAGTGTGTTTAGATTAAAATATTATGAATATATGTATATTCAAAAGTTAAAGGAAAATATCTACACATTAAAAACTTTTACTTATTTATTCCAAGCATTTGAAGAAACAGTAGAAACAACGGGAGCGTTATCTAAGTGGTTTAAATTCTAATCAATGTCTAAACTTATCAATCAAAGGTCATAAAACAAAAGGAACGCAGACTCAAGAGTGTATGTGACTAACTGCGCATATTCGCAGAAATATAACAATAATGTAATCCATTCTCTATCTCTAATTTAACCCACCCGCAAGGTATATTAATAAATCATCTGACTAGACATCTGCTGTATCTGCATCAAAAGATTTGTGTGTTTTTTTTTTTTTTTTTCTTACCAAGATCAGCGCCTATCTTATCTGTATGATTACTGTGTGCTAGCATATCTGCATAATGACAGCTGGCATTTCGACAATGCGCTGTTTGACTTTGTACTGATGCAACATTAACTGAAATCATAGTGTATAGCCTGATGAGTCAGCCAGACTTATCGCTATTTCAACTGTTACTTACCAAAAATATCAGATTAAATCCAAATAGCGTGTACTTCACCGCATTTGCGCTGCCTGTTAGAAGCGACATATTGCACTTTTGTTTATTTATCTAAAATCTGAAATAATATATTAGCATTTTAATATTTGTATATACATACATTCCATGAATAATAATGATAATCAAATATTAACTTGAACACTTTACCTGCAGCTTTAAAAATCAAGCACAACCGACGCTTATTGAGTTCAAAGCGTTAATAATCGACCAAAGAAGTTAACGTTAGGTTTGCTTCCATTGTTTCTAATAAAAAATATATGGTGTTGTCTTATCGGCAAATGATATGGCAAACTTTCTGTTAACGCCAAATGTGGTCAGCTAAATACTGTTGGCAGTTGGTTTGGTTGCAGGTTCTGCTTAGACCGCAATTTCAGACAAGATAAACTCAATTTTGGCCAGATAAGATAACAGTTGCCTGCCCTCGAATGTATTAAACAGTATAAACAAAATATTTTATATTTTACTAGCAGTAAAAAAAAGTTGACTTTTTGAACGAGTTTTCAGTAAATTTTACATAGAAATATTTATTTTTTAAACACATTTTAAAAAAAATATATGTGTGTAAGATATTGCTCTGTTATTTTGCACATTTTACTGAATTTATTTATCTCATATGGTAACAAAATAAAGCAAGTACAAATTCAACGGGTTATATTAAGTCAAATGTTGACTTTTCAATTTTATCAATTATATTTTGGTCGCGTAAATATTTGTTTTGTAATAATAAATGTTTGTTTATTTAATATTTATAATAATAATATGTAAAATAAAATTAATTATAATTAAAATAATAATGTGTAAATACATATAATACTCAGTATATTTATATTTTATATATTTTTTCGAGTATTTTGTGGAAATCAATTTGAAGTCATCTCAAATGTAAAACAAAGCTAATTGTTATCAAATTTATGTAGTACAACGCACACCTGTTTGCAGTTCGTTTCAAACTCAAAGATTATTTTGCTTTGATTGATAATAAATAATTTTATGGTTGCTTATTTGGGCACGTGCTTAATATTGATCGTTATTTGGTTTGAATGACTCATGCCGGCAAAACGAATGAATCATAATTTAAGGGTGAATAAAAAATATATAGGCCATAAATCAATGAAGAGTAATTTTCAAATACAGTTTATATATACATATATAATTCCACTGTGAGAGCCGCTCGCTGATATGTTTCTACTTACTTGCCTGGCCGTGAAGAGCTCTATGTAAGTGCCGTTGATACAACTGTTGGCAGACAACTGAGAAGTCCCCTTATTCGCTCGTATATACTAAACATCGCATTTTGACGTGCGCCGTGCTCAACGGTGTTTATCAACACCCACTCATACATATACACACACACACACACACACCCAAAAAGTGCGAAAGTATTGCTACATCTACATAAATGTGCACATACATTTGTTTACCTATATATGTATTGTATATGGTCTCAGTGGCGAAAAGATAAAATCGCTTGCACGAATAGTCGACGTACTTGACAAAATTATATCTGTAGCATTAACAAGTGATAATAAATAAATAACTGGACAGAGTCTGTGGGCAGCTTTTCAGATACTCTACACACCATGTTTTCGATGTGGTCAGAATTTTCTACACTCAATGTTTTTGAAATATTCTCCATTTAATTTCATATCTATAGTAAAGACATATTTATTAATAATAAGTTCGCCTTTAAATATACTATACACAAGAGGCAATGACAAGTCAAAAATTGTTTGTGCATTTTTGGATAACAAAATATATACTTAATATGCACTTCCAACTGAACAATTATATGTTCCAGCTAAAATTGACCCTTTTTGCTGTATTTGCTTAAGCATTTATCACATTCTTACAACAAAAAACTTCAGATTAAAACCAAATTGTTCATTCAGAAAATATTTATTTTTATTTTAATAAAAATGTATTTCGAAATGTGGCATTTAAAGACTTTACAAAAAATACATAAGCTAGTTTTTGTGCAAAATGTTTTGAAAATTATTGCATGTATGCAGATAATAAAACTTAAAGCTATTAAAGAATATATATGAGTATCATTTGTTATTTTAACATTTATTTGATTTGCGTTTTTTTTTAAGGTTTGTAAATATAAAGGATATTTGTTGTTTAATCAAGATTAGGTAAGTAGTAAGGTAGTAAAAGTCGTGGGGGTCTGGCATGGTTTAATACTTGAATTTGGAATTAATGCCCAAAGTTAATTAGAGATGTATGACTGAATGCGGAAGGAACTGCTTTTGGAAATTCTTTTGATAGATGCACGCATTAATTGTTAATGGATTGTTAGTAAAACATTTCTGCTTTTCTTCGACTTCGTGTACGCCAATTCGAGCAATTACTTTGAAATTTCTGTAAGCATGTGAAAAATTTCAAAAATTACCAGATTTATACACATAAAGTTGGCATCGCATGCGCAATCTTTTTAGATGTATTAATTATAATTAGTAAATTGTTTATTACTTAGTTAAGTTTTAATAGTGTTCGTTGCTTCGTTTATTTAGCCATTACCAATGGTTCCCTCCCTCCCTCCCAACTATTTCCTATCCTTGCCATGTCGATCGCGCTGCTGCTTCGTGGCAGCAATTGTCGTTGTGGTCAGAGTGTGCACATGGTGCTGAGGTGGTTGTCCTCCTTGGTGCTTGCTGCCGCTGCTGTTGTGTGGGTGGTGGTGCTGCTGCTGCTGATGATGATGATGATTATGCCCATTCAGTGTGCTTTTACCGTGTCTGCCGAGAAGAGATACAAGAACAATTTAATTAGCATTATTTTTGGAATTGTTATTTGCTTTTCTTTTTAATATGCTTTCTACTGGTTTTTATACATATACAACATATCCTTTTTATAGAGTATACCAATGTGCTACATCCACTACGAAGTTCCAGTAGCTAAAGTACCGCTTTTAGTGTTCTGGTACATAAGAAAATAGAGTAGAGCGAGCGATGTTGATGTTTATTTCTATTCAGTTCATTTCCAATTTCATTGATGATTTTTTTGTTTTGTTTTGATTTTCATTTGTTTTCAGCAACATGTTCATAGTCAGTTTTTAGAATCGATACTAAAGTGTGGTAGAGAGTACTACAAAGTATAGTGTGAGCAGAGCATTAGATGAAATTAATCATTTTTAATTCAAGCAGGTTTAGTTGTTAAGAATCATGCAATTCAAGCTTGTAGTATATTATGTATTTGAAACTTTTATTGCATGCCTTCTAACAGAAGAGTTGATTATCGTACTACAAATTGTGTAAATCTTCTTCTAATTTTTTAAAAAACTTTACTAATTTTAGTATTTTTCAAAATACCTGTATTCAGCTTAGAAAAGTTGAGACTGTTGTTATTTGATTAATTCCTTTGTGTGAAAAGTTAGTTTAGCATTCTACAGACGTGTTCAGTTTTTATAGTTAGCGTCTAAATTCCTGATGCACCCACAACATGCTTTCATTTGCTTAATTACAAAAAAAAAATATTACAAAATTTTGAAAATTCGCTTACGCTGTGAAAAGTAAAAACAGAACCATTTTCATTCATTTTGTGTGTGGGTGTTTTCTTATTTTTTTGTTTGTGCATTGCCGAGTGTGCTCCAAGTACAAAAACAAACTCTCCACTTTCTTTGACATTCTCTCTCTTTCTCTCTCTCTCTCTCTCTTTCTCGCCCTCTTGGGTTTTAAGTAGTATTATTAGTGAGGAACACAGGTTAGATAACTGCAGAACCGTTCATTTCGATAATTATGTTTATATAATTATATATATATTTTTTTTAATATCTCGTGTTGATTTTCGTGCTTGGTTTTTTTTTCGCGTGCGTGAAGTAGTCAAGTAAAATAAACTGAGCAAAACAAAAGGTAAGAAAATTTTTTGCGTGCATAGGAGTTCTACATATTAAAATACGTGAGAGAAAACTGTGTCTGTGACGAGATCCGGTTGCGCTTATCCTTGTGCGACTATCTTTTTGGTTTGCTGCTCCAGCTCCAGCTGACTATGAACATGTGCAGATGCCAAAGGGCTGATGCGTTGAGACGCTGCTGCGCACCTGCCGCATGCGCAAGCGTTTCGGCCAGCTGCCCAGCCGACCAGTTAAAGCGCTCCCAGCGTTGCCACCGGAAGCCACCGCTCCACCACGCCCGCTGCTGCCAAAGAGCTGGGCATGCTCATTGCTCAAGTTGTGCTGGTAGGGACGCAGCTTGGATGCTGCTCCTTTGAGTGTATCTGGCGCTGCGTATAGCAGATAATTGTCATAGACATGGCTAACGCTCGAGTTTCGCTTGGCCGCCAAATATGGCAGGAAGGCGAAACTCGAACTGGTCGATTGGGTGCACTTCAGCGAGGATTTGCGCGGCTGTTTAACCTTGCAGCGCAGCGTCGACTGATTCGAGTAGCTGGGCTTCGATTGCGTTGCTGGTATCATTTCCAATTTAATGCGATGCTCGTAGGCGGCAGTGGGCGTGGCACGCTGAATGGGCAGTGGTATGAGCGACTGCTTGCGCTTGCGACGCGGCGGCGGTAGTGGCAGTGGCAGCGGAACTGTTGCAGGCATTACAATTGCCTCATCAATGCTGGCGTAGTCTGCATCCTCGCCGGTTTTTGTATTGGCTAAATTCGTTACGTATACGTACGTCAGTTCGTTGTGCGTTGTTGGTGTTGTTGTTGTTGTCGGTGCCGCAGCTGTAGCTGTTGCTGGTGTTGTTGATGTTGATGTTGATGTTGATGCTTTGTGTGATGTTGTTTTGCTTGCTGCGGCTGTAGCTCTTGTTGTACTGCCTGCTGTTGTTGTTGTTAGTTTGGCGGTCTTTCTGTGTGTAGATGTTGCTGTATCCTGATTGCTGCTGCGACTGCTTCGACTCGACTTGTGACCCGCTGAACTGGGCTCACTGTGTCTGGAGCGACTTGAGTGACCTGTGTGTGGAATGTCATGGCATGTGATGAATTGCATTTTATTTGCATGTTTCTGTTAGTTAGAATAACCAATTCGCTGTTTCAGTTACGATTGTAATATCTTGTGTTTAGACTAACCGGTTGTGAGTGTATGTGCCAGAATGAGTGGTGTCAATTTGTAGTTTGCTTTGCAGCTGGGAATGAAGCGTTTTTCAACTTATGCCAAAATATATTTGGCGAAAAATGTTTACCAATCTGATGATAACTTCGCAGAAGGCATTCTTATCAGTCTCGGAGTAACTTTTTAAACTTTAAAACGGCCATATCGACTTGACGTATGCTTCTCTTGGTACTTATCGAGAATACTTGTATATACTTTATGGGATTGTAGATTGTATTAAAGCATAACAAACATTACGATGAGAAGCATCCTTCCACAAAGGTATAAGAAATATTAGAGTCTACTTGAATTGACTTTTATAACATAATGACTTTCATAACATAATTAGCTGTTTCCAATAAATGTTCATTCCCAGTATTGCGGTGTGGTGAATATAACGAGTGCCAAAAGTGTCAATCAAAAAAACAACTAAAAAAGAAGAGCGGAAAAGCCTTGAACAGCCATTCCATAAAGTTGCGATATTTTGCTGGGTCTGCCACTTTTATGTGCAGATTAGTATTGACGATTGGAAATTGGCACAAGGCTAACTTGTAACTTGCAACTGGTAGCTAACCTAAAACGTTTGCGCAGCCGAGGTGGTTGTGTGGCACCCATTATTAGCAGGCCCAAAACAAGCAACTCTGCAATAGATACACGCATGGACGCATATAGCATAGAGTGGAATTCACCTCACACTTGAACCGCTGCTAACTTACCACGAGAGCGTGAGAGCTCTTCTCGGTGCTTCTCACTGCCACGGGAACGTTCACGATCTCGATCTTTTTCCCTCTCATGTTCGCGGTCCCGCTCCCGCTCCCGCTCGCGCTCGCGCTCACGTTCGCTTGTACGCTGCGAGCTGGTGCGTTGCCGACTCTCTTCGGTGACACGCGAGGAGCGCAGCAGACGACTGCCGCCCGAGCCAGAGACCGAACCCAAGCTATGCTTGCCCGAGTGTTGCTCGCTCGAGTGGTGCGAGTGCTGCTCCTTCTCGCGGTTGTGTCGGCTGTGGTGATGCGAACGCTTGCTGCTCTCTGGCGCCGCATTTGAGCTGTTGCCGCTGCGTGGTTTGCTGCTCTGCCTGGATGAGCGCTGCTCTGCGGCCTCGTGTCGTGACTTCTCACGCTTGGGCGTTCGCATGCGTAAGCGCTCGACGCGCTGCTTGCTCGATTGCTCATCGGATGAGCCGCCTCCTTGGGTCATTGACTCACGCGAACTGGAGCGCGAACGGTCACGCGGACAGCACTCAATGGATGACTGCGAGGAGCTGCGTGCTCGCGTCGGCGACGGCGTCGATTGTCTTGAATTGCGTCGCGCCTCCGAAGCAAACGTACCGCGTGCAACGCTCAACGCCTTGGCGTCGCCATTGTGCGCCTTGACTTTTTCATCGATGGTGGCCAACGGCTTTGCGATGCGACGCTGCAGCGAGCAAGAACGTCGTCGCTGATCCTTGAAGGCAGCCTCATCGGACAATGCCTGAAAGCCGAAGATTTTATATTTTAATTGAGGGTGTACAAATATCTAAATGTATTTTTGGTTTAGCAACCATATAATCCCAATTTTTAAGCCAAATTAATTTTTGTCTACATCTTTCTGGAAACTGAGAGATTAATTAATTTTTTCCCATTTCACCAAAAACTGATAAGTAATATTTTGACTGTTGCTAGCTTAAAACCGCCAGGAAATAGCAAAACAGTTTTCCTTGATTTTGCACCTCCTTATGAGGATTTTCCAAATATTCAGTTAGATCGGAATATACACGAATGTAAGAAGAAGATGCAGCTGTCTCACGAATTCAAGTACCAATCCGTTAGACAGTCATTCAGTCACTCAGTCACTCAGTCAGTTAGTCAGTTAGTCAGTGAGCACAATTGGTGATCTACCTTCAATGTTTGATCAGCGTTCCTGGTCATCTCGCTGAGTATCTGGGCATCGCGTTGCAAGTCTGTCTTCCGCTCGTAGTTGCCGGGCGATGGTGACTTCACCCTAAAAGTGGTTGTTAGCTCGTTGGCAATGTTCTCGTAGCAGTGCTCCTCATCTTCCGGATAATCGTTGTATTCCTCGTTGGCCTGCGGGCTATGCCTAAGCAAATCGGGTCGATCGTTTAATAGTTGCCACTTGGTTGTTGTGGTTGTTGTTGCTGCTGATGCTGATGCTGCTGCTGTTGTTGTGGTCGTTGCGTTGTTTGCCTCTTCGTTGTGGGTCTGCTTGCTGCGTGAGGGCAGCGTGCGTCGTGGATTACTGGGCGTGGCTAGTGTTTTGGGCATTTGTGTGGGTGTCGGCACATGTTGCACACCAAAATAGGAGAGCTCATGCTCTCGCAGTTTGCGAGCGCCGCGTGCCTCCTTGACAATCTTTAAGGATTCGCTGCCAGACTCGTCAGTGGTGTCCGCAGTGAGCTGTGGTTGCACGAGAAGTGTGCGTGGCTTAGCCACCGGCACCAGCTCGCCAATGCGTAGAGTGGGCGGGGTTGCCTGCGGCTTCTGCAGACGTGGAGCATGCAATGCAATATTCATCACATTTGACTTGGGCAGATCTGCAAAAAAAAAACAACAAAGGGAGTGTAAAGAGAAGGAATTATAGCGAATGCAGTGATTATAGCTGCCTATATCCTAGTCACTCAATAAACTCCTCTACCTGTACCCTGCCTGGAACCCTTAGACTTGGTATTACCTGCCCGCTGCAGCGTTTGCTCTTGCGCCTCAATTTTCCAGATGGTGCGCTTGGCTTTCAGGCGACTCCAGCTGCTCGAGTACTCGCTGCCCTTGAGCACAAAATCCTCAGGCGAGGAGCTGCCTTGTGTGCCGCCACCGCTGTCACTGTTATGGTTGTTGTTGTTGTTCTTGCGAAAATAGCGTTTGACCTCCTCGTCGGCACTGTCCTCCTCCTGTTCGGCGGCATCATACAGACGCCGCAGCTGTGTCAGCTGTTGGCTAACAGGTATTTGCGTATTGCCCAACAGCTTGAGGCGCGGCGGTGCCAGTGGCATGCGGGGCAATGAATCATACAATGCACTGCCAAACAAATCGCTACTGGCTATGGAGGTTGTCGAGGTGCGACGGGAAGAGCTCTCCTCCTGATAGCTGTGCGATCGCAACATTGGCGTGGGCACCACAATTGTGGGCTGGATAAGTGCGGACTCGATTGAGGCTATGCTCAAGCGGCGCATGGCCTCATCGAATTCGCTTGCGGAGCGCATTGTTTTCATTATGAGCGATGTGGACTTGAGGCCCTCGTCTAGTATGCGCTGATGGGCGCGTAAGTCCTGTAGGAGTAGCTCCTGTGCGCTGCTGTGACGACGACCTGAGATGGCACCTATGATGGGGAAATGTGCGAAAAAATGTTGTTGGTGTTTTGGTTTTTTTTATGCACTTGGGTTAGCTGCAGTTTTAGGGATGAGATTCGATGCGATTGAATGCATGTAATCATGACTGAAAATTTGTTTAATCCATGTTAAATTGTAACTTTTTGTTTTATATTAGCTGATCATCAGTTCAACGTATTACAAAATAAATAAAGAGTCTTGTGATGCAGATGAGGTGAATTATGTGTGTATTTTGTATGTTGGATAAGAATATGTAAAGCCAAAATTTCAGACATGATTTAGATTTAGTCCCAATCGTAGTTAATTTGTTTCCAATACTATTAAGCATTTCTTGTTTATATTCATGGGTTAAGTTAGGCAGTGAGCTTATGAGTAGTATTTTAAATTGGCTTAGTGCGAAGTAGAAGCAGCGACATAGACATGCATTACGAGTTCAAGTATTGATTATATTAAGACTAGGCTAATTGAGAGACAAGTAGAGGAGTTTACTACTAAACCGCCAAAGACACAACAAAACAAAACAAATCAAATCAAAAGACAAGACATTAAAATAAGTACGAGCTACAGCCACAGCAGCTAGATAAATATTTAGTTGATTTGTTTCCCATTCGAAATACCAACCTGTTTCTGGCCACTCCTCAGTTCCAAGGCTCACATTGATCTTCGTTGAGTATCCACTCCCGGCAGGTGATGGCTGCTGCTGCTGCTGCTTATCGAACTGGCGTTGCTCCACAATCCGCACGCGTTCAGCCACCGATTTGGTGGTTGTCGGTGAGTGGCTGTCGCCGGTAGCTGTGGATCAAAGAGGGAAGTCAATAAGTAAATGTTGTTTCATAAAATTTAACTACTAATTAAGATTACAATCATTGCAATGATCTAAGGTCATTGATTTATGCAGAGGCCAACAAAATTTCAAATGCTTTCATAGAATAGATAAATGATTTTTATGTTTTATTTTTTTATTATAATACTAAAAAGTGAATTTTCAAAATTACACCTAAATAGGGTTTAAATACACTTCTAAGTAGCTCAAAACATATTTTTTTCCACTTATTAAATCTTGAAAGATATTAGGAGTTTCCCTTATATATCAACCTTATGAAAAGAGTTACTAAGATTAAGAAAATTAAATCGAAAATTATTTATTTTTGTGAAAATAAGATTTTAGGAAAGTTGAATTATTTGTACAGTCTTTAAAGCATTGGAATTTCAAGATGGCTTTTACTGAAATGTTAGTTCGTCAAATAAGTATTAGAGTTTTCTCAGATCCGAAGATCAGAAGTTAAAAAAAGATATATAGATCCAGATTTATAAAATTGCTAAAATATTATTAGTCTCTGGTTAAAACTTTCTCACTCCGTTCAAAAATACTTACCACTTTCGCGACTTGGTGGACTGATCTCCCTGTTCTCACTTTTGATCGTTGCTGGCACGCTCCAGAGCACATCGGCACTCTCAATATTATCGCCCAGATGATACGGTTTGGGTTTCACCGGCTTGTTCTTGAGTATGCCACGTATGTTGGCCAACTCGTCTGTTTCGTTGTCCGTTGTGTCTACGCCGCTGGTGGAGGTGTAGCTATGCCTGGATGTGGAGCTAGTTGTCTCCAGCAGACTGTAGCGTGGCTCCACCAATGGCTTTGGGGTGCTGCTTATAACCGTCACCTGCGTGCCAGCCACCGGCTGTGTTACCAGCTCCGGTGGTTCCATCAGCGTCGCCCTATATGTCACCGTGCTGGAGGCAATGCTCTTTTTGGCCCCGTCGCCAAAGTTGGTCCCATTGTTGCTCGATGAGCTAATGCTACTACTGCTGCTGCTGCTACTACTGACACTGGCCGACTTCACCAGGCTCTGGAGCGGACCGCTTGCTGTGCGTCGCCGTCGTCGAAAGTTTTGCGTGGGCGGCGGTTTGCCATCAGTTTCCACAATGTTAACACGTCCCGATTCGGCGGCAAAATGCACTTCTGTCTTGCAGAATTCTACACGTTTCTGTGCGCTACTGCGCTGCAGTTGACTGGAGCTGTTGTTGTTGCTGCTGCTGATGCCATTTATGGGCTCTCCATTGACTCGCACCTGCAAATGAATTTAAAACATTAACAAATTTCTCGATTCGCAGCAGTATATATCCTGTATAGAAGTATATATCCTATATATTCGCTCTACACATATAAAATACCCTTTTCCGCATTGCCAATGCTTAAAATTGGTCAGATAGTTTGTTATTGGATGCTTACCTGCGATGTTTTACGTATATCGCGCCAAGTTTCCTCCACTGCAATAGAATGGCGCTTGCTCAATTGCTCCGTTTCATTGGGACTGGCCAATTGTGCAGCACGCTGCTGCTGCTGCTGCAGTTGCTCCTTTTGGCGGCCAAAGTGTATAACTGTGGAATTGGGTCCATTTGCTGCTGCAGCTGAACGCTCTGTCGGCGACCAGTTGCCCAGCTGCTCACCGGATCGGCCCAAGCCGCTGTCCGTGGAAGCATCGACGCGAAAGATACTGCGATTCTCAGGCGGTGACATTTTCTCAAATCCATACGATTTGCGACGCAAGTGCCACTCACTGGAACTGGTGTCCTTAGGCCGCTGACGCGTCTCCAAGCTGTGCGTATTGTGCACAGGATGAAAGGCACTTGGTGCCACAGTCAAGGCTGTAGGCTCCGTACTTTGCAACACCTCAACAGCTGCTGGCTTCGTCACTGCCTGATGTGCCAGAAAGTCGTCCTTGTACAGGCTCTCGTCGGACAGTTTCTTCAGCTTGCCGCGTATCTCCTGCAGTGATTCGGCTGTGAGAAATGTGCAGCGCTTCATCAGTTGCGGCTTGTTGCTGGTCTGCTGTGGTGGCGTGTTCAGTAGGTTGTCCAGTGCAGCCAGATCGGTGTGATTGTTGCGCATCGCCGTATTGAGCTGACGTCCGTTCTCCAACTCTGCCCGGATGCGCGCCACACTAACCGTATTGCTGGGCAAATCCAATGGACGGGGTCGTGGTCGCGGAACTGCAGCAGCAGCAGCAGTTGCAGCAGTTCTTGAGTGATAATCCTGCGATTGAAATGAGCGACGCAGTTTGCTAACGCGCCGCCAGTCGCCGCACGGCTGATCCTCGTCGTCCTGCTCGCCAGGCTGCTGTTTGTGCTGCTGCCAATCGTTGCTGAGATCATCCGTTGAAATGGAACGCGAACGCTGTAGCAAGCTGCTGCTGCTGACGGGCAACGGTGGTGCGTATACGGAATGGGATACCTGCTGGCGTCGCTGATGCCGTGCGCTGAGCCTGCAACATGTGAGTTCAATCAAATAATGCCACGAACATGAGACAAAATTTTCAAAATTTCAATTCACAGCACTTACCGCAAATCATCAGCGTCGTTGGCGGCAGCGATGGCGTCGTCATCGTTATAATGCCGGAAACTTTCCAAATCACGACGCAGCGTTGGCGTGGCGACGACGTCAGCATCGCCAGCAGCAGCAACAGCTTGAGCTTCAGTTGAGACGCCCACGCGGCGCTTGTTGTTGTTGTTATTGTAGCTGTTGCTGTTGCTGTTGCTGTTGCTGTTGCTGTTGGTGGCCAGGCCATATAAGTCAGCCTGCTTGGGCCACGTCGATGATGTTGTTGGTGTTGCTGTTGGTGTTGGTGTTGTTTTCTGGCCTACAATTGCATGTAGGCTTATTTTGCCCGCATTTCTGTGGGTGTTGCCAGTTGCCGCTGTTGCAGTTGTTAAATTTGAGTTGTTGCTGCTTTGGCTGGAAATACTCGAACTGCTTTTCTGTAAATGGCAAACAAAAGCAGATTTGAACGCATAAGTGTTGTTGTTGTTGTTGTTGTTGTTGCTGTTCTATATGGTGTGGGTGCATTGCAGGAACTTCACAAGGAAGCTCCACACCATTTAACTCTGTATGTATGCACACATGTGCCTTGGATAATGGATTTCCGTATTTATAAGCGTACAAATTGAATGATGGGCGTTTAAGCTGTGATTGGCATGTGGCTGAGAGACTTAGCTGAGTGAATGGGAAGAACCACATCCAAAGCGAATGTGAAGATTCCGAGAAACGCAAATAAGCATTTAAATTTTAATATTCAATATTCTAAAGAAACAAATTGATCGACTGGCAGTTGGCATGCAATAAGGAATGACACCCTTAAAGGACATTATAACTAACAAATTAAAACATTTTTATTATGAAAACGTATTTGTAACTTCTTTTTTTTAAATATTTAACATTTATAAAATATTAAATAAATTATTTAATATTTCTTAATTTTAACTAAAAGTTGTATATGAAATTCGAATAGTCTAACAATTATTTTCGACGAGCATAAATCAATGTATACAATAAGCTTTACAATTAATGGTGCCTTCAAAGATGTATTTTTATATTTGTTATCCTTTTTAAATTAGGCGTATTATGCATCATCTAAATTTAATTTAATTTTTTTTTTTATCTTCAAGAAATACATTTGAATATCAACATTCAATATCTAAAGCTCTGCAGACTCTGACAAATAGCTAGATCGACTGGACTGCTCATTCTGGAATACGGCATCACAATGCCCATTGTAAGGGTACAAAACGAAAGAAATTTTCGTGTCAAGATTGATGGGCCTGGCCATGTTAAGAGTGGGCGTTGTGCTTGGCTCGAGCGTCGCGATTGCTTCGTCGTTGGCTACCCAATAATTAAATACCTTTTGCTGTTCGGCTAATGACCATGGTGATATTCGCCTTGCCATCGGTTTTGTGCTAGAATCTCCTTTGTTGGCATGACCCAAATGTCTGGTTGCCAAATTGGTTCGATTGCTGTTCATAAATTTCGCTTAAGTGTTAAGTGCTTAGCTAAGCTTGCCTATTAAAATCGATTGTTGCCAGACGCTTCATTTGAACCGCACTTAAAGCGTGGTCGTCAAACTCTGTCTACCAACTGATGATCTATTACGATTGGCCAAATGCCAATGGCTAACTAAATCTGTCTAGACTCTAGAGTTGACTTGTTTTTTGTTTTTGTTCGCTTGTTGACATTGCGTGGTTTGATTAACTTTATTAATGTATAAAAGTTTGCTTGTGTATAGATAATATGGGTCAACATTTTTTGGAACTGTTTGACTAAAGAAATATATGTGTATGTAGGGATACAAGTTTAACATTATTGAAGAAATTTACATTTTTCAGAATTTATATTTGCTTCTTTCTTTGCCATTCTTTACTACTCTTCACTTTCTTTCTTTTACTAATTTACAAATATTGCCAAATTATCGTTTTTGACATCTTAAAATATATAAATATTAAACTTTTAGATATGTTTCGTATATTTGAAATATCTGAGGTTACAAAGCACGACAAAGATGTGGATCTTGATTTCTTGATTCTTTTATTTTCCCTTAAGTTTTTTTTCTTCTTATATTTAATAGCTTTGCTTGAAATTAAATGAAATTATGAAAGTTAAAAGTTTAATTCGAATAATTTAGCTAATTTTAAAAAGAAATTAAATTCATTATAAATGCATAATATTGATACAATATAATTAAATATTGCTTAAATTGAGTTAGTTTTGAAATTGCTATTTTTAAATATGAATCTGAACTTTTAAATGAAATATTTGCACAGTCGCACAGAGTTTAGATTTTATAATTATGCTTGTTAGTAAGCGATAAGCAATGAATTCATAAATATTTATATACGTATGATATTTTTTAATCTTTATGCAATGAATCCTAAAATATATCCTTTCCTTATATATATATGGATATTATGGATATCATGAATAAACGGCTGGCATTTTTCCGATTTACTTGAGTTAAGTTTCCTAATTATGCACAGATCATTTAGTGGCAGCAAGCTGAACATTTTCGGTCATTGCCATGGCCGAAAGAAGGAAACCAAAACAGAGGCAAGTGAAGAAAATCGAAAAGCAAACATCGCAGCATGCTAATGAGCCGCCAAACAAGCGCATGAATAATGACGTCCCACAGCTGCGACTACCGTATTTATGAGCCTGGCCAAGCATAGGGTAACTAGCTGGGGGTTAGGGCTGGGAAGGTGGTAGTGTAGTGCGGGGGAGGGAAGCGGGTGGGTTCAACTTACCATTAGATTGCTCAATTTCAAGCTGGGCGCTGTATCGGGTAACAAATTGTGGCCGAGCTTGTGCAGACGATAGACGTCGTCGTCATTATCATCATCATCGTCGCCATCGTCCATGTTCGCATGGCCATTAATCACAACAAAATCAACATGATCATCGACCAGCTCCTGGCCATTCCTAGCCGTGGATGCAGTCGTGCATTCATGAACGACGCCAGCGTCGCCCTGTATACTATCAAAATCATCATCTTGCTCATCATCACTGCTTAGCTCACAAATGTCAACGCTTTGAGCGGACGGAGGCGACCAAAGCGCTTTGGGCGCCACCCCTCCGCTGCGGGTGGTTTTTGTCGATGAGGAGCAGGTGGCAGTGGCAGTGGAGGTGGAGGTGGAAGTGGCCCACCGAGATGTGGACGATGTCTTTTGTACTGTCTGTGTGCGTATCACCTGCATGGCACCATTGGCGCTTCGCAGTACCTCCATTTGTTTGCGCTGTATGTGCTGTGTGCCATTGGGCTGTGAGATATTTTGCGAATCCGATATCTGCAATGTCGATCAGATGGGGAGAAGGGGAAAAATAGACAGAGTGTTGGATTTGAGTGAGAGCAGGATTATGTGTGTTGTGTGTTTTTTTTTTCTTCTGGATATCAAGGTCTTAATTAATTGTATATTATTTTTCTGTTTCGAATTTTTAGTATGTCAGTAAGATTTTTGGCTGGTTTAGTAGGTATGGCCACCGGGGCGTACGCAGGTTGACTCAATATATAACAGTCAAATTCGTGATAGGGGTTTATTATAAGCCTGACAATTTGAGTATTCTAAGCAGAAGCATATTGAATAAACTGAAATCAGTTTCTCTTAATATAATATAATGCTTTAAACGCTTCGAATATGCATGTAATAAATTTTTGTGAGTTGTAAATCGTACAACAAAGTAACACAAATTAAAATGGAGAATTGTTTGTTTATTGGTATTAAACTTCTGGATTTTATGCACTTTAATGATATTTTTAAGTGTACACTTAAAAATTAAATACATAGTGTGACTGAGGTATATACTCTTAACGGCAACGTGCAAATGAGTCTGACAAAATTGTATGCAAGTTTATTAGGTGTGTCCAAAGGGGCGTATAAGTGTTTCTGCTGCATGTATGTATGTGTAACTTGCAACAGAATGTGGGAAGCTGTCGGGGGCGGGGGAGGATTGTTAGTAGCTTGCTTGTTTGTTTGGTAATGCACTTGAGAGTCCACTGTTTGCTGTTACTCTTATCTCAACAGCTGGCCGCACACGTGACCAAATCGAGCTAGCAGCAGCAAGAGCATAGAAACCACTGCACCCTTTTCATTGTGCGCAACCATTAACAAATGTGTTCGATCGTGCCACACACAATCACACACACACATCTTTCTATCGGCGTGCGGTTGTGTGGCCTAAAAGATCGATTGTGCCAATCGATTATGCTGATGATTTATAGCGTTCGAATTTTTATTAGGGTTCACTTGGGCAAATTCGTGTCAATGACCAAATCAAATGCATTCTCAATGCTCCACTTCCATGCAAATGCACAACAACAACTACTGTTACAACAACTGGCTGAGTCAATGGCAAAATATAAAATTTGATTATAACAAAGAGTCGAGAGCAAATGTTCTTTGTTTCATGAAACCACAGAAATACCACCGATACTGTCAGTGTTTATTGTGGGTTGACTCATACGCTTTGTGCTCTGACTAAGAAAAACTGTGGTTAATAATGCCATTGTAACCACCAAGAATAGATGGATATGTGGATTGATTTTTTCAATTTTATCACGAATCTTTAAACCACAACAAGTATTTCGAATTGAGTTAAATATTTTCATTGTAAGCAATAATAGCTCATCTCTTGATTGATTATGTTTTATTGACTTTTAAAAGTTTTTATATGTTGCAATCAAAGTAAGCCCGCTTTTTGGTATCTTTTAAACTTATTTTTACAATCTAAAAAGATGCCAAGCGTACATATAAAACATAACATAAGATAAATAAGACCGATACTTAGAACTAAAATAATAAAAAAAAGATTAATTCGCATTTTTTATAGGCTAAACGGGAAAAATATGTGACTATGTTTTTCGTCAAAGATTTTGCAGAAACCGAGAATATATTCTTGACTTTAGGAAACCTTATTTTGTGCTCGTGAGGATATAGCTCTTTTTAACTCAGAAATCCTTGATTTTCTTTTAAAATAATTACCAATTTATTCTCCATCTCAGTTATAACTTTCAGCAGCGCATTCATTACCAGATTTTTGATTGGTTTTCGGTTCCGTTAACACATTTCTGAGTCAGCGCATGATGACCGTAGGCCAATTGCAAATGCAAAATAATTTGTGCTCCCTAAAGTCATACTTATCCTTGAATGGATACCAAGGGTCCCAGTACCAGTACCGACACACTACAAACAATTGGGCTTAAGTGTAATGCCTTAAAATATTACACTTAACCAATTCATAGAGCAGAGTTGAGAAATGTAAGCAAAGCCGTCGCTTGCAGTTAGTTTTCAACTGAATTATATAACAATTAGATCGACATTTTTTTGGAGCACAGCCTTTAGTTATGGAAATAAAAAATGTAATTTTGTAGTCAAATATTCACAATCCATTTAATGATTTTTCGAGTTGCAATGCTATTTAATTTTGTACTGTGCAAGTACCCAAGTACTCGATACGAAGTACCAATTACACGTACCAGCCACAGTTGCAGTGCAGAGATAAATTATTAGCAAAGTTTCAAACCCTTGAGGCAATGCACGTTCGCTGTCGCTGAGTTTCTCACGCCACAGTGCTGAAGAGACGTTGTCTTAAATCTCCTTTTGGCCATGTATTACATTTTTTGCTCAACAGTCTACAGTTCTATGTGTGTCTATCGATGACCTCTTTTTCCCAGCCTGCTAGCCAGCCAGACAGTCAGCCATGCTGGAGTATGTTAGTGTAGTCTATTGCTAAGACAGACCTGGTTTCGCTCCGGCTGCCAGGCTAATTAAGCTATGCCAATCTGCATGGCTATTGAAACACACACACACACACACAACCACACATCCCCCAGGGGAGTTTGTTACTCCAATCAAAGGAGCAAAAAAATAGATATATATATATGTATATGTATATATAATTCGTTACGGCCAAACAATCAGTGAATCAGTGTCATGATCTCGAACTTGAGCCCCCATGCGGCTGGCTGCCCGACTGATAAAGCCAAAGAGATTCCGCGCACTCCTCGCCGCAGCCAAATTGAAAAATGTTCAATGGCTTTATGCCTGTTGCTTTTGTTGCTTTTGGGCTCAAAGTCAAGTTGAAGGTTCAATGAAATGCGGCAGCTGCAAAATGCAGGAGGGACGCGCATATATTACAAGTGCGCAAGAGCCCAAAGTCGTGATGATGTAGAGAAGCTGTAGACGCTGTTGCCTGCCGTGTGGCAGTCTCTGTCGCTTTGGCTTTAGCTTTGGCCTAGGCCAAAATATTTTCGCCTGAGCCGTGCTTTAAGCGAATTTAATGATGCTGCCCGCAACATCGTCGTCTTCGTGGCTGTCTCTCGCCATAAGATTGACTGTCTGTCTCAGCTCTTGGCTCGCTCCGTCTTGCTGTCTTTCTGACTCTTCCCCTGTCTATCTGTCCGTCTGTCTCTATGTCTTTGGTCTGCCATATGCTCCATGTCTGCGCATGCATGTCGCCTTTCCTGGCGGCTGTTGCTTGTACAGCAAGCTGCATAGACATGCCAAAGCGTTGACTCTTTTTATTTTTAGCTGACACTGACTTTGTCTGCACTGTGGTAACGAAGTGCTTACAAATTTATTGCACATCTTAAAATGTAACTAAATTTGGGAGTTATTGTATACTTTAATTTGTTATTTTGTAATGCAATTTGAATATATACATTTATTTAAATTATTTTATATGCTTAGTTAAATTTTTAATATTTACGATCTTCCAGTTTTGACTGTTAAAAACTGGCATTAAATAAATGAATAGCTAAAAATGTAGCGTGTAGCTAAGTTACTTGAGCTAAAAATAAATAATTTTTTAGCTTCTCCTCTAGGTCATAGGAAATATTATGCTTCTCATAAAGATAAGTTATATATATATATATATAATTTCTTTCTGAACTAGATTGAGGATTTTGTACTCATTGTTATTATTTTTATTTTACTTTTAATATTTGAGTTATTTAATTGTAGTAAGTGTTCCCTTCAAATAGTGCCCACTGTGGTGCATGCTGCATTTTAAATTGCTTTTTGCCTAACAATGGCCATTTTGTTGGCCATGCTGGGGAGACCTAGCTTTGCGCTAATAGTATACATTTTTATATGCATTATTTCTGTCACGATCTCGTTGCCTTTATATCTCTATAGAGCACATTATATATGTATGTATGTGTGTATGTATGTATGAGCTAGCATTAAGAGCAAGTATGAATTCGAGAATGAGTACTCGTATGACTAAATCGAATAAATCATCTGTGGGCCCTTCTGCTCATGACCGATTCATGGCCAAGTTGTGGGTTGTCCAGACGCATTGTATTACAGCTATACGTGTGGATCTGATCTGATTGTGTTGTGCACAGGAAATTAACAACCGGTGATGCTTAATTGCAGAGAAACACTTTGGTTAACATCCTGAATTTGTTGCATGCCATTCAAGTAGTAGAAATAGTTAATGCTCAAATGGCTACAAGCAGAGCTGGTCAAGCTGCAAGATCCGATGCCACATCTTCGACGAGTCTGCTGGTAACCTAGTGACCCACAAAAATCGGTTCTTGCTTGCGGCTGTTAGTTTGTTGTACCGTTAGACTGTACTCTGGTCTTGCCTCAACTCCAACTCCAAATCCAACTTAAACTCCACATCCAGAATTGGCAAAAATAATTCAAATTCAAATGCTGCATGTCGCGCCGGTAAAATGTAAATTTGCTTGTCCAACCGTCCATAATATTAATGAATCAGTAGTAGTTGCCTAACGGTGCTTGAAGCTTGAGGTTTGCTCAAAGGTGGTTATGCGTCTGGATGCTCCCTGGCACAAATCAAAACTCGCTCAATTGAATTCTGTCGGCAAGTTTGCCTTTGACTTTGTCGGCAGAAACAGAAACAGACACAGCGGGATAACCAGTCAACAGACTCTTTCTCTCTCTCTCTCTCTCTCTCTCTCTCTCTCTCTCTCTATCTTGATATAAATCCACACAATCAAATGAACTGCGCGACTATTTAAACTTAAACTTAAACTGACCACTGAAATAGCTCGAATCTCTCGTCATTCCTTCTTCTTTCATTTTCAAGAGGGTTCTTTGATTGTTTTCGATTCTATTGATTGCTTTGACCAGCGGCAGCGGCAGCAGCAGCAGTGGCAGCAAAGTTCAATCTCGATAAGTTAGGCATACAAAAAAAAAAAAAAAACACCGAAACAACTTTCAGCAGGTTTGTATATACATATACCCTGCAGCAATCATGAAAATGCAAAGGGCATATGAATTCAGAGTGAGTGAATGAAACAATCGTCAGCTAAAGGTCTTTGTAATTTTGCCAGTAAAGCTTAGAAAATTAAGATCAATTATTCAGCATACACAATTAATGAAATTATTGCTACATATTTTTTATTTAACCAGCCAACCAGTATTGTTATAAATTTTATTTGAAAATTTGAAATTAAATACAAATCAGTAATGCAGATAAATAAATATGGGTATTCAACATATGACTTTTTTCTAAGCATAGTTGAGTAATGCAATAAAGGTTTCATGCAAATTAAATAGTTCAAGGCCTTTAAATAATTTGCATTATTTCACTATGCACAATAGAAAGTCCCCAATAATTTATACAAAGCTCAATTGCTGAGAGTCGAAACTGTTTTGAATCCGAATTCACTTAATGAAAGCTTTTATAAAGTCAAATTAAGTATTTAGTCGGTTGTAAGAATTAGTTTCGATTGGTTTTGATTAAGAGACGGAACAATCTCATTGAGTTCTTTTTCGAAAATGTCGAAATATTTAATTTCACTAATATTTTTTCTGCTAACCATCTTATATGTTAGTGCGGAAAATGGAGGAGCTGTAGGTTTTACTGAAATTTTTTTTTTACAGTTTTAAGATAATTTGTTTATTTTAGAAAGCTATATCAAGTCTTGAGCGTCAAATATCTGCAATGGAAACACAACTCGAAAATAAAGATGAATTAATTTCCATGCTTAGAATAAAAACAATAAGCGAACAAGAAAAAATCGATCAGCTGGAGAAGAAGTTATCCGAATTGATGTTGCAGAATAACAAATGCCAATTCTCCAGCTGTCTATGCAAATCGACTGATGTCCACGATTTGAAAGTTCCTGGCTCGGAATCCTTTCCAGTGGCATGTGACTCAACGTTAGCTGGTCCTGGTTGGTCAGTTATTCTGCGTCGTATTGATGGCAGTGTTAACTTTAATCGAAACTGGCGAGATTATCAGCAGGGATTCGGTGATTTGCGAAGAGAGTTCTTTATGGGGCTGGATAAACTACATTTGATAACCAAGTCGCAGCCCCACGAATTGTATATATATCTGCAGAATTATGATAACCAAACACGATTTGCACGATACGATAATTTTGCAATTGCGAATGATGACGCCTCATTTGAGATCACGACTCTTGGTGCTTATACGGGCGATGCTGGAGATGCAATGGTTCATCATAAGAACATGAAGTTCTCCACATATGAAAATGATAATGACAATAGCAATAGAAATTGTGCAGATGAAAATAGTTCCGGCTGGTGGTTCAACAACTGTTATCAATGGTAAACACTAAAATGTTATTTACTTTTCAATACTATTTATTTTTATTTGTTTTTTCTGTTATTAATTGAAGCAATCTCAATGGGCCTTACAAAGGCGGACTTTATTGGTACCCCTGGCAGAGAAATGTTTTGAAATTTGCCCAAGTGATGATACGGCCAAGAGCTCAATAAAATACTTATTTTATTCATATATATCTTTATTCTAATAACATATTTGCAAATGAAACCTTGGCTAATTGGTAAAAATGGTTAATAAATTTAAAATTTAACTTTTTCATTTTTTTCTCCAAAATAAACATGTATTTTTGTAGCTCATACAGCTCTGTTTTCCAAAATAAATTAAGTTTAAAAACAATTTTTTTCTTTTTTATTTAAAATCAATCAATAAATATTCTTGAACATAGTTTCACTCGCAATTTTATGACGATTTCTTAAATTAATTTAATTTTCACTAAAACTTAATCTCATAATTTAGTTTCACAACAAATTTCAGTCAATCATAAAAATTTATGTGGCTAATCTATTATTTGTTCCAATTTTATTTTATCTAAATTAGATTTTTGGTGTGGTCATATACAAATACTAAGAACTATTAAATAAAAGGAACGAAATAACCTAGTTTCAATTTCCAACTCCCTTCAACTTTTTTGACACATTTTATTATTTTTTTCCAATTTGATTTTATCTAAATTAAATTTAATTATTTAAATTAAATTTTTAGTATTTGCCAAGAACTATTAAACTGATTCAGTTTTCAGTATAAGTAGTTTTGTAGCACCAAATGATGTCACTTCATTGGCATTAGGGTTTGATATTTCTTTGGAGAATATCTCGGAGTAACTCTGTTCTAGCAGTTCCAAGTGTAATACGCTCGAATTGCCGAACCGCTTTCCGCTGTTTGACACTTGAGGCGTGAACTTGAGTTGGCCGCACGCACGACTCACAGAATGAGATGGCTCCGGCTGTCGGCACTTGGTATTCGTCACTGGGGGCACTCGATACTCTCAATGAGCAAGCATAAAATTGTGGCCTGCGAGTTGTTTGAATAAATATGCATATATGTGTGAGTGCGTGTGTGTGAGAGAGTGTATGGAAAGGCAAAGGTACAAAAGCGAATCAAAACAAAAGCAAAATAAACACTTGCTCAAAATTATTCAAGTGACTTGGCCATGTGTTCTGCTATTTCTTGGCGTCTATAAATGCGAAAGATTCATTCGCTTATAACTTGTGGCTGGCAAATCGATTAATAAGTGGCACACTCGTGTGTATCGTGTATCTGCGAGCAGTTCGTGCGTGCGATCTGTTAATTATGCCCCGGTGGAGATGGTCAAAGTCGATGCAGTTACTCGCCGGCACAGAAAACTTAATTGACACAAAAACGCAAAGCGTCAGAATAAAAAAATATCTCTCAAAATTTGCGTTATGCGTAGCTTAACGGTGCGAGGCACATGCCCAGTGGCTGGTACAGCTAAAACTGTAAAATCTTAATCAACTCACGAGAGGGAGAGAGATAACCAAACCATCCAAATACTTTCTATGCAATCACTACAAAATGTAGATTTAAGCTCTAAGTTAATATTTAAAATTCTCTGAAATAATTAATGTTATTATTATTTGATATTTTTGAAACATTAAAAATTTTCAAATATTATTGTTTAAGTATTATTGATAGAAAAAACATTGTTAATAGTCTGTTATTATTTGAATATTCCACCGCTTAATTAAAATACGCTTATAGTTATATGTATATTATTATTTCACATTATAAGCAGTTTTTTATAACAACTCATGATAAAGATATGCAATTAAATATAGCTAAAGAATATAATTGCAATTCTTGGCCTTCAATCATTTTAAGACACAAAAGTTAACTTTAAGTGCAAGGGTGAATACTTGTTGTTCGCTTAATCCTCTTATTGTTATGTGGTTATTGCGGCTGTCCCTCGACTGCTTGATGGCTAAATAAACTATTAACTGATTAAAATCGAAAGGCAACGAAACTAGCAATCAGGCTCAATCAGTCGATAGCCCAGGCTGCTACGGAGTGCACTGAATTAGTGTGATGCACCCCGAAGCGTGCCCTTCAATTTCATTTTGATGTGTATGCCCAGTACTATCCAGAAGACTGCATGGACTGCAAGCAAAAGCCACAACAATTAGGCCTCCACCTAGGCATCAATCAGAATTCTATCAACGCACTTAACACAGTGGGAAGTTTTTGATTAAACTTGAGGTAGTCAGGTCTACTTTTGCTTACTTTTAGATGTCTTATTTTCGGCTTTATCGATACTGTCAGTTGATGCTGACATGAATTTTAAAATGTTTTTATTCACACAAATCAATAATCGCCATCAAACAATCAAGCAAATTATTGAAAAATAATTAGCAAAATACTTTGCTTTGTATATTTTTGCTTGAGCTCATATTTTGTTGAGATATTGTTAAATTTATCGATTGTATGTGCTTCTTACCTTGCCATAGCTGTTCAGTGGTCCATTTATCCAGCGATCTGCCTCCAAGCGGCCGCTGAACAGCGCTCCAGTGTCCGGATCGATGCGCTGCCATTCACGCACCTCACGCTGAAATGGGGAACGGGAACCGGCGCTGACGCCGCCAGCTGCGCTGCTATTGCCAAGATGATGATGATGATGATGATGGCTCTGACTGTGATTGTTTGTTGTTGCCACTTCCATGTTGCTGTTTTTTAGTTTCTTCTTTTAGCGGCTCCTTCGAGCTACTGTGCGCTTTTAATTTGCACGCTCGACGCGCTCGAGCTGCTCTTTCTTGGATCTGTTGTTTATATATATATATATATATATGTATATGTATATGTATGTGGTTGAAGGGCCGCTGCACTGTTTGCAGTTCTCCAGTTGAGGCCCAGGTCGCTCTCTGTGTGTGTCTATTTCGCTCGCCTATTTCAAATTATTATTTATTGTTATTATGCTACCGTCTGGCTTCCACAGCCGTTTGCGTTACTAAATTAATGGCAACTTTAATTTATTAACATCATAATCATCATTTTCTCGACCGTTTTAGCCAAGCTACTGTGTTCCTCCCTGCCCGCTCTTTGCCCCACTTCCTCCTCCTGTGCTAACTATGATAATTTTCGCTGCTTTTCCCTTTGCACGCTTTGCTGGCGTTTTGCTTTTATTTATGTTTATATTTTTATTATAACGAGTCTTTCTTATTGTTGTTGCTTTCACGGTCTAATTTGGCTTTCTGTGTGTGTGTGTGTGTGTGTGTGTGTGTGCTGAAATGACAAGAGCAGAATAGAAAGAAATTTCGTTAGTTACATCTATTGTAATTGTATTGCAAGGTGTGAAAATGTTTATTATTTTTTTTTGCGGAAACTGGGTGCCTTGAACTAGTAGGCTCGCCGGCAGGCAAACCCGTGCAGATTTCTAATTAAATTTGCGGCCAACGTCCAGCGGATATGTTAGATCCAGAGGCGATTCACGCTGATTTCAACCATGACTGCCACTTGGAGCTGTCAGCAATCAGCACTCGGCGGATGTCACAGTCTATTTCCGCCTGGCTTACCAGCAATTCTGTTTCTATGTGTGTGTGTGTGTGTTTATTAAGGTACTTAATTTAATTTACTTTTGATGGCACACAGTCGTAGAAACGGCTGGCCACCAGTACTTGGCGCAATAACAACATACATCCATTTATTATTGTCAAACTTGCGCAAGAACATCATTTTTCGCATTTTCTTCGTGGTCAACGACATTTGTCCGGCGAAAAGGTGACCAAACAATGGCAATTATGAGAAGAGCTAAATAAATGTGGGATTTGAAATAGTGGATAAACAAACAAGAAGCGGTCAAAGCTATCTGGCAACCTTGTTGAAGTTGACCCGATGCTATCGATAATGAGTAATCAAGTCATTACTGATATAAGATATCTGATCGGCAGTCAAGTGAGTTGAGTTGCAAGCAACGGTGAAGTTAGTACACTTGTGGTTCCACGTTTTTTGCCAGTATTCGGCTTATGTGTGTATGAATAACTTCCAAAATGGTTATGGGAGTAACCTATGACAATTTTGTATGCCTATGCTATGACTTTTTAATGACAAGAAACCTGTGTCAATTTGGCTTGCTACGTGTTGTAACAGTTACATTTTTCATTACCAGCAACTAAACATTGCCACACTGTGCTGTCCGTAGCACCGTCAAGACAAGTGTTGGTGCGGCATTAACACTGAAACAACCGTTTGGTAAAAAAAAGCAAACGAATTTAGCACACAGCCGTGCAGTCCCAGACCCACTTTGAACACTAGTTCGATACAGGCCCCCCCTCGTTCCGCTCCCTTCTCGAAAGAAAAGCAATTTTACCGCATATTTTATGCGAGGCATGGCGGCAAACCAATGCCGGTCCGCTAAATAGTAACTGTTACTTAGTTTCTTCGGTTTTTTTTTTCGCTGATCTTTGCGTGTAGAGCACAAAGTTGCCCGCTGCTCAGGCATTAACTTCCTCATATGCGGCAGAGAGCCGGCGTTGGCGATAGCGATGACGATGACGATGACGATGACGATCGCGCAGACTTGGCCAACAGAGCACAAAAATATAATCAAATAAAATAATAAAAATGTGAAACTCGTTTTCGCCGTTGAACTTGCACTCGTTTCGGTTTTGGCCAGATGCGTTGTGCTAGTCTTCTTAGCACAAATTAAAGTTGTTATTATTACTTGCTAAGAAAATGCTTGAAATTTGTTGCAATTTTTCTCTCATTCTGTTGAATGAGGCACGCAACTTGGCCAAAAGACGTTCACATTTGCAGTGGACACGTTTTGCCGGTTTTTCTTTTGGCTTGAATTCTGTTGCTTACTGCCTCGCAGTGTGTTTGTGTGTGAGCAGCTCTTGATTGTATTAATTAAATTTTAATTATGCGCAATTATGTATAATTAGACCTCGTTCGATGTGCAAAAATAAATGCTGAGTGCTGTGCACCACAGCGTTGCCAATTTATTTTCCCGTTGGATTCCTGGCTGCTTATTCTCCGCTTAATCGCCGGATTTGATTTATATGCCTTATCGCTGAACTGTCATCACCAAAGGTTACAACCAGCCAAGCACTATTTAAACAAATTGTATGCATTAGTCGACCGAGCGTGTATTAATTGCTGCCTATGCCTTAGCCGCCCAGACTATTTAGCCAAATGATAGTGGCTAGTTCATATGAGCTTCAGAGTGTGTGTATTTGAAGAACATTGTAAATTGTCTTTATGTAAGTCAAAATTCTTTTTTTAATACTATCATTTCACTTCTCATCCAATTAATTGTTTGTTTTATATGTAATCTTTTGGAAAAAATTTCTTAAAACTTTATTAATTTTCTTCATCAATTTATGAAAGTCCTCCATTTTATGTAGACTGAATTATAGCTGATTTAATTTAATAGAAAAAATATAGAAACAAATTAAATAATGACCTAAAAATACATTAGTTTTAGTCTAAAATAAAATGAGAGCTGTAAAATAAATCCGTGAACAGCACTGAACTCTCTAGTATAGTTAGGCAGTTAATAAAGCGCTGACTGGAAAGTGTAACCCATACAACTTCCCAGTTATGTGGCCAAGTTCTGGCCTAGTTCACTGGATAACCGCAAAAACCACATTACCACCTGGAGCCACTGACAGACGTGAGAGACGTTCAAGTCAACTTGGTAATCATAGCGGACGTTTTACATGCATATACATATAAAGCCAGATATTGCGAAGGTCAGTGCATAAAATAATATTATTATAGTTTTCTTTCTTTTTTGCAAGTAATTTTTTAAAGATTTATTTTTAAGTCTTGCGATTGACATTCACTCTGCTGAAGCAAATACCACAAAAATCCAAATAGAAAAAAAAGTTAGGGCCCATAATTATCAAAATGAAAGTAGATTTTCTGTATGGTTGTTGTTAGTTATGACTTTGGGTTGGGGCGATATATGTACATATATTATTTGAATGTTATTGTGATGCGTAACTGTGGCACTTGACAAATTTGCCAAAAAATATTTCCTATGTAGGTTAATCCGTCCTTTTGGGTTTTGTGTTACACATGACAAATTAATACGCACAATTGTTTTCGATATACATACATTCACATATTGCATTTGCCAAATGATTTATTTGTTTGTTTAAAAATAGCTACGACGTGTGGGCTGAGTGCTTAGCCATATTTATTTTTATACGGAATTTTGTGCAACATTGCGAAGGCGTCCAACAGTGGCATTGAAAGTGCGTCGAAAAAAAACAATATAAAAATAATGTTGGTAAAAAGTTGTCAATTTAAAGCCCACAGGTAAAAAGAATGTGTTTCACAGTTGTCGGGCAAAATGTTGTTATTTTGAGCGCGTGCACAGCCAAAAATCGTGCACCAATTGACCGGTATGCAAATCTTAGTGTTGTTTGCAGTTCACTTGTTGGACTCAAAGATTTGCATAATTGGCGCACATTCGTGCAAGTTTTTTCGGTGCTGTTCTCATTTGAATTTTCTCAGTTCAGACACAAAACAGTAGCACGCGCGCTTCGGAAAATGCGTCAGTTTGACAGATATATACCATAAATAATAAAGACTTAAGAAACAAACTTGGAGGCAGGTATAAGAGTGGTTAGCAGCAAGCAAGACAACATCAGCTAAGAGTGTGCCCCCACGAATGGGAGCATGTCTACTATGTCTACTACAACAGTTTACTATCTTAATAAAATGTAAAATATTAAATTATCTTCATTTAAAATTAAAGTGAATAATTGAATTAAAATTTTAACTAATGGCAAAAATATTCGAAATATGTTTTTTATGAAAAAATAAATATTTTTCATCCATATTTTACTTTATTCTTGAATATACTTTTCCCATTTCAAATAAATCTTCACATGTCTGTATCTGCTAAGCCCAGCAACAATTATTCACTTCCTTGCTTTGTCAATGTGTTTTTGTTTGCCATAATTTTTTATATTTATCTGTTCTGCTTTCAACATTAATCTTTGACGTCGAGCATTGGCCGCTTTATAGAAATACATATGTGGCATGTACAAAACATGTCTTAATTTTCATTATCTGAAATCTCTTTGATGTTTGGCATAATCTTTCAGCAAAACTTTTGCTACAATTCAATTATAAATACTTTTTGATTAAAGTGCCGCACATTCTACAGTAACGCCCCGTACTTCAAGTATATACATATGTATATAAATATATATATATTTCTAACTGAATGGACTTGAATATATAAGCCACAAGTTGTCTGTGTGTAATTTGTGTGCTTTTGTGCTTCCGTCTGCGTCATTTTATCCATATTATAAATCTAACTCGATCCGAGAGGCTGTGCCTTTGTTTTTACGTTTGTTGGTTTTATTAAGATGTTTTGTTCGCGGTTTTTATTCCATTGGAAAATAAATTCATTTTTAATCCATTTTTTCTTCAATTTACATTTGTTTTTTCATCTACTTTGTGGCTAGAGCTAACCGCAATGCTTTCGTTTAGCGTCTGTTATTAGGCACACGCGAATGTATCTTTCGCATTTGCTTACGACTTCCGCATGGATAGTCCATGGAGAAGGGGCGCCACAGCTTGGTAAATGCGCAAATCTTTTAATTATGTGGCTACTTGTTGAGCACCCGCACTTGGTCGTCTGTGGGCGTTTCTTGTTTGCATTGATTAATTGGCTAAGTGAATCTATTGCACTTAATTGAGCTACATTCGTCGAACACGTATCTACGTATATTTTTTTTTTTAGATTAATGTAATTTGCGGTTAATGAGTTGTAATATGAAAGGCAACTGGTTTTCAATGCGGACAGTTCTCTGCATATTTTGCATTTGGCCGCTTTTGTCTTTGCAAAATTACATAATTGTGTGTGCCAAAAGCACTGGCAAAAGTTTCGAGCATAGACTCGGAACAGCAGGTTCCACCTCCAAGGCATTCACACTCTGCCCACAATTGCAGCAAAAACTGGTAATTGTTGCCGTAATTTATCCACTTCGATGTAGTGACAAAAGTAACAGATATATTATACACAACTCTACTATATCATCCGTCTAATGAAAATTACATTTTATGATTTCCTGCAACGCCCACAGTTTCTGTGTATGTGTGTGTATGTGTGCGTGTGGTGTAAATTTCCCATACAGCACTCATACAGCGTATGCGTAATTTCACTTTGTTGATGAGTATGCGTAATGTCTCATGAAATATGAGCCGAGAAAGTGGAAATTGATAAAAATCTTCAGGAAATCTTCGTCCACAAATTGTTGGTAATTTGCATAAATATTACCTTACTAACGTTACACTTTAGCACTTGCGCTTGTCTTTATTTCACACGTGTAAATTTATTTTCGTCAATATGCCAAATATTTGCGATCATGATTAGCAACAGCCAACACAGCCAAACAAAGACCCAAAATGACAGCAATGTGTGAGACTTGTTGTTTGCGTGCCCATTAAATGCGACCAGTTTGCTGACTTGTTGATGGATATGCAAAATGCGAATATTTCTGTCAACTTTTCGATTAGAAATAATTTTTGGATATTTGTGAAAGTATTGTTTTATATTTGCTTGCCAGTAAAATATGCTTTCATTGAAGAAAATATTTCTTACGAACTCGATTCTTGCTAAGAAATTTTAAAAATCAAGTTTACAGACTTATACTCGTTCTCTGAGTCATATTAAGTGGAGTCGAAAACAATTATATTTTTAACTGCAGAGAAATTGCTTGCTGGCTACTTTCTCATGTTATGTACTTACTCTTGCACATCTACCCAATAATTTCGTAATTATTCGTAATATGCTCTACTCAACATGATAATAAAGTCGTTACCATCAGTTGTGATTATTTCCGCATGCAACAGAAAAATTGCACACAACGTAGGCAAAGAATGAAAATTAAAATGATTACACAAAAAACATAAAACACAAAACATAAAACAGAACAAACAAAATAAAAACAATTTGAGCTGTCAAAAAGCTGACAGACTGACACTCATTTTTCCATATACTTATATTTTTCCCTCGGTTATGAAATGCATTAAGAAGATTGAGCGCTCTCAGCCTTGTTCTCATTGTGTCTGGCCGAGAACTGACTAACAATTAAATTAACCGTTAAGTTGTGTAAATTTGGACAACCGAACGAAAAAACATTAGGCTAACGGTAACAAAATATTTTTAAGCAATCATTGCGCTTCATTAACACACAGACCCTCCGAGTTCAGTTTCAAGTTTGTATGTCAGCTTAACCAAAAGAGCGAATTGGCTGTAATGGGCCCAGCAAAAAATCAGCAGCTTGTTAACTGGAAAAACCCTTCAACAGAATTTGTCTTCATAACTGTGAGTCATTAGTCAAGAGCCGGGAAGTATTTCACGACGAAATGCAAAACGCACTTCGAGATGCGATTTACATAGCGGGTTTTTTCATACCTATATAAAAATATACACGTATTATATATATTTTCTTAATTAGCACGCCAATGTGAGGCAGACAGAGAAACACCCACGTATACATTATATACAAGTATGATTTATATAGATGCTTTTTGGAATTTAATTTGTGAGCTGCCTTCTGGGGACTGAGATACAATTATATGACCATCAAGCATAGCTACAGCTACACTTGCACTTCAATAACTGGTTTCAGCGCATCTACATACGTGTATCTACATACATATATCTGTATCTGTACATCTGTCCGCCCTGCGTATGCGATTGACGACGAGTGTCATAACCTGAGCTGCGCTCTAAAACTAAGACTGGAACGCCTTCAAAGTCAAGTTCAATGACGGACTCGCCATGAGGTACTTTAAATGGTTATGTGTGCGTGCTGATTTTGGCTTGGCAAGCGATAAGATTAGATTTCGTATTCGTACACAAACAAAATGCTAACGAGTAGCAACCAAACAACAACAACTTGTTAACTAGTTTATGTGATAGGGTCGATTGCAAATTGTGTTCCGATTTGCATAACTAATAGGCTATAACTGCTGCTCTCGCATATCATCAAAGAGTAAATCAACATTTAAAGATTGTGTGAACTTTTGTGTCTGTAATATGAGCCAATAGAAAATGTCGCATGTTTCGTTTAAACCCAGTTAAAATGTGCATAAATAATATATACAAAAATATACAATTTATTCTGAGCCAATTCGGGCTAATACCAAAAGTGAACTACATTTAAAAAGAAATGATTCATTCTACCTGTTAGGCCAGATTAATTTATTAAAATATAATCAAATTAAGGTTTATCTTTTTTTCAAATATCTGTAAAACATATTCCCACGAATGGTTTAACTGTAGCTGTTTGGATTGCGCTCTTGAGCCACTTTCCATGCCAGCTTTTCCCTCTTTAAGCTGCTGTCCATCAACTGTCAGTTAATAGTTGCCAATTTGGGCGTTACTCCGCCCATTTTTGTACTTTTCGTTTTCTTGCCACACTTCTTATTGATGCCACACTTTCATTTGTATTGTGCTAGAACAGTTGAATAATGTGCGAAATTTGTTTTTATTGTTACGGCCATTTGCCAGTTGACAATAGACCCAACAAATCTTTCACTTTCTTCACTTAAGCCTCACAAAATGACTTTCATGTGGCTCACCATGCATATAATTATAGAGTACTCAATAGGCGAGTACCCATATGTATGTACGGAGTACCCGCAATTTACCGCAATGCTTTACTTTGATTAAGTTGTTGCCATGGCCAATTGTGCCGCTGACAATTGCGACCAGACTTGGGAGCCAGTAGAATTGTTGACTTAAAAACTAGAAGAATGTGTCATAAAATGAGTCAAAATCTGTCAGATATCTCTCACAGCATTGGGCGTAGGTGAAAGTTATTTCTTCTGCGTATTTATGTTATTTTTTTATGATTTCTTATTTCTTTTGGCTAAGTATTGGGTACTCTATACGTTTAAAGATACTGAGAAACATTTTGCTAGTCTCAATTGCAGATCTTGACATAACTGGAATTATGAAAGTTCTGTTTGATAAGCGTAGGTGTAATTTAGAATATTACAATAAGGTAAAAAACAACACGTTTGAAACTAAAAATATTTGAATTTTTTTCTACAAAGTTAGGCACTCCCAAACTATGCGAATCTTGCTTGAATGAAAGATACCAATATCCAAATAGATTTATTTTTGCAAGCGCCTGCTCTGTCATATCCTGCTAATAAAATTTACAGTGTTTAAACCGCCTCCAGGCTGACGGTCAAAATGGTAACAAGCCAATAAATAAAGTTAGCAAACAGCATTTATCATACGTTGAAAATCAAGTCAACATACGACACAACTCACCGCCACACCCCTCTAAAAACGCCCACGCATGCGAAAAGCAATGTGACAAAATAAATGAACCACAACGGTCCACAAAATCGTGTACAAAAATCCAATATATAAGCGAATTCAGGAACTGCATATTAAATGAAGCGTTACGAGCGCAGGCAAAAAAAAAACCAACTGTGCGAACTGGAGAGGAATGAAGGGGAATTGGGCACCCTTCTCGTAGGGCCAAAAGTTAATTACATGCGACGCCTACATCGGAAATGCCAGCGACTTTTTAAGGTTTCTGTGTGGTCAACTTGTGCGCTTTTTTTCTTTTTTTTTTGAAAGTGAAATATGAGCTGCTTTATCTGTGGTCAGCTTGCAAAAATGTTAAAATATCCTGTAAATGTGTTGCAGCAAATGGGGTATATTGTAGTGTTCAAGTAGATAAAGAAAACTTCATTTACTTATGTAAAACTAATTTATAATTATAAAGGTGTATTTTGAGAAGCGTGAGAATTCAAATGAACATTAACATAAATATTGTGAAAGCTAAAATTCCGATATACCTAATACTTGCCAGAATTATCAGATGTTCTATTTCCCAAGATACCCAAACCTTTTTTTAGAACTTCAGATGTCTTAAGGTGTCTTAAAGTTGAGCTTACTTGACATCAGCATTTTTGATGGTTTTTATGCTCTTATTTTTTGGCTACATACAGTTTAACACTTTTACTTTTGTTGTTTCGCATAGCTGATAGTAAGAAATTATATTTTTCACTATAATTTAGCGAAATTTGTTGATTGATTTTGACTGCTTAGCCTTGAAACTCAATGCTCCGAAAATTTGGAAGCAGTGGCTTTGAAGTCAGGTTGCCGCGTTTGTCGCCTGAGTCTTTTGTATGCCCTTAATTGGACAAAGAAAAACAACAGCTAAAAAAATGAAACAACTGAAAACATGCAAAAATTGAACATGCTAACATAAAGCTGATAGCTAGATTTGCATATGGAGTTGGCGGAATTTGCATGAAAGCTGCTCAAAATGCTGAGAAAAACTCCTTAATGCTGGGTGGCAGCTGCTTAGATACCCGTTGTCCGATTATAAGCTTGTCAAGCAGATTTACATAAGTGTACTCGAATATATCACAATGTTGCTTGAAGAAGGCAAAGGATGGTCTTAAGCTGACTCTGTGCAAGTATCTTTACGGCTTAGGAGCCACAGTGAATGAATGCCCAAATTAGGCAGACAACAGGGCAATCATTTATTTAATTGGGTTAAAAATGGTCAACTAGTTAAAAGTATTGGTATGTTTTCAGAAAATAAGTGAGGGTCTGATTAATGCTTGCTCAATTTGCAACACAGTTGTGAGCAGATTTACAAAAGTTACTTTATATATTTTTGTTCGTTTGGTTTTTGCATTTAGCACATTATTTGAATACCAGTGTCATTATCTTCCTGTTTCAAAACTAGCTTCCTCTGCCAATTCGCATCAGATATCTTCGTCCACTGTCGACTTAATCGTTCAGTTGTGGCAATACTATTGTTTAATTATTAATCCATTCGTAATATTTACTCATCATAATAACTCATTAAGCAAAGTCAGTTGGGATGAAATTAGGTATTCCGTTGTGTTTCGCATCACGCACAGCCTAACAACCAAATCTGACTAATTTACATATTGAAATTGTCAATGACCCAAGCCAAGCGAGTTCTTCATAGAATAGTAGTCTGGGTTCAATGGAAGCAGTTTTGATTAAGCCAGTTTTTGTCTGATATTGTATTGAATACATTTCAAATATTTTTTTATTTATAAAATTTTATAAACAAAATATTTGCTCACATTTGGCTATGTATATTTTTTTTTTTTGTATAAAATCAGAGAGTCACAGTTTACTTGGAAACCTGTTCAGTATTATTTTAAAGACGTTTTATTTGACTTTTTACGTTTAAATTTGTTTTTTTTATATATTGCTCATGTCATTTTGAAGCTTGAAAACATTATTTTTCGGTCAGTGTACGCTCCATAGTGACAGCAGAGCTTGAGTTCAAGTTACCTAATGCCATGTTCTATGTGGATCAGGTAAAAAGTCCCCTCACCTCAACGCGTGGGCGTCTGTTGCGATGATGACAAATCTTGCGCACACGTGCGCCGCAGATCAAACAAAGAACAGTCGGCATTGCGTCATTTCTTGGTCAATTCAATTGGTAATTTGGGCATTTGCACAACGAACCATATTCCACATGGGCCACACGTTGCTCATAAAACTGCATTTTATGGCCACTTTAAAAAAAACCAACTATATTGAGGAACTGAAACTCGCTCAAACATGGAAATGACCAAAAACTAAAGTGCACGTCTTCGCCTGGCTGTAAAGATCTGTATCTATTTTTGAGCATTTTAGGGGACTAGCCAAAGGCTGAAGTGGAGGCGGCTGTGGAGGCGCAGATGCATTGCATACGCGCAGATGCTTTAGTTCTATGACCTTTTTGGCCAGACAATGCCAATTGTATATACATATATATAGTATATATAGCAAATAGTTTTAGATGCCTGGCATTTGATTAGCGCTGACACTTTGCCCATAAATAACCAACTAAAACATGTGGTCCCAAAAGGCAGCGCCTGTCGAGCGCTGCATGACACGCAAAAGTACTTAACAATGACCAAGGAGTACTTAAAAGCTAAAAATGGTCAACGACAAGACTAGAAATGGCAGACGAGGCCTAACAAGCAACCAACTCTTGGCTGGCATCGTTTGCTGCTTCTCCATCTTATTCTGCTTCTTCTTTTGTTTCTTTTACCTTGGCCAAGACAAAAGGATGCTGAGACTGCTTAGAATTTTTATTTTGCAGCAGCAGGAAATAAGCTGGTTCAGCTGCAGCTCCTTTTAAAGTTAACCAATGCCTTAAAATCAAACAAACGGTAATGGTGTTGGGAAAGGGGTGGTAGGGTGTAAGGCGTGGGTCGGGGTCGGGGGCTTTGCTGAAGAATCACTGTCTCTGACAACAGGCTGGCTAAAAGCTGCAGCTTGTTAGACCTTGCTCTATGCCTATCTCTCTTTTACTCCCACTTTCTGTCTTTGTCCCGCTGTGTGAGAAATCATTTTGAGTTGTCTTGTTTTATACCTTTTAATCAAAATACATTTAAAAAGGGTATATGCTCCAAGACGAAAACTGGCTTAAGTATCACATTAGTTAACTGTTGATATAGTTGTTAAAATTTATATAAATGCTTGTTTGGCAATCTTATACCATCCATAAATAAATGGGATATATCAAAATAGTTCATTAGAAATTCCTTTACCTGCTAATCCATATAAAGAAGTTGAAGAGCAAAATTGGAATTAAATAAATTTTTATTTTTAAGTTTCAGTTAATACTGCATAAAGATATATCAACAAATTTATATTTGCAAATGGAATACAAAACCGATATGAAAATATTTATATTTAATAATGCAAAAAAAAAACAAATGAATTTATATGTACAAATAGAAATACTTATTTTTGTGCGAGTAAGACTTAAGTCACTATTTTTACAGGGTATCTGCTGGCTCCTTTACCGGGTGCTCTTTCCGCTGCTGTTAGTTTGCTTGTTCCTTTGTAGCTGGCAGTCTTTAAAAATAGTTTATCGCCCGATCGCGCATTTATTTCGTTTGTCTCTGTCGAAGTGTGGCCGCTGCGCTGCTCTTGCCCCTGCCACACTCCTTAGCAGCAGAAACAAAGTTAATGCTGTCAAGATAGCAAAAAGGAAATCAATGCGAATGCTGGTTGATGTTGGTGTTGTATTTGTTGTTGCTGCTGCTGCTGCTGCTGCTGCTGTAAGGGCTTTTGTGTGAGCCACATAATAAATGCAAGGCAATGCCATAACAACACTGTTACAGCAGCTTGAACAGCTGCTCCAACAAATGTATCTCTGCCGCACAGGAAATGGCAATACAGTGGAGGGAGTCGAAAAACCACCACCCTTCCCCCTACTAGCCCCTGGCTTGAGCCTTTTTGTTTGCTTTCGGCTTGAGCAAAATATTCTAAATTGCTGATTAACACGCTGGCCATGGTTTGCGGCTAGTGGCAGTGCGACTTGGCTTACTCATGCAGCTCGTTTGGACTTTTGAAACTTATGAACGGAAGGAGCTGCATACTAATTGTATTGCCACTAGTTGACTCTAATGAGATTTGGTTTTTGCAATGACTTGTAATGAGTGTTTGAATATATGACATCATCATGTCAAGTGTTTCTGGCCTATGCATAGTGTCTTATTTTTAAAATGTGCTAACCACATTGGAAACACATTTTCAATGTTTCTAAAAATAGGAAAACATTAAAGAAATAGTGCTGCACCTTCAGTAAGTAAATGAATAGTTTAATAATATTTATAAAGATAATAATAAACTAGTTTTACACTCATCGATAAATAAAAATATATCGGTTACTATCCCAAAACTGGAACGACACCTAATTCAACCAATTCGCCGAGACTGTACGTTCGATTCCCATAGATCTATATAAAAGCTTTCGCTGTGGCTCATTTATCACCTCTCGTGCCCAAACCAATGCCATCACATCTTTCACTGCACACCAGCTCGAACTGGAGCAGCTATAAAAAGTCGATCTATGTATCTATATATATAACGTACGCTCATTGGCATTTTTTAATGGTTTTCAATGGACAGGCGCTGTTGCTGTTGTCTTCAAATTAAATAATAAAGCGCAAAAAATTAATTATGACAAATAGTAAAGCGAAAACTTTTCATTTCGGCTGTCCGTTCCCCAGGCCCCAAGCAGCGAGAAATATAACAAGCAAACCCAAGCAAACCCAAGCAAAACCAGACAAAATGAGCAAAAATCACATGGCGCACGTCGTCAATAAGTAATAATCAATACGAATGAGTTGTAAGGAAAAGTGAGCAGCGAAATGGAAAAGTGAAAGCGACAGCAGAGGCAGAATGAAAACAAGATAAAAGTCATAGTTTTTGCTTTTTGTTTTGTATTATTACAATTTTATTTTTATTTTTTTAGTTTAAGAAAATTACGTTTATTTGTCTCTGGTTTCCATTTTGGTGGTGCAACTGCAACAGGTATGCAGGCAGCCGGGCATATGAAATATCTGTTAAATTGTATTGCAGTTCCGCAATTTTGGACCCAACTGCGATTAGGTAACGGTGCCTATGAAAGCTTCAAAAATAAATGCTTACAGGCCAACTTTGAGCCACATGCGGCTTTGGGCCAAGCCCCAAACAAAAAAAAAAGTTATCTTGTATATGGCTGATAATTTGGAGGGGTCTTTCAACCTGCATTGAACCTGCCCGTGGCTCATTAGCAGCATGACTAAACAAGTAATAACCACATAAATAATGTTGGTACTCACTCGACCAACCGAAAACATGCGAGTCAATTAATTTTGAAGGTCAGGGCAAGTCTATTAACAGGCAAACACTAGCAGCCCGATTCCGATACCAAATCCAAAAATTGTTTACTTCCTTGCCCAGTTTTCGCACTTCGCAACTATATACAAAAGCGATCTTTCTGTCAATAGTCGATACTCGCAATTCTAGGTCAACAACAGGCTGCAATTTACATATTTCTCACTCAATGTAGACTATTATATAATTCCCAATTAGCCCGCATTATTAATTTTCAACTTGAACTTCTTTTTGGCTATAACAATTTCATTGGCAATGCTCATAGAAATGGTTATCTGAGTGGCGCCCCATTATTAAAATCGAGGCATTGAATTTGAGGCGTTTATAAACGCGCCAAAAACGCATTCAGCTCGCATGATTTGCCGTTTCTATATAGTAGTTATTATACTCTTTCTATTGGTATTCGCCTAGCTTAAAGGTCAAGTTTAGAAATAAGTATGTTAATTAGGCTTTGGACTGTGGTCCACTCTAAATTTGTGTTAATTATATGTAATTTTAATGCACTTAAAGTTTATAATGTAAAAATGCAATTTATTAGAAATAGGTATAAAAAAGATGAGGAAATGTATGGTACGTTATATTTTGATAACTAGGTTACCATTTGATACATTTTTTATATTTTATAAAAACAAATATTTCAAAACTTTACAAAAAAAAATGTATTTGTTTAAAAAAAGGTCTCGAAATAATTTAATTTTGTATCTTACTATTTTGTTTTTCCGCAACAGAGCAATTATGTTTTTTTTTTGTCTTAATTACTAATTAATCATTTGCATAGCTAATATTTAATCGTTAGCATACAAATTGATGTTGCAGTCGGTGGTGTAAATAAATAAATTTATTAAATAAATACCAGTTGCTTAATAATGATTTTTATTTCTTAATTACTTGATTAATACGTTTATACTGCAGCATAATAAAATGGTTAGCTGTTGTGTGGCAGTCAATTCAACAACTGATTGAAACATTGAATAACTGGGTTACCAGGTAAAATCGCTGTCCGTCTGTCTGTCTACGTTGTTGTTTTCTTTTAGAAATCGTGTAAAAGTTAATTGCATTTCGATTCAAGTTAATTGAAAAATAGCTGTGCATTGTGTTTAGCTACAAATTATTGATCATCAATTGATATTATTGAATCACCGGAAAACGCAAGTGAAAACAAGGATGAGAGGCGGACTTATGATTATTAACTTTTTTGTTATTATTATTCAATGAAATCTTTTACCATTTACCTGTTTAAAACTGTGTTTCTTCTTTATATCATAAATGAAAATGTGGCAAATCTATTTTTGTTAAGTACATTTATCCAATATGCCTTTCCTAAATTTAAGTTACATATCTTATAACAATTTTCATTGTCACTGAAACGTTTTGTAAGCCAATTAAGTCAAGAGCGTGAAATGTAAAAGCCTCCAAAGCACTAAAAAAAGAGTTTGTATATAAATTAAAAAAAAATCAACAAAAATAAAATAATTGTTAGCCATGGCAAAAGCTTAACAAAAGTACAAGAGAAAAAAGACAACGCAACAAATTAAAGCATGAAAAACAAGTCATAAAAAATTCCGAAACTATAATAATAATAATAACTTGAGGAGCTCCGACTAAGACAAAAATGTTACAAATTTTCTAGTTTTTGTTGTTTCTGCTGATTGCGCAGTCAAAGACCTTCATGCTGGTAATTGGCAGCACAGTCAAAATTCAACTTATTAAAAAAAAATAATAAAAAAAACTCAGCAAGCGAAAAATAAAAGAGAATTTTGCTCATAATTATGCAAAAAAAAGCAGACAGACAGCAGCAGGAGCTGTTCTTTGGTTTGACCTGGGCGAACTTGGACCCTATCTAATGGGATTGCCATGGTTGTTGTTTTTTTTATTTTTTTTGGGCCATATGATAGGCAGGCAATAGCTAGCTTAAGACATTGCAAATATTTCGGCTACAAAACCAAATAAAATAAAAAATTGTCTTCAATGAGACCGAAACCGGACAAGACAATGGCCCCAGTACGATCTCGAGTCTGCTTCGCTCTTTATAGCCATAGTAATTGTTTGCAATTATAACAATTCGCACAGCCTCAGCCTCAGCCTCCGTCTCAGCGGGTGGCAATAGGAATGAGGATGGAGCTGGGCACTGGCCTGATCTGATCTGGCCTGGCAATTTTCGCCACATCGCATTTTGCTCGGCAGATTTTTTGTTTGTAATTTTTTTTTTTTTTTTTTGCTGATTTCATGAAATGACGTCAATTTCGTTGACTTTTTCTCTTTTTTTTTGCCGTCTTGGCTTTGGTTTCTGCTGCTGTTGTTTTTATGACACTCTCTGGTAGGTTTTAAACAACGCTGATAATTGCCATTTGGTATTGCCGACTTGTCATCAATCCTGAGCGGTTGCGCGTTGTCAGTTGTAAGGCGATCGCCGCTGATTTGTGTGACTGCAGCCATAAACTATAAGTTTTTGTGTCTCTTTGCTAAGCGGCTTTGATTTTTTTTCTCCACGTTGGTTAGTTATCTGGCTATCTGATTTGTTGTGCCTGGCTAGCTTGCTAGTTTGCTAGTTGGTTCAATGACATTGTTGGGGTGCTGATTTGATTGCTCATTTAAATCGTGTAACGAGTGACGACGTTTTGATATTTAGACAATTGACTATGCAATTTATACCAGCTTTCACCCCGACAGGCGAAATTTGGAAGCTGCTTCGGATCAAATAATTAATTAAATTTGGATTTGCAAGTTTTGGTCTGAAGTCATTTGTTTCTTTATTAGCTGAAAATGTCATTATTACTAGTTTGTGGATTTTGTCTAACTGCTAGAAAGTAAGATAAAGAAATGTAAGAGAAAAACTTTGATTGGTCAAAGCATTTAGTATATTTGCATATAATTCGTGTTATTTTTATGTTCTTCAGTTATTTTTAATTTGAATTTTCCATTTAAAAGGTTTTGTGAAGACTCTGATATGTATGTTTATATAGTAAATTTATTTATATATCATGTTGGATAAAAATTTGTATTGAGTAAGTCTATTTAAGGACATTGATTTCGTAGTTGATGACTATACAAAATAATCAAAGACATCAAAGTAAATGACCCACATTACTATTTGCTGAACATCAAACATGATCAACTGTTGCCCATTTCATAATTATGCCGTATAATTTAGCAATGCAAATGATTTCACAATAAATATTCTGCACCCATTGCGCTGATAACTGGGCAATCAATTCGGTTACATATTATTTTATGACTCAAAGAAATTTGCATTTTATGGTCCAAAACAGAGCCAACACCCACAATGGCGCATTGCAAGCATACAATTTTATACATGCGCATATAGCATGTAGCATATAGCATATAGCATACAGCATGCCCAACATGCATATCGAATGAAGCTATAAAATGTTTAATTGCCAGCAGAGCGCTGTGTGTGGCTACTTGGCCCAGCCCGACCATAAAGATAAAGAAAAGCATACACGAGTTGGAGCACTATTCAAATTGGATACTCGTCGGCACATGGAGCTTTAATAAAATTTTAATTTCCATTTCTGAAACATATATGTGTGTTTATGTAAGCTCGATTGTTTGGGATTGAGTGGATAAAGAGGAGCTGTTATATGTGAAGAGACAATGAAACAAATTATTTTCATATTTCTGGTTTCACATCTCTTTCACAACGCCGAAATGAACAAAAAGCCTAATTGAAGGTAATTTAAATTGATTAACCTAAACGTAAGCCCACCACAGCAGACAAAAACTTGTCCTAGGTTGGGCTATGATTTCATTTTCGAGTGTTGATTGCGGAGGTGTAGCTGCTGCAGTTTTCAACTGATCTTTCAACTGGCATTGTCTAAAAAATAAAAATGCCAAAACAAAAAACCAAATAAGTGGTGTGGGTCGCTTGTCAAATGGGTGGCTATATGTTGAATATAGTAGCGTGTTTTTAGGTGTTTATGGTTTAATTAAGCATGATGGAAAAATGAAAGGCACTCATGCCGAAAACTCCCACAGAAGCAGTGCCAAAAAAAGCTCTAGTCAGAAACTTGGCTCAAACTATGCATATAGCCAATTAAGAACACGGCTGAAAGCAAGTCGATTGAAGATTAAAAGATCTCATGTGCAAAGGAAGGTTCAGCCATCTAAAAAGCCTTGAAGCTGGCCTAGAATTACTCGGCACCCTGATGTCATCCGTTAAAGCTTGACTCTGCTATGACGTGTATCCTGTCTGGATTTGAAATTTATGCGAAAAAATCGCCCCGAAGCAAGAATTAAAATCATTTAAGATTTTTTTTTTATAATTTTTCTAAACCCAAATGCAAACAAATTGCAAATGGTTTGCCGTTTGCCAAAGTTCATTGGAATTTGTTTTCTATGCAAAACGCAGCAAGAAAATGATTTATAAAGAATTCGCTTTTTGGCTTTTTGTTTTTAAACATTTGAAATAGCACTGTGCAGCCTTAAAAGGCAAAGCTAATAATTATGACTTTGAAACGTTCGCTTATATCGGACTTTTGTTGATTGTCTACTTTTTTTCTTATATATATATATTGCGATAATTTTCAGGCGAGCACTTTTCAAAAGTAATGCCAAACAATGCAAAAATATTTTGCCAGGTACGCAAATTAAATTCACTGCAAATGCAAATGCTATGCTCGGGAGTGGTGTCAAAAACACCATTAAATTATTGATTTCAAAAAAAGGCGAAAGACTGTCGAAGATTTTGGTGAGCATTTACATTAGACCTTTTTGGGACAATAGAATGAAGTGACAGGCTTATGACACCTAAAATATAATTATGTGAAGACTCAGCGCTCGACAAGGAGATACTCATTGAAATTATTGAGACATTTAATTTAAATCTCTACTATAGTACATTTGCATAGAAAGATTAGATTCAACTGTGCAAGAGCTGGAAAAATCAACCAAAAAAAATATTTTACAAAATGTTTAAATAGGATTAGCATTTGAACGCTTACAAAGTACTCAAGATCTAACACGTGTCGCTAAAGCACATCATCGCAGCTGAGCTAAAAGTTTTTTGTTTCAAATTCGCATAATGTCAACAACAACAAGAACAACACACAGACAGACAGACAGACATTCTGACATTCAAGCTGCTGATAAATTGGCAAAAAGGCGCGTGGCAATAAAAATGATCGTAGACTGTGACGCGGCGCAAGGTAATGCAATATGCTTTGGGCCTCAGAATTCCGCACCCAGTTCCATTTTTTCGTGATATCTTTGGAGGTGACAATTGGGGCCAACACCTTTTGCCAATGGTAATTTTCGCTAATCAACTCCGCAAAGTTCTTTATGGTGACACTGCTTGAACTCTAGGCCACAACCTGGGCACATGAGATGGCCATAAATATGAGGGTTAGCCAAAATACTCACTGCACAAACATGTCAATCAACAAATCCAGCTCATGCGCTGAATTTGACTAATTTCATTTTCAAATGACGGCCCTCGATTTGTGTATGCTCTCTTAAATGTGTTTTTTGTATTCAATACGACTATCTAAATATGGACAATTTATGACTAACATCAGCGACTGGGCAAGCTGTGAACTCATGCACAGACTAGAATCATTGAACTTTTATTGTAAGAAATGACTCTTGTTTTATACACTGATAAAGAATGAAAACGAGTATGATCGCACTTTTCAATCTTTTTACAACTAGAGTCTTCAAGCAGAATGTGTACACTCGTAAATTGCCGCGTCGGACAAAGTGATAAGATTTGAGCGATAAGTACATCTTACTGATTATTATCGTCTATTAATTACATACTACTAATTATTGAAAACTATGAGTGGCCGACAGTTCCGCCATAAAAAATTCGTAAGCTAATTTCACAGGGTACACGCACATCTGGGTGAAAACCTATATCTAAAAAGAAATTAGCTGGTATGGCACTTCGGGCAGAGTACTATACAGTCGGTTACGTTGCACTGCAACGTTCTTAATTGTTCATGATTCATAGCGTCGGAGCAAGTATATACATATATATATATATTTATGTATATGTAGACATATAATTATGTATGTGCTCAAGTCTTTTGTTTTAGTGGTGAGCATAATGGAATAAAAACATAGAAAATTACAATTCATGCTCTTGCGCTGGTGAGTGCTGCTTGAGAAAAATCTGTAGCTAATGAACGTTGGGTGGGTGAGAAAAACTAAATGTAAATGTTGTGTAATACTCCTCAGCTGCCGGAAGTTATGATATGCTGACTCGTATAGAGGATATACGCAATTAAGAAATGGGAGACCAGCTTAAAAACTTGCTCAAGTTTAAATCTTTGGGCTACTACCTAGAATTGCATGTAGAGCAAATAAGTGTAGAAAATCTTCTTTGAGAATTATTGTTACCTATAGAAATAATTATGGGAGAACTATAAACAATTGCGACTTTTGCTATGAACATTAATTTCAAAATAGAACAATGGTTGTTAATTAAAAGAAGGCCAAGGCAAATGCCTGAAGCTTGTAATGTCAATTAACTTTCTTCTTCAGCAGTTCCTCCTTTTTAAAATGTTCTCATTCGAGTATTTCGAATTGGGTTAAAACTTGTAAATATATGTTTACATAAAATTGATGTAAATTTGGACAACAGCCCAGCTATATATTACAAACAGTTAAATAAACGGTAAAGATATAAAAAAATATAAAGATTGCAATTTGTGCTGGCAATGGACAAGACGGTAAATAAATAAATCAAATGACGAATTGCACGTACCTGTTGCGATAGTCAGATGTTGATAGCTCTTTTTAGCATGTGCCTTACATTCGAGCCGAAGTCCACTGAAGGCGTTTTAAGCAAGTGTTGTTGCTTTCGCTGTGGTTGCTATTGTTGTTGGTATTCTGCTTGCTGTGCCACAGAGAGCGGCCAACAACAAACACGAACACCAAATGCACTGGCGATTGGCATCAATGTCGCTTGGCCGCTTTTTAAGTTGCGATTTTTGTTTTGTGATATTTTATTTTCTTATTAAGACACACACGCAACACACACTAATGCAGCCAACTCGAAACGCGTGGTTAGAAAATTGTTTTTATTTTTTATTAGGCGAATACTCAGCAAAGCATTGGCATCGAAATTATTGAAAATACTAATGTATAAAAATTGAATTTTCAATGATTTTGATGACAGAGCAAGTGGGCGAGCAGCAAAAAGACAGCTGTTCGTGGGCCTCTGAGGAGGCCAGAAAATTGTAGCAATACTTCTGAGCGTTGCACTTGAAAAACTATGCTAAAGTTGGTGGCTGCCAAAAACCTTTCCCTTTTTTTGTCCCGTCTCGTCTTTCACTTTCTTTGCATTTGTTTTAAGCGGAATTTAACTTTTGCTGCTTAGCCTTTGTGACTATAAAAACGCGTTTTAAATTCGCTTGCTTTGCGTTTCACACTCAACGCTTGGATGCACTTCAATTCACGTAGAGTTCAACTATGGGACATCAGCCAGTAAAGCGCTTACTCACATTCACAGCTGCAAGGTTTCTAAAATTGTTTAATGTTTCGTTTTATTTTTGAATATTTTTGTTTATTATATTATATTATATTTTGAAGTTTATCTTTTCTGTGTTTCGCACTACTTGAACGCCTGCGCTAAATGTGCTTATGTCGTATCTAAATATATAAATTTGTATATTGCTCGGAACTCGAACTCGTTTTGTTGCCAGCTTGTCAAGTACTACTTTTGTGTATCTTGTGCTCAACCGAACCGTCTATCTCGCACGCCAACGCTATACTAAAAGAGTTTTCAGCTTGGCCCGCGCGTTAAATAAGCCGCTGACAGACAGCTGGCCTGCTAAAGCTGAACCAGCTAACTTGGCCCGTAGCTGAGTCTCGGCCTGGCTGCCTATCGAATGATGTCAGCTTTTCTGCTAAACTTATAGAGAGAGGGACAGCGAGAGCGAGAGAAAGAGAGAGTCAGTGTGTTTCGAAGAGCAGCAAAAGAGCGTTTTTTAAAGAGCAGACACTCTTTAGTATTCATATTGATCTGCACCCACTTTAAGTAGTTGCTCTGTCTTGAAAATGACACCAGATACACTAATTGGTTATTACAAATGCTTTGTAATAAAATTTGATTTATTGTTTTCATCCCCAAAAAGGAACTGAAGATTAATGCTGCCTTCAATTCACAGTAATTTCCATGAAGTCATTTCCGACGGAAAATTGGGTGCGACCTTATCCTCTAATAAGAAGAATTGTAAAAAGTTGTAGAGTGATCTAACTTGATCTGAGTAGAATAAACATGGTTCTGACTAAGCAAAGCTTAGCTTGAAGCTCATTTCCACATTATTTATTTAAATCAAAAGCAGTAATGAAGTATCATTGAGACGTGTTTCACTTTTCAATATACAAATTTAGCCAAATATAGTATTTTAAATATATTATTAAAACAATTTCCAATATTTAAATATTTTTGGTAAGTACATTTTTCATTCTTGTACTGCTTAAGTTAACCCGTTTTCTCCATTCTGTCGAAATTCTCTCTCTCACCGAACAACTCGGCAACCCTATGAGTAGTTTTACGAGCTGTGCTCTTCACGCTCTTGGGCGGCATTTTTGTATGTGCTCAACGCTCACGTAGACAATAACAAACCGGCATTTGAGACCGGCGTGCAATCGTAAGCAAATAACGTAACATATAAACGTAACTTCACTGCGTAGCATAAAGCAACAAATGTAGCTAACGTAACGTAATGCCATTGAACTTCCATTAATAAATTGTATTTTTACGAGCTGCTCCTAAAATTTGATAATCATAAATATTATATATTTTTGTAATAAAAAGGAAATCAGTCTGAAATTGCGAAGGCGAAACAATAAAAAAGCGTCAGCTGATTTATAAATTTACTTTTACAACTCTATTTGATAAATCATGACAACTTTAAAATTGTGGCTGTGGAGCGGAGCACAATGCCAATCACAACAGAACAGAGTCATTAATTAGAACAGCAGAAGGCAAATCGAATATTAAGCAAAACATTTGATATGCCCCAATGCTGCACGTAGGTTGTGCTCCAATGCAGTTCACAATTCGCCAAGTCTAGACCGGAGACTTGGCTACCTACTCGCAGTTACCCCCCATTTACTGATTTACTCATTTACTACACGCACTGGCAAAACAAAATGCATGTCAAGTTCAGACAAGTAACGCTCAACGATCGCTGCTCTATCGAGGAAGGTCTCTTGCGGCGCTCGGGCGTGAAGATCGAACTGACAACTGATAGAAAACATTGCATAGCTCTTTTGGCCCTTTTACATGCCTACATACATATACATATATATACTTGTATCTATATAATTGCAATTGCAGTTGTATTAATTGAATCTGTGCATTTATGGTCATTACAAGCGAGGGTAGCTAGACAAAAATATAATGAGATCTAAAACTGGATTAAATAAATTGTACTCTAAGGAAATCTGTAGTTTAGATTTTTGAGAATGGATCGAAAAAGCTTTTCTTCAAAAGAGCTGCTTAGGTACCAAAAGAAAATCAATTGAAAAACAATTGAATATTGAATGAATAATCTGGTAACTAATACTCAGACTCGAAGCGAAATAAAGTGAAATGACTGAAGATCTCCAGCTTAAAGCTTATTTCCTCAAGATCTGGTAATTTTTTCCTTGTAATAAAATGAAAAAATTTAATTCTTTTCCAAATCAAAACTTTGAAAAAAGTTATTTTTTATCGATGTTGATTTTTCTGGTTAAATTTAAGAACGCTAAAATTGAGTGAATATTTTAATAATGAATATTAAGCTGCACAGTAAAATTGTATGCATAAATTTTCAATTATTATTTACCAGTAAAGTATACCAACAATTGAATCAAAGACCCTCGCAGTTATGGCTGTTAGAGGTTTTGGCCTGGCCCTGTAAATATCTATGCCGCTATCGTGACTTTCGCTACACGCGCCACTTGACCCTTTGGGGCTTCGGGTTCAAAACGTGTTGCTATCTGTAGCGGTTTCGCATTGGGGATTCGTATTTGGAATTGGATTCGGATTCGGTTATTGGAACAGCAGCGACCAGTCAAGCATGTCTAAAATAAAAATGTTGTCACGCCGTTTAGAAATGCTTGCAATTGTTTTCGACTACAAATTTTTAACAAATCGCATTTGGAAGGTTTGTGCTTTTGAGTGGATTTATTGGTACTTTATGTATTCCTTGTTTTTAGTTTTGTTTATTTTTTTCGCTTAGTTTGTTTTTAGAGAAATGATTGTCTCTTGCTTGGAGTTGTTGAAATTGTGTCCTGTTTAAAGTGGCAGTTGTTGCTAATGGGTTATGATAAGAAACTAACATTTGCATAACATAAAAACGATTTGCTTGTTTGCCAGCAACACTTCCTTAGAGGCTAAAATAATTTAATATTTTAAATATAATAATAAACATTCTTTTTTTAGTGTATACCTAGGCTATAAAAAAAGATTGAAACTTAAAGTTACAAATAAAATTATATACAATTAAAAGTGAGAAGTTAAATTTAAGTTTTAAATGGAAGTAATTAATGCATTTTTTCATCATATCTAATTTATCATAGATATTGATTAAATATTATTTGATATTTGTTTCAAAACAGATTAAATAGGAAAGCTGACATAGAGTTTAATAATATGGCATATCTACAATTAAAGTGTATATAGTTGCTAAAATTCTTTGTCACCTTTTTATATTACTATCGTTTTTATATGGTTGACTGAGCTTTTCTTACAGTTCAAATGTCAACAGCACATAAAGCGGAAACTTAATGCAACAGCGATTAAGAAAATTGAGGTGGATCCTCATCATTTAACACACGTGCCCGACTATGTTGTATATTATGTTTTTTATGCCGCAAGTCAAAACACAAATCAAGTTATTTTTTTTTGATGTATGCAAAATAAAACAGCAAATCAAATGGGAAAAATATTTAACGCATGCATCTCGTTAGCAATTGTATTTATGTGTTTATTTGCCACTTCCTCAACATTTGCTTTAAGTTTTCTTATAAGATTTATATTTCGCCAGCACCACAGCGCCAAAAACTCAGGCCTGATGATGTTAGCCTGCTTGCTTGACTAATTGCTGAAAACATAGCGTAAAAATTAGCCGCATCAACAAAAAAAAAAACAAAACCGACAACTAAACATAATAACAAAAATGTTGTCTGTTGGTTTTTGCACCCTACCTTTTCATTTGGCCAAAGGTTCATCGGTCGATGTCTATCTTTTACTTCCGGCTTCAGGGCGCCAGCTGCAGGCAACCATTTTTGTTTCTTTTCTTCTTTATGCTATTCATTTATTTGCTGTGTTCGAGTTGACATATGTTTGACGACTTATTGTGTCATCTTCCTCGCATTTAATTGACATGTCTGCATTCATCAAATGACAGGGCAAGTAATTACTATACAAAATCTTAAATACCCAATGTCATAAAGTTTAAAATTTGTGAAATACTCAATTGCTGGTATAATGGTTTTTGAAATTAAATATATACACGCCTAACATTTAATTCTTTTTAAGCAATATCACTGTTAAGATACTTTTAAGTCATTGAAGAGAAAAATAAAATAAATTATTTGAATCAAATTTAAGCATCTTGCTGCAAATAAATAAATACTTAATAACTTTAAGGTGAGGTTTTCTAGTTAAAATATATATGAATAAATAAGTCACATTTGGTAATATGATATTATTCAAAAATGATAAGCAAGAAAAGGAATATATACATATATATATATATGAGAAGGAAATATAAACCACAAGTTGAATTCGAAACTGATTTTGTAAGCTTCATTAAAGGCTTAACCTCGAGGCTAACATTGATGTGCCATTAAAAAAAAACAAAACATAATTGGCTAATTAGATTAGTTTAAATCAATTAATATCTTTTAAAATCTGTGATTATCTCTACTGCTGTGCCGAATCAAAAATGACGACAAATAGTTAAACAAATCGAAAAGTCTTGTTTAATTTATTATGATTTAAGCCTTAAAGAGCAGATATCGGTGTGGGCATTTTGAGAATATGCTGGCAACATGTGTTTTATGTCTGCGATCCATTGTGGACATATTTCATGAATGATTTACGTCTAATTTGCATTTCTTTATGCTACGTGCCCTTTTTGTCAAAATGGTTGTATTTATGCGACATTTATGGTGGGAATATGCTTTGAATTTATAATTGGCGTCTCTTGAACGCTTGAACGCGTGCGTAATGTGTGTGGGTGTGTATGAGTTGTGTGTGTGTGTGAACTATTGGGACGTGCGCAATAAAGTACAGTAATTAATGTCCATTTAATTATTAGACGAATGCAAGCGTGCCATAATCAAATGATTTGTGGCACATACTCTACACAAATTGAGTCATTTTGTGGCATTTGGCTTTCTTGTTGTTGTTGTTGTTGTTATTGTTGTTGTTGTTGTTATTGTTGCTTGCTTTGATCGTTGGGCGCACGTTTAGCCGCTTAAACTTTGGCCTTAGCTAATCAATGTGCATCTTGGTGTATAATGTGTGGCGCGGTGCCAAATAGTTGGGCACAGTGAATGTGTCTAATGCCAGAGGGAAATCAAAAGACTTAGGCAACAAACTTGGCTCACATGCATTATAAATAGTTGCATACATAACACTTTGTTGACCCAATTGCGCCTGGTTGTTTTCAAACTCGGGCGCGCTTAGCTGAACCTTTTAAAGAGCTATTACATGCTTAAGCTCAAATATTTTGTACGTTGGGCCTGCTTGCCATGTTGCTGTTGTTGCCTATGTTGGCCCAAAACCGGGCTAACAACAAACAAGTAGCAAATTTTTTGCGTTGTCTTGCGGTTGACTGACGTCGGCATTGCGATGTGACTCCAACCACATCTGCAAATCAGATGGAACGCATGTTGACAAGCCCCGGCCCCAGTTTCAGATGGCAAAATTGCTAGAGAGGTGCCTACATAACATAAGGTGTCTCGTGAGAAGACAAGATCAAACAAATGTTAAATTAACAATTATTTTAAAGCAAAAACATTAAGTTAGATAAGTCAGCCATTGTAATCTACTTTCCAACTTTGGTAACTGTAGCTCTTAAATTGCGGTAGATATAGGCTTTTATCGTTTTTTGGTGGCGGGAGTGGATATGGTCCAAAAAGTGTTATTAGCAATATAATCTTCAAATTTGGTGACTCTAGCCTTCATATTGTGTCTTTCAAGTCTCTATCTCTAAGGGTGTCGAAAGTATAAAAACCAAGTGCCTTTATTCGAATTTCGCAGAGTGTATTTTCAAAGATAGGTGAGTTGTATTTAAGTTTTCAAGTGTTGCGCATATCGTAAATGTTTGAAATTGATCATTTTATCGATTGTTAGAATATGACGTTAAGCCTCTACTAAGATAGTTTGTTTGTCGCAATTTCTGCTCAAACGAGTCCAAACATGAAAACTCCATTTACCCATAACAATATGGAAAAACTTTCTTCGACACGCCGAATATAGTATACCCTTACAGACCGTAGCTCACTTGCTCACAGCTTAATTTAACATTCATAAATCTATAAGATATAGCAGCGGGAAGGTTATTTCTATTAGAAAATTATTAATTATAATGTATACTTTATAGGGGTAACATATATTTCTTCTCGAATGTATTGCATATATTATTAGACAAGTCTTATACTCTTTGTAATGTTAGCTATTTTTTCATGACCATCTTTGGAATAAGTGAATAACTGGCTTGCTGTCTGGTTGGCTTTATAGAAGAAGTTTGCGAAAGCGATGGCAAAAATTGTCTCACAGCTAATAAAAACAGAAGAAAAAAATCAGTTTACATCGCGTAACTGCAAGCATTGAGAGAGGGAGCGTAATGGGGCATATGTTAAGACGGAATGCCTCAATGAAAAACAAGTCAAGTAAACGGAAAAAAATTTTAAATTGACTTGGACAACAAACTGGATGCAATAAAATGTAGTTATATAGAAATCACTGCCTAACTACCCACTGTATTTAGCATAATTTTAACACCTAATATTTATGGCCAAAATGACAACCTACTCTGTCGAACGAGTGCCAGCAGTGAGTGCGTGTGAGTCTGTGCAGTTAGGTTATACATATTTATGTGCTCGTTTGTATGCCAACAACTGTCATCTGGGCACAGCCCGCGAATGCTATAACAATTACTTTGTTCGACACATTAAGCAGACAATCGTTTTGATGCCAAACTTTGACAAATGTCTGCACTTTTTACTGATTTTGCGTCTGGCTCTATTAATTGATTTATGAAGAAGTGTCAGCTGCTGACTCTTTCATAGATGTGGTAAGGTGTTCGGCATCCAAAATAAAAGCCATGTTTTGAAACTTTCAATGAAACCGTTTAGCAGTGAACTGGAACAAATGATACTTGCACATGCGAGGGTTGCTTATACAGTTTTTTTTAAAGTTATGTACGTTATACAATTTAATATCTCAAATAGTACATTTACCATTAAATTAAAAAAAAATAATAATTTTTGAATTAAAATAAAGCAGACAGTGTAATAAAAAAAATAAAACATTCTTAATAAATAAGACATATAATAATAAGCAAATAGTAGAAATAAATGAGTAATTATTTAAAAAATATAATGAAATAAGTACATAATTAATTAAAAAAAATATAATGAAATACAAAAATTAAATATATTTTTTATAAATATACAAAATCTAAATCTTAATAGATTTCACTACCCTCTGCACAACGTGACATGGTCAATGCAAAATTGTAGTTTGTCCGTATTGATTAATTGCAAACATGATAAATACGTTGCGCCTAAATGTGACATATGTCGATGTAGGGACACGGTTGCAGAGGGGAGCATAGATAAAGCCCCACAATGGCAACAACCACAAGCAGATCTAACCATAACAAATCATTTGTAATTAACACGCGTGGGCCTGACGCTCAGATACAAAATGCAAAGCGAGATCAAAACACGATTTATTTAAAAAAAAAAAAAATGTTAATAAAAATAAAAATAAAAATTCGATTTTGCCTCATTGTCCGTTCAGCTGCCATATAGGGTGACTCGACTGATAGCCTATGGCGAGAGACGCTGCGAACTTTAAATATTTGTGATATATGTACATACATATATACATATAAGTGAGAATTCAATAAATTATTTATGTAGATAAGTATATTTTATTGTATATTGTATCTGCATTCGTGCGCACCAATTTTGAGATACTTGTCCAAATTCGTTTGCTTGATTTATTTTTTGTGTTTCATTTTATTTTATTTGATTTTCTCAAGGCGTTTACAAGCTATGTAAATTGTGTTGCTGTGTACGGCGAGCTATTTACTTAATTATTTATTTATAATTAAATTGTTTATTTACTCGGCGATGTTGTCTTGACCATTTCAGACATTTGTTAAACAGGAAGCTAATTAGTTTGACCAAATACGGCATAAACTATGCGACTGATGGCTGCTAGCTGGGGGTCTGTTTGGTAGCATCTCTTAACAATTTGCATGTTAGCCTAAGATATTTATCGCCTGGTTGACAACGTACAGCGAAAAACACGCTCCATATGGCAGTCACCGGGCTGCGTAGGAAATGGCTGATAGTTAAGCTGAAAAATATACACAAAAAGCATTTAGTTAATTAAATGTTAAAAGATAAGCCGGGAAATACTTATACTTATACATAATCATAAGAATGAACTTGAGCCCGTCACTTACATTTTTCTCTCTTTATTCTTATACCGAACCCTGAAAGTCTTTCCATCTTAAGTATAGCTGGGGGCCAAAACTGACTTTACACAGACGCAGTCACGCCCATTTCAATCTGGAGAATTTGATGCTTTAAGTGTCGGTTTTGAATCATTATAATCTGTTGCACAGGCTGCAATTTACACAGTGATCTTTAAAGTAAGGCATGGTCCTGTTAATATTTTCGTATTTGTTGATAAAAACAACATAAATCCCCAGGGCTGGGCAACATCACAGCTGCATTACAACATTTCTTTTAATAAAGTAGAAACATAATAATATCAAATAAGTTTTAAGTTTCTTAATCAATCAAAAGCAGCGTTTTGGGCCAATTTGTGGAAGTTAAAAGTTGGGTAAGCCAAATTCAAAATGAATTAGATGTAACAACCGATTTAAACATGAAAGTTGTGGTACGCATGTGTACATACAAATAATGACCACAATTACGTCCGTGGTTAGACCCGAATGGATTATAATGTGTGTCTTTTTAGGAAATTTGGAAATTTATTACAGCGCAAATTAAATGCCTTGCGGTTTTTATTCTTTGTAATGTACAAATATGCAGTGCGTACATCGTTAAACATTATACATCATACCCACAATTCGTGACTAAAGCTCTACTGAGGGTCACACTTAGGGCTACAGTCAAGTGGGCGTCAGCATTGGCCAAGTTTCAATTGCGCACTCGAACTGTGCCCCGGGTCGTGGCAGTTGCCTTCTAATTGTCTGTCAACCGAGGCAGAGTGCGAGTACGGCGAGTATTACCCACATTAGTTAATTATGCGACCATTAGGCATCACTGTCGCCGTGAGTTGGTGAATTGGTGAATTGATGAGTTGGTGAGTGTGTCAGCAGTGGCAACTTCAAGTTGGCGAGATCATTGTGAAATACGCCAAAACAATTGTCTGCATGTGTGTGTGTGTGTGTGTGTATGTGTATGTGTGTGCATGTGCGTTTGCAGCCAGAGTCTCGCTTTTCATTTATTAGATTTCTTTATTACGGCTGTCTGACTTTTGCTCAGCTACAGGCCACACCTCCGTCTGCTCCCTGGTTCCCCCACTCATCGGATCTCAATCATGTTTCATTGTTTTCTTTGTCGTCTGCTGTTGATGGCATCATTTCAGCAGCTTCAGTCAGCTGCGAGTGCGCGTACGTGTGTGCAGCAGTGTGTGTGGTTTTGTAATGCCCAACTTGGATCGGATAGGCTTGTGGGAAGTTGCTGCTGCTCCCTCAAGTCTCGCATCCAGTTTGTCGCTTAAATCTGAACTGTGCTCAGTACTAAAACTGCATAGGGAGGATATGAAACAAACTATATGGAAAATCCCCTTATCAAGTATTAATCTCAGCAACTATACTACAGATACAAAATTGACTAAATATTGTACATATATAATTAAATTTTGTTTTCAAATTGTTACTTTGCTTTTAATCACAGAATATTGTGAGTATTTAGTTTTAATCAGCTAGAGCTCAAATTGAATCATATTTAAAGATAATATTAATTCTGATTAATTCTGTTTCTTTAAACTACAGGGTATCTCTGGGATTGGCGCTCTCTTTGGTAGTTTTTCATAGTTTATATTTTTCTTTTGCAGTATTTAATTATTCATTCATTTGTGTTAATTGAATGCGTGCCACGCTGCACAGAGTTGTCGTGTCGATTTTCTATATGGCAGACATAATGGCAGCATTTGCCAGCGTTGGCGTTGTTTTTGCAGTTGTTGTTGTAATCATTATTTGTTGTGGTTGTTGTAGATTGCATCAATTGTACGACCAATAAAAATGAGAATTAATTTCATAAAGATGCTAATGATTGATTGCGTTTGCATTCAATTTTCGGTTTTCGCAAATGTCAAAATGTGTTGCGTAAATTTTTGTCTTGCTTTTAATTTAGTTTAATGCTATTTTTTGGGTGCAGTATTTGCCAAATACTATACCATATGGAGCCTGTGACATACCTATTCAATAAATGGCAGTACTTAAAATAAATTATATAATACATTTCTTATACTAGAAGACTATATGTGCTTTTACTCAATAATTTCACTTAAGTTATTATTATTATTTTTTATTTAATTATTTCACAAAGTCTTAAAAATAATATTTTACATATTTACTTACAGCTTAAATATAAATATAAATAGATAAATATAAATATAAAATATAAATATGAAATATAAATGAATAAAAAAAACGAAATGGTCTGACAGTAAAACCAATTCTGAATATAAGCAATCTTCGGTCAATGCCAACGGCTGTCACTCCAATTTCGAAATAATCCGTTTTTGATGTGCACAACAAGACAAATCCGTTGGTTTATGGCTTAGGCAGAAAGTCCCCCATAAACCTTGGCAAGCACAGCTCAAGCACCCAAAACATTGGCTATGGCCATTGCGAAATTAGCCCCAATAAAAATGAGAAACCAACAATAATGAAGCCCAGAAACAAATAAAGATACAACGACTGAAACAAGAAGAAACCAAAAATGAGCAAGCAATAGCAATTGTCATAAAAAAAAACCAAAAAGGGAAAAAAAACCCAGTATTTGATGAGTGCGTTCCATTAAGAACAGAATTTTATAGGCAGCGACGGATCATTTCTGGGAAATCTCAGCAGTGACTCTGGCACCAGTTTGTCTGCCAACGCGTAGACGACGAGACATGACAACATCGGATGATTGATGGCCAATAGCGAGTCATAACGGTTTAACTTTTGTCTTCATTTGTCTAAAGCTGTACACGTCTTGCTTAAACGGAACGCTGCACATCAGCCACATCAATCATACGCCCCCACTGCCAGCGACACGAGCCAAGCACCTCTATGATCAATGCCCCCTTGAATGCAACTCGGCCTCAGCTCAACTCAACTCAGGGCTGCAATTGATTTGCCCAAGATGCTCTTTTGTATTGAACAATGCATGCTTCATGCTGAGTGTTATTTTCATTACAAATGGTTTCTCGCTTTAAAGGTTTTTAGAGGGTTTCGAAAGCCAATACTCAAGGGCGTTGGCTTAAAGACTGTTGTAGACGGGAGCTAAGCCAGTGATCTGCAGATAACGATCTGCACTGCTCTGCGGTATTTCTTTCAGCAGGGTTTTTAAATTGTATTCTAATATTTATACATACACATCTTTATTTAAAAATAATATTTATAATCATAATCTCTAATTTTGTTGCATATTAGTCATTAAAATTTAATTTAATACTTAATAATAATTAATATTTAATTTATAGCACAATTTTCCCTGATATTTTCAAGAAAATAAATTTTGAATTTCTTAATACTCCGAACTTTAATTCTTTCCATATATCATTTTACCAATAGTAAATTTGAATAGTCAAATTTGTTAACACAATTTAACTAACTGTTGTTGTTGTAGTTTCTGTTTACGAATCGATTCGGCCAAGTTAAATTTATTTGCATTAATTTGTCAGTTTGTCAAGTTGCTTGTTCGGTTGGCAGTTTGGCTTAATGTCAATTACCTTGTTTTGGCCATAAGCAGCAAAGACGCTTAGAATATTTTTAGTTAGTGAGTCGAGTGATGCTGCTGCTATAAATCAAACAGCTTAAGCAATATATGTTTTAGCTGCAATTGTTAAAGCCCCAATTTCTGCTCCTTTGCCACTAACTTCAATTACAAAATTTATGTGCTAACCTTTAATTTGTGCATAAAATACAAAAACAGTTAAGCTGCTCTTAAAAACGGGCCACAGTCAACAATCACCTTGACCACAAATCTTGCCCAAGTAGACTTGACTTCGGCTTGAGGTAACATTGTTTTTAATACCCTGTAATCATTGCAATTGTGTTAAAGAGGCACAATTCACTTGAACATATATATGTAACATATAAGGTGTATGTTCTCCATTATCATCAAAGTCATTTGTGTGATTGCACCTTAGTCTGACCTAAAGATCACTATATATTTAAATTTGGAACGTACAATTTTTATACACCATTTTTTGAAGTTTCGACCTATGGCCAAATGCCTATTTTTAAGCCAGTATTTTTACTTGTCTTCCGACCCAAAATCATGTTTTCAACTTTAAATGTAGGATTGATTTAGGTGCAAAACTATGATCAAAAAGCCGCGGACTTGCCGATTCCGGTAGCCAGAAACACGCTGCTTGCCACATACGCGGATGACGCTGTGTTCCTTGTTAACTCCTCCACTGCTTGGAGAGCAGCAGCGGTAACGCAAAGGTTCTTGGATGGTTTTAGTACCTGGGCCAACCGGTGGAACATCTGCATCAATGAGAACAAGTCTCAGCACTGTACGTTTGCGCTCAGGAGCCTGCTCCACCTCTGTCGCGGGTTGTCCATAGGAGCTTGCTCCACCTCTGTAGCGGGTTGGCCTGGTATTGCAGTATCGCAGTTGCATACTTTTAGGGGGTTCGATTTAAATGCTAAATTGAAAAGAAATTGTTGCATACCTTGAAGAACGTGTATTTGAGGTTATTCTGCAGGTAGATCGTTTAACTAAACATTTCTGTTCGCCTGTTACTTTCAGTGGGGGAACAATACGAAAACTCGAAGAAAAAGCTCTCACATGTGAAATATTGATTTTTATTTGCATAGCATTGGTTAATTAGTATTATTCTCCAGGTAGATCGTTTAGCTAAACATTTCTGTTCGCCTGTTATTTGAGTGGGGGAACAATACGAAAACTCGAAGAAGAAGATCTCACATGTGAAATATTGATTTTTATTTGCATAGCATTGGTTAATTAGTATTAGTGTACTTTCAGGCAGTTCGATTTAAATGCTAAATTGAAAAGAAATATTTGCAGACTAAAAATGTAGGGGGGCGAATTCTTCCTTCCTTCTTTATCCTCCAATAAAAAAGGCACTTGGGTTTTTTTGGTTTAACTTTATATTTATTTTTCCCTTTCAAAAGATTTTGCACTTGCACTTCTCTTGTTGGTTTACTCTTACATACTTTATATTAATTTTAACATTAATGTTATTGATAACAGCGCAGAGAGCGCTGTTAGGAGGCAGCAGTGCAAAAAAGAGACGCTGTGGATCGTAGGCTATGTTAAGCGCAAAAGAGATCAGCTGATAACACAACCCACATAAACACATACTTTGAAGAGCGTGTATGTGAGGTTATTCTGCAGGTAGATCGTTTAACTAAACATTTCTGTTCGCCTGTTATTTGAGTGGGGGAACAGTACGAAATCTCGAAGAAGAAGATCTCACATGGGAAATATTGATTTTTATTTGCATAGCATTGGTCAATTAGTATTATTCTCCAGGTAGATCGTTTAGCTAAACATTTCTGTTCGCCTGGTATTTGAGTGGGGAATAATACGAAAACTCGAAGAAGAAGATCTCACATGTGAAATATTGATTTTTATTTGCATTGCATTGGTTAATTAGTATAAGTAAACTTTCAGGCAGTTCGATTTAAATGCTAAATTGAAAAGAAATATTTGCATACTGAAAATGTAGGGGGCGAATTCTTCCTTCCTTCTTTATATTCCAATAAAAAAAACACATGGGTTTTTTTGGTTTAACTTTATATTTATTTTTCCCTTTTAAAAGATTTTGCATTTGCACTTCTCTTGTTGGTTTATTCTTACACACCTTATGTTAATTTTAACATTGATGTTATTGATAACAGCGCAGAGAGCGCTGTTAAGAGGCAGCAGTGCAAAAAAGAGACGCTGTGGATCGTAGGCTATATTAAACGCAAAAGAGATCAGCTGATAACACAACCCACATAAACACATACTTTGAAGAGCGTGTATGTGAGGTTATTCTGCAGGTAGATCGTTTAACTAAACATTTCTGTTCGCCTGTTATTTGAGTGGGGGAACAATACGAAATCTCGAAGAAGAAGATCTCACATGTGAAATATTGATTTTTATTTGCATTGAATTGGTTAATTAGTATTCTTCTCCAGGTAGATCGTTTAGCTAAACATTTCTGTTCGCCTGTTATTTGAGTGGGGGAACAATACGAAAACTCGAAGTATAAGCTCTCACATGTGAAATATTGATATTTAATTGCATAGCATTTGTTAATTAGTATTAGTGTTCTTTCTGGCATTTCGATTTAAATGCAAAATTGAAAAGAAATATTTGCATACTGAAAATGTGGGGGTGCGAATTCTTCCTTCCTTATTTATCCTCCAATAAAAAAGGCACTTGGGTTTTTTTTGGTTTAACTTTATATTTATTTTTCCCTTTTAAATAATTTTGCACTTGCACTTCCCTTGTTAGTTTATTCTTATATACTTTATATTAATTTTAACATTAATGTTATTGATAACAGCGCAGAGAGCGATGTTAGGAGGCAGCAGTGCAAAAAAGAGACGCTGTGGATCGTAGGCTATGTTAAGCCCAAAAGAGATCAGCTGATAAGGCCCGCCTTAACACAACCCACATAAACACATACTATGAAGAGCGTGTATGTGAGGTTATTCTGCAGGTAGATCGTTTAACTAAACATTTCTGTTCGCCTGTTATTTGAGTGGGGGAACAATACGAAAACTCGAAGAAGAAGATCTCACATGTGAAATATTGATTTTTATTTGCATTGCATTGGTTAATTAGTATAAGTAAACTTTCAGGCAGTTCGATTTAAATGCTAAATTGAAAAGAAATATTTGCATACTGAAAATGTGGGGGGGCGAATTCTTCCTTCCTTCTTTATCCTCCAATAAAAAAGGCACTTGGGTTTTTTTTGGTTTAACTTTATATTTATTTTTCCCTTTTAAAAGATTTTGCACTTGCACTTCTCTTGTTAGTTTATTCTTACATACTTTACGTTAATTTTAACATTAATGTTATTGATAACAGCGCAGAGAGCGCTGTTAGGAGGCAGCAGTGCAAAAAAGAGACGCTGTGGATCGTAGGCTATGTTAAGCCCAAAAGAGAGGCCCGGCTTAACACAATCCACATAAACACATACTGTGAAGAGCGTGTATGTGATGTTATTCTGCACGTAGATCGTTTAACTAAACATTTCTGTTCGCCTGTTACTTTGAGTGGGAAAAAAAGCGATCACATATGAAATATTGATATTTCATGCTCCTTTCATGAAAATGATTTTTGATAATGCCTATAATAAATCCGTTTCAATTTTGTTTTAATTTCTCACTGAATACTTAAAGTTTTTTCCAGCTGAAAAAATGATTACCACAGATAATTATGGACCCAAAATAGCTGCAGTGTCTCTTTGGATTGTTATCACATTTGCTTTCTGCTGTTGTTGCCATCTGATTAGTCCTATAATTGGGGTAGTAATGTATCTCTTCAGAAATTGTCGTAGAGCACATTACTGAAAATCAAAGAATACTTCATTCTGTTATGATAGTGTTCAATCTTTATTATAATAATTGCAAGGGAGTTGAAGAATCTTTACCTCTCTAACAACCTGCTAAGCTCAAGGCGATTTGTGGGAGTTGCTAATCTGCGCACCTTCAATTTTACTCTTGCTGCATCGTATTCTATTCCCGGACAATTCAATGTGCTGGGAGGGAGGAAAAAAGTCGGACAGATGCATGAACAGAGATACGACAGCAAAAGTCGTAAATGCACTCAGCACTTTCAGACGGAAAATGCATTTGCCATTTTTCTTTGGACGGTTACTGCACTTTCCTCCCCTCATCCGTTTCCTCTTTCGCGCTGGCAACTCGCAAGAGTTATACATCTATATCATAAAAAATATATATACATCTATATCTTAAAAAATATATATATTAAAAAATCTTAATATAATAACATTCATTCAAGCAAAATGGAAGAGAAAGCAGTTTAAGGGGTATGTGCTCGTCAAGCAACGTTATTCACTTTGAGTGGGATTTTGTGTTAAGGGTGCCGCCATTTCAAATATATTTTTGTCGTTTTTTATTTTTATCTTTTTTTGTTTTTTTAGTTTTTGGTAACTTAATTGCCGCCTGCGCTTTTATGGCTGCAATTGACAAACTTTACGTTCATTTAAGATCATTACCAAATAAAAGATTCAATTCAATGAATTAAGTTCTTTGTGCAGACCCAGAGAGAAGGCAATCTTCTTGTTGATTGTTTGAATCATTCTGAAAAGATATAAATTCATTATTTGGGCGCTTATTATCATTTCCAGGCGCCGTATTGAAGTTGATGACGTCTTTCTTAAACCAAATCAATTGTTAATCGATTAATTGAGTTAATTACTTTTCTTATACGTATTCAATAATTATGCTTATAAATCAACTACATTTATGTGAAATATTTTAGTATTTTAGCTAATAAATTACCATTCACAAAAATGACTTGAAGATTACTTTTTACCTGTTCCGGCTTATAATATACGGAACAATAAAGATTTCCTGATCAGTTGCAAATTCTGCAATGTCATCGATTAAGTGAGAAGTTATTAATGTATAATGAAACTTCACCAAGCAGTTCACAAACTAGGCAGAACTGAGAAAAATTACCTTTTTTTTTATATAATAAAGATGAATTATCCGTTGATAATGAATGTTGAACAGCGAAAAATAACTAATAATAATAACAATAGAATAATAATTGTAATAATATTAATAATTATAATAATAATAATCATAATAATAATAATAATAATAATAATAATAGCAATAAATAAAACATAATAATAACATAGCATAAATAAATAATTTAGAGCACGCAAATCTCTCTCTTTATAAACCTTGCTAAAGCTCGATTTGTATATAGATATATATTTCAAACTGTAACTTGTAGATATTTGTGTATATGTTCATATAACTTTTTGCTATTCCTCGCACCGCTTTGTATGTTGCGCTTCCTTTTATACATTTTTTGGCCAACTTACCTTTGCGAAAACATTTATTCTGGCTTTCTGGCCGAAACTTGATCTGGTCTCTTAGTTGTGCTCTGCACTTTCGGGAACCTTTAGGCGCTCAGGACAGAGGAGGATAGAAAGCAGCAGAAAGTTTAAATAAACATTACCCGAGTTTATCAAATTTCAGACAGAGCCTTTAAAAAAGATGACTCAACAGCAACAGTTTGCAATTTTGGTAGTACTAAATAGCAGTAACTATTTTATATAATTAACAAGATCTGCCAAGTATTTGTAATTAATCTATTATGAGTTACAAATTATTTGCCGTTCATTGCATTGTTTTTATTAATTTTTAAGGTAAATAATTTTTTATGGATTTTTAATTAATTTTAATTTTTGTGCAAATCATGCTGCAGCACCTTTAGCCTGGGCCAGGTATATATGGAATATAGAATCTGATTCTGTTTTAGCTTATGGTAGCCTGTCGCTTTAAAAACACATTTATTTGCATGATTTGACAGTTCCTTAAGGCGATTGACAAGCCGCTAGCTCGCTCGTAAAAAACTGGTCGTTAAAAAAGAATATAATGGTAAAAAAAAAATCAAAACACACATCGAAGAGCTTGGCTCGGCTGATGTTATTTAGCCAACATTTGAATTGTTAAAAAAAGATATTAAGTAATAATTGCTGTACGTGCTGTGCAAGGGAGATGGAGAATGAGAGAGAGACAGAAGTAACTTCAGGAAGTATCTGAATTGTTGTGCAATTTTAATTACGATACGCGCACTCGTCCATAATGAAGTCAGCACAGAACGGCAACGGCAACCGGCAATGGCAACTTCTGGCGAGGTTCTTAAGAACAATTATCTTATCGTGTGACTTCATTAGGCGCCCCGTAGACTTCAATCAAGCGCTAAGTGCCACAACGACGGCAGCAGCAGCTTCCAAGTGTCGTCGCCTTTGCCGTTGCCTGTGCCTTTGCCACACCCGCGTCGCGCTTAAAACTTTGGATGGAAGACCTCCAGTCCCAAATACCAAACCGGACCCAACGACTGGAACAGCTTAAAACTTATTTGTATGTTGAGATGGGAGTGCTCGCCTTACATCTTGTTACTCTTGTAGATGGTATTACAATTTTATGCATACGGAAGATACATCCTATCCATTCAACAGCAGCTGTTACCGAGTTTCCCAGTTGAAACTTCAAACATTGCCGTATTTTTATTGCAGATATTAGATATGTCGAAATTGGATCACTACATCATACAACTCATATGACGAATCGCTTGAAAGATGCGTTTTTGTATGCAAGTCTTTTTAGTTTACTAGGAAATTCAAAATTGTCCATCGTTTGATGCATGATTTGTGGAAAACCTGAATAAAGACCAATCATATTATTTTTTTAAATAAGTTTTTTGTATAATCTGCTGTTGCCTGCAAATTAATAATTAAATCTGTATCATATTAATGTAAATTATTCTTTTTAACTTCAACTATTATTTTATTAGGAGTTTAGGATTTGGCAAATAATCTTCGGCGTTTTAAATTCTAGCTTTGTTTCTAATCTTAAAGTACTGTTTCTAATTTAATTTCGTTCTTACCAAATAACTTTCAATTTCAAAAAGAACTTCTTTTCTTGTCTTTATTTACACAAGTTGTTTCGTGTCACGAAAACATGAGTGACACGCCCAACTCATCTACTTCAGATGCTGCTGATGATGACGATGATGCTGATGTTGCTGGGAGGAAAGAACCTTCAACTTGGCACTTTAACGCTTGAGTGAGGCCAAGTCACGTTTTCCATTTAGCTATATAAATACTTATAGAAGTGCGTGCTTATGTTTTTGGGAGCTGATCAACCTTTAGGGCTGATCGACAGCTCACATACTCATGTACGTAAGTATATTTGTTCGTAAGTATAATTCGTCATTTGCCAGCTGTCGCAGAGACTTACTTCCTAATGACCATAGATTCATGTGTGTGTGTGTGTGGGTGGGTGAATAGTTGTCTATAATTGTAATTTACAATTGTTTTGCTTTGCTTTGCGCAACTCAATCGCAGTTTTATTGTTGTTCGAACTGTGGACAGGACGTGACTGGGAATTGACGTGTGGAATTAGCTGGTGTAATCAACTGATGATCAAGGAACTCATTAGAACAGCCAACCAAATGATTCATGTTGCTTTCTAACTGAATTAACGACCTTTTTATAGCTTTTGAATTGTCTTCAATCCAAAGAACAGTAAGCAGTGCACCGCTTGTTCTTCTTTGCAGATCTAAGTTTGAATGCCACATAAAAAAATCTTGTTTCATCATAGGCAAACGGAGAAAAGGCGTTTTTCAAAGCGTATATCTGTACAAAATAATGTTTATAATATTTCAGTCAGTGGGTTTTGTTACAGGTACAATAATGTAAAACTACTTTAACTGTTAGTCAATATACACACCATGTAAAGACTTGACGAAACTAGCTCGAAACTCAACGAAATAAGTTTACATTTGACGACATTCTTGTTTTACAACCAGCCGACTCGCCGCGTCAAAGTAAATGTCATGTAGATGGCAAGTTCTATTAAGTAAACGTCATGCAGATGGCGCCGCTAATTATAAATTATCCGCTGGATGGCGAAAATTAAAACGTTACATAGCAATCAGCTTCGTAAGGGCAGCTTTACTTGTGGTTTCTGTCATGTAGATGGCCATGTAGATGGCGAAACTTGTTAACCAAATGTCATGTAGATGGCGACTCTAATTAGTAAATGTCAACTAGATGGCGACACTAAGAAAGTTCCATAGCCATCAGCATTGCGAGGGCAGCTTTATTTGTGGTTCCTGTCTTTGCTCACCCTAGTCAATGATATTATAATTTTTATTAGGGAAATGTTTTGCGTTATACGAAATATCTCTAACCCATATAAAGTAAGCTTATATACATATATATCTTCTATACGATTGATTTTATACATAAATTATGTGCATTTGGCTTGCAGTCCTCATCAATTATACAAGTATGAAACAAATTAAAAATATATACTTAATAATGATTACAATTTTTAGTTAGCTTATTCACAGTTAGCTGCAATTTTCAAACCAGTTATCAGACCATTTCTTTGATGTCATTACTAACGAGCAGAAACACGGAGATCTACGATCGCCGACCGGTTTTCAGTTTTCTGTTTTCGGTTTTCAAATTCGACGTTGTTAACAGTCTCTGTCGCAGTCGCTGTCGCTGCCTCGTATTCAGGTGTCAATGTACGTGTTGGGCAATTCTAATTAATTAATAAATTAAGAATGACAAATGATTTTCAAATGCCTTAATTAATCATTTTTAACGCACCAGCGACAGGCTGTGAACGTGCGTTGTTTGTTGCACAGGTGACGCCAAAAGCAAAAACAACCAAAAGCAAAGGTGCCAACGAAAATGTTTTTCTCTTCTCGCGTTTCTCCTTTTTGGTGTTGGCAATTGAGCTTAAGCTAATGGAGAAAATGTTGTCAGAAGCTTTTTTTTCGTTTGTTTTTATTTTCAAATTAACCAAATACAAATGCAAATATTAAAGTTCGAATTACTTGAAGTACGTTCTGAGATGTGTAGCTTTTTTTTTTAAATTTGTATTCTCTGATGTTGATGATGAGAGTAATGTCCATCCGTCCAGATGTCCTTCCGTATGTACGCTAATTTTCGACACCCTTGAACCTAATAACTTGAAACTTGTTTAAGACTAGTTTGAGGTGGAAATCGATAACTTTGAGGAAACAGTATAGCTTAATTTTAAATTATTAATAATTTTATTGTGATGCAGATTTTGCGATGCTAAGTTTCTTATTTTCTAAATGCAAATTAGTATTCTGTAAATTACCATTATTTTTATTTAATTATATAATTCAAGACTCTGGCTTTAAGTGTAATCTTAATAATAATAATTTCTATTGTGATAGTTATGTATTTTGTTTTAAATAAAAATGAATAAGGAACTTTTATTAAAAAAATCATATTTATATTTGAAACTAAAGGTAAATTATACATTAGAGGAAATATTTTGTTTATAGTATTCAAAATTAAAGGTTAAATTTCTTAGGAGACTAAAATAGAGAAACGACCTTTTATTATTTTTCAGTAATAGGAATATTTCGATTTTGTGGGTATAATTTTCTAAAATGATCAGAGCCACACAAAGCGCAACAAAATACTACAATATTTGTGAGTTTGGTCAGCCGTTTAATTAGCTTACAATGGTGATCTGTTGCGTGGCACACTTCCAGATACTTTTAAAGACAAATGACACGTATCTCAATCTCAATTTTGATAGCAATCAAAAATTGAATTGCGCGACAAACAAAATGTCAAAAATAAACAAACATTTTCGGTGGAATGTCGCGTAAAAGTGGCGGCTAATCAGAGGCCAAACGGGCCAAATGATCGATTGCAGCCAGAAAACAACCCATAAGAGCCAGAAAATACCAGAGCCACTGCACGAGTTGACAACTAAGAGGGCAGATCAATTGGAATGGCAGCCCAAAATAACCATCTGACACTATTTGCTCTGCTCTGAATGTTGATTAATTAGATTAGTGAGAGGGATGGAGAATAAACATGAAAAACTGTTGCTATCTGCGGACAGAGATTAGCTCATCCTGAGGGTCTCTGTAGGTTCTCGGTACACAGCGAAAAGAAAAGACTTCAAATCATTTTATTTGGTGAACAGAGAGGCCAAGAACTAACTTCAAAATAAAAATAAATAAAAATATCAGCTTATTAATATCAATTAATTACAAAAATGGCTTTAAAATATTAAAAATCTATGTGTTTGAAATCAAATTAAATTTTAACTTGATTCGAACTTTGAGAATGATTGGAACTCAAATTTAAGGTTGTAAGCTTGACCAGAAGAAGGTTTCCTTGTGAAAAAGTATCTTATTTTCCATGAGATTGCTGACCTTCGCCTAAGTTAAAAGACATTAGCTTTAGATTTTTGGCTTTAGTATGGGATGTTCTTATATATACGTTTTTTCGCTGTGTGTATATATATAGTATCAGATACGAATATTCGCTTTCAGATTATTTTATATAGTAGATAGAGCGTGATTGCCGCTTCTCAGGGCAACAAAACACAAATATCACGCGTCGGCAAAACGCATTTGATCCGCGATGACTTGCGGGATTAAATTTGAGCTGTTGTTGTTGTTGTTGTTGTAGTTGGAAATATGCTGACTGTTTGTACCGATCGCCAAACACTTTTTGGAGTAATTTCAATTTCTTAATTCGTTGCGCTAATCTCGTCTTTCTCATGACGATGACGCTCTGATCAAAATGTCGGGATCTTTCTTGACTTGGAGCTCGTTGCCCGTTGCACTGACTCAGCCTCGGCATCAGCCTCAGCTTTAGCTCCATATATCCATATCCATTTCGATTTCCATTTCCATTTCTCTTTCCAGCTAACTATTATTTGTGCCGCATCATGCAAAATGGAGCTCGTCGCCTGATTGGTACATAAACACGCGCAAATCCCTTTTGCTGGGCTGTATTTTTCTTGTTGTTCTTTTTTTTTATTTTTGTTTTGCTTTGTTTTGAAGATGCGGCGGCATCTGTGTGTTGGGGCCAATCGCCTAATAGAAATGTTGTCTCCACAATCGCGTTGTAAGCCAATTGTTTTAAATACCCTGCCGAAGGGCATATCATTTGTGTATGAAAAAGTGGATCAGCTATGGTATTTTCAAATCTAATAAAAACAGTTTTCGAATCAATTCCAATTCATAGTTTTCAAATAGTCTCCAATTCGACTTAAAGTATTAGTGCAGAAATTTTGGTTTCATGATAATTATTATTAGCTTGTTTTGTAGCTGTTTTTTAATGTTTTACCTTAATTTAAAAACCTAAAGTGATTTTTACTACAATAATCAGAAATCAAGCTTAAGTTTCCCACAGAATATAAGTATATTCAAATATTCAAAACTTTCGCTATTATTATTTATTACATTTTCAGCAATATTGTGTACTTTAGACTTGTAACTTATTTGTAGCTTATGTCGTAACTGTTATTTTTAATATTTTCTATAAAAATAAAGAAAAAAAAAATTATTTGATACTAAAAGTTAATTAAAAGTTCTGAGTATAGTCTTCTATTTTTTCCACTAATAGTTCTAGTTTGAAGAATAAGGTCTTATAACTATTTTTAAGTTAATGTCGTGTCTAATATTTATAATATTTTCCTTAAGAAACTGAAATGAATATTAACCACTTAAAAAATAAATTATACTATAAATAAAATTATAAAAATCGGAAACCAAGATTTAGTTTTTCACAGAGTATATAGTATAATATTTGGAACTCTCCCTAATATTATTTATTGTTTATTAATAATTGTTCATTACATTTTAAGAAGAGTACATCACAGTCGTATGCATATACATATATATACATATGTATATATACACTTTTATTTTTAAATTTAAGTTGTGAGAGTTTTCCATTTTTGTTGTTATTGTTATTCCCCCGTCGGGTGCCTTTTTGGTGTCTAAGTCCTTCCGTTGCCTTTATCAATAAGGCTGTGAGATAAACTTGGACAGGGAGTGACTTCACTTCCTTTACTTGGCAGCTGTTTTGCATAAATGACAACCACACGAGCACACACACTCGCTCACACACACACACTCGCACACATGCACAGCAGACAATCAAACGTTGTCTCGCTTGGGTCTGGCGGGGTCGGGCGTGGTGACGAGCCGATGGCGATGGCGAAGGCGAAGGCGATGGCGAAGGTGAAGCGAGGTGAAGAGTTGCCAACCGCATGAGAAGGCGTCTGTTCGTCTATGCCCGCCCAAAGAGTGCGAATTGTAGGCGTGGGCGTTGTGCCTTGCTACTCTTGCTATTGCTATTGCTATTGCTATTGCTGTTGTTGTTGTTGTTGTTGTTGTTGCGTTAGCTGCGTATTTGGCGCTTCCTCCTTTTGCATACATGAATACGTAATTGAATTTTGCGGCGTGTTGTCAATTTTGTTTTTCCCGCCTGCATTTCAGCTCTCTCACCCATTTTTCTTCTTTTTTTTTTTGTTGCTGCTGTTGATGCTGTTGCGCTTTCCTACGACTTTGTTACGCGTTTCCTTCACATCCACTTAATTTCAATATTTTTACATATACTTCAGTCTGAATTGCGTTGAGCATATTCTTTTTTATTTTTCTGACTAGGGGATTCTGACTTGTTGCTTCAGGATATGTTTCAATTAAAGTTGAAAGAGTTTGTCTGAAATTGTTGTACATTCTTTTTGGAGTTACATTGAAAAGAATTGCAATATTAGAAATAACAAAGTATAATCTGATCAAATATTACATATATAGTTTAGTTAAAGAAACTGGGAATGGAATTTTTTCGCAGTTCATTATGTTAAACTTGCTTTTTGTTTTGAGTATTTGGATTATTTTTACTAGAACAACACTTAAAACAGGCAAAATATTTGCTTTTGCCTGGGAGATCTGAAGGATAGCAGAATAGTCTTTTAAACTGCTATTTTTAAAAGCTGATTAAGAATTTCTTCGACCGCCGCACTATGATTATCTTAACAGCAAGTCAATTGCTCTACTGATTTTTTTTTCTTAACTTGAGCCTGCAGAGGGATTACTAGCGTCATATCGCTTGTCACTTGACTTAATTGAAATTGGCAAAGAGTGAGAGGGAATCAGAGAGAATGACAGAGATAGATAAGCAGCGATTTCAGAATGTCGTCTAACGATTCTCGATATGTGCATGTGAGCAGCACTTGAAGTGCGATTGGTAACGAAAAGACTAAGGCATGTACAAGAATTTCCAACTGGCAACGCATGTCGCTCTAATGCAATCCGCATAATAATTATCTGCAGCATCAGTCGAACGCGAGGGCAGTTTAAAAAGTTTGAATACAAAATGTTAAACTGGCTTCTTAAATTTCATAATAATTTAAGCCCATTAAGTTTATATAAAGAACTGATTGTCTAGTCCTTTAACTTGTAATATTTATTTAACACTTATGTGTTTGTTAATAAATATAAACATTTATTTTAAATGTGTGCTCTAAGTTTATTTAAGAAACTTTTTAATAAATTATTGAAAATAATCTAAAACATTGAATTAATTATTTAGGTTTTCAGAATAAGTTCGCATAGTTACTGAGCAGCCCTCGCACAAACATATGCCATGCCCACCTACCATATCCACCCACCCAGAGATGTCTGTGACATGAAATTGGAATTAAATTGAAGAAATATTTTTTTTTTACAGCAAACGCCGCAACGACAACAACAACAACAACAATAAGCACAACCCAACTCATGGCGACGTGCTTGGTATGTTTAATTATATAGGATGATATTCAAAAACGAACAAAATGAGATGAGTAAAAATACCGATTTTTATATGCGATGGCCGTTTAATAAATCCAAAATTAGCGGCGCATATATGTGAGAGACTGAAACTAAGGCTGAGACCGCGACTGGGACTGGGACGGAGCTCGACTTCGAGATCAAGATCGGGACAGACAGTGAGACGTCAACTTATCGGCGGCATTTATCGGCTGGATACTGTAGATTTCTAACACGCGATAAGAGTTCATTTAATTGCAGGCCAGAAATGGTAATGGCCATGTGGGAATTGTTATAGGTAGGCTATAAGAGGGTATGTGAGTAAGTATCTGTTGCAGAGCTGCACTTGGGATGATTATGATTGCATTGAGCTGCAGCTGCGGCTGAGAGCAAAGCTGAGACCGATGCTGAAGCTGAAGCTGAAGCGTTGATTGCGCGTGCAATTAGAGCGACGTTTGCTTCTTCTTCTCCTTCTACCACGCATCATCACTCACCATTTTTTAACACTTTTTGACTGTACAGATTTCAGTTGCAAGTGGCAAGCAGCCAGCGTAGTGGCCTAATGGCAGTTCATCAATCAGTTTGGCAGCGATAACCATTACAGCGAACTATTTTCCATGCCGTGTCATATTTCTCAAACTCAAACTCAAACTCAAACCCAAACTCGAACTCGAACTTCAACTAAAATGCAGTCGGGATATAACGTCATTATTTCAACATTTACTTGCCTCATTTATCAGCATTTTTCTCTCTTTGCATTTTGCCGTCGCCCATCTCTCAATCTACTTTTCTCTCTCTGCCTTTATAACCGTTTTTTTTCTGTACTCGCGCCCACTCTATTATGAGACCTATACCCATTTTTACCAAATCTTGACGTGTTTATTATACGATTTTTATTTGGGATTCTGTAATTTAGACATTTACCTTTACGCTTCGGAAATTCGAAATATTGGAGTTAAAATTCCCATTCGCTCTATCCGATTAGATTTAAGGCAGTCGAAAAATTGTCAGTAACTTATTAGTCCAGAATTTTTTTAAAAAAAGTTTTAAAACATAATAATTTAAAATTAAGTTTAAAATTAAAATTAAAGTTTAAAAAATTATTATTCACAGTTAGTGAGCTAAGTTTTGAATCTTTACAATTGCCTAGTTAGCTTGACTTTTAGTTATTAGCTGCCGCAGATAAAAAACAAATCCGTTGAAAACGCCCACAGATGTTCATAATTTACTAAAACCCAATAAATCAGTGCTAAAAAACGTACGCTAATACTCAAAGATTTAGCGCTAAATTGAATCCGACACAAAAAATCAAGTGAAATATTGATGAACGGCTTTTGGGGGTCATTTAGTGGCATTAGCCTCCTGAGCTGCTCAAATTGCGGCACGTAGCTCCTTTAGCCTTCCTTTAGTGAACTTTCGATCGCTTCGAGTTCCCCCAAACAGGCCGTAAAAAATGACAAGTGCTCGAGCACACACGCAAAAGAAAAAAAAACAGTAAAGACTGGCAAAGGGTGCATAAATTTAACGAAATGTAACGCAATTGTTTTTAACCTAGGGTAAGGACTTGAGCCACCCCAGCGGTGAGCTAACCGGTGAGGGGTGGCAAGCGGATTTGGGTTGGGATTCGGTTTCGGTTTTGGTTTTGAGTTTGAGTTTGAGTTCACACTAGCCACTGCAAGTGTGGGAGATATGTAAGTACACATATTTATGTCTGTCTGTCGCTGCGTGGGTTGTTACCATGTGCTTATGGGTTTGACTTTTCATTTGATTTAATTTGCCATGCTCGTGGGCGCTGCGAGGGGAGAGCTCGTCTCCCCCAATTGGATTAACTGTTAACTTTTGCCACACTCATCCGAAACAATAAAATGAAATAATCATTTTTTACGCTTACTTAGATTTATGTCTTGTGGCAGTTCGCACGCAATCAGCTCATACAGCTGTATAGTACTTTCTAACCCAAAAGGGTAGTTTTTTCGGTTCGGAAATAGTTTGGCAAGTGATTTTGAAAATTTTTGACATATTTTATCTGTCCTGTGGAATTGTTATAGCAAAGCGAGTCAGATTGGTGTCAAGTTCAACTTTAAGGCAGGGCGACGATTAGTAGAATTGGATAGAGTTATGATATATTTATTTTGACGTTGTAGGCACCTCAATAAATTGAGCTCTGCCCCGCTTTTTTCAGTCATCGTATTTGTTCTTCATAATGCATAAATAGTAGTTACAAATCCTAAGCATACACCTACTCCTAAGGTTCCAGATAATTTTCCACAATGAACAGATTCAGAGATGGCGGCGACTCTTGGCAGCAATTTGCAATCTGCTGTTTGGTTTCTTATTTCTTTGCTTTTTTAGTAAAATAATTTTATGGTTTTGCTGGGTTATTAGCAAATGTCTTTTAAATGCTGGTGCAAAAAGTAGTCCTGGGGGGCAAAACCGCAAAAGCTTTTTGCGTGCTGTGCCAATTCATTTGAGCATAATTTGCGGTTTGCAACAGCAGCAGCAAGGGCACTTGTTGGCCCAAAGGATCAGAGAAACGACACCGATTTTGATTTAAGAGTCTAGGATTTCGCTTATTGCATTGTCATTGGCCATATGATTTGATGTCTGCCACTGTTTACTGTTGCGGTCTAGACCGCGCCACGCCAGCTGCCAGCTGCTTTCGAGCTTTGTGAAAATTAGCAATGCGGTTTCTCGAATTCGACAATCACGCTAATAACTATGTCACTGGCGTAGTAGCACGCCAAGCGTCTCTAAGCTGCCAGCCAAAAGAAGAATGGACCAACAAAGTTAAAGACCTTGAAAGATGTCAGTCAGGCCAACCTGAGGCCAATTAGAGCACACATAGAACTGCAAAGTGTTTGACTTACTTTCACCGCCCAATCGAACAATGACAAATATCTGTACGAGCATGTTTTTTATTTTATTATTTTGGCAACTTAATTTGTGATTATTTTGCCAGCCGTTACGCTCGTGTTTCGCTCCCCTAAGCGGCTTATGAATAGTTTTTTTTTCCCCGGCCACTTCAGCTAGACAACCACAGAGCCGCACAACCGCACGGCGGCTTTAATTAACAGCTCATCAAGATGAAGTTGTTCAACATTAATTACACACTCGTACGACGAGTGTCCAAGTGTCCAAATGTTCGAGTGGCGGCAACGGTAGTGCCACGGCCCCACATTCACATCAAAATGCCATTTTGAAGTTGAGGTAAACAGCAATAAGAAAGACAGAAATGATGGGGAAAAACTCCAATCAATGCGCAGATGAGACTCGGGCATGCGAATCATCTATCCATCCATTCAAATCATAGCGCAAAACGAAAGACTTAGGCAACGAACTTGACTGGCTGCTGTGTGTGTGTATACATGTATGTGTGTGTTAACTTGATGGCACTGCAAGCGAGAGAGAGGGAGAGATCGTGAGCCTACCCAGCAACCTATTCGCATTTAGATTTGTTTTCAAATTACATTATTGGGTGGGTGGTTCAAGAGTTTGGTTAATCTCCTCCGGTTTCTTAATTCATTTTATGTAATCCTATGTTAAATCCAAAAAAGGCTTAATAATATAATTGGCCAACATGTATGTTACTTTTCAACCATTGTGTTAACAGCTATATATATTTAAATTAATGCATTTACTCTTATATGTATTATTATATTGGTTTTGTATGAGAATATTGATATATTTTAAAATAAAATAGGATGAAGATAATTTAAAAAATATGCAAAAAAAATGATGCAGATAATATTTACTTAATTGAATTGTAACAGCTAAACACGAAACGGAAAATATTTATTTTTTCCTCAATTTAAATGTTAAAAAAATTGCTTCCACTTCACAAACTTTAAATAATGGTTTCTTAATTATTCATTGAACTAAAATAAATATAAATATTAATAAATTTGTCGACATCATTTTTATTAGTCATAAAAGTATTTGCTGAGATTTTAAACGCAGTTGTCTTATCGAAGAATCTGATCAGAAGCTTTCAGTTTACTTGCCGCCCTCGCATCCACTTGTTTTGGATTTCTTGCATGCATACACCCACACACAAACACATACACATTGACACGCACATAGGTATACACACGTATGTAAACACAACGATGTGTAAATCGATTCATCGCTTGATGCGAACGATCGCATTGCTGTTGTTGATGTAGCTGTTGATGCTGCTGCTGTTGATGATAATGATGATGATGATGATTTGGTGATTTTCTTTATTATTATTACTGTTTTTAACCAACTTCTTATTACAGCGAGTTGTTGGTTTTTTCTCCTTTATTTTCATTTTTTTTTATGTTCTTCACTTCTCTCGCGCAAAGGTGTTGAAGACTTGGCGGTGCCAGATAAAAGGCGCTTTAAAAAAAAATACAAAATATGATGTAAAAAAACACCAAAATACAGGCCAGGGAACAGCTCACTCAGAGGCTGTCTTCTTGATGACGCCAGCTCCGCGGAATATTTTATAAGAAAAACATGCAGTAAACTACCGTTTGAGCAGAGATAGAAACTGAAGGAGAGAAAGATAGATGATACAAAGAAGAGTAAGTAAGTAAGTAAGGCGTTAATTGCTCATTATTGGGCACACTTCATGTCACACACACACATTCAGCACGCACACATACACACACAAGCACGCTGATGCAGATGCAAAGGCCGAGAGCGTACGCTGAATGAGCTGTCCATGAAGCTGGAGGCGATGACGTGCCTCTCAGGTTCGAGTCGTGCACTTGAAGCCTAGTGCTAAATTACATAGTTTTTCAAGTGGAACTCAAGAAATTAAGTTTGAGCTGCTGCTGCTCGCTGCTGCTGCCATTTAATTGTAGGTTTGGAGCTCTGTGGCTGCGGCTGCTGCTGCTGCATTTTGGATGGACAGCACGTCCGGCACAGTTGCCAGGTTACGGTCCACTCCGGTCCGGTTCGGTTCGGTGCGCTGTGCTGCGCAGCTGAGGCGGTGAAAAATCTAAGCCCGATGACGCCGCTGACGCTGACGCTGACTTGAGTTTGACTTTAATTGCTCTTGACAGTCATCACTGTCAGCCAGCAACTGGCAGCGGACAGGGGGCAACTGGCGGATGAGTGGCATGACTTAGGAATGCGCAGCCGCTGCCGCTGCCGCTGCCACTGTCGCCGTTCGCCGTTCGCCAATCTCGCGGCTCTAATCAACATGTGCTTGTCCAGGCCATGGCCAGAGTCGCTGGCTTGGTTAGGCTCGCTGCCTGACTGGCTAGCTGACTGAATGACTGGTTAGCTGCCTGCTTGGCTGGCTGGGCTGGCTGCCTCTTGCCTAATATGGCCGCCATTTTGCAGCGTCATTTGCGTTAATGGCGGCAAACGTGGCGACGTCTTGAATTTTGCGCTATTTGATTTTGGGTCGGGCTTTGATGCACCAGCTGTTGTGCAGCTCTTTTTAAGTATACAATTAAAAGAAAATACATTTTAAAACTTGGTAGTAATTCTTGGTGTTAGTTGGTGTTTACTTTAGGGTGTGAGTGAAGTTTTTAACCAAGATTCAATCGAATAGTTTATACTTAACTTCTTTCTTATTAGGAAACACATATCCGGTTAAATAATATATTTTGCCTTTTTCGATTAGAGTTGATTCCATTAAAACAAATTTATTTTTTCACATAGGTACATAACCGAAACTAAACCACTCTGACTTCCTCTATATGGCGCCATGACAATGTAGCTGTTAATGTGCTAATAATGTCACCCAAAAGCCACACAGGGGCACTAAAGTTTAGACAAAAACAAATGTGACAATATCTGGATAATGTTGTTTATATGCTAATATTTCAAAATAAAATATAATAAAATAAAAAATTAAAAAAAAAACAAATACTAAAACGAAACTGTGAGCCTGCCCGATGACTATCAAAGCATATTTTAATGATCACAATTTTTTATACAAGTTGTCCAGCAAGCGCTTCGCATTGCCTCGGCTCGTTGCGGTTTATTGAACAAGTTTAGTCAGACAGTTTAAACATATTTCCTAAATACCCTTTAAAAGGTAACAGAATATGTAAGAATCACCTCTCAATGTCTTCATTATTGATATACTTAAAACCACTCTATATATATATATATTTTAAGGATGTTACTAATGAATCGATTTCTATAATGATAAAGGGTATTTATTTCTCAGTGTTCCAAAATTATAATTTTAACCATTTTTTACTGTTTTACGCTTAGCTCATTGTTTAAAGTTAGTTGTAAAACAAAAAAAAAAACAACGACAATAAATGAGCGCACATTAATTACAAACAAGAAAGCAACAAAAAAATATAAATATTTGTTTGGCTCATTATTATTATTGTCGCAAAAACAAAAAACTGTAACGGTTTGTGAATCACACAAATATTTTAAATCATAAATCATTAGAAATACTCATAAATTTTCGAAAAATTATTAAAAGTTAATAATTAACGATCGAGCACAGCACAATTAGCGAGTTACAACAGCAAAGCACATAAAAAAAAATGAGTAATTTATTGTAAAATGTAATATTAGTTAAAATAGTTGGGCTGCAAAAAACGTAAATAGTATTTCCTTTATTAAACTAAATATATTAATTAGCAAACCACTTTGACAAATTCGAAGGCATTGTCTAAAGCTAAAGGCCTTAAAAATATTTTGTGGTTAAGTTAAATCTTCGCATCGGCATAAATTTAAATATTTATATTAAAATTGGCATGCGAAGACCCGTTTTAAAGTGCCTCTGGTGATTTTTGTCAGACGGCTTAGTAATAATATGTATTTATTAGTATCGGGTTGGTGCCCATTAACCTAATCTCTTACTATTTATCAACATCGATACCAAAATTGGCTCGTTTGTCAAAGGCCACTTGCTGCTGCTTATCTATGGTTGGTAGCGATTTAGATTTAATGAGCTCCATTGACATCTTGTAAGTTCTTTGACTGAATAAGTGGGTTTTGCTATTGTCAACCACCAAGTTTTAAAGCATTGTTTTTATTAATTTATTTCATATAAGTAACATTTTCGCAATACTTTTCCTGAGGCAAAAGTTGCTTACCAAATTTAAGATTTCTGCTTCTCCTTTTTTTAAGTTTAGAAAAATCTTTTTTTATTTATAGTTAATGTATGGGTTTTTTTTTTTAATAAAAATGTAATATATATATCCAATTTTTAGAGATTCATTTGAATTATATTTTAGATGAAGACTTCACAGATCAATTTACATTTAGCCCCAATTCTTCAATCAATTTTGCCTATTGATAAACGAAGAGAGCTGTTGATTGCATCTTTAGCACCTAATAAATTCAGCTGCCATTGCTGAGCAGCAAAACTAACTGTGAATAAATGTTATATCATAAGATCATAAATAAGAAAAAATGTCTTCAAAAATTCCAAAAAGGTAAAAAAAATTCCAAGCATTAGTCGTTGTCAATATATTTTTTTCAGTCGGGTTACAAGGCGACCTCTCCGCCTCCCAATTTTGAATATTTTTCATTTTTTTTTTGGGTCTAGTGTTCAGTGCGACGAAATTGAAATGCGCATACGAAATTATTCAAATGCGGTAAGTTATGAAGTTATCACGATGGCACCTCGGCAGTCTGCGACAGTCCCTGACAATGGGTATTCCTGCTATCTATTGCAAGCCGTCGGGGGTCAGGGGTAGGGGTGAGCGTTTAGGTCCGGCCTAGGCGCGTGTATCCATTTTCAAAAGACATTTGTTTTTGTGCGCTACAGTTTCGTTGAGCGACTGCTAAACATTTATTTATGAGGTATTAGACAGCATGCGGCGCGACCCATACTACCCAAAAGTCCAACTCCGATCTCCGATTTAGACCCGGTGCCGGCCTATTTTGACAGCAACAAGTTGCCCAGCAAATATATGGCAGTGAGACTACTAACTGTCTCTTCGATCGCCGCCTCGTTTTGGTACATATTTCATCGATTAATTTGAAAGATGAAGTTATGAAAAACGCTGAAAAGCATCAATTTAAATATTTGATTGGCTGCTCACACTGAATCTCCCATAAACAATCATAAATTTATGGATTGTTTGAATTGCTTTCAAATGCGTCGTGAAACGGTTTGTGATTCGGAAAGTGTTAAAACTTATGAATACGTTTCGCCAGCTGTCAATTACTACTCAATAGCCGCAAACTACGTGACATGCGCAGGTGTTCAACATTTTGGATCGCACGTCTACGAAAGGGAAGTAACCAAAGCTGCCAATAATATATATATATATATATGAATATTGGGTCTCGGTCAAGGGTATGACCACAGTCTTGGAACCTATGTGTGTATCTTTGATAATGGTATACACCGAAAGGCTGTGACTGAAAACCTTACTGTTGAATTAATGTAGAAAAAGCTCGTATCCAAAGTTTTGTTGTTAATTTTTCCCAATTTATTTTAGGTTTAGATTACTTTCCTTTATTTAAGTTTGGTAATTATTGAAGGGATTCTAAAGAGTGAATTACTGATGTAGAGGGTTGCATAAATAAAAATCATTTCTATATATTTTTAAATATTGCCAACTACTAACAGTATTTCCCAAGTAGTTCTTGTATATCACCATGCTATTTTAAAACTCTCTTCTATCGCCCAATCGTCTTCCAGGCAATAGAGGTGGGATTCGTTCACAAGAATACACATTTACTGTCAAACACGTAAAAGTTGAAGTATTATCAAGATAGGAAAAACTTTCAGACAATCATCTCTCCAATGCACCAATCTAATTCCCACTAAATTCAAGTAAGCAACTGGCCCTGGATTATGTGCAACTGATTAACTATTGACATATATGCATAGTACTGATCTGTTATGTCTAGGCAAAATCAATGGACGACATTAAGTCATAAATAACTTTGATGGTCACTTTTATGAGCCTTATCAGATCTGGTTAAAAGGGGGAAAGAATTCTTTCCTTCAACGCGACAACAACTTAATTTTCTCGCCTCGACATCAAAACTTAGCACTTTTTATGGTTCAAAATAAATCAATGCCTGTCGTCGTGGCGATCCAATCATGATGAAAGCCACAATGCTGGGTCAAAGGCAACAGATCGTAGCACCAGGCTAACGGTAACGAGTGGATAGACATAGAGAGAGAAAGATAAATAGAGAAAGACAGAGAGTATGCGTGAGTAAGAGATGCCAATGCTTGCTTAATTTAAATTTACAAGAGGCTGCCCTTCAGTTTCTACTACTTAACGCAGCCATTACACGATCGGATTCCATTTCCAAGCGGCGATCGTTTGTTTCTGTTTTTTTTCTGGTTTTTCTTTCTTTTTTTTTTTTTGTAACTTCATTACCGCACTCTACAGTCCGATCGCAGCCGCATCGGCATCAACTTCACCTACTACTCAAAGTCAAGAGAGTCAGTTGGACCCGTTTTGGCTTCGGTTTCGTTTCATTTTTCGAGCACTCGTGCACTAATGACACTTTAATAAATCATTCGAAAGGTGAGACATCGAGTGCAAGTTAAAGTTGATGATGGGCCACGAAGCAGCACCACAAAGAGCAGAAGGAAAATACTAAAAGCAAATCAACCACACCGAGAAACCAAATGAGAAACCAAATGAGAAATGTGGTTAGTTGCGTGTCAATTTTGGAGACCACAGTACTCGAAGTTATCGCTTTCGTATAATATTTCATGGCTAGCGGTAGAATCTCTACCCAAGTCGAGGGACATCTGTGTAAATGAGTTATGTTAATTAGCCTCTATTTATTATTGAGTTATTTCACTTCGCTGCCTGCACTACAGAATGCAAATGGAATTTTTGTACATACTTAAAGCAAGTATTTAAAATGATTTCAGCCTCTAATTGGGCGAAAGGTGTCAATAATTTAATCATTTGTCACTGATCTCAAATGCTAAAAATGCAAATAAAATAAATGCATTTTGAACTTTCAGGAATTCAATCAGTGGACGATTCGGTTCTAGTGATTATTTGCCATTGCTTAACTAAGGTAAGAGTAAGCTAAATTATGAGATTCAACAGAGCCGCGATTAAGTTTATACAATCTTAATTTTGACAGAAATTTTGAACCTATTCATCAAGTAAAATTAAATGAAGAAATTTAAAAAGCAGGCCAGATTTAGTAAAAGACTAGAAGCATAGCCAAAAGGCAGAAAAAAGAAACATTGGCGCGTTGAAGATCATGTAGGCAAAAGCCACTTATTAACATTTCCTCATTGACATCTTATTAATACTTCACACCTTTTTTCGATTTAAAATGGATCGTTATTTTATGAAAATTAGTCAACGCGCCGCTTAAAGAGATTTGAAAGGCCAAAACGAATAAAAACTGAAGCTGATAAAGCGGTTCGAGAACTTAAGCCGGACCGCAGAACGCCCAACTCTGTGTCGATTATTTTTAGGTCCGAAGCATTAGTGTGACAACATTCTGGGGAATTATGGGGACGTGACAGAGGCTTCCCAAATTGGGCCTGCCGCTGTCTGGTTGCTGTTTGTGTGATGCGTTTATTGAATCTTTATGAGTTGTTGTCGGGACAACGCCGCCGACTTGTTTGTTTTTAGTATTAATTAGTAAATGCGCTTTGCCTTATTAAATATTCGAAAAGTCGAATAAATACAAATTTAAATTTCGTTTGCCGCAAACAAATCGATGTCGCAACTTGCTTTAAATATTTATAATCTATACTCTATCTACATATAAATAATCAATGGGATGAAGCATCTTATGCATAAGATGGCTGAAAGATATGTCACTTATTAAAAATACACATAAAATGTGTTATAAATTGCACATAAATTTGAAATAATCTTTGTGCGTTGTAGTTCGTAGTAGTTCGTAGTAGTGTGCTGCTTGGAGTCTTTTGAACATCTGCTTCATTGAGTGGGAATGTTAGAGTATTTCCAAAATGTAAATGACTATCTAAACCTCAACTAATGGACTATACCAATCACAGATTTCTATGACCAAAAATCGCCTAAGTGGTTTCCACTAGATTTACATTTTGGCAATTGACAGTTTTACTGTTTGAATATTTTATATCTCTGCAGTCGACGAGAATTCAATTTAACTGGACAAGAATTATAATATAATTATAAATACATTCATTATGATTTAATAATAACACATTATAAGAAATTTTTCGACAGACCTTATGATTTTTTTTTATAAAAATAAGCTCTACAAAAATGCTAAGCTTTAACAACAAAAAATACAGGATATTTTATAACAATATTATATTATGACAATGTATTATGCACCCACACTTCGCTATTCCCTTATGATATGATATTTATATATTCATTCCTATTTGTATCCTAATATTTTTTAACTCACTGTGAATAGCGTAAAAATTGTTAAGTTTTAAACTTTTAATTCTAGGATAAATAAAAGTACATAAATAAATTCGAGCTACATAATAATCCTCATTATATACCATCTTAACCAGCCAGCCTATGACTGTGTCGAAAAGGACATGGGCGATTATCTGACCGTTTAGGAGCCTCAGCCTAGCCTCGATCAACTCATAAATCAGCTTTATACATTTACTGTAACTGGATGATGCGGCATATTCCTTGCAGCAAGCTCGCTTATTACTCCAGAGCTCTTTAAATGGCCGTGACTGTCAAAAAGTTGGGCATGAAAAGCATTTGTCATATGCGCACAGGATACCTTCTCCCCACTCCCAAATGAAATTACCGTGGATAGTGCTGCATCATGCGAAGAGGTGGCGGCGTCTAACTGCCTGGCTCGTTAATGTCCTCGTCGTTGTCCTTCCTGTGTGCTGCGCTGCCTGCGCCGGCTCTCAGTCTGTGCTTGTGACTAATGTGAACACCTGAAACGTCACAGGATGCGCACAGGTGCTGACTTCAGGCCCAGTAACAGCAACAGCAACAGCGGGGCTGCCTTTGGCTACAGAATTCCGGGTACATTAACGCCGTCCTGCCAGGCTGTCTGCAATGGCCCGAGGACCTACTGCGATAGGGAAAGAGCGAGAACTGATCGATATATGGCGATTAATCAGACGACTTTGTCGCTAGGCTTCATGCCGTGCCGAAGGTGTGAAAAATCTGACGATTCTCTCTGAAATTCTGCAGAAATTGCACCCAGGGGAGTTGAGGTTTCGCTATTTGAGATGCAGTTGCAGATGCAGTTGCTGTGATCCCATCGCGTTGTGTGTCCGTGTCCTGGAACCGGGTCCAACAGCCTATCCAGGTCGTCTACCCAGCTGCTGTGAGAAACTGCCTCTGGCTGTGCATGCTGCGACTGCAACATGCCCATGCGAAAAAAAATATATTTCCAATTCGCATTATTTTTTATTTCCCACCAAAGTTAACATTTCGGTTTGTGGAATATTGGTGCTATAAATTAATTTACCAAATTTCCTTGAAGTGTATATATACATGTAAATTGCAATGTATATATGCGCTTGGAGATATTGAGCCTCAAACTGATAAATAAGCTATAGCTCCTTATTATGTGCACAAAAGCCATGATTGCTCCATTTTCCTATTGTTGCGGGCTTAGACCCACAACTGAGAGATTCTCTGTGAACTTATTGTACCATTCGATTACCTATATGTGATGCTCTAGGATCAATTGGTTGTTAAGTATTAAGTAAATACTTATTGAAAGTATACAATGATATTGACTTAAATATTAAATTAAACATAAATATGAAAGCGCGAATATTTACTAATATTTTAAACTATAGTATTTAGCTTTTCCTACTTAAATTCCAATCTTTGCTGGACCAACAATAATTACAAGCTGGCGGCGGATTAAGCCATTTCTGTGAACGTATTCAGGGTTGATGTTTATGTTGATTTAAACCATTGGACAGTTGATATTATGAACGGCCAGTGGCGTACGACGTGAAATCCACGCACATTGGCAAGTGACAGATGTTGTCAGCCACAACATACACATACGCACACACACAAGCATAGACTTTGGACATTGGGGGTGCCATTAATATAAGCTGCAGCAATGCAGACGCTTGTGGGGGAGGGAGGCGGGAAATTATGTTGGTGGCTTTGGCACATGCATATTGCACACGACGCTGCCAAAGGCTCATTAATTATGGAGGTATTAATATTGGACCACAACACACACACACACATACACACACATGCATATATATTTGTGTACATACATATACGCATAAATTCTGAGCAAACATAATTTATAACAACACAAATTTGTTGTTGTTGTTGTTGTTGTTGTTGCTGTGGCTGCTGCTGGCGGTTTGTTTATTTTAACGCTCAAAACTCCAAGGGGCTCGGAAAAAATGTGTAAATATTTATAAATATATGTTTGCGTGTGTTGAGAGCGAGTATATACATATGTATATATACATTTATATATATATATATTTCTTTTTTTGTATAGATATGCATGTGTTTAGGGTCAGCGCTCTTATGGCGGATGCTGTTAGCCACCGTCGCCATTTTGTTGGCTGACAGCAGCCATTTCGTCAAGAAATATGCAAAATGTTTAATTTTCAAAAAAGGATTGGTGGAAAGAATTATATTATTTTAAAAATTATGGTAACATTTAATATTTTATCCTCTTTTTCTGATAACCATCAATTATTGACAATATTTTGCTAATTTTCTTCGAGTATCTTAAAATATTTGATTTTATGTAATCAAATTTATTGAATTAAAATATTATAGACCAGAGCACGCTTACTCGTTTATATTGAACTATATTCTATGAGTGCTTGCAGCTGCCTTTTGCCATGGATATTAATTTAAAAAGCCACTCAACATTGAGTTGAATAGAAGCACTAGCAAAATTGTCATTTCAATTTTTTTTTATTTAATTAAAGCAAAAATATATGTATGGAATAGAAAATATGAAAAGGGGTCTCAATATCACAACTCCAGGTCGACAGAGACCGCCTTGACAATTATCTTCACACATCCGCTTGCTGGCGGCTTTTCGAGTGGCTTAAACCGCTTGCACTTACTGTGCGTCCTCGTGTTCTTATGTTCGGTGCGAGGGACGAGAGACGAGGTACGAGGTACGGGCAACGAGGTCACCTCCCTTTTGTGTCAACGGTGCGCCTAAAATCGTGAATGATAACTCGCGCTCAATCATTGCGTTGAAAGGAAATGAAAGCGGCTGCACAACATAATCGAATAAGCCGCGCATTCAATGGACCCAAGTGAAAGAAATAAATCCGCACATGTTCTCGAAAAGGAGTTGAAGACACTACGATGCTGCGTCGTCAATGATACACAAAGATACACACATCTTTCGGATACAATTGATTGATGCACGCGTTGCAGTTGCTTGTGGCTCAAAAGAAAACTCGCCGCCGCTGCTTCCAATTGTGAATGGGAATTGCGAAATGAAAACGCCTCGACTGATTTGCAGGGGTGTTCAAAAAGAGGGGGGGAGCTAGCTATTCAAACTGAATCAGGGCTTAGGCTTGGCAAATAGATAGATGGGTATTATTAAATTGCTCGCCATAATCCGCTAAGTAGATCGTAGCAAAAATAAAATGGAGAGCAGCAAATGAAGACTTGCCAATTTTAACGCCGTTCGCGTCGCTGATCCGCTTAGCCCCGAGTTCAAACTCGTTACATGATGATTATTATTGCCATGTACATGCTTTTGGCCTGGCCCAGGAAAATCAAATTAAAATATAAAATTTTAATGACCACAGGGCAGCTGCCTGGCCCCAGCCATAGCTCTCGCCCTCGCCCTTGCCCAGGCCCAGACCTGGCCTTTTGTTCTAGGCCAACATTTCGCCAATATTCGCCCGGTTCGCTTGGCTCGTTTGGTTCGGATGGTTGGTTCAATCAGCGATATGACATAATGCGTTTTGTGTTACGTTACATTGCGTTATATGCTGCTCTCGTTTACTCCAATAGCTATCTGTCGCTTTCCGTCTCTTTCTCTGTGTTTTACGTAATTCATTAAAAAATGTTAATTTTTGCCATCCGCTGCATTGGCGCTCGTCCATCCGTTGGCTGATTGTGTGGTGATTATGGCCAGAAAAGGATGTGGCGCCTTTTTGGTCACCCGTCTACAGTTCCCCTCCCAACTCGAAATGCTAGTCGCATCAGTACTGGGCCCGTTCAGATAGTTCATAACGATAACGACAGTTCGAGGCCACAACTCTCATGGGTACTATAAATTTTAACTGAGTTTTTTATTTGTAACTTACTTTTGCATTTTATTTATTTTTAAAGCTTCACGGCCTTTAATATGGGTATTGAAATATATAAAAAAAAAAAAATTCCTATGTTTTTTATTTTCAACAGATTGAACATAATTGAAAGTTCTCTCTGCGCCTCTCTCTCTCTACCTTTTCTTTAATTTTCACGACCATTTTTAGCCTCAAAGTAATTATAATTTTTCTTTACTTACCCTCGCACCATTGACAGACCTCAATAAATACTTTTACACACCTTATATTTTCGGGCTACTACAAAAATATTTTAATTAAATTCCATACCTATAGCCACGATATCCTTTTTACGCATGCCACACACTAACACAAGACCCTCAACCGGAGCCCCTGAGCAACCGGAACACTGACATAAAGCGCACTCCATTAATCATTCAAATTACCCATACATCATCATTACCCCATCCAGGCACCGATCTGTCTGCAGAGTTTACAAAAAATAAAAATATAAATAAAAATAAAATCTTTGCAGCAAGACAATGGAAAAAATTTCTAAAATTATTCAATGAGGGCGGTCTCAATTAGTTTTAGGCGTTCCTTTTTGGGCAAACAGGTAAGTGAAATATTTTTTTTTTTTAGGTACCTGCTTTTATGTCTGCTCAAGTGGAGAATCTTAGACAGTGTGACGGCTCTGTGTACTCTACAATTTTCCACGAACTGCACTAAGCCTCATGCCACATCCTCAGACTAACTGACTAGTGGCTGAATGTTTTTCCTATCGGCCCTGATATTTGGGTGACACTGAGACTCTCACTTAAACATTAACTGATTTTCTGGTTTTATCCAAAGCTGCCAACTGCTTATGAGTTTTAACAGTAGATTTTGTTAGGTACACATATCTCTGTTGTGTCGATGGTTAGGATGTGTAAGCGAAGAGGACTAGACAGAAACGAAATAGTCTATAAATAGAAATCGTTGACAATGTGAAAATAAATATTTCAGGTCGAAACGCCGATTTATGAATTGTTTAGGAGAATATAAAGAATATACATATATATACTGAGAGCCCACATCCGAAACGGTTGTTGTTAGAATGGAGCGCATCGACGCGTTATCTAGAGGATAATATTCGCTGGGCGTATCAGAAATTGTGCGACGACTGTTGTTGTTGTTATTATAATAGTTGCTGTTGTTGTAGCTTGGAGTTTTAGCTGCTGCAATTGTATTCCTCTTCTTGCTTGCCTCTGAAGCTCGTGTCGGCTTACTGTTTTGTACTATTTTGGCTTCTACGTGTTTAGAGGGCACCTCTTTGTTGCAGCTGCAGCACTTTTATTTTTGTTCACGGGAATGCCTGAAATTGCAGCGTGCAAGCGACGCATAATAACCCGGCGAGCCAAGTCAGCTACTAGTATATTGGGCAGACCATTTCAACTCCTTCACATGCAACTCCTTGTTTGTAAGCATCTCCAGATAGGATCATTCCGACAAGTTTGCGTGCGGTTGCGAAATTTGTTTTGGTTAGAAAGTTGAATGACAAGGATTTATTTATTGCGATTGATTTTTTGATTTTCACAATAAAATAATGCTCTACTTTGAAAGCAACTTTTTATCTGCCTGTTCGAAAACATACTGTATACATAGAATTCAAGTGATACGTATAAATACAAATAAATATACTATAAACTAAATTTTAAATTCATTTTTTACTCAACATGTTCTCATACGGAACATATGTTAGATTTCTTATACCATGATATCATTCTTGCTTATGATATTTCTAGCAACTGGTTATTAAAAATAAATTACCTCATTATTTATTATCATTATTTATTGTATACTCAACAACGGGTTCTGATTAATTCACTTAAGCAACATATACACACAATATTGTTAAATTTTAGAGAAACAACATTTAAATATGTATTTAATTTTAGTTTTATTCAAGTAAAATTATAAATATTAATGTGACAACTTTTGCTGATCTACAGTTGCAAGCGATTGTTGCCTCCCTTATTAAGGCTGCACTCATAAATAAGCTGCAAAACTAACTGTCTCCAGGGTCAGTTGAGAACCCTAACACACTGTTATGCAAATCATCCGGCAGCTAATAAGGACCAAGACTTGCAACACCTCGGTTGCATTTGTCACTAGCCGCTGACGCCTCAAAGTTGCGCTGCTGCCCCATTATCACATTTAGTTGCGGAAATGCAACTCAAGTGTTTGTTTCATTGTAATTTCATATGGATATGGTCGTGTGCATTGCATTTCTCCCCTCTCTCTCATTCTCTCTTATTGTTTTTGGTGGCAAAAGAGCGTTAACTAACCGCAGCGAATGATCAAATATCGAGAATCAATTCCGTAACCATTGTCAAGCATAATTAAAATCCACATTTGGGCGAGGGGTGGTCCGGAGACGGGGACACGGGCAAACGGGTATATACTGGGACGCCTGCTGAGGTGGTGTCGCATTTAAAGGATGTCACCGCATTCGACTTGCGGTTGAGTCGACCGAATTCTCTCACGAGTGCCACTCTATGTGATAAGGATAAAGAGCAGCGCGTACAAATTGGAAACACATTTGGCATATCGTCGCCGTTCGCTGGGCGACCAAAAGGGGCGTCTGTCCCATAGCTGCAGCTACCAGCTAGCTGTTTCGGGGTGCCGACCGCAGCTTCCGAAACCTATTTGGGTTAGTTTTGAGCCCAGCTCAGTTTTGTGTTACAATTGCAACTTCAGTTTCAATGTCAACTGGATGAAGAAGCAACAAAAAAGAAGGAATTTCTCAAGCATAACAAGAAATAAGTTACATGACTTTGAACGGAAGCCGATGCGTTGTCTGACTGTCTGACTGTCTGGGCCTGGGGTTAGGGTCTTTCAATTGGTGGTTCGGTTTGGGTTTCCGTTTTCTGGATCTGCAACTGTCGACTGTAGACTGTAGACTGTCGCCTGTTCCACTTCTTGCCAACTTGATTTTAATTATTGCATTAATGCTGCGCCGACAAATTTGTGGTAATTTAATATTTGTGCAAGCAACCAGTTAGTTTAGTTTTCTCGTCCAGTTGCGGTCCGGTTTTGCCTAACTCTAACTCGATTATGAGCCTTGCCCAAAACTTGTTGAAGTCAATGTGCAATTGGTTTTGCGTTTGTGCCTTTTTACCCTTTTGTTTCATAACTCATAATTAGTGTGTTGAGTTATAGCTTATTGGGGTAAAAACTTGTTATCTCTCTCTCTTGTACTTTGGGATAGTTTTTTTAATCTTCCGACTGGACCGCCCGTGTGCTGCCAAGAACGTGGTAAGTTCAAGAAATTACTTAAAACTACAAAGGAAAGTGAATAATGAGGTTAGCCAAAAATACAAGTTGTAAGTTTATGAGAGCGGACACTTCACTGGACAATCATAGAGCAATTACTCTTCATTCTTTTTTTTTTTTTGTGTAATATGACTTTAAAATTGCATATCTTTGGGTTAAGGGTAGTTCAATAGGCACTGGGACTTTAACAGAAATTCTCAAATATAATTTCTATTATATTTTAAAAAAGGGTAGCAGAAGCTATGTATTTTTGGTTAACCTTTCCTTGCCCTTGTCATTAATATTACTATATTTTATGTTGGCTGAATATAAAAATGCAAAAAATGCAAAAAATTACTTAGTTTGCTCTGCCTAATTTAATTTAGTTGATAGATAGGTTAGGTTTTCCATTTAGTTAGGAATTAGTTCTGCTTGTAAAGATTTAATAAAAGTGAATTTTAAATATATTGCGAATATAAAAAGTGCATGGCATAAATAGTATAGCAATAGTAGAAATTCTGTATTAATAATTTTTCAAATCTCTTTATACTAATAATTATTATGTTATGCTATAATATTACTGCTGTTAGTTACTACTATGTTCATAGATTTATTATTAAAGAACATATCTTCAGTTTCGCATTCAACGAAAATTATGATTTTCGAATACCACTGATATTTCGCCTTAATTGTTTCTTTATTAATTTTCCACCAACGATTTGGCAAAATAAAAAAACAAACTCAATACGAAATTCATTACGAATTCAAATTGTATCTTTTGCGTTAATTGGCTTGCTTGTTTGTTGTTGCCGTTACCCACAGCATGACGGTAAATATACTTACAAACATACATATACAGAATATCTTTGCCTCAGGTGTTGGCCGTGTTGCAGTAGTTTCTACTCTGGCCTGGCAGCCGTACGTTTTTGTCAATATTTTCATTGTAAAAGCAAACAAACATGTTTAAAATAACAAATTAGCATAGACGAACGACACTAAAATAACAACAACAGACGGTAGCTACACACCCTTGGGGCGTTCCACGAGGGTAGCAGACGGTACCAGCTGGCCTGGCTCACCAATTTGGTTAACTCACTCAATCCGGCACTGCCACAATGTTGCCGAGTAGAAACTCAGCTCAATTCGCATGCACATCAATCAACAGCAGCGCGACTCAAGCAACTTCGTCGACTCCAGCGACTCATCGGCTCCATCGAGGTGGTTAACCAAAATGGCGCATTGGTGTTAATGATGTCGACTTTGAAATTTTGCCGACTTTTTGCGCCCACTGCTGAAAAATACAAATAAATGAAGCAAGTGTCGCCTTTACGTTTCTTTTTTTTTTTAAGTGAAGTTTTCGTCATCATCAGCGGCCACATTCGTCATTTGGCAAACAAATAAAAGCGACACTTCAACGGGCTGCTGGGAGTAAGAGGGAAACGAATATGGTGTCGAGGACAGACAATGTGCTGACAGATATATTTTTTCATATTTCTCTTCACTCAGAAGAATGATGTGCGAACAAGTTGTAATTATTTCGCATTAAGCAGAGAACGCTGTCAATGATATGCTGATGCTGATGCTGATGCTAAACCAATTGCCATTGGCCGACGTAGAATCACGGGCTTTACCTTCCCTCCAGTTCCAGTCGATCATTTGCAGCAGTTTGTCAACATTGGAAAAACGGCCAGTCGACAACGGATTGAGGCCGAGCCTCAAACTCGGTCTCAGTCTCATCCTCAAAGGTTGACTAATGGCTCTGTTCAGATTTTCAGGGCTTTGTTAAGATTAAGGTATGACAGCTTGCGAAAGAATTGTATGTCCATATACAGTTGCGCTTAAAATAATAATTCAAATCTTTTAAAATGTGATTTTTTTGTAAACAGATATATACTCAATCATTTCTTGCTTTGATAGACCTGTAGGAGAACTATGGTCATGCTTGAAGAAACATCGCTAAACAACTGTTGGGATTCTATCTATAAGTTAAAGAATATAGAATTTTTTATTGCTTTAGCATTAAGTTCATTAATTTTCAAATAGAATTGAATATTTTTTATTATTGATTTATTTTTATTTTTGTTAATTTCCCTAATGCTAAAATTTTCTTGAATTATTGATTAAATAACATCAATTTATTTACAGATTGAGATCAGTGATTTACTTTTATTGCTGAAGTTTCCGATAAGTGACATATGTTTTTGCTGGGCGCTTACATTCCGCCACCTTTGCTCTTATCAGGGCGCACAAATCACAAAGGACTGACACATTTTGTTGCATTTCATTAGGCGCTGGGCTGCCAGCCGCCTGTTGCCGGCAAAACTTTCCCACGTTTGCCGCCTACCTACTGGAGTACCACGCAAAGTCGTTACCATAGGTAAGCGACGTCAGTTTCAAGTTGCAACACTTCCGCAGCGCAGTTTTTGTCACCGGAAAGGTAAATCACGAATTTGTTTCCTTTCGCTGACCGCGCAACAAGCGGCCAACGTTTTGGGGTGAAAATTATAGAAAATGCTCGCAGCTTTTACCGTTGATGATGGCCAAGTTTTCCGCGTTGGCATTTCCACCCCAAATGACAATTATACATTTTCATGCTGCTGCTGTTGGTTGGTGGTGGTGGTGTTGATGGTGGTGCCAAGTGCGTGGCATTGCGTGCCGTTGCGTGTTAGCAACCACCGCGAATCGCGGCCCTTTAATTGCATTCGATATGCGCTTTTGGATAATTTCCCACGATTTTCGTGTAAGATTTTTCCAAAGCTAACTTACGGCAATAAACTTGGCTGCTGGCCCTCCCTCTAACCAAACCTCCCTCTTCTGCTCTTCTGCTCTTCTCAGTCTCAGCGCATCAACGTAAACATAGTCATAGGGATTCTTATGCTCGTCATAATCTGCATTGTGCCCGCTGATTGTTTTCGCGACTGACCGCCACGGCGCTCAGCAAAAGGGGTTGGGTGGGGGTTGGGTGGAGGGGTTGATCGAAGCAATGCCCTAAATAGCTGCACACACACACTCACACACTCGCAGCTTGGACAACGGTTAGTTTCCTTGGCCGTAGTCGGAGATTTGTGTGACTCATAACGAGTTTTCTGCATTATTCTTAATGTTTTTTCGTTATTCGCCTCGCTTGGACTTTAAGTGGATCGGCATAAGGATCGGGATCGAAATCGCGCTTTTGCTGCTAATGCCTTGGCCATTGTTCGCCGCCTCGCGAACGCCTTAGCATCCTTTGTTTTGCGCCAGCTGCCGCTTTGTTGTTTGCCTTTGGACAGCGAGGCGGCGAGCGCCCATCGGCGAGCCTATTAATCCTGTTCCAGTTTCCTACTTTAAGAGCCAGCATACGGGGATTCAGTTACGCCAGCTTAGAGCGGCGCCCAATTGAGGCAGGAGATACTTTATGTAAATTTTTTAAGTTCGTAGCTACTCTTTTAATCCAGTTTAAATCGATGCCCGTGTGTCCCTCCAAACAGCTGAAGGGGTGAAACTTATAAGCGAAGTTAGAGCAGGAGTTCTCGTATGGGCAGCACTTGAGATCTAATGGATATAAGTGTTTGCCTTATAGCTAAAGAAATGTCCATAATAATTATTAAATATATATATGAGATACTCAACATTTCTGCATATTTCAAATACAAATCGTTATTGTGGTATTACGTGTCCATTAGTATTTTCGTTAATTTTAATGTCTTTGTTTACTTAATATTAATTATATATCTGCGTTTCTTAAATTAATAACTTGAATGGTTATCCCAGATTATTGCGTAATTCTGAATAATTGTTATATCACTTGAAAAATTATGTAAAAGTTAAGTAAGGCTACAAAATTGAATTTATGAAAGTCTAAAAATAAAAAGTCAGGAAGTATTCTCTGCCAAAATGTACACAGCTTGAATTGTCAAAAAAAAGTAGCGTAATTCCCACACGCAGCAGATGTGCAAATATAAAAAATAAATGTTAATTATGAAGAGATATCGAATGACAATTATTAAATTCAGACTATGTATAATATATAACTTATAAGAAATAAAATAATTCTAACATTTGATTGGATAAGTTTGACCTTCTAGTGCAGTTATACGAATATATAATTTCTTCGAAAACAAAAGCTAATTTTTCGTAAACTGATTGACAGCTTTCCCCATTTAGTGTAATTGTGAGCTACTCCCATTGAATTGTTTCAATTGAGCCCACTGTTCGTATAAACAAAAGCCAGACAATCCCTGTCTATAACAATCGAAATACTACGTTGCCCGTTTTTATTTATATCAACTGGATTTACATTGTCAGAGACTGGAACATTCCTCGTGAAACGCGTAACACGCGCAACACGCGCTCCCCCTCTCAGTATACAAATAAAACAATATATTCTTCAAGTTGTACATTATTTGTGTAAGAGAAACAATAACGCAGGAATGGATCTTAAACAATAATGAAACGTTTCGAAGATGTTTCGCCGGAGAGATGTTGATATAAATAGTAGCAGTTATAAGTCCGTTGATGACAGCTTTATTAGAAAAATATTTAATGATCGCAATGGACATCCAAGTTATCTGTTTCAACTGCAGAGCTTCAATCAAACCAGAAATAATTTATTCAAATATAATCATCTAAAAATATTCTAATGAGCTATTAACTTAAGAAGAAGATTTATTCAAATAATGTCCTCAAGCTTCTTTTAATTTGGATTCATAATTTTTTATTTTCTTGATTTGAATTAATATAAATAAGCAGATCACGCTAAAATTTTAAAAATATTAAATAATTAATGTTAAAAATTAAATTCCATCTCATTTGCTTTTTGTTGTTAGCATACTTTATAAAAAATATAACAGTGTACAATCAGTATAATACTCGCTGTGTACTGAGAAAGCCAGCACGCGTTCGTGGAGTATCATGTCACCAAAAAAGAGTAACGCACTGAGAAACAGATACTCATTCTTGGGCACTATGAACTGACGATCGTGTATAATGGTTGCCGTATAGATTATCATCATGATGGCAGTCATGGCAAAATAGTTGCGTACAACTGTGTACACAGTGAAATTTTCAAATATGTAAGCGTTCAGAAAGAATGCGATCAGCATTAAATTTGAGATAGCAACTAGAAGGCTCAACATCAGATCACCAGGCAGCCAACTCGTGGGAAAGTAGGCACCATAGAATATCGAGGCAGTGACTAAAGCGAACACAATCAATCCCGCATACAGATTGACCAGCAGACCCTTTGTATTTTGCTGCTCCATGGCAATATAGAGCGTTGAGCTCTCCACAATGATCAGCATTAGGGCCACGTTCCAGGGGAATTTGCGTCCTATAGGCGTACACGACAGCACACAGATGCCAAAGAAGGTGCCCATCAGCCAATAGCCATATCGCACCTGCGGCATCCTATACTTGCGCCAGTCCGAAAAGTAACCAATGATAACCCACTGCACCAGAGCGAAGGCGGTACACAGTGCCAACAACAAGTAGGTCCTCAAGCCGTGACGTATGGTCATATCGGGTGGCATGCCATAGACATCCGGCACTATGTGATCCATGTGATTTAGCCAATTCAACACTTAAAACTCGCCATAATTGTAAATATTGGATAATTTTTGAGTTTTTTTCAGTTGACAACAGTTTCAAAACTTCTAAAGGAAGCGTTATACAATTCTAATTTGAATAAGTTCCTTGAATCCACAAAATTATAATGAAATTAAAAAGCACATACATTTGATTTTGTTTATTTACATTTGATTTTTACATTTTAATGCAGCTGTATTAGAAGTAAAATTCTTTCATAATTTTAATAATTAATTCCTCTTCCGTATTATCACCGACAGCTGATTTCAAAGTTCATCAGCTGATTCATTGCTCATTTGATGGTATGCATAAAAAAAGGCAATGCAATAGGAGAGCACAAAAAAATCAATATAAATGGTGAGGGCACACCACAGCATATCAGTGAGTGGCACAATCAGTAAGCGTCCGTTAATAAGTTGAGCTTGGTAGGGTATACTGAGGCATACCACACAGAACAGCAGGATGAAGAAGACAAGTGCATAGACCGTACTTTGTATGAACAACATTAGCATCATGAAAACAAGCAGCGTTATTAGCAGTATAAGCATTAGGCAGCCAGTTATTATGCTGCCAGGTAGCGCTTTCCGAGGGCACAAGGCACCAAAAAAGTGCAAAAATATCACCACAAGGCCGGCTGCTATGAGCACTCCCGCCACTAGTAATGGGGGAAACACGTGCATAAAATAGGCCCCTGCCAGGGTTATGAACACAATTATACCGATCGCCAATGTCCAGTTAATGGGGAAGATGTTCCGCATCTTCGGGCAGCACTGCAGTATAACCATGAAGCTGAATGCCAGCATAAGCCAAACGAAGTAGGGCACTGGTACATCCCGGCTGAAGTCGTATTCGGTAATCGAGAAGATCAGCCAGGGGATGGAAGTGAGCAAAATAAAGATAACCGCGTGCAGATATACCTTGCGAATAAATGAGTTTATCTCTTCATCGCCTACCATTATCACAACAGCGTTGGAATTCTGTTCTCTATATGTCGGCGGTCCAGATCTATTCATGAAGATAACATTTTGCGGTTGTTGTTGTGGTTCTTGTTGAGGTTGTGGTTGCTGTTGATCTGGTGGCTGTGGGCGAGAGAATCTTCCAAACATTTTTTGTTAGTTCAGCCTATGAATTTTGTTGCAACTTTATATAAATTATTATTGAACTGACATTTAAAGCGAAACTTCTTTATTTAAATTTAATTATAAAAAAGCCTTTTTTTATTTTAAATATGGCAATCATTTTATTTAAATTATGTTCTGCAATTTCTAATAATTTAAAAAACATTTACTTTCTTATATTTTTCGACATTTCTTTATAAAGTTTTTTATTAGCCAGAAGTTTTATTTAATTATTCCATCTATTCCATCTAATCTAGCTCTTGTTTCAATTAACTCACTAATAAAATTCAAAATAATTACATATAAATTTTGTTGATACATCACTAGCGCCATTTGTACACCCAAATAATGTGATAGCAAACCATGAAGAGCAGATCGAAATGAATATAAATGCTTACCGCACAGCTCAAGTATTCTTTCATGGGCAGCCAGTGTCGTCGGCCGTGAACGATCTGGGCGTGATACAAAGTCAAGGCCACCATAACACAGCCAACGAGTACAAAATAAATAGTATGATACCTGGCCTCATCTGTGACAATAAACAATGTGAGCACAACAGATCCTGCAGCCAAGAACAGAATCAGGATCATGGCCAACGTCACTTCGCCGGGCAGCGCAACCATAGGCAACCAGGTGCCCGCCACGTAGCAGCACACTAGTACGATTCCGGCAGCAACAATAGCCACCACGATCTTCCATGGCGACCGTATGGGCAGCAATAGTACCAATCCCCAGGTGACAGTCTCCACGAAGAGCATTGAAAAAACATAGCCAATCCACTGCTTGGAGCTCAGTCGCCGGCAGAAAGTTAGCAACAGCAGCGAGCAGAAGGCCAGCACCAAGCAGATACAGCCGGGTAGCAAATAGAGGTCTGTCTGCTTAACAACCAGGGTAAATAGGAGCCGCTGAATAACGGAGATCATCATATAAGCGACGGCCAATAGATAACAGCGTTTCATAAAGCTCAACACGTGACTTTGGCCAGCATTCTCATCAGGCGGCGATTCCAAATTGGGTTGCACATAGGGCGGCAATGGACGGAAGTATCTCTCCTGCGCTGTTGTCGGTGAACCTGGCTGCATATCTGGTCCCCCAGGAAAGTGGTTCAGTGGCAGCTCATAGGGATAAGCTATATCCAAGTAGCGTCTTGGATTCCAATTAATCATTTGTCGGCAGGTGTACTTGAAATTTTGACAGCATCAACTTTGCCTTCTGCCTTCTACTCAACGTATTTGTCTTGATGGATATCTATTCGTATTTTTGATCAGCACTATCAATCTGAATATATTCATTTTCGGATTTTTATGGGAAGATTGTGGGCGGTGGAGGTGGCCGTGGATGATTGTTGGCCTTATTTTTGACCTTATCGATTAGCATTGATATCGATTTTAACACTTTGTCTAAAGCCGGTACTGCGCAGTATATGTTCCGACTTTCAAGGCTCCAGCTTAAAAAATGCATGCATACATTCGTGAATAAATAAATAGTTCACATAATTTTCAAATTTATCTTATTTTAGGCATCTGTCTAATTTAAAAAACTAATTTCAATTGATTAGATATAGCTGTTGGCCAAATGTTTCGCATTGCCTCGCTGGAGTCTCATCACAAAGCACTGGTGTCATACAAAAGACGTTCGCTTGGCAGCAGTAAATGCAGTGAGGCAAACACAAATCAAGAGCAACAGCAACAGCAACAGCGACAACAACAATCGGTTGGGAAAATGCTAAGTAGCAACGATCAAAGCTAACAAAGCAGCCACAATGGATGCAGCGATAATAAGGACAACGACTGCCTCGTTCTCCCTATTTTCAAACTCTACCGCTCGACAATGTTTGTTGTTATTTGGCTGATCGCTTGAGTGCCGCGGATAAAAAAAGATAAAAAGAAGAAAGGAATGTATCTTTGAGATGTGCACTGCCGCATCTGCGGCCTCCATCACGTATCACGATCACTTTCACAGACAGCGGTCGCAGCATTGTCTACAAAAATGACTCAATCAGTTCGCTGCTGCTTATCCCTGATCCTGCTAAACTCATGCAAATACTTTTCCATTTCCAACCCAGAGAGAGAGGCAGCTGCAGCTGATTGAATATTTTTACTCTTACGTCTAAATACTTGCAATGCCACCCTAAAATCATCAGCTTTTGTTGGACGTAAGAGTTTTCAATGAAATCATTAACTTTACATATTTCGTTGATCTTGGATTGTTCTCCAACTTAATGCATTCTTTTTGTTTTGTCCTTGAATCTTATTATTGTATAGCTCTATTATATTACCCATGCACACAGATACCAAACCTATACTTATATTGAACATATTTAATATTGAAAAACAGGTATTCGAAGTAAAAAGTGGGACTAAATTATGAGCAATAATATATATATATGTATATGCCCAGATCTCGAAAAAACTTTATTTTATATACATATATAAAGCATCTGAATTTGAAGAAGCTATGTCTCCTTCTAAAAAATGATTGCCAATTTTTATATTTTTTAATCGTGTTTCCCTATTTATTTTCCCAGCATTATGCAAGTATAATAACTATACAAATTTTGAGTTATATCAGCTATCGTAATCAGAATATACTTGTTGGGGGTCAATGCACGGCTGGAAATCTTGAATTAAAAAAAAAAAAACAATAAAATAAATAAAAACTTGTAAAAGTGAAAGCGCTGCTGCTAGTGGACGACACACGGGACGACATGCAAGCAAATGCAGTCGAGCAGGTCGTGTGTAGGGAGTTGGGGGGAACACCAGAACCACTGTCCGGCCACATGACACACATGCAACAAAGTAATGCGACAATGAGGGAGGAGGGGGTTAGAGCACAGTTGGATTTTGCATGTCGAGGCGAGGGCCAAAGCAATATGAAACTGTTCGGTTCGAGCCGCAAAAAGCACAACCCAAAAAGCCCACGGAAGCGTAACGAACGAGTCGCACAGATGTAGAGATACAGATACAAATACAGATGCAGATACAGATGAGCAGAGACGTCAGCTTCAGGCGTGGGTCAGAAAGGCGCTGGGCTACAGGTTCACAGATATATACATATACATATATGTATATGTATATGTATATATGTATGTATGTGCGTAGTACAAACATATCTTTGTACATATTTATAATATTCTATTAGTTCCACGACCCGAACTCGAGCTCCAGCTGTAGACCGAGCCGAAGCAGCGCAGCGCAGTTAGCGCAGATAATACATCCGTTTCCGGTTAAGCCCATATTTTTGTGTCATTTACGTGGGGTGGGGAAGAGCGGTGAGGAGACGGGGCGGAGCAACAGCGGCAGAGCGAGTGCGACTGGAACAGACAGCTACAGATGCTGATGGCTAGACAGTCACAATGCCAGTGACAGTGTCAGCTGCAAGAGGGGTGAGGATGTGGGTGTGGGTCTATGGGTCTATGCATGAGTCTGAGTTTGACTCTGAGTATGGGTTTTGGTATGGCTATGGGGTCAGGGCACGGGCACGGGCACGGGCACGGGCACGAGTACGGGCCTGGCATCAAGTGATGCGACAAGTGCAGTCGGTGCTGCAACATTGCTCTAGCGGAATCGTCAACGCTTCCGCATATTTCTCATTTCCACAATTAAACATTTGCGAGTTTAACGTAATGGAAAATGTGACCTCCTCCCACCCATAGATGTTTAGATGTTGGGGGCTACTTTGTCCTGTTTCTAAGATAAATCAAAGCGGCAATTAATAATGCAGCTGAGGGTGAGGCTGGTCAGGGGTAGTCAATTTGCAGACTGCACCCTTAAAACGGGAAGCTCAAATGGAGCTTGGAGCTTCAAATGCCATGTAATTATGTGTTGCAAGTTGCAGCGGAAGTTTCGTTTGTGTTTAACATGGCTTGCTCTTTCTCCCTCTCTCTCTCTCTCTCTCTCCTCTCTCATTTCCTGCTCCCAGCTTTTATGCCAAAATGTTACCAACTGACTGCATTTTTAGCAGGCAGCTGTTAATGAGCTACGCACGTGTCTGTTGCAGCAGCTGTTCTTTCTGATCGAGTTACCTCCGCAATGGAACTCAAAACAAGCCCAAATAAGCTGTGCAAACAAATGGCTGAATACCCGTAAATAACTTGGCTCAAACTTACTCATGAGTGACAAGTGCGGATTATCGAAAAATACGTGAACAGTTAAGTATTTAAATGAAGTCATATTATTAAATTCAAACAAAATATAAATTGTACAGATTAGTAAATGCAATGATCAGTTATGAATTTATGTCATACTTATTTTAAACAAATTGCGATTTATCGATTATATAAAATCGATCAAAATACCGTACAAAAACAAAAATATTAAAATTATGTAATTAATGAATAAATAGTTTATTATTTTGGCAGTAATTGTCAACAAGTAACCCGGTTTTTCTGAACATATTTAATTATTTTAATAATAAAAATTACCTCAATAAGAATAGATTCAAATAATTGAGCACAACCTAATAAAATTACAGTACAAAATGTTTGGCACATTATTTTAAATTCTCAAATTAAATAATTGCATAATTTACTAAAATATCGATGATGTTATAATAATATGTTTTATCACATAATTTACAACTCCAATCAATTTATACCTGTGTTGATTTAGAGTTAAGAATAAGGCCAAACTAGTTAAACTACTCTAGTCTAAATGTATAAATTAAGCTTAGCTAATCAATTATAGGTACAAAAGAAACTATTCCAATATCTCTATATATTTATGAGCCCTTCAGTGTGAATATAACTGAAATGGATTTATTGCCACAAACGTGTAACAAATAACTGAAAAGGAAGTTTAACTCAAACCTAGAGAATGACAAACAACAACATTAGCATAGAATTTATGCCACTAATAAAAATGTTAAAAAAATAAATTAGCGAATTTCCGGAAATTGTAACAAATTAACATTGGCGCGAATGTAATTAGTAACGCCGAGTTGGTTAGCTTTTTGTTTTCTTTTTTCTTTTTTGTTTTTTTTTTGTGGGCTGAAGCGCACGGAAACTGGAAAATGATTAAATTGCGGATATATAGTATACACTTACATACTCACAGTATATTTGGCGCATTGTAATTAGAAAAACATGCAGTCAGAATAATTAAAAGTATTAAATTGAGTTTAACCGAAAGCACATAAAAAAAAAAATAAATTTGGTAGGTATTTGCGAGCTGCAGCTTGTACGAGTACATAAGCAAAGCAAATGCAAGTAATTTATTTCTTTACGATTTCTGTTGAATCATGTCAAATAATTTGCACGCAGACTAAATTATGGAGGCGAGTTGGCTCTTGAAGGCCTGTCAGGCAAACGTTTCAATTAGTCAAGCAGGTGTAAGCTTAATTGTGTTCACGGCTAACAAAATAGGTTTTGTGTGTAGTTAACCGATGGTGAATATTAACAGAGATTCAAAAGCAGTAGTGCACCAGATTAGAGAACAAATCTAGAAAGCCTTAGGAAAATATTAAATAACAAAGATATGGAACTAACATTGCACGAATCATTTTCTGGTTTGAGTTACCTGACTTCCAAAATCAACAAGTTAGTCACTTTCCCTGGACTAAGTTTGACCCAGTAAGGCCCTAAGACGCCCACACACATGTAGTAACAAAACATGGCCTAGGCAAACAGCAAACAGCAAAAACCGTTTGTCAGTGTACAGGCAGCACCGGACACTAAATATATCGTGGGTGTTTGAATTTATTAGCAGTTATAGCGATTTTTGCACTCGAAACTGCGACCGGTGACTCGGTTGGCATGCTTTGAATTTTTGATTGATTTTCAAGTTATTAATATTTATTTATTTCGTTGAATTTGTATTTTTTTTGTTTTGCCTTGCAACATATTTTGTATTTGCGAAATGCTCAAATAAACACGTTGTATTGCGTCTGTTAATGGCCGCATAAATTGTTGTCAAAAAATTATTATTATTATTTCATTTTTTTTTTTCTCTTGACTGTTTGTTTATTCATCATCAACTGCGAGTTGTTGGTGTTGCTGTTGTTGTTTCGCGTCTGGCAAGCAAAGAAGGCGGCAAAGGCGCACGTGCCACAAGACCAAAACAATTTTTTGGCTGTCGTTCCGAGCGTCGTCATCGTGGCTCTAATGCGTGCATTAGTGTCCCAAATTATCATTAATGCCGAAAAATCAAACTACAAATCGCTTGTGGACCGAGTCGAAAAGGTTAAAAGCCTCCTACTGCTGCTGCATGCAGCCCAATGCGATGTTGCTGCTGCCATCATACCCTATAGCAAAATAACCATTGGCTATCTGTGTTAAGAAAATTATATAAATAAAGCAACTAGCTGTTGCAAGCATAAAGTTACTTAAAGTAACTTAAGCGGTTGACATTTCACAAATTCCTTATGGAACTCCTTTAAAATCAAAAATAAATAAATGAAATAAATTTATTATTTTTTTGTCTTATCGTTTAATCTGAAACTTTATTCATTAAATTTATTTTTTACTCGTATATATATTTTTTAACTAATTTTATTAAATTTGTGGACTGCCTTTAGTCGACATTAAGTATAATAAAATAAACGAATATTACTAATATAGGATAGCTCTCAGTTCGGTATACCCCTTTGTCCGACTATTATTTGGCATTTCTGTTGTTGTTTTTGTTGGCATATTGCCATCATACAAATGCGCAAGGAAGCCAACTCAACATCCTCTTATCGGGCACAAGTCTTGTGCTGAAGCGAAATTGTGACTATGAATATGACTATACATGTATATATGTATGTGTAAGTGAATTTGGAGTGTGAGTATGGGTATGAGTATGAACATGCATTTGGGGGGTGGGTGCAAATTGCTTGCTTTTAGTGCGACCCTCACACGTGACCACATAAATTGCGCTGCCAGCCTCATTATGATGGTGCAAGTTCTTTTTTTCAAATTAATGACAATAATATATTCCCAAAAAATTGATCAAACAATTTAATTTTGTTGATGTAGTAATACTTAATATTATAATATGATTCACAAATTAGACACCATAAAAACTATATCAAACTGAAAGGTTAAGTTTATGAAACAGAAATACTTTGATGAAATGTAATTTTTTTTAATTCAAACCAATTCTTGCGTAAATTATTAATTTTAAATATTTTTATTTACAATAAGAATTCATTTTTTTGAAGGTAAGTAACATACATACATGTAGAATCATTTGGCTAATTTCCGATGCTCAGTTGTTGCAAATGAGTGAGTGAGTCAGCGCCTGCTTCCAGGCAGCCCGACTGCCCTGCTGCCCGGTTGCCATGGTTCATTAGAACCTATTAAGGCAGACCAAACAAAACAACCAACCACCGGCCAAGCTGAGTTCCAGCTACTCATAAAAATTTCGCAGCTCATAAGCGCCAAAATGGTAAGCCCCTAGCCAGAGTCAGACCCATATCCAGACCGAGACCGCGAGCTGGAGTGCCAGGTGAACGAAGCGTACAAAATCATTTCCTATTAAAGCGAGCGGACATGGCAGAGAGATGGACTATGTATGCTGTTTGCTGCTGTGTCTGCGGCAGTAGTTGGAGTTGAAGTTGCAGTTCGAGGTGAGCTCAAAATGCGTGACTGCGACTAATGACCCGCACGTGTTCAGGTTACCAGCACTCGGACGTGGCGGGGTGGAGGCGGGTGCGCGAGAGAGGGCGGGCGGACGACGACGACTATGTAGTCAGAATTGATTACGATCGCTGGACGCATATTAATTGTGCCATGTTGCAGGCTATGAAAAGGATACGTAAAGGATGCGACTACAGCAGCAAATATTGCATTTTTATTTTTGGAGCCGCAACTGCGACTGCGCATATGATTAACAACTTAATGCATATAGGTTCTGGTTTAGACTTGAGCGCTGCGAGGGATCAGCGTGTGCGTGTTCCTGCAGGTAAACAGCGCATTTGTCTGCCACTCGATCGCCACGGCTGCACTGCCACCGAGGCAGCCAGTTCGCTCAAGGCTCATGTGGGGCAATGGAACTGATAATGAGAATATCCAAAAAAAAAATGTTTGTCACACAGTGTCTGCCGCACACTTTTGGAATACGCCAACGACGCCAACATCTTAACTCAGCCGTGCCGTAGATCTTATCCATCCAGTTAGTGTGCGGCCATGTAGCATTGCTAAGCTGGCCCACACAAATAGCCAGTCGCACTGAAATGTAATGAGCACTAATCAAATAATTTATTACTCACCATTTGTCGAGTTGATGAGCAATCGATTCTATTCACATTTCATCAATTGCCTTCCTTTTAATATTTTTTTCAAACTTCAAACTTTTTAGCCTTTACTTAATATATATGCTAATGATTCCGACTTGTCCGATTGACAGTAACTCAAGCAGGACTGGACTTGCTGTAGATTTTTTGTTGACTGAGGAATTGCGTTTAAAATAAAGCAAAGGTCAACAAAAATCCATAGCAAGTCCATTCTAGCTTGAGTCGCTATCAATCAGGCAAATCTGGATAAGATCAAACAAGCGCCAGCAGTAAATAAATTCAACTGGCAACTCAAGACGCTTTATAATATTTAACAAACAAAAAATGAGAGGGAGGAAAGTGTAACAGAAGCTCAAAGATGGCACAACAGACAGGAAACATGACTAACTATAAACGCAATTACCTAGACAAACGGCAGAAGCAGCAACAAAGGCGACTACATGCCACACCAGACCCAGACCCAGAACCAGAACCAAACCAAAGGAGATAAGGAGACTCCGACTCAGGTCCAATAGAGGACGCAGTCACTACCAAGTTACTCAAGTTACAATGAAATTTGTCTGGGACAAGTAAACATTGCCACCGCATGGAGCAAGTTGCGCAGGCGTGCAAGAAAATGGCGTACGGTAGCCGCAAATGCGGTTAGGAGAATGGTTGAAGCTGGTTGTCCATGGGGTTTCCGACAGGAAATCCAGAACCCTAAGAAGCATAAGGCCGCATCATGAGGAATGTGTTGGCCGCACGTCTTTTGCTAATAACCGTCATAAATTCAGTGCGGCAACAAATTGAAATTAAACGAAGGCGACGCTGTCGAGGAACGGCAAGATCAAGCTCAAGCTGCAGCTTCCACAGCTCCTACAGTCTACATACATACATTCAGTTCCACAGCCGCAGAATGCAATCAGGGGATCGTGATTTTGTGTGGGTAAAGTTAAAGGTAAAGGCAAGAAAAGTGTAACTACTTTGTTGTTGTCATGTAGTTAGCACTTGAAGATTTATCCGCGTGAATTAATTGCGATCTTGTTGCGCAGTTTTAAACTCGCAAAATGAAGACCACTCTCACACCAGCTGCACCACCAGCGCACCACATGTGGCGCACAAGTTGGGCCCTTATCAAATTAAACGGTAGCACAGCTGGAGCGGATCGTTGGTCAGCTACTTGTTGGCCATACAGAAATTATGACAATTATGGTGCGCCATAAATTCAAGACGCGTCGCCAGCGTCGGTCGACATCAAGCGCAATTCCCAATACACCCACCGTTCCTTTCCAGCTCACAACTGGCAACTCTTTTGGCTGGATCAGTGATCTGTGGCATTATTCATGGGCGCATTTTTATTGTACCCCAAATACTCATAAATCAAGCAGCATTTGATGTGTCACAGCGTAATAAGCCGTTGAACTGATCCGCGATCGCTGATCGCTGATCGTTGATCGGCGACAACATTATTAGGCGAGATCCTCAATCGCCCATTCGACCATTCGCCCGATCGACACTTATGACATTATGGATTATGATTATGGCGCTCGCGTGCTGTTTATGTATGCCAAGCGAATAACGCAAAAACAAAATATCTTCACAATTTTCTGTGCATGCTTTCGCTTTTCAATGCCCTGCAAAACCAGTGCCGAGTGGGCATACACAACTATATATTTATTTGATTATTGACTAATGGCAGACGTGGTAAGATTACCAAATTAAAAATACAATTAATTAGTGTGGAACAAAGTGCACTCCACAATTTAAAAAAAAAATACAAATAAAATTAAAATTAATGTTACAAATTATATAATATAAACTTAAACAAGTGAAATGAAAAACAATAAATAAATCATTTGAGGTAGAGGTTGTGATTTACTTGTAAACATATAATAATAATATAATTTAATAATATATATTTTAATTAATAATATATTTTACATTTAAATTGGAGGATAAATGATTTTGTTCTTATTATAGGGAAACTCAGCACTCACAAGAAGCCTGCCTGTGAGACTTGGCAATCGATGCCAGGTGGATCGACGAATCGTCAAATCGACGGATCGACTGATCGTTCGTTCATCAGCATGCGTTGCAGGCGGCGTTCGTTGTCGCCGTCGTCGTCGTCGTCGTCGTCATCATCGTCATCTTCATCGTTGCTGATCAATCAACGCCTTTAACAGCGACTGCGACTGCGACTGCAGTTTCTTATTACGAATACTGCATGGGAGGGTGCGGTGTTCGGTTCATTTTGGCAAATACATTTTCGTGCATTTCGCGACGTTTACAAATTGCCGCCATTAATTAGGCAAAAAATACACGCACCGCCGCCGGATCCAAGTAGAAGACGCGTCGCGTAGGCGAGCCCAAAAATCAGCTACCAGCTCAGGCAGTGGCTGCCACTTGGATATGGCTTGAAGCTCTGTCTGACTGGCTGGCAGGCAGACACCACATCATCCAACACATAATAATCAGCGGGTGGACAGCAACAGGATTGGCATGCGCTTGAAATTAATTACCTTCACCCTCAGGCATGCGGTTTCTTGTTGTTGTTGCTGTTGTTGTTGCTAATTAAGTTGTTTGCGTTTTGAGTTATTGAACTGCGTTGTTGCTGACGGACCGATTTCTGTTTTTTTTTTTTGACAGCGTTACGTGCCACAATGTTTCCCAGAACGGAAATGCATTTGAGGCGCTTGGCGTATTCGATTTCTGTAATTAAGCTACATTCCAATTTGACACATATACTCTACTATAGTTAAAAAAATCTTAAGCTTGGCGGTAAAATATCAAGATTGTTCTCTTGAAGAAAGTCATTAGCAATATGGTGGCTCTAAATCTGTATGAGATATATATATGTTCGGCCGATCTTTGGATGATCACAATTCAATAATTGTCAATTGAGACATTTAAATAAAATGGTAAAAGATTTTAATAATTTGATCATATGAAATTTTTTCCATTTTTCACTTTGTGAATGATTATTTAGTAGGGTTTAAAACTATTCCAACAACATAAACAGATTAAATATAAAATAAATTTCATTATTTAAGAAATGTGTCTATTCAATATCTAGTTAAAAGCAGATTAAAGAATCATTTATTAATTTAATTATTTAAATACATTTTTTTTTCTATATTTAATAAAAGATATTTAAGATTGTAGCGTACAAAATATTAGATATCTAAGGTGTTTTGATATACAGTGGTTTATATATATAATTATTGCCAACCCAGCAGTCGGAGGGTTTGGTTGAATCACCCCTGCCCCCAGCTAGTGCAGCCACCGGCTCAGCTTGTCATGTGCTCCTCCCTTCCCCTCCCACTACAAGTTAATCGCTTCAGTCGGTTGTCAAGCTACACGCCGCCTGTCTGCCTGTCTGACTGGCTGGCTGTCATCTCTGCTGGAAATGTCCAAATGTCATTTGGCTGCACTTGTTGGTCAGCTATCCAAAGCTGGAACGAGTATCGCGTGCTCAGCCCGAGGTGCTGCTCACTGGACCATGGCTCGAAGCAGCAACAACAACAATAATAATATCAAAAGAAATTAAAGATGCGACGTAGCTGTCAACGCATTTGTTGCTATTGCGTTTGCTGTCGCTGTTGTTGTTGCTGTTGTTGTCTCGTATCGCATAATTAGTGTCTCTGTCTCCAAATAAATCAGTTGACGTCAGCTAACAGAGGCACAGACAGACCGAGGGTTAGAGGGTCCATTGAAAGGGGTCAGCGATAGATATGTTTGGGGACTTGAGCAGAGTTGGATATTTATTTTATCTTCGTCTGTCGCTTGTGTGATTTAAGTGGTTTTCCACAATGTCCAGACATTTTCATGTCTTAATTTAGTATGTGTTATGGAATTTCCAAATAAGCCGCTTTTGGTGCTCTTATGCAATGGGACGAATTCGACTAAAGTTATTGAATTAAGAAAAAGTGCATATAGGTGAACATTGGTATGCTTTTAATATAAAAACTATAAAATACGATAAGTCTGAAATAGTAAACTGTGCTAAATTTATTTCATATCACATGTTCCGATAATTTCTTTTCCCTCTTAATCTCTTTTTTTATTCTTATATATTTATTTTTAAAATTTTAATCTGTTTAAGTTTGTGGATTATACTTAGTCTACATTTAACACTTAAATAAATACATATAATAATTATATGATTTTTTATGAATAAGGAAGATTGTCCAATATACATAAACTTTTTCATGGAAACAGGGTATAAAAGTGTACTTATTTGATTTATTCACAAGTGCTTGCATTTTGTTTAATAAATATCAATCTGCCTGAATCCACATTTCAATGCTGATTCCTAAAAATATATATAAAAACAAAGATGTATAAAAATTTATTTATATATTTATTTATTAACGGACTTTAAATAAAAAAAATGCAGTTTGTTCATTTTAACTATATATTTCTAGTTCTAAACCACTGTGTGGCGCTGTCGTTATACCCATGTGTTAATTTGGTGGTCTGTTCTTGGTGTTTGATTTCTATTAAGTGCTGTCGCGTGTTGCCGGATTGTCAAGCCCCACTGGCTGCGGATAGGGATTAGATAATAAGTTTTTAAAAGCTTGTTAAGTGTGCGTGTAACCTGTCTTAGACATATTGTTGGTTTGTCTCAGCTTGGCATTTACACTCGCCATGTGGTGCTCCACTTTAAGACGTTGCCGAGCAGCAACAGCGGCGACAACAATGCCACATTAAGGGGCATCAGCGTTATCAATAAGCACATTAATTTGATTAATAACCACCTGCAAATCATTTCCATGCCACACAAAGGGCATCACAGCTGATAAAAAAGAAACGAGAAAAAAAACCGCACAATCCCCTAAGTAGCAAAAGTGTCAGCAACAAATGCTGATGATGGCTGATGACGAAGAAATGGATGAAATGCCATTACGGGGAGGCAGCCACATCAATGCCACGGCGAGGCAATTTACGCATCGACTTCCAGCACACACTCACATACATATAGAGTAGGCAACCCTTTCGTTGCTCACACACATAAATCGCTATCTTTATGGAATTTTTATGGGCAATCTCCTCACACATACATGCAGACACACTCACTTGCATACAGAAGCCAAACTAATACAACGTTTCCGCAGTATTCGCGTTGGCAAGTTTCAAACAGATTTGAAATTGCTTGCAGAAAGGAGTTGGAGTTGGAGTTGAAGTTGGAAAAAGGTGCCCACGATGACACCTGCACATCATCATTATGTGGGTGTGCGAATAGGTTAAGTGGTATATTCATTTTTATACCCTGCACCCATTCAAAAGGGTTAAAAAGGGTATCATGCCGTTTTGCCAATTTGTGTCGAAGGGCAGAATGGGACTTTGCCATCACCAAAAATATGTGTTTTAAATATTTTTGATCGGCATCAAAAGCAGAGTTTATGTGTGCGCAACAAAACATGCATGTTCACAGGTACATTAAGGCAACTACATAAGTGCAGGGTATTTTTCTGTTCGGCCTCTCTCGACAAGAACACTAACTTATGTTCTTCTTTTTGAGATGGGTAGTTTGAGTCCTGCGTTAAAATTTCCTGTTCGAGCTAAATCGCCTGCTGCTGGCAGTGCAATTTGTTTTGATAACAAATAAACTGCTTTCCAACAGCGTTTCAAAGTATCTCATAGATACAGCAGCTAAAGTATCTAAACTACAAATACTTGACAGAATTGCTTGTGTTTGTCATATATTATGTTTAGCATACACATCTGTAGTCTTTGTTCTATGGATTAAACTTTTTCGAATAAGAACAGGCACCAACATTAATTTTATTTGAGTATTAAATGTATTTGACTTAATCTTTTAAACACATTTAATATTTTTGTTTAGCTTTTGGTGAGGTTTTTTTATAATCTAAATATGTTTCTTATTAGCTTCGGGTCAAATGCTTTTCTTATTTTGAATTACTCCAATATATTTAACATTCAATCGGAACTCGCCTCAGGGAGAGATTCACAGCGTCAGCTGTGGAGTATTTAAATTCTACTAAAATTATTCTGACAATTTTAATTCTGATTTAGTTAAAACTAGCTTTATTTGTTTTGATGGCTTGCTAATTAGTTTTCAAATAATATATATTATTATTATAGTTACTGAGTTTAATTTCTCGACTCCACTCTGTGATAGTTTGGAGAACTCAGCTGTAAGCATACACCATATTCACACACATGAACACACACACGAGTTCACACACAGCAGCACCACAAAAGAGTGTCTGTCAAAGCAAATATGAGACCACAAATGTCAATAAAATGTCAAAGGTTCGCCACCCCCGCTAATTGGTTAATGTAAACAACTGGCGAACTGTGCAAGAAGACAAAAATATCTCGAACAACAAAAACAACATCAGCAAACAGCAACAATACTTCAAGCAGGGCATGTTTCAAGTTTCAAGTGTTGACGCGTCATAACAACAACAACAACAACAACAGGAGCAACACCAGCAACAACCACGAAAAAAAAAAACAGAAAAAAGAAAAACAAACAGACAACAGGCGGCAACGCTGGCGACAGAAACACACAGAAAACACACACGCAGAACAAATACTTCAATTAATAAACAGACACGCGTCCATCGATAAATACTCGTAAGTAAGCGTTGCCGCACTTTCAATACTCCAATAGCCGCCACAACCCTCTGTCACTATTGCCGGGGCCTTTGGGCCTTTGGATTGTAACCGAACACCGACCAAAATGCTACCAGGAGAACCAATAAGGCGGCTGAATCGCCGCTTATGTCCTTGAGGCGTAACCAAAATCCATAAGTACTCAAAGTACTCACTTACAAAGTGCTTGAATGGTTCTATGTAGCAATGACCACAGGTTAAGTAAAACTAGTTAAGCGATCGCTCTCTTTTACCAAGTAATATTCTGCATTGACAAAAATTTAATTATTTTATATTTATTTATATTTATATTTTTTATATTTTCTGTATATTCCTTATCTCTACTATCTCTAATAATTTAAATTTACATTCTATTTTCTGTATATTACTAATTTCAAGTCAATGACATTTTCAATTTTACTTATTTTGTTTTAACATAAACATTTCGTTTTTGTTGGGATTACCCAATACCTATATTAAAAGTTGGACAACTTTATATATTATTAACCTCAAATTTTTATTTTATATTTTATTCTCATTTTATCAAAAATATTCCTTTTCATCTTAAATAATTTATTTTTTTTTTATTATTGTCAAAATTAATTCTTATTTTTTCTTTTATTAAACGCATTTCTGTATAAATCTGTAGCGTTCGAAAATGTGAGCAACCATGTTAGATTTAAAAAATGTTGCCACTGGGGGGAGGGCAACCAGAAGCATTAGATCTGCCCTGTAGAGACCACAAGTCCTTCTGTCCTGGTCGAAGGTATCAGAACTGTTCCATTGCCTGCTTGGCCCACAATTCGATTTCAGATTTGGTTGTTGACTTGCGTATAAATTGACTACACATTATAAAAAAAAACCGTTTCCTTAATTTTTGTGAATATTTTGAAACAAATAAATAAATAATAAATAACTTTAACATTTCTGCTAAGCCTTTAAAAAATTCAGATTTTAAGTTGCTGTAGCTTAATAGCATAATGAAGAGAAAAAACAAGGGCGATTGGGAGGAGGGAGATAAATCCCAGCTGAGATTGAGGTGCCCCTTTCATTTGCTTTGCTGTTTATCGATTTATTATAAAACTGTGCGCTTAAGCGATGCTCACACCCACCACGCCCTCTCAACAAGGAGCTGCGCCTAACCCAAACCCTAAAAACAGGCGGCTGCTGACACATCAAACATTGACGCTGATGGGCGATGGTCTGTCTATGGCAAACCAATGCCACACCACAGACATTATACACACACATGCCACTCCCACTAAGCAACAACAAGAAGAGCAGCGATTGCGATATAAAAAAAGGTTTATATATGTATACACATGTCAGGGTGCTGCTGTGGTGAGTGTGGCTGTTGCGAAAAAAAAGTAAAGAACTTCGACAGACGGAAACAGGAAACCGGAAGTCCATCTTGCTCACAGTGTCGTCGACAGCAACAGCAGCGGGATTGACGGCCGGGTACGGGTGGTTGGTGGAAGGGGTGTGCCGTTGCGGCAGCCAAGATATTTTTATGCGTTGAAATTTTTCAGCTGGACCAAATCACATACATACATATATCATAAATACACAAACCTATGTTGCGTACATACATATATAGTCTTGTGTGCAAAAATCAGAGCCACAACTTCAATAATCATTATCAGCAGCAGCAGCAGCAGCAGCAATAGCAGCAGCATCCTCAGTCATGTGCTTCTTCTACACCATCATCATCATCATCATCATCGGCAACATCATGTTGCGGAAACAGATAACGCACGGACACGGCACGGGCACGGGCACGACGCGGCATGCAGCGGACGTTGTTGCCACATAACATTTAATGCTGATAGTTGGACCCTGGACTGCTCGCACTCCTCCGCCAAGACGGCGCTTCAAATTGAAATCAATGATGCGCGAGCTTATGCTACATTGCCGCTCCTGGACTCTCTCATTCTCCATCTCAGTCGCTCTGCACTACCAGCTCTAATGTAGCATCTCAGCTGCGGGTGTCGCCACCGGCGACGCGTTCCCCCACCTCGACACGCCACTCCCCTGGGCAACAAATGATGCGAAAAAATTGCCAACCACCCGCATGCCAAGCATAAAAAAAGTGTTAATGTATTGGCAATCTGCAGGAACGGTAGAAAAGTATAAAATTGCAGCAAAATATGATATCACTGGAATTTTACGTAACTGTAAGCGAATTCAGTTGGGTGAGTGCCACAGGAAAATTGCCTTGAGCCAAATTAAGCTTGGTCTTTGGCTTATTCCATAGTAGTGGATATTCTAAAGCTATATTTCTTTGAGATACGAATAGTTCAGTAAGGATTTAATTTGGTATATATGTATATATCAAGTATTTGGAAAATGAAAAGCAAACCATTCGAATATTATTTTAAAATGTATTAATTTTAAAATAACATTTTAATTTGGTTACATAAAAAAGGTATCTTAAATATTTTTTGTGTTGTTAAAATAATATAACATATATAAAATTGTCACTCAACTGTAATAAAATTTCTAAATTCAAAAACAAAGGGAAAATATATAAATATTTATATATTTTAGTTTATACTCTACTTCATTTTTATTCATAGATGCTAAAGACAGATTTTTATGTTGTTTTCGGTAAAATTTGATACCACTTAATTTTTACGCCCACACGCTGAATATTTTAAGCGCAGATAATTAATTCTATTTTATGATAGTTTCCATTAATAAAACCGAAATGCTTGTCAAGACTGACTCCAAAATTTACGGTCTTCAATTTATTAATGAGCATATTATCATAACGAAATTGTTGCCGTTTTCACTTCTTCTTTGCAATCAATAATTTCCCAATTATCAAATAATAAAAGGCGTAACAAAAAATAATAAAAACAAATATTATTATCATTTTAAATAGTAAAGTTGACATCGAAATACTCTGGTAACATATAAGTGTTACTAAAAAAGAAGACAAAAAATCAACAAAATATTTCGCAGTCCATGCAAATTAAATGAAATTAAAAATTTCGGAATCTCTGCAAAATTAACACTTTAGGCCAATGATTTGCGACAAGCGAGCAACTTAAATGAGAAGCTACGTTTTTAATACTTTTTTTACGATTTTTGAAAATATAATTTCCATAATTTACATTGGGCATAAGATGAACGAAAGAAACTTGAATTGGAATGGGCTATCGGAGCACCTGCACAATGTCACATAGTATTTCCATAAGAATCTTTATCGAACTAGATAAAGCGTCATTTAACGTGCCTATAGTCTGAAATGTTGACGGCCCTGTCATTGTTACTGTCTTTTATTTATTTGAAAATTAAATAGTAAGTCAATTAAACTTAAATTATGATTTTAAATGAAGCTGAGGCATCATCAAGTCCAACAATAGAATAGCACATCGCTACAAAATATAAGATTGTATAAAATCTTAATCCCCCAGACAGGTTGCCATCATTAGGCGAGAAATTCCTCGTTCTACCGTTTCGATTTCTACCAACTGTTTTTTTTTTCTTCTTATTTTTGTGTTAAAAAGTTGGCCATAAATTTTACTTATAGAGTTGTTAGCTGACAGCAGCTGTGAATGAGCTGGCCCTTAAGCCAAGACTCTGAAGTGTGATATCATTTGGTAAAAGCAAGCCATTGAACGGCCAATGATTCCTTACCTGGTTAACAGGTTGAAATATGTATATTTATAAATTGGAATCGGGAGAAAAGATTTTCAAAGTCAGTTTTGGATTAATTTTGACAATTTGAAATAACCCAACATCGGTATCTTGTAAGAATATGAACAGATAAAAGTGAATGAAATAAACTGACAAATTCGTATCCACTTGGGCATGATTTGTTATGGGGAACATCATTTGAACTACATATCGACTATATTTGTGATTTTTATTTTAATTAATGAACGGATATGAATTGAAAACTTGTCCGAAAAGTTTATTTTTTTCTTAACAATTGAAGAAGTTTGAAATACATCTTTTAATCAAATTTATATCCATATCTTACAAATTTTATTCAACTACTATATATGCTTTATATATATATATAATTTACCTATTTTTAGACGATTTTTGTTTGTGATATTATTTTGCAGTACTTTTATGTACAATTTAATTAATCGATCAGATTTTGTAGCACAGCAGCTGCTCCGTTCCAATTTGGAAGTCCAATGTCAACCACTCCCACACTCTTCCTTCTTGTGTCAACCTTGAATTCACAAGCCACAGAGCAGTTGCAATTGCAACTGCAACCCCCTTTCCAATTGCCGGCTCACTTCAAATGGCGGCTGTGCAAAACTAATGGCATTTCGTTGCAGGCATCATTAGAGAGTCATGGCCATGACTTTCACAAAAAAAAAAAAATGAGGGCCAGTGTCTGGCAGACTACATGACGCTGCTGAACTCTTGAAATTCCTGCTGCACGCAAACACACCTGCAACTGCGGCATGCAACCCCATGCAGTGCATCGAAACTGCATTTTAAGCGGGGCGTCTAGGTGTCTACTGTAAATTCGTGAAATCTCTCCCGGCAAAGATTTGCCCGCACTGCAATCGACTGGGACGCAAACTGTGCTTGTCCTTCGTCCAGTTTTAGTGGCACGCTGTGCGTGAGCTGCAACATGGATTTAACTGACCATATCCTCAGATTCTACCTTCACTCCAAGACACTGTGTCTACAAAGGTCCAGACAGCGAGGCGTCAAGTGTTTGCCGAAGGACTCACGAATATAAACGATGAACTTTCTGCAACTTTACAGACACAATATATATACATACATATATTCAACTCTTTGATGTAATGTTTGATCCCATGAGAAACTTGGTGCTCAATTAAATATCATTAACATCTATAAGACCTAGCGAGGCCTTAATGGTTAATAGATCATAATAATATTATCTATAAAAACCTGAAGATTGTCGTCTTACTACTACTTGCGTGTGTCTATCCATTGTGTGTGGTCACCTTTATTATTGGATTGTGTTCTGGAATTGATTTTAATACATTATATTCATTTTTAGTATTCGGAGCAGTGCGACAAGCAAGTTTTATGACTTGAACTAACAAATTCAAACATAATATTCGATTCATCTAATTCGAATTTATTTGATAATATTTTTATGGGCGTCAGTCATAAAAATCGTATCACAGTGTATTCGAATATTGAGGAACCGGCTTGCATATCTATATCGTTTTTTTTTTTACGACCCCACAAATAAATTCCTGCCAAAAAACAATTAGATCGTCAGTGATTTGCATAATTTTTAATACCCTATTTTGGTTGACAACTCAGAGCATAACTAAAGTAAAGTTTTCATTATAGGTTTTTCAATTTTGACACGCAGCACCTGAATATATGTTTACTATAAGTCGCTGTTTCTTTTATGCTATGCAGGGTATCTTGCAGACGAATACCTGCTTCTATGTTGACTCTAGTTTCGGGTGGGGTCTGGTTGGATTCCAGCGCTAAACGATTTGTAAGTTGTGCGATCGTAAAAAACGAAAATACAACTCTCGTAAAATCATATCAGAAAAGAGCTCGGACAACAAATGCAGAGCTGGTTTCGAACTTTGAAGACAATTTACAGATTTCGCACCTGCCCCAAAAAAAAACCACTGAACGGCGATCGCTCAAGCCAGTGATCGTTGCTCAATCTCAGGCCGTACAAACTTTTTACGACCCAGGGAAAAAAGAAACACGATGAGACTCGGGTGCTCATAAAACTCATCTTTGAGCCGGCTACGGCACTTTAATCGCTGACTTATGTGACATTATTGATCGTAAAGGCCGCGCTACCTTTGCAAAGAGGCTGCGTTTAGCGTAATTTTGTAATTTGTTGTTAAATCTCAACAACAATATGCTACTAAGAATGGGTTCACTATCAGCCAGACAGATCCGTCTTGGTGGTCCACCATCAGTTTGACTCTTTCTCTTTCACTTCCCAATACGAAGTGTTCGAGCTGTATGACGAGTTCCACATTTTAGGAAATATTGCTTTTTATGATAATCTATTGAGCTGAGCTTTTATTTTTTATGTCGCCTGGTTTTATGATCATTTTTTATGAGGTGCGATGACTTAGATATTGCCTTGAACTCGATTTCGTTTAAAAAAAAAAAACACTGTGTGAGGCTTATAACGGTACCAATTTTATAGTAGTTGGGCTCTTTATTTTATTTGTCTCCTACAAATATGACATGTTGTTAATGAAAAGCAACTAGAAAGTTGATATCAGATTTAACTAATAAGTGCAGTATTAACTTACATGTCATTAATTTGCCATTAAGGGATATAAGTAGTTAAAAACTAAATCCGATCGTATTTTAGAAAACATTTTTAATTTGAAATACTATCCCCATAATATTAAGTGGTTAGATATACATATAGTTATATTGTTATGTTAACTCCAGTCAATAAACTTATAAGATTTGGAATTAACGAAGAAATCAGTTTGAAATATTTTTAAAAATCTTTATAATTCCCTAGACTAGCTTTAAATTTGTTTTAAATTTTCCGCATAATGTTAAGTTGCCAAATAGAGTAATATTTTTTTGTTATGCTACAGGCAATAAATGTACAAAAAATGGAACATGGTATAGATAGAAAATTCTTAGCCTTTATCTTTATCCTAGGCTGCAATAATTCTTTTTCAGAACACGAATTTATATTATTTATTTATGTTTATAGCATATTGAAGTACTCTGTAAACATTATTTTGCAAACTAAAGAAATTATGACAAAGCAAGGCTGCAACCATAACCGAATATAGGAAACTAGCTTCTTGAACCGAATCATAAAGTCAGGTAAGTTGGTCTTTTAAGCACACACTAAAACATAGGATAGTTTTTGATTTACATTTCAAATGCAAGCAACAATATTATTAGTTTGTAAAAAGACTTTGATCTTTTGATGTGACTGCGACTCAAAATAAATTTGTTAAGAATCCAGGCAGTGATCGGCTGCACAGCTGGTCAACTCCACGGGGGTTGTCTTCATTTTACTTATGCACATTGGGTGACATTTGGGAAAATTAGCTCAAAAATACAAAATGCAGCGTTAAGTAGGCGTTGCCTTGGAAAAGTCAAAGACTTGAAGTCAAAACCCAAAGCAATATTTTCATTGACTACGCAATAGGGTTGTGTGTTAACTCCTTTGACATGGGTTTTATGGATCGGTGCTGGAGCGGGAGCTGGAGCTGGAGTGTGTGAAGTGTGAAACAACACGCATAAAAATCGAAATACATATTATTTATGAGATTCATCAGGAGTTTACGATACACACGATACAGGCTCAGGCTCTTTGGGCTCTCATTCACGGCACACCGTCGAAAAATACCTGACCAGGCTACAGAAATTATAAAAATAACGAATGCGTTTCTTCCTCTTCCACTGGCAAGAGGCGGCTGTCAGTTGGCCTCATGCTGTGTCCCAGACTCAGACTCGCACTCAGACTCTGACCAAGACCCAGTACCCGCTTTAGGCCGAGTGTCGGCTCAGACTTCATGACGTCCTCGCTTAATGTGCGCCGTGTAACGAAAGTAAATTTTTCATAACTTGCCTCGAATGCAGCCAAGATCGATAAATATTTCTGCTGCAGGTAGTCGCACACACCTACACAAATATACATACATATATACAAAAGTATATATATGTGTGTATGCTTGCATTGTAGGTAGCACCTTTTTCTTGCCGGCCAGACAAACTGGCAGCAGCATCATTAGCAGCTGTGTGTTGCTGTTGCCGTTGCTGCTGCTGTTGTTGTTGTTGTTGCACCCTCAATGACAAACCAAAAAAAGTAATAAGAATATTAAAAAAGAAGTCTATCTGCGGGCTGACTGTGCTGTATTTACTTTTAGTTTGCTACTCTTTATTTAATTTTAAGGTGAATCAAAAAAAAACTTAGGTAATCGCTTGGATATTGATATTTCCCTGTTTGGTTTATTTTATGAGTGTGAGTAATATCTATAAAGCATAGGCCGCGTGCTTACTCTAGATAAGTTCTAGCATCTCTAAAATATGCATTAGCTTACTCCGCAGTTTGTTTAACATAATATTATATTTACGCCTAACTCAATCCCACAATTTTGGCACTTGGCTTATATTAGAATAATAATAATTGTTTTTTTATCTTTCGGATCGTAGAACTTGTTTCTTGGCTGAATTCTTTTTCATAAACTAATATATGGTAAAATTGATTCACCGGAGTTAATCAATCAACATCGTTTTGCAGTTCCGATCATAAATATATGTCATTTCATGAGATGGTTTAGTTATAGTTACACTTTGGTTATAGAAAACTGGAATAATTTGTTTTATTTCAATTTATGTTAGTTTTTGTTATTTATCATTTATTTTTTATTATTTAATGCACAGAAAGTTACAATAGCTATGTATTACGATGGCTGGCAACTTATATTTAAAAATATATAATTATTTAACTAACAGAAAATCTGTTTTAAAGTTTGCAAATAAAGTGCAAGATTTTCACCGAAGAAGTTGTTAATAGAAAAAGAGCTTTAATTTGCGACCAAAGATCTTTGCATGGATTAGCTTTTACCGTTGGTATTACAAAGCCGTTGGTCACACTTAAGTGCTGTCACATTCGAAGCAAACACTCGATAACTAACCAACCATGGCTACTCTCTTACCCAGACCCCAAATAAAAGCAACTCACACCTCTCAAGTGTCCAAGGGTATGTGTGTTTGTGTAAGATCCGAATAGAAACCTCAGCCAAATGCAAATAGAGCCATAAAACTAGAAAATATATATGTCTGCCCTTTGGCCTGGAGAAGGTGTCAAGTGTTCCCTGAAAAGAGTCGGAGTGGTCAAGTAGTTGTGCGAGTGTATGCAAATAAATAAATAAATAAACATAGCGCATGGAATCTGTTTGACAGTTAAGTTGGTTGTGTCGGGGGTTGAGGTTAGGGTTGTGATGGGAGGTGGGTCGCAGTGGCAGAGCTATTAGTATGCATAAATCCGTTTAATTGGCGCCACCTGTCAAATGTCGCTCATCAAAGAATGAACTGCTTGCGGTTTTTGTTAGGCGCGCCAGCTAATTAGGCGCAAGTGCGTCTCGCGTGCGCCGCCAATCGGATTGTGGCCAGCAATTAGGAAATTTGATACAAATTAGGTAAATGTTGCAAGCACATTCAACGTCTGCCCGAATACGTTGCCAGGGCTTTACACAAAGCTTAAGGGTTACGTACGCAACAGCCGCCAGCCACCAGTCACCAGCCGCCAGTCACCAGCCACCAGCCAGCACCTAATACACCTTCCCAACCCACAGACACAACCACTCAACCACCTAGCCAGCAAATGCAGTTGCCATGGTGCCCAACAGCCAATTAAAATGAATTCACTTCTGGGCTCTGCAATGGCACAGATCGGGGCAAAGCTGAAGATGCTTCGATTTAGATGTTCAGGTTACTTCTTATGACCCGTAGCCATTGGAAATTTATAAAAAACAAATGTATGTTGCATAGTAAAATAGATGTATGCAACAGACTGCTGAACTTAATGCTCTTTACTATATAAATAACAGATGAATATTTATATAATAAAAATATGATCAATGTTTTTGGTTATGCATAAATTCATAATATTCAACATATTCTTGATTACTGTTAAATCAATATAATTAGTGAAAATCTTTGAGTCGGAAGTATCAGACTTCGTCAATAATTTTACTAATTTGCCAACTGGGCGTGACACTCCAAGCTAAGCTCTGTGGCTGAGCGAGTATATATTCTAGCAGACAAGTCCCTCTTCCTTCTTGTTCCTTCTTCTAATCTAAAAATTCCAAAACTTCAACACTTTCAGTTGCAAGTTTTGAAACATACGTATGTATGCCAAGTTGCCGGTCCATACTTGCACTCGCAGTTCACAATCGTTAACGCAGTCTCACTTTCAGAGTCTGTCTCAGTCTCAAACGCAGAGGTAGAGCTGGAGACCGGCCGACCTCGAGTGTTGTGGTCCACTTGAAATTATGCCGAGAGATGCTCGAGTGCGCACAGCCGCCAATAACCACGCACAACACTCAACCAGGCGACCACAAACAACCCTCAACAAACGCAACAAGAACAACAACCTGAACCTTAGGGTCTGGCTGACACACTCATACATACATATGTATGTACATAGGGGTTGGGGTTCAGATTGCGTTTCGCCTCGTTTTCAATCAAAGCTGCGCACTGCGATCTTTCTACTTGGCTTAACAGTTCGGTTCGGTTCGGTTTGTTTGGTTCGGTCCGGTCCAGGGTTCGCATAGCGTTTCCGGAATCTGTCAGTCGGTCGTCGGTTGCAGCTTTAGCTACGCATCGCAAAATTGCCAGCAATTAAGTATTCCATATTCGTATTCGTATTTGTGATTTCTAGTTTTGTTCCCCCTTTTATTTCTCTCCTCATTTTTTATGGAAGATGTGCATTGTTGGCGTAATTATGGGCTTAGCGCAAATTATTGACAAGTGAATTAGAAAAATATTTTTGTTGCCTACTCGGTCTCTATCTCTCTCTCTCTCTCTCTCTCTATCTCTCTCGCTCATTCTCCTTTCTTCTCTTTGTTTGCTATCTTTAATGGAGCATGGAAATTGGAAATTCGCTTGAGTTTATGCGAACATATTTCGAGTCATTGGGGTGAAAAGTTTTCAAGGCCTGCTGCCGTTCAACTAATCTGCGCTTACTTATGATAAATTGTATAAAAATCAAGTTGTTAAATAAATATTCTGCGATTAGAAAAGAATTAGTTGTTTAAGCATTCGTATCATTTAAACTGAATAAGGAAAAGGCAAGACAAAAGTGGTAAAGGTAACATAGATATCAAATGTATCGATTAATTATAAACTTATTAATATCTTCAACTGACTGTGAAATTCACACCCAAGACTAAAACGAAACGACTTAATATATTCCATTATTTCGATAAAGTAATCATTCTTTCCTTTTACAAGTTGTAGACAACTTAAAATTCGTATACTCCATTCAAAGCCATGCATATGCATGTCTAATCATACTTACAGCTTTTAGTCTGTTTCCTAAATCATCGAGTCGCGCCTTAAAACAAACGCTTTAAAAATTCAAATTTACATTTTTCAAGAGTTACCAAAAAAAAATAAAATAAACAAACTATTAAATTGAAAAACCAAAAATCTGTCAAAATGTTTATTCATAGCATACGTAATTTATAGACCCAAGCATCATTTCAGCCACATCCCAGACCACAGTGCCGACCCAGACCCAGACTCAGACTAAGCTGATATATGCATGTAGATATCATCGTGTATGCCCTGCCAGATGCCCGATATTTGGGGTTGTTGTCGCTGCAAGGGGCGTTATGTTGAATGCAAAAATAAAGGATACGCTGGCTGTATATATAATCAATTTGGTAGCCGTGACGTCATCATGACGAATTTACATCTTTTTGTGTGATTTTCACTTTTCGACGAGTTTTCAAGTTTTTTTTTTCGCCCCATCAATGCGTATGCAGCAGCAGCAGCAGCAACATCAACCCAGTGAATTTTTGGATGGACAGTGCAACATGCCTACAACATTCAATTCGTTACGTTTGTTATACATTTTATTTCACTCCACTCCAACCCAAATTCTCTCTCTGAGTGTGTGTGTGTGTGTTGGCTGAGGTAAGTGCTTTGGGCCTTTGGATTTGGGCCGCTGACGATAGACTGTGACGTTGACGGCATCGGTGACTATGTAGATTTTTATTTTTATTATTATTTTTTTTTCTTTTTTGTATGTTTTTTATGGCGGCGGCGTAACAAAATTCTTATGAATATTAATTGGCTCGCTGTTTGCGTTGGTTGTCACTCAAATGGCCGAATTGGTAAGTGGATGGCATAGTTGGGTTCCATTTCAATATGTTACGGTTGTTTACAACTTAGACAGGTTGCTGTAACCTTACTGTTTGGATAAGAACCGTATATTTAGTGCTGATTTCTCTAGTTGCTCTAATAAAAAACTAATCAAACTAATCTATCTGTAGATTAATGATATGATAAACAGTCATTATTGGATAATAAAAATAAGGAAATAAGTATATGTATAAGTTGAAAATCGATCTATACTTATTTTTGTATATAATTAAGTACACTCAGAAAAATAAATCAACTAGAAATATTAAAAATCATCTTCATATAAAAATGTTCCGAATATTATTGGTTTTTTTTTAATTATGTGATTTTATAACCCGTCTAAAATGTTTTTATAAATGGAACCTTAATATGCCAATATTTCATAAAAGATTACGTAAAAAAGTTAATGTAAGAAGAAAATTACGCAAAGTAAAATCTTTTTTTTTATTATGATACCATTACTTCTTGTATAATAGATTCGATTAGTCGATATCCTTCATTATTTATGTAAACAATGGTCATGTAGGATATATTTATTAGAACTATCTTGAAAATCGAAAGAATATTATCTCCAAATCACGGCAAGTTGCCCATCTGCTTTGAATTTTCACTTATTTAATGATTATTGTCTCGTGTTGCACGAGTCTTTACCCTTTGACACCTCACTGGACGTTTCATTAATAATGTATAAGTGACTGTTCCCATGGCTTCAATCTGAGCTACGGAATGAATATGACTCATTTTGTGAGACATTCACATCCCCTGCAACACAGTAACTCTTCTGTATCAATCGCATGACGTACAGCGGACAGAGATTCTCACACTCGCTGCTCGGGCCTCGGTACACATTATCACGAATTCATATTTCATATCAACACAGTGAGTAAAAAATTTATGCGCCCACACACTGCCAGCCGTTCTCCATTCTCCGCTCTTTTGGGGTTGAGCACGGACTGATGTCTGACTGGCTGCTGTCCAACATAATCTACATCAATGTGTGCGATGGCGATAGAAATGGCGCTGTTCTGTTCCTGACAGTGCCGGGTGCCAGCACATTATTCCAATGGGGGGCCGAGCTATAAGAAAAAACAAACCCGAAAAAAATATTCACAAATTTCTGAGTTGATGAACAACTAAATATCTTATGTTTTAGAAGTCAAACTGTGGGACTCGAAGTTTTCTAAATAGAAGAGAGCAAAGCTGAAACACAATTTCGGAGTGTTTTTGCTAATATTATAAAAGTTGTGTCGGCAAAATAATACTCACATTTTAAAGTTAGTTTTTGTATGAAAAGGGATTTTTAGTTTTACTTATTTAGTTATCCCATATCTGTTCCATCAATTTAAAGATAAATTTATTAGAGAATTGTTAAGATTGATAACTGTATTACAAATTTGACTATCTGAAATAATGAGGAATATTTTGAGCATTGTTCGGTTTACGAATTAGTTATCCATTGAAGAAAATTGTTCAAAATAATAACTATAATAGCTATTGAAATATTTTTAAAATAATGATGAAAATTGAGAACATTTTTCGATTATAATGTATGATTGTAATATTATATTTATAATGTTATTATAGTTAGGAAGAATAATAACTAAAATTGAATTTATGTAAATTTAATATATGTAATTTTGAAAATAAATATATAAATATTTATTTATTTTTCATTACATTCAGATATATCAAAGCAATTGGTAATAATCGAATATTTCTTTTATGTACATACTAGTTTACACATCTTACAAACTAAAAATGGTCTTTTCCTGTATAACATTTTTTACTATATTAAAAATGAAACTGCCCGACTTGCATAAAAAGTGAAGAATATGCAGAGATTGCCTACAGGTATATATAGTATAATTATCTCGCGTTAGGCCGCCCACAGCACATGAGACGACACCTGAGTCTGCATTTATGGCCCAAGGCCCTTTTGATGGCACATCTGTATTTACACACATAGATACTTACATGCACAGCCACACATACACACACTCTGAGAACCCAACACTGACAGTTGCTGCGTTTTTGTTATGTTAATTGGCATTTGCATGTGCCCAGTTGCCAGTTACCAGTTCCCACTCTTGGCTGGGTGCCTCATACAGAGTAAAAAAAAATAGAAAAAAACAAAAATAGAGATAGCAAAAGAATAGAGAGTGAGAAAAAAGCGCACAAGTGGCAGACAGCCTTTAAAACGCTTAACCAAACAAGAGCTAAAATAGTTTCACTTTTTGCACGTTGACGTTGGGGCCAATGCGAATGCCAAGGAAGCCATTTCAAGTGGAGTATGGAATGTCGCCATGGCGAATGTTGCCAATGTGAATGGGGATTGTGGATTGTGCATGGGATTGTAAGTGCAAGTGTGGAGTACTGTACGTGCCATGGTGTTTGTGTTGGCTGTTAAACTCAGCGCTATTAAAGGCTAAGGCCGACTTTTTGTCAGCCATTATGATGCGCACCTTTTGTGCTGGTGTGTTCTTGTTGTTGTTGCTGCTGTTGCTGCTGCTGCTGCTGTTGCCGTTGTTGCTGCTGTAGTTTTCTAGGGAAACCCTAGCACACACACACACACACACGCATGCAGACAGTCAGGGCGGCCCCTCGACACATTCATGAAATGTATAGCATAATAAATCTTTACCTAGGGCATAGGGGCATACATATATATATACTTTTTTTTTGCTGACTGGTTCGCAGGTAGCTGCGAGTTTTTGCCACCTTTGCCACAGGATGTAACTGGCTGGCGTAGGAGTTGCTCCCAGCCCCTGCAACCTCTTTGCGTGCATGTTCTTAGAACTACACACAAACTGATAGTTGGCTTCGCACTTTACGATTTTGATTTTTATCTCAGTTTCTCGTTTTCTTTTTTGCGGTATTTGAATTATTAGACAATGGCATGGATAATCATTGCTGCGACTACTGTGCACTGTGTAGTTTTCACATTCTCCTATCGATTTTCACTTGCGGTCCGTTTGATTTTGGGCAACTGCTTATCGATAGTTGCATCGGCACTGATAAGATTAGCCTTGCCCGGATCCAACAGATTCGCTATCTGCCTTCTTCTGGACTGCCTGTCGTTTTTCCACTGAAATTATGCGGTTGCGGGCACAACGAGATAAAGTGTAATGAATGCTGAGATCCAGGGAATATCTTATAGATATGAAACAGTCCATATTTGGCAAATTTTAGACTATGCTGAAAATGATAGCGTTAATATATAATTTCAAAAACTAAGATGTTGACATATGTTTCATACTTATTAGTTAAACAAACAAAACGATAAATATAGAAATATAATAAATAAATGATAATCTTGAAAAACTCGCATTTGCTGCACTCTTCGAATGTATAAGCACATGAATAAATACATATATAATATCCAAAAACAAATGGACTTTGGGCTGCTTTGCTTTGTCCATGGCGCTGAAAATGTACAATATACAACAAGTTTATTTATTTGTTTTCAAATTAATTACGTTTTAAAACACTAAATCAATCACAAAAAATTAATATTAAAATTTCTTAGATATTCTGAGTGTTAGAGCTTTGACTAAATATTATTCCCAATAACTCCATTTCCGTACTTGGTGTTAGGTTTTTAGTTTTTTTAGTTGCCTTAACCTCTGTGTAGAATGAGACTTAATAATCAGATTAAATTTCTGTTAGGCCTGGTCAGTTCAGTTGACTTTCACACAGACCTACGACAAACTAACTGTACCAGGGCACTAAACAAACTTCACTTTCCACAAAAAACATCAATTTCCCAAAAGAAAAAAAAACTAAGCAAAGGCATTTCAACATAGCGCCGATTATCAAAGACTAACTAACCCCAGCTGCGGAATCGCAGCGCATAGCCCAAAAGATAACCTAATACTATTTATGAGCTTTACATTTTCAACAACGGCAACATTTTCGAAATTTTTCGAGCAGAAACCAGTTTGGTCGACGTTTGTTGTCACACTGATCCATCGATTGATGCCGCTTAAAACTAAAAACAGACAAAAAAAAAAATAAATAAGAGAAAAAAAAAACCAAGTGAAATAAACGCGTTGATGTTTAAGTGTTGTGCATAATTTTAAATATGTTATTCGAAGAGCAACGCGAATGACATTTGGTTTCTGTTTTAAATTATTCCCGACGAGCGAGACCAACAAATGTTGTTGACAGTCGAGTCTGTTTTCTTTTCATATGTATTTTTGTTGTTGTTGTTTTTTTTTTTAGTTTTCAGCTTGCAAACTGCCGGCTCGACTGGCGCTAGCGCTGCAAAACCGTTAACACCCATCATAAGTACCGCTATGTACCCTAATTTTGTGATAGCTTCAACCAAGCTGCCGCGCTTTTAATGACCAACTCTGCATAATGGCCAGCTGCCTACCCCCCACACCCCCCCTCCCCTCCACCCAAAATTTCACAAAGAGCAAACGGCTATATTTTGAATTATCAGAGAAATCGGCGAGCGTTTCTCAATTTCCAGTTTCAGATGCGCTTCGATTTGTAGCAATATTTCTAGTTCATTTGTGAAACGCCATCAGCGAAATGTGGAGTTTTTTTGAGTTAGGGTTTGAGTTTTGGGACTTGGGTTTTTGGTTGTGCGAGGGCGGAAATTATTTAATGACGCGTACATGTGCGGAAATCACGCTCGGAATGTCTGCGTCTCCCTGGAAGCTGCGTTCAAATTTTTATTTTTCTTTTATTACATAATTTTATACGTTTTTGGAAATTTTATTAGCCGCCTGCGAAAGCGTCGCGAATACAAAAATATGCTTTTTATTTCTGCCAAATTGAATTTGAAGAGGGTGGTGTCAGTGGGCGGTATTTTCAAGGGCAATGGCCGGAACTGTCAGTAGTCAAGCACTGGGCGGGAAGAAGTCAAGTTTTGTTTAAATTAAGTTTTGTGTGAATTAGTAATGCAAGCGAAAAAATCAAATACGGCAAAGGAATGCGATAAATGAATAAAACTCAGCATTAAAACAAGACAGAATGGTTGCAGTCTGGCGTAACCGACTGCGAAATACTTTGATACCATACATAATGACGCCTGATAACAGGTAGCAAGGAACACGGATAGATAGGGCTTTAAGGATTTTGGTAACGGGAGTGTTCATGATCGAAAAATGTTGTTAGAGTTTCCAAGTAAACTTTCTTCTAAGTTTAATAACTGCGGCTCTTAAATTTTTGAGGGCTGGAGTAGGCGGGAACTTCTGCAGAAGTCTAGCAATAGATCTGAACACTTTTCTGTGCATATTGCTTCAGTTCTTAGTTGAATACAAAATACTTAATACTTACTTACAAAATAATCAAGTAAGCCGTTTCAAAACGCATTCAATTTAAATTAAATTCACTTGAAAAAAAATTACCTTAAACATTTTTTATTATAATTTTACTTAATAAAATTGAGTTAAATTTTTTGTTATTTTCATAAATAAATTTATGAATTATAGCTGTAGCTCAACTAAATCAGCGATACGGCTCAGAATCGGTTCTATCAATATTATGATTATTAGGTGAACAACAGTTAGCAATTAGCCCACTCTAATTACAATTTGCCACTTGCTCGGCACAAGCAGCTTGTGGCAGCTGCCACGAGCCATCGGCAATAACAATCGGCGCACAACGCTGCGTATGAGCAATGAGCAAATGCCTGTCAACACTCGCAGGAACACAAACACACACACACACACACACACATACACACATAAGCACAGTTGAATTGCCCACTTGGAAATTAGTTGCAAATTACCTACTTAAGTTTGTTTGCGATGACAGTTGCTGTTGCACTGCCAAACAAGCATCTAGTGAGTGTTGCAGTCCAACGACGACCACAAAGTCGAGAGCATGTGCGCCATTGTTGGGGGCATTGTTAGGGGCAGAGTGAACGCCCAGTTAGTTGCGTGGCTGCCACGCCCCATCTTCAGCCATGCAGTGTGTTTTGGACAAAAGTTTGTCTTATGCATTGGCACTTATGCAACGTTGCAAGTGCACAGATCGCAGGCGGAGGGCACGGCACCCAGTTATCAGGCTATCAACAAGTGCAATTAGCAGCTCTCTGGCCCGGCACAATGTGCGTGTGACAGAGCAAACAAATTGTTTAACAAAACGAGCAAACACAGCCAGCAATTGCACATGTAATGCATATACACTGCAAATTATAATATAGTTAATATTTCTTTTTTAATAATTATTATTATATTTATTTAAATTGGTTGTTTATTTATTTATTCATTTAAAAACAGGTTGAAATGAAAGCCTGATTATTATAACCAATTGCTGTTAATTTTTTCATAATTTTTTGAATTACTTGAATGCTTTTAAGATTAAGAAAAAACATAGAATATATTCAATATGCCTTAACAGCTCTTTGTGATTGCAGTCTCTATCTCCTTCTCTCTCCGTCTCTCTTTCACTGGCCCACTCTTTGTATTTGTCTCTATCTCTCTCTCTCTCTCAGTAATGCTATCAAGATTGTCTAGATATACATCTATATATTAATAAAATTATGGTTAACTTTGAGGATTAAAATTGTCATTGCCAATTGCATTGAAAGTAGATACGAAATTTGTTTCACTGCATTTACCTGTAGCTACAGCTGTATGTCTATCTGTATATCTGCTCAGCGAAGCATTCAAATTCGAAGACTTTGTTCTAAAGTTTTAGAAAGCGCTCCTTTTGTCCAGCACATTTGCTCATTTAATGCAATGACCAGTGTTGATAAGCAGTTGCCCATGCAGCTGGCATCCCGCTCCGTCTGCTGGTCCTCCTCACTCTACTCTTGCAGATCGCGCATGCAATTCAATTGCCAATTGTCCTGGCTAAGACGATGGGGCGTCTTGTGGCTGCCACTTGTTTTCTTTGCCACACTCACAGCAAAATTGTTGCGCAAGCTGAACCCCTTGCCACAGCCTGTGTCTGCCTCGGACAGCAATTATTGGCCTATTACTTCTGCTCGACATTCAGAATGTGGCAGATGCCAGACAAACGTGACTTGTTTCAACTTCGGCACTTCAAGTCGTACGCAGTTGAAATCTACCAAATGCACATAACTATAGAGTTACAGTTATAGAGTTGAGAAACTCCAAAGTCTTGGGTTAAATGCAATACAAATAAAATGATTAAGCGAGTTTAGTTTTTTTTTAAAAGTAAACTTACGCTTTAGATATATTTTAAAAAGAAGATTATGATGAACATTTTAGCGATATAAATTTATTACATTACATTACTTTACATTCTTGACATCTGTATTTAGTTAAGCAAACAAAATAGGATACAAATTTATTATTATAGATAAATAATAATATTAATAATAATAATTATGTATCTAAATGAATTAATACATTATTATCATCAATCGATCAATGCAGGACAAATAAATATTTTATTCCAGAAATCCAATTAATATTTCATGAGGCTTTTCTCTGAGACAATTAATTTTTTTTGGATGGAAGCCTAATGTGATCAATGGATAGCATTCTAATACATAATATCTACTTGGCATACAGTGTATTTTGATATTTATGCAAGGCTAACAAACTATTTAGCTTAGCTTGAATTAAATGAATCGCGAAAGATAAACCCTTCAGACACTGAGCTATTTACACTTGAGCCAAATTAGTCAACTGCCCCAGGCAAAAGCTGTAACAATGCCACAGAGACCACCAATTAAGAGACACATAATTTACTGGAAGCGACCACTTAAAAAACTGTCAAAAAAGAACCAAATGAAATGTGGACTCAAATCGCAGCTGTTGAGACGTTGCTGGCAAATCGAGTGTTGGACTAAGCGCGTGTGTCAACAAACCGCAGAGTGACAGCAGGATAATGAGGCGTACAGCGGGAGGGGTGGGGAGAGGGGAGGACAACGTTGCATACCTATATTTGCCTATGGGGCGGTGGGGGGTGGGTGTGCAGTTTTGATTGACAGGTCGACTGGACGGACGCTGACTTGCATGTCAATTAAAACTAACGACGGCGGCGTGTGACAGTTGCCCGGAATGGAGGATGGAGGCTCATACAGGACTCACTCAGGTCGAATCCACTGGCACACTTTAATAGGCTCAAAGTGGATTTTAATTTTATTTGATTTCATTTGATTTGATTGCACACGCCCAGCATGTGCCATCCAGCCATCCAGCCATCCAGCCAGCCAGCCAGCCAGCCAGGCAGTCAGCCAGGGGGTGGTTTCTCTGATTCCTGGTCCTGTGCTCGACCCTTTTCCATCAGCAGGCATCTGTGCGCGACTTGAGCTCTCAAGTTTCGCTGCCGGATTACAGCGTGTTTCTGTGGCGGACGGACGCAGCTGCTCTCTGCTCTTGGATAAAGGCGCATTATTAGCGCTAGACTGCGGCTGCTGGCCAAATATTTGCAGCTTTCGGCTGGATCGCACTATTCACACTCATCACGCTCTTCGCAGCATTCTCGCCTACACCAAAAGTGACAGCTTTCCCACGCCTGCTGCTAAGAACTGCACCCGCGGGGCGACGAATGCTCTGGTTTGATAAATTGGGTGCCAAACTTGCCGCAACGCCTGTGAAAAGTTAAACGCATCGCTTATGGATGCACAGAAGTCACGCAAAGCTTTCTGCCAGGCCAAGAAGTGGCAGTAGCCAGCTCGACACGTCTCATTACTTTATGAGCCAATTAATGAGATGCGAACAAGATGCCGTGGGAGTGTCTTATGTGTAATGCGATGTAAACGCAAAGAAAAAATTCTCTCAAGCTCAACTCTCAAATTGGACAGTTGACAGACAAGCTGTTGCACAGTAAACAATTTAAGTTTCAATTCAATATAAATAAATATAAATAAAAATAAATTTAAAGCTAAAATTTATAATTCAGAAAATTTCAATCTTTGTTAGATCAACTCAAGCACTTTCTGATGTCGATCATTTGATTGTATTTTATTTATTTATTTTTTGTTAAATGAAATTTGTTCTTGTGTAATTTATATAATATAATATAACATATATTAATATAACATAAATTATATTAAGGATTAATAATCATTATGTAAATTAAATATGAATTTGATTCAACTTTAATATTTTTATTTAATATTTACTTTTTTTAGCTCTCCAACAATTATTTCCTTAAATAGAATTTTTATTTAATAAATAGAATTATATTTGAACTCGAGTTGAAAAAAAATTAAGTGTGGTATTTGATGTAAATAATCTTCGAATATGAAATGTTTACTGTGCAACATTTGCAAATAACAAGTCAACTCTCAACTTAGACAGTTTGGTGGCGAGAGAGGCTGGAGTTGGTTGCCTCTGACAGTTCGTGACTTGGCGCTATGTGAGTTATGGGCCGACGCGTCGTCTGCACGCCAACAACGAAAATTATATTTAAAAACACATAACTCAGGAGATTATCATTAAAAGCTGTGGGCGCTGAGTCCAGCCAGAGTCAGAAACCAGCTTCCCGTCTCGAAGCGATCTGCGCGTGCGCAAAGCTCGAACGGAAGTCGTTAGGCGGTGCGATGCGATGCGATGCGAGGCGATTCGTGGCATGGCATAGCGTGGCGACGCTATATGTTGCAAATGCGTTAAGGAACCTCCTCATTGCCTTAGGGGCACGTAGCCCATTCAAGGATTATGCGGCAGGACAATGAATGAAATGTGCTCGTTGACAATAAATTGGTGTAGCATTTAAATAAGCAGTTCAGCACCTTTGGGACCTCAGCACCTCAGGGTTATATGTATTAGGCACACGCGTATCGGACTCTGGTGTCTGATGTGTCTGCCGTTGCCTCTGGCCAATGTCATTTGCCTGTTAACTTACTAATGCGTTTGCTTTTTTCTTCTTTCCTTTTTTTTTAAATACCTTACAAAGTTACGACCCTTGCAATGACATCGACTAAGGGTAGCTGTAAGCTGAATTGGCGTTGTGCATGGCCAAGCTATGAGAGCTGTACATATCTGAGTTTGACTGATGTATAAAACATTGCTCAGTAAAATTTCATATTCATTATATAAAAGTTGAAAACAAATATTAATAGCTAATAGCTGAAACTTGTTAGGTAAACATTCGATTTTATCAATATCAAAGCACTAAATAAAAGCTAAATAAAAATTCGATTTTGTCTTGAAAAACTTTTATTAATTATTTTTAAAATTCATGACAAACATATGTTTGACTTCCAGAATGAATTTCTACACAATAAATATACAAAAGCTTTATGAAATATTAAAACTAGATCACTTGTTATGGAAACTTAAACACGAAGTTTTCGAAAAATTTGAATAAATATTTAGTCTTTCAAATACAGTATCTGAAATTTTGAATTCAAAATTTAATGTAATAAAATATGACCAAATTTAATTTCTGTTGACATTTAACATTCTGCATTTGATTGCTTTGAACTGACTCATTGGCCTCTAATGAAGTTCGATCGGCAAGGTCAAATAGTAGAAGCATTTCGATTAACGGCTATAATAGGTGATTTAAATCTAGATACCGTTGCATAGATCAGCAATTAGCGTGACTAGTTATCATTCTCATTGTCAGAGCTTTCCGTTAATGAGATACAAAATCTCAATATGCTAAACTGGGATAAGTTAAGTGCGACTTAGCATCGCTAACTGGTTAGAGAAATGCTGGCCGAAACAAAGTCCCAAATATTTTGTTATAAATAGCTTAATATGCCATAAAACGCCATAAAATCTCAACTAATAAGTAGGTGGTCGGAGGCATATCAAATAGAAACAAACGGTAAAAAGAACTCATAAACAAAACACCCGAAAACCCGAGTCCATTGTTATAGCAGGTGATCGAATCTGGAATCTTGGCTTTGAACGGTATTTTGGCGCACGCTAAATTATTGGACACAATTTGTTATATTATTATTAGCTGAGGAGCATTTTTACATATTTACATATTATAGTATTTCTTAGCTTATAGGCTTAAAAGTGTGAAAACAGTTATTTTGATTTGAAAAAGCCGATAATGTTTACAAATGAGCCAGATTTCATTTGTGAACTGCCTCCTTTTACCACAATAATTTATTTGTTCGCATTGTGCTCTGACCTCTGAAATGATCGGCGGCCAATAAAGTTTAGTCTTAGAATCGTATAATGTTCAAGTTGCAAGTAAGTTTATGATGGCTTCATTGTTACAATGCTGTCAGAGCCTTTTCATTAGAAAGCTTTAGTGAATGGAAGAGTTAACAACTGATATTTAAAATAGTTACGAATTCCATATTCTTAAGAGGTCGTATCCAAATTTAATTTTCAACTATTTATTTTTTTATTCAGTTTGAGTGGTAGATATAATAAATTTAATAGCACATTTCTTATTATTTTATAAATGTGTGCTTTATTGTGCTACAGTTAAATCAACAACACCAAAAAAAACTCAATTCGTTGGGTAAATATACATTTGAATACTGCACATACAAATATTTTGCTTTAATTTAAAGTATAAAAGGTAATAAATGAAATGTTATGCTTTATCAATCCCGTTGAAAATAGGTCGACTCATATGGCTTGTATATGTATATATTGTTAAATTTAATTTAAACGTTATGTATGTATGTGGCCATTATAATTAAACTTGGCACAGCCCAATGGACGTTCCAATCACGGCCCAGACGCATTCAGGCCTCGCCCGTCTGCATGTATACGTTAAACCAATTAATTCGCAAGCTTATGTTTTAACTGTTGTTATATACCACACTCATACATATGTATATATGTATATATAAATACGTATGTGTGTGAGTGTGGCAGACCATATGAACAACATCAACTTGGCGGCAACATATATAAGCAAATTAATTAAAGTTGCCACTTCAGTTGAATTTTCCAGGTGAGTGATGCGGAACAAATAATCAATCAATCAGCTCAGACACACACACACACACACACACACACAAGCACATAAGCAAAAACATGCATAAAGCTGCAGGGCACACTATCTAGGCAGCACAGGCGGCGACTTTCATGGCATTGGTCATTCAGTCAGTCAGTCACTCAGTCGGTCCATCTGTCCAGCCAGCCAGTCACTCAGCCAGCCGGGGCTTGTCATTGACGTCCGCTTTGCCGGACATGGCGAAATGTTCAAAATAAGTATGTGAATGGCTCTCTCTCTCTCTCTCTCTCTGAGTGTGTGTGTGTGTGCGGCATGCGTATGTAAATGTGTTCTGCAATAACAACAAATTTACATTTGCACAGTGGTTGCAAATCAAATACATTTTAATTTAAATACAACTGGCAAAAGTTTGCAATTCGCAATATTGCAAAATGATTAAGCAAAATTTGTTTGTAAAATTATAGATAATAATTGCTTACTAAGTTTTTAATCAATTTTGTAGGGTGAAATATAGTAATTACAAAATCAATGCATACCATTTTGATTTCTTTAATTGGTTTACTTAACAAAATTCATTCAGAACTTGCAAAAGTAAAAATTATTTGTTTTTATAAGTTTTTTTTTTTACTTAGAACAGTTTATTTAGAAAACACTTTTAAGTTTAATTTAACTTTAAATATAAGTAAGAAACCAATTTGAAAAAATCTTTAAAAATAAAATTATTCAAAATCATTTTATGTGTCATTTCAAATCACTGTAAATTGGTCAGATTCAGTAGAATTCAGCTGCAGTTGTTGTTGTTGTTGTTGTTGTTGTTGCTGGCATTTATCTGTAGCTTTTGAGCTCATGCATATGTCTGGTCAGCTCCTGTCGGAGTCTGGCATTGGGATTGGAATTTTAACAGAGTCCGAGTTTTGGGGTTTTGGCACTGCATCTGTGTGTGTGTTTGGCCGTAGCATGTGCGTTTGAACTTTTCCAATTTGCAAGCGAAAAATTGGAAATGCGACGACTGCGATGAGAGTAAATTAATAAATGCGAACAGGTAGAAAAAACAATCTGGAACTGCTTTGTGGCACAGCAAACTGCCGCCCCAATCAATACAAAAAGGTAACAACTGGGCGCGGTTGATTAAAAATATATATACTACATACATAAATGTGTATGAACAATGTATCAGTATGTATGTGAAAAAGGTTAGCAAAATCGATTTGGGAAAATCACAGCAAAAAATGTATGTAATTAAAATTGAATTTCGCTTTGGGTGCGGTCCGGCAGCATGTGGCACCCCATTGGGGTGGGGCCATGGCAAATGCAATAAACGTTTCGACCCCCTACCACTGTCCCCTTTCGGTAGGAGGAAATTGCTGCGTACATGAGCTCAGCGGCTCAGTTGTCATGGCGCCTAAGGAGAGGTGCAATTTATTTAATTATATGCATAAAGCTCATTAAGATAAGAGCTGACGACTCGCCGTCGACTTTGCCCCCCGCTGGTTGCCATGTTGCTCAAGTGCGCGAATCAACAAATGCGCCAAAGTGCAGAATCCCCATCCTATCCCATCCTCCCAAAACCCCCGGCACCGCCAGGATGAAGTTGCCAGCAGTCGAGGAATTGTTATGCTCACTTGCCAGCCAGTAAAAGTAGTGCCAAAGTGGGAGTGGGAACAGGTGCTGTGTGTGCGGGAGGACGGAGATGCTCATGAAGCTGCTCCGTTGAGTAATTAACTTGAGCGACGCTGACGACGACGACGACGACAATAAAACGCCGACTTAATTAAGTGGCACTAGTGCTCAGCAGTGTTGCCTGCTTATGCCTGCGAGCTTAACTTCAAGCTTAATACAATTTGTGCATTTGCAAATTGTTTTTTTTTTTATCTTAATAAATAGAGCAAAGAAATATGCAAAGCATCATAAGGATATGGGAAATATGCAAGTGCTTTAATATAACAAATATTTTAAATTAAATTCTTAAATGTGGTCAGTTTGGTTATACATATATCTCAAGGGGAGAAATTATCGGAACTTAATATGAAATCCAGGCATGAGCAAGCTAAAATATAAATAGGATTATAAGTTAAATAAGTTTTCTTCTTAACAAAAATGTATACATTTTGTAGAAAATTAATTGCAATAAAAATTTGGATTGCTTGGAAGGTTCTTGAAGTAGCAATGGATCAGGGAATTAGCACCCTTACTCTTATTTGTGTATAGAAATGTAATTAAATTAATTTATTTAATTATATGACACTATTTTTGTTTTGAAATTTATTGTGAATATAAATACAACTCTAAACTGGGTAACAATAATGGCGAAATATGCGGATTGTGTGAAATCGAGGAAGCATCCTCAAAACACAACCTAGCAGATTGTGTCGCCATAACTAGGAAAATTTGTAGCATCCTAGGGATGCTAGGGTTAATCAATTTAAAGGCTATGAATAATGATCTAATACTCCACTAAGTACTCTAAGCGAATTATATAGAACTGATCCGAACCCATAGTAAATTCTTAACATCAAAAGATTTTTACTTTTTTAAGTACATATATGTCATGTCTAACAATTCAAAATCACTTCAATATCACATTACAAAATAGTACTTCATATGAAACCATCAGACAGCGTCTTAACTTGCAGCTCCCTCTTGGGCGTACAATGAGAGTCTCACTCACATGCAACGAATGTTGACAGTTTGCTTGTTGCATTTGGGTTTTTCTTATCAACCGGACCGACCTACCCTGCTTCCCTCTGGGTCACCCGCATAGTTACATAGTTGCAACTACATGCTGCATATCAATGTCAAATCAGGGCGTGACTAAACGCCTAATTGCAGGCAGTATTTACCCCAACAAAATGGAAAAAAAAAAAACAACAAATTAATAGAAGAGCAGGGCCATAAAAATGCAAAAATATACGAGTAATTTGACAGCGATTAGCATGCCAGCAATATCAGCAAATATCAATCCGAGGGCAGCGTTCAGCATTCAGCTCTCAGATGCAGATTGCGCATTTTATGCTGGGCCCCGAAAGTGATTAAATTACAGTACTCGAACGGCAGAAAATGCGGGTGACAGTTATGCGCCTTGCCACTGAGTACTGAGAAATCGCAGAGGAAGTATTAAAATGCAACTGGCTGAGGAGAGCACAACCTGTTAAGTTGGCTAAGCCTTCGGCTGAGTTTTATTGGTGATTATGATAATGTGCGCTGTTTGCTTAGAACTGATTGTTTTTGCACGGATTTGTTATTGCAGCCCTTTAAAGCAGATGCAGTTGCTGGGATTTGCAGCGAGGCGTGGATTTTAGAGGTTCATTACGATGTTGCCTTTCCCTGTCTGCCGCTCTGTCTCTACCTGTGCGTGAGCACCTCGACACGGGGTTTTTCCCGGCCTTTGCCTTTGCAGGTGTGCAGGTGTGCGGCTTAGGATCCGTCGCTCTTTCGGGTCGCCAGGCAGTCTGACAATTTTGCATGTCAACCCTCGTAAATCAATGTGCGGTCCATCGATCAGGCGACCAATAAATTCTTACGCATGCCACACATCCATCAAATCACGCTCAAACACAAACCAAAAAAAAAACATGAAATAAAAAAGAAAAACAGATACAGATACAGATACAGATATTTATGTATCTTTCTGAGCTGACAACAGTTTAAAAGTGTTACCATTGCACGAGCTGCACGACTAATTGGATTTTTTATTTTTTTTTACATTTTTTTTTATATTTTCCTATATTTTTTTGTCAACTAATCCGATTTGTTTGTGTACGTTTCAGGGCCTGCAAGAAAATGAAGAGAAAAAAATAAAAACTAACCCATGCCCAGAGCATTGGTTACAGTTTTAGGCTTATGAATCAACTCGAGTATTTATAGCATTGCGCCGTCTGTTAACCTAGTTTTGAAATATGTGTCGGCCAATAAGTGTGTCCCCCTTTCAAAGGGCGCCATCTTTTTGGCCCCAGTCGAACTCTATGCTGCGAAAAGCGAAAAGCAGTCCCACACAGTTTTCAGCTTGCCATGCATAATGGCATTTGTTTGCTAACTTTTCTATTGTTAAAGTTTAATTAGTTGTTCAGCTCTGTTCTCCACTGGATTCCCAATTTATGCACTCATATCCCCCTCGCCCTCGCCCTCACTCTCCCCACTCCATCAACTCTCACTAACTCCTTCTGTCTCTGTCTAGGTTTCAGAGTAGTCGTTGTGCTTTGAAGGCGCCGCTGGGCTTTTGTTTTGATAATTGAAGGGTGCACTCAGCAACAGATTCACTAAAGAGAGTGGAACTCAGAGAGAGAGAGAGAGTGAGAGAGAGGGAGAAAGAAAGAGAGTGGGAAATAGACTAAGGTTAAACATAAAATACGTAATATGTCGCGTTGACTTTAACTAGTCCATTTAATCTCAAATATTGTTTTATTATTGTTAAAGTAGATATCATTTATTCTAAATAGAATAAAATGCAGAAAATTCAAAAATATACATTAGATTTATTTGTATTTTAATGTATTCATTTTTAACTTATTTATAAATAATAATATTATAATAATTTTGACTTAAGTTAGCCCAATTAATCTCTCCTCGATTTGCTAACGATATCAGTTTTTAACAATGAATTTGAAATAATCGATATATCAACTGATAAACGGCCAAGTAAAAAAATATGTAAATTTTAAAATATAAATCGACAAGAATCACTTTCTGGTTTCAAAAAAAATAATTTCTTAATGAGTTTGACAACAAAAAAGTACTTCAAGATATTATCTAAACAATATGTATATATATTGTGTAATCACCATAAAGAACTCTTGTGCTTAATCGAATAAATTTTAGGAATAGAAATAAATAAAGTTGTGCATAGCAGAAGAAACTCTCACGATCTGCCGCTGTCTGTCGGTGATGCGGTTTCTGATTGCGAGAATGACTCAGCTGCAACACTCGAACCTGTCGTGCAGGTTGTTAAATACTAGAATTTAATTTTGAGGTTGATTGCATGGCAAAATTAAGTGCTGATGCTTAATTCTCTCACTGATTGCAATAAATGACAGCCGACAGCTAGAAAAGCCGCACAAAACGCAAGCTAATTATAACAGAGAAAAAACCCACAACGATGTCAGCAAAAACTAAATACAAAATAAATCTAAATCAAACATTGCTGATCGAGAGCGAGAAAGTAAACAAAACGTTTCGGCAAACGATTTGCATGTCAAACAAAATCGAATTCGAGCTGAGAGATTTGTATCTGTATCTAAATCTGTTTCTGTATCTGCTATGACGTATATTAAAGATTAATTTAATTTTTTCACAACAATCTTCGTTTTGAAAAGTATTGAGCAAAAATGTAAATTGTTGTATTAAAATTTAAATTTCACAGATTATAAATTCGGATTAGGATAAAAGAATATTTTTTGCATTTAAGAAATTTATTGCATATGTATGTTAATTGAAATTCAGTTTTGCTTTTTTTTAACATTTTTACTTGCAACTCTAGTTCAGCAAAATGTCATTTATGAAAACTTTAATAATCCATAAGCGCAACAAAATTGGATAAGAAAATAATAGTCTATATATTCAATAAATTTTAAATGGGTATTTTATTTCTTATGACACTTATTTAGGTTTATTTCAACTTGTCATGAATTCAGCTTTTATTGTTAGAGTTTTATTCGAAGTTTATAATCTATATAGCAGCTTAAATAATAAATCTTGTGAAAGTGTGATGAACATGACTAAATATATACGAGATATCATATCGATTTGAAAATCGAAATTTTACGGAAAACTTTTATGTTTTATCTACATAAGTATTATAAATATTAAAGTATTAAGTATTATATATATTAAATGGTCATAAGGGTATCTCCAAGTCGCGTACTCACATTAAAATCACGTTTGCTTGTGGTTTACGACACGGTAGAGTATGGTCCATTTGGGAGCAGCTTAGCTTAATGCCTGTTGCATAAATTAGTAATATCAAAAATGGATTGTTAGCTTGATTGCGATTGTGGGTTTATGGCTAAGGTCGCTGGCTGGCTAAAAAGGAAGTGACTGTCGACTGTCGTTTGATTTTGATAGTTTGTTTGCACAGAAAACATACATTTTGTAATTGGAAAGGCAGATCACACAGTTCAATATATTTGAAAGTTTCAAAACGACATTTATTTTTGCATGGCTCGTAGATATTAAAAAAAATTAAAGAAGAAGAATAATAAGTCGATTTTTCGAAAAGCATCAACAAATCTCAAAATTAGATATATATATATTTAAAATGTGAATTATTTGTGTATACAAAATGCAGTCAGGTAAATTATTATTATTAATATAATTACCATTAAATCAACGGCGGCAGCTACAAAACTCCTCCTTCCGGTCACGTAAATTGCAGGTTATAAAACATCGTAAATATCTATCTCTTGATGACTAAAAAAAAATAGTAAATTAAGCTATTGAAAAATAATATTTAAAACTCAGTAATTTACTGGCCTAGCGATTTGTAGCATTATATTAAAATCAGATTAAGCCAAGTTCAGGAAAAAGACCAATTGTAAAGTTAACCGAAGGTTTTTTTCAGAATCAGACCTTTTTTTACTGATTTTTTAGTAAACATAATCCGCAATAGTTTATTTTAAATAATGTAAATATATTTTGAAGATGTTAGCAAAGCACTTTGTAATTAATTATCACAATTTTACTTCGAATTTGATGACAGCTATAGTAAATGTAAAATCTTTTGAAGTTTTAGTGCATTTCTAGAAATTTTTTAATGAAGTCTTCTACCAGAAATGATATGCAGACTGTTGGCCCTTTGGGAACTTAATACCAAATTAAATTAACATTATAAAACACCTATTTCCATAGTCGTCCGTTTATGTTGTTGAACTTTAATAGCTATTCCCAATTTTGTTAAATCATTTAATTTGTTAATGACTTAAAATTTGTATTTAAGTGCCGCAAACAAGTCTCAAAAAAAAATCCAATTCGATTTTATGGTCTGAACGCGAATTCTGTTTATATATATATGTATATACTTTCTGTATATATCTGCAAGTTTAGTATTTTGATGGAACTAAGTGTTTCACAATAAAATCTCATCGTTAATCTCAAATATCAAAACAGCATTTCAACATTTTATTATTTTGGCACATTTGCAAACATTGCGAAACTTGATCCATCAACAAAATGCCGTTAAGAATTGCAATAATATTTCAAGCGGAAAAGAATATAACTGTACACATAAATCCAATTTAGCCGACGGCAAAATTGAGGCGAGTTAAAAACTTCAACAAACCAAATACAAAATTCAAAACAATTGATTTAATATTTTTTGAAAAGATTTTTCTTTTATTTGTGTGTTTTTTTGTGGTTTTTTTTCTGGTTTTTATCTGGTTTCTCCAGACGTCTTGGCTGATTGATTTTGTTTTTGTAAGCCATACGCCCATTTTCAGTTTATCAATTTGATGTTTACTAACATTTTTTTTGTTTGTTGCCTTTAATAATAATAATAATAATAATTTTTGTTTTATTACAATTAATTGTGATTCATTTCTTCTTTGCAGTATTCATAAGCATAATTAATAATTATAATTAAATTTTTTTATATAATAGATAATAATTAGAATTACTTAATGTATAAGAGAATCTATAAAATAGAATGTTTATTTTGTTTATTTTTTTTTGTTTTTTTGTTTTTTTTGTTGTTATTACCTTATGCATTTTTATGTGTGTTTTTGAATTTTGTTGTGGAAATGCGAAATATTTGTAAAGTTTTTTGTACAGCGCAGAAAAATAAAGAGAAGTTCAAAATAACATGAAAACAATTTATTTGCTTAGTTTTTTTTATCACACAATTGTTGTTTAGGTATTTTTTTTTATTTTTTTTTTATTGTTAGCAAAAAATGTGTGGAATGTGTGTGTGTGTGTGTGGGTGGGTGGCGAGTGGGAAGGAGGAAAGGTGTGTGTGTGTGTGTGGTGGGGAGGGGGAAAGATGTTCACTTCTTATGGTACAACAGTGCGTATGCTTAATTGTAAAATGCTTGTATTATTTAGGTTTTACATTACATTATTATAATTGTATTTAATTGTTAATTGAATTTATAAGTGCTAAAAACTAAGTCTAAAAATTGGTTTATTTTTATTTTATGCTAAATGTGTGTGTGTGTGTGTGTGTGTAGTGTGTATGTTGTGTGTATGTTGTGTGTGTATGTTGTGTATGTTCGATTGTGTAGAGTTTATATGCAATAATTTACAATGTGGATATATCCAACATGGCAGCGCTTGCCTCGTGCAACTGCTGCGAGTGCGTGGCATGATAATGATACAATTGTTGCTGCTGCTGCTGATGTTGCTGCTGCAAGTGTTGCTGATTTTGCAGATGCTGCTGCTGCTGCTGGTGCTGCTGATGCTGCTGCTGATGCTGTTGATGTTGCTGTTGCTGCTGCAGATAATGTTGCTGCTGCTCCTCCAGCTGTTGCTGCATGTCCAGCATGCTCAACGCTGCCGCGGACGTAGAGGAGGAAACTGTTGCTGCTGCTGCTGCTGCCGCTGCTGCTGCTGATGTTGCCGTTGTTGTCGCTGCGGCAGTTGACAGCTGATACGCGGCAGCCAAGGCGGGTGAATGCGCGTTGACCGTATTATGACCACTTGAATGCGCCGAGGAGCGACCGCCCGACGAGCCCGACGCAGTTGGACTCGGCCGGCCATTCAGCAACTGTTGCTGCTGTTGCTGCTGTGCAGCTGCTGCTGCTGCTGCGGCTGCTGCTGCTGTTCCTGGCATGTTGTAATTGCCATTGACAGCTGCTGTTGCCGGCGGCGGCGGCGGCGAGACGGCGGCTCCATAGGCGCTGGCCATTTCTCACATGTGTGCCAGGGGCGCCATTGCCCGCAGCGATTGCTGGTGCAACTGTTGCTGCTGCTGCTGCTGTTGGTGCGGATGTTGCTGGTGTGGATGCTGCTGCTGCTGTTGTTGCTGTTGTTGGTGCGCATGTTGCTGGTGTGGATGCTGCTGCTGCTGTTGCATCACATGTTGCTGTTGCTGCAAGTCCGGCGAAGCCGTCTGATAGTGCATCAAATGACGCTGCTGTTCCGCTGCACCACCCACACCCACCCCTACCCCCACGCCTACCCCACCACTGAGGCCATCGTGAAGATGATACATGTTCATCAGATTGTTCAGCTCGGCGCCGGCGCCCGCTGCAACATATTCACGCTTCATGATGTGATTGTTGTTGTTGTTGCTGCTGCTGCTGTTATTGTTGTTGTTGTTGAGGGCAATGACGCTGGGACTGGGCGAGACGGGTTCGGACTTGATGCTCGAATCGCTGGGACTGTGACTCTGGCAGGACACCTGAGCACCATACGGCGCCGGCGAGGCAGAACTACCAGGTTGTTGCTGCTGCTGTTGCTGCTGCTGCTGTTGCTGCTGTTGCTGCTGCTGGAGTCCGTAGGGAGAGCCGGGCTGCTGCAGACTGCTGCTGCCGTAGGGCGAGGTTTGTCCGCCGGCAACGGTGTCGTACATGCCGTATCCGTTGTACATGTGGCTCATCTCGTAGCGCGGCGCATAGTTCATGTAGTGCGTCTGGTAACCAGCAGGATCGGGATGCATGTAGCCGTTGGGCATGTACCCATTTGGCACACTCATCTGATGCAGATTCGGACGTTGCACCGCCGCGGCTGCAGCGGCGGCGGCGGCAGCAGCAGCTGCTGCTGCTGCAGAGGCAGAATTGGATGAACCGTTCAGAGCCTGACTTTGTGGCATGCCACGTGTGGGTGTGCCCGGTTCGGCCAGTGACTGCTGGCCGGGCATCATGCCGCCCATCGGATACTTCTCCTTGGTCTTGGTCAGCGTTTTGGTTTTGCGACGCGGCCGATATTTGTAATCCGGATGCTCCTTCATGTGCACCGCCCGCAGTCGCTTCGCCTCGTCGATGAAGGGCCGCTTCTCCGCCTCGGACAGGTCCTTCCACTGGGCACCCAGCCGCTTCGAGATCTCCGAGTTGTGCATCTTCGGATTGTCGGAGGCCATCTTGCGACGCTGGCCCCGCGACCACACCATAAATGCATTCATTGGCCTCTTCACCCGATCCGCGTGCTGTTGATTTTTATTGGCTGTCGCATTGTTGTTGTTGTTGTTATTATTGTTGTTGTTGTTGTTAGTCATGTTGCTCAAAGCGCTACCGGCACCCATCAGCGTGGGATGTTGCTGCTGCTGCTGGGTAAGCTGCTGCTGCTGCTGGTGTTGGCTAACTGGTGAGGTCATGTGATGGCTGCCAATGCTGCTCTGCGTCGGACTCAGCTCACTAGAGCTGTGCAACGGCGAACTTTGTTGCTGCTGCTGTTGCTGCTGCTGTTGCACGTTGCCACTGAGCGTGTTGGCAATGCTCGATTGGAGGGAGCTGAGCGGATTGGGACTGTGGCTGGCGGCGATGTGTGCGCTCATGTGATGGTGATGATGATGGTGATTGTGATGATTGTGCTGGGTGAGATGCGAGTGCGTCAAGTGCGACGGGCCCAGATTCATGAGTGGCGCCAGCGCCGAATACGAGCTGGCTGCGGCGGCGGCAGCATGGGCGTGGCCGGCGTGCAACGGCGCCATTTGGCCCGGCAGAATGCCGCACTTCATGTCCGCCTCCATGGTCAGCATTTTTGGGCTAGTTTCTCGCTCGCAACAGTACGCAAAATACGATGCTCAGCAATTGCAACACATCAAATTCTACAGATACTTTTCTTGTAGATACTTTTGTTTTGCTTATGTCTCAGCTGTCGATTGTTATTACTTTTTCTTTGTTTGTTGCAGTTAAAAGTTTAGGTTGTTGTTGAAAACATAGATACTTTTGTTATTAAGTTCAACTACAGCTGTAGATACTTTTTCACAGTAGTATATACTTGTTGTATCTTCAATAGCTGCTCCAGACACTTTTTGTAGCTGTAACCTGATGATCTTCTAAGCTGTTTCTTACTCCATTTGACTTGCAGATACTTTGCAGCTGATAGATAACAGCTTCAGATAATTTTCTAGCCTGAGATGATGTCTTCGCTGTGCTCAAGCACCTGTAGATGTTATACATATATATATATATATATATATCCAATCTAAGATACTTTTGCTACACGCGACTTCAGATCACTTGTGGAAGAGTTGCGTTAAATCCGAATTGTATCTGTTAGATACTTTTGTGTTTTACAGTTACTCTCGCCTATGCACTGTTAATTTTTTTTCTTACAACTTTTCGTAGCAGATATTTTATTGGCTTTGCATTTATTTGAACATTTTTATGGAAACCATGTTGCACTTGTTGGATTTTCAATTTTTGGAGTTTGCCAATTAAATTTGTTCGTTTCTTAGCATTTATAATTGCGAATTTCAGGCAGTTGACACGCACACATACAAATATGTGTAAATATATTATTTTTGGGGAACAGCTTTTGCTATTTGCTTAAGCTTTTTTTTCTTTTTATTTTTTTGTGGTTGTTTAACGCAAAAAACACTTGAAAATTGGTTGATTAAAACGCGTCGCGAAAATGCTTTCTGGAGAAATTGATGTCAGTGTTTTTTTGTTAAATTTGTTGGGCAGATTCGTAATTCGTTTTTGTAGATCTTTTGTATATTGTGTGTATTTTTTTTTTATTTTATTTATTGCTACTATTTGGGCAGCAAAATCAGCGCGCCGAAAATAGCTCCACACAACGCGGAATTGAGCAGCTTTCTGTTTGGTCGTCGAGTTTGCGGACAGCGGCGAAACCTGTTCCCAGCGATAACGACGAGCGCCCCCAAAACGAAGCGAATAACCGACGACGATGACAATAAAAAATCCGAGGTGAGTGTGCGAGTGTGTGTGTGTGTGTGTGGCGAAAAACAGCGTCGAAACGAAACTCACGAATCTCGGGAATCCGTTTGCTCGCTTGCGTGCGCGTGTGCTGACGACAGCGAATACGAGAGACGAATGAGAGACTGACTGGCCAGCAGCTGAGACTGAGGCTCAGCGAGGCTCACACACACACACGCATACACATCAGACCCGTTTGACTAGCCACCCTGTGTGCGTGTGTGTGTGACGGCATTTGCAAACCAGTTCTACTCTGCTATGCAGGGCAGGCGTGAGCGCTAGACAAAGACAACGCTAGTAATGCTAATAAATCAAATAAACGCTACGCTCTGCCTGTGTTGGCTTGGATTTTGCGCAGCGCACGGAGCCAATGAGCGTGACGCGAGAGTGAGATGACGATATATAACGCATTCGCTTGCGCAGCATATCGATCCGTCGCGTTGTTACTTGCGCTGCCTGAGTTGCCATAAAAATGTCGTCGCTGGGCAGTCGTTTTTATGGCACATTGCTGCGTTGCCAGTTTTCAGTTTAAGGGAATAGAGCTTCAAAAAGTCTGGCGGAATTTTTGCGCACGCTTTAAATATGGCTGACAGGGAAACGGGCAGCACCTGGAAGAGAATAGGAAGGGGGACACGGAGAGGGGTGGGTAGGTGGGGGTGAGGGCATAGCAGTGTTTGCGGCGTATTTACGTCTCACGCGCATAGTTTCAATTCTTTTATTATTTGTTTTTTGTATTTTTTTGCTGCAGCTTCTTCTTCTTCTTCTTATTAACCTAATGGGTTTGCCCAAGGTAGCTGCGTATATTAAAAAAACGAATGGAGCTCTAAAAAATAGTCAGGCTGGCAGAATGTATTAAGCAAGTGCTGCCAAGTGCACTGCAGTAACAGTTATAAACTAACTGCACAAGTGTATGTGTGTGTGTGTGTGTGTGGCTGTCTGCGTGTGTGTGCATGCTTGTGACTTTGATGCGGTCTGGCGTCCTTTAGATGCAATACACAAATACACATGCAAGTGTATGTGTGCGTGTCTATGTCTGTGTGTGTGTGTGTGTGTGTGTAATTATAGCTGCACATGTGAATAGGCAACCGCATTGTCTTGCAAACCTGCCCACCACTCCCCCAATCCCCTCTGCGTTGCCAAAAACCACGCTTATTGCACATATGCGTAATACAGTTTTTTCTCTTCACTTTTTTGGAATTTTATGCCTCGGTTTTCATTAGTGCAAAGTAACTGGGGATTCTGGTTTTGGGTTCTGTTCCTATTTCAGCTTTGGCTGGCTGCGTCTGTAATGAGCTCAACCTAAAGGTAAAAATGCCAAGTACTCCACTATATATACGCAGTTGAGTCAACTAAGTGATTGTTTAAACAAATCAACTATTTACTCGATAAGAAGGAATTTCTGGCAGTGTTTAATTGCTTAAAAATCGAAAGCAATAATTTATTGTCTCAGTTAAGTTGTAATATAGAAGTTAGATTATCTTATCTCGATTTTTTGAAATCAGCGAACATTACTTGGCAAATAATTAAAGTAATAATTAAAAAATTCAAATAAAATATAAGTAAAAATAAATAAATAATATAAGTAAGTTGTAATACTTACAATAATTTCAAAGTAAGATTATATATTATAAATCTAATTTGTTTTAAATAAGTAAAACTTATCAGGTTGATGGTCACAATATTATTTTAATTCTTGATTTTTTTAAATAAGTGAATACTGATTTGGAAAGTATTTAAAATTATTTATAATAAGAACTTGCCAATTCGGTATATATTATTATAGTTCTCAAATTTTGTAACTAAACTTTGAGAGTATTTATTGTATTTCTAGAATTTATGCTATGCTTTTATCGAAAAATATAAATAAAAGATATAAATGAAGCAAACTTTGGAAAGAATTTCAGTGAATACATGTGAATTTTGAGTTTATTCTCAGATTGTAAACAGAGTTCCCTGATTTGACCAGCTCTTTCACTTATATGTTAATTAACTGCAAGTCATTTGGACTTGGCTCAGTTCAAAAACACCCCTTCTCGAGCCTACCCCTACAAAGCACTTGGTACTCTACTAACCCAAAAATGAGCTGGCAAGAATCTTGAAATAAAACCAAAATACGATGTGTGAAAGCGAACAAAACAAATTTATGACCAATTGCAAGCGATTTGACAATGAACAAAAGGCGTAAACAATGAAAAAATAAGTATACATATAACAAGCAAAATAAAAATAAAAAACCTGCCCCAGTAACTGACCTACGGCACAAAAAAAAAACGCAAATCTTAACCGCAAAAATTTGCTAAAAGCCTTTAATACAATACCAAAAAAAAAAAAAAAAATGGGAAACGTTTCTTGTTCATTATCATAGCAATTGTTGTTGCTGCTATTGCTGCTATGTATTATTGTATATTTGTGCAGCCATTCGATTCTTTTGGGGGGTTTTTTCAAAAAAAAAAATATATAAATAAAGAGAGCACATAATAAGCCCAAAACAAACCAAAACCGAAACAGAACCAGACCCAGGCCCAGACTCAGTTCCAGACTCGAGTCTCAGACCGAGTAGACACTCAGACGGCTTTTGTTGCTGTTTATTTTGCTGTTGCTGTTGCTGTTGTTGTTGTTGTTGTTATTTGTGTTTTATGTTTGACGTTTGAGCGTGCTGGGCGCGTGTGAATGGAAAAGGAAGCTCACACACACACACACACACACACTAAAAAAAAAAAACAAAGTCAAGGTCATTGCAAAGAGTTTTAATTGTTCGCACAAAAAAAAATGAAATAAAAATACAAATACAAACACGCACACACACACACACACACACTACAAATACAACAATGGCGCCGAGCATTACAAACAAACATTCGCACATAATAAAAGAAATAAAACGCAACAAAAACAACAACAACAACAAGAGGCAGGCGGACAATGGCAAAAGGCAACAAGAGGAGCCAACAACAACAGCAGCCACAAAAGGCATTTGGCAAGCAAACAAGTTCAACAAAAATATTCGCACAATTCACTCACATAGAAGATATGTGTCTCTCCTCTCTCTCTCTCTCTCTCTCTTGCTCTCACACAGCTCACATGTGCACCTGTAAAGTTGTTAACACTTGAACTTCACACGCAGCAAATATAAAAAGCATAAAGAAACTCGATCGAAAAATAAAAACAAAACTGAAACTGAATAAAAATCTCGCAAAAAACTGAAGAGAAATTTCGAAATTTCTAATTTGGAGTAATTATGGGTTGATTAATTAAATTAAATTTGCTTTAAAATTTAAATTATCACTTAGAAATAAATTAACAAATTATTTATTAATTATTGTCGTCATTTGTTAAATTATTAACATAATCTCAATGAGGTTTGTTTTTTTTTTCATTTAAAAAATGCAAGGAAATTCTCCATTTAAATTTCATATTTTAAATAATTTCTACAATTATAAAATTATAAAAAATATTATGGCATCTGATAATTGACAAAGTTATCATATTAAATACATGATAAATAAAATCAAATAATCTGTTCATCGACTCCGAACAGGTTAAATAATTTATGTTTGATGAAATCCTTGACTTCTTTCCCATATTTAAATGTCCATTTAATTTATTTTATTTAATTTTAAATTAAATTTAACTTCAACAATATATTTTCAGATATTTGTTTGTTAGATTACAAGCTTATCCTGAGCATAATACACTTGTATCAAAAATATATATAAGATATTTTTATAATTTTATTTTATTTTTTTAATCAATTTTTATTCTTTCAATAAAATTGTTATATTTATATTTTTTGATTTTGTTATTATATATGTTTAGGAAATAAAAATTAAGTATTTGTGAGTAGTAATTATTCTCAAGCGTATTTCCAGATAATTTATTTTAAAAATCGAATTTATGTATTTATAAATAAGATGTGATACTAAATAATTAAAATTAAATGTTTCTTAATAATTTGCGGAAACTTTCTTATATAATTGCTTTTTAAAGTACAAACTTATACTAATCATGTAAAAAATATAAATATAAATTATTTATAGTCTTTTATACATCCATATTTTCTGTCCGCTAGTGTATTTCCAGATCATTTCCTTCGCTCTATTCAATTGTTAACCTTTTACCAACTTTGTGGCATGATAAATACGGACAACTTTTGTTGCATACTTCTGTGGCGCCCCCAAAAGAGCTGGTAGCTCAACAGCTTAGCAGCTAACAAGCAGAGCAAACTGTATTTAACCTTGAGCAAATAACTAAACGCTGTTTTGCAACTGTGTTTTATGAGTTGATGCGTTTGCCAACACCAAAAAAGCGACTGCGAAAACAAAGCCAAAGCGTGTGTTGTAAAAGTTGTGGGTGGGTCTGTGGTACGAACAGAAGAAACACGTATACGACCTGACTCGACACTTGCAGACTGAAGCGAAACGCACACACACACAGTCACAGAATATATCCACACTCAGACACGCACACGCACACGCACACGCACACACTCACATTCACACACATACATTTGTTACTCATTTTACACATTCATTTCCTCATTCAATTCGCAATTGTATACGAAATTTCAATTGTTTGTTGAATGTATTCATTCTACATTCTGGCGTGGCAGGGCTTCGAAATGCTTGCCTCTTCTTGCTGTGATTACTGTTGTTGTTGTTGTTGCTGTTGCTGTTGCTGCTGCTGTTGTTGTTGCTGCTGTTGATGACGTGGTTGAAAATTGCATTGCATGGCGAAGTTCAGTTTGAGTTCAGTTTCAGTGTTGAGAGTGTCTCGGCAACAGGTTGCTCTCATCGTCTAGCTTTTGCCAAATGCAATAGCGAGACAACAAACGAATGAATGAATGAATGAATGAGTCTCTGTATGTGTGTGTGTGTGTGTGTATGTGTGTGTTGCTTTGTATGTGTGTGGGTGTGTCTGATTGCATGTTGATGATAAGCGCGAAGTTCTGGCCATAGAAATTGCAAAACGTGTTGATGATGAGGACAGAGCACTTTGACTTTGATTGCTCACTCGCTCTCTCTCTCTCTCTCTTTATCGCTTTTTCGCTCTCGCTGCTGCTGTCTCATTTCCAATGCTCTGCTGTACTCGAACTGAGCAAGAGTGAAAGTTGTCGTTGGACAATAAAATGGCATTAGTTTTTGGGCTCGCTGAACTTGGCAAACAATAAAAACGAACTGCAGTCGCCAAAAACGCTTCAGCTACTCACTTATCGATTTTCCTGCGGTCAATTCCAAGGCAAACAGTGACAGAGAGAGCAGGAGAGGCCGAGAGAGAGAGAGAGAGAACGACGACCCACATTTTGCCTGCCTAATAACAACAACAACAATAGAAAGAGTTAAAAAGTGAAAGATGCAAATAATGGCATGCTCTCTATTCAACGCTCTCTCTATCTCTCTCGATATTTTGCTCTCTATCACTCTTACAGTCTGTGTGTTATTGCTCGCCCGCATGCACACACTCACAGACAAACACACACACACAGAGAGGGGGAGTCAGCGCTGAACAATGAAAGAAACGGCACAGAGCAAAAGATGTTTATGCTGTTATTGTTGTTATTGTTGTTGTTATTGTTGTTGTTATTGTTGTTGTTATTGCATTGTTGTGCATTACTTTTGTGTCATTGAACTTTTTTGCAATAAAAGTGAGTAAGCCGAAGAAGCAAGCGAGAGTGAACACCACAATAAATAAATGCAAAGTGCAGCAAACCACAACAACAACAACAACGAAAACATCATAATCATTATCAACGAAAGAACAACAAAACAATAACTGAGCGTATCAGTAACAACAACAACAACAACAGCAGCAGCCACAACAATGATATTGAAAGGTATGAAAACGTGTGTGGAAAAGTGGAGTGACAACTGGAAATAATTCAGAGTAAACAATTTAATATCAGTGTCACACATTTCTCACATTAAATTAAACAACTTTTTTGAATAAGTTGTCAAATGTATGTTATACTAAATTACACACATATATTTGTAAGTTTATTCTGAGTTTTTCCAATCCTTGTAAGACCATTTTGACCATTTCTACTTATTTTCATTTAAAATCTTAATTTAATTATACACTTTACAATTTGCATAATTGATTTTTTAACTTTAAGCTTTATTTTTTTTAAATTGCACAATTTTGCAAAATGCAATTGATGCTTAAAAAAAAATTCTTTATATAAATTTGTGCACAGTTTTTAGATGACATACGGAATTAAATATGGAAACAATTTTAATCCGTTTTCAGTTGATTCCATTTATGTAAAAGTTAAAGTGCAACAATGCTTAAAGATTTACTCTTTTTATAAACAAATTTTATGCCATAATGAAAACAAATAAATAATGTTTATTTTTTTGCAGCTGTATATAAAATTTGCCCATTTGGCTTATTCAGATATCAGATATATCAGATATAGATTAAATGGATTTTTTGTACTGATACGATCATTGTCAATCTTAACGCTGCTCTAGCTGCACTTTTCTTAGCAAGTATGATTAAGTCCAATCAAATCCAAATCAGATGTTTAACTTGAGTCGAGTGCCTCAACAAGTTGGACGCATTTTAAATTTATTTAAATTGAATTAAATGGCTGCAATTTGTGTTGGGCAATCGCATATGCCATATGTACATACATATGTATGTCCATGGGCTCATCTCGTCTCCATGATGTATGTACATACATATGTATAAACATATGAGTTTATGTCGCACTCAGAGACAGTCATCGTCCCATTCAATTGGTTGTATCCGCTCTAGAAGCTAAAATGGAGATTGTCAACGCTTTTCTAAAGAGACAGCCGTCCGTATTATTTCTGATTTGTTTCTTGGGTTGCGCTGATTAGTTTTATTAAATGAGCAATTGCCACTTAACATTTTCAAGAAAACTGACAAATGACCAAGCAATGGGCGGGCAACTGCCTTTGAACTATTGAAAGAGATTCCAAGCACTAGATATGAGCATTAAGTTATATATGGTAAAAATATAAAATTATATATAAATATTAGCTATGTAATCAAAGATAGATAAATAAATAATACGAAGACTCAATACAGCTTAATTCATATTAGTGTGTTCACTTTAAGCTTTCATTTCAGTAAAGTTAAGATTTTTATTTTGTAGTTTTTTATTGATTTAAAAAACATTTAGTTTTATTGTGTTACTTTTTAACTTAAGTTAAAAATGCATTTTATTTGACTTATACCTACATATTTGAAACTTTTTCTAAGTCTTAAGTCCAAAACGATAAAAGCGATTATTCAATTATTTAATTTAGTTACTGAGTCTGTTATGACAAATAGTTTTTTATTGCTAAAGATTAAAAAGAAAATATGTGAATGCAAAAAAAAAAAATACATTTTTTGATTGTATCAATGCAAATTAATTTAAGCTTCAAATAGTAAATATATATATATAATAATGTGAATTGCAACTTTTATTTTAAAACATCACACAAAAATATATATATATGTAAGAATTAAGTGACTGAGAAGGCAAATATTAAGTTTTAAACTACATCTGTTGTAATACAACAATAAAAGTAAAAATGAAAATACATTTTTAGCATAAATATGTTTTTTTTTGTTATTTCGCACAGAAGTTTCTGTCAATTAGGTGAAGTCAGATTATAAAGTTTTGCATAGAGCATTATTTATGAGTTGTGACTGCGCTGCCGGGAGGAAAGTCCAACTGACCTTAAATCATTTAATCTGCATAAGATGCCTTACGGCCAAATGAAAGCGTACCGGACTTTATTCACATGAAATATTTGTGAATTTGAAAACTTGATGCCAACTGTTTGCAGATTTTAATCTTTCACAAACTCAAACCGAGAATACGCACAGACAGAAGCGAAGGTCCAAGACTGAGTCCCAGTCCGCATCCATGTCCAGTTCAGTGTCCAGCAGAGGGAGCGGAGTAGGGTACAAAGGGAAAACAAGAAATAACAAGTATCCATTGCAAGCCGACTAGCCTCATACCCTTGCAGCAAAAGTTTTATCTCACTACTAAATTTAATTGTTAACAAATGCAGTATTATATAGTATACCATAGTAGGCCGATATTGTTAATATTATTTATGCTTGTCATTATTTATTATGCTTGAGTGAAAAATGAAATTTCTCAAATTAAAATGCAGCTTTAAACAGAAAACAAAATTAATTTTTTCGTGGTTCAACATTCTTCTTGACTTAAGAACATTTTGTATTTTGATTCTGAATGAGAATATATATAAATTTATTTATATTTATATATATTTATTTATTATATATTTAAGGTGAACAATGAATAAGTTTTAAGATTAGTTTTCAAATAGCAGATTATATTTATAATAAAGTTTTTCTTGATCTAAGTTTGATTATTTTGTGATGTGAAGAAACTTGAATCTGCTTGTGATTCTGATTTATTCATTTATATATAAAGAAAATATATATTCATGTGTATATCTATATATCGACCTATAGCGGTTAAGAATGTTTTCTTCAGCATGTTACAGAATTCGCGACAAAATTAGACTACCCTTAGCAAGCATATAAAAAGTTGCAGTGACACTTGTTAGACGAGCTGACAGCTGGGAAGCTTTGCGAGGCTGACCACGACCCAATGCAGATGTTGTCGTCATCATTCTCGTTGTCCTTCAGCTGCAGCTGCCGAGCGGCGGGCAACTTGCGCCGGACAATGCGACGACGACGACGTCGACGACGAAGGCGACGACAACTTTTGCAAGCGAAATGACTTTGACAGACGCCATACCTTGGGTTCTGTCGTAACGCCTTAACCTAGGGGCACACACACACACACAAACACACACACAGACACACACTCACAGAAGCACACATACAGATACATATTGCACTCACTGCTATTCAGTCTTTGAGTAATGAGGACAAAGTTGTGCATTCGTAATGTCTAGCAATTGCGACTTGCTGCTGCTGCTGCTGCTGCTGCTGCTGCTGCTGCTGCTGCTGCTGCTGCTGCTGCTGCTGCTGCTGCTGCTGCTGCTGCTGCTGCTGCTGCTGCTGCTGCTGCTGCTGCTGTTGCTGCTGTTGAAGCTGCTGCTTTTTGGTGGTGGTCAGGCGTGGTGCAATTTGCAAACTTCATTTATTCACGCCCGGAGCACTTCTAAGATGCTCTCATCTCTCTTTCTCTCCCTCTTTTTCTCCCCTTCATACTGATTCGGCGCCTATTTTGTTGTTTGCCAGTCAGCAAGTTTCGCCCAAGTTTGATGCTTTCCACAGGCGACAAGCTGTATGAACAACTGCTCCACGAACACTGCCCATGCTCGAGAGACTTCTTTCTCGCTTAGTTAGCTGAAAGTTGTCGATTTGTCACTTGCTTGGTTAAGCATCCAAATATCAAATGGCCAAGCTGTCCCCCAGGGGCTTACACATTTAAAAAGGTATGTCTGAAGTTGAAGAATTAGCATGTTTAAGGGATTCACAAAATAATGTATACAAAATTTCAATACGCAAAACAGTTTTTACATATTTAAAAAGTTATGTTTGAAGTTGCAAAATTAGCATGCTTAAGGGATTCATAATAAAATGCTTAAAACGATCTGAATAAACTAAACAGTTTGTTCTGATTGACCAACTACTTTTTTTATTAGACCAGCAAGTGGACAAATTCAGTGTTATATTTGTTGCAGTGTATGCTGTATGTATGTTATGCCTAAAAGCAGGAGAGTTTAGTATTTTGAAACATTAATCAACCTACTGAAAAGTTTGTTTATACATTAACAAATGCCTAAATAAATTTTCTTAAATTTTTTTTTATTACATAAAAGAAAATTGGATTTCTATAAGAGCAACAGAGTTCCTGAAAGATTCTTTCTCTCTCTCCTTTTTTTTTCATTAAAATAAAAACTATTTATAAAAAGTAGAATTACAAATTCTTATTTTTCTAAGCTATCTAAAATGTTTCTATATGTAAACTCCTAAAAACCTAATGCTGAAAGTTAGGTAAGAAAAAGTTAAATATTAAAAAAATATGAAACTCCATATTAGAGACACAACTTTCAGTTCTAGAAATAAAAGCATTATTATATTTCAAAAACATGAGGTAATACCGAAAACATTTGCAATTCGCATTATATAATAAAACAAAATTGTGCTATCTATTGTGCTAGCCTCAATTGAACCCTGTTACGTACCAGTTTGGACCACCTGCATTGCTCTTATCGTCCATCCATGGAATATAAATCTCTGCTAAACATTGTTTAGAGCCACATTACACTAAAAACTCATGACCGCATGAAATTGTATACACAAAATATATAGGAATTCAGATTGCCTTTGGGAAATTGAAGTGCCCGACAATTAGGGCAGCTTAATGCTAAATAACTACCCCATGCAATCGCTGCGGACTAACAGATCAATCAAGACGGCGCTTTGATGCAAAAATCTTCGTCTAATTTGTCAGAAATTTAGAGGTTATTCTCTGATTTTTTGAAATACACTGGACAGCTGGCAATTATGCGCTGTGCTCTGCTCTGCCTCTCTCTCAACGCCATTAGGGCACGCAAATTTTTCCAAGTATTTTTGCCAGACCCTGTGTTATTTTTTTTTTTAGGGTAAACGAGTCGAGGCCGAAATCGAGGACGAGTGCGATGCTGAAACTGTGTGAGTGTGTTTGTGTGTGTGTGTGGGTCTGAAATTTGAGTCGATTTTTCCGGCATGCTGTTCGGGCCAAGACTACGAAACAGACTCAGACTACAGAATTCAGACTGGAACTGAGATTGAGACTCTCTAAATGGTTGCTTGGTTGGATTTTAATTGCAGTCGCTGGGCAAAAAAAAAGGTCGTGTTGTTGTTGTTGTTGTTGGGCATTTGCAATTAGATCCACAAGTAAAACGAAGCCGCAGACGAAGGATCGCTAGATGCGTACGCAGCGATACGATACGATAGCGATACGGATCGCTGCTACTGCTGCTGTTAGTCTGCTTCTTACAGTTTAAGTACAACTGTAATTACGTCGCTCGTGAGAAAACGTGCCCCCTCTCTTCCCCCCCTAGACGCTGTGTGGAGGGCGAGTCCCTGCTCAGCCTCTCTGCCTTCATTTGAATAAGAATGCAAGCGAAATTCATTTGGCGGATGTTCGGTTTTAAATATTTTGTAAATTTTGTGGGCGTCCCCATGTCGAAACTTTTAATAAAATCAATAGAAAATGGCGCAACTTAAGGCTGCATACAAATTATATATAAATATACACATATTTACATATATATATACTTATGTATATATATGTAGGTAGTTAGGCATGTTTCAGAGTTAAACCCAAGGCTGTGCAGTGAAGCGTTTTCAAAGTTCGACGCATGTTTTGGACACTCCCTCTACGGCTGGGCACATCCCATCCACAATGTCGCTTATGTTGCTTGTCGCGATTGTTGTTTGTTGCTGCTCATTCCAGTTGGTCGCGGATGGTGATGAGTTTTTAATGGCCGGCGCTGAGCCAATCTGAGTTATTGTTTTCTTCTTTTTTCAAACACTTTTTTTTTGCGCACTCGGCCTGGGCGCGTCTAAGAAACTGGTTGTGATCTTCGTCTTGGGCAAAGTGGAGCTAATTCGAGTTGTTTTGCAGTCGTATTTGCAGATGGTAGATTTGAACCGAATTAGGCACAGACACAAGTTGGCAGAGTCCACAATTAAGGGTAATATTTATTGAGAAAAAATGCTAACCTCAATTGTTTATCAGTTAAAATGATTTACCGTTTGAGCCCATTGTTATCCATTTTTGTTTATACATTTAAATCAATATTTTTTTGCTGGGATCCAAGTGATCTTTCATATTTTAAGCAATATACAAATAGATAAATACAACCGACATATGCTAATAATGAGGGACAAAAACAAAGTTTCATAAAAATAGCTTAGAATCGCTATAAAGATATAGCGAAGTATATATGGTTGCAGGGTATAAAATAGTTTATGATCAAATCAACTACGAGTGTAACGAACATAATAAATTATCCCATTTGTTGGTGGACTTTTTCTTATTTTGAAAATATCATAAATCTTTCAACTTTGATCATACTTCAAATTTGACAGCTTATTGAAGTCAAAATAAATATAATACCGATACGCATGCCACAATTTCATTAGTATATATGCAATTCCATCGATGAATCTGATCACTGATCAACGAACTGCCATTCACTTTGCACAAACGTGCGTCTCAATAGAAAGAAGCCAAGAAAGAAGCGTGTCGAATAGAGATACACAGAAAGAGACAATGGATACCACAGTGCGATTGTGTTGGATTGGATCCGTTTGGGGCATATTGAACTGTCAAATGTGCCATGCTCTGCAGATTAGACCATTTCATATGCAAATGGCCATAAGGTTCGCTTCGGCTGTAGATAAAATATCTTCATGTTTTTTTTTTAGTTCGAGTTATTTGTTAAATACATACTAATGTCTCCTATCACGTCGTAATTTACAGCGCTTACAGTTAAGACTTTCGCGTCATATATTATACATTTTACATGGTCCCCTGAGTAGTACTTTATCAGGCATTTCGCATAACTTAAGACTAAATAATGCAAAAACAAATATATAAATAAATTAACAAATCCCAAAACTGACTATAAATTACAAATACATTAGCTGGCTCTGCCAAATATTGTTTTTCAATACATAAACATTTATTTTTCCAGAATTAAATAAATCAACTGTGAATCGATTAAAATTCTGCATTTAACAGTTATGACTTCATTTAGTGGGACGTCGATTAATTCAAATCCCCAAAAAATTCTAATAAATAAACACCAGAAATTTGAAATTTGTGCAAATTTTTTGTTTTAAATTTTTTTATTTATAATTAAGCAGTGCCATAATCTGAAGCACGCACCAAAAAACCCGACACAAAAGTTGATTGTGATTGGTTTATAATTTATGAACCTTGAACACAAATAAATTCGAGCTGCTGTCTGCTAGATCTTCGAGAGCTTTGTGGGCATTATTACAATTATGAAAGAACTGTGGAACAAGTTTATACAAACACGATGATATTTATCTGATGTATTGAAGTGATGTAAAAGTTGGATTGAAAATTGGCTAAGCATCATGGATAGAAAACACTTTTTTTTGCTATACACACATAGAATGTTAGCGCATTTTTCATTTTGTCGAAAAGTGTTCGACTTTTGATTTTATTCTGGGCAAAGCTCACTCGTCAAGATCATTCTTGCTTAAAGTAAGTTTTTAAGGCTTAGAATATTGAGTAGTTAATTTAATTTAATTATTCATATTGATAGAGTATTATATTTTATATTTTTATTAAAATGTAAGTTAAATTAAATAAGTATACATATTATATATTAATACCTGCCAATATCTTTACATATTTTTACCAGCGTTTACTTCGACTTAGACCCACTGTAATCAGTGAAAGAAACTGGAACGACTTCTTTATGGCGCTCGCACGCACATTCTGCTGTCACAAAGAACTTGCTGACCGCGTGGCATTTTTGCTGCTCGCTGCGATGCTCATCTCTGCCCTATTCCCCCAACCCCTCCCCCTCCACCTCTCCCACTCCAGGGTATTTATTATAAGAAATCCGACGTTGTCGTCACTCTATCCTCTTCCTTCACCTCTCCCACTCTCTCTCTCTCTCTCTCTCTCTCAATTTCTTGGTGAGCCATTGAAATGCTGTTACAAGTAACAGAAAAATGCGAACAATGAACGTGCCGGCCGGCCAAGGCGACCAAACAATGTGCAGGGTGCACCCTGCAAATCTCCCTCTCCCCTCTCCCTTGTCACTAGCCACTCCCCCACTCACCAGTCAACAGTCCCCAACTCCCACGCCAAGTAGCCAACATCACGTAGATGTTATTAATATGGCTGCCAATTTGTCGTTGTCGTCCATGTTCACGTACATCTTCTGCCAGTTGATGGAGGAGGGGCGCGGACAGTGAAATAAAATGTCTCAAAAATAAAAAAATAAGAAAAAGAAAGAAAAAAAAAAGAAAGAAAAGCAAGAACAGCTGAAATTGTCGCACTTGCAGCCGCCATTTGCCATTTCATTCAATTAAGCTTTCAAGACAAATAATACAAATAGAGGTTATATGCGATATATACATATGTAAAAGTATACATGTGTGTATGCCATACATATGCATGTGTGCATGTGTGTGTGTGTACTATCATTTTATGTAGGAGCCGCTTTCAATTTGCTGCTGCAGCATTTGAACGCCTCTGAATAGGAAATGCATCATCAGCATTTGCATTGAGTTGCGAGCAACTTGAAATTACTTGAGCTCTGGCAGCAGCGTAAATTACCAAAAAATGGCCATTGGCAATTGACACCACCAATAATCCCCAAGCAGTCAGCCACTAAAGCCAAAAGTTCGACAGTCAAATTTTTGCTGAGCTGCGCAATTGTTTTGTTTGGTTTTGCCAGCCAACTCTGGTTAAGTGGGGTTTTGGATGTCGGTGTGAGGGTGAGGGTGAGGGCTCCACTATTAAGTTGCCATTTCATTTGTGTATTTTATATGCTGTGGAGCTACATTTTTGGTCAACGTCATCTAATTGCCACAGTTAAATGCGCTAATTTTCTGCCCGACTAAAGCAATTTATAGTTACACAAAACTGATTACTTTGCCTCCGATGACTTCCACAAAGTAATTGCTCAAACCTTAAAGTCAGCATTTGAACTATGGACAGTTGCTTACACTTGATAAATTATAAATAACCAAAATATAAAAGAGTAATTTAAACATAAATTGTTGTGCAAATTTTAAAGAGAATTTGAATTGCTAATAAAAAATCGGCCCTAAATTCAGAAAATATCTCTAAAACTAGCGTAAGTTTCGGACTTTTAAAAATTAGAAAATATGGAAGTACACAAAAAAAAACCGTTTTCAAATAAGAAAAGTCAAGTTAAAGGAATTTGTAAGTTTTTTTAAATTAGTTTTGGAATAATGTGCCCTCGGAATTCAGAAAATAAAATCACTGGTTCTTAAAAAGACTTTTGCATCTAAGAAATGTAATTTCTGAATTTTAAGTTGATTTTAATATGATATATGATATATGATAATAATAATAATGGATGCTCGAGAAATTTTAAATATTTGAAAATTGGATTACAATGCTTAACTAAATACAATAATTTCATCTTAAATATGTATGTCTCTATTTAATTATATATATATTTGCCAGTCAGTCTAACTGATATCTCTATATATGCCATTGAAAATATCTAATAATATCTAAAAGGAGTATTATTTTTATTAAAACAAGCAAAAGGTAATTATACATATTTATTTCATATTTCTATATATCCCCATGAAATATGTACTCTAAATATATATTTGTTTTTTCAGTTTTAAAATGTTATTTTTTGTATTCATTAGCTTTCAAAGCGAACATGAGTGGCAATGTCAAGCAAATAAAAAAAGACAATTCACAAAATGCGGCTCATTTTTCTACATAGACAATTTGAATTGCTTTCGATGTCAACTTGATGGCGAACAAGTCTACAAAGTTGGTTAATTAAATTCGTTATTATTCCAGCTCATTCCCAAATATTCCAAAATGCTCATTGTAAGCACAATGAATGCTCTTTCAAGCCACTCAGAGTGAGTCTCGTGAGTATCAACCACTAAGTAGTTGTCGTAACTTGCATGGTCAAAGCCAAGTGCGTGGGGCATACTTCGCTTGTTGTCTAATTGCAACAACTTAAACTCAAAATAAGCACTTAATTTAGCAGGCAAAGTGGCGTTGTTGCAATCACAAGGAAAAAAAACACATAGGCAGCACCAGCAGCAAATGAAAAAATCTAAATGCTCGAGAGAGTTGCCAGCTGGATGGGAGCGGGAGCCAGTTGGCGTCCAAGGCGAGGCAGCGGCTCATTGCCAAAGACCCCCAACCATAGCAGTTCCCCAGCCCAAGACCAGACCAGACCAGGCCAGGGCATCCCAGCGACGACAGACAAACAATAAGCGACAGTAGTACTGATTACTTGAGCACAACAACAACAACAACCACATCAGTTTGCAACACCCACCCGCCACATCAACTCCAGAACCCTAAGCTTACCACCGACACTGCCACTGACATTCAAGCCACGTTTGGTTACATTTCAGACAGGTTGACTGCGCCGAGGGGAGCTGGAGGAGGACTGGGGATTGCTGGCTGGCGCTGACAGCCCCATAAGGTGCATGTGCCTTGAGAGTGCAACGTTAGATGCCGCGCAAGAACTTAAGTAACATAACTCATGTGCAGCAAGAAAGAACAGTTAGCTGCAGCCTGGTGATTATTAAATACCCTTGCAGAAATGTGTTAAATGTGCTGAACTATGGAAACTGGATTTGATATGATAAAAAAAAATTAATAAAACATTTTCACGGACTTGTTTCATACTGCTAAAAATAAAAGAAGCAGAGATAACAGTAAAAATTAAAATATCTCTTTTTTGGGGTTCCGAATTGTTCAAATGAGATATGCGATTTAGTAAACTGAAATGATCTCCCTTTTGTCAAAAAGTACCAAGCACATGGCAAGAAAAATTTAGTTTCCAATTTAAACATCAGTTTGTGTTTTTTTATTATTTATTTAATGTGAACTAATAAGGGTCCACGATTTTAGGAAAAGGTTTTAAAAATAAAAATATTAAATTATGGTCAAGGTAAATTTACACATTAAGTTTCATACAACTAAAAGTACATAACTAAATTGATATTTAAAGATGAAAAAAATAGTCTTTGGGTGCTGAAATGCGAAATAGTCCATTTATTTATTTAATGTTAAATATTAAGTTTAAGCATATACAGGAAATTTAAACTTAAAAAAAGTGAATTAAATAAAACTTTTTTTATTATACGCAAACAACGCAAATTTATCACAAATACATACTAAAAGACAGTAGCAATAAAATCATATCTAATGGTTTTTAGGCTAAATTTAAAAGCAACTGCCGGAAGTCCATTAGAAAAGTTATTCGTCATGTAGGTGAACCAAATACATATATCAATATTAAGCTTTATGGCTTTAGCCGATGTCGTCTTAAATACTTAACACACAACATTGTATAATTCAAATACCCACTGCAAGCGTATAAAAATCCGAATGCATTTTTAAATGTGAGTGTGGGTATGAATGTGTCTAGTGGTGCCCTTGCCAGAAGCTGCAACGTTCGTTGCACTTCGTTGGCGCACAGTTTGAAAGTCACTGCTCATATATACACATATGTACATATGTACGTATTTACATTTACTTGGGCTATAAGTGCTTAGCTTACTTATGATCCTTGGCCCACTCGATGACGACTTCTCCGGTTCGTTGTGGTAGGTTTGAGGTGGGAGTTGGTGGGGTTGGTGGGGTTGGGGTTGAAGCTACCTAAGCCAAAGTGCACTCTGTCGACCTGGAGCAGGGCCAACTTGGCTGAGATATCTTGCAGTTTGTTTGTTTGCTTGTTTGTAGATTGCTTTTAAATGACTTGAACTTGCTGCATGCAAAAGGCGTTGGCAAGAAATTTTTTTTAATGTTTTTTTTTTTGTATTTTTTTGCATTTCTTTTTCTTGATTGATTTTGTTGTATGCATTTGCTGTGTGCCCCGGCATTGTTTTGCTTTTGGTTAAATTGCTTGGAAAGTGCGCTAAGTAGATTTGATTTGGGGAGGATTCAAATGATGCATTTTATGCAAATTACGAGGATATGGCAGTAAGGCAGTAAACAAATGGAAGGTGAAAATGTATCCTTACGCTTGTTAGAATAATATGTTTTCTGTAAATCGATTATAATTACAACAATGTAAGAAAACTCTTGGTCATTTATAGATCTTACTATGCTTAAATAAACACAAATGCAAATTTCTTACGTAAAGAATCATTCAGCAAAAAACTTAAGCTAAAATATCCAGTAAGAGGAAGGGAGGGAAGCCAAGCTGGTCAACTTCTGTACTCCTGCCTTAATTTAAAGCATTAAGGAGCTGCTCATAAAAACATTTAATTACCATCATATATGAAGGTATACGTGTGTATTTATGTATGTATCTGAGCAACGCTGGGGTCAGTTCAAAGCACTAAATCAGAGCTAATCCCAGTGAGCAGCATCTGGAAATGGAATCTGCTGTTCGTGCATAAATCAATGCTGGCATAAAATTTCACACCTTGCCAGTTTTTATGATTGCACGCTTAATTTACTGTCTTGATATGAAAAAAAAGAGTGAGTGAGTGAGTGAGTCAGTCAGTGAGTGAGTGAGTGAGTGAGCGAGAGATAAAAACAACATTAAATTCGCTGTGCTCACTGGAATGTCATAAAAATAAATTCAATAATAAAAATTAAAAGTCAAATCCTTTTGTGTGGCAAACAGCTGCCATCAGGTTTTTCATCAACATCATACGTCAGGGTTGCCAAGCTGTTAAAATTATCCGAATATTTGAAATTTTTATGCAACTTTCGAGGCCAGACAAGACGTCGACAAAACTTGCTCTAATGTGGCATTCCGAAGGCGAAAGGCCAACTTTTGGCCCATAAGCAAAAAAGTAGAGAAAGATTTATGAGTGTGAAAGAGCGTGGAAAAACTTTGAAGACCAGTTTCATATGCATTTAAATGCAAAAGAAGTGAAAAGTCGATTGAAATCATTAGCTATCATAAATTACGCCCACCCCAAAAACCGGCGACACTTCTAGCGAAATTTGGCTGCTATTTTGTGTGTGTAAAATGAATTGCATTTTTGCTTGTTGTGCAAAAATCAATAGAAATGCCAGAGAAGAGGCAATTTTGTACAATGGTTTTTTGTTGCCTTTAAACATTTTTTATTTCATCTCATTTCGTTTTCTCAAGTACCGCACACACACACACGCACACACAGACAGTATTGTTGAAATTTGCTAACTGTTCATTGGGTTCGCAGAGAGCGACAGAGAGAGAGAGAGAGAGGGAGATACAGAGCAGTCACTTGTAGCTTGTACCCGCTAGCAGTTTACAGCTGACAATAAGCACCACAACAAGAAGAACAACAACAACAACAACAGGAACAAGAACAACAATAACGGGAGCAATATCATCAACAATAGCGGAAATAACTGCCATGATATAAGTACTATTCACATACACATACAAATATCTATACTCGTAGACATACATACATACATACATATCTATGAAAAACGCAACCAACAGGTATTTATTGTATTTGCTCAAGCTGAATATATCCTGCGGCTTGGCTTGACGCATTGTCAATGGGAACCGATGTGAGCTGGGTTGCCTAGATGAGCATGTCATCCTCTCCCTATATGTGTGTCTATGTGTGTCTGTGTAGGGTGAGCAGCACTCCCAGCCCCTTTTTGGCAGTGCTAGGAAAATTGTGCATAGTCGTAAATTCAGATTTCCAACTGTGTGGGAGTCGAGGGCTAATAAACATAATATAATGATCACTTTCCATTAAAGTCTTTGTGTTATTGGCTGGAAAAACCGAATAGATGCGCCTGCGAAAATAGCTAAATGGGAGAACAATCAATGCGATTCTGGATAATCTGCCCACGCCTTTAATTTTCGAAATAATTACTATAATTATATACTATATACCCCAGAACTTTCATAAATTTTATATTATTGTTAGCTTAAGGATAAATATCATAAATATTTCCTTTTTTAATGTATTTTTATGTATCTACTTGTTTTATTCAGCATTAAATATATAAATAAATAAATTAAATTAAGTGAAGAAATCAAAATCAAACTTCATGTTGGGATTTAATTAAGTCTAGAGCTTGCATAGTAAGAGCTTTAAAGTGAATTTAAGTATTATTTATAAATATTAATAAGTTGAATACAACATAGCTTAAAGTATACACTTTGCAATTAAAATAATCAATTACTTTATGTTATATATTATATATATTAAAGTACAAAAATTAATAACGATTTATAATTAAAAAAAAAAAAATTATTATCTAACCAAATAAAATGCGTAATCAATAATCAAGTCAAAGACATTCCTACCCACTCATTCAACGGATCGCATTAGGTTTGACAGCCTGTTGCATATAAGGTAATAGAATCGATAATTTCGTATAAAACGAAATGTCAAAGATATTCCACTGTTCTTACAACTCTTATATAACCCATGAAGTCAATGACAAAAGTTGTCAAAATCCATGAAAATAGTTTACAATTCTGCAAAAGAATAGCTAAAAATCGCCTGCAGCAAACTGCCAAAAAGCCAACAATGCCAAATAGATTTGCAGAAATGCGTTGCGCAACGGAAACAATGAAAAGTATTCCCAGCATAGCAATAAAATGACAAGTATTCATATCTATCTATCTCTGTCTGCTTCGCCAACTGAGAATGCATCTGCAAGCCTGCAGAAGTGTGTGTTGCACACCTGAAAAAAGGCAGCAGCATTAACCGTGACGATGATCGATGATGGTGTGTCGACTGGCAGGGTATATATATATATATTCAAGTGTCAGACAGATCCGAGACAGACTAATGGACTTAATCGATTTTCACTCGGCCCTCGCCAGACATTAAGGCGCAGTTGTGACAACTTCTCCACCTTAATTAAACTGTACACATGCGTAGTTTTTTAGAGAAACTCGTTGCTACTGCGCAATAGCTGTGCAAAAAACAAAAACGAAGAGAATAATATATAACAACCCCTATCATAGATTTCTCTTAAGGGGCCACCTGGCAAGACTTGACGTAACTTGTTTTCGGGTGGTGTACTCAATATTGAGAGTACTGTTGCCAACTGTGCTTCTTCTTGCCTGCTGGTTGTTTGCCAATTACCAAGAAGCATGAAATTTGTATAGTGCTTACATTTAGCTGCAGCGCTTCCAATTCAATTTAGCAATTTTGCGGCAGTTGCTCAAAGTACGCATTGAAACGCAAAAAATGAAAGATTTACCCCCTCTGCTTGTCATGGCTTCCTTTCCCACTCTCTTTGTGTGTGTGTGTGTGTGTGTGTGTGTGTGTATCTGACAGATTTTACGGCTACACCTTTCCATGCGTGTTTAGTCAGCAAATTGATCCTCCTACATGGCCCAGAAGCAGGTAGGCAGCTGTCCCGCTTCATCTCTCTCGCTCACTCACTCACTCACTCACTCACTCATTCCGTCAGTCACTCATTCGCTCAGTGCGCAGTTTAATCCTCACAAATCGCCTACAAAGCTGATTGCGCACCTGGCCTCGGTGCTCCGACCCAAATCGAGGGTTGCTGCTGGGTCCTGATTTGCAGTAGCGGTGTCGTGTTTTGTTCTCATTTTCTGAAATTCTGATTTCAGCTATTTTTTTTTTTTTTTTGGTTCTTTCTTTTTTTCTCCATCAGCCCAGTTTCTGTTGGCAGTAGGCTCAAATGTAGTGCAGCATTTCCTGGAGGCTTAGGGCCGAATTAATGCGAAAACTGTGCCTAGGCTTGGACCCAAGCATTGGCAGAGGACGAGTTGACTTGATGGCTGTCATTGGTCGGCAGAGTCCAAAGGCATTTCAGATAAAAACGGCTTAAGATAATTTTTTTAAATAGTTACTCTAATGTCTAAATGTAAAATATGTTTAAGGGTTCCAATTTCAGATTGATATAACTGTGATAGGCGAAAGGTAAAAAATGTTGTTTACTTGACTCTATTTTAAAATTTATTATAATATATATATATAATATAAGCTGACACAGAAAAATGTTAGGTGTACACAAAATATTTATGTATTTACAATAATTTATTTCTTTATGTTTAAGATTTACAACTGTCAATTTTGAATTGCTTGAAAATATTACAAAATATTGTACTCATATAAAAATAAATTTAATCTTTACACTTCAAATGTCGTTACTACTTTCGATTAACAATTTTGATGCGCTTTAAATGTATTAATTATCATTTTATATATTACGTGGGATCAAATTATTATCAATCAAATATCTGCAACTACAATTTTATACCAAATATATATTTAGGAATAGTTTTTAATGTCTAATTTTGATTAGAAGTCGAACATCTGCTAGGCACCTAGGACCCCTAAGAGTACCCCACGCACTTCATAAAATGTCAACATAGATCATGTTAATCAATAATAATAAACACGAGCAACCCACCCTTTTTTGGCATGCGGCATATACTGGGGTCCATTCTGCAATCTGCGCAGCTGCCACATTGAATACCGCTGCGCAGGCGCAAACCGACAGCAGACGGCCTGGCAACCCAAGTTGAAGCACCTTTCAAGCGCCGTGTGCCACATACGCCGTATAAATAGCATATGAATTGTCTATGAAAAATCTCTTCAAGTAACAGAAAGGAGAACTTCCATTCAACTTGAACAACATCTACGCCATCGTCGTCGTTGTCGTCGTCACCTTTCTGATAACCCTGGGCAACAATGAACACGATCGCATTGTCTCCACATCTTTCGCGATCATTGCTATTGTCTCGATCTTGTGTGGATCGAGTGATTCGGGTTTGCTCAGAACCCAGCCAACACGTGTTGCAATTCATTCAAGTTTCTGGTTATTATTATCAATATTATTTATAGAAAAATGTCAGCACATTCTCGCTGATTTATTGCATTCGATTGGGTCAAGGCGAACAGCTGCCGTTTAGGATTCTTTTTATTAAAGTGGGGGCAAAAATGTAAAGCAAACAGAGGATATTCTAACAATGCATAGTAAATATAGCAGCATTAAACATATATAAAGAAATAGTAATAATATTTATAGCTACCATTAGTGTTTAAATGAGACGGCTTGATGGTCGTAAGCGTTGAGTCTTTGCCTTATTCCGTATGCAAGAACTCATTCATATCGCGAGTCCCACTGCAGGCATTGTGTTGTTTTCTAGTTTATTATAATTCTACTATCTCTCTCTCTCTCACTGTCTTATAACTATATCTTTAAGATCTGCAGTATCACAACCGACCAAAACTGAGCTAAGTGTGCCTACCTTGGTCGGCAAACCATTAAGACATAACCTAACCTTAGTGTTGAAATGGGATCATAAAAATATCTATGAAATTAAATAAATCGTTTTTCATATAATACAATTTCTTTGGTAAATTATGTAAAAAATAACATTTATTTCCTGTTCTCAAAAGTTGATTCTCACATAAGAAAATATACATGTAAAACTTAAAGAAAATCACATATTAAAAGTATTGTAAAGTCTAACTAAAATAGTCCTTATATATGTATATTCAAAATTTAATGTGATATTATTTAAGGAAATCTAAATGTTAAAAAAACTAAATATTTTAGTGTAAAAGCAAAAGTACATTTGCCTTTCGATTTAGCAAATTAATTCATTTGAGAATGTCTACCATGATGTGGCAGCTAACTGACTGCTTTTAACACTGGCTGACTTTGAAATTAATTTAAAGAAAACATCAAACGAGCACTAAAATATATATGTATATCTAATTATATATATTTATATATACATATATGTTCGCAGTACGACTTACAGTTCAGTTGTTCATGGACCATGAACCCAAACGTCCTTTGTTCTAGCTGCAAGTGCGACTCAGTCTATGCGACATGCCGCAAAAACACATCCTATACCATGCTGCTATCATCCATACCCGCCACCACGCCCCTTGCTCCACTACAAAGTCCACTTCAGATCTGACCAACGTGTGCAGCCAGGCAAGAAACCAACAACGAGCCAACAACATAAAATAAACTCACATGTTTAGTTAACTTACCCCATGTGCAAATTAAAACCGAAGCATAACCGAAAAACAACTAAAAGACCCCAAGCCCAAACCCCATAATTCTTTCAGCCACTGTGGATCTGTGCCCTGAGGCCATGACTGGACTTTGGTCTGATCCACGCTCCTTCCTGCACTGCCGAAGCATTATGCAGTGGATTTTTTAATTTCTCGACTGCCTTTAAAGATTGAACCCAACCAGTTTCAACATCAGCACATTGCATACTTTCAGGCGCATGCAAATGTCACGTTGCTATGCACACACACACGCACACACACACGCACACACACGGGAACACTACTCTACACATGTGCAGAGTTTAAATAGTTTTTTTTTTATTATTGTTTTTGTTGTTGTCGGCTTTGGCATGTTTGCAATTCAAATTGCATGATGATTTCAACAGGATGCCGGCGTGTCCAGTGCACTTTAGCTTTAGTTTACTTGGCCCAGCCCGCATGCCAAACAGGAAGAAGCATGCACGAGTCACAACAACTATAACAACAACAACAACAACAACAACAACGAGAAATTCTACTAAACACAACAACAACTGCAACAGGAACAAGCCCAAGTACAAAAACAAGTAGCATAGAAGTCAATGACTAAAGGGCGCCCCCAACAATCAGTAGCTGCTTCATCTACAGACACAAACAAAATGTATCCTTTTCTACGTTTCAACTTCCTCTATTTGCATAACTAACTCTCTCCATCTCTCCATCTCTTTCGCTCTCTCACTCTCGTCCACTCTTTCTAATAGCAGTCAGAAGCCGAAATTAAACTCAAAGTCTTTGGCACTTTGACTGCTACAGTTATAAATGCACTCATATGTCATATTAATATTTATGCTCTGTAACATGCATATAAAAGGGTGTATATTTGATTGGTATTTGTAAAAATATAAGAAACCGAAAGCAATTAGTTAAGATTTGATATTTTTACACTATTAAAAGTCAATGTTAATTCTCTTACTAAAAGTTTAATATCAATCCTTCAGTTTTATATTTAATTGATAAATTAATAATTTATATTTTAACGAAGCAACTTTTTAAACATTTAAATAATAAGTACAAATTGTACATTTAGTTCTGTGCTTTGGTTTATAAAAACTCAGAGCTGACATGGATAAATCACTTTAAAATCTGTTGGCAAATTGTCATTCTTTTCTAGTATTCCTATTTAGTATCCATTATTTTCGTATTTAAGGAAAATCCAAATATGTGGATGGCTACATTGGATTAATATTTATGCAACTTATTCAAATATTAGTAAAGGCAAATCAAAAAATATATTTTAAGCCAATTTTGTCAAATTTTTATTATATTTGCTGGTGTATATAATTCATTCCATCATAATTTTACTTTTTTATTTTTAACAATTAAATTTAAGTTAAAAAGCTTCAGTTAAATTATTTATTATATTCATCTAAGTTTATCAACTAATGTTTAAAATAATAAAAAAATAAAACTTAGTTCGGAATGCGTAATCAGCATACTAATATAATAAGTATTCATTGCAGCAGTGCTGACAGGATATCCAAAAGTGGATGCATACTTTTCTGAGTTGCAATCAATATTAGGGAACTGGTATTGATTTAGCCCTTGGCTTGCGTGTTATCGGTCGCTTTTAATCACCCATAAATTTGTCCAAACATGCATTAGCACAGCTCAACACAGATAGTTAGTTCGTTGGGTTCAGTCGAATCCGGTTGGGTAGGTATCTGTAACGCAGACGAAGTCAGACACGCATTTTGTGAAAGAACTAGCATGTAGCATGTGGCATGTGGCATGCGGCATGTGGCATGTATCTTTAAATCGTAAAATATGAAATTGCGTGCAAGTGTAAAATTATGCTGGTAATTTCGTTACAGTTCACGCATAATTCGTTTAACCATCTAATGGATTCCTAAGTAGTTTAGTTTACGAGCATTCAGCGAACTGATGGTTGTGCATTTGTATGATTAATGCCAGAGAATATAAGACGGTGCGGTTTGGCTGATGATTTACCTTTACGGCTACAAATGCTACACTGAAGCTAACGCATGACAGGTATTTTATTTTTCTTGTCAAACAAGAGGATGCTTTCGGGGATATTTATCATACTAGCTTAAAGCATCAGCTTTAGCCATTTAATTTTTTTAGCATTAATAAAAAAAACTACTTGGAAATAAAGAACATAATAATGTATTTCTTAGGGGCAAAATAATAATAAATATATTTTGGAAAATAAATATTTATGAAATTAAGAAACATTTCTTCATATTCAGAGTATAGTTCTTAAATTTTCTTTATTTTCCGACATATATTTAATTTAATCTAACAATCTCAGTAAAGGAAAGTAAAAAAAAATAAAAGAAATAGTTCTGAGATTGAGAAACATATTTTTTAAACAAATAATCAGAATGAAAATAATTATATAGTTAATTAGATTGGTCGCAACTCTGTAAGCTGCAGATTAGTCTAAGATTCACTCTAAGCTTCTTATTATTAAAGCTTACTGACTAACTGTGTACATATATGTAAATACAAATAGAGCTTCAGAATAAATTTCAAAGTCAGTTCTGTCAGTTGTATTGCTTTTGAACTGCTGCAACTTCACATGCTGCAGCTGCAGGGGTGGGGCTTAAAAGAAAAGCGACCCGGCTGACCGTGCAGAGGTGGACACCATTGAAAAGACTTTTCTTATTTGCTATTTTTTTTCGTACATGTTGATTGAATAAATCAACGCTTGAAACTTCCAACTAAAGTTAACGGCTTTCATTGGCCCCAAGCAAACAAGGTTGACTATTATGTTCAAAACAGTAGCCGAAAAAGTGAGCGCTGTACAGAAAATCTACAAGTGATAAGAATGGGTGAGGGGTAGAGGGGATGGGGGCTGGACATGGCCAAATGCAAATACGAGTTTATAGTGAAAATTCAATGAAGCTTAGCAAACGTCTGCGTAGTCTAAACGACTAAACTTTCGCCACTAATTGGGCGTGTGACTTGCCAGGCAGTCCGTGGAAGGAGTGAGGGTGAGTGAGGGTGAGGGTGAGGGCGAATGGGTATATGTGTATGTGTGTGTGTTTGTGTGTGTGTGTCAGTGGCAGTGTCTGGGTGTGTGCTATGTGCATCAATGAACCGTAAAGCTATTTCGTCATTTAACGTTAAAAGCAACGAGCGCACAAAGGCGGCCCGACAAAAACGCGACATAAGTGAAAAAACTAATTTGCGCTGCTTCAAAAGCAAACACAGGCAAAGGTGGACTGAGAATGGAACTGGAAGTGGGAGTGGGTGGTTAGGTTGGTTGGGATGGCTGTATGCTGGCTAAAGAAAAACATACACGTATTTTGGCAAGAGCAAAAAGAAAATTGGGTAGCGCTGAGTGCTAACCGAAAAGTTTTTCATTTATGCAGTGGAAGCAACGTCGTATAGTCGTGGCACCTACAGACACCAGGGGCAGCTGCCAATATATACATATGTGTGGTACGTTGAGGTACAGTTCCAACTTCTCCACGTGCTGCTGCTGCGTGTGTGTTTGCTTGGCATGTCAATATTGCATAAGAGGCGCCACAGGCGGTGCAGACTGGGAAAACTCGACTGTAGTTAACGCTTAGCTATAGTTTCTGGCGAGGGAGGGGTAGGGTTACGAGAAGGGTGAAGGGTCTCTGTGTGTGTGTGTGTGTGTGTGTGTGTGTGTGCCTGGCCTGAACCGATGTCAATCAAAAATTCCCATAACCAATGCAGCGCTTTCTCGTATATTTGTGTTTGTTTGTGTGTGTGTGAGTTTGATGGTGTGTGTGTGTGGGTGTTTGCTTTATGAAAGCTTTTGGCACATGTGGCGCATAAAAAACGAGACGAGAGCAAGACGGGGTGCTCATGTGTGCGTGTGCGTGTGCTTGTGTGTGTGTGTATGAGTGTGTGTACCTTCCAGTTGTGTTGAATGGCCAAGAAACATGAGCTGAAAAGGATTTCGTCCTGCGTCTTTCACTAGCCTCTCTCTCACGAGGACACTCGCTCACTCCACAGCTGAGGGCAATCCGGCAGCCATCAACCAACCAAACGCAATGCCTTTGCAAAATTAAATTGCCAAAAAAAAAACAACAATACTTTAGTCGAAAGGTCTCGACTAGACGATACCCTGATTTCAAGTAAGTGTGAATGTATTCTGCGTGTTTTTAATTTTACAGTTGACCATTTTCAAACCGATATATTTAAATAATCGATTTTCATATGCAGTTCGAAAACCCTGAAAGTTATAGATAATATTATCAAGCTTTATGTGCGTATGACATACGAGAACTTAAATATTTCAAATTTGTAGTTTCTAGCTCTTTCGTATTTACATTTGATGCTTATCAAAAATATATATACGAATCAAGAATATAAATATAGAGATGCTTTCTGCCTGTTAGGTAACTTTTGCTCTCGTTCATCATACACTTTTCTACACTTTTCAATGTTTGCGCGGTATAAAACTAGAACTAAAAAAAAAATCAATTAGGAACATGTCAAACGGCAGGAAAAGCTGTTTTTGAAAATTGGTGTCAGCAACAAAATTTAATTTCAAGTTTTTCTGCTTTTTATACTGCTGCTCCTCATGACGCGCTCGACTCAACGGACAATGTGCGGAAAAATGAAGTTGATGTGAAGAATGGCTATGGCAATAGTGAGTGGATACTTATAAAATAATCTACCTATGTACCATTAATTGGAAAGTTCCAAGGGTGTATAAAGGCTTTATAAGCTCAATTTTAAACGACAAACCTCGTGAACAACTTTTTCGCATGCAATTGTGGTGGGGCTTAACTAATTTATACAAATTATTTATTTGGTCTGATGGAGTTTTTCCCTGAATATTACATTTTATATATAATTTATTAATATATATATATATATATATATATATATAAATCTACTGATATTAAATAAATAAATAAATAAATGTTTAGGTAAATGTAAATATAATATTCTTAAATACAATTTTAGTAAATATTTCCAAGCTGTTTTCAATGCCAATTTTATACTCAAAAATGATTACATTGTCAATTAATTAAATGATCATAATATGGTTATTTGAAAGTGAATATTATATTATAAATATTTACTTTTTTAATTTAGTGTGGTACGTTCATGATAGTATATATTTTTTAATAGTTTAATTTAAAAATTTTTTAAGACTTAATTTATTTATACAGTTTTGTTGTTTTTGTACTGTTTATTTACTAAAGCATTAACTAAGCTATTCATTATGGCTGAACATTTAATTTCAATCTGCACACGTCCATATAAAATCTCACAAATCAACACACACACATACATAGATACTCATGTGTGTGTATACATACATATAGAAGCGCATGCATGCATAAACTGCTTAGATGCATTAACATAAACCGGAACTAAAGACCAGTGAAGCGTAAGACGCAGTGGATTATTATTATGACTATTAGTAATAATAATAATAATAATAAACATTGAATCGTGTCTGTGGCAGACAGACAGCTAGGCAAGTAGGCGCCGCAGTAGAAGTAGAAATCCCAGATTCCCATAAATGCGCTCACTGATCTGATTGTGAACTGCAGATACTCGTTGGCCTATCGCGTATCAATCTTGTGAGCTTGATGAAGATGAAGTGAAAAGTTTCGGAGTGGCGCGCATTCTAGCGCAAAGTTCACAGATAAAAGACGTCATGTATTAAGATACAGAAATACATAGATACAAATTTGTTGCGCTGACAGGCAAGTGTCAAAAGCTGCCCAGCAAAGAAATACATATATATATATATATATATATATTGTAGTTACAAATGGCAATTTATAAACATGGCCACTGATGGACATGTAGCTGTCGCCCGCTCGGCTGGTCATTAATGTCAAAAGTTATTGCGCAGGCGGCGTTGCCGATAATGTTAATGTTAATGCCCGTAAGGGGGCGAGGCGTGGCTGCACTGGGCGGTTTGGTCTGACCACAAGCACTCTCACTCACTTGCGGCTCTTGGCCATATTCACACACACCCAACCGACTTCCCAACCACCGACATCGTCATACTCATCGTCGTCGACATCGTCATCTTCATCGTTGTTGATGCTGCACACGCGCTCGCCCAAGTTGGCGGCACGTGTCTGGCCACGATGCGCCCGCTGTGTGTCGCCCGAAGTCATCAACATCACCCAACACCCAACACCAAATACTCATCACCAACGCGAACGCCATTAGTTTGCCGGTTCGAGTTCCACGCATTTGTTGTGGGTTGGAGGTCGTCATCTTACCCCTGGCAGTTGACTACTGTTTAAAGTGGAGGTTTGCCTGGGCTTCAGTGTGAGTGTTGCCCAAGCATTTTCAAATTAATATACATATAAAAAATGAAATTTATTCTGATTCAGATTCTGCATACCGTCTGCATTTAATTAGCTAGAAATTATCATTAATCATATGCTTGAGAACATTTTTAAATGCATAAATTGTTTGCTAATTATTTATTTGAAGCGTTCCCAGTTATTTCTAAGTTTTACTTATTTAATTAATAAATAATGACTATAAATACTAACTCTAGTTTCGGAATATAATAATAACTTTTTTGTTGCTTATCTAATTCTGTAACTATTTAAAAGGATATATAACATCTTGACCAGAAAATTCTATACTAAAATTAAAATACAAAAGTTAAATATTTGTTAATAGATAAAAGTATTAATAAGAAATTGTTCATAAACTTATACATGTGTTCAAGGCCTCATTGATTAACCAAATGTGATGCAATACAAGGATTTATTGCAAGACTAGAAATTAATTTTGATTTAAGCAATTTCTTTCATAAGTGCTTGGCAAAATATGTAAACTTTTTATTTTGATCACTTTTTTTTTGTGCCAAAATATTACTTTTTCAATTTTATTATTTCAACTAATTTATTATTATTGTCTTTATTTTTGGTGTGTCGCCTCTTTATTAATAAATAAATATTCCGTAGAAAAAATCGCTTAAAATATGTATTATAGTTCCTTGAATGAACGTAATCTTTACCGCTTGAGGATATATATTTGTGGCACTTAGACATTAGATTTAGTGAGCTATCGCAAGGCACACGATTCATTTGCTTTGAAGGATGCCCGGGCATTTCGCAGCATACAGTTGCACACTGCCACATTTTGCTGCATCGACTGGTTAGTATAATAAATCGATTAGCTCGACAAGAGGCGAAGCTGAGAGATGAAGGCGGTTGAGGTGGTTTTGGCTGGGTTTTGTGTTCGAGTTTCGGTTGGGATTTGACATATTTAATAATCATGAGGCTTTCAGTTACAGCCTCACAGCGCCCGCAATGATGACGCTGATGATTATTCTAATATACCACCGAAGCGCCCAAGACTCCATCCACAACACCCGACTTCGACTCCGACTACAACAGAGATTCAGCTTCAGGCTCGGCCTCCGCTTGCCCCTTTCGCTCAAAATGATTGATGGTTTTTGTGGCACGCAGTGTTGTAGTTCGTCTTCGTTGTTGTTGTTGTTGTTATTGTTGCTGCTGGGCTGTCCGTGTCCGTACTTACATACATTTTTGCCGCTGCTACGTTGCTTTTTCCATGTTGTTTTGCATTTTTTTTTTATGGTCCGTCATCAGCAGCCTCCTCCGCTGCGTAATAAATCTCCTTATACATACAGTATATATCATATTTTTTCCATTCTTGTTTATAATATTGTGTCATGCGATTTTCACTGCTCCCTTTTTAGTCCACGCTTCCAATGCTCGTGCCCTTCGTGTTATTAAAAAACAGCCGCATAAGCATAAGCGTCATATTAAAGCATTCCCAGGCATTAAAATCTCACATTAGATCAGCCTGACAACCAACCAACCATCCATCCATTCATCCAGTCAGCCAGCCACCCATCCATCTCAGCTTTGGCATTTGCTATAAATGCTTGAATAATTTTGTATATAATTTTAATCATCGCTGGGCATTAGTTACATTAGTTTGCTGCTCTCACATTCCCCCATGATTAGAATTATAAAATGGGCGAAGCATTTGTGACATCTATAAAATCCATAAACTTATGAAATGGGAAGCACTTTTATGAGCAATATTAGTTTAAACTTTTGAGGCTCTAACAAGAGTAAAAATAAACCGATTAAACAGGGAGTAAGCAAATAATAAACAAAGAGAAAACATTCAAGAAGCAATTAGAAAAAATCAGCACCATTAAGATGTAAATTACACAATTCAATACTTGTAATTTTCTGGATTAAGAAATTTCACATTCGTTTGCTACACCTGAGATTTTGATATGTTATATTATACTAAATATATAACCGTTTCCGGCAAACGTAATCTCACAACTCTTGACTTAACCGCCCAATAAACCAGAACACACAAAGCATTTAAAATGCACAAAGAAAATATTGCGAACGTCGGCGATGACAATAACGATAGCTCTTAGAGATGAGCACGTGAGAAAGTCATGGGTGGATTATGTCGAAAAGGGTTAGTCAAATATATAATAGCCAATAATTAAAGTACGTTGCAAATTATTGAGTATGCAAAGTATTTAATCCTTTTTATTTAGTTGTTAAAATATATAAAATCCGCTCTCCTGTATATTTTTATATACTCCATGGAACATCTTCAATCAAACTCAATTCAAACTTGGCAACTTGAACTATAATTGAGGTATGCCTAATGTTTTTGTGTTGATTATTACATATTAGGTGACATCCAGAAGTAAAATATGTATTCAAATGTTTATATGTTTAGATTCTGTTATCACGTTGTCATCTCTAAGTGCAGTCCTAATGCATGAATTTTTGTCGAGGTCGGTACTTATATGGGAGTATATATACATATATATATATACATATATGTGGTACGAATATCAACACTTATACATATGTATATTTATTATGCGCCCTGGGGACATTAATGACGAAGTTTACACAGCGACACAGCCACCCCACACATACACACACACACATACGCATAGATGGTTGTTATCAATTATTCAGAGAATATATATAGATGGATTTTTCAGAGCCGTACTTGGGGCAACGGGCGACCGCAGCCGTGTGTAAACATGTTTGCACTAGGCGCACGTCAAATTGGGCGTGATTTTCAAGTGCCCGACCTCTGGCACATACTTTTGATCATGTTTGTCTATTTGCTGTGTGTGCGTGCGTGTGTGTGTGTGTGTGTGTGAGAGTTTGAGTTTTTACTCATGCATTTTTGAGACTGCCTTGCCACTGTTTGCTTACGGTCAAGTCAATTAGGTTTTTTTTCAGCCGCAGGTCCTTGCAAATATTCAATAAGTAAGCGTCTTAGCTGCCCACTCAAAGCGCCCACAAACAACACACGCTACACGCCCACCCTACACCACCCTACCACACCACCAACCACTCAACCCACACTACTCTCTAGGTACTTGCCCAGTCCAGCTTCAGCGCATTGATGTTGTGGGTTGGTTCAGTTCTGCTGTTGCCTGACATTTAATTTTCGATTTTAATTGGATACTAACAGCAGGATGCTCGCCAGCATCGTCCTGCTGCCACTGATGGACGCTGGAGACCTACAAAAAATAGAAAAGGAAACAAGTGTATAAGGACAGACGCTGCCTGCTCAACTTACAAATACCGTGTAGTGCATTGAATTTTACAAGCTAACTCGCCCAATTAGAATTTCCAAATGTTTTATTCTAGTTTGTCTGAATTATAATAATATTTAAAATACACATTTTTCACCAAGAATCTGTTTTAATAAAAATAAAGTTGAATTATTTCCACCATACACGTTTTCAGCAAAAACATATATATTATACCCTATATACTTCCTACAAGCGCAACCTTACAATTAAAAAAATATTTTTTACAAATGTTGAAATAAGTTAAACATTTTGTTTTTGACCCTTTTAATACATTTCTTGTACGTTCTGGATATTAAAAAGATGCAGAACAAACAAGAAGGCTCTATTCGAGAGAGCTCGACTATGAGATTCCCTGTACCCAAGTCCTTAGCTATCAAAATACGCCTAGTTTCTTAGTTCAAGAAGTATCTCATTTGGCAAATATTAATTTACCGATGTTTCGTAACAGACCTTCATGTGCTCGTGAATATATATTCTTTAAAAGTCGGAGAAGCCCTCTGTCTCCCTCCTGCTGCCTGTTACAACCTTATGTAAAACTTTATTATACCCTTTTAAAGAATTTTCAATGGGTTCAGGGTATAAATAGTAAATTAAAAGGTACACAACATGGCAACCATCCAGTCCCAGTAGGAGCTTGCTGCTGCTGTTGCTATTGCTGCTGATGATGCCGCTGCTGCTGCTGCTGCTCCAAAAAGGAGTTGGCTAACATAATTGAAAAAACGCTTTTCTATTAAGAACATTGCCAGCTGGGTAAAATGGACGAAAACGGGGGAGCAGTGCCGTGGAGACTGTCGAGGCGGCAACTTGAAGCACTGATTGGCAGCGGCGCCTATTGACTGACTTAACACGCAATTGAGTACAGAAGCTGCTGCTGCTGCTGCTGGTGCCAGGACTATTGGAGCAGGACGAGCCACGCAAATTGGCTGAAGGCGGAGGAGAACGTGCATAAGGAGCAGGAGCTGGGAGAGGCTAGCTACGAGCGATAGAGGCAGTTGGGACAAAAAGCGCAAACGTCGACATCGAGTGGCGTCCCTGGGCAAGGATTTAAAGCAGCCACCGAGCCAATTAATGGCAACCAACGCGAAACGCTAATAGAAGAGGGACGGCGAGGGGAGGCTCTGCGATGCGGTGCCTAATTAAAACGGTGCTGAGGCAAAGAGTTTTCCAATCAATCAGACGCCAGCGCCGTCAGCGTGTGGGAAAATACAGAAAATTAGGCAATTGGCAAATGAGAATTTTCAGCTGAGGCAACGAATACTTCAAGGGGGGGTAAAATATTGCATAATTATAGCAGATAATTGTTGGGCCCCCTACCTCTTCTCACAGAATCAGTGCTCTCGAGAGGGTTGTTCGGCTGCCTTCCCTTGAGACATTGACAACTTCATGTGTTGTTCTTGTTAGCTGTCTTAAAGCCAGCTTGACATGTCTAGCGAGCTGGTCTTTAAAAAATAAAAATGTGGAAACAAAATAATGAGTGAAGTCAGTAAGGCACATGGAGAGTGGACATTTTTGGTGAAAGACATGATTGACAGGCTCAGTCGTTGGCAAGACTCAGCACGATGGCAAACGGAATTATAACTTAATTGACATATGTATGCTGAGTACACTCGTCGGGAATAGCTCTTATGAGGCTGTTTTCACCCTTTCATAAATGCATTTATAACGACGGCATAAGCACAATATTTGTATGTCTACGATGTGCCGGATAATATTTCTTTAAGTAGACACCAACTGACAGCGCAATTAAGGCGAAGTAATTATTTTAAGTAGGGTTACATTTCCCAATACCAGCCCTGAGAATAGCTTCTCAACGCTGCCCAGCATCCGTCAGGCGGCAAAGGGACATATGCACAATTCAAAATATTCCCGTAAGTCCTCATTACTTTTGTTCTATCTCACAAAAGTGTGTAAGCTTGCATTTTATTATTTAATAATGAAGGCTTTCAATTTTCTTATTTATATACATATATATATATAGAATATATATATATATATACAATTATTTTCAATTACCAGAATATACTTTTATTATTATAAAAATGCTTTCAATTTTAATGAGCTGAAATCAAGATATTCAAATTAATTTTTTAAGTGTGTTGCTTTTGTATTAATTAATTAATTTTGAGCAATTAATATTTTTAACTCAAAATGGCATTTTTTCTTTAAGAATCAAATAAAATTATTAACTTTCATATATCGGCAGCAAATTGATTTTAACAAAAGTCTTCAAAATTTAAGTATTTAATTTCTTACAATATTATTTTGTTATTTTTCCTACACCATCACATACACCATCCATACACATACTCCAGTACAAAATTCAAATTAAAAGTAGAGGGAAAAATCATTAAATCATAAACAATTAGTCGTATATTACTTCCCCTTAATCATGCGCCATTTGCAATTAATTTCAACGCAATTTGCAGACCCCAAGCTGAGCCGGATGAACAAGCTCATGAGCGAAGGCTTTTCCCATAAAGGAACATTTGCGCATCCGCTGCTGGCCCAAGACGAGCATCTTCTGAAAGCACTAAAATTAGGCAAAAGCCTGGCCAGGACCAGAACCAAAACAAGGACCAGGACCATTAACCACGCACACAAGCCGCCACACAGCCAGCAAATCTTTTGCACAAACATAATTTTGAAACAGACACAAGACCCACTCCTACAACTTGGAAATCTTGAGAGCAAATTGCTGGCAATCTACGCAAATGGCTTAGAACAACGGGTGGTATTTGAGCGAGACCCAGCCAGAGTACGCAAGACAGAGACAGACAGAGCGACAGAGAGTGGAAGAGCGAGAGAGATAGCTAACTAGAGTTACAGATACGAGAAGCAGCTACTTACTTGTCGGGCCGCATAATTTTTGCGCGCAGCAAAAACTTTTGCACGGCCGCACTGAACCCACCCAGGACACACAGGATACTCAAGACACCCTCACCCAATGGCGTGCCAGGCATAAATCATCTGAAGAAACCAGCAAAGGCAGAAAACTTGCTACGAAAGTTTATCCCCACCCACACATAAAAAAAAAAAAGAGCCAACGGCGGATCTGCAAAATTTGTCTTGGCGTTTGGATTTATGTTTTTGCGACGCTTCTCGAAACAAACACGCACACACACACACACACACACACTCAGGCACACACACGCGCGCACATAGGAATAAGGTAAATTCAGGAAATGCTGTATTCGCAAAACAAAGCGCAAGTACGAAAAAAAAAGAAATGATACGAAAAGAAACGAAATACGAGAAACAGAGAATACAAGCCTACAACTTGGCGGCCATGATTTATGGCAAAGGTAGCAAAAGTTCCTGCCGAACTGGAGAGAGGTGTTGAACTTTAAAAAGTTTGCTCCTTACTGGTTTCCCAGGATTTGCATTTGAACACGCCAACAGCGAGGTAGATGCTGAGCGGAGGCGAGCAGGAAGCGCTCTGTGGGGGCCTCAAGATAAGATGTATACATATTTATATATATATATATATATATATATATATATATGTACATTTGTAAATGTATTTGTAAGTACGCATTTTGTTCGGCAGAGTTTCGAGTTGTTTCCTGTTTTGTTTAGCCGAATTTGTCATATTTTGTCGGAGGCCTTCCAAGCAAAGGCCAAGTGCCGCATTTTGTTTGTTATGTTCTTTAAATTTGTCTATTCGGTTTTTGCTCAGTGTGGCAGTGGGAGATGTGCCCCAAACCGGAGTTGTTTGCGGGGCTACTTTTAGTTTAACATATTTTAAAATTATGGTTTTGGTAGGGTTGAATTTGAAATAAACACCTTTATGAACAAGCTTCGAATACACATGCAAACTTTGATCTAAATTAATTGAATTATACTTTATCTTGTGTTTACAATAGTTATATGTTCCCCCTAAAATGTTTCATTTAAAGCACTTTTATTGCATTCTTTTATTAGTTTTTCCAATTCAATTATTTTCTAATTAATTTTGGTATAAATAAAATCAAGGTAATGTCAAAGAAAGAAGTTATCGAAGCAATAATTACATTTCTTTGAAATATTAAGAAATATAACTTTTCAAGGATTCTTCATTATTTTTGTAAGAACAATTAACTATTCTGGCAATTTCATTTTAATTATCTAGAACCACAACTAAGATGGTTTAAAATCTCAATCAGCTAATGCAATAAAAAGTATCATTTCCATTTCTCATTTATTCACATCTGCAGAGCTTTTCTTACTTATTTTCTTATTTCTTACAAAACATTGCAATTATAAATCTAAAATAAATAACTTCCAAATTGAAAATTAGGTGATTGTGGGGTCGTCTACACAGTGCTGCGCAGAAACTCAATCAAATTTAAGCTTATTATAATTTTCCAATTCAAATACGTAAAGAAACAGCACAATAACATGAACAACAGGAACATTGGCAACAACAGGACTTAAAAAAAAGAAGAAGAAAAAATCGAAGGACAAATGAAAATCACGACAGCAGAAATAACGCCAAATCTGAAACATGGTCAGGGTTTGGTCTCAGTGAGAAGTGGCCTAGAAGCAACAACATGGCCGAATCCGCGAAATGCGCGAGGCGGCAACAACTTCAAGACAGAGAACTGCCAGGCGACAGGCAAAACAGATGATGCCAAAGTTTTTCTGGGAGTTGGGGTTATCGAACTGCGCGCATGGCCAACATGGACCTGCGATGGGAGATGGAATGTCGTGTGCGTCCGCCATTTTGTGTACAGACTGCGACATTTGCCCGCATACGCACACAGCAACAGCAGCAACAGCAGCAACAACAGCAACAGCACACACGCACACACATACTCATAAAATATGCGGAAGCTCAAAGTATGATGCGGAAGTCTGTATGACTGCGATTGCTAATGGATGTTGGCATGGAGGATGATGAGAAAAGGGATGGGGATGAGGGGCAGAATGAGGATGTCGCTGACGATGACGATGACTGAGCTAAAGGCCAACGAGGAACGGGCCTGGGCAGCAGCAGCTTGTACGGTCGAATGCATTTCAAATTTTCGAGTGGATGAAGGAGTATGCAATGTAGTCGTTGTTGTTGTCGTTGTTGTTGTCGTTGTCGTCGTCGCCATGTGGAGAGCTGTAAAAAATCGGGGCTTTTAGCCACGCGCTGCAAGTTTTGGCATCGAGTCCAGCGGTGTACGAAGTTAGATAAACGGATTAAGTGGCAACAATGTCACACCACAAGCAGCGTGCGATAGAAACACATAGAGATAGGAAGAGAGTGAGAGAGAGTGAGAGAGAGAGAGACAGCGAACGAGATGGCCACGAGCTCCCCAAATGTGGTGGGATGTGGCACATGGCTCCGCCTTTTTATTCGCTTTTGGCAAGTCCAAAAGGAAAAACGCCAACAACAACAACAAACAGTGATAGGAGCAGTCAAATGGCCATAAACAACAAATCGATATGGCATTAAAGTCGACCAATATTAATGATGCTTCAACCGGAGACCTCAAAGCTCAATGGGAAATAAACGGAACGATTGGCAATTAATTATCAAAAAAATTAATATGTTTACTCAAAAAATATAATAGTTTAGCAGCTGAAAAATCGATCGCTTTTGGAATGTTAATATTCTTAAAAGTTACCAGTTAGAAAATTATAGCACATCTTTGCTAAGTTCGATTTAGATCGAACTATTTATGTATTTTTATTTTATTTAAAGCAAGAGCAAAATAAGCTTATTTATTACTTATATTGTAGGAATCACAAAATTTGGTTGGTTGGTTGTTGCTGATGTTCTTCCAAGATCGGCATATGTCACGTTTTAAATAAACGTTTTTATAAACGCCAAAGTCAATATTTCAGTGTAAATCGATAAGTACGCATATCTCCCACATTTTTAAAGATAAAATCACCAAACTTGAAAGATAACTTGCTAGTAACCTTCAAAGATCGGCATATACACTTTCAAGCCTCGTCTACACCCTCCGAAATCGAAAATGTGTCAGTGTAAATCGATAAAACCATTTAGCCACATAATTTTAAAGCTAGAGTTAACAAAATTTAAAAGGTATACTGCTAGTACAATCCTTCAAAAATCCAGAAAAAAATGTTGGACCAGAACTTCTCCTGCCCTATATTTCCCTCAATTTAAGAGCTGTAGTTTGCAAACTTGAAGGCATATTACATATATTATAACCCTCTCCATAATTTTTATAACACACGTCCACTACCGCCCCCGAAAGTTCCTAAGAGCCCTTATCTTCATCTTATCTTATCCGGCTCCCAAAATTAACAAAAGCCCATATCTACCGCATGTTTAAGGGCAAACTTGGATTGCAGATCAAAAATCTTCATCAAAGATCTGTATTTATTAGCTTCTATGATACAAATGGAAGTATCGTTCTGACAATTTTCTGGCAAAGAATATAGATTAAACATAAAAAATCAATAAGCAAAATTTGTTGAAAGATATAATAATAATTTTTCTTATGATATACATTTGATTATTTAAAGAATATAAAATACAATTTTACCTACGTGTTATAATATTTATTTTAACAAATTTTACTTAGAAAACATTCATTTATTGGGTTATACATTTCAGCTGGTTGAGAGAATTTTGCTCAGGTCGTTGAGATTTTTGGGTACACTTGTTAAGCCCCAAGAAGAAATTCGCGTTACAAACTGATAGGTAGGAATTTTACCTGGCATTCAAAAAGCAGCAAAGGGATGCAGAACGATGGCATGGCTTCGTAATGCGTTGTCCTTCTGCGTTTAATCAAACACACTTCCGTTGCAAACGGCTTGAATCGCTTCAATCAAACAACAACCACAAATATTTCAAGTGAGGCAGGTTGGATGGCTGGCTGGCTGGCTGACTGGCTGGCAAGTGCAGAAGTGGCAGGAGTGGCATCACCATCAGCTTCAGCATCGGCAGCAAAGACAAAACTCCTCAACAAGAAAATACCTCGACGATGATGATGAACCCTTCGCCAGCCACTCGAGTGCACACGACCATCGAGAGAGCACAGAGACAAATAGAGAGAGTGAGCGAGAGAGAGAGAGAGAGAGCCAAGGACAGAGAGAGGGATCGAGAATGTGGGGGAGCGGAAGAAGTGCAGGAGCACAGTTCTCTATGATGCTTGAAGCAGTGAGGCGCACCAGCTCACCATTGTTTCCCAACGAGACGACCGATGCTAAAAAGTGGGTGAAAAAACTCGTATAACCAAAAAAAAAAACAGAGAATTCCAAAATGCCGATTGCCACTACACGAGCTGGTTAGGATTCACAGGCAGTCTTTTGGCAGCCACTTGAACAGCACGTACAAATATTTCATAAATTACGCGCCTAATTAAAAGCGGACCGCACCTCCAAAAAAAATATATACATATATATACATATATATATAAAAACAGAAATAAAACTGAAAACCAACTCATTGAACTCAGCCAACTCGAGTGTCTGACCAGACCGAGTTGCACTGCCTGAACCCTGGCCCATCCCTAAGTGGCATACAGACGTCGCACTCCTACTTTATTGCTACACTTATTAGCCCCCACACTCCCCCAACAACGCACACACATACACACAGTGCAACCCTTTGGCCAATTCTTGCGCCACTCAATTATTGGAGCCTTTTGGCCAACGCGCTGATTTATTGCGTCAATGCTGCCGTCGCCGTTGGCCAGTTTTGCATGGGGTTTGGTAAAGGTGGGGTCTAGACGAGTTATTGGCATGCTCTTTTTTCATTGTGTATGTATGTATATATGTATGTGTGTGGGCTTTAATGGGCACCGCTGTTCATTTGCATTTGGTGGCTGTTGGCTCTAAAGCTTATTGGTGGTTGACCAACGCAGTCCAAAATGGGGGCGCAATTTCAAGTGTCATTTTTCTTCTGTACAATGTTCATATTGCTGTCCAGTCGATAAAGTTAAAAGCAACAAGCAGCATTACTTTAATATGACGACTATAATTTGTGCTATTTTTAATAGCAAATAAGTCTGTTGAAATATAAATGTTTTTGCCAGAAGTAAAGTATGCAATTTCTTTCACATTTGGGCATCGTTGTAGAAATGGCTTAGAAGTTAAATATATTTTATAATACAAAAATGATAAATTCATAGTACATTTACATACATTTTCTCTTCTTATATATCTAATTAAAATATAACAAAACTTGTCAATACTCGGCAGTATTACAATTAAGTTAGGAAAGTCTTGCAGACTAAAAATATTTGTAGATAATATTGTAAGTAACCAAATATTAATATTTCTTCTTAAAAATATTGTTATATAAACATATTTTATTTAATTAATTATAAATGATTTAAGAACTTTCCAAATATCTTAAAATAAGTACATATTTAACTGTTCGCACACTGGTTATTAACAATTTTTAGCATCCTCTTTCAAAAAATGTATATGAGATAAACAAATTTCCTAGTAAAGTTCTCCAAGATCCCAATAATAAACTACCTGCTAAATACACACACACTCAGGACTCACATAAGGGTAGGGTTAGGGTAGAGAAATAATACAAAAAGTTAATTTCTTACGAAAATAAGGATATGCGGGCATAATTGAATTTGTTAGCAACATGTGAGAGGACTCTGACTGCAAGCGCAGTCCAATCGCAATCGCAAAGGCAAACGCATTTCCAAACCCAAATGCCCAGGACCAAAATACCACTTTATATAATACTGTTGACATATGTTAATCAGGCGCACGCACACGCGCCGCAAACAGGAGCTGGAGGTGGAGATAGAAATGGAGTTGGTGAAGGGGACGAAGGCGATGCTGGGCAAGGATCAGCGGCGAAACGTGTGGGCGATGAGCATAATGATTGGGAATGATGAGGCCTTGGCTTGGCTTGTGGGTTCGCCGGGGTTAGCGGGGCAGGTCAATGGAATTAATTCGAATTCAATCCGCAAGGCAGTTGCCAGTTGGCAGTGCGACAAAGTAAAAAGCCTATTTGCAGACACAGACAACCACGGAAACAATCTGATTGGAATAAAAGCTTGCATCGACAGAGGAGGGGAGACGACGAGTTTTGAAACAAGGGTTGGCAGATAATTTAATTTCAGCTTCGCATGAGCGATGAGATAGCTGTTCAGTGTTCGAATCCCAGTTTTGGGGGTTGGCCAACTCAACTCCCACTGACAGCGAGCATATTGCTGCAATCAACTAATCTTCGCGCTCAGCTCACCCCTCGATGCTCGATTCTGGCTACTCGCTTCACTGATAAATAGATATAGATAGGCAGATAGATAGTTGTCTGTGTTAACAGCACTCAATTGCAGCACTCTGCTGTTTGTGCTCCTCGATCCAAATGTGATCTGCAACTGATGTGTTTACCCAAGCGCCAGCAAAAAACGGCAAAAAAAAGAGGTTTTCAAACAGTTTGTTAAGTACCACATAGTTGGCTGCTCGCATCCATTTGACCATTTGGTCATTTGCCAAAAAGTTTTTACCCACTTTGCTTTTTGTGCGTTCTTCGCGTAATTTGTCTGACAGTTGTTGGACTCTTTCGCAATTAAACGCAATTGCGTTGCAGCCTGCCCCTAAATATATATGTATATAAAAACATATGTATTTAAAAAAATATGTATGTATATATATATATATATATATATATTTATATATAACGTATACCCATATTCGACCCGAATACGATTCGTATACCGTATGCCCCACCATTTGAGAGACGCGACGACGCCTTTCCTGACTGACTGGCTTCTGCCGCCAGTTGTCTGCTGCCAGGCGCGCTTTTAAAACTGCTTCCTGTGCGCTAAATGGCGTTTTTGTGTTCGCATTTTCTTCGTCGCCAGCGATGACGCCGCTGGGGTCAGCCTGAATACACCCTACACCAGTCATAGTTAAATGGAGTATATGCATTTTCTATTTATTAAGTCAAAACAAAAAAAATTGGTAAGTAGATTCTTAAACCTAATTTATTTTTTAAAATATTTGCTGTATAAAATTCAATTGATTATTTAAACTTTGTATAAATTATGAAGGGAATTTTAACGCCTGCACGAAGTGAAATGAATACAACAAGAATCGAAATAAATATGTTGATTCTCATTTTATAATTGTCATTATTATTATTATATTTTTGTTTTTAATATACGTACATAGAATTCTATTGATTTTTTAAATATTCAAATTATTTAAATTACTTTGCATCTAATTTCAGATTTTTGAAACTATTTGTCAGTTACACCAGTTAACGTAAGCAATACTCTGGCGTATTTGTTTATTTTTTTAGACAGTATCTCATAGTTGATATCACAACTATCTCATCTTGATTCACCAGACCATATTTTATGGCTATGTATCAGCGAAAATGGCGACATTAAATGAGCAAAAGTTTTTATCTCATTTATTTTGCTCCTCTCTTTTTGTGTTGCATTGCTGTGCACTAAAAGGAAAAAATATAATTAACTAACCAGGTGAGCAAATGTAATCAATTGTAAGTATAATTACAAAATAATTGAATAAAAATTAAATACCTATATATATTTGCTCATATTGTTATGAGAAATTCATTGACATTTATTAGAATATTTACAAAATAATTTAAATACAAAATATAAGTAAAAATATGTTCTACTTTCCTTACTAGAAAGTATTGCATATTAATTTGTTAGTTTTAAATATTTGATTATTTATAGATACTTTAAGTGGCTATTGATATTAGCTGAAGGAAATATAGTTTTTGTCAGTGCATATCTTGAAAACTTGCGCTGCATTTCTTAAACAATTAAAAACTTTTCGCGTCTACCTACAAAGTTGCCAATTTGGATAACCTCCAAACCAGAGGCGAGTGAATGAAAAAGAGACACTGTAAAATGGCTAAATGTATGAAAGAGAAGAAGGCAGAAGTAAGGCTGGGCACAAGGACGACTGCGACGACAATGGCATGGGGCACATACACACTGAAGCAACGAAAAACTTTGGTGCAGAGCAGTCAAAACCAATTTGGAGAATTTAATTAAAATTGCAAAACTTTGGCAACTGATTAAATTTTCGAACAAGAACAACACAAGCTGGAGGCCCAGGTAAAAGCTTAAAACAACCAAAACGAGTGAACACATCCCCTCTACCCTACTCCTCCTCCCGACCCCATACCCTCATCCCAAGCAAACGACAAGTTTAAATTTTTAAACAAACCAAAAGGCAACGTGGAAAAATTTACATTCGCTTTCGTTTGCACTGAACGTCAAAAATACAAAAAAAAAAAATAAAATAAATAAGAAATGAAAAAATAAAAAATTGAAGTCCCAAACGAAGCTGGGGGCCGGTTTGCTCAGCGGGACGGGGATTGGATTTAAGCCAGCAGCAGCAGCGGGGCCAAACCTGCCGTCCAACCGAACAACCAACCGCTGCCTGCCTGCTGATGTTTGTGGATGACGTTGTTGACGGCTGCCATCCTCATCATAATCATTCCCATACTCATCAGCATCATCATCATCATCATCGTCATCATCGTCATCATCATCATCATCATCTTCAACATCCAGAGCAGCCGAGGACTGCTAAAGTTTCCCCAATTTAATTTCACCATACTCCCGAGTGTGCGTCGAACTAACGAATGGAACGAACCAAAGAGAGCCCAACTTGGTCCAAGGGGTGGGCAGCAGGTTGCTCCATGGAGCATGGCTTGCCAGCTAGCACAGACATTTGCCAACGCGCAGCAATCACGTAGACGCAGACGAGCTTCATGCCCGCCCATCTCCTCCCACTTCTTCTCCCCTATCCACACTCCTACCACAAAAATGTTCGAGGGTTTGGCACTGATAGGGAAAAATGGTCGCTGCGAGTGCTTTGGAGCATTGAAGAGGGGACACTGGGTATGGGGAGCTGCTTTCGAAATAATGGCCGCCCAGCGCGTCGGCTCTGTTATTTTAATGAAAATTGGAAAGTGCCGGCAAATGCTGCCGCCCCCTCCTGCCTACCTTCCTAAAAACCATCTTGACCATGTCGCCTGCCAAGCGCATTAATTTTAAGATGTTCTCTTGATGGACTTGAATTTGGTTAGGAATTTTCACATTTCGCATTTGGTGTATAGTTTAACCGACAGATAATTTAAGCATATTTCTTACGTCTTTTTTAAACAACAGCTCTATATATGTGTGATAACTAATTGTAATATAAACAAAAAGTTTGTACCATAAAATGTGGAATCTAATATTAAAATTTTCAAAATCAACTACTATATTATATATATACTAACTATACTAACTAAATATCTTTGTCATAAAATAATTGTAATAATTATGTGATTATTATTATTAATATTATTTTTAAAAATTATTTTTATTAGTATAATGTTATTTTTCACACCTGAAACCAATCATATAGAAAATTCGATGTTCAAGTATCTATTAAAAAAACTTTCATATTCATAATCTCGTTTATTCCTTAGAGATACTCGTATTTCATTGTCAGCTACAGACTGAAACTCAATCTGCCATTTTCACTGATTGTTGGCTTAGCCCCCACTAATTAGCGACCATAAAACGCACATAAATCGACGCTGGCCAATAAATTATAAATTATAATTTAGCCAACGAACCGCAGACAGAGCAACAGTTTCAACCAATTTCCAGTCGAGTGCGCAGGCTCAGACTTGAAGGCGGATGCATAAAACAGTGCGATGACTTCCGGTATTAACTAATTTTTATACATATATATGTATGTATATGTGTGAATGTGTTTGTATATATATCCATCTCCATTTTAGCGCTACTTTAAAGGGATCAGCTAGCAGCGAGCAGAAGCAGCCCAAGGTTGTGCGCTCTGTGCAAAAATGCCTTCCGTTGCGAACCCAAGCCAAAGCCGGGCCATGAGTGGGCACTAATCCCTAGCACTCATGATGCCGTTGGCAAATACTTTGCACCGCCGACTGCGCGACGAATTGGAAGCAATCCGCTGTCTGTCTGCACAAACGGGGGTTGTGGATGGGGATGCTTGTGGGGGTGTTGTCGCAAGTGGAGTGCATGGGCGTTGCTCTTGCTGGCTGGGGGTTGGTTTTTTTTTTTTATTTTTTTTTGATGCGAGCAAAAACTTAAACAAAGTATCAGGCAGTGCAGCCAAGCGCAAATCAAGCCAAGCCCATCTCCAATTTCACCCATCACCCACTCAACAGCGTTAGCTCCTGTCGAGCATTCGTCTCGCTGCTCCGTGCTCACCGGGCGCGCCTAAGCGTAAGTCAGCCTCCTTCAGTCCGGGTAGTCAGTCTCTGAGCCAAGTTCCTGTCAAGTGGTCCGACTGACTACTCCACTTAACTGACAAGACAAACGCCACATAATTTCAGGTTCAATGCAGATATGCTTCCACAAACCAGACATCGCGTAAAAATTATCAAACACAAAGTATGTACATATTTATTTGTATTATGTAATAACTTATTTCAATTCGAATTAAGAAATATATATATAAAAATAAACACAAAGTATGTACATATATTTTTATAATATATAATAACTTATTTCAATTCGAATTAAGATATATATATATAAAAATAAATAAGAAAAATGTGTTTAATTTGTAGATGAATAATTCATTTAATAGTTATTATTTTAAAGAGATCACAGCTAAAACCAACCGCACATTTTTCATTTTTATTATTATATCTTCAAATTAAAGTAAAAATTATTTAAATCAAAAATTTCAAAAATGTTTGATATAGAATTTAAATTGAATTGAAATTATAGTTAAATAAAAATTGTATGCTTCTAAGTATCATTCAACTTAGAATAAATTGGATCTAAGTAAAATTTCATTCAATTGTATTTAAATTTATTTTTAAGTTTCTCTACAAAATGTTGAAGTATTTCGTAGAGCTCTGAAATGAGTTGGAACTGTTCTTATAAGAATTGATTTAATTTGGTACATTTAATTTCAAGTATAAAATCTCTTCACATAAAGAAATAAGTTGCCTTGTAAAAAATACATTGCGAAAAGTCTTGCCACGCAATCGTTTGTAATGTACAATTCAAGTCGCATTAAAGACTACTTGTTGGCGCCTTACGATTCATTGAATGGAAAAATTATAGTCAACTAATCAAAAGACGCTTAAGACGTTTCTATCAATGACTTCCAGTTGATTTTACCGAACAATTGGCAGGTGTTTGCGCTTGTTTTACCAACAATTTTCGCATCCAATGAGCCAGTCCAAGAAGTGCCAGGAAAACTCTGGGCATTCTCCATCCACCACTCCCAACAGCCACAACTCTAATAGGCATGCAAATGTTTTCCACTTGGCAAAGTCACTTTTGCTGTTGTTATTTGTGTTTGGCGTTTGTTTTGTTTGTGGGCGCAAGTGCGAACATTTTTTGTTGCCTAATAAATATATATATTTTTTTATATACCCTATACTCAAAGTAAGTGAAAACATATAACGAATCTGTGAAAATATATCTAATCATAAGACTAGATATTTTTAATTTTAAATGAGGTTCTTGCTTAAATTTATTGTTATCTAATAAGTAATTGCATATGTATATTCAAATCGTTCAAATCACAGGGTATCTCCGAGACGAATACTCTCGACTACTGTACTGTGCTTATGCGGATTGTTTCTTCTCTCTTTTTTTTGGCAATTTTTTATGCGTGCTGTAGGAGCAACTTTTCAGGCAGCATTTAGCAAAGTTTTCGGCTTACATGTGAATCGACTGCATATGGCGAGGAAAATGCTTCGAGTTTTGCTTTGCGGGGCTACATATAAAGTTACATGGGAAGTGACAGTGGAGAGCAAATAAATATTTGTCACAGCCCTCGTTTTTAGAGCACTCAAAACCAAAACTAACACAATGACATTAAACTTCTTCCTACTCACATTGGATGGTTTTTTTTTTCACAATTCAAACACTTTGCGGCTTTTAAAATGTTTGTTTGCTTTAAGTTGTGCGAGCATCAAATGTATATAACTAAATAAACACTCTACCATATCATGACCAAGGGCACGTCATCAAATCAGGTCACAAAACCCATTAAGAATAACGAAAAAAAAATACCAAAATAAAGTAAAATAAAAAGGTAAACCGAAACTTAAGTGTTTGACAGCGTACCCAACCAGTTTTATTTATTTATTTATTTTTATTTTTTTGAATGAACAGTACAGTGCCAATTCATTAGAAATCCATACAAATAAAACAGTCTGTCCTGACTTACTGGCTGACCGAATGAATGACTGAATGAGTGACTGAACCACTCAGGAAATGTACGAATTGTACGAAACTTCGAAATCATAGAAATTGTATATAATTTGGAACCCTCTAAAAGCAAAACAAGGGATTATGGTAGAGATAAACTTTCAGTCGATTGAAAATAAACTTGTTTTAAAAAGTTCAATACAACATTTATTTATAATCATCAAAATATGTTGAAACGTGTTGTTTAAAACTTCAACGTTTTTACGCACCTTAAAGAATATTATCATTATATTTAAGGAAAAAAACAAGACCCGGGCAAGGCCGGTTGTAGTTTCTTATTTTCAATAACATCCTATAGAAATGCCAAAAGGGAGATTTCGAAATGGCAGGAAACAATAACAAGTAGCAAACAAAGCAAAAAATAAAAAGAAATACTCGTAATAATAACAAACAGAGTTTGACTTTTAGTCAGAGACCTGCTGCTTGCTACCTACAGAACTCGATTCCATTGAAAAATGTCGAAGAAACGAGCAGCCAGAACGAAGGACAATCACGGCAACAACAACACGAAAAGGACAGGCAACAATAAGAATGACGAATGACGTTTATTTTTCCTCTTTACCTTTCTTAATGTCATTGACAGCTTTCTGGAACATTTTTGCACTCACTTGAAGCATTTTTGTGAGGCGGGAGTGGACAACTATCATAAATTATGCCAATGTCATGTGAAATGCGCAATCATTCGATTTGAGCGGTGCAGTTGATATTTTTGTGTGACTTGGAAGAAATGTTATGCCACTATTTATTTTTATTTTTATCAATAATATATGTATATATATAAATATATACATTTATTTTTTAATTTTAGCACTCTACACTTGAACCCAGCTGGCAGTTAAGCGCATGTCCTGCCTAATTCTGGGGGTTGTTGACAACGTCCCAAGGTCTGTCAGTTCGTCAGTTCGTCAGCCGGCTCGACGTTAGCAGCGCTCGGCGGTCTAAGAACAAAAGGCATTTCCGGTGACGTTTAAATGCGTGGCATGTCAACGCGTTGGCAGCTCCTGGCAGACAGCCGCATCCTGGCGAGCGCCCGTGTCCTCCTGCAGGAAGCACTGAGCAGCCCGTAAGACCCCAGCGGCGTAATTGAGCAACAGCAACTAAAAAAAAGGGCGTCCAGTAAAGCCAACATAAATTGCATATAATTTATGCAGATTTTTTATTACCAGACTTTTTTAAATTAAAAAAAAAATAGAGCATTCCTTAATTAAGCCAAAGATTTGAATTGAATATTTGAGAGATTGTTTGGAATCTGCCAGTTTTATTTAATGTTCAACTATCTTTGATAACGATTCCCAGCAATCTACTTTTATAACTTGGTGTCTTTGATTTAAGTACTATGGGATATATGCAAGTCGCTATATGTGTAGCTCAAATGTTTGATTGAACAATTGATACTACAAAAAGTAAACTAATATTTCCCATATATCAATTATTCCTTTGGGTTCACAGAAAAAAAAAATTACTAAGAAACTGAATTTATATAAATATATTTTAAAAATTTATGGGATTCATTTGTTGTCTGGCAATAACTTAACACAAATTTAAAAATGAAGCTCGACAGATGGTCAGAGTCAAATATTATCTAAATATTCAAAAATTTATCTAATTTTTTGATAAATTCATAATTTGAAAAATACAAAAATGTTGTAATCGCTATGAATAATTTTTAAACAAACTAAATTTCTTAACATATAATTTGTTTGTTTATATATAATAGTCAAATCAAACCAAGCAGTGATTGTTATTTCTTGTTTTTATTATTATTAAGATATTTAGGCAACCAACACTGGAAGCAGTTAAAGACACTCACATCTGACTCCACACTTGAGTACATTATCGCACGAATCGAGCCCAAATTCCCAGTTCAATCAAGCAAGAAACGCGCAAGTCTATCAACTTATTAATTTTATGAAGTGCTGCAAGGACTACGACGGGGGCAACAGCAGCATCAACGCTGACAGCACATCAATGTCTTCCAATTCAGGCAACAACAATGGGCGATTGTGCCACTCCCACCCACTCCACACCCCACTACGCCCCGTTGCGGATGTTGATGACGACAAGTTCGACTACTGTCGACTACACATCATCACGTATGATTACGCACATTGTTCGTGCGCAGCGCCGAATGCTGTCGAAAAATTAAAATTCAGAGACCCTTCTGCTTAACTTACCTTAGCCGCTGCATCTTACGCAGCCAACAGGGAGAGGCTAACAAAAAAGAAATACAAATGTGAGTATTCGACTGGCAGATACTCTGGACCCAGCTTCAATTCGCACTAAAAATACTTACTGCAGGACTCCTTCCCCTAGGGGGAATTAAGCGTTAGATTTCTTTATTCTTGAACAAAAGGACAGACTTTAAATTGGAGACAATCTCAATTTAAGACTCTTTTCTCAGACGATTATATATATATTATTGTAACGAATTTTTTAAAACTATATATAATAAAAATGATGAATTATAAAAATGTATTCTAATATATTCAATGGTAATGAAAACGAACAAATTTTTACTGTGCCAGAATTTACAAGTTGAAAATCATAATTAATACGTTCGTTAACAAATCTATTTCTTATAATTTTAGAATTTAGAAAATTTTATGCATTTTTGTTCTGGGTATTATATTGGCTCAGGTCGTGCCCAACTTAAGGATACCCTTTTGTGCCTATCGCAAACGTAGAGGGTATTAAAAGGAAGAGGAGAATAGGAAAAAATCGGGCAAAACAACGACGTGATTGCATTACACAATCAAAACAGGCACAAGTGTTGATGCTGCCGCTGCCACTGCTGCCGCTGCCACTGCTGCTGCTGCTGCTGTTACTGCTGCTGCTGGGCCAACCCGGCAAAAATCAAAGTTCGGGCACTAAAGTAATAGACCGAAGCGACCTGCTGCTACTATAGGGAAACGTGTGCGTGGGCGTTGCAATTGCTACGCCCCATCATCAGAATCCAATCAAATTAACAACAACAGGCCACAGCAGCAGCAGCAACTACAACAAGCAACTGAAATTCAAACTCGCACCGCTCAACTCCACCCAATCACCCACCCCCCCTCACTCTCCTGGCACGTTAATTTCAATTTGATTTCCGTTCCACAACCAACCCCCTCCAGCTCAGCCCGCCCACAACTGCCTCAATGAGCAACGTCTGAGCAACAATTATACGGCAACTTCATTAGGTCAACATGCGGCAGGATCTGCGAGTGTGAGAGGGCGATAAAGAGAGGGAGTTCTCGTCATAGTCGGATATGTGGTTCGGGCATTTCATGTGGCTTCAAGGGCGGCGCACAGGGCAGATTAATCAGGGTAAAACTATTAATTAAATACCAATTCATTTCCGCAAATTCAAAGCCAACATAAGCACACACACACACGCAGACACATATTCCATGGAGTTAGTTTGTGCGTTTGTGGGTTTTTAGTTGGATTTCTGCACAGAGGCGCACAATGCGTTGTGGTTAGTTTGATTTGCGAATTTGGGCTCTAACATAACATTCCATGAGACCATATAGCATTACAATATGCCAGCCTTTGCATTTGGCTAGCTGAAATTGGTTAGTAAAGTTGGTTTAGTTCATGAAGCAGCTGAGTGCTCTCTATACAAAAGCAGCTACATTATATAATCGAAGCCTGTCTACACACTAATCCAATGTATTTTCATATGAACTTCAACTTCGCTTTGTCGAATAGTTTATAACTCGAAGCAATTTTAAACAAATTTTTCTCTTTAACTCTAAATTGATTAAGTTCATTGTGAGTTTCATTAAGATATCAAAGCAAAATAGTTAATATGTGAGCAAAATGAAAACGAGAATTTAATTTACTAAAATTTTAAGTATGTGTAAGAAAGTTTTTATTATGAATTATGTTGAAAATAGTTCATTTCAAAGTAGTTAATATTATTTTATTTTATTTTGTTGTCTTTTTTATGAATAAATGAAAATCCTTGTTATTTAAATGGTTATATTCAATCGCTCTACACATATAATAAGCTATTTACTTTGATAAGCATTGAAGATTAATTTTTAAAAGTTAATTTTGTATCATTGTTTAAACTCCATAAACCGAAGCATTAAACAAGCTGTCAAATAGAACGAAAGGCAGCCAGAAAAAAAGTTAGCACAGGGGAGTATGGAAATAAAAAAAGCAATAATAAAATCCCCAGGCTTATCAGTAAACGCAGCAGTCAGGGTATTAAAAAAACGTAATACGAAATAATACATATTTACGATTGTAGGGAGAGGGTGGAGAGAAAGAGAGAGTGAGGGAGTTCTATAAGAGCGGTACGTTTATCCGGTGTGTCAACAAACAATTCCCAAGCTTCAACGCTTTGATGTTGCTGGCTGCCTTGGCCGTAAACCCGGCAGGAGCTAAAAACTGGAGCCTGCCAATGGGCGTGGGGGAAATGAAGTGACGGATGGAGCCACTAAACACAGACAGTGTCATCAGCCGTCGGGGTGTTGATGGCAATGTTGATGATGGCATCATTAACGCATTTTCCCAGCCGCCTTTGGGCATCGCTGACGACGCGTCGGCCTTTCAATGCTCGACCCGTTTCCGGCTTTTGAAGTTCGGGCGAGCTTTTAATTTTCTTTGTTTTTATGGCTGGCGTTTGAGGCCAAAAGGCGTAAATTAATCGAAGGCTTAATTAGTACACAGTCAGCCAACGCCAACAGCAACACCAACACCAACACAAGCACAAGCTCACACAAAGGACACGGTCTGACTGGAGCAACGGATCCTGCGCGAAATGAGACTGCGTCAACATGGCGTATGATTAATAAACTGCTCCCATGCGGCAAGCAGCGGCCCCTGTTTTGATTTCTACCTTTTCTCTCCTGGTTTATGTATTCGCCTTTCTGCGATTTGTGTTTTGTTCACTAATTATGGGCATCAATGAAGGTGAAGGTTGTCAATATTTGCCGCTCGAGCAAGCCGCTTTTGTGCTAGAAAAAATTTCCATTCGAAATATTTTGAAAGTTGCGAAAACAATGAATACAGAGAGGTACGCGATAAAGTTGCCCCTCAGCCGTACCCCCAACATCGCCAACATGAGTGCTGCGGCAACGCTTCTACCTGCCACTTAATGTGTTTTGCATACTAATTAGCTTGGTTTGGCGGCTGCCTCCGCGCTTCAAGTGCTAAAAACAGGTGACAGAGAACACACTGTCAACTTAGTGCATCAAATGAGAAAAACAACAACAACAACAGCAACAGCAACAGTAAGAGGAACAACAACAACAGTTGCACTCATCACTTGAAGCTGGCACTCTTGAGGTGCTGCTGGTGATGCCGCAATTGAACGGGGGAGCCTATATGGAAATATAAATACGCTGCTATATATGTGGATTAAGGCAGTGATATATAAAACATATTTATAAATGACGCCATAAAAAAAAAAAAACAAATAACAACTAACAACCAAAAAATAAACAATTAAGATTTAATGTGTTATTTATAATAAATATTTTTAATTAGGTTTATTTTTTCATGCTGATTACATTTTTTAAAAATATTTTAAATATAATTATAAACATTTTAAATTCTGTTATAATTATTATTCTATTATTTTTTTTAAATAACAAATTAATTTCGTTCATAACAATAATAAACATATATTAAACTTCACTCATTACCAATAAGTGGAAGGAATAAATATTAAAGTAGCGCAAATGAGTGCCTTATATGGCCGTCATCTTTTCAGAGAGATTCTCATCATCCATCTTAGTTTTTAATTGCAAAAGGAAGAGCCTAACAAAAAAAAATGTCATTAGAGAGCGCACTTTTCAGGGAGAGCATCTGAAATTTGCAGAAAAAACGAGTTAGTTCAAAAATACAGAAAAGAAAATGCAAAGAAAAAATGTTTTAATTACTCATTTGAAGGAGCAGCCACCACTTAACCTGCCCGCAAGCCTCTACTTTGCCGTGACTGTGTCGATTGATGAGAAATGGCATAAAATGCATTTTGTTGCAGTTTTAACAAATTGCAAAAGATTTCAATTAAAGTACGATTGAAATAGTATTTAATGTGTATCAATTAAGATAAAATGCGAGTTATCTATGAAACAAATCTAGTTTAAACAAAAACAACAATTTTATTATACAAACAGCATTTTAAATTTAAAAAATATTTATATAGTAATGTCTTATCAGTGTAAGTGTATTTAAAAATTGTCTTGAACGCTTTTTAAATTAACCAAAATCAGACACTCGGGTGGAGTATAATATAATGATGTAATAAAATAATGTAATATTAATGTAATAATTAGTATTGTTATGGAAATAAAATAGTTATGATCCATTCGGGTTTGTCAGAAAAAAATATGCAGCAACATGAACACGAATTTTAACAATGGACACAAGCCGATGTTTATACTGTGTACTTGACGCACTCAAACGAATACTTTTCCATTCTCTGTGCTCACTGTTGTTGTGTGTGCTAAATAGTTACCCGAGGGCAAAATGCTCTTGAGCCGTGCTAATGAGAACACCCAAGCTGCGAGGACGACGCTGACGAAGGACCCTGCCACAGTCTTAGCCAGTCGCAGTCGCAGGAGTTAATGCTTGCATTCGCAGCATTATGTAAATAGCAGGCAAAAATGTTGCTGCATTGCTCCTGCGTTTGGTGAAGTGGCTGCTCCTTAGACGCCGGAGCCACGCCGGAGCCACGCCGGAGCCACAGGCAATGCAGGCGCTCCATTTACACACATTTCGACACGCCAATTAATTATGCTAAATTCGTTTAGAGAATGACAAATGCAGCACAATTCGCAGAACTGGATTGTTAACGCTAAATGGAGAAGTAAATTCTACGACAATTAAATTTATATATGTTCAGCATCCATACGAAAGCCCTTCAAGTCTTAGAAATGTCGATAAATGTGTTACAACTGAAAGTATATTTAAGAAAAATGTAATTTTAACCTCAATCTGGATGTTATTCAAATTAAATCTTTCGAAATCGAATCGAAAGTATAATGTAGAAACTTCAAGTGTTTTTAATTTGTTGAGGCAGACTTGAAGATGATATTATATTTGCTATGTTATTATATTTATTATTTGTTGTTAAATGATACCACAATATAAACAAAGTCATCGATAAGAGTAGATTTCATACACACACAAACAAGTGAGATCGTTGCAGTCTGAAATACTCTGATACCATAAGTAATACCACCTGATAACATGTGGCACAGAAGGAGATTTAGAGTTATCTATCCTACACGTTAGCCTTTAAAATTGCTTTAGATATATGTATTTGCGCTATTAGCTATTTGGTAGCTTTATTTTACAATTAATAGCAATGTTAATTCCAAAACTACAGCAGTCGCCCGACCGCCCTTTATCGACTAACAGATTGCTGTAAATTGGCTGCTGCAGCTCAAACTGCACTTGTGTGGACATAATTACGGCTAATAATAATCTATTTACATTAGGCCAAGCAAAGCTCAAAATTCCAACATGTAAACAATTCATGGCCAATTTTCTGTTGCTGCCTTGTGAATTTTTGCAGCAAGACGAATATTATTCAAAACCTACGTATGTACTATGACACCTTCGGTATCTGAATATAATTATTCTATTAAAAAATAATATTATTTTGGATTGAATGTTTAATACTTATCATCCCCTGACATAAACAATCGATCAGTAAAAATGAAAACATTTCGACTCAGCTTTAATTTGTATTTATAAACTTGTCTACTCCCTTCTCAATACCCACACCGTATAACTGCACTGGATATTAATCCGACCACGTTTCGGAGGCACACCTGCAGAAGGCAAAGCGTTATGGCACCCGCTTAACCTGTATAATGTGAACAGGGACTGAGTTGAGGCAATGCAACTAGCTGACTTTTGCCGGCCATGCGCAATTAATTACAAGTGTTTGCGGACAAATGGCGAGCACAACAAGCAACAACAAACACACATGCGACACGTGCAGGCACTGGACATGGCCATGATGACAGGTCAGCTTCTGCAGACGGTGGCAGGGTGTTGGTCAAAGCAGGGCATTTCTTTTAGCCAGACCGACCGAATGACTAAACGACCTCAAGTGCCAGAGAGTGCCGCTTGCTTTGAGGTTATTTACTTTTAATGACTCGCAAACTACACACGTACCACGTTGCGTATGCGTCATGCATGTGTACATGTGTGTGTGTGTGTGTGTGTGTGTGAGTGTGTATGTGTGCGTGTATGCTGTTTAAGTGTTTTCAGATATCGCGCATCAGTGGACAGCAGCGGAGCCAGAAGCAACAGCATCGCTTGTTGACTTTTAGACTGACTGTTTAGGCTGTTTGTTTGCGCAGATTGTGCAGAGATTTTTGTGTGTGTTGCTTTTCATCTTTGGCCAGCGCAAAGCGTCTGCTCACATAAATGAGCTTTGAAGTTTGCATAGAGCGCATGAAATGCATTCTCTCTGTCGCTAGGGATAATGCGGAGCAATTACAGGCAGGTTGAGTGGATGCAGGGGTGAGTGAGTGAGTGAGTGAGAGAAGGGGAACTGAGTCCTGCACATCCTTGAAAATAAATTGTTTTGTTAATTATTTATGGTTGGTTTAATGAGTGTGCGTACTATGCTCAACCCGTTACACCCCTTCCTCCCAGCCATCCGCGATGCCATCGAGTTTGTTATACTTTTCATTTTGCAATTATTTTAATGAGTTTTGCATTTAAGCGATTCTCAGCTCACTTATCTCTGCCAGCAGCATATGGCAACTAGGCAGAATCTCCTATCATCATCCTCATCGTCATTATCAACACTGGCAATAGTGCTGAAAAACGTGAGTAATTGCCGTTTTTTGCTTCATTAAAACACGGCTTTGTTGTTTCAACTCATTAAATTTGCAAGCAAAAAAATAAAAATAAAAATAAAGTATAAATATAAATGAATAAATCAAAGAGTCACATTTGCATGAATAAATGTAATCCGAATTTATTTTCGCTAAATGTAGACCCAATACATTTTGCCATTTATATAGTATAGATTTAATATTCTTTGCTCCGAAAAAATAACAAATATATATAATAAATATCGTAATATTAAAATGTTTCACGCATCCCAAATAAAAACAAATTCAAATTTTTCATTTATAAACATTCAAATAGTTTGTAGTTGCTTAAATAAATTTATTTATATATATTATTATAAAATAATAAGTTATTTTGCTTTAAATTATATGCGAATTTTACATTTTGGTTTCAAAATCGGCAGTTAATTTCTTAAAATTCGACAAACTTTCCTTTTTGAAAGTTGTCAATAAATGATATTGACATAAATGACACATTATTTCATAAAACTTGTAAATTTCCAGTCGAAATACTTATACAGTTTTGGTAATCCCAGCTTAATAATGGAGTTGCCCAATGAGCAGATTTTGAATCCCTTTCAACAAATACGCGAAGGACAATTACCAAGAAACAGAAATGAAATACTGGTCCTCCGCGAACTTCGAATGCGTCGTAGATTTTTGACTGCTGCCGGCGATGGATTCCACAATAATATACTTGCTGGGATTGAGAATGAACCAGAATTTATTTTATTGGAAATTAGGAAGCCCTCGAAACTATGGCACTTAATGCCGATACTGATAATAATATCGAATATCGTCTTCAAATATGTAACAAGTTCTCTGAGGATCGATGTTGATAGTTCGTTTCTATTGGGCTTATCGTACAGTACGCACTTCAGTCTCATGCAATGCATTTTAAGTGCGTTCTACTTGATCAAGGTTTTCAAAACTTAACACTTTATAAAATATATATATATTAAATAATAAATATTGATAAAACTAGTTTAAACAAGATTACCTTTTAATATACATAAACTGTATATTATATTTAAATACAATCTTTAAATATATGGAAAATCAATAACTAACTGTTTGCCTATTTCTAGGACATCTACTTTAGCCAATCACTTATTGAAACTCCACATGATTGAGCATTAATCTGTTAAATGTGGTAATGAAAATGACCGAAAAATAAAAACAAATTACAGCAGCAGGAAGCCCTAAAGGTAAAAAGTAAAAAGTAAAAATGGGAATAAATAAAAACCTGTCATTGTCTTTGGCTCACGACGGGGCGGTTATTTAGAGAGTTTTTGAATACTGCATACGACAAGCGCCCACTCGCACAGCCACGCCCCCACACTTGAAAGCCGGCAACACGCATGGGAATAAACGGCTGAGTCTTGGGATTTCAACACCAAACTTATTACAAACGCTGTAACGTTCCGTTCGAAATTACTTAATCAAAGTTGGATTATCTGCAAGTAAACACTGGGCAAAGAATTTAAATCTAAATGTGGGCCTGAGCCCGGCCCGAAGCCTCAGCCTTGTATGGCTTTCATTTGAATTAAAAGCGCCAGGAAGCAGCAAGTTTGACAGATTTCTGCAACAGCATGGGGCATTTGGCACACATACAGATATATGCATATCTATGTAAGTGTGTATGGATAAAACCAGCTGCTGAGAAACCCTACCCAACTCCAAGTCCAAAAAGTACTGCCAGCTCAGCTGAACTAAATTAAATTCCATGTCTAATGCTCGCACAAGGATTAGGCCATCGCCTCACCGCCTCCGATGGGTAATATTAAATAATTTTTCCGTCAGCTCACAGGACGCACACAGAACACATATGCCATGAATTCGCTCATTGTTTTGCATCGAGTGGAGTGCCTGGCAGCCTCGTCGTAGCCACAGATTAAAGTCTCCTGTGGTGAACTTAATATAAAAGCCCAGGACGGGCCCTGTGCAGGACAACACAGGCAATATAGTATTTAGGTGGGTTGAGCGCTCAGCGCAAATCTTTTTTCGAGTGCGAGACATTAGCAGCATTAGGACAACAACAACAATATCAGGCATATAGTTATGGCAGAACTTACTTCTATATATATATTTATGTATATAATATATATATATATGGATAACGCAGAAGCAACCTCCACCGAACACAAAAAAAAATCCCAAAAGATGGGCGGAGCGGAAAGCTCGCCAAGCGCCAAATAATCAAAGGACTTAAGGCGGCTCAGCCGCAGATTTTTGATGCAGCGGGGGCAAATGAACTAGGAGTGGGACTGGGGCTGTATCCACTGGATCAGCTCTGCAATAGTTGCACGCCGTACTCATGCCAGCATTCGAATTTGTGAATTTTGGTATCTACTGAATTATAGAATTTAAATTTATAATTTTGCCGTAGTGTAATTCTAAAAGAAAAGGAATACTAAGTAAAATATGAAGCCAATTTAATTTGAGCATTTGAAATACCAAAATACGCAAAAAGTCCTTAATCACATTTCTGATTTTCATATATAAGCTGTTGTGTAGTAGATATTATTCCTATTATTTTACAATATCCTCCCTAGCAGGTGGGGAAACCACAGTGTATTGGGGTAATTTATTAATTTTGGTGGTTAATATATGTACCTACCATCGGTCTTCGGAATTTTTGAAAAATAATGAATGATTAGCTTATGGCAGGCAATTACATTTTTTCTTTGAATTTGCCCATTTTCCCCCACTGAATATAAGAGAATTTAGTGTTGGCTAACCAAATAATTATTCAGTAAATTGGAAAAATTATTTATTATTAGAATAGTGTTCAGTGCGGTATTTATGCATTAATGAAATGAGCCAGATTTATATTTAAAAATAAAATTAATTTATAATTAGCGTAGAAAACTTTTAATGTTTCATTAAAGAAAACCCAATGAATTTTCGTGCGTCACCGCAGAAAACGTGACACGCGCACGCCACTAATACAAAGCATATTTTTTCATCATAGGTGGCAACGCTGGATCAGCTGTTTTTTATTTTTTGACAGAATTGGAGCAAAAAAATAATGCAAGCACAATTGGAAAAAGAACATACCTCCAAGTACGGCGGCTTCCCCTGGAGAAAACCCAGCTACAACTATGGCGACGGGATTATCGGGCTGCACGAGGAGATCGATCATTTCTATCGCTACATATTGCCCACACCCGTCGAGCATGCTGTACGCATTGAACTAATCCATCGCATCGAGAACATCATTCGAGCTCTGTGGCCACAGGCGTATGTGGAGCTATTTGGCTCCTCTAGCACCGGACTCTTTCTGCCCAATTCAGATATTGATCTCGTGGTGCTGGGTAAGTAATGTGACAAATGCATTACAATAGTGCTCGCTCCAGAAATGAAAATCCTCATTTTCTATTGACATTGAAGAAGATTATATCGGCTGCACAAGAGCTCAGATATCGGTTACGAAATACTCAGCCTATAGCTCAAAACGTATTATCATATTTATCTCGTTCTTTTTAATGGGAAATTTGCCAAAGTAGATTAGAATAATATATTTAACAGCTGGGTTCAATATTTGTTAGAGGTATCTCGACTAGAGCATTCTTACTTCTTTTTTAACTTATTGACTATAGATATGCCACAGTTAACAGTTGAATATTGCTAAATCGACCATCTTAACATTTTGAGTTGTTGCTTCCTTATCAGGATTTTGGGAGCAGCTGCCTCTGCGGTACCTCGAATTGGAGCTTCTGAGGCGCAACATTGCCGTGGCTGGCACGGTGCGCGTGTTGGCAGCGGCTACTGTGCCGATTATAAAATTCACAGATCGCGAAACGAAGATCAAGGTGGACCTCTCGTTTAATATTGCGGATGGCCCCAAGTCTGCGGAGTTGACTAAAATGTTCAAGCGTAACTATCCGGCTCTTGGCTATTTGGTGATGGTGTTGAAGCAGTTTCTGCTGCAACGCGATCTGAACAACGTATTCACTGGCGGCCTTTCGTCAAACGCACTGTTGCTCATGTGCATCAGCTTTCTGCAACTGCATCCCCGTGATGTATCACGTAAAAATGTGAATCTGGGTGTGCTGCTCATGGAATTCTTCGAGCTATATGGTCTGCGCTTTGACTACTCTCAAATCGGAATTTTTATACAGGATGGCGGCTATTATAAGAGCAAAGAAGACATTGAAACTGACTGCAGGCCCTCGCAGCTGTACATTGGACATCCTCTGTTGCCCGGCAATGACGTTGCTCGCGGCACCATTTCCCTTGCCCACATTAGGCAGTCCTTCCACTGGGCTTATCTTATGCTCAGCCAGGCGGTGCATCCATCAAATGCGACCTTCTCCTCATCCATACTGGGTATGTGTTTTGATAATATTTATTCGCTTCTAACCTTGTACAGGGAATTTAATTTTTTTTCGTATTTATATATTTTTAATTATCAGCACCAAGCATGCCAATCGATGCCATTGAAAAAATCTGTCGAAATAGGGGTTTTGTTTGCCAAAATATATAATAATTTATTTACTTTTCTGTTAACTCGTAGAGGCAAATTAATCTTTTTATTTATACTATTAACTCTCAAATTTCTTTAACCATAGGTCGTATTATATGTATTTCCGATAAGTTCATCGACCATCGCAAATGGTTGCACGGGCACTTTGATCATCTGGTCGCTGAGGAGTCTATATCACAATCAACTGATGATGATCTACAGTCTCCGGAGGAGCCAGCAATATCTGATATCAATAAACCGGACGTTCCAGCAGATACTCATCTATAGTTAATTTACTTATGTTTATTTATATTTCATCATATTCACATCGAGAAAACACAATTTTTAATCATATAGAAAAAACCAAAAACATAATGAATACTTCAATATAATAATTTGAAGTGTACAAAAAACATAATTATCAGTGACAAAAGTCGATTTGGTTAATTCAGCAGACAGATGATATGCTATTATACACAGTACATACATACATATGTACATACATAGAGCTTTGTTCATTTTTTGAGTACATCTATATGTTTACAGTCTTTGCTGTTACTTTTGACAACTGCTGATAAATTGTGATTTCTCAACAAGATATAGTAATTCGAATCCCTTTAATAAACAGTATCAAAATACAATATAAAAATGTAAATTAAGCATTTATTGCAAATCTATCCAATATTCCATTAAAAAAGTTACTTCAACTGATTGGTAAGAACGATCAGTGGTATATACCTCTGAATATAACTATGCCACAACTCAATGAAAATAAATAAATGTCATTGAAGTAACTTCTCAAAATCATAAGCAATCTTTTAAATCAGCCACAAAATTCATTCATTTAACATTTATGTAGTACCAAAATCTGAACCTTGGCAACTGGAACAAGATGGAATTCGAAGACCAACCACGAATAATGTGAATATTAATGGGATAATTTCAGAAAAATGTGCAATTTAATTTATTAAATTTATTTTCAGCTGGGACAAGAACCTATTCAAATTTTCATAAAACGGCCGAATTCCTTACAACCAGTGCCGAATTCTAATTTATTTAAGCTCTTAAATCTAAGTCCCGTTTCATATTTTAATCAAACCGTATGCGTCAATTATTTGAAATGTTCTATCTATTTTGTCAGCAAAATACAATAATACTAATATAAATATAAAATAACTTCATTGGGGTTAAGTAATATACCAAACTCCAGTTTAGTCGTAATATTTTTTATTAAAAATGCGCCAGAAATTGAAATGAAATACTTTGAAAAGTAAAATATTTAAATACACATATATAAACATATGAAATGTTAAGGTAATAAAACTTACCCAAAAACTATCTAAGGGCGAGTACACATTTTGTTAAGGAGTACTTTAGTGTTAGCCGAGTTACGTATGGTAAAAAAAGCAAACAGGCTTACACAAAAAGTTGAAACGTGCAAAAGCCGAGCCACAACTTATTTGGCCTAAAACAATGGGCAAATGCTAAACTAAGCGGCTAAACAAATAGCGGACATAAATCCTTTCACTAAAACGCGCACTCAACAACACTGCACAACAAAAACAAAAAAAGGGCAAAGTGCGCTTTTTGGCACTTCAAATACTGCAGTCGATGGGCAAAACGAAGAGCAGCTTATAGACAATTCAAATCAACATGGTACGACACTAAAGAGTGTGTGGGCTTGTGTGTGTATGAGTGAGTGAGTGTCATGTCATTTTAATCAAAAACGGCGCAACGGCAACATGTTGCGGATTATCCGGCAGCTAAACAACACCCCAAGCCAAGGGAAAGGGAGATGCAGGGAAAACGAGTTGGCGGGGAAACGAAACCCAAACCAAAAGCTGAACTCAAGCGGTGTCGTCCCAGCGGTGTCGTCGATGACTGCTGAATGGGCTTGAATGCGAAGCGTTTCATATTGACAATTGCCAGCCAGACAGTCAGCCAGCCATCCATATGACAATTAAATGCGCAGTGAGGCCCAGCCTACTTAGGCGCTATAAACATGCTGTACAAGATACTCTATATATATAGGACTCTTTTATTTTATTTTTGCCCAAGTGCTGTGCGAATTTATTGAACCGCAGCAAATGTCATTGATGTCAACATCATCATCATAATCATTGTGAGCAACTGTTTTGGCAGCCGTGTCCGTATCCATATCCTGTATCTTTTATTAGCAACAAGTTTTTAATATTGCAGCAGCAGCAGCAGCAGGAGCTCTCACACTCTGCATAAAATATAGAGACAGAGAGAGAGAGAGAGGCAGAGCGGTAGATAGGGATACAATGGCATCATAAAAGTACCTATAACAATAGCGCCCTAGTCGCTCCTACCACCATGTCCTCGAATCGCCCATCGCCGTCGTGTTCGCGTATCCTGCGCGCTGATTTTATAAGAATTTAATATGCGCCACGTATTTGTATACCCATTGCACAAACAAAATTGCTAAATAGGGTATCTGGTGTTGTGCAGACAGAATAAGATATCTCTAAACACATAAAGTATGCAAATCCTTTACAACAGCCAAATCGATAACCTGCACCTGCTGTGGTTCTGGATGGATTTTAAATTTTTTAAACTAAATAAGATTAATAACACAATTTAGAATACATTTTCCATAGTATGAAGTTTGTCATATATGAAGTACAGGGTATCTACTAGTGAGGAAGCGTCGTGTTTTTGTTTTATTTGTATTCGGATTTTTTCTTAAGCACTTTTTTGCGTCTTTCAAAGATCATTTATGTCTGCATTGCGTTGAGAATTGAAAAGTTCGATGGGACAAGCAACTTAAAGAATGATTTTCATTTTTTTAATTATTAATTAAGAAACAAATTTGTTGATTTTAATTATATTTTATTTTACTTTACTCTGTTAATAATAATTATTATATTTTAGTCTTCATCAAACTGATAATTAAAAAAAAAATCTTTGCAATTTTTGCAGTTTGAACATTTTTTTTTTAAATTAATATTAGTGTGCATGATCCGAAGTGATGGCTCGCCATGTCTTAGATTATCAACGGCATTTCTTCATTATTTCATCACAACGATTATGAAATAAATACTTCCGTCTCTTTGAGCCGCACCTTGGCACCGATAGCTGACTGGCTGTGGGTTTTTGGTAGTGCTGCAGACATATACGATTTCTTGGGCTGGGTTCAGTGATTTTCGAAGGCAGAAATAAATCAACTGCATGTCCTGCTACTGTTGTATCGTATATATTTTTATTGTAACGTTTTTAGAAGTTTGGAATTTTTAATTTATGGCTCATCCCTCATTGTTAAAAGTTATATTTCTTCTTCGGCTGCCTTGCCATATCCTTGAGCCGGCCGCTTATCACTGAGATATGGAAACAGAATATTAAAAAAAAAACAGAAGCTGGTAAAGGAATACATCTTCTCATACCTACGAGAAGCTGTAATAAAATATTTTCCGCATCCTCAGCCCTGGGCGTTGCCGTCAGAGGCACAAAAATTATGATGTATGTGCAATAAATAATCCCAAATAAATAAATTATCACCATAGTTGGGTATACGTACGTATGTGTATGCGGCGCCGAGTGGCGCAACTAATAGTTGCCGGTGAGGGAACGGGTTCGACGTCCACTGCGACTCGGGCTGCTGCATTTTGATTTGTTGACTCTTTTTTCCTCTTCCCGGATTCAGCATACTTTTCACGGCGGTTTTACAGTTTTACAAGGGTGTTAATACGTGCGCCTTGTTAGTTTTCTACGTTTTTTTCTGCCTCTCGGCTCCAGTGCAATTCTTTGGCTGCCCATAAATCATCGCTTGATTTGGCGACTACCATGTGTGTATGTGTGTGTATCCTTTTGTCTATTTGCCTAGCACACGGCATCCTTTTGTTTTAATGCGCCAAATATACTCGTCGCTTGGCAGCTTCACCTACCTCATCTGCATGACTTTTTCACGTAGTATATATTTTGTTCTTACAGCCATTTTGGCATGGGGTTAACCCGTTTAACCCTTGGCAACTGCTTCTGGTTAACCACGGACAACGTATGTGACATTTTTCCCTGCCTGGCTATGTATATGAAAGCCGACATATTGCCACGACACTGAGGTCAACCTTTTTCATGTTCATTGGCTTGCTGCACTGAATGGCAATTTTTGGTCGCATTATTTTCTTTGCCACATATGTATGTACATTTATATTCATAAATCATCTATGAAAATTATGATTTTATAGTATTTTTAATGCATCCCTATTTTAGATAATTGGTAATTTATTTATATTATTTTCTTTAAATCTACTTGTTTTGAATAATTTTGACAGTTTCTGTATGGATAGATACAGACTAGATCTTTGGTCTTCTGCCCGTCTCTCACTTTTAAGGATAGCACATCGTAATCAGCCGGATTGAATTACTATATATTATTGATTACTACATTAGCCTACTACATAGCCTTCGTGTTGGAAAACCATATTTGCTTGCCAAAATGACATATTGATATCAAAACATTAGCAATCGATATACTATTTCATACAGCTCCCAATCGGTCAAATTAACAATGTTATGCCTAGGACATTTTTGTTATCTTGGTTCTATACATATATACTTGTCCTTTACTTGTTCTGTTTGTTCTCTAAGTGTAATATTAATATTTCGTTATATATAAGATAAGTTCTGTTTAAATTTATTAGTAGTTCAACTTTGAAAATGTTAAATATCCCCCAAATCTATATTTTAAATCCAATTATTTTTGCTTCTACTCAAATTTGTTTCCTTACGCTTCTCCACATATGTGAAATTTTTTGTTGTTGCTATCAAAAACACTTTCCGAATTTGCAACTGATTGATTTGATGATTATTATTTTGATACAGAAGGTTTTGTAAAGTGTCCGTCATGCATCTCCGTCCGTCTGAATGAACGCAACTTTTTTCGACACTCTTGGAGACAGAGAGTTGAAGCTTGGAACATATACTGGTCTGTGGCCGGATCAGACAAAGTTCGTCCAATAGGGAACTAGGAAATCGATAAGGTAGATAATTGCAAATCGATCAGTTTTTTACTTCTTTTTCTGATCTAAAAATGTTCAATTGCCGATTCAGATTGCGTACAATTTATATTACTTATACATTGATTCTAAAATCAAATATCCTTTTCGCTCTACAAGAATTTAAAGACTAGAGAAATGATTATTATGCTTATAGTCTTTATTGTTTTTATTTGAAAATATGCAACTCAAATAATATTAATAAATCTTTTATTTTCTAAAATTGCAATGAATAAAAAGTAATGACTTTTAGTTTTGAAAATCGGGGCTTAGATGTGGATACAATATAAAATTGCACACGCATGCTGAAATTCCAAGCGAACAAATTCGAAAGTTTTCACATATAAGCGTTCTTTCCATTTGCTATTCTATTTTTTTTTTTTTTTTCATTTTCCACTTTTTTATCCAGTGCGACCAACATTTTGCCGTAAGTGTCTTTGTCGCAATGTCGTAAATAAAGTCGGGTCAGGCTCGTCGCTGAACATTGGAATTTATGCGCGTTGATTTATTTGCTGTTAGCGATTTATTGCTGCCGCAGGATGAGCGCAGAACAACTTCCCAGAAGAGAGAGAGAGTGAGAGAGAGAGAGAGAGAGGACAAAGGGATATAGAGGGAATAAGTGATGTGTGTCTGGCAGCACAGCACAGGACAGGACATGGCGGGACAGGACACACGTACGTATTGGGCATGTCCTGGTTTTGTACGAACCCGTGCGCCACGCTTGTTATTAAGTTTTTAATTTATGGCCATGTGAATTTCAATGCTAACCCGTATTCGGTAAATTCACAGTTTTTGGTTATCATTCGACCAGAAATTATATTTTAATTGAGCGTCTGCTGTAGCGCAATTGCCTCTAATCCGCTCTTCCTGCCACTCCCTCCCTCCCAAAGGCCTGTCAAATAAGCGCCCACTGCTGTCAGCTTGACGCTGACAAGCGTTACAAAAATATTGAAATTATTATGATTTTGCCAGACACCCAAGAAAATATATTAAATTTTTGCCGCAAAACTGGGAAAGGATGTGGGGGGAGTGTCAGGGCTTAGGAAATGCGAATGCCGCAGCGCTGCCACTGGCGCTACTGGCTTCCGTCGGCGTCCACCGGCGACCGCAGACACACACACAAACACACACACACACACAAGTTCTAATTTCTCCACTCAGTCACAAAGCATCGCACAAAAAAATAAAACAAAGACAAAAAACTGGCCGAAGATGACATACCCTTCAGACTGAATATGAACTGTTTCTGTAAATTTAAATTTAATCAAAATTTGATTTTCATAATTTAATTTTTTGGAAAATTAAAAGCTATATAAAATTGTAGCCAGATTTTGATCATTTGCTTGTCAAATTGTTATAGCATCTCATCAAGTTCGGTTAAGATCATCTGTCGACAAAATAACACTACTCTCAGTAAGGGTATAAGGAATAAAATAAAATACCAGAAATATTTCTAAACATGCCTTGACGCCACCGCCCTCAGACTGAAATGCTCCCTGGTTAGCCCAGGGCTTCGGGCACGAAAGTATATTTTATGTGCTTGGGTTTGTTTGGTTTGTTTATTTTTTTATTTTTTTGGGCTACATACCTTTTTTACCCTGATCGCCCCGTGGCCCGGGGCAACTGTGGAATCACATTAAGCAAACATTTAAATTTAATTTCGCATGTAATGAGGCATTTGTTTGTTTATTTTTTCAGTTTACACCCCGGATCGTTGAGAAGTTCTCGAACGGTATTCGGTTAGTCAGTTGAATTCGGGTTTTATTTTGCCGCAGTCTTTGATTTTACTTCAATGACTTTATGTAGCACAATCTTGCTTTTGTTAGCTTACAATTTTCCGTAAGAAACAAATATCCATTTTTTCGAGTTAGAGTATCTTCAATATGCATATTGAAAAATACAAAACATGTTCGTCTCAGGAGAATATAAATCTTTAATATGTAATACTGTAATATTAGAACTCCAAAAACTGGGAATATATCAAGGTAATGCAGCTTTATCGGAACTGAAATAAAATTGTAATTATAATAAGCAATGCAAAAATGTTGATTACATCATCATTTTGTGTATAGTTTTTTTTAATTTATTTATTTTTAATAATTGTAAATGATAATTATCAACTGAGATGAAAATCTCAATACCCACTGCCAAATTTATACCCTACAACAGCTCAAGGACTGCCCGCTGTCAACAACCTGACAATGGACAATGGTATTTACACTCAAATACCAGAGACAACAAACTGACACAACTGAAAAAGACATCAGCTAAATATGAAACCACATTTATCACACTCAAAAAACTCAAATGCTTCCTTGTTTGAAGTGAACTCGCGACGACAATCGTTGGTTGGACAAAGAAAAAGCAAAGAAATCTGAAAGAGGGTTGCTCATTACATAAGAAATTATTTAAGTTCATATAATCACAGCACTAAAATATATTCAAGATTCAAGAGTGTTAAGTGTTTCCATTTTGTACATGAATCTAGATGTATTTATGATTTGATGCTAATTTTCCATTAACCTAAAATTATACAAGATAATTTTTCATCAATTATCATTTGTTTTCGTACAACCCTCGCAGGCAGAAACTATTAGTGATTATTTGCACACAGCTAAAATCTAAACCAATTTGAGTGGCGCGTGTGGAAACTCAGACACCTACAGTTTATCATAAAAAAAGAAAAATCCATTAGTCTATGGCTCATTAAATCAAAAATAGCCTGCTCCATTTGCTAATGGACACCCCTTATTCTGACTCAAACTCGCACACACACACACACACACACACACACATCCATGCTTGCACGCCATCTTGAAAGTTGACTAATTTTTGGGGCGAGCAGCGGCGGCAGCAAGCAAATCGCAGTTAGCTATTGTTTTTGTTGCCGTCTGCTGCTGCTGCTGCTGCTGCTGCTGCTGTGGCAGCCACTTAAGCCAACCAGGAAAGCTGCCAGAGATAGAGCAGGAGACACAGTGAAATAGAGACAGAGCTAGCGGCAAAAACGCGTTGAATTTAAAAAATTGAAAATAGCACACAATTTACCTAATTGGCAGGGGAATGACAACGGAATGGGTTAGCAAAAAGAGGCAGGGGTGGCATACGTAACACGAGTGGCATATTACGTGAATAATCATACAAATGTTGATGATGATGATGATGTGCATCACGCGCATAATTATCACCGTGTGTGTGTATGTTTGTATGTGTGTATGGGTGTGGGTGTGCTAATGTGCCACCAATCCACACCTGTCAATCTCGCATAGGTGTAAAAAAAAACCAGAAGGCAGCAAACAGGCGTTGCATGCACATAAAGGCAGATAGAAATGCAACAGCCCCCAGCGGAGGCATAAAATATTTTTAATATCAAACAAAAACAACAGAAACGGCACAAACAAAGCTTATCAAAATGTGTGCAAAATTAGCTGATTGTGGCACTGATTTTAATGGCTGGGGATTAAAAGATGAAGCTGTGTTTAAAAACCTGGAAACTGATTTTTTTATTTTGTAGCTAACCTTTATATGTAAGGAAATGAAAAGGCTGGATTTAAGTTTAGCACAATATGCTGTCAGGTAATATGTAAAACATACATTATTTTCTTAATATGGCATATGCCTGATTATGTTTTATTATATATAAGCACACAATTCTTAATAATGTATATGAAAATGAATAGTACACTATAGTCTCGAAGTCGAATTAAATAGAGTCTATTATTGATAACAGCGCAGAGAGCGCTGTTAGGAGGCAGCAGTGCAAAACGGCGACGCTGTGGATCGTAGGCTATGTTAAGCCCAAAAGAGATCAGCTGATAAGGCCCGGCTTAACACAACCCACATAAACACATACTTTGAAGAGCGCGTATTTGAAGTTATTCTCCACGTAGATCGTTTAACTAAACATTTCTGTTCGCCTGTTATTTGAGTGGGGGAACAATACATGTGAAATATTGATATTCAATTGCATAGCATTGGTTAATTAGTATTAGTATACTTGCAGGCAGTTCGATTTAAATGCTAAATTGAAAAGAAATATTTGCATACTGAAAATGTAATTGGGGTTTTTTTTGGTTTAACTTTATATTTATTTTTCACTTTAAAAGATTTTGCATTTGCACTTCTCTTGTTGGTTTATTCTTACATACTTTATGTTAATTTTAACATTAATGTTATTGATAGCAGCGCAGAGAGCGCTGTTAGGAGGCAGCAGTGCAAAAAAGAGACGCTGTGGATCGTAGGCTGTGTTAAGCCCAAAAGAGAGGCCCGGCTTAACACAATCCACATAAACACATACTTTGAAGGGCGTGTATGTGAGGTTATTCTGCACGTAGATCGTTTAACTAAACATTTCTTTTCGCCTGGTATTTGAGTGGGGAATAATACGAAAACTCGAAGAAGAAGATCTCACATGTGAAATATTGATTTTATTTGCATAGCATTGGTTAATTAGTATTATTCTCCAGGTAGATCGTTTAGCTAAACATTTCTGGTCGCCTATTATTTGAGTGGGGGAACAATACGAAAACTCGAAGAAGAAGATCTCACATGTGAAATATTGATTTTATTTGCATAGCATTGGTTAATTAGTATTATTCTCCAGGTAGATCGTTTAGCTAAACATTTCTGGTCGCCTATTATTTGAGTTAGGGGAACAATACGAAAACTCGAAGAAGAAGATCTCACATGTGAAATATTGATTTTATTTGCATAGCATTGGTTAATTAGTATTATTCTCCAGGTAGATCGTTTAGCTAAACATTTCTGTTCGCCTGTTATTTGAGTGGGGGAACAAAACGAAAACTCGAAGAAAAAGCTCTCACATGTGAAATATTGATTTTATGTGCATAGCATTGGTTAATTAGTATTATTCTCCAGGTAAATCGTTTAGCTAAACATTTCTGGTCGCCTATTATTTGAGTGGGGGAACAATACGAAAACTCGAAGAAGAAGATCTCACATGTGAAATATTGATTTTATTTGCATAGCATTGGTTAATTAGTATTATTCTCCAGGTAGATCGTTTAGCTAAACATTTCTTTTCGCCTGGTATTTGAGTGGGGAATAATACGAAAACTCGAAGAAGAAGATCTCACATGTGAAATATTGATTTTATTTGCATAGCATTGGTTAATTAGTATTATTCTCCAGGTAGATCGTTTAGCTAAACATTTCTGGTCGCCTATTATTTGAGTGGGGGAACAATACGAAAACTCGAAGAAGAAGATCTCACATGTGAAATATTGATTTTATTTGCATAGCATTGGTTAATTAGTATTATTCTCCAGGTAGATCGTTTAGCTAAACATTTCTGGTCGCCTATTATTTGAGTGGGGGGAACAATACGAAAACTCGAAGAAGAAGATCTCACATGTGAAATATTGATTTTATTTGCATAGCATTGGTTAATTAGTATTATTCTCCAGGTAGATCGTTTAGCTAAACATTTCTGTTCGCCTATTATTTGAGTGGGGGAACAATACGAAAACTCGAAGAAGAAGATCTCACATGTGAAATATTGATTTTATTTGCATAGCATTGGTTAATTAGTATTATTCTCCAGGTAGATCGTTTAGCTAAACATTTCTGTTCGCCTGTTATTTGAGTGGGGGAACAATACGAAAAGTCGAAGAAGAAGATCTCACATGTGAAATATTGATTTTATTTGCATAGCATTGGTTAATTAGTATTATTCTCCAGGTAGATCGTTTAGCTAAACATTTCTGTTCGCCTGTTATTTGAGTGGGGGAACAATACGAAAACTCGAAGAAGAAGATCTCACATGTGAAATATTGATTTTTATTTGCATAGCATTGGTTAATTAGTATTATTCTCCAGGTCGATCGTTTAGCTAAACATTTCTGTTCGCCTGTTATTTGAGTGGGGGAACAATACGAAAACTCGAAGAAGAAGATCTCACATGTGAAATATTGATTTTTATTTGCATAGCATTGGTTAATTAGTATTATTCTCCAGGTCGATCGTTTAGCTAAACATTTCTGTTCGCCTGTTATTTGAGTGGGGGAACAATACGAAAACTCGAAGAAAAAGCTCTCACATGTGAAATATTGATTTTTATTTGCATAGCATTGCTTAATTAGTATTATTCTCCATTGCATACTGACAATGTAGGGGGGCGAATTCATCCTTTCTTCTTTATCCTCCAATAAAAAAGGCACTTGGGTTTTTTTTGGTTTAACTTTATATTTATTTTTCACTTTAAAAGATTTTGCACTTGCACTTCTCTTGTTGGTTTATTCTTACATACTTTATGTTAATTTTAACATTAATATTATTGATAACAGCGCAGAGAGCGCTGTTAGGAGGCAGCAGTGCAAAAAAGAGACGCTGTGGATCGTAGGCTGTGTTAAGCCCAAAAGAGAGGCCCGGCTTAACACAATCCACATAAACACATACTTTGAAGAGCGTGTATGTGAAGTTATTCTGCAGGTAGATCGTTTAACTAAACATTTCTGTTCGCCTGTTATTTGAGTGGGGGAACAATACGAAAACTCGAAGAAGAAGATCTCACATGTGAAATATTGATTTTTATTTGCATAGCATTGGTTAATTAGTATTATTCTCCAGGTCGATCGTTTAGCTAAACATTTCTGTTCGCCTGTTATTTGAGTGGGGGAACAATACGAAAACTCGAAGAAGAAGATCTCACATGTGAAATATTGATTTTTATTTGCATAGCATTGGTTAATTAGTATTATTCTCCAGGTCGATCGTTTAGCTAAACATTTCTGTTCGCCTGTTATTTGAGTGGGGGAACAATACGAAAACTCGAAGAAGAAGATCTCACATGTGAAATATTGATTTTTATTTGCATAGCATTGCTTAATTAGTATTATTCTCCATTGCATACTGACAATGTAGGGGGGCGAATTCATCCTTCCTTCTTTATCCTCCAATAAAAAAGGCACTTGTGTTTTTTTGGTTTAACTTTATATTTATTTTTCACTTTAAAAGATTTTGCATTTGCACTTCTCTTGTTGGTTTATTCTTACATACTTTATGTTAATTTTAACATTAATGTTATTGATAACAGCGCAGAGAGCGCTGTTAGGAGGTAGCAGTGCAAAAAAGAGACGCTGTGGATCGTAGGCTGTGTTAAGCCCAAAAGAGAGGCCCGGCTTAACACAATCCACATAAGCACATACTTTGAAGAGCGTGTATGTGAGGTTATTCTGCACGTAGATCGTTTAGCTAAACATTTCTGTTCGCCTGTTATTTGAGTGGGGGAACAATACGAAAACTCGAAGAAGAAGATCTCACATGTGAAATATTGATTTTTATTTGCATAGCATTGGTTAATTAGTATTATTCTCCAGGTCGATCGTTTAGCTAAACATTTCTGGTCGCCTATTATTTGAGTGGGGGAACAATACGAAAACTCGAAGAATCTCTCGTGTGAAATATTGATTTTATTTGCATAGCATTGGTTAATTAGTATTATTCTCCAGGTAGATCGTTTAGCTAAACATTTCTGTTCGCCTATTATTTGAGTGGGGGAACAATACGAAAACTCGAAGAAGAAGATCTCACATGTGAAATATTGATTTTATTTGCATAGCATTGGTTAATTAGTATTATTCTCCAGGTAGATCGTTTAGCTAAACATTTCTGTTCGCCTGTTATTTGAGTGGGGGAACAATACGAAAACTCGAAGAAAAAGCTATCGCATGTGAAATATTGATTTTATTTGGATAGCATTGGTCAATTAGTATTATTCTCCAGGTAGATCGTTTAGCTAAACATTTCATATTAGTATACTTTTAGACAGTTCGATTTAAATGCTAAATATATTTGAGGTTATTCTCCGGTGAGGTGTCCGCCACTGTATATATATTTGTACAGTTTCATCTTATACTTATTTTCGAATATTTTTTTTAATTTTTTGAAGCCTTCATTAGTTTTGAGTTAAGCTTTGGCAATGTACGTAAATGATTTTAAATTTATTAAAAATTGCATTTCATTTGTTTATGCGTTGAGCGCACATTTTTGTGGTCTCATTTTGTCCAAGTTGTTTTTTATTGTTACTGTTGTTGTTGTTGTTGCTGTTTTGACCGCTAATTACATTTTAATGTAAATTAATGAATGTGCGCACTTAACTTGGCCACATTGGCTTCAGCTGGTGGCCTGTCAACTTAACTGACCGGCGGAGTGGGGACGAGGCGGTTACGTCCACAATTCTCAAACTCGGCTCAATTGAGTCACCACAGTTCAATGGATTGACAGAGACGCACTTGGCTCATTAGCCGCTGCTTCGCATTGAAAGTGAGAAGTGAGATTTTTGGCTCCAGGATTTTGATAAATGATTGAAATGAATAATGCTGACTCTGTCTTCATGCTTTTGCCAAATTAACCGAAGCCGCGAAACATGTTTGCTGCATTTTTCTAAATGATTAATTCCAATATATATTTATACTTTGATTCCGAAGGTATCGCGGTATATTGATTTTCTGCAATGTCCGTCATGCTGTCTGTCTGTTTGTCTGTCTGTATCTTCGTCCGTCTGTATGAACGGTCTCCCAGGTCTCCCGAGCCTAAAAATCGCCAATTCTGATAGTGTAAGTCGATAAATCTGCATATCTCACACAACTTTAAGGAGAGAGTCGCCAGACCTAAAAGGTAACTAGGTGGTAACCTTCTCCAAGGATCGGCATATACATTTTTGGACCACGCCCGCACCCGCCGGCCTCAGGAGCTTCAGCCAAAAATGCGCAAATCTTTTACTATTTGTGAGCTAGAGTCACCAAATTTTAAGGGTATATTGCTAGTAACACTCTTTAAATATCCACCCATTTATAGTTTTCAATTCAAGATTCTCAAAATAAAAATAAATACATATACAAATATAAATAGCGCAACAAATACTTTCACTCTTATTTTGAAATTATTATACAAGAATAAATGAGATCATATATTTTTTAGACTAACTTAAGAAATGTATTAAAACAACCTATTGAATAGCTAGCTAGCACTCATTAGAATGCATTGTGACCTCAGCCACATTCTAAATTTTAGAACATTTGCCTTTGAGCATTCTGCGGTGTAAGATGCATAAAACATTTTTCGACCGTAAACTAAAATTATATAGAAAATACGCGCTTGTTAGTGATTTCCGCTAGGAAAATGTCTCGGATGACCAAGGAAGAAACTACATAGGTACTCATTGCTACCATTTCTTATTATTTTGACTATTATTTTGCATTTTATTTTATTTTTTTTTTTGCTTGTTAACAAATTTTATGCATTTCTTAACTTGCACAGAGGCGAGCTAACGAGTACTCGCAGCGGCTGTGAAGAATTCAGCTTGCTTATTATTCCTTGCGCGGGTGCACCGTATTTCTCCTTTTTTTTGTGGAAGCGATGCTTGGGGAGGAGGCGGCGAGGGGGGGTGGCCAGCATTGTGGTTATCATAGTTTAACAAGTTTTCAAAGAGCATGAAATTTCTTTGGCCTGGCTAAAATGCAAAATGCTGAAAATGCGTGCATAAAACTTTTTATCGTTAGCACAGAAAATGCTGAAAAATATTGCATTAAAAGCAGCCACGCCCCCTCTTCTGACTGCCTGCGCTGCAGGTGCATTGTCCGAGCTGGCGCCATTTTGTTTGGCCCGCGCGCGTTTGTTAATTTTCAGCGGCAAAAGCCAAAAGAAAATTGCCTTCGCCTTCAAGAAAGTCCGCCCGAGTTCTCCTTTTTTTCCTTTCTATCAACAGAGCCATTTTTCTTGTTGTTGTTGTTGGTGCTACTGCCTTGTGGTACTGTGGGGCAGGCAAAATGAATTCATAATTAGATGACACCATCCGTGCGTAAATAATAATTTTTGCCGTATATTCTTTTCCGTTCTGTCCTCTATCCCGCTCTTCTAGTTAGTTAAAACGCGCGAATGAGTTTTCTTGAGTTGCCTGCCTGCTTCCTTACCCATCCTTCAGTTGCTCTGTGTAGCATTGTGAGGACAAATTTTGTGGCGGCACAAGTTTTTTGCCAGCCTGGCAAATTCTCCAGTTCCAATGACTGCGCTCTCTGTGCGTAAGGTTGAACAACTTTTTATCCAATTCTGTGTTCTTACTTCTTTTCATATACTCTGCTAAAATTTCAATGCTAAATATTAATTCAAGTACACACGTTAAATAAAAAATTAGCAAAAAAAAAAAACGATAATAAGCTTAGATTTATTTTTATTTTTATATTTAAGTACCCAACTTCTTACTCTAGTTCATTGAATTTTACTTATTAGAATTATTGTACAATTATTATTTATTTGTTGTTATATACTTACTTATATCTTATAAGTTTAAACGAAATGCAACTGAAATAGTGCCGATTTTTACTTCGTATATATTTATTTATTCACTGTCGACTAACATTAGTCGAACTGTAAAAATACAAGAAGGAAAAAAATAAATTTAATTGTATTAATAAAAATTAAGAATGATGAATTAGACGTAAGTGTTATCTAGTATACTTTATCGTATTACTATAATATATGAATACAATAAATATATTTTCTAAAATGAAATAAGAAAAATAAGATTATTATTTCGTGATTTGTATATAGTTATAATTCTTGAAGGATAGAGCATTGCATTTTCGACATGTTGAATGATACCTGTACTTGTTTTCCATTGGCGCGTTTAACTTTCTTTTTGTTTTCCCATTTTGCTTATTTTTTTCCTATTTTTGTTTCTTTCTTTTATCCAAGTTGCGGCGCTTATATCAACGTGCCCACATCTTCAGCTTGTAGTTTGTCCGCTCCTCTTCTCTGTTCTTTCGCAGCTTCGGCTCTGCTCTGCTCTGTTTGGTTCTGTTCTGTTTGTTTCTTTATCGCGCATTTACCAAGTGCCAAAGTTTTCTCGTTATAAGTTTTGTAGCCTTTGTGAGTCTGTCTCTCGAGCGCGCTCATCTCGCTGTTCGCAGTTCGCAGTGCGCTGTTCACATTTCGCAGTTCGCAGTTCGCAGTTTCCAGTTTTCAGCTAGTAGAGCTTTGGCAAGAGTCGAAAACTTTCGATATTTCTTCAAAGTTTATGAGCGCTGCGATTTCGGGTCTTCCCAAGCAACGCTCGTGGTTTTCACAAAAAAAAAAAGAAGAAAAATAATAATAATAATGTTATATTATTTTATTGTTGTTTGGCTGGCGCATAACTTTACGGCAAACACTCCGTTCTTTTGGGCTCGCATTATCCCGGCCAAAGTTTCGGCGCGCAAATAAGTAGAAACCCTGCCGGAAGTCGAACTCCTGTGCTCATTTTGCCCCGCACGCTCATAACTTTGGCTCCATTTGCTGCGCCATTTTGCAGCAGCAACACCAGCCAAATCTATGCAACCAGCCACCACAACTGTTGTGCCAGCGCGCAGATAAGCCAAAGTATTTTCAGATTCACATGAAACTGCAAAGTGCACTTTAAATTCTTGCAAATGAGTGGCTCAGCCTCAATGCAGCTCAACGGATTTGCTACCCTTGCGGCTCCTCTCTTTTTTTCTCAGCTTCTGAGCCGCAAGTTTGGAAGCCATTTCTTACAGCTAAAGTTAAACGGTGTGTGCGGTGGCAGGGCACAACAAACAATCTTTTTATATTTAAAAATTGTGAAGTTATGATATTAATTTTTTACTTTAATTATTTAAAACACATCATCAATTTTATGACATATTTATTCCTATATTAAATTCCAACTTCATTATCTATATAAAAGACCACACTGGCTTCCTGGCCATCCTTCTGTCTGCATGTCTGCTTATCTGTCCATTTATCGACCGCACTATTTACACTTAATGCATTATCCCAAAACGGAAGCATTACGAGATACGTGCCATATGCCAAAAATGCGCGCACATATGGTAAACATTTAAATAAATTGCATTTATTTAACGGACGACTTTGTATGCTGGCGAGCAATTAATATGCAATAAAAGATAAATAAGCAATAATAATAATGCGTAATTATTTTTGCTCAGGCCAACAAGTGGGGCGTGCCCCAAAAGATTTATGTGCCATATACACACACACACACACACACACAGACAGACACAAGCAGGAACTAATTTTCAAGGTCATTAGAATGCGCAAATAGAGCTTGAATACTTAAGTGAGAGAGGAGACAGCAACTGACATTGGCAGCGCCATCCTTTTGTTGTTAATGTTTATGATAATCACAACAATAGGCCAGTTGCCATTGTTATTGTTATTGCTATTGTTGTTGTTGTTGTTGTTGTTGTTTTAGTTGTTTGTTTTTGTTGTTGCTGAAGCGTAACCCATAAATACTAGACACAGTCAAAACAATTGTACAGACAACGACGCGACGTTTATAGACAATAACAAGGCAAATCGACGCAATCGATAGGCACTTTGATATGGGCCGCCATTCAAAACGGCCTACGAAACCCAACCCCTCCCCCCACCTAACCACCTAACCCCTCCCCCCTTCCCGGGTCAGCAACAACTATTGTCCGTATTGACGTCGGCGTCGTTGACGTTGTCCTTTTCGCAGGCGTGCAGCAAATGGCATAACTTCCGTTTTTGCTTTGTCGCTGAATTCACGGAAATTATCAATAAATATGCGAGACCAGGCAGCCCACAAACCCCACAACCCCCTCCACCTCCACCCCCACTTGCAACCCCTCTCCACTTGTGTCCAAACTTTCGTACGCAACTCGCAAATTTTTCGTGTTCGCCTGATTTTTATGCTGCACGGCGTCCAGTTTTGTGCTCGCTGCTGCATGAACCGGAAGCATCATTATCATAAATTATCATTTTGTAGGAATTGCATCCGCTGTGACCAACCAACACCAACAACGACAACAACATTGACAATTTCAATTGCTGCTCACTCCCACAAATTTCTGCATTTTCAGCCCCATCATATCCTGCTCGTTGTCATTGTCATTGATATTTATTTAACGCCCAAATATTTTTCTAGTTTTAATTTATGGCTGACCAATGTGACCAGCACCAATATTAATGTGACTCTGCATTCAGGTTTTTTTTTTGCTTTCACTCAAATCGTACAATCCCAAAACTGCGATTTCGTATAATATTTGGTATTTACATTTGTTGAATAATTCTCATCTGCCAAACGATATAAATATGAAAATAATCCGATTTTTCTGATACATTCCATTTCCAAATATACACTCTTTTAGACTCCACCCGGATTTACAATGGGAATATTTATTTTTCTATATTTTAACTAGCTTTATAACCGTGTACTGCAGTTTTTCCATCTATGAGACTCGTATTGCTCTCAAAATTAGTTGGAGATCGTTTCACATATTTATTTAATGCATTTGAGATCGATCTGAAAAAAAGTCATAAAACATTAATCTTATAGTTGCGTACCACATTTTGGGACTTATATAGTTTTCCTACAATCAGACATTTCTTTTGAAGAAAGATATTAAAGCTAATTGATACAAAATTGAACTTTTACCTATGCAGCCTTGCCCAACGCATCCTCAAAGGATTTTTCGCACAGGTCTCTGAATATGAATATTGGTCAAAAAGTTTTACATCGCCTATTTCCAGCCAGGTACTGAACTGAAATTAAAGTTTTTGGACACAACAAAGTATTAATATTTTAAAAAAGAATTATTCGAATATTTAAGTTAAATATGGTAAAACTTGCAAATGAATTTGAGCTTTAACAATAGATTATAATATTAATAAAATAATACAAAAAAAAGAAATTACTTTGAGATCAAAACGAATGTCACGTACAGAAAGCTGTGCGGCAGCCGTCAATGATTCAGTGGCATCAGCGGATTGAGAACCCGCTGAGAATGCGACGTGATTGAGGCTGAGCCACCAAAAAGAGGGCGGCGGCGGCACTCAGACAGACAGATCGAACGGTACGGTGGGCGAGGCGACAGGCAAAAATGATTCACTTGAGCCAAATACGAATAAAAGTTTACACATACATATATGTATAAAGCCAATCTGTGGTCGCCTTCGATGCGTTATTGAGACGCAGCCTTGCATGCCAGCACGTCAGACATTAAGTGAGGCGCTGCCAAAGTTGCCTTTGATGCGCTGCATGCATATGAAGCACGTGAACAGAACGAGCACATAGTGCATATGGAGCGCAAGTGCCACAATACATCATCTCTGATTAACACATCCAGATTTCAAAAGGTGAACAGCAATTGGGATACCAGAAAAATCAATATATTTGGTATAAGGAACAACGGCATCTGCTCGATGCAACTATTGGCCATAAACCCAAACACAGCAGTTATAGGCTAGTCAGCTTATAAAGATTCAACGGCAGCATTAGCCCACAGATTAGCAGTGCTATGGAGAAGGTCATCATGATGTGTTTCAAAACTAGTTTAGGTATTATATATTTTAATGAGTCTAATTCTAATATCCTCATGCTGAAGATTGTTTTCCCAAGTTTAATATTCGGTATTCCGATCAACTCTTATCTTCTTATCTTCTACCCGATTTACTCTAAGCTAATATTTCATATAAAAATTAACCTTATCAATAAAAAAATTGCATATAAAAAACACTGGTAATTATCTTTTGTTCCTCATTGGAACCATAAAGAAGTATTTAAATTGTATTTTATTCGTAACACTTTTTGGCATCCAGGGCTCTGAAAAATGAAATGCATGTTGGGCAGCATGTCTGTCCGACAGCCCTCGACACAATTTCGCATCTAGCACAGTGCTCAACCTCAAACCTCAGGCAGCAGAAGTAGCAAGCAGCCGCAAAAGTGCCGACTGCTACTTCGTACCTCAAGTTTTGGGCCATTAAAATGAGGCCGAAATAAAAAAAAAAAAAGAAATGGAAAGCCGAAGCCCTACGATAGAAAGCAACGCAACATAAATTGAAAAATTTGTCGCATAAGCCGACGACCGCATGAAGGACCAAGAACACACACTCTCACACATACAAACATATCACAAGGACACTTGAGCGGCCAAAGTTTCTTTGAAGTTGGACACAAAAAAAGCTGCGTCCTGTGGGCGGGCAGTTTGTCTCCAAGGAAATAAAACGTAATAATAAAATCAATCTGCGGCTGCTGCTGCTACTTTTTTTTTCGTTTTTGCTGGCCAGGCTTTAGCTTTATAGTATAAATACCCTGAGCACTGGAGCTCAATAAGAATTAACAGAAAAAAAAAAACGAACATGTTGGGCAAAAAAAAAAAGGAATTATATATGTGAGAGACATAATGAAATAAAATAAAGCAAAGTCGCGACAAAGGATAGCAAAAAAAATTCAATCAAATAAAGGCCCAGTCAACGTGCCACAGACTGAGCATTACCTGTGTCTGTGTTTTGTCTTCAATTTAATTGAAAAAACCGCTTAAAATTGCAAACGCAATAATATTTATTTATTTTTCAACAGTTCACTCTCTCTCCCTCTCTCTCTCTCTCTCTCTCTCTCTCTCTCTCTCTCTCTCGCAGCTCGCCCATAATTATAAACGATTAAAATCAGTGAAAATTTATGAAATTCCATAAATCAGTGGTCGTCCACAGTGTTGCCGGGCAATCCCTTTGACAATTATAAATTATGCGTCGCCGATGGCTGAAGGGTAAATTGCTTAACCACATAAATGTCACCAGGATTTTTAGCCCTTGGTTGCGAGACCCCAATCGCACCCACTCTCACATGTAGTTTGCATATTGCGTTATAAAGCCATCCACCCTTCCATTGATGATATAATTATTTATTTTTTTACAACCACCAATGCAATCCATAAAATTATCCAGGACGCTTAGCTATACCACACACAATATACTATATGCATATAAGATATATTGATTGCATGAAATTTGGAACTTGACAGTGCAGCGATGCGTTAATCAAAAGTCCGCTTCAGGTTGTTGATGGCAACCTGTTGTTGATGAGCCAAACGACCACAAATCCATATGCCCAATTAGTCGGTTTTATGACTGCCTACTTCAGAGACTGGTTGAGCTTTGTGGGGTGTTAAACGAGCTCGATGTGGCCTAATTGGCTATCGAAAATATTGAATATACCACGCACAATCTTTGGGACATTTTTAAAGAATTGCTAGGAATGTAAATTAGTCTGTTTAATATGAAACATTGGTTTACTTAATATTAGGAATCGAATCTAATAGTATCATGCATATTTACTTAATTATTTATTAATTTTCTTTTTCCTTCTAGTCGATCTCTAATTGCAAATATAAAATACATTTTTATTTGAAGCTAAAGTCAATTTTGTTCTAGAACCAAATTTATTTTGTATTCTAGCAATGATATTAAAATGCTTACCACATTTTGATTCCACCCCCTCTCATCAAATGATTGTTTGCTCTGAGGCTTAAGGCAAGAACCGAAGTTGGGCAACCTGTTACCAGATCGCCGATAAGCCGAGTAGACCGAGCAGCCGGCTTGGCCATAAAACATTGAAATAATCAACTTTAAATCTAACGATTTACAACTGCCTCTTTCTCTCTCTCATCATTGGGATGGTTGTGGGCAAGAGCGGATTTGGCAGCGTATTTACAGGCGGCTTAACGTGCGTGAGGGTTGCATTTTTCGATTAAAGTCACAGAACATGGCACTGATACAGATAAGCTACAAAATTTACATACATCAAAGAGTTGTTGCGCAAACGAGCCAGAGAAGAACAACACACAAAAAAAAAAAATACATGCACGTACACATACACTCACAAAAATAGGGGTTGGGTTGGGTTCTTTGCTCGCGCAAAAACTTGACATTTTGCACTTGGTCAGGCATGGACAGGAGGCCAGCTGAGAAGGGAGCTGTTCGGGGAGGAAGCAGGAGGCAGGCGTGGCAGTGGTCTGAAGTGCTGCACAACTTATGGCGACATCGATAGTCCAAATACTTTGCTAAAAAAAACACAGAGAAACCACTCGACAAGCTGTTGGCATACATCCCACATTCTAAAGACACTTGAAAGTATGCTACAGTGCTGGCAAATGTCTCTCTTTACACACACACACACGCACACACACACACACGCACACATACACACACACAGAAGCGCACACATTTACAAACCTCAATACTCATCCTCAGTCACTGTTCGCTGGCACGATAAAAGTTGCCCGTCATTTATCTTCGGTGAGCTTCTTTTTTTCGGTTTTTTGACCCAAAAAAAATTGAATCACAATTTATTTTCATGCTACCGAAGTCCAAATACTCTAGCAAACATAACAAATATTATAAATTGCGGAAGCTACAAAATGCGATTATATTATCTGATAATCATGAAATACTTTTTTAACATTTACATTAGAAAAATATATGTATATTTTTATAAATCCGTTAAGTGGAAGAATTAAAGACTTTTTATTTGATTTTCTTAGCAGGTTTAAAGTTCTATAACTTTTATAGGGTGTAGCACACTTGGTGAACACAGCATTAGACCTTCTACGAAGGGTATACAAATACATTAACTAGAGTTGTTGACCAATCCAACTTTGTGTTTTTTTGTGCTGTGTGTTTTTTATCTTTTACAATTAGAAGCGCTGTTCATGGGTCTGTTTTTCGCTCTGGCCGATTTGTTTTGCTCTTGGTCAGATAATATGCAATTTTCCCTAGACCCTGTTACCATGTGATTAAGGAAGGAAATTGTTTTGGACACAACACACAAACAAATAACGCGCATAAGAATGATTCTTGGCTGGGGGGTGTGGGGGTGGGGTGTGGGGGGTTTGTCTTCAGTTAGGGCGTATTCTCTTTTCGCCGCTGCTGGAGGTCGTGCTTATCGCCTAAGTAGCATCATTTAACTGCTGCCTGTGGTTGGATTTCCTTTTGCCGTTCATTTTTATCGCCTGTTGTTTCGTACTGTAATTTGTTGTAATGAATGTTTTGCAAAGTTTCTCGAAAACCGTTGGGCTTACAGATACCAATCTTAGCAAATCTTAAAAGTTTTCCCATCTTGATATTCATATTTTTGTAATCATGCGAAAACGTTAATATTTTAGTTTCAATCGAATATTATATATACATATTTTGCAATAGTTGTGTAATAACATTTTTTTCTTATTACAATATAGTATATATATTTTTTTTGCCTTTTAAAGATACAACTTTTTTATTGGCTGCTTATTCTATTTTTATGGAATGTAAATATCTAATTTATAATTTTTAACATTATTTATTGTTTTTTTCAAAATATTTTTTATTTCATGATTAAATTTTTCGCGAAATTTTTTCCGATTTTATTAGCTACAATTGCTGACATTTTTGTGCAAAAGTAAGCCACATATATTTCGAAATTCCGTTATCAACCAGCAATCAATTGAAAAAAAACTCCCAGCAATACTATTGGAAACATTTCCTAATGACATTCCTCACAAACGAATCACAAATAAAAAAAAGTACCCTCCAAAATTACAACACATAAACAAAATACGAAAAAAAGTGGGCGTTTCCGTGTTCGACAATAACTGTCAAATATCAATATGCCCTCAAGGAAAAAATAAATATACCATAAAATAAATAAATTTATGTGACACAATAAAAATAAAAAGCAATAAATATGTTTCTAGTCCATTTATATGTTATTTGCGGTGGCGGAAAAGGATATGGAAAACGAAGGAAAATTCTGCTTAATGAGTGGAGGCACATAAAGAACCCGCATATTCAAATGACATCGCTGAGAACCGAAAACCAGAGACCGCGACTCATTCCCTAGCGGAAGGTCAAGTTCGAATGCAGTGCACCGATAATTACGCATAATTAGACAACAAATAAAGTGAAAGATTTCTATCATTTTTTTTTTTTTGGGAGAAAATTAAAATTATTTACCACTATTTTTGTGGTGTGCCCGCATTCAGAGTTCCCCCGTCTCGTTGTCCCTTTGTTCCGTTGTCTATGTCAATAGTTGGCCTCGATCTTTGCTGGCGATTGCAAATATTTAGGTTTTGATTAATTTGATTTTGAATGTCGCCTGGCATTAACCGCAATTAAAGCCCAGATGACAGATTACCGCAGTGACCAATAAAGATCGACCCTCAGCTCCACCCATGGCACCCCTACCCACTCTCTCTCTCTCCCTCTCTCTATAAAAATACTACAAATGATGCTCGTTAGGCCTGCACTGAGGGATGATTCCCACTCTCGTTGTTGTTATTGTTGTTGTTGTTGTTGTTGTTGTTGTTGTTGTTGTTGTTGCCACAGCAGCGTAATAAATTTAATGATTGTTAATCTTCAATAATTTGCCATGAGAACATGCACAGCTATTGATTGTTGTTGTTTTGCCATGGATAGTTTGACTGTCTATTTATGTTAAATTGGTCGGTCAACAGATTTAATGGTAGACAGCACTTAATATGCTCAGCATAAATCACAAAAAAAAACTAGTTGCACTATGGTCTCAAAAGGACTATGAACTGTAATCAGATCTAAGAAGATTTTCAAACATTTTTGTTTAAAATACATTAAATATGCTTCATCATTGTCTCTAAATAAATGCCTGATAGTCAAGACTCAATTCTAAAATAGAATACTTAAAAATCAAAGTACAATTTAATTTATTTTACTTAAACAACTATCTCATAAATAAAAGCATAGAAAAAACAATTATGTTTATATTATAAATATGAAACTCTTTTTTCTAATTAAATCATTATACAAACAGTTAGCATAAATTAAGGTATATATTTTTTCAGCTAATTCATAATTACACAAACTAAGAATGAAGAAATTTAGTTTTGATAAATGTTCATTTAGTGTGTACACTACTAATGGATATTGTAAATAAGATTAGTGCAACAGATTTAAAAGACAATTACATAAAACATGGTTTTATATATTTTATTTAAATGACTTCGCCAATTATGGAAATCTTTATGAAATTAGCAACCTTTAATTAATAATCAGTCAAGAATACATTCCTAAAAAAGTAAGTGAGACAACAAATTTGAATTAAGATAGTTTATTTTAGAATAAACTTAATCAATCAATGAAATTATGTTTTACTTTTGATATAATTTGTACTTAAAGTAATATTATTTTGTTGATTTAAAGTTGTTTTGCATTTTACTCTGTGTGGTACGTACGAAGCACCCAGAAATTATCTAAGCTTCAATTTATCAAACACAAAAATTGGCAATATTTAATCCCGTTCAGGAAACACAAATTTGCCGCTGTCGAAATTGCTGCCAAAAAAAAAAAAGCACGAACGGGCAAAGGCTCTTTAAACTTTTGAACTCAACCCAAACGCAATGCCATTTCAATAACCTTTGGCTGTCGCCTGTCTCTGCGAGTGCGGAAACTGAAACAGAAAAAAAAAACAGAGATGGGGATTCCTTTTGTTCTTATTGGAGCACGCGCTGCAAATGCCAATACAAATGGCGCAAAAAAGAACACGCCGCGCGAGGATACGGCAACAAAAAAAAAAAAAAAAAACAAACAAACCTAACGCAGGGTTGCAACCACTTTTAAGTGTTGCTGTTTGCTCCTCTGCAACTTGCTGATGTTGATGTTGTTGTTGTTGTTGTTGTTGTTGCTGTATGTTTGGCTTTCGCTGGGAGCAGTCGGTGAGATTTTTTTTTAAACATGCGCACTAAACGCTAATAGTTTGCGTCTGGCACTGGTCCCAAACAACCCCCAGCAAAATGCTTTGGCGCGCTCCATTTTGTTTGTGTAGCCCGTACAAAGGGACCCAAAAAGAAAACAAAGTGAGGTAAGAGAATCAAATGCGTTGGACTCACAGCTGTTAGCAGGTTTTTGCTCAAATAAGCATTTAAAATTATTTCTGCATCATAAAAAAATCTAAAAATATTTTATTATGCTGGATGTTTTTTGGTCGATTTGCTACAACTACAACTCTCGGACTCTGTTAGATCTGTTTACATCCTGTGTGTCGTGCCGCAAGATTGATTCACAGCGTGACCAAAGGTCCTGCTTCAATATTATTCACGCGTCCGGCTGGACATGCGAACAATATCATAAAAAAAATAAGGGACACGTGCAAGGCGATTTTTCCCGTATGGCTGATTTTTTATTTCAGTTTGGGTGAGACAGCATTTAATGGGGGTGCTGCTTCTACAAGAGGGTTACATGGATTCATATTGCCAGCTTCAATGGTTGCAGGTCTTAAAATCAATCTATAAATATTGATATATTCAAATTTGAATAAACTAGTAAATAAAATGTTAAAAAAAATTAGCTAATTTTGGAAAAACAAAAATTCGAACGTGCAAAAAAAATTCACCCATGTCTCAAAACTTATGCTATACCATTTTGAATTTTATGTAAATGTTTTACATTTATTTTACATCACTTGTTATAGCATACTTTTCAGAACAGATGAGAATGAATCCTTTCAGAACCATATGCTTAAATTTCTTATTTGTAGTTCTTTTGAGAATAATAATACTGAAAATATTTTGTAAGTCAGCCCACTCAAATTTTTTTAATTATCTATAATAATTGTTTGTATTCGTGTTGTATATTATTCGATCTCAATTACGATATAATCAATGATATATTACCTGATCGAAAAATTTAAGAATACTAAATTATAGTCTCTCTTCATCGCTCTACAATTCCTTGACTGAAATTACTTTCAAGTTCAAGATTAAAATGCTTGAAATTCGCTCAGTTGCTACAAAAGTCAACACAGAACTTAAATTGTCAATTATTTAAATTTTGTGTTGCAAACGCAGCACTTATGTGTAACTAGTTCTAATCCGCAACGAGGCACGCAACCGAGGCACATATATATTTAGATATATATATATATATGTATATACTATGGAGGTAACTCTTCAATGTCATTGACTAGTACTTGCCCCCAAAGTGTTGCAAAAAGTTTTTGCCATACAATTTAGATGCGTTGTTATTACATTTGTTGTTGTTGTTGTTAGTGTTTTTCCTTCAACGTCATCGCTTACGTTGTTGTGGTTGTTTTTGCTATTGCCTTTTCTGCACTTTTTGTATTTGATTTGTTTTTGGCTGGAGAGCGCACGTTTTGTTCCGTTGAACTTTTGTTGTCTGCCATTTATGTATGCTATATAGAATATATTTATATATATATATATATAAATATATATATAGTATATAGCAACAAAAGAGCGATTCTGCGCGTTATTTAAAAGACTCACAGACACACACGCAGCCAGAACTCTCTTTTTGGCCAGCATTGCCAGACTCTAATTATTTGATTGGCAACGACTTGTGAAAGTTACTATTAGACCGGCAACTCCCACAATAACAACTACCACTACAACAACAACAACGAGAAGATGAAGTTGTGTGCTGACAAAACCTAATTATAATTTATTAAAATAATATTATATTAAAAAAAATTATCATTTATTTTAATTTATTTTTATATTTCACTTCAATAAATTATATGGCAGATTTGTTAATATCTGTTAAGATCTGAGCAGTTAATAACGAAAAATAATAATGAAATCGGACAGAATCGCATCAAAAATATACACTCAAGCATTATGAATTTTCTTGAGAAAAATATTAAATAAAAGCAGGATGTATTATGCAATTTATTCTTCTGAGCCTATAGCTTTTCCCTCAACCTTAATTTTTGCGCGAATGCGAGAAACTTTACCGGGTTGAGGGTTCCTACGATGTACTTTGAGGATGCCATTTAATTATCACAAAATCGGCAGAGTTCGCTACTAACTACAGCTAGTTTAGTTCGATGTTTTCTTAGTTTACACTGTCATGCCACGAGACCGGTAAGTACTGAAAGTCAGTTCTTCGCCATGGATATTACTTGCTGAAATCGTTTTTGATTAGAACCGCCTAAGAGACATTTCTCCAACAGATAAATTGCAGGTTAGTAGACTAGCACGCAATCAAATTCAATGCTAACTGTCCTAGCTGTGGGAAACTTGATTTCTATATCATCGTCAATTGACGCATAAATGTTGGATATGTCAAAACCATAAACAACACCCAAGGCGACCGCATTCGTCCGCTGCTTAAAACGCCTATGCGAAAAAACCACAGCAACAGCAACAAAAACAACAACAATAATCATCATCATCATCATCATGGTTGTCAGGCCACGTAGCCATAAATGAATCTGTCATATTATTTCGGCAATGATGTTGACAACAGCAGCAACAGCAACAGCAGCAACAGCAGCAACAGCAGCAACAACAACAACAACAATGGACCACAATTCCCCCCGCGCGTGCAATATTTATCATGTCACATAATATTTTTCTGGCATTTGCACGTCACAGCACAACCCAACGAGAAAGCAGAGACACCCTCGATACCCACCACTCCCCTCCCCCTTGAGCAGCTGATAACATTTGGCACGCACGCAACAACAACACCAACAACAACAACAGAAATCACAACCCCTTCGCTGGCAAACCATGTGGGCGGAGCGGGAAGATGTTGTGGGTGAATGGAAGGGGAGAGTTGTGGGTTGCCACTGCCATCAATTGCAGTCATCATCAACCACCGCGCAGTTCTGCCAGCTGCCATAGCATCGTCTGGGCTAACGACCCCCGCGATCCTAGCCCCCCTTCCCCGCTGGCTGCTCATTGAATTTTCTGCTGATTTCATTTCGACTTCTTTTGCTCCGCTGGGAGCAACTTTTGAGTCTGAAGCTGATGAGGATGTTGATTGTTGTTGTTGCTGTTGTTGTAGGTTGCGTCTGTTTTGGCTGTAAATATTTTTGGCAATTGTCGACGCAACACTCCCCAGTTGTCGCCGCCCCCCTCTCATCTAACAGAGCAAATTAATGATGCTTTCCCTTCCTTCCAGCTGAAAGGGAAAATTCCTGACAAACGGCAATTGCTTATAAATTAAATGACTTGTTGTTGTTGTTGTTGCTGTTGTTGCTGTTGTTGCTTTGCCCTGTTTTTATCACACTATTTAGCCTAATATATTAACACTTTCGCTAACTGGTTTCTGGCTGTGTGTGTGTGTGCATATGTGTGGATGTGTGTTGGGGGAGTGTTGCTTTGTTGTTGTTCTTGTTTATGTTGATGAAGACATTAAATTTGCTGTCTGTCGTCTGCTATTTCCACATCATTTTAAATTATATAGCCTTGAGCATTGGATTTCAGTCAGTGTCAAAGGTCAATGTAGGTCGTATTGAAAATATTTATTCTTTTTATATCTGTTTTTGACACTAAACTGCTACAACACTAAATTTTGAACTTTTTATAGCATTTTTTGGTAGTTTATTTTTGTGTACATTTTCCAATTTAAGATTTTGTACTTTTAAATTTATTTGGAGCTTAAACTTAAACAAAATAAAGAAAACTTGTTCAGCGTTTTTAAATTATTAATAACCATTAACACGTATTTGCATAGGCACTTATGTATATGTATGTATACATTGTCTGCCCGCCATCTCCACGGTAACCGTTATACATTAATTAACTCAAACTTTATTTAATTATGTTCACTTAAACTTGCCAGTTTACCAAGTATGCATTAAGACTTCAACTAGGGAGTAAAGAGCTCAACCTGACAAGCCTTTATATGCAGTATTCGTGAATACTTTGAGTCTAAGATGTGACACTACAAAGTCTTTGAGTTTATGAACTGAACCCTCAGATGCAGCTAGAACTTTGCCTTGGCATTTCAAGCATTTCATCCATCAACACCTGCACTGAAACCAAAACCGAAACAAAACCGGGCAGGGTAACTCTGGCAGAATCAAGTCAACAAGCCGTTACTAAGGAACTGGGGAAAGAAAGCGGGGCAGAGTGGGTAGCAGAGCGAGCCGCACTTAATGCAAACGCAGCTGCCCAAGTACCGCAAGTTGTCGTGTCCTTCTTGGCAGCGGGGTCCTTCTGGCAACACTCTCAATTAAAATGTCCTCGCTTGGTAAGCGTAAACGCTCAAGAGCCCATGAAAACTCCTTATTACACAGTATCAGCAGCGTTCCGTTTCTCTGGTCGCCCCTTCTATCCAAAAACCAACCGAAAGAAACCAGCTAGCAAGGAGCAAGCAGCAAGCAGCCAGCATCATCGGGTAGGCTGGCAACCTCTAACCGGTATGGCAGCACCTACTACGTGTTAATAACGCGAAATGCGCTGAAAATTTTTCGTATTTTGAAGCAGGCCCTTGAGCGTACCATGCCTCACTGCCCGGCCCTGGCCACGATGTGCCACCAACGCCACCAACCAGACTGAGCGCATTCGCCACCCAACTCAAACCACCACACTTGAAACACAAAACGCGCCGCACAAAATCATCGAGCGAGTTGGCAACACTCGGACGCTCAGGTCTTGTGTTCAAAACGAACTGCCACACTGTTTACAGCACTTTAAAAATTGTGTTTGTTTTTTTGTTTTTTTGAGAAATTTGAAACACTTTAAATATTTGTTAAGACGAAAGCCAAGAAAAGACGTTGGGCACGTTGACGCCAATAGACAGAAATAAAAATATTAAAAGTGAAATTGCGTGCCGAAAATTAGATACACTTGCAGGCATGTGGGGATATATTTCAATCTGGTATGGTCTGATACAGTATGGTTTGCCATTAGTCGAAAGCTTGGGAAAAAATTAACTTAATATTTCTCTTTTATCCATATATGGACATAATAGAGTTTCTCAATCTTGATCATTTTATTCCAAGTTTCGTAACAGAAATGTAATACCCTCTGCAAGAGTATTAAAACCAAAAAGAAATAAAAAAAATGAAAAAAAAACACACAACATGAGAAATTGTAAGCTCAAACGTCAGCTGTGCCACTTAAAGTATACGTTGCTTCCCCGCTCTTGTTTACTTTTGCAATATTGACTCGGAATAGAAATAACAAACTGTTAAGTATTTGCACAAAATAGAAACCGCGGCCCCTGGGCTCACATCCGGTTTCCGTTTTGTCGACGGCCCCCCAATAAACATAAGAACATATGTATGTCCCGCTTTCCATTTTCCAAGCACACCATTTTCACACACATGTGGTTTTCTTGTCTGCATGGACACCCAAGAAAACTTTATGCGCCTCAACCGCAGGGCAATAAACGTCAGACATCCTTTTGTATATTGACACCTCAATGGCGGATTCTTATCCAGCGAGAAGTCGGGTCGAGCAAACGATCCATGGGCAATATGCGCCAGGTGAGACCTTATTTTTAATCTACCGCGACATGGGACAGGATGTATTTTGGATTTTATTGCAGTTAAAAGATTGAACCCTTCAATTGCAGCTAGACAAATCGCAAGAGTTCTGCTCGCCTACACTGAAAACAAGTAAAATAGGAATCAAAAAATATATAAGAGTACATAAATTGTATCCATATCTTTCATTGCAAATTTGCAATGCTTATTGTTTGACCACTTTTCAATAATTTTATTTATTTTTTGCTGCCTCCAAGTCAAACCTGAGTATCACAATAATCAAACTGAATCTATGAGAGTTTATATAATATTATTTAATGAGTAAAAAGTATCAGCATTATATTTTCTTATGGGCATTAGAATTAAACTGATATCTAAATCAAACATTTAACACGCAGGCCTGCACACATGTCACAACCAACACGCCACACACACACACACACACACAGCAAGGAAAAATAATAGCCTTATATGATGACCCCTTTCATGCGCCCGTTGCCACCCCCTTTGGCACCAACTCGAAACTGGAAACTTATGTCAATGGCACGCGCCGCTGGCACGTGACCTTAACATGAAAATCACGCGCAAGATCAACGCCAAAAGGGGCTGCTGTCTGTGGCAGGGGCTTGGAAGGGGTAATACTCATTGACGACAACGTCTTGCAGATGCTTTTAAATTTAAATCGAATCAAATTGATTTGCAGCCAGCCAGCCAGCCAGCCAGCCAGCCAGCCAGCCCAACGCTTAAGTTAGAGATGAGAGCGTTTCACATTTTTTCCAACGCGATACAATCATGTGTTGCAAATGGTACAATCACTTTGATAAACTGTTCAGATGAACAGAGTATCATGTAGTTGTGCAAGTCCATGTAACAAGCAAAAGAAGATATATCCGAATCTATGATTAATATGTTCATACTTAGTATTGCCATTTCCGTCTGTCTGTCTGTTAGTGACTATTTTTAAAAGATTTGATTTTATTAATTATTCTACAAATAAAATATCAAAATAAATATGAAATATTTTAAATTTTATACTCAAATTTTTTTAAACTTTTATATAAAAAAGTTGTTTTTACTTTTAACTAAGTTTTTTACCGTCAAACTTTTTTCAAGTCTTTTTACATTTTATTTCTAATAATAAATATTTTTTAAACTATTTAACTTAAGTAAAAGCATAACTTAATTTACCAAAATAAATTGTAAATTTTAATATTTTCAATACTTTAAGCTGAATCCATTTATTTCCGCCATTCTTCTGTTAAGTTTTATTGAATTCAAATTAAGTCGTGTCACGAGTCAGAGCACGACACGCTTCCAACACTAGTTACTGCTCCACCCACCCACCCCCTTTTCCTGTAGAGTCGCTAAATTTCGTGCAGTGTCAATAGGCACGCCCACCGAAGTCTTTGGGCTATGGACAAGCCTCTTCAAACTGTATCCACTGGCTTATTTGCTTGGCCCCCCGCCCCTGCCGCTTTGTTTAGCCATTTGACAAGTGTTTTGACAATATTTATTGAGCCGACATACCAACATCCCCCACTTCCCCCCCTCCCCTACTCCAGGCCAGAGGTAATTTGATTTGCGTCGCGTTCGGCTGATGCTGGACACGTTTCTGCCTAATGGAGTTGCTCGAGTGGCGTGAATTTCAATTAAATTAAATCAAAATGTTGCATTTTTTATTAAGTCCATTAACACGATGCTGGAAGGGTTTTCACCCAGGCCTCCTCTCACCCTCACCCTCATCCCTCTCCCCCAGCCCTACTTAGTCAAATTAGGTTACCCATCCGAGAGCATTCGAGCATCCGGGCATCTTAATATGCATAAAGAAGAGTGGCACAGCGACTCTTCTGGGTGCCTACCACTTGACAACCACTTGCACCACACTCGTTCGAGTGTGCTGCTGATAGCGCCCCTGGTGGCACTTCGGGCCAATCCAACAATCTCATCATGCAAATGTTGCTACAAATATATAAAGAATGTGTCGCATCGCATTTTTTTCTATTTTATTTGCTTTTACTTTAATGAACATCAAATCAAATTTGCACTCACATTGCCGTCACGCTTACTAATTTATACGTGTCACATACATATACATACACATACATATGTATAATAAGTAAAGTATTCTATATACAAAGAAAATATGCCTCAAAATGCCAGCAGCAAGTGGCATTATATATTCAATCGAATATATCAATAGTTCTTAAAGCAAATAATATTATTCATAAAAGTAATATTATTAATACTTTTTTATAATGTAAATTTAATTTATTATTTATTTATGTTATATTTTTTTATTATGCTTTTATTGTATATATTATTTACTGTTTAAATAGTATTATTTTTGAAAATATCAATACTATTATCAATACCCTTTTTATAGAAAAGTTTTTCAACGTTCCGTGCACCGTTGAAAGGACTTTGAATCTAGAATTCATTGACGATTTTGGGTAGGCTTTTATTATTTATAAAATATATATATATATATACATGTATATATAAGGTTGTCCGGCATCGTCAGGCTTCCTTCTTATTCTAAAAGTATCGTGTGAGGATCGGCATTGCGGAAAACATAGTGCAATAATCTCTTGCAGCTGCAGCCCGTTCTAAAGCGGGTTTCGTAAGTACATCGACTTTTAAATAACTGCAGTTCCTTAAGATATGTGATCTGGAAGCAGCTACCACAGGAATCAGAAACCAGGAACTAGTCTGAAGTAAGCCTGTTTAGAATTCGTTAAATTGACGACCCAAATGCAACAATGTTGGCTATGAAACATTTCATTATGCAATTTAATTTTGTCTCAAAGAATAATAAAAAGTGAAATAATAAAAAAAAAAAATACGAAGCTGGCTTGTTAACCCTCAGTTGGTAACTTGCGGCATTAAGTTGGCCAAATTGAATTACTTAAGCATTTTGGCTTTGTTTATTTTAAGGGTGCGCTCCTTTGGAATGCCAAGAGAGCTCTGTGTTTGTTGTCATTTTTTATTATTTTATCTTTTTTTTTTGGCTTGACTGTTGATTTTTGGCTTTTAAAAGATTTCAATGTGGGTGATACTACCATTTCTCGTTTGCTTGGGTCCTGCCGGCATATGTTTCATGAGCAATTAAATTTTGTGGGTCACCAGCAGCTGGCTTTACTTACTTTACCTTATTCCATGGCTGTTGAACTGTTCGTATTAATTTATTTAAATTGGAAAGGGTATATACTAAATATGCAGTGAATGCATATAGGATGAGAGTAACAATAAGGTCTGAGTTGCTATATTTACTATAAAAGTGCATTTTTTTTGTATATATACAAAAATGAAAACATTGAAATTACTCACATGCATATAAGCTGAAGAACTGCAAGTTTATTATTAAATTACTATAAAATTAATAATGCAAGTTACATTAAAAATTCTTTTTATCTTTTATGAATTTCCTGAGTATGTTTTCAATTTTCTTATTTTACATATTAATTGAAATGTGAATCCTTAAAAAAATCCACTTACAGACAAATTATTCCAAAATTTATAGCATGCTTTTAGGTACTTTGTGGAATTAGACGCACCATTCGACTTATAGGCAAAACTACTGTAAATATTCTGATGACCAGATCCATTAGTGCCAAGTTATATATATATTTTTATATATACTAATCGATAGAATCGATTAATGCAAATCTGTAATATCACACCAGGCTTAAACTTTTCGCACTGCAATGGGAAAACAAAATTAAGAAGAACATGTTTTTACACAAACTTAAATGTCAAATAAGTATTATTTTAAAATCAAATCTATCATTATGTTTAAAAGAAATATATAATTAAAAAAAAAAAAATGATCATTGTTACCTTAATTTTCAAAATTATTATAGTACAGCCAATGCCTGTAGGATAACCTCGAACGATATTGCAAATCGTGTATATGTTCCTTTGAGAACATAATCAGAAAAGAACACAAACCAAGTATGCAACGCACTTAAGCCGTGAAATTGTTTTTCACAGGTGCTTGAGCAGCTTAATTACAGGTCTGCAACTGGTGTGGTCAGAAGAAAAAAGCGCTACGCCAAGTCGAGACGTGTCGAGTTGAGTTGAGTTGATTTGAATTGCTATTGTTGCATATTCATTAAGTAATACTGCACTTTAAAGAAATTCGTTAAAATGAGAGAGCGCGAGTAAGTACGAGCAGGGAGCGCTATAAGTGGTAATGAAGCAATTCAAATGTGTAATGGCGGTGGTAGTGGCTGGTGGCGCCCACTGCATACAATGAAGAGGCGCGTCGTGCCTCATGTTGTCCATTAATCTGACAGGTAATTGCAATTAAAAGCAAACAATAAGAGAAGCAACTGAAGAAATGTAAAAAGAACGCCTGATATCGAGACATTAAACAATTAAAATATTGTTAGTGACAACGAAAAGCTGTAGATAAGTGACACATAATTTTTGACTAAGTGGAAATACTTGTAATACAAAGGATCCCCAATAAATTACCTTGTCTTCTGTGTATAATTAAAAACGCGTTTCTTCAATTTATATTAAAATTTTGAGTTTTGAGTCTATTAACATTTGTATGGCATGAAATGTGCGCCCAAATGCTCGCTGCTACGGCACTCTTGTTGTTATCTTTTTAGGTGTGGGTGACAATTCAGCAACCATTTTTAGCATATCCACGAACCACACAACAGATGTACGTCTTCATATAACGAAAACGTGCCAGCAAATTCTGCTGAAAGAGATCCTAGTCTAAATCGGCTGTATTTATGTAAAGTGAATGAAAAAGCTTAAGGCAATGCATACTTTCTTTTAGTGAAAGTAGTGCCTTCCTCTGATGTTGGGTTCGCAACTGCTGTTTTTGCTTGATCCGCTCGCTGTTAGGCGCCGATGCGGATGCCTTCGCGACAGTCGCCGTTACCCAGCCGCTGTTAGGCGCCTAAGCGGTCGCCTTACAAACGGCTGCATAATATTTCTAAGAATTTAGGCGCCAAGCAGTCGCCTTCCCAGCAGCTGCATAAATTATATATGTATTTAGTTTTAAGCATTTTGTATAAAAAAAGAGCCTGCTCGTCAAGAGCGGTTTAATTATTCATTAAACACTGAGAATATACATATGTTCGCGAATTATTGCAAAATAAAGAAATAATAATTTGAATGATAATGAGTACAGTTAACGGTAACTTTCGAGCGTATCGAGAGTATCAAATTTTGGTTAGTAACTAAATTACAAACAATTCAAAAACATCATCCAGTATAATTTTGCAATTATTGTAATTAAAATTTGTAATAACCTTTTATTTTTAAAAACAATAATTCATACAAAATTAATATGCTTTAAAATTTACTTAAATATTGTGTTTCTCCCTTTAACATAACAACTCCAGATGGATTTACCTTAACCTTGATTTTAGTATTTGGGAACAATATTCCATAGTCAACATTCTCATAAAGATCCTGCAAATATAAAAACAACAAATTTTTTATGGCCGAAAGAATAAAATATAAGTCATTATTGATGTCCTTAACAGATTAACCTCTATTGGATTATAGTACTATATTATATTAGACTTACGCTACTTCTTTTGCGTTAGTATTACCGTTATTAGGCTGTGATGATAATAAATGAGTCTTAAGAAAGTTTTAAGTGATTTGCAAAAGATATTTGTACATACATGCTGAGATAAATACAGTTTTATGGCGACCCTTAGACAAAAGCAGATAAATTCATTCTTTGTAAAATAATTATAATTAAAATCGTATTTTAAAACTAATTATATTGATAATGTTTGAATGATAGATAGTCGGCAAATAATTTAAAGGAGGAATGAAGCATTTAAGTTTGTTACTGCAAAAATATAAACAAAATTGATCTAGTCGAGAGCGCCCGACTTGGATATAAGCTGTATTTTTAATTCAAGGAATTTTTAAAAAAATTATAAGCTATCTGTTTGTCGATATTTACCACACAATTTTTAATCTTTTATTTTATGGGTACAGAGCAGAACAAGAAAGGAAAGATCTTTCTTTAGCACACCCATCACAATCAACCCTTTCTGAACTTCGAACTCATTAATTAGTTTATCTGCACTATCTTCTACCTAAGTCTCTTTGCTATATTTATATATATATCGTGCTTTTCAGTTAACTTTTTAAAATGTAATACCCAATAATTATACTAAGTCTATTGGTAGATACCTGATGTAATAAATCTAGCCTCTTTTTTTTGGATTACGGGCTATTTGTCTTAATTTTGATTTCTCTGGGATCGGACGTGTAATATTATATGGACACATACCAGTTGATGGACCGGCTAAACAAGATTATGTCCTAACATTTTTCGCTGACTCTAATATCGAATGGCAGTATACTTCCGACATTTTCTAAGTTATAATTTATAATAAAAACAATCAGGCACTTAAGTTGATGTCGCTGCAACCAAAGATTTTAGGAAGCTGCTCTCGTGTTCAGTGTTTAACCAGGCTCACGACTTCAGGAAGTACACAGGCTTTTTCTTCTGCAAAGTGGGCACAACCATTGTTGCAGTTGCAAGGTCTCTCTTAAGAAATCCTGAAAGGACAAGAAATTAAATGTATTTTCCTAGAAAAGTCTCTCTCCATTTTACCTTCGAATTGTTTGTGTACATGTCCCTGATGCCATTATTGTTCCGAATCAGATGCTGTATTTAGTAGGAATCCCTGCTAGAATGCAGATCCTGCTTTTTGGCCCGATGGAGGTTCATCATGAGGCATTTACTGTCGCATCCAGTGGTACCAAAGCGAAGAACTGCGGGTCTTGCCTAGAAGACCGCCGGCATCTTCATTCTTCTTGGAGATTAAGTCGTGCATTGCTATATTCACACATTTTATTGCCATCATTGTGACATAAAAAAATATTATAACGATCGGACAACGAATGTTTGTTAAGCAACTGAGTGCGGGGTATCTTCTAGTCGAGCACTTGCGACTTCTTTTTCATCATATTCGTATAATGAATGAAGTGTAGAAATAGACACCTTTTCCCGACTAACTACTTATTATGTGTGATCAAACAAACTTACCTCAACTCTATATCCATAATTATTGGTAAGCCCCAATTCCTTCAATGTTACTGAAATATCAGAGGGTGTACCATCAGACCGTCTATTTATAAATGCAAGAGCATAGGAGTAAAAGCTTTGATAAACCGGACTAATTGGTTTTGACCAAATTTCTATTCCCTTATGCTTATATATTCTTCGACCTTGTATCCCCAATGGATCTTGATCTACAGAAATTATCTTCCGATTGAGTAAAATTTCCTTAAATTCAGGACGTATTGTTCGTAAATCAACAGACATTAAAAGAGGAGCAGCCAGAATTGCCCATACAGCAAATTGAGTCTTTGCTTGTTCATAGCTAAGCCCAAAGTTGCCAATGATTAACTGAAATAGACAAAAGTTTTTTGTTAACGGTGAACGGTTATATTAATATTATGTGTATTATAATTACCATGTCAGGATCATTCCAATGTCCGGGGCCAGCATTCGGAGCTATCAGATCTTGATTATTACCATAATAATCAATAATATTTTCAACAGACGCCCACGAATCTTGGATATCGTCGAAATTTCTCCATAGATTGCAATGACTTTGAATCGCTGAAAAATTTGGCTGAATTCCGGCGTATATTTGGTAAACAGGCCAGCTGCAGGAATAAACCATTGGTTTTCCAGTGCTATTCAAATGTCTTCCAAACTCGGAATAGCCTCGATCCATATCATATGGTAATGCGTAGCAGCCATCTAATTTTACATAATCAACATTCCATTCTGCAAACTGATGTGCATCCAATTTTTCAAACCCTATGATACCAGGATAGCCAGCGCATGTGAAATTGCCATAGTCTTCATAAATTCCGAACTTCAATCCTCTTGAGTGAATCTAAAATAAAATCGTAATTATGTCATATTTTTTTATAGCAAATTAAAATAAGAGCATTGCACTCTGACCAAGTTGCCCCGAGGTGGCTTCAAAAAAAAATTAAATACATACATAATCAGACAATGATTTAATTCCATGGGGAAATCGCTTGTGATCAGCTAAAAGTTTGCCGTCAGGAGCCCGATGTCTTTCCAGCCAACAGTCATCAATATTAACATATTCATATCCCACAGACGCATATCCCTCTGAGACAAGAAGATCAGCCATTACTTGAAATAGTCGTTCACTAGAAAATCAAATAGATAAGTTTTCAATAATATTCAATAATAACTTCCTTTGCTATAAGCGCTAGATTAACTATTGCGCGCTTAATGATTGATTCGTCTTGAGTACCTGCTTTTTACTCTATTAAGGTATACGATAAGAAATGTTTAAAATTTAAAGCCTTTTAAGGTAGTGATCGGCTTCCAAGATTGTCGCGTTCATTTAGAGAATCGACTGATTTATGGTCTATTGGGTCTTACCATAATATAATATATATAATATTTAACAATAAAACTTGAACTTACCTTATACAATTATCGGGATCATTTACACAGTCGGTATTGCACCGAAATCGCTCCCAAGACAACCATCCCATGGGAGGGGTCCTCGCTAATCCATTTTCAAGGCAATAGCAAACCGTGCTAAGTGCACCAATGAGGTAAATTTGCAAATACATATATTATCTAAGACAAAAAGGAAAAGAAATTTTGATAATTTTTAAATCAAATCGAAATTTTGTTTTTAAATTTTGCAGTGCATTGAAAGAGGTATTTCCGACCCCATAAGTTATATATATTATTGAACAATGCCTCTAGCCGCCTCTATATATCTAAATATGTTTAATATTTTGTAACTTGTTGCCTTCGCCTGTCCAAAGTTTAAAGTCTTAGCTTTCTCAGATTTATAGCTATCACGCGGCCCTTCTTTCTTACTTTTAACTAAACTACTTATTAATTTTAGGTATAGAAAATTTACGGAAATTGTTGAAAGCATTGATTTTTTTCATTCTATAAGTTTTTTAAATATTTATGTAAAAATTAATTTAAAACATGTTTAACGTTCTATGCCGTTTCAGAAGTCTTATAATTTAGCAATAACATCTTTTTAAAAAGTATTGAAATTGAAAAAGTACCTTTTGGTAAACAGTCCGAGAATGGTTAAACGCAGCTATTGAGTTAGCAGATCTCTTTATTGGAAAGTTCTGCAAAACGCACGTGGAGCTTAGCTAGGGTGAACTCTACTTGTCTCGCTCGCACTCAGATAAATAATCTCTCGCTTTTCTTATAGTCGGTGAGCATGAAACGAACGCCAAGTCAGTCTTGGTCGAGCCGCGAAATAAAGAAGACGCAGCAGAAGAGCGAGCTGTTGCCATTTAAATTGCGAACGACATATGCAATGCATAATATGTACAACTATGTACCTGTATCTGTAACTGTATCTGTATCCGTGTATGGCTACGTGTTTGCAAATTTATGTACGAGTATGTGTATTTGTTAGTTAAGATAAATAAATCTGTTTGAATATTTGCTAAGAACTTTTGTTGGGGTTATTAACATAGTTTCTGTAAGTGGCTCTAAAATGTGCTCACCTTTAATTGGTTTGCATTTGCCTTTTGTAGTAACAATTTATATATGATTTTGTTGGGCACGATCTTAAGCTTTAATTGCAATAACGTAATGTACTGTACACAGTACTGATTTACCAGGACTTACCAAAATAAATTAACAACTTTTGTGTTTTCCTCTTGCTTTCAATCGATCAATTCGGCAACAAATTGTAACAGGTTATCTATTCACTTATTATGATCTGCTTTTGGGCATGTTGTTTAGAATGTAGGTAGAGAAGGGTGCTATGGAGCAATGGTGAGGCCTCAAACTATTCTAATTAAGAAGAAACTTTTTAAGGCTCACCCTAAAATATGCAGCAGCTGTACGCAAATAGAATGGCCTCATGCATATCCGCGGATCTGATCGGTATTTTTAATTCTTCATTTTATCACAGTCCAGCTATCCCGTTAACCTATCAGAAATGTTGGCAATTTGGCAATTTTCATGTTATATCTGTCATTCGAAGACTGTATTTTTGCTTATCTGGAAAAATAGCAACTTTTAATTATTTTTTAATTATTCTTAAACGCAATTAATGTAAGGAACACAATGCAAACCGAAACGTTTAAGTGTTGATTTTAATCTTATAATTTTTATTTTTTTTTATATTAAGACCGCATTGTACACGTATTTTGTAATAATGTGTGATAAATATTTTTAAATAAAAAATTCGGACATAAATGGTATCAGCTTATATATTTAGCTAGTTTTAACCATTTTCGGCAATTATTTATTGTCAGCACTGCGAGAATGTGTGCGATATATCGATTACGTGTTCAAACGTCGATAAATTTACATTTAATATTTCCACATCACTAATCTAATTTCCATCTGTATGAATCATTACATAAGTACATAACAATGTGGAGCACGAGTATTTATACTCAGAGCATTTTAAGGTATTATTACAGAAATGAAACACAAACCGAACTTATGAACGTCATTTTTTAGGTTGCCAAAATGTGCGCGCTTAATGTCGGTGTACCCATCGCACTTCGCTGAGCCAGTCATACAAAAGGACAGCCAAGCGGCCAGCAGACATGAACTAGCTCACATACCGATTAAGGCGGCCACAAACGATTCTTCCGATTCGATATTCTTCGGTGTGCTTCAGAATAAACTTCTGAAATATATTACCAAGAACGGTAATCGAAGTTTGGCCAACGAGCTTCTAACCGAAACATTCGAAATAATCAAACGCACGCAAATCGAGCGATATAATCTCTCCAAGTCAGACAGGGAGAATATTGTCATCGATGCGGAAAAACTGCTAATAAATGCAATTGAAAATTCACGTCCATTACTCCAATTGTCCGCCATTAAAAGAGGAGGAGTTAAGTATCAAGTTCCCATCCCGTTGACTGAAAAGAAATCCTATTTCTTGGCCATGAAATGGCTTTTGGATGCAGCGCGCGAAAAGGATCGCAAAGTGAAACTACCCGAGAAGCTCGCCTGGGAAATACTGGACGCTGCTTGTGGACAGGGACGAGTCATCAAGAAGAAGGACGATTTACACAGGCAATGTGAAAGCAATCGGGCCTACGCCCACTATAGATGGAGCTAATATTATATTAAATTTATTTTTAATTTAAATGAGCACTACAAATTGCATATGTGCATATAAATATATAATACGATCAACATTCGTTATTGTATTATTTTTCGCATTTCCTGCAATGTTAATCGTTGATCCAATAGAGAAACTTGCGCATAAAATCAAAGTTATATTTATATTAAAAATCATGCTGATTTCTTTAAAAAAAAATAAAATGTTTTATGCTCAATTAAACCTATAAGTCTTTGTTTATGTTTTGGTAGGGATGGTCACCACTTTGACAGAGATAAAGTTAAATCTATCGGCTTAAAATCGAGCGGAACTGTATGAAATTGAAACAATGAACTAGTAATAAGTTCATTCCACGGAGCCGCATCTAGCGGAACGCTTGGGATTTTTAAATTATGTGGGAAGACAACCTGTTAGTTGTTAAATAAGTTTGTGCATTAAATTGAAAAATGTATGATGTTGTTGTTGCTGTAGATTTAATTATGAAATACCTATCTTAGTCTAAAATGAAAATCAAGATATTTTTATTGTAAATTAATTTCCTATTCACCCTGTGTTTTAATTTCAGCATTCTCGTATGGAACTGAAACCTTTGCATTAATCACACCGTGATCATAGATGCCATTACGTTTATCGTTAAATGTCCATCACTAAACTAAAAACCGCTTGTTTAACTGTAAAATCGGCCACTTCAGTTTTGAAATTATGTGAGTGTGGACGTACGACGTGTGTTTAAGAACGAATAGTAATCTAAAGAAAAGTGATTAATTAAATATATAATATATATTGAAAATTAACTTTGAATTTTCGCATTAACGTAAGTAAAGTGCACATTTAAAAAAAGGAAAGATCTTAGAACTGCATATACTAAGTTGATAAGTTATGCGATTCTTAGAAGTAAAAACTCTGAGCTTTATTATTGTCCTTCGTTGTGTATGCATATAATTTTGTACATGTATATTTGTTTATAAATAGGTTTTAAAAAAACAGTATGTCAAGTAATAAATTGAGCATTGGAAAATAATTTATATTTTCACCCTATGTTTTGCAAAGAGGCTTCGCTAACGTTTTATATTTGTTTTCTTATTAGATATATATATGTAATAATTGTTTAGGTGTTTTACAGTACATTATCACTGCGCATTGATATTTTGTCTTCGTCTGTTTTTATGGTGTTCCAGGCCGTGCTCATCGTTGCACATGGGACAATGAAAAAAGACGGACATATTTTCACAAGTTTTGCATCGTTCTCTGTCCTTCAGCCGCTTTCAAGCAGGAAGAAAAATAAAGTTTTGTGATCTAACATAAACAATTACTTTTGCAAGAAATTATACTTAATTTTTTTTTTTCCAAGCTTTCTACAATTTACTGGAATTCTTGCAACTAGTCAAAAAATATAATTTATTAACTTAAACTACAACCAACTTAAAGACAACACTTGTCTGCTTAGTGCTACAATTTAGAAATTTTAAAAATCAAAATTCATTCGTTTGACTGCCAAAGTGTTTGGACAACCGCTGCTTATGATTTTCCAAATTCAAATTATCTTTTTTTTTTGTCTTGCCATTCGTCTAAGACCTTGGCAACATATTCTGTGGAAATTTGTTCGTGCAAGACAATTTTTTCAAAAATAAAATATTAATATTATATGAATAAAAAACAAAATTGCAGCGCATGTTTTTATTCGTAAGCCCGAACTGGCTTGCGAATAACGCGTGCATACGTACATAGGTAATGCCATTCCTTTCTCACATACGCTATTGCTGCTGGTAGAAATGAGACTCTTGGAGTAAGTATTCTATCCGTGCGAGATTTTACTATCAAGTTAGAGGTGTTGACACATTTATGTTCTGCATTGTTGTTTTTACCTAATTTCCCATTTTTTTGACCACAGTTTCTTTTGCAGAACATGTCTGGTCGAGGCAACTTGTTATCTTTGTTTCATAAGAAAAATGATGCTTCGGAAATTTCATCGTCTAGTGGAGAACATACCAAAGACAGCGGTTTTAGTGGTTCGAGCGGAGAATATCGGAGAGCTGCGAAAGATGTTGCAACTGAACTGTCATCAAACTTTGAGAAAGTCTCTATTGGACGAGGACGCGCACATTTGCTGACGACTTTCAAAAATGAATCGCAACAATTAAGCACTGGAAGGAACCAATCTTCTATTTCAGCAACCGCAGATGATCTCAGTAGCAGCAATGGAAGCAAATGTATTCCATTAAAGAAGACACCTGCGATTTGTGGTGCATCACAAGTAAAGAAGTCTAAAATAGTTACAAGTGACTTGTTCTATCCTAACACTGTTAATGGAGTAAAAGGTGAGTACAGAAATATTCTAGAATTCAACTGAACTCTTTGTCACTTTAAGAAGATAAAGGTATTTCATTATCTTAATCATTGCTCTCAACAGGATCGCCGGTTAATTTGGCATGTAACTATATAGGTGTAAAATCTGACCCAAACAAAGGAATTTACTTATATGAAGTACGATACTTTCCTCCCATTGACTCTATTCATTTAAGAATGAGGTATTTAAATGAGCATAAGGACAAATTTGGAGGAGTTAAGATCTTTGATGGATCCACTCTGTACTTGCCGATTTTAATGGAAAAAGAATTGACGACTTTTGTTTCCAAAAATTTGAATAACGAAGACATTGAGATCCGGATACTATTCAAAAAAAAAGAACCATATAAGAATTGTATAAAATTGTACAACATTTTATTTGATCGGGTCATGAAAACCCTAAATTTTGTGAAATTCGATCGGAAACATTTTGATCCCTCATGTCCGAAAATTATACCCATGGCAAAGTTAGAGGTTTGGCCGGGCTACGTAACGGCTGTCGACGAATACGACGGAGGTCTGATGGTCTGCTGCGATGTGTCTCATCGTTTGCTTTGCCAAAAAACTGTGTTGGATATGCTCATCGAGATCTATCAATACAACAAGTCTAATTACCAAGACATGGCTAAGAAACATTTAATTGGAAGCATAGTTATAACCCGATATAATAATCGCACGTACCGAATTGATGATATATGTTTCTCCGATAATCCACATTCGGTATTTGAAACCAGAGCAGGTTCTAGCAGCTATGTGGAATATTACAAAAACCACCACAACATTAACATCAGAGATGGCAAACAACCCCTACTAATTAGCTTAAAAAAATCAAGGGGAAATGAAAATTCAGAGGATGAAAGCATTCGGTTTTGCTTAATTCCAGAACTTTGCAACCTCACTGGCCTGCATGATTCAATTCGCTCGGATAAAAAGCTAATGCGTGAGATAGCAACATTCACAAACGTGTCGCCAAATCAGCGGATGCAGGCTCTCGATAAGTATTTTAGAAATTTAAATGAAAACGCCGCTGCGAAAGAGATTCTTGATAACTGGGGCATATCGCTCATAAATATTCATGATGAAATAATTGGTCGTCGTATGGATCCTGAACAAATCTATTTTGGAAAGACAAACGTTTCAGCTGGACAGAGAGCAGATTTTACAAACGAGGCATTGAAAAATGAGATGCTGGAAGTCGTACATCTCAAGAACTGGATTTTGATACATCCAAAAAGTGATGTTCGAACGGCTAAAGCATTTTTAAATAATATGGAGCGATGCTGTGGATCATTTGGAATGAGATATTGTACACCCAGCATAGTATCCTTAGACCAGGACCGTACCGATGCCTATGTGAATGCTCTGCGTCGCAACATTTCTACCCATACGCAAATAGTCGTCTGTATATGTTCTAATAGTCAAGATGACCGATACTCTGCTATAAAAAAAATTTGCTGCGCTGAAATACCGGTTGCTTCACAGGTATTTAATGATAATAATTGATAATCTGCATTTTTTGTATGGTATCAAAGTATTTCGCTGTTTGTTAAGCCCGACTGCTGCGTTCACTCTTGTTTAAGATTGCAATTATTTAAAGGTGATCAACGCCAGGACTTTATTCAACGAATCTAAAAATCGTTCTATTGTGCAAAAGATCATTTTGCAAATGAACTGTAAAATGGGAGGATCTCTGTGGACTGTTAAAATTCCGTTTAAAAATGCGATGGTCTGTGGAATCGACTCATATCACGATCCAACTCAATCGAGCCATTCCGTAGCTGGTAAGTTGAAGATTTTTTATCTTTCAGCCATTATATAGAAAGTAAACAAAATCGCAACTATGATTAATTTATTTATCATTGCAGCATTTGTAGCCTCGCTTAACTCAACATACACCCATTGGTTTAGCAAGGCCGTTATCCAAACCAAAAAGGAAGAGCTTGTGAATGGACTCGCTGCATCCTTTGAATCCGCCCTAGAGTGTTATAAGAGGCGCAATGGTTACTTCCCAGACAATGTTATAATTTACAGGTATGAGTCAATGTTCAATAATAAGTATTTAATATTTAATCATTTTTGTGCATTTATTTTCAGAGATGGTGTTGGCGATGGCCAGTTAAACTTGTGTGCCAACTATGAAATTCCTCAATTCGAGTCAGTATGCCAGAAAAACATGAAAATAACGTTTATTGTAGTTCAAAAGCGTACCAATACTCGATTTTTTTTGGTAAGCTTTTCAGTAGTTTGGTAAATGCCTTACCACCTACCCATCCATCAAACATTGTATATTCTTTAGTAATCTCTTTGGTTTATGGAGGTTTCTTTCTGGATTTTGATCTTGTTAAATAATCGATACTTTTCAAATGATTCAACAATTACAGGCAAAAAACAATGTTTATGAAAATCCTTTCACGGGAACAGTCGTTGATAAGAGCATCACCAGATCTCAAATGTATGATTTCTTCTTGGTTTCACAAAATGTTCGCCATGGCACTGTTTCCCCCGTCCATTACATTGTTTTGCGCGACGACTCAAACTTTGGTCCCGACATCATACAAAAACTAAGTTATAAACTATGTTATATGTATTACAATTGGCCAGGAACAGTACGAGTCCCTGCGTGTTGTTTGGTGAGTTTACTTATTTACTCACTAAAATACTTTTGGTTGGTTATGCTAACTTTCAATTCTTTTTTTTTCAGTACGCTCATAAGATGGCTTACTTGATTGGTCAAAGCGTGCAGCGCGATACTGCACACAATCTGTCGGAGAAACTCTTTTATTTATAAAACAATCATTATCATTATATAAGAATATTCACTTAACCAATCTGTAACTTTCAATTTTTCAAATATCTGATTTAAAAGATTAAAAACTTTATTACCCACATGGGTACGAAAATGTTATTCATTGTTTTTGATAGTAAATATGTCGTCTAAGAATTTATAAAATATTGTTCAAAGTTTAGATAGTACTCATACCCAATGTTTGCTTTACATTTTCTGTACCTATTGATTCCCAAAGTGGCATTGGCAAGGAATTTAAAGCAGTTTTTACAGATACTTGGTATTCGAATTATTTTAAACTAATAGAATATTGAAATTATTCTTTATTTCTTATACAAGTATGTACGTGTTTATATATGCATCTATGATTATTTAGGAGTTTGATTACTGATTTTAATATGGCCTTCATACCAAGTCTTTAATCTGTGTGATATATCTGCAAATGTGGGTCGCTTCACGGCTTGTTCATGCCAACATTCAATCATTAGGGAATACACCGCAGTTGGACAATTTTCTGGACAAGAGAGTAATTGGCGGGATCTTATTAGATGTATCACCTCCGGATTGCTGTATCCATAATACGGCTGTAAGGCATAAAATGTAATTAGTTTGATTTAGACAGTATAATTATGTTCTAGAATTCTGAGCTATACCTGCATGCCATAACTATAGATTTCCCAAAGGACAACTCCAAATGACCAAATATCACTTTCAGTGGTAAATTTTCCATAAAGTATGGACTCGGAGGGCATCCAGCGAACAGGAAGTAAAGATTTCGATTGAACTCTATAAATAATAATCAGAAATGATTATTCAAATCCACACACGTATTTTATTCAGCACTTACCTATAATAGTCAGAACTGTAAATATCGCGCGACAATCCGAAATCGGAAATTTTCACAATTAACCCTTCGTTGACCAAACAGTTTCGCGCTGCTAAATCACGATGAACATAGTGATGTCCTGATAAATACTCCATTCCTTCGCTGATTTGCATTGCTATTTGCAGAAATTCCAACTGTAGCAATGATTTCTTTTCAACCGGCGAGTTTGAGATTAGAAACTCATGTAAGTCACCGTTAGCCATATATTCGAAAAGCATACAAAATGGCTCCTTATTTAAAATAACTCCCAGTATGCAAACAATGTTTTGGTGTTTGAGGTCCGATATAAGTTCGATCTCACGTCGGAAATCCTGTTGAGTTTTAACTGATGCGTTTTCTTTTAAAGCCTTGATGGCAACATTTACAACTTTCTTATTTGCTTGGGTTAGTTGTCCCTTATACACCTTGCCTATAAACATAAAAGATAAAAATTAAAGGGGTACATAATTATGTATGATTTTTTTCTTGTACATTAACTATCTTTCTTAGAGATATTCCTGTTACTTATGAGTAAAGAAATTTTGCATACCAAATGCTCCTTCGCCCAATTCTTCAAAGAATTCTACATCTTGTAGTGTAAAGTGTGGAATTCTTAGTAGTCCATTTTTCTCAATATTTTTGGATGGTATGCCTACATGTTCCATGGAACTATTCAATATCACTCTACCGCCGACATCTTGGTTTGTGTTTGATTGCGAATTTCCATATATATTATTTCCAGCATTTGGTGTGTTAATCTGAAATTCAAATAAAATAATATAGAATTCATATTTATTCGCAAGCATCTCAGTGTACATACATTTTGTATATTTTTCATGCCCCTAGAACTTTTTCTTCTAAACAGGACCATCAAAAATATGATAATAACAAATAAAGCCGTCAATCCCAATATGGAAATAATGCTTAGCCAAATTTTGTCTACACATTTTGGAATACCGCACGGCTCGATGTTTCGATCTAATGATCTGTCATCAACAAAACACCAAGGGCTCTTCTCAGCGCTTCCCGGGTTTCTGGAATTTTTACAATATAAGTATTGATTAAAGAGGAATTTTTTGTAAACGTCTCTCAAATGATTAACAACTTAACTTACATACCTGCAATAATTCTGTCCAATCAGTTCTGGAAAGTCGGAAATTTCCTTCATCAACCACGACCATCTTAAGCAAGATTTTCCCGATGAACTGACGTTTTGAACTCCTCTGTAACTTGAACCATCTTCCCAATAACAGTCTTCGGTTTCATCTACCTCAATGGTTATGCCTAATGTTGAGCAATCCTTGTGCTGTGGAATTTTTTCACAGTCCTCAACTCCGACCAAACCAATAACAGGATGCCTTTTCGCAATGGCGTATTCCTTTTGGCAAAGCTCATTTTCCAACAGCTCACACTCCTCACGACAAATGCGTTTTAAATTTTCAGATTCTCTGGTCGGTGGATATTTACTTGAGACATCCGTGGTGAACACGTCGTTATAGTAAACCGATTTTTTTTTATGAAACAGATGCGTAGTTTTTGTATCTTTTGAAACGAATCTTCTTTTTCGCGTACTATTTCCATTGTATTTGTTGGTTATCATAGCGACATTGGCAAAATATAGTAAATTGGTCCGTTCGGGAGTTCTGCAAATCGGCAGTGCACTGAAGCATAGGCTGGGTAACGCATATTTTCGGCAATTTGAATTCATATCCCTAAAAAGGTAATCATAACTTAAGCGGCCATCTATTAAGGACAATGTTAAAAATACTTACTTTGATTCCTTGATCACTCCATAGGCGGCTTTTAATCGTTCCTCTAAGTCATTAATGGTTACATTTGGATCTATAAATACGTGAGCATTTTTCAAAAAGTCTTGACAAATTGTTCCGGTATACAGTTGACATATTCCAGATGATTGATGAAATCTTTAAGAATGAACATATTGAAATTTCCAATGTTAATGAGAAATTATAAAGCCTATAACGAGATGTAGTCAAATTAGTCAATAAATATTTTTTATTAAAGCTATAATTTCCAATTACAAATTAACAAGTTGTTTTTAATTGTTTACAGTCGCAACCAAATTGTTCCAATCTTTTTTCCTTTGCGTACAAAATATTTTACCGGCCGGTTCGATGAATTTTACCTTTACATTTACATATTTATGTACACATACATATATAATAATCTTGTGGCTTTATGAATTTTCTACGTTCCGCTAAATCTCACTAGGGAGATTCAGGTTATTTCAAAGCAGTGTAATGTGGTAACGAAAATTGCAAATTTAAGCAATTTCGTTGTTTCATATTACATTAAATGTATTTAAAGTCTCGAATTGGATGTATTTATGTGCATATGTATGTTCCTGTTCACGTACCCATTGTTTTCATATGTCATGTTTTGCGACCATACATAAATATCATTTAAGGCTATAAGCACGATATAATGAACGAGAATGTATTGACAATGAAAACTCATTTTGGCAACACTTTTTGAATGTTTGCAAACTTTTAAAGTAGATAATCCTCTAGTTCAGTATTTTTATATGTTAAATATCAATCGCGAGTCTGTGTTAATTTGAGTAGAGATGTTTGTTTGCTTTTCATTTTCAGGACTTCAAAATAAATCCACGTATGTATGTGTATATATATACATGTTATGCGCAGGACCTTAAAACATTCCATCCCTTAATATAAGAATAAAGTGTGCCCCTATTTTTGTTTTGAAACTGAATTACAGAGAGCTGGATTTTAACTTGTAATTATTTTCATGAACACAGAAAAAATAACTGTTATACATACACTTAAATGAGTATAGATCTAAGACTGAGGTTCTCACTTCTATTTGTTGCTCGTTTTTTTCGTTGCTTTTATTCTCAGTATTCGTTCGTGATCAGCTGTTAATCTGGCTCACTGATCGATGGTTATCGAGAACGGTTGCAAATTGAAATTCGTCGAGCGATGGAAGAATTGGGGTTGGTATTTTATGGAACCGCAAAAGCATATATTTTAGCAACTATTACCTGATTACTTGTTCATCTCTGTCCTTAGGGAACATATTTTAATTTGTTGTTTGTTTCATTTTATTGAATTCTGTGTAAATAATATAACATTTATTTTATAATTTATTTTCAATTTTTATAAATATGGTTTGCTTAAGCGTCTAAGAGGTTCTTCGTAGGATGGGAGTATTACCGCCAACATCATCAAGTTTCTTCATGTGTATACTTTGTGTTACAAATGTTGATTGCGTTTGGCGTGTTGCATTTCCATTTCTTCGCACATCGTTCTTTGACTGAAAACCTAAGAAAAAATTTAACATAATTCATTTAAGTATGGGCGAATATATAGGAAATCCTAGAAATATGTCCTGAATCGTAGTGCCCGCATGATCTATAAAGAGCTAGCCGCAGTAATAATAGCAATTGATGGCATAGCTTACATAGAGTCACATACAAAAGGTACTCACCCAATTTGATCATGATCTCCTTCCATACACGTCTTTTAAAAACAAAAATAATAAATACAAATACTCCTAGCAGAACATTGAATGAATCGCTAATTGACCAAAAAAAGTTTTTCTTGTGATCATAAAAGAAAATACTGGCAATTTCAAAGAGCCATGTGATTCCCATTACAAAACACAATTTTGTGTTCATGATGAATCTGGTTTTGTCTATAAAAAACCGACTTCTCAATGTATGTTTTTCAGCATTCGAACTCTGCATCCTGAATATTTCACGTTTTACTTTGTTACAGTATTTCAACGTTAACAAGAACAGCAAAAGGTTAACGACAAATAGTATTCCCAGCGGTCCAGAGAAAAATATTAAACTGGCAAACCCAATTGTGTCATCTGCAATATTAAATATGGAATATAAATAAGACGATAATAAAACATACACCATACATACAGGTAAACCAGCATCGGCCATTTCCAAAAACCGGTCGGATAGATTCACTTAAAATCGAAGATTTGCTTAATGATGCAGTTATTGTTGTTAAAACTGTTGGCATTCCCCAGCCATATAGAGAGTACCATAAAAAACGCTTTCGCTGTTCCCTCCTTTGTAAATTCGTTGATTCGGTTGATCTGTTAAAAAATCATATATAAAATTAATAAAAATATAAATATTCTAATAATTTTACGCGTTTAAAATGGATTCCAATTTTCTACTCAATCTATTAAATCATTAATTTAGCTTAGAAATTAAATGACTTTATCTACAAAACCTTGACAATCATATTATCATTTCACATTTGAAGTAACTGCGCCTTAGTTGGATTACCAAAGAAAATCAAATAAAGCAAATTAAAACATTGCATTAGGGTATAACTGACTGCCGAATACTCTGACACCAATTTAGTATCAGCTGATTATTTATTTAAGTAGCTCTAGTACCTTTAGACACTCTAGCTTAAAAAGTTTGGAAGCGATTTGGGGTGGGGAAAGTTTTTTTTACTTAGCCGAATATTTTACTATCTTCGGCAATCACAGCTATAAAATTGTGGAGGAAAATATTTGATTTTTTGGAACGGTTGTGCTATTTTAGATAAGAAATCAGCGATGCAATCTCTCGTTATTTCTTCCTTAAAGGACAAGCTTATCGATTTTCACTTATTGATTTTATCGATATATGATCCACACGAAGACAGTGTATAAAAACGTAGAAGAAAATATTTGCATATATTTCCGCGTATCATACATCGAAAGTTCCAGTAACCAGACCCTCAAAAGCAATAAATAATTTCTTTCACTAAAAGGGTCAAAATGAAGATTAAAGACAACCTCATATGCCACTCCCAAAGGTAATAAGTTTTAACTAAAACTAGTATGGATAATAATGCGGAGAATATTGCTTATGGGGTGAGTCAAAACGTATTCTTACCCAAATGTCTTCCAAATGTCGAAACATGTAATATTCATCCAAGAAAATGCGGCCATTAGAAAAAAGTATACAAAAAAACCTATAAAAAAAAGAGAATATTCCATTCAATCAATTGTGAGGAACACAATAAAAAAAAAAATGGAAAATTTATTTTACCTGAGATAAAGCATATGTCATTGTTCGATGTTGGCATTAATTGCCCTAATGCGATTCCGAGGTAGGCAAAGAGGAGACTGCTTATCAAACATATTAGAATTTTTCCCGGAAGATTACGTAATTTTTCAATTGACGTATACACCACAAGTGTAATTACGTAAAAGCAACATGATATCAGAAGACCAACGGGATACATTTTGAATCGTATGCGATCATTGCCCAAAACTTTTGAATCAAAGCATACAAATGTGTAAAACTGTTCTGAAAAGAAATGAATTTTTAATAATTTCAAGATTATTGGTAACAAGTAATTGTACTCTAGCCGCGAGTGTTCGATTAGAAGAAACCCTGTTGATTTGTCTGAAATAGTCGCAACACACTGTTCACGAGGTCAAGGAATCGGGGATAATTTATTTATACTATAATATTTGGCCAGAAATTTGAAGTTTGGTCAAGCCAGGCCTAACTTTCACTTCTTATCATTGCCATTATTGAGGATGATAATCTTGGGAGAGTCCGTTCATTAGGTGTTTTGACAGCTTTCTGAAGAGCGTCCAGGTGGATGAACTACCGCGATGAGTCATTTTCTTGATTCTTACGCATAAAAGAGACGATCCGATCTTTATTGGCAGCAGACAGTAAATTACGAATGCATTTGATATAGATTCTAGGCTGGGTACTAAGTATCTCCTCGTTACTAGAGCACTCTTACTTGGCAAAAATTACAAATTTACCTTTTGATCAGCGTACGATGTATTTCTGATTTTTTCGATGCAATATTGACTGTTTGTGTACATTTTTTCCGTACTTGTTATAAACAGCGATCCGTTGGTTGAACTAATTACATGCGATTCGTCAGGAAATGAGTCCGGGTCCAAGCGAAATTTTGGACACTCTAATCCGGTTAATATTCCAAACTCTGAAATTAACAATAAGAAATGCATTTTACTTCAAGTTGTATTAATATATTATTGGGCATTTCCTGATTTAGTCAAAGCTATTCCAATTTTTGTTTTCTAAATGCTGATAAGTTCCACTTTATTAATTAGAAACAACAATTCTTGGAATATAAAGGAGAGAAACGGCCCTCCAAAATCAACAACCAATGATTTGTAGTTGTATGATGGTTTAGAATCTATAGGAATCGGAAATTGGAAATTGAGATTGGAGGCCTATTGGCTAAAAGTTCAGAAGAAGAAGAAGTATCTATATGATTGCAGAAAAACAATCCTTGGTCGAAAAACATTTTTCAACGGCAAAACTTTTCGTTTTTAAAAAATGTTAATCAAACACATAAATTGCTCACAAATTATTCTTCTAAATCTTTGGCAAATAATCTATTTAGCTCCCACATAAGCAATCAGTCAGTTCAATAAATAAATAATTGGATTTAGATATGAACAGGTGGATATCTGTCTGAGAATGTTTGTAATCTTTAGCGGAAATGTTCTTTAAAAAAACTGATAAAACCAGCTGCTGAGGTCAAAACGGCATTATATTGCTTAAGAAACAGTAAATAAATATTTCAAAATTTTAATGCGTATCAAATTTATGTATTTCTCTTCAAAGTATAAAATTAAAATATATATATATATATATATTTATTGTACTTACCCGAGGGTTTTGTAAAATTTCCGCTGATACTCATGCTTTCAAAACTCCGAAATTTCAAATCGTTTTCATCTGCTCTACAAGCTGTTGTCCTATTTATTTTCGAATAGAATTCGCCATCGGCGCAACACCTACGGACGCATGCAAGCGCTTTGCATACTTTAATATCTTGGCATGTGCGAATTATAAATTTCTGAGTATTTTCATTTCTTGGTTTATTTATGTTTTTATTCATTCCGATTGCTTCAATGCAATATTGACTTTTTGTAAATGATTTGCGTGTGTCTTTTAAAGTAAGTTGGCTATCTATAAAGCTGATTGCCGCCGCCGTCGCGACATATTCAACTAGAACTTTGTTGTGGGGGCACACGAATGCGTCATCAACAAAAATCATGGGTTTGTTGAAAATGTGAGAGTATAAATTGAAATCGTGTTCACGTGAAATGCACTTGGTCAACTCCGAAACATATGTGTAGCCGTGGGGGCAGCATTTATTAATTATTCCAATGCCTTGCAATATATTTTCGTCGGTTTTGTTGGATTCACATGCTACAACAACGAGACGGTTGTCCACAATGAGAAGGCATGATTTTTGTGGCACATCAACCAGCGATATTTCAGTATATAGTGATATATTCGAGTGGATAGTTCGCGCACATTGTTGTAGCTCTATATTGGTATTATTTCTTTCCAAGCCATATCCTTGTGGAGCTACTACGTCCATTTCCTCTGGACTGTCTGTTTCACTTAGCCCATTTTGAGGGGGGGTACATTCGATACCAATTGAGCTATTTGACTCACGGATCCGGTATAAAGTCGCTTGTGGACTGCAGCATATTTCAACTGAACTGATATTTGTAATAACATAACTGAAAATTAAACACATAAAAACAAACGATGCACTCATCTGAAATAATCACAATTTGTATTTGCCGTATTAATAATAATTTTTTACAAAACTATAGTTACATGTATGTCGTTTTTAATCATAAGAAGTTGGCTTATCTTCCGATTGATACCGCACAATGTGAAAATACGTATTGGTAAATGGCGTTCCAGAGTCTAACTGAGGCAAGTTTCCTTACGACTGCTGCATAAAGTGGATAGCGATCCATACACACACACACACAAAGATAAATAAATTTGCTTTCACACATACATACGAATGTATCTGTATATTCAACCACATACCTAAATATACACATTATATTTATATATATATATATAAATATATATATGTTTAATGTTTACGTCTTTAAGTGTTTACGTTTGTATACCTATCAATATAATCGAACGTTTGAATGTATTTGAACGAATGTGTGTGTGTGTGCACACCCCTCCCAATAGCACTTACTTCTGACCCATAAGTACTTTTCGCTGCATGACTTATCCAACCAGAAGTAGTTACAAAAATATGATGTCGCTAATTCGCTAATTTACACGGGGCCTGGGCAGGGCAAGCGGTATTTCGCTGGTCTGAGCAAGAAGTTTCACATGGGGTGATTGATGAAATAACACTCTAGTTGTGTAAAAGCTAATTGCATGAAATTATCTGACATTGCCATTAATTCTTTCATGTGTTTTTTTCAGTCTTTCACAATAAGAATAAGAGAATATTAATCTTTTATTTTTCATGAAGATATTTGCTATTTAATCGTTTATAAAATAGGATTGATAATATTTCCCATGTTAATATTTAAAAGAAGGTACGCACGGTACATATATTCAGAACTTATTCAAAAATGTTTACCATATATCCACTGTGCTGCTAAATTTGTTGTATGATGAACAGTCTTAACTTGTAAACTCGAATGTGACAAATTTTGGCTTGTTGACTGAACGCATTAGAAATGGGTAAGTCGCTCTATATGTGCTTTTACATTATTCCCTAGAGTGCTTTCCCAAAACGTATTAGATAATTGCCAAGTGCAAATTAAGTTGAGTTGCCCCCCCTTGTAATAACAGATTAATATATTTGCACATGTACATATGTGTATGTAAACACAAGTGTGCAAACATAAAAGAGTGTCCTAAGAAAATTACTTATATAATCATATATGTGTACATGTACGCTGTACATTTCGCTTTTAGTACAAATGTACCTATTATTGAATGAGTACATATGTGGAAGGTATATGTGGAATGCCTTGGAACATACGAGGGCCGTTTAGCAAATAAGTATAACCATAACTAACTAATTTATTCGCATTTAGTATAAATATATACGAGCGTAATATTAATCTTGTGGCTAGAAAAAATTAAGTTGTAACACTATATTAAATTCTTTATTAATTAAAATAATCGACTCATGGTCGGATCAGTAGGAAATTTTATTTTTTATAATTATATATTTTATTTATTTATTTACACCTGGGTCTTGGGTATATTCAAGTTAGTAGCTTTTGAATAGAGCATTCTTCATTGTTTATTTTTGTAGTATGCCTAATTCTTTTTGTGCAAATCAGCCAAGATAATATAAAACAAACATGTAACCGTACCATATGGTTTTATATTTTTTACACTTAGGTGGCAACGGCCAAAACTAGAAGCTTCATAAGCGAATCTGAAATTTTGATGCGTACAAATTATTGCGTTTTTGGATTACTCTCAAATTTATATTAAACGAATCACACAAACAAAATGCTACCTGCCGCGCACGTGTCTTTGTAAGACAAAAAAAAAAAGAGACAAGCAGAAAGTAAAACAGAGAGAAAACAATTTCTTTTCGTTTTGTTATCCAATAATTTGGCTCGGAAATAACCATAAAAATGACATAAACTTCGTGGTGTAATTGGCTCTGAAACGGGGTAAGGCATGCACTTAAAACTTATATTGTACAAACGAATACAAAATATAAATTTGTATATGTACATGCGTATATATATTAATTATACAATAGCTCGTGTTCTGAGTGTACAAACACTGTAATGCATATTGATACTATAAGAGAAATTTTTCCAGAGAATTGGAAAGCAAGCATCTCAAAAAATTCCCATAAGAGAAAGTTGAGTTGAACATGCTTATGTTATTTAGTAACGCATTTTGTCAACATATGACCACAGCTCGTGTGTTGGTTGTTTAGTAAAAAGAAAAACCGGTATTATTAATTGTGTAAAAATGCGAATATCATTGCAAACATTCATTTTGTCTATTGCCCTGCCGGCAATTGCTGTCGCCTCAACGTTCGAATATGGAAATTCTAATGGTGAAGAGCCATTTGCTTTACACAACAAGCCCGGCTCGGATTTACAAACTCCAAGGCAACAAACAACTGGAGCCCCGAATTTTATACGACTTGTATTGATGCGATTAATATATGGCATTGCATCCACAATGGGTGTGGAGGACCGACTTGAAGATGCTTTCAATGGAGCTTTTGTGCCCCCAGGCGAAGACGGTGGACTTGGATTAGGCGATTTAGGTGGAGAAGATGATGGAGATGGATTATTTGGCGATGTTTTTGGCGATGACATTTTACTTTGATAAGAGTTGAAGTTTTCAGTATTTGTTAAGTTTGTTTCAACTATCTTATTTGTGCCTGTTAAAATGAGAACAAACATTTTATTTATAACTTATTTGTACTGTTTACAATGTTTCTTAATCATTTATATATTAAATAAAGCTTAATTTATGTTGCAGTAAGAATTATATAATGTATTTTTAATTGAAGTGGATATTGTCATTGTAAGCACTCAGTATTTCGAATCACAATCGGCTTCTACTACCATATGCGCCTTAGACTGTGGGATTTATCCTTTTTACTCATTTAGTTCTTTTATTTATTTACAGTCATATGTGCTCAGGAATGCTATTAGACCCTATAGCTGAAATGGATGGAGTAAGTAGTATGTGCAGTACATAACAGTTAATATTAGGGATTTAATATCCATTCTATACGAATATAAATTCCAACATTACACGGCGGCTTGATGGGAATCGACTTCCTCTCACGAGATCCCAGTCTAGGCTTGTTGCGATTGGTGCTTACGTGCTTTTCAGATCTGCAAACGAGTAGAATTTACCGGTTAATTTTTTGAGTGTAGTCGATATGGAATATGAAACGGCATTCCTCAATTTAGTTACATGTACCTTTACATTATGATGCTCGTTTTATAATACTAGAAAGTGTGAACTCTTTTTTTAAGTTAGTAGAGAGCTAGTTCTGTTTTAATGACGCATAATCACAGACCACTTATCTTTGCCGATTTGGTGTTAAGTCGGGCTGTTATTGAAACTTTATCCTCATAGACCTCCCATTAACCTCAGAAGTTGATCGAAACACTGCAAAGAAGGAGAGTGTTAGGATAAAGGCATGAGTGATGAATTGATGCAGTTACTGATAAATAAAGTTAATGATTCTCGGTCGATATCTCTCGAAAAGAAAAAACGGGATGACTTCTCTCGAATTTAGACCCAGTAATTGTGTTTCCATTTCTATTAGGAGACAAGTTGCAGCCTAAAATAGAAACGATTCTAAAAAGGAAAAAATATGCCTGTATATCACATTAATGTTCTGGCATATTGGAATGAGAGAAAGCAGAACGCATTATAATTCGTGGATCAACAAACCCAAACAGGCATGTTGAAATTATATAATTTGATGCGTAATTTCATTTTCTGTGCGTCCCTCATATTTATGATATCGATTTTGGCAGACGTAAAGTAGACGTTGTGGAGGCCTGTCGATACATACGATATTTTGCTTTGTCAGAACAAAACTAAGTTTCCCTTATCCCTTTCGCACACATCAACACCATTCGTATTAAATTGTCATACTATCTCCGTCGCATTCAAATGTAAATTTAACTATTTCGAGCAGGTGCTCAGACAGCTGACTCTTATGCTCAGAATGAGCAGGAAAAAAAGTGAGAAAAACTACTTTTCATATTTATTGTCACTCCACAAAGTCATTCGATAATTTTGTTTATTTAAATTTGGCATTTCGATTGTAAGAAAACGTGTTTTTGCTATTTTAAAAGCCATCAAAAGAACATGATGTAAATAAATATAAAATGGTAAAAATATATAGTCTACACATTTATTAACATTGTTGTAATTTTTCAATGCATATGTTGCATGAAACTTGTACGTCAAACTTTTTAATGAAACGTGTAGTGTAAGAGGCCTTAAGCTGACTGAATAATAACACAATCGGGAAAATAATCGTTGCAGATTGATTCATTTTTTTGTACTAATTCCATTCGTTTCTGCGTGGAATCATAGGTTTATATTCTTTCATTGTGAGCTACCGTTGTTTTGTTTTTTTTTAAGGAGAGTAAAATTGACGGAAGTAATGTAAGTGTATATCATTTTTGTGTTTGCTATGCACACCTATAAATATAACAATATACGGTGGTCATCAACGTATTGCTAGAAAGCCTTGCACAAGGGTCACAGCATTTTCACTACAATAGATTTGTATATACATATGTACATCATATACAGTACAATTTGTCGTAATACAAATTCAATCAAAAATAGAATGTATGTATATATATGTCCACATATGAATCTACGTCTATTCACAATTCACAGTTAAGCGTGCATGCATGCAAGTGTAACATAGAATGAAACTTTTACCTCTATTTGCATATGTGCAAAATATGTATGGACACATACACACACACACAAACGCATAAAAACTTAAATATGTGTACGTACAGGAAAGTGTGCATGAATACACATGTATGTAAGTGGATTTGATTGCATTCATACGTATGTATGTAAGTACAAACACTGCACACACTGATAATGTTTCATTGGGCATTATTACAAACAATTTCTAAATACTTATGATTTATATACGTGTTTTTGTTTTTCTGTCTGCGTCAGTGTTTGTTAAAAACTAGTTTTTGTATGACAAGCAAAATAGCTAATCGCCAAAGTTTTTTTTTTTTTATAAAATAATTAAATATTCATATGGCAAATAAATATTTGTGTACATATGTGTGTAGGCGTGTGTGTATAATATAGTTATGTCCAACCTGCGACTATAAACAAGATAGCTCTAAGTCTGACAGCTAGTTTCAACTATCAAAGTTGCCGCAGATCGTAGTATTGATTTTTATCAGCGTCTATTTGACGATCGCCTACACAGTGAACAACACTGCAGGACAGTGTGTCCCCCATAACATAAGATGTGCTCAACGGAAACAAATGTTTGATTAATTCCGACTGCCAGAAACAAATGTTTGATTAATTCCGACTGCCAGAAACAAATGTTTGATTAATTCCGACTGCCAGAAACAATTTTAAGACTTCGAAGGAAAAACATTCGGGAACTAATGTAACAGAGAATTATTAACTATCAGAATCTTATACAATTATTTTTTTTTTTGTCGAAAATTGTGAAAATTTAGTAAGGTTATATGTGGGATGCCTTCATAAGATTACCGATTTTTGTTGATCTAGGTGAGCTATTAACCAAGTCAATAAACATGGTAAATACAAATAAATATTTACAATTTCAGTTCTCCGGCCCTTACAGTCTCTGAGATACCTCACATTCATACAGACGGACGGCCAAACGAATTTGTATTCCAATATCTTTGCATAAGCACCAAATTTGGATAATAACGGAGTTGAAACTGTTTACGCTTTGACAGCATATTGATGACACACTTTACTGCCTTCGCATGCTTCTCAACTAAGACCAATGCTCAAACAGTCAAAGTTCTTAAACTATTGTCCACATGTCGTAGTTGGCTTCATTTCACGAATCCATCCATGTCTTTATTCCTGTATGAATCCGTTTGTTATACTGATTTCTTCATGATCTCGTCTTCTCAGATACTAAAAGATCTAAAGAGTTTTTCTCTATAATCATTCCGCTTTTCAGTACACAGACAATCAGATATACAAAATTTTTGACAAAGGTTAGCTAAAGTTAGAAATCAGTTTTTAATAAGACGAACCTTTGATAAGCAGAATAACTCAGCCGCTGGGTTTTTTAGTCGAGAGATTCCTATTACAACGATTTTGAGAATTGGTCAAGCTGAGAGTGCGCAACTGAATAGTGTGCTGGACTAAGGACTACATACGTCCTTCAGATATCAATTTATTTGTATTTCGTGCAGTCATCCTCTGTAATAATGCTCGAATTCTTTGCGTAAGTTGTGGCTGGGTATTATCCTATTCACAAAGGTCCCTGCATTTCTAGAACCAATCTGTCTTCTGGTCCGAGTGTTTGCTATGATCATGTTTTTAGAGATCGTGTAATCTGTGTTACTAAATTACTTGTATCTTGTCGGATCTTCCCTTGCGTAGATTCCTTGGTATACAAGTAACTTAATTATGTATATATTATATTATAACTTATCTATATTTTTTACTTCTTCATATACATGTACCTCATTCCAATTTCTTGACTAACATAGGCAATTTTTCTACCACCACCGTTTACATGAATTCCTTTGTTAATCCCAAGTGAATTAGTCAACATTCCGTCTTTCTAGAACCCAGTCATATTAAAAAAGAGAATGTCTATGTACGTTCTGAAGAGAATATCGATTTAAAAAAATAATTTGCTTCAGTGAACAAGTCCGGCAAGTTCCACTGACCTTTAGCCCCCAAGAATAAAAAAAAAATGCTTTTGTCCATTCTGGGGAAGGGATCGAGCAGTGAACCTAACAAACTTTAGAACCACTGTTTTCAGTAAGTCAATAAATCAGTGTTAAAGTCAGTAAGTCAGTAAATGATAAAATTGGGAAGTTGGAAAATCAAATCTTTTGCTTAAATCTGTGTTTTCAGTTTCAACTTCGGCAGTAAATTTAAATAATTAAATTAAATTTTTTAATTACTCAGAATTTTTGGCACCATTCATAAATTGCTTATGGAACAGTTTATCGGACATTTGCCTTTTATCTGAACTTATGTGTGTATTTATTAACTCATCTAAAAATCAGGTCTCTTGGACAGCTCTAAAATGTATATTTTTAATATTCTGTCGTCCACAAATTATACTTGAACATATGTACATACGAACCGTCATGCCGACTAATTTTATCGTGCAACTATGCCTTTTTTATCGAATAATGTTTTTGGATTGTCGAAGCCAGTTTTTAAACTTAGGTCACCCTGTGTTTGCCATATACAATTGTTAGTACATACATATGTATGTGTGTGTAGCTGCAACCTTGACAACTCGTGTAGTAGTTTTGTAAGCGGGGTTTAGTGCAGAAGGTGAAGTGAAGAAACAAAATAATAATAATAGTGTGCACATGTAAAACTACTCAAATCGGAACTCACGCATAAGTATATAATCAATGCCATATTTAAGCACACACACTCATACATTTACAAAACTGCATCGTATGTGACACAACTACCGTAAATTGGTGACCGTACTGACGCCATTTTGTATTTACATATTTGGAACACTCAGTTGAAATTATTGTAAATGGAACTTGGGAAAAAAAGGTAACACATGTTTATATACATATATATTCAATTATATAGACGTATACACATATATGAAACTGGTTATTAAATTATATCTAGACGAGCAGTGTACTTCATGTACATTTACACACACTTGCATACATGTTTGAAAATGATGTGCGCATACGTACATTAATACATACATATATGTGTATGTCTGCCATTTTATTGAAAACTCAAATGAAACAAATTATAGCTAATGTATCCGTGAGTGTATGTATACAAATCTATGTACATACAAATTAAATTTTTATATTTTAATGTGGTGAGTGAAATCCTTCAACCTTTTGGTATACCCAATATACATACACGCATACATGTGCTGCATACATGTGTTTGTACGCATTCATACAAATGTATATATGTGTATGCGTGTGTGCGTAGCGAATTTATATTAATGTTTATTATTTAATATGTATGAGTGCACTTTCATGCATACATATATAATATATATATATATACATACACAAGCTCGTGTATATACACAACATTTTTCAAGGCAAGGTTTACAATACAATACGAATAAATAGATATAAATTATATTTTAAATTAGTATTGTGTAAAATACGATAATGACGATGATGATACATTGTGATTATTTTGCTTATTTCAGGTATAAGGGTGGTCGGACACCTTCAGTTAGGTCAAGTGATAGGCGACGTCCTCAAAGTTTTTCAACATCATCTACACTGTCCCCGCGGGTTGTGTTATCTCGTTTGGAAGCCAGAGATTTTGAACGCCTTAGATTATCTTATAAAGTTGCTATTGACCAGAGGAGATCTCGAAGCTGCCGTGGCATGAACATGGGTCAAAAAATCAGTGGCGGTGTTAAAACAGTTAACCGTAATGATTCTCAAGCAACATTCAAGCCAATTATACCAAGAGAACTGCAAGCCGATTTTATTAAGCCTGCTCGGATTGATATTCTGCTCGATATGCCTCCAGCAAACCGGGAAGTTCAATTGAAGCACTCGTGGAACTCGGAGGACAGATCGCTAAACATATTTGTTAAAGAAGATGATAAATTGACATTTCACAGACATCCCGTCGCACAAAGCACTGATTGCATTCGCGGTAAAATTGGTCTCACAAAAGGACTGCACATATGGGAAATCTATTGGCCAACAAGGCAAAGGGGCACTCATGCCGTGGTCGGTGTGGCATCTGGCGATGCACCGTTGCACTCTGTGGGATACCAAAGTCTAGTAGGATCTACTGAGCAGAGCTGGGGCTGGGACTTGGGCAGAAACAAATTGTATCACGACTCGAAGAATTCGGCCGGTGTCACATATCCGGCAATCTTGAAGAATGACGAAGCATTTTTGGTTCCCGACAAGTTTTTGGTGGCACTCGATATGGACGAGGGAACCTTGAGCTTCATTGTTGACCAGCAATATCTTGGCATTGCATTCAAAGGCCTCAAAGGGAAAAAGCTATATCCAGTCGTCTCTGCCGTTTGGGGACACTGCGAGATTACAATGCGGTATATCGGTGGATTAGATCGTGAGTATACTTACATATTTATGTACATATAGATGATCATCAGTAATAGGCTAAAATTGTGATTAAATTAAATACTTCTGAAGCCATTTATTTTACATTCAAACGTTCCAAATTGGGCTCACAAAATATAAATTAAACTTCCTTCCGTACACACACTCTTCCCCCACACCCAAAAAGCATTCTTTTTTTGTATCATACAAATAATTAATTTTTTCTTACAGCTGAACCTTTGCCATTAATGGATCTGTGCCGAAGATCGATTCGACAAAAAATTGGTCGAGTAAATTTGGAAGAACGTATACAACAGCTTCAGCTTCCACAATCTATGAAAACCTATTTATTATATAAAAATCGTAGATAATATTTCTAATATGGGATTAAATAAGTTATCATTTTGCATCTCTGCTGCATGTGATGGGGGAAGTTAAGGTAAATAGTATTAGTTTGTAATAGTCTTTTAATCAATGTTATTTTTTTCGTCAAGGAATAATGTCAGAGTATATTATTTTAATTGTACTTGATATTCGTTTTCCGATTTGTATTGTAAATTAAGTCGATATGATTAACAAAATATTTAATATACTCATAAATCATTTGCTAAATCGTGGAAGAAATTAACCTTTTCTTCAAATTAACATTGATATACGCATAAATACAAATTAAATTAAAGAAAGAAAGAAAGCAAAAAAAAAAAAAACGACACAAACCTCGTGGTATATTCAAAAACATCAAATTTTGTACCATAACATTAGCTATAGCATCCATTTTAAATACGTTCTTAGTTTAGCATTTAATTTGTATTGAGAGACGCGTGTTCAGATTTATAATTTAGTTAATTATGAAATAGCAATGTACATACATACATACATACATGGTAAAAACAAAAACAAAAATAATAATAATTTCTTAAGGCATTCTATGTGTAATAATAATTATGTATTCCTCAATTGATGAGATGTCAGTCTAAATCTTGGTTACTTTAGGTATTCTTTGGATGTGCAAATTACGCATGTACATATGTACTCTATAGGGCGTTAGTAGTACACAGTCCTAAGGATAATTGAATTGAACAGGAAGAAAGTAGCAGGAGTCTTTAAATACAAATAATAAAGGTGCAATAATTTCAACAGCAAAAACATCTTTTGTTTGCTAACAGAACTGATTTGAAGGAATCTCAAAGAACGCACTGTATCAACATTAAACATAATTTTCATTTTGACGATCACTGATGTTATTAATACAACACAAACAGTTACAAAGCAGATCAGGCAGCAGACAGCCAAGTGAACCATATAACTATCATTGCAGTCCAATTCTAATTGGCTTGCTGATGGATTGTTGGCGAACTATTAATAAAGTGCTGGAATCCATTTACAACATACCACACATACTAAACGCAATATCGCAAAATTGTAAAATTATATTTAACTGTTTTTGTATTAAGCTGAGGAAACTACTAGTAAACAAACCACATGAGAATAATTATTAAATATGCTTTAAGTATTTGTTCGTTTATAGACTCGTCACTCCCATTGTATTTGACAGGGAGCCCTAATATCCTATTCTGGGGATATATCATGTAAGACCATTTATACAATATACATACTTTCAGTCAATAATATAAATTTTTATAATTTTCATGGACAGCTAAGTTTACTCCAACATATGTACTTATATTGCATTTTAGATGGTTTATACATAAGTTTATTTTTAAATTTGATGACATTTAATAAAGACTTAATTTCACTGAAAAATTATTAAATACTTAAAACCGCAATATTTGCAATTTTTCATCAATTATCTTTTGAAATAGAAATATAATCGTCTCCGAAATTTTAGCGATTTGGTATAAAAAAAAGTCATGTTCGAGATGTACAAGATTGAAATATGAAAACACTAAGTGTCTTTAAAGGGAATCTGATCTTGAATCGTGGGAACTCAACGAGTGGACAACATTTGACATGACCTAGCAATTCTACCACTAGAAGATCCGACTTTTTGGCCGAGATATATGCAAATTGTAAGTTGTTTTAACGTGGCAAATATGCAAATGTAAGGAGAAGCACTGCATACTTTGCGGCATTTTCATTCCATTTTCAAATAATATAGTTCCCTAACAGCCCCAAACGTGACAACCACCAGTCGCCGCTGTGCTTCGAAACAAAAGAACCTCAGGAGGATTACCAAGGTGTCGCTCATTATGGGTGAGTTCCAGAATGCGTATGATAGAGCTAAACCGTTGCTGGAGACCCCAGATAAGCAGGTTTTAATTATTTTTTTTTCCAACTGCCTCAAGATGGTGAGCTCTTTAGGGAAGAGCAATCTCATCCTCTACAACATCTTGGAATAACCCCTTAAGTATAACTGGGATCTGGGCTCTACTGATTGGTATCCGAAGGACAAGCCGTGCTGCACTGGAAAAGGGTTTGTCAGCGTGGGCTGCCAACAGCGAAAATAAGAAGACATTGGGCGCAGTGCATCGTTATGACAGCTACCATCACTGGGATCATCCTCTTTTTGAAGTAAGCAGTAAGGAGTAAGCATTTCCGTTTAGGGTTAAATCTTAGCCAGAGTTCTTGCAATATTTAACTGCCAAATATTCCTTCGAGTATCCCCACAGATGTTAATCAGTTATCCGCAGAAAGAATAGGTAAGGAAAGAAAGCTTGATTCTTTCAATGGGAGGTCTTAGGCTCCAGTCTTCCCTTAACGGGAATCTTGCTTCAGATATGTTATTTCACTTAAGATATGGAGCACAAGTGGTAGTAGGTGTAGAATGAATTGCAGACTTACAATGCATCTATTGCCTTTTCCATTATGTACACTATGGTTCTCCTTCAAATCAATTTCGATTTTTGGGGAAACGGGCAAATTTGAGGTTGATCTGCGTTTCGAGAGTTCACATTCAAAATTGACTGCGCTTAGGTTTAGCAGACTCATAGGCAGACTTATTTTACCATGACTATTTTTACATGCCTAAATCGCCTAGTTCTTAATACAAAAAAATGAATATTCAATCAATAATGAGAGCAGGGCCACTGCGGCCATTTGTATATTCATTTTTTCAAATATAATTACATAGTGTATAACAATAGTCAAGTTACAAAACTCTATTATATAGAAAGAAACATTGTTGCAACAATATTGCGCGTTATTCATACAATTAAATAAAAATGAATCGGAAATTACATGTTTATTTCAGTTAAAGTACTCTATCTTAGTTTGTTGAATCACTATTAATTCTCTTTGGTTTTGGCAAAGGATTCCAATCCAAGTTCGATGCTGTTGGCGAGGATTCCCTACATTGGAATACCTCTTTATTTATTGTGCTTTTTTGAAAGTAACTCTGTTGCAAAGGTGACGGATTATCCAAACTTGAGTTACCATTAGCAATATTTGTAGAGGCTTGATGACTGTTTTCGTTTTGATCAACTATAGGGGTTACATCGTTTGGAAGATATAAAGACGTAGAATATACATGGGTCCCTTTAGCTGCGCTTTCTTTTAGGAGCTTCTGACTACGATTTATAGAATCAATTATTTCCTTAACCGATTTTGGCTTAGCCGGTTTTAATTTTCCTTCTGAACTTTCGGTATTTATCTCTGAATTTTCCAGAATTGTTAACGGCTCATTCAAGTACTCAGAACCTTGAACGATTTTGTTATTATTCTTATAAAACGATTCTTTCGCTAAAGTATTATAAGTACTTTGATCACAATGTTCTGTGTTCATATTAACAACTTGCTGTTTTCTTTCTAACTGCTCGCACGTTGGCAAATAATCTACATTTGGTATAATTTCCTCCTTTGAAATCTGCTTTTTCGTTTCAACATTAAGATGTTTGTGTTTACAAATGATATTTGAGGAATCTCTTCCGAAAATATTTGAAGTACTTTGATTACCATCTTCCGTGACTGTAATAAGATTACTATGCAGATTAACATTTTTTAGTTTCTTATCTGGCTGCTCGCTCGTTGGCAAATGCTCTGCATTTCCTGCAATAGGTATAGTTTCCTCTTTAAAAATTACCTTTTTTGTATCAATGTTAACACGTTTTCCTTTGTAAGTCATATTTTTTGAATCTTTTTCTAAAGTTTTTGAAGTACCCTGATCATCTGTGACTTTAGTTAGATTATTGTGCACATTAACAACTTGTTTCTTATCTTTCTGCTCGGACGTTGGCAAATGCTCCACATTTGCTGTAACTGGCACAATTTCTTCTTTAGAAATGTCCCTTTTCGTATCAATATTAACATGTTTCTGTCTGGGAGTAATATTGGGTGAACTTTTTCCAAAAGTTGTAAAAGTACTTTGATTACCATACTCTGTAACAATTGACTGCTCGCTATTTGGCAACTGCTTTACATTTGGTATAACTGGTATAATTTCCTCTTTAGAAATCTCATTTTTCGTATTAATATTAACATGTTTTTGTCTAGGAGGGATCTTGTTGGAATCTTTTCCTAAAATATTGGAAGTACTTTGATTGTTATGTTCTATGATTTTAATTTGATTACTGTGCACATTAACAACTGGTTGTACATTACGAGGTTGCTCGGACGTTGGCAAATGCTCTACATTTGGTATAACTGGTATAATTTCCTCTTTAAAAATGTTCTTTTTCGTATCAATATTAACATGTTTTTGTCTGGGAGTGATATTGGGTGAATATTTTCCAAACGTATTAGAAGTTCTTTGATTATTATGTTCTGGTATAATTACCTCTTTAGAAATCTCCCTTTTTGTATCAATATTAACATGTTTTTGACTATAAATAATATTGTTATTGTTCCCTAAAGTATTATGAGCACTCTGACTATTACTGTTTGCGTTTTCATTTCGATCGACCTGTTTGCACGTTGGCAAATACTCAATATTTATAGTAACTTCTTCTTTGGAATTGCCCTTTTCTGTTTCGACGTTAACGTGTTGTTGTTTCGATGTGATGTTCTTGGCATCTTCGCTGGTGCATTGGCTTATTTCTGCTGTGCCGGTATGTCGAGCAACGGGTTCCTGGGAAGACTCCGATCTATTAGTAGAAATCTCATTTGATTGATTGACAAATCTTTCAATTTCTACTGTCAGTGATTTAATGTCGACCTCTGTCGGTGACTGACAGGTTTCCTTTGATTTTTCCTGAACAGGATCTGCAGATGGCTTGCCGACCTAGAAACAAAATAAAATAAAATTAATTTTCAAGTAGGACACAATATGATAAAAAAAAAATTATTTGATTTTACCACATTTCGAACTGGAGGTAATGGAGCTTTCCTCTTTTTTCTGTGCGATTTTCTAATATTGGAATCTGTTACATTTCCACCATAAGTATCATCAGAGTCTATATCTGTTTCAAATGGATTAGTGCTTGCGAGACTAGCATTCGAAGATCTTCAAAGAAACAAGAACAGTTCGGTTTAATAATATTGTTAATATGCATAATTAAGTTGACAATAATAATTTTTAAGTAATATAATTTTTAACAAAAGTACACATAAGCCAAATCATTTGGGTTATTACCTGATCGTATGGTTGTTTTGAAGTTGTGGCGTCAAACATCTATAAAATCTACCGCTACCGCGGTATATCGGACTGCTGTTTATTCTGCTCGAGTCCGCCTAGGAAAAAGACGAAAATAAATTGATATAATTTTTAAAATAAGTATAATCCATAATCATCACAGACACAAGAAATGTAAACGGGTTTCAGCTTAACTATGGAATACCGTGAGCTCTCTGGCAAAGAATAAACCCCCAGCGATTTTGGCATTTTGGAAAGCAACCAATTAGCTGTATCTATTGAGTCATCGGGCTGCTTTCAAAGAAGTAATGAGCATAGTTATGTCATCTAGCACCTCTCCCCCTCTTCCACTGGCTTCTCTTTGCTAGAGCTAAAGACAACCAAACTTAATATCTTCAGAATGCAAGAACTACCATACTGCTCACCTAAAGAAGTCTAATACGGTAAGACCATTAATAATGAATACTTCTAATAAAGATTATAAAAGACACAAGATTAAAGTAATACACCAGGGTGAAGGTTTACATCAATTTTCTGGCTTCTCACAATATGTAAATGACCATGCAGACGTCCTTGGGCCTCAGAAGTACTGTAATCTAACTGTTGGACCTCAGCATCAATGTACACTTCAGCTCATCGATGAAGGCCGGCTTGTGTCCGTGAGTTCACTGTGGCACACTCTATTGACATCAAATCAGTAATCCTAGGCAAGTGACCCTATTGGATCAACAAGCATTAAACATTCAGTGTTGTGACAGTGCAGTGGTTCACGGTTTGGGCGAGAATTATAGGTCCCAATACAGTTTTTTTAACTTCAATAGGATATATTTATCACCAAAAAGGGTCCAGGAGGAGTCATAAATAATAATCAATCAGCCGGTTTTTGTAAGTATATCCGGATGCCCATGAATATTGTTGCGGATTGTTGGAACTTCATTGCGACTTTTTTGTAAGCAACAGGTTGGCACTGAAATTGGAATATGGAAAACAAAATATAAAAACTTACCCCTAAAGAGGTGTTCACATTCTGCAAAGATCGGATTAAACCTCTGTTTCCTGGTTGTTGATACGATGCATTTAAATCATAATTCCTTCGCAAAACAGGAGGACTTTCAGATGTTTTTTGAATTCCCAAAGTAGATGACTTTTTTTTTAGTGTAAACGACCTGAAATTCCTATAAAAGAGAATTTAAATGTTTAAGAAAACTTGTCAATTAAAACGTATATTATCGCCAACTTACCAAACATCTCGCAGATTGCCTATAGAAAAACTTCTTCGCCTGCTATCATCATCGCGTTTTGGTAATTTCCAAAAGCGCAAACGTTTATGATGGTCCTCTTCATGAAATGGATTTAAATGATCAGGGTAGTTGTATATTGAGATTTGACTTGAAGACCTATCGCAGCTTGTCGAAAGATCTTTGTTCGAATTCATCATCCTATAATAAAAAATAATAGTAATAAATTAATAATATAATATTAAACAACTGAAGTTATGTCAGGAAAAATTTATCACAATGCAAATAATTTTCAAGAGAGCTTATTTATGCAAACGAATTTATCTAAATTAGATAAAAGCGAAAGATAAAAAGATACCATTCGAAGTATTTAAATACAATGCAACTATCGTATGGGCATCTACAGATATCACATTAAGACAGCTTCCTTAACGGTGCTCAATTTTTAGCTTTATCAGTAACCGATCTAGTAGTAAAATCACTATACAATCAAAGCTCTGCTCCCTAACATGCTATGTATGTAATATTTTCACACCTCGGAATACAAAAATATCGCTGAATAATTCTACACAATAAATGTATTGTGAGTATTTCTTACACGTCATCGGGGCGAACTTGTTGGTCATATTATTGTAGTCCTCGGCGTAAATTAAATTAATATTTCTATTTGTTGTTTGTAAACATAGCCACTCAATTTTTCTAATATTAATCTAAGCAACAACAAATCGTCGAGGAACTATTCACAATGTACGATCGCTCATAATTTAAAATCTGAATTGTGCTCTCAGTCTCTCTCTCTCTCTTTCTCTCTCTGCGCCGCTGAGATTAACGGTGAGTTCAGGGCCCGAGCAAAAACGAATCGCTGAAATTTGTATATGGAAGGCATGACCTATCTATATGTAGATGTTGTCTAATTAGTATATTTATACAGGCCGATTATTGTACGCAAGTATCTATCAACCTTTAAAAATATGCCCATATAGCCACTGTGATCGATCGCGCTCTTATAAGAAATTAGGTGTGTGCATGACAAGAAATTGTATGTAAGAAGTACGAGTGTAAAAATGTATGTAGTTGTGTACATAAATCCATGCATGAGTATTGTATAAGAACACAACTATATATACAAACATATATGAAGGTAAAGATATGCCAGTGTATACATTTGCACACAAATAAAAATACTTTTATATACGTATTTATTAAACAAACACAAATTACTACATGTCTAAATTCGTATACACATATGTATGTTTGTGAATTAATGTACATATACACGCTTGTAGATAGATGTACATATATAGATTAGATTGAACATAAGCGGAATTTATAACACTTTTGAAATGCACATTATATATGTAATACATGGAATGTAATGTAAGAATGTATTCACATTTACACATTTGTATAGAAATATACCTAGCCACACAGTAGTTTTGCTAACTTTTTCGATTTATTGGCGACGATGATCTCAACACGTTAAATTAAAGCTCTATTGCTAAAGCACCGAGTTGAAGTTCAACACTAAATGAACTTTTTCTTTGCAGAATTCATGCAGGCAGGAAAGCTTTTCAATATTTCAAAAAATCAACGAGGGCATTTCGTAAAGTATTTTATTTAAGTGAATCAACATAATAAATAATATGCAGGTGAATACGTTGGAACCGGCTTCATGTGTCATAATCAAGGGTGCTACGGAAATCTCCGGAGAATTTCGCTCTGAGTGGTTTGCAATTCTCTCAAAAGTTAATTCGCTTGTCACGCAAGCGGCAACGTTTAATTTTTGATCTCCAGGTTTTTAATTAACAATTAAAACATGAAAAAGCCAGTCGCCTGTTAGGTATAACAGTTGGCATACATAAATACCAAAATTAGTTCAATAAATCGAATATGCAACATTGGAAATTGATTTATTACAATTAAAATCCAAATATTTATCATCTTTGTTGACGTCTGTTCGTAGATTGTTTTGTGTTGTCGATAACAGCTTTGTGTTGTTAGGTAGTGTTGCCCTTTTAGCTGTATTCACGCTATATCTAGCTGTTCAATAATTTTGTAAAAATATATGTTACTTGGAATTTATATTATGTATTATTTCGAATAAGCTTAATGTACACCAAAATAGATTATTGAAATAAAAAATATATGCAAAGGCTACGAAAACTGCATTTAAAGAATATACTGATCCAACGAGTTTTGCAACCACTGCAATTATACATTTCATGCAAAATTATGGGACCCCACAAAATATGATTTTTATATTTTTAATTCTTAAAGGCAACACAAACTTATAGTAATAAGAAAGCAGGGTACGTATTATTTAAAAACAATTTTATACAGATAATGATTGTTTAAAATATGGTAATGCTCTTCCATTTAAAAAAAAATGGTTATCGCCTTAATTCATCACATTCTGAAATATAAGTTCGTCAGAGCAAATTTCCAGCTATTTTGAGTCATCGATGTAGCTACTTTTGACAATCGATAGTTGGCAATGATGTCGATAACTACGGCAATTTTATTGCGGTAATGCTTAAAAAAAATAAAGTAATATATTTCGATATTTAAAAAAAAATTTGTTTATGATCAGAGCACAATTATTTATGTTTCATTTCATTAATAGGTGTATGCCGCGGAGGCGGTCGCCTCCTCCATTGACTATAGGATGTTTTCTTCCAGCGCGAATTTAAGAATTATCGTTGTCTGTGAAGTGGCTGACTCGAATCCTTTGCACTTGTTATGCGAGGGGGCAACAATTCTCTGGAGTGTGAGAAAGTTTCTGCGTAAGATACAATATAGATAAGAAAGATCGACCTGATCGATCCACATCATGAGCGATTCGTAAAAAAAACACTGCTCGCAGTGATAGCCTCCTTTATAAAAAAGTTATATATATACATATACATATATATATAACTTGCTGTATATAAGTTATACAGACGGCCAATCTTTCTGCTGAGAAAACATTTATTTCTAATAGCGATGGGCTTTTCCTCCTGCCTTTCAAATACATTTCCTCACACTTAACAAATTTGTAGTAATATATTTCGCTGGCCAAAGCAAGCCCACCAAAGTTCAGTTGATGCAGATTTCACTCCAAGATAATTCATTCTGATGCTATACCATTAACTAAATGAACTCTCGAACGGGGTCAACTAACAACAACACTAAACATTTTCATATTGCATCTAACAAAGTGTTGTTGAGCAAACATGTAAACGAGAGTATGTAAGTTATGTTTTGCCTCATTTATTCATTATTAACGGCGTGGCAACCATTATGTACTAAGAAACACATACATACACATATTTATACAATTTATAATTGAAATGTTTGAGCAATTATGTATGAATAAAGATAAACTAAATACAATTTTCAAATAAAAATGCTTTTCACCATTAACAAGCTAGATATGTTTCGATATCGTTACTTAATAACATAGCGATTAAAACGAAATTTATAAAGAATTGAAGTAATTATAATGTACGAAATATAATATACATTGCATGCCAAGAATGCTCTTTGAATATCGCCATTGACAAATGGGTTTGCCTTTAACTATCTAAGCAGCATTGATCATATTTGGCAGCCAGTTGACATTGAAGCATTTTAGCTGTCGATTGTTTTCCTATGTCAGTTAAGTTTAGAACGCTGCACATAAAATAGCATTTCATTTAATGTTTAACCTACTCTAGCGTATTATATAATTGATAACCGTTTAAAAAGTTTCTTAAAAGCTAAAAGTTGAGTTAACAGTTAGCTTTAATTTTATTTAACGATTACTTCCTTCTAATACTTATTGTAAGTACTCGGTTGCTTTAAATATATAAATTATTATTATATATTCCGTTTTTTTTTCTGTTTTTTGTTTTTTTTTTTAAATTACATGCGAGCATTTAACACGTTTAAGAAAATTAATGTGCATATACCTTTGTATTGTCCTAAGAATATGGGGAATATAAGAAAGTCTGTATATATGAAATTGGGATTTCTTTTTTTGTTTTTTCATTTTTTGTTTTTTTTTTGTTGCTTGTTTGTTGTTGTTGTGTTGTTTTATTTTTGTAAATAAACCTACGTAGATCTAATTATATAATTATGTATGAATGAATGTTTTAAAAGGTGGCTACAGTGACAATCGCACAAAATTATGTAAACCCAAGATAATTTTCATCTGGATCAAAATTCCAAATAACGCCGTCAATCATGATTAAAACACAAAGTATATACAATTGATAAACAAGATCAAAATTGTATATTGGCATATGCTGAGTCCGTCGACAAAATAACTACTAAAAATCAACTAAAACTGCGGATGCTGCAACAGGGGTATTGCCTCGGAAATGGTTTGGGTTGCGTGATAACGTCTGAAAAAATTGCTTAATAAATGTTGCTCTAACTCGAACGTTGATGAGTACTTTGTCGAGTCTTGAATCAATTGGGTTGCAATGGAAGATGATGATGATGATGATGCTGCTGTTGCTGCTGCTGATGCTTTCAGGTCGTTGCCAACTGCATGCTATTGTGGGTGTTGTCCAATCTGCTGCTGTTGTTGCTGCTGTTGTTGCTGTTGCAAGTGTGGTGGTAGAACGTTACTAGTCTGATTAGCAGGTAAGGCCATGCTATTTATGGTCTGAGATGGTGGTGGCACTAATTGTGAAGGCTGGCTATGATGATAACTATTGCCGACGGTGCTCACAGACGGCTGTTGTATCATGTGGTGTTGGATATTTAGTTTGGGGCCGTCTTCCGCCTTCTCCTCCTCGCGACGCTTTAAACAGGCGGCTTTCGGATTCAGATTTCGTTCGCGAACTTGTTGCTCCAGCGTCATTATGACTTCCACAGCCATGTTGAGGATGCCCAGCTTGGTTTGCGGTTTATCCGATTTCAGGTGTGTCATACACATCCGACCCAGTTCCTTCAAAGCCTCATTAATATCACGTATACGAATGCGTTCCCGTGCATTATTTGCCTGACGCCGTTCCTTTTCGCGAATAGCCTTGACAGCCGGCTCGGCATCGTCGTCCTCATCCCCCGAGGAGCAGTATCGACGTGGCCGTTTTGAACCCTTGGCGCCCTGCGACAGCTGTTGCAGCTGTGCCGCATTCGATGATGGCTCCACCGAACTTGTTGGTTTCGCATCCGATATTTCCATATTCGAAATATTCGATGTGGTCGAGACGCCTGCATGAGCAATACTACTGATGCCAGCTGGCTCCTTTCGCTTCTTTGTTGTTTTCGTTGATGTTGTTGGTATCGATGTCGATGCATTTCGCTCCATTTTAATATTTGTCAATCCGGCACCACCTCCACCTCCACCACCAACTGATGGAATTCCGGTTGTGCCCACAACAGGTGTGCTCAGCGAAAGAACCTCATGCGTCAGGGTACTCGGTGTGTTAGGTACAAGTGCACCGTTTCCGCCGGAGCTGCCGCCGATTAGATGGGACGAGGGTGAATTGGCCACGAAGGAAGATAACGTTTCAGTATTGTCCAACGAATTAAGCGATGTATTTACATTTGCCAACATTTCGGGCTCGCAATGATTCCGTAGCACATTGAGGGCATCGTCTAAGCGCTCCTCCATGCGTGCGCCTTGAAATACAGAAGCCATGGTATGTAAACTGGTTACGGGCACCATGTCGTTGGCATAATTTGAGCCGGCACTGCCATTGAGGACATTATGACTCCAGCCGGATCCATTGCCGGAGACATTGCCCTCGCCAACACCCGATTGCGTCAATGGCGGCGGTGAATTGACCGGCGTTGATGGGTTTGAGCTAAAGCTGCTAATACTCTGGTCCGCTGCTGCAGCTGACATATAGATTTGTTGACGCAATGACGTTGCCGAGGAATTACCAGCTCCAGGCACTTTCGCATTGGGGCCGCCCGTACTTAGTCCACCAAAGCCGTCGGCGCTCTGCATTGCAGGACTCAGCTGTTGATTGTGATGGGAATGTGAATGTGCGTGAGGTAGCGGGGTGTGATTCAGGGAATGGTGGCCAATTTGCCCAGCCGAGGCCAGAGAACTATGTTGTTGTGCTTGCACCTGCACTGTCGTTTGGTTATGTTGCGGTGAATTGTAAACGGCCGGCGAGAGCACAGTCGGTGCTCCAATGTTCGGTATGCTGCCGGATCCCCCACGAAATGAACTCATTGGCGGCAGGGATGTCGATGCCGGGCTGTGCATACCAATTTGTCCGCTCTCACCACCCATTTGCATTGCAATACTTGTGCTGCTTGATAAACCTTCAGCATTGTGCACCTGCTGATGGTCCATGGGATGCGAAGATATTGGCGTGTTGCTCTGATAAGGCGTCTGGCCCATGTAATTAGAACTGCTGTGCATCTGCGATTGATACCATCCCGCGCTGCTTGTTGCTCCCGAATCGAAGTATTGATCGACCGTTGTTGATGTGTTCGCAAATCGATTGTTGTTGCTTCCGTTCGCATCGTGAATGGAATTAAAGTCACTCGGATACATCCCATTCTCCACAGCAAGGCCTCCATACGGTGAGTGATAGCCGCCACCCCGTTCAGTTCCCACTGATCCCGGCGGCTGCTTATTGGCTATTTTGTTGAAACAGTTTTGAAACACTTCATACAAGTGCATGGGCTCATCATCACTGGTCGCCATGATCTCTCAGACGTTCTTGTGTGGACGGTGACTGGACAGAAAGAAGCCTGCAAGAAGACAATCCATTTGTAGCAAAACTTTAATATTATCAAACTAAATATATATTACTTTAAGCTAACTCAAGTTCAGTTGCAATCTAAGCTTACAATAAATCATATATTAAAATATATGTCAGCTATTCCAACACAGATTTCCACACTCAGAAACTCATCATTTGACGAATAGTTCTCTCATACCTAGTGTTCCAATATATTAGACTTCGACATGCTTCCAAACTGGAAACTAGACTACTTTAAGCCGGATCCGATTAATGCTAATCAAGAATATATTGTGGATTAGGAAATATATATTCACCTGTCTTTAGCAAAAGCATTGCACTTGTCAATAGCATTAAATACAAGGAGAGAGTATTACTTTGGTTTTACATGCTACTTTATTGGCGAAATGTTCCTTTAGTTTGCAAACACGATCTGACGAATGTGAAATAGCTCCAAATTTGTTTGAATTGATCTTAATCCGATGACATTGATTTCCGATCTACATTTATCTACGTGAATTTAAGTCATAATTATACACCAAATGAATCATAAGCAGAGAATATATTTTGGCTATGCATATATGAGTTAGGTCTGTACAAGAATTCTCCTATCCTTCACATCCTTTGCAATATATAAGACTGATTCTGCTGACTAACTGATCGGTGATCTAAATGCTAAAGTAATCTTAATGAAAAATTACAGAAAACTGTTGAATTCGACTCAATTACATTTTGATCGTTTCAAAATTCATTTAAATGAAGTAAATGAAATCAGGTAAAACAAAAGAAACAAAAATCTAAATTCTAGTCGCTGCTTTTTCATTTTTGTATTCACATGAAAAAACTTTATTTAAAAGAATCCTAAACATATGATCCAGAATTAACAAAAGAAGAACAATATGTTATTTTAGTTCTCAGCACTTTTCTTTGTTTTTCGTTATTATATTAATTATTGTTGTTGTTGAAGTGTGTTAAATTTGCTTGCGTCAACTAATGCATTACTTATTTTCAAGAGAGACAAATATAAATCTTGGATAAATTACTATATAAAAATCTTCCGTCTAGGAGAACAAAGTACATAAAATAAAAAATAATTCCGCATAATATTGGACAGAACTCGCACATTACAAAAAGTGTATTTTTTCTACCCCGCCGAGAGTGGAACTTGACAACTGTTGAGTATCAACTCCAGCCTACCAGCCGAGACGACAGCCGGTTGACATGAGAGCCTTTATCATCAACAGACGCCTAGGTGTATTACTTGTGCTATTATTTCTTGGTATTGTGTTACTGTATGGGTCGAAATAAATAATAGCAACAATTATTGTGAATATTCAAAATAAATTTGACAATTTTGACTACCAAGGTAATATTTTTTTTAATAAAAAATTATTGATTTCATAAAAGAAAAAAACGGCACTGAGCTTAAAATCTTTATATGCATTTACATTTTTTCTTTATTTTGATATATTTACACGAACATACATATATAAATGTGTGTGAGTGTATGTGTGCAAGTGTATATGTGTGTGTGTATGTATGTATGTATATTACAATATAGTCGTAAGCAATCTGACAATTTCATTCACAAGCTTAATGAAAGGCATACTCACTTGAACAAAATTCGTTTAATTTATTTGCCGTTTTACTATTGACGGTGGGCAAGTATAATTGTTCACTTTTTTGACAATTGCATCAAAACCGAACCGTCTAAATTATAAAAAAAAGGTGTGGATCGGATTTGTATTTCTTTTGACCACGAACACACAAACTTCATATATGTATCTATGTATGTATGTTTTGATTTGCACAAAACTTGCACTGCAACGAACAACGCTTAGTTTGCCAAATCCTTTTTTAGCTTACACATGGCAAATTGTTTGTTAAAGCTTTTTTTTAAAGTATTTCAACTCTTTAAACAATGTTTTTTATAAAATTCATAACACTTCTATTTTTAGTATTCTGCTGGCTTTGTTCGTGTTACCATCGGGAACGCCATCTTTGTTCTCTTCGTGCGTCATCCTCAGTGTTGTTTTTCATGAGTTTCGATAGTATTCATATTTTGATTACTACTCACAAATGTATCAGACCTAACTAGTGACAGGGGCATTCTTTTCTATCTATATAATTAACAAGCATTTTTTAATTATATTTGATTGTGTTGGAAAATTCGTTGCAGCTAACAATTGTTATCTATTTGTAGAACAAAAAAATTCTATGAAGACAACAAAATTTGTATTTTCCCGTAGAAAGTTTAGTCGGCTTAATACAGATACGCGAATTAGGATATTAATTTATTCCGATGATTATCCGGCAGGACTTTAAAAAATCTGTTAATACACACACATTTTTAGGTGCATCACTTCTAATATAATTTACAAAAAATTGCGTCCCATTTATAATGGTATTAAAATGTGTACAATATCTAATATACATTGACTTTTCCTTGAAAAGCTGAAGCAAACAGTCAAAAATTACAATACAAAAAAAAATCGAAAATATTAAGCCATCTATCATTTCACACAACCTTTTGTTGGAATACACTCAATGCGGGTATGAATCTTCTCTATAATGTTATCGATTAATTTGTAATTTACATTTTGTAACTCTCATCTCTCTCTCATCACAGCTCTTTAAGCTGCCTGCTTCTGAACTTTTAAGAAGTACAAGTAATATAATTTTGTTGAACGCAATTACAATTTGATTAAGGACACGATGGATCACTTTAATTTTGGAGGCTCTGAATTAACACGAGGGCATGTGGTTCAAATGTTGTTACGAGTTTCAATAGCCTCTGTGATAACGTATTATTCAGTAAAATGGATGATGAATCAATTAGATCCAACCAGTAAAAACAAAAAGAAATCCAAATTGCTTGCTGAGGAACAGCTAAAAAGGTATGTTTAATCTGAATTGAAATGCTGTCATAACAAGTGTTTATTTCCTGCAGGTTAAGTAAAGAAGAAAACTTCAACGTAAATCTGCAGACGTTTACCGACTACGAGCTGATGATTGCATCACACCTTATAGTTCCAGCTGACATAGCGGTTAAATGGAGTGATATAGCTGGCTTAGATTCTGTTATTCAGGACCTACGTGAATCGGTTGTGTTGCCTGTACAACATCGAGATCTTTTCAAGGAATCAAAACTTTGGCAAGCCCCAAAAGGTGTACTGCTGCATGGACCACCAGGATGCGGCAAAACATTAATTGCCAAAGCCACGGCGAAGGAGGCTGGCATGAGATTTATCAACTTGGATGTGGCAATTCTTACTGACAAGTGGTATGGTGAATCGCAGAAGCTTGCATCTGCCGTCTTTTCGCTGGCCGCTAAAATTCAGCCGTGCATAATTTTTGTGGATGAAATCGATTCGTTTCTACGCGCACGTAACTCAAATGACCATGAGGCCACGGCTATGATGAAAACGCAATTCATGATGCTATGGGATGGCCTTAGTACGGATCCCCACTCTGCGGTGATTGTAATGGGCGCTACTAACCGACCGCAAGACCTCGATAAGGCCATTGTTCGCAGAATGCCAGCACAGTTTCACATAAGCCTTCCATCCGAGGGACAGCGAATTGATATCCTTAAATTAATATTAGCAACAGAGGAAATCGATAAGGACGTCGACTATAACCGTTTAGCTAAGTTAACAGGCGGATTTTCTGGGTCGGATCTTCGGGAAATGTGCCGAAACGCTTCCGTCTATAGAATGAGGCAGTTTATGCGAGCAAGTAATGGAAGCAATGCGTCTCCAAGTACAGATATAAATAAGCTGTTACTTTCGATAACCATGGATGATTTGCTAAATTCCCACTTAAAAATGAAAGAATCTAAAATGCACACTGGTAATTTGTTTTTGGAAAATCGAATTGATTTAGATTAATTAATTGTAAACCTCCACAAAACTTGCGTTTTTTTTTATTATTTTCCTTGGTATAAAATATAAATTGATATATGTATCATATGCACATAAAATAAATATTTCGTTGTATCTACTAGCAATATAATTACCAATGTGCGCTTTTCTTCACGATGTTGAATCAGGTGACTGATGAGTTCGCGAAAAAAGGGGTTTCCCCTGATTTAATATGATGTGGATGATTCAATAAAATCGGCAAGTTGCTATTGCAAAGTGTTTAGGTTGTGTTATCAGTTGACTTTTGCACCCAAGTTTGCAAACCAGGCCGCTGCTTGTCGTTTGAAATCAAAACCCTCTGCGAATTACAAAGCGGTATAGGTCCCTAAAAGCCAGCGAAATATAAATTTAATTTTTCGTTTTCATTAGACAATGATTATTACTTTTGTATAGTTTATTGCTAATGAAGAGCGCAAGCAGAGACGTATATCAAGAAATGCACTGGGTATGTATTATATGGTACATTTATTCGTATGCTTAAAATCATGTGCTTAAAGTTTAATTTTAATTGTTCATATGGAAAGGCGAATATTCTTAGTCTGAAGTGGCCAAATCAATTTTAAAACCTGTAAAATACGGGTGCTCCAATATTTTCTTGGCTGAAATTCGATTAACTGGGTCATATGTAAGCATCTTTTGAATGAGGTCCACGCCGTTACCATTCAGGTTTTTAAGCTGATTGGTTAATTGATTTGTTGACCAACATGGGAATGTATTTTTATAATCGGGAAGTGAAGTTACACCTGGCCAAATATCTTCAGTGGGTGTTTTGAGAATTCTAGAAATAAATTAAATATATATTTTTTTATTGTTTTTCATTTAATTGATTCATGGTACACAAGTGTTCAACAAGAAACAGTCCTTATTAACATTAGATATTTTAGATATTACAACTTTTACACTCTTACCTGAACATCCGGAATAATTGATCTATTTCGGAATCCCCTTGAAATAGTGGTTTCCGAGTGGCAAGCTCGGCAAAAATGCATCCAATCGACCAAATATCAACTGGACACGAGTATCTCTGAGAGCCCAACAATACTTCTGGAGCCCTATACCACAAAGTCACAATTTCATGTGTATATATGCGTACGGGTATTCCGAAAGATCGGCCTAGTCCAAAGTCGGCAACTTTAATTATACCATTTTTGTCAATAAGTAGATTCTGGGGTTTTAAGTCGCGATGCAGCACCCGACGTTGATGGCAAAATGAAATGGCATCTGTTATTTGATACAAGTAGCTTCGCACTAGTTGACTATCGAGATACTTTTCAGGTGGCAAGGAGTCCATATATTTTTTTAGGTCCATTGATAAAAATTCGAATACCAAGTAGATGCGATTTTCTTCCATTAAAACATCTTCTAGGCAAACTATGTTTGCATGTTTTAATTCTTTTAGCAACGAGATTTCCCTATAAATAATGGTTTTAATGCATGTGCGTTAGGTGAAAATCCTCAAATTTAAATGAGTACATACCTTATAGCGGTGGAAGGAACTCCTTCGTCATCAGACTCCAATCGAATTTTTTTCATAGCGACAATTTGGCCAGTTACGCGATTGCGCCCCTTATATACAACTCCATAGGTGCCTTCACCAATTTTCTCAATTTTTTCAAAGTCTTCCATTTTAATCAAAGTTAATCTCACCAAAATGCCGCGGATATTTTAAGGTTGCCACATTTTTCAAACGATCACACAGTGGCTAGTCCATGACGCTTACAATTTAAAATTCAAACTTCAATGTAGATCAGCGGCGATATTGAAACGATGAAAAAATAATATCTGGATCGATCTTCAATGTTGATCAGCGTCGATATTGAAACGATGAAAAAATAATATCTGGATCGACAAAAACTTGTGCAATAAATCTGAAAAAAGAAAATAGATTTGGTCTATTATTTTTAAACGAAATTCGTTATGTTCAGTTTGATTACAATTGTTTCTTTAAAATGTTATTGTAAAGTCAAATTTTTAAAAGAAACAAGCGTAATAATCAGCAGGCCAATTGTAAATTATTTATTCACTATACTTATTATTTACAGATAAAAAAAGTTGGAATCCACATTACAAATCAAGTTTTGATTGATTTCTTACCTAAGACAACTCATCAAATGAAACGTGAACAAGTAGGAAATGCATGGACTCTTTGAATGCCCTCATCAATAATCTCTTGGTAAGATCACGAAGTAAGTTCGTATAATTTAAATTTTAATATCCAATCAAATATTATATCTGCTAAGAACTAGTGTTTTTCTCAGTCCTAATAATGTGGGATTGGATGTATAAAGATTTCAACAATGATGTTCCATTCCAGAATTCCAAAATAAGCGATAAGTTTTATTAATTCGATAACACTAATTGCAGGAATACATGCGGCATAAATAGAGTTATCGAATCCAAATTAGCCATCCCATTAGGAAGACTTATTAGTAATTTAAACATTAATTAATAAAAGAAATCTAATATGTTAAATGATGCTGACAATTTTGCGGACATCTTTCGCGGTGGACTGCCCTATTATCTCCTCATAACTTTGCCGATTTTAATATTCTGCTCGCCATGTCTAGCCAGCGAGTTTCAAGTCATGTCCATGATTAAATTTGACGTCAATGGCGAATATTTTGGTATATAAATTAATGATAATCTCTAAATGCCGATTATAGGTGTACATACGTATTAACTATGAATGTTTTCATTTAACATCTTATAGGTTCTCGATCTTCTGCTATATCTCTAGAAGCAAAATCCTTATATACTTGGAACACTGGCCGGCACTGTGTTCTAGCAAGGTAAGAAGAGTTGATAGATGGAATTGTGCCGTCAACCCCAAAAAAATATCACCAGACGATACGAATAACCAAATCCAGACTTATTCGGAAATTTTATATTGTTTTCTGTTCAGTTTCTTAAATAGGTTTCAGTCATCAACCTTCCAAATTAGTTGTCAAAGATATGGACAATATTAAGCGACTTATATACATTTTTCTTGATTTTCTCGACCTGCTTACGTTGATATACAAGTATATATTTACATTTTCATGTCTTTTGCTAAAAAGGCCTACTAACATTAAAAACAGCTTTTAAACGTACATTGTGCATCCCCTAATATAATAATTTTTTCCTTTGCAACACAGTACAAAAATACTTGCAATCTTGTAATTAAGTTAACTCGACTTACGCCATATGTAAATTTTTAATACATTCGAATTTCCTTCTTTTAGGTTACTTGATATTTCTGTGAGCGATTTAAATGAAATTCGACAGAAAGCCGGTGGCCTTATAGTCATGCTGCCGAAGGACGTGCAAGCCTTAGCCGATGACGTTAAGGACCATGTCTTAATGTTAGAGCAGCAAATGCTTCAGCAACCCATACCGGTGCCAGTGTATTTTGCTCATTTCAACAAGGAATTGGAACATATTATCAATGATATCACATACACAGCCATCGATAATGATACTAAAAACAAAACTGCAGCTGGACAACTTTTATTGTCTGTCTCTGCGAATGGCTACCATGTCACTGTAGATGGACAAAATAGTGCAGCGAACAAGAATAGTAAAGTATCAGTTATTCAGGGAGAATTTTTGCCAAATCAGCTTCCTCTGAAGCATATGGAGAACTCTGTTGAGGGTAGTTTACCGCTTATTCTGATAACAGCAAGCTTGAAGACTTTTGGAATAATTAACGTAAGTAAAACTCGCCGCAATACAAGACCATTTAAATTTCGCCTTCCAATTGTTAAAATAACTCGCCTCATAAATAAATAAATTATTTTTGTAGGATTATCCGTTAAATGCTGATGCCGCTGTTTTGATGTCACTTATAGAAGTATTCAGTAAACTACACTCCATGATTAGTACAGCGCCAAAATACCGTATAGGATTCTTGCTTTCAGACTCTGGTATGTTACTTAACTTCCAGGGATCTAAAAAATGGCTTGAAATGGATGACAACATGTCTTTACAGGTAAATTATAATATATTAAGTATGATGAATAGACTCTCTTTAATTTCTTGCTACAGTAGTTACCCATTTTGAAAATGTTTGCGTAAATTTATTTCTATTTATACATTTTCAGAATGTTGAGTTCGTTTTATGCCTGGACACGATCACACAGAGCTTGGCCAACAATCAACCCAACGTGCTATATCTGCATGTTTCCAAACCACCAAAGGAAAAAACTTCAATAAGCCACTTTTTTAAGCTACTTAAGTCAGTCGCGGGTCATCACGCTGAAAACATAACGGTTGAGGGGGTACATAAGAAAATCAACTTAGCCGATTTGAAGCTTTCGTGGGAGCATGAGCGTTTCAGCATGAAAAGATATCCCGCCTTTACAATATCTTCGGTGAAAACCCCCGGAAGTCCGTTCCGTACAACAATGTTTAAGGACAACGATGCTTATATAGCACAGCAAACGATTACTGCTGTAAAGATAATTGCAGAAACTCTGGCATGCTATATGTATAAAATAGATGCATTATCTGATGTTTTTAACGGCGATGTTGTAAGTTTATTTAATATTTATTCCATTTATTCTGATTTGAAATACGATTTATTTTCACAGGTAATAAGTGAAGACAATATATTGCCATACCTTGGCGTAAAATCGATTTTGCAGAATAACGACCTCAAGGACGGATTTGAAAAATATCTGAAAAATGTTAAAATCATTTATGATAAACCCGATGCTCGCGAGCCGGACTTTATGTTTTACAATGGCATCGATGCAAAGCTTAACGTTTATCGAGTCAAACCAGCCATATTTGATCTGTTCCTTACTATTGTAATATCACTTTATCTGTCTACTGTGTATCTTGCCATCCAGTTTTTCCCCAACTTTTACGGTGTAGTATCCACAAATTCAAATGACTCCATTGGCAACTTTTTCAGAAATTCACAGAGCGCTTTAAAGCGAAAGTGAATAACAAATGAACCACTGACAAATTTAGGCAAATTAAAAGAATTGTTATATTTATCAATACGTCGTGGCGCGTTGAGGTCCAATATTATTGTAAAATAAATATTTTACTTTGTAAGGGTTTACTGTGTAATAATTATATTGGGAAAACCGGAAAATATTTTCAATGATAGCTTGCTTTTAACGTTTCATACCTATGCTTTTATTATTATTTACTAGTATGATTATTGTTTATTACACTTTGCATTTGTTATTAAAAATTTGAAAATTTCTCTAAACATTTTTATTGTATTCCAAAAAATGAACAATGTAATCATGATTATCTACTAAAACAGCAATAAAACAAATTAGTTAAATTCAGTTTAAAAGCGGCTTCCAACCTTTCATTACCGTCAACGTTTTGTTAAAATTTTTGATTTACTATTACAATTATACAATTTTTTTTAAATAAGATTTATACTTTGTATTTGTAAAATTCGATTGCTTGCTGTGGATTTTGCTTTCGACCTTTATGTCACCATGGTATATCCCTATAACTTCCATTATGGGTTTCATATGAGGATTCGCGTATATCTATTCCATTCTCTGAAATTATTTTTCGAACTAGCTCGCCATCTGTTTCTTGCTCATTTCGTATGTAGGACTGTGTCCAGTTTTCCAAATCAACTACATTAAGCGGTTCTTTTGAATGCGTAATCATATCGATTCCATTTTTTTTACAAAATTCTAAAACCAGTGATACAACAAAAAAGCAAGCAGCATTCATTGGGAACGCTCGTATTAATGTCGAACTGAGGCCACGCAAAAAGAACGGATAGCCTTCCTTATGATAATTTTTTATTGCACAGTCGACGAACCCGTTATATTTGGCATTGCGTCCAACAGCATCTGTTTGCATATGTGTTTTGACAACATCGATTGGATAGCAGGCTATCCATGAGGCCATTCCTGCAACACCTCCTGCCATAAGCATGTAAGGCACACTGGGATTGGTTTGTTGTTGCATTAAAAATTCGTAAGATACGAAGTAACTAGAGAAACCTTAGGAAATTATTATTAATATTTATGTTTGTGTATGTGTGAGAAAATATATAGTTTTTTGTTACCTGGAATATCTCTCAGTATTGTGGCCGACAGTCCCCTGAAAGTGCCCCTAATGCCTTCCGTTCGCTGTACGTGTATCAGGCAGTCTATAGCTCCTTTAAATTTACGCTGACTTTTGATATGTCGGGCTAATTGCAGTCGCGTTTTCGCCAACTCCATTGGAGCACATATGAGACTCTGTGCAAAACCGGCAGTGGCACCAGCCCAAAAGTGTGACATCAATGAATTGGGATTGTCCGAAATTTTCTGAACATTCCCATAGACTCCAAACACGATTGCATTTACTAAACCGACTCCCATAAGTGGACTGCTAATGCCACGATATAATCCACGTACATTGTCAACGAGAAATATTGTCTTCAAACAGTGAAACGTTCCTTTATATTTTGGGTTCTTTGGGTCATCGGTTTGTATGTGTACTTTTACTGTATCGAAAGGGTGCCCGACAAGTACACCCGCGATACCTGCAATAGTAATATAGTAGTTTGGAATTAGAAAAAAACCCTATTTCATGATGATAACTATTTAATTCCTATCAATATGTTATTATTTACAAGATAGTATTTTCGCAACTTTTTCTTTACTTTCAAGATTTGACTCTATATTTTTAAGATTATGATTCCGATTCCTCTTAACTCATTGGAAGAAAGCAATTCAAATTTGAAATGAATTTCTTTATTACAGACGGAAGTATTTATCAACTCTGACCAAAAATATATAATCCCTTGTAAAATATTTCTTAACAAAATTTTGATAACCTCTGCATATACATATATTACCTCCAAAAAGACCAGCAATAAAATCCACAAGCATTTTCTTTTTTTTATCGGCACCCAAAGGTCCTTCGAAATAAGCTTATGTATGATGGTGAGCTCTGTAATTAGTGGTAATTATTTTAAAAATTTGAAAATAAAAATAAAAAAACCTGTAATAAACAATAACAATCTAACTGAATAATGTAATAGATATAACCTTGAAACTAGGACTGGGATTTTGTAACTTTAAAATCTAGCAGGTAGTGTTGGTTATGAGGACTATAGCCTCTTCCTTTAATGACAGCCCTGAAATAAAATGACAGCTAGGGACCTGTGCAAGTGTATCTTTTGGAAATGTTGCAGAACTCAGTGATAACTGCTATATGGCTATATCGCTGTGGCTGTGATCCCTGCTGACCCTCAGGATGGATCTAGAGACAAACTAATGTCAGATTTATTTAATATATCGCTTGGAATATGAGACGCGTGTTTGGGTAAATTCCTGTCACAAGGTCCAACTTCCCCAGACATGGAGGATTGTGAATATGTTTTCAAGGTCGGCACACTTAGGCCAGTTTTGGCCCGTTGTGATATGCGCGTGTACATACAAAACGTTTATTTTCCTTCCAGTTGGTTGTTTCCATCCAAAGATTTAATAACGTCGATCCTCATATGTTGGGAGGTAACTGGTGTGCTCCACGTTTGAAATCAAGTCTTCACCAGCAGTTGGGTCCGACCTATCAATCTGCCTCGTTTGCAAATGTTGATACCTGAAGTGAGTAAACTGCAAGGGCAGCTTATAGCCGAGTTTGGCCTGGTCTTGATAAGTACACATATAAAAATTAATTTATGACATGTCAGATTGACTTCCACATATTTAAAAAACAAAAGTCAAAGTGTCTGAAGTTTTTTTTTTTTGAAATAATTTGGTATATAGTGTTTTTGAAGTCTTGAAAACATAAGCTTCGTGGAAAAAGATCTCCGGTTGCAAATCTACGAACTTTACATTTTTCGATCTTACCATAGAAATATAGTAGAAATATAATTATTATTCGACAATAATTATTAGCACCAGTCCTTATAGTCGGATAGACTTTTTTCATGTTGTTATAAATATAAATACTTCTTAAGGATTCAGTACACTAGTGAAAAAATTGGGTATTTCTCTTAAATGTGACTTTTGCGTTTGGGTACAGCCTTTCATTAAAACTGAAAAAAAACATATTTTAAATCTCTACCAGATATATATTTGGGCTGCCTTAGGATCTCTAGTCCTTTAAGTACTTACATAAATAACTATAAGCTCTATATATCACATGCATACAGACCCAGTCACTGTCCTAGGGCAGCAAAGAAAAACTTGTTACTAAATCTCTGGAGGCTACGAACACTCCCCCGGTTACCAGAATTTCTATAGCTCCCGGCTCCTGTTATTTATGGTTCTCAAAAGCACAACAGCGTCAACTTACTCAATGCACTGGTCTCAGAGGAGACTCCTGTCCTAAAAGATATTGCCAAAGAGCTGCGTGAGCTCAGCGGATGCGATGTTAGCCATGTAAGCACAGCTCACTGCTCTGATGCAGCAACAGCTAGAGCAGCATCAGGCCCATAAGGGCCTATTAGAAAGAAGACTAGAAAAATCATATAAATATATTATCATCTGCAAACATAAACTAATAATAACTACTTATGAACTTTAAGTTTAGCATATGTACATTTTTTTTTGGTAATTTAATCCCAAAATTTAATTGTATCCATTGAACAAGAGTGGATCAGAAAAAATGTTTGTGGTTTTAACTGCGAGGCATATGTAGATTTTATGAACGGTCTGATGATCCTATAGATTTCCAATTAGTTTATTTAAGACCGAAAGATTTTATTTTATATTTAAATTTAGTATTAGCTCTCACTGAAAACCTACTGCCTTTAGCGGTTCATCCAAAAGTTTCCCAAAACATTGAAAGCATGAAGCACCTGAATTAAATAGTGCGTGGAATTTCCCAAAGTCCTTAGCTTGAAGGTAGGGAGAGAGGAATTGGATAATCCTTTTTATTTTTGCATTTAATTTTAACATTTTTAAAAAAAGTACGTATAACGTTTTGGTTAGCCGGCTAATTTTAATTTTAATTTTTGTAGAACTTTATAAATGCAGAACCGTATGCCTGTACATATTTATGTATGTATTTACTCACTGGAATGACAGATATGTATGTAAACGAACATACGTATGAATTAAAATATGTACACCCGTCTCAAGCTATTATTTATATCACTAATTTGAGTATACACATACATATGCTTATAACTTACATCCATTATTATGTACACCCATGCAATACAATATACCCCTACGCGTTGCACAGGTGAGATTCAAGATCGTCCGTTACTTACATTTTTTGAAAATATGTATTGAACCATAAGACGTAAAGTTTTTTAATATTTTATTTTATGAATTTGTCCGCAATACATTTAAAAGAAAATTCTTTTAAGAAGCACGTTTCGTTAAATTGAGCAGCAACTGAACCGTTATCAGTAAAATATATTTTCAAATGAGCTAAGCCCACGATTAAGAAAAACAACATGACCTGGGGTCATTCGCTCGATTTATTGTATGTATTAACCCTTGTGAGCCTATAATCTGTTTTATTAAACTACCTCGTGCAATTTTGAAAATTTCTTTTTTAAAAAATATGCCTTTAGCGCCATGACATGAAGCAGACTTCGTTGGTGACATGAATTTTGTGTGCTCTTATCCTAGTTGAAGAACTGTAAGAAGATGGATACAATAGGACTCTATAACAGATGAAATTTGGAAAAAACATCATTCCAGCCTTGGGACGGACTTGGATGTTCGTGAATATTTCTACTACTGTTGTAACTGTGCTTGTTTAAAGTATTGACGATTGGGGCGTTACTACTACTAAGCATTTCTCTAAAGCGCGGAAATGCATATCTGAAGAAGATTTTAGGGTGAAGCAATAGCTGTTTCTTCTAGTTTTTTTATAAGTCCCGTCCTACAATTATCGGTTTAAAACTACCATTTTTTTCCAAGCACAGAACTTATAAAATATATTATTTTCGAATATTTGTTTTATTTTGGTGTTTTTAAAATAAATAACATATTGTAAAGTTAAATATTAATTAAATGTATATGTATATATATTTTTTAATTAAAACTAAACTTGAATTATTCATAAAAATCTGAATTTGAATTTATGTATCCAGTGTTGGAGGTAATTTTAGCACTTAAAAACAACCTACAATTTTTGCATTTCCAATTATTAACAGTAAGAAACGTTGTATGAAACAACACAGATATAAGTATAATTATTCCCTTATTTGTATAGCCCCTTTTAAACTATAAATTATATAATCCAAAATTATATTTCAATGTTTGTTGCTTAAAATTTTGGTTGAATTCGATTTTTGTAGTATGTGTTCCATTTTCATTTTATTCCATTTGTTTTGTACGCCGCTACCTTGACAAACATTATCACATTTAATTTATTTAGTTTTTATAAACATGCAACTAATTCAACATTAGTTACACTGCATTACTAAAACGTAATAAATTTATAAAAACTACGATGGTTCAATATTCTCACGAAGATCTTCAGACGCTTTTGGAGCTAGATAGGTAAAATAGAAATTTGAGAAATATAAAACACAAACAATAGTTATTTAATTCGTTTATCTTAGCTGCTATTATGGATTCCTTGATTTGTCGAGCCCAAAAAATAGTGAAATTAAGGAGCTTATTCAACAAACAATTACAGCTTTGCAGGATGAAGTCGCCAGTTCTCATTCGATTAATATCAAACAACGCGAAGGAAAACATATACACATGAAAAGTGAATTTGTGATCAAAACTGAACCCCACATAAAGGAGAATGCTATTAAAAAGGAATTGGACTCAAAAGACTTTAAGTTTGAATTGCCAGCTGAGATGCCATCCGACAAGAGAAAGCAGGAAATCGGCGAAGTAGACGTTAACACATATTGTAAACTCGGCCATCTGCATCTGCTTATGGCTCAGTACTCAGAAGGTAATAATTTGTTTTGGTGTATTGTCTGCTTAGTGCTTATATCCCATCAGAAAATTATATTACAATATTGTCGTTAACTTATTTTAATAATTCCTTACCAGCCACATCCACCTGTTTGTTTTGCTATAGAAAGTATAGATAGATAGATAAAGATACTTTAATTATACTTACAGGCAATATATAAACAAGCTCTTTACATTGCAAAATTATTTGCAACTGATATAATAATTAATAATATAATCATATAAATATGTAATAATAATATAATAATTTCTTTTTCGTTACAGCTTTATCTGCATATCAAAAATATATGCGATTTTGCGCAAAATATTGGAATAATCACCCATTTCTCTATGGCATGGGCATCGTTTATTTTGAATTCCGCTGCTTCAAATGGTAAGTCGTTAAACTCATAGCTTTAGTTTATTCTGAAGAGCAGGTACTTTTGTCATCAGTGCACGGCTAGAAGATGCCTTGATCTGCATAGCCATTAGGAATTTATTGATTGACTTATATTATTTTATTTTTCTTTCATCTGTGTCGCTCTTTTACCAAGTCAAAGTCTGTGAGGCAGACTTGGCACACCTGCTCTCTCAGATGGTTTTCGGGTGATGAGAGCGTCGATCCGAAATTAACTCGTATAACATATTTCAGGCATAGCGTATCGAGTAGCAAATAAGGTCATTTTTTGTATTGTATTGCCTGATTAGTGGTAAGCGGGGGCATCTCTGGCATCAAGAACTATATGCATATATGTATCCTTTATCACCACGGTAAGATCTGCCTTTATAAAAGATTCGGTAATAGTCGTAATAGGCGATAGCGACTTAGTTCCAAACATCTATTTACTCTCTCGGATTAATAAATTAATTTTAATAATATTGGTATTAGTGGTAGACGAAATGAAAGAATTTCCCAAATTGAGGGAGGTGTGCATATATATATATATATATATATATATACGTATATTCTTTTAGAGTTTGTAGTTTAAAATTATTTTCATGCCATTTACTCAGCATTGATAAAACCTACAAAAAAATGTTCTTATTTTACTTGAAAAAAAGTAATTTATTTGATTAATATTTTTTCTATATTATTAAAAAAATTGATTTGTCAGTTCTACTTTGAATCGACACTATTTGTATTTAGTGTTTATATTTTTTCTAGACTTTCGTCTTTTTCGTTTATAAACATATTCCGCTCATAAAAAGTGCAAAAATATTGGTACATTTGTCGTTAAAATTCAATTTCTTGATATGTTGGCACAGATGAACATATTTCCTTTTATTCCAATAAATAATCAGTACAGTATTGCATATGGACCTCAAATAGAGTTTTGTTTTTCAATACACTTTGGCACACATGTTAAAAACATGCGGAACTTGAAATACGCCCGAGTGTTTCAAATTTTCCCATTTGTTTCAAAAAGACTGTCATCAATTAATCGACGGGCTAAAAAAAATGTCGATAAACTTGTTGGTACATATCTAGTTTGATATCCCTAGTCTGTGAATTAAAATGGATTTATGATTGTGTATTTAGAGTCTGTTTTTTAAATTAATACATTTGGAAACACTGCCAAAATATAAATGTGACAACTGCCAAAAACTAGTACAAATTAAATATACAAATTTTACATATAACCCACCAGATAGAAGTAAGATACAAAAATTGATAATGTTGAACTATATTGTTGTTTATACTATTTGGAAATGTGTGCGTGTGTGTATGCATGTGTACACATAACTGTTTTTTGTATATGTGCTTATGCGTGATTATAAGCTTTATATGTGTCAAATCAAATTTTTTACTTCTAAATGTATAACTGAATACAAGTACTATATTGCAAAGAAACAAAGCAAATAACATGTATGTGTGTACATGGGCATCGATGTATTGTTATTTATCAGCTGTCGTCCTTAATTTCCTTAAACATATTAATGCTTATACAAACAGATAGTTGTAACTGACCTATCAGTTTTATGTTCTTGACCCTCTTTGGATAAACTAGGCTCTGTTGTGAAGCTTTGTTACTTGGTAACAGAAAATAATAATTACCGTTAGTAGGCAGCCACAAAATGAATACCCCTGCAGACATATTGCAATTCATCAGACTATATTTTTTTTGGCCGGTGAGGAAGGTGTACTGCACTTCTAGCTTAGTCTGTGTGTAAATTGTGTAAAGACCACTGCTATCAAGGAATATTAATAAAAATCCACTAATAACTAAGTCTGGTCTGAGGGTGCATCACATCTAGCTCACTTCAATGAAATTTTGAAACGTTTCGTACTTACACTCAGATCTGTATAGCATTTTTAAACCTGTTTTGTGTTTACCATTACAATCAAACATTTTTTAAACTTGCAAAACGATAAAATCCATTTTCTAGATAAGTAATTTGTAAACGAACGACCCTTATCTATATATATACGACCTAAAAAATTTTTATTTTTATCTTAATGCAAGCAAATAAAACTATAACCCATATGTTGCAATTGTTTTTCAGGTCAATAAAATTATTTCAAGAACTTTTATACCTAAACCCATATTTTCCCTGTGCGAAAGAAGTCCATCTACGTTTAGGACTGATGCTAAAAGCTAATGGTGATTTTCGTAGTGCACTTAAACATTTGCAATTGGCGTTGGTTGATACATCGCCTTCAACGCTCTCGGATCTTCAAGGTAGTTGGAACTATTTAAATTGCTTAGATTAATATTGAAAATGACATATACTCAGCGGAGAGCTGCAACGAATCTCGATCAATCACATAACGAACGAGCTCAAATAGTTGCCGATCGCCCAACTGATTTGTGCCAATTTGATATTCGATGCATATTCACCATGTTGATGTAAATAAAATATATTTTAATGCATTACTATTTACTTAATTGTAGTGAAATTTCAAATAGCTCATCTGTATGAAGTTCAGAATAAGCACAAGGCTGCAAAAGAATCTTATGAATTTATATTAAATGATAAGAATTTATCGTTGGATCTAAAAGCGGATATATATAGACAATTAGGTAAGAATAAATTTGGTTAGCTTAAGCAACTAAATTACAAAGAAAACTATACTTAATTTTAATCACTAATTGCAGGATGGATGTATCATTGTGTCGAATGCCTAGGCGAAAAAAAAGAACGTGAATCGAATGCATTACGTTTTTTACAAAAATCAATCGAAGCCGATCCAAAGTGTGGACAATCATTATATTTACTTGGAAGATGTTACGCCGGTGTCAATAAGGTTCACGATGCTTTTTTAGCCTATCGCAATTCTGTCGAAAAGAGTGAAGGAAATGCGGATACCTGGTGTTCAATTGGGTAACATTATTTGGCAATAATAATTTATATTGTAAGCAAACAACTAATTCATGCGCGAAAAAAAGTGTCTTATATCAACAGCAAAATCAGCCTACGGATGCACTCCAAGCATACATATGCGCAGTTCAGTTAGATAAAGAGCACAGGTCGGCCTGGACGAATCTGGGTATTTTATACGAAAGTTGCGGACAGTTGCGGGATGCATATGCTTGCTATTTGAATGCAGTAAAACGGAACTTAAACCAGGTATTATATAGTTAGTAATAAATTATTAAAAGAATCACAAATTCTGTTAAAAAATTGTCTTAAATATTGTCAAGTTCTTTTTATCTCAATTTAAATAATTATTTCAGAAAATAATCACTGCCAATGAAGGAAATAAATCAATATTTTTAAAGAGCACCACAAACGGGTTAACTAAGGGTCTGGCGCAACGAGTAAAATTTCTGGAAACACAACTTAGCCAAGCACCACTGCCAAGTATAACGTCAAAACGACGCACGCTTTGTTCTATTGAAGAGGCCTGGAATCTTCCCATATCATTAGAAATTAACTCGCGTCAACAACAGCAAACCGTTCAAATGCAGCAAAGACAGTTTGGAAAAACTTCATCATTACAGGTACTCTTTTAAAATGCAAATATAACCAATTATATTCAGGTGTAATTCCTTAGGATTACCTTACTCTTTTGACTTGAATTCAATTAATATTATTATTAATTTAGGGACCGCCGCCACCCTACCCTCATAACCACGGAACTCAAAGCAATCCAGCGAAACGGGCAAAGGACGATAGTGAATACTCAGTTAGGAATCGAGCGGAGCATCAAATTCCTAACTTGTGTCAACCGGAAATGATTTCGTCGCTGCAACTTTCACAACAAAACCAGAAAATCATAATTGATCAGCCAGATCAAGTTGTGCATCCGATAACCACTCAAAATCGCCAAAGCCTTACAAATAGCACATCTCCGAATGATGTTATCTCAGAAAGAACCAATTTTCATTCATATTTTTCTGAAGTATTATCAAATAACGACATGAGAGAGAACAATGAATCAATCGATTTGGAGCGCATTTTGTCTTCAAATGATCAAGTTTCAATGGGTATGTTATAATATAGCACACTTGACCTCTAATTTAAACAAACTGAATAATTAAAATTTGGTTTCTTTATGCTTAGGTGTTTCTGATCAGTCGATAAAAGTGCGTATTCAAAATATTTCATCAGAATTAGTCGATGATTGTCCGGGTTTAGTTAATAGTGATGATGGTAAGATAATCGTTAAATACGAGACACAAAGCAATGATGATACTCAAAATATTTATAAAGAACAAAAGACCAAAATTGAATCTGATAATGAACTCGATTCATCACCTACATTTAATATACAAATGGACTCCAAACAATTGTGTTCGGCTGTCAAGCTTTTATCGGTTGATGAGCCACCAATAAACTTTACAGTGCTAACAAGAAATGCACCTCCACCTGCGCCGCCGGATTGTCCGCCACAAAGACTAACCAGGGAGCAGCTCCTGCCACCCACTCCATCGGTTCACTTGGAAAATAAAAAGAATGCATTCTGCCCGCAGCTACAAGAGTTTTGCCTAAAGCATCCAATTGCCGTTGTACGCGGCTTGGCTGGCGCTCTTAAGTTAGATTTGGGACTTTTTTCAACTAAAACCTTGGTTGAGGCAAATCCCGATCACAGTGTTGAGGTCAGAACTCAAGTGAATCAGTCTCCTGATGAAAACTGGGACATATCCCAAGCAAAGAGAGTATGGGCTTGTTTATCACATCGATCACACACAACGATTGCAAAGTATGCTCAATATCAGGCATCAAGTTTTCAAGATAGCCTCAAGGTAAATATATATATACACAATTAATTTGTATATTGATTAAACAAGTTTAGTCATTAATCATATTTAGGATGAGGGCGATAAGGGCTCCGCAGGTTCGCAAGTGATGTCGGACTCCGATTCCAAGGATTCAGTATCTAATTCGAATATTAATTTAAAGCGAAAAAAACAGAAAAACGGAAGTAAAATGATAAGGTATGAAAAGTTGTTGCTATTCAAATTAGTTTTTCATTGTGATTAGCATAAATTTTTTTTGGTTGCTTCATTTAGATTTGGAACCAATGTTGATTTATCTGATGAGCGAAAATGGAAACCACAACTGAGTGAATTACAAAAGTTACCTGCCTTTGCTAGAGTAATTTCAGCTGCCAATATGTTGTCACATGTAGGCCACGTCATTTTGGGAATGAACACGGTGCAATTATACATGAAAGTGCCAGGGAGTAGAACACCTGGCCATCAAGAAAATAATAACTTTTGCTCAATTAACATAAATATTGGACCCGGAGATTGCGAATGGTTCGCTGTCCCAGATGCCTACTGGGGTGGAATCCATAACCTGTGTGAAAAGAACAGTATCAGCTACTTACACGGATCGTGGTGGCCGGTTTTAGAAGACTTATATAAGGAAAACATACCAGTATATCGATTCATACAAAAACCTGGTGACTTAGTTTGGGTAAATGCTGGGTAAGTTTGCGATTGGTCTCCCAAGCTGAATTGCTTAAAATGAATTGCCAAATATTTATATCTTTATATAATTGTTGCATATATCATTTCAGATGTGTTCATTGGGTCCAGTCTGTCGGGTGGTGTAATAACATTGCATGGAATGTTGGACCACTAACTGCACGTCAGTATTCTCTTGCCATAGAACGATATGAGTGGAATAAGCTTCAGAGTTTTAAAAGCATTGTTCCCATGGTACACTTAAGCTGGAACTTGGCAAGAAATATTAAGGTTTCAGATATAAAGCTTTTTGAGCTAATAAAGTAAGTTCATATTGACAACGGCAACCAAAATTACAGTATAATCTGGATAATAAATAATAATAGCATACTGTCAAACTATCATAAAACTTAAAACAATAATTTCTTTCTATTTTTGATTTTTAGAATGTGCTTATGTCAGTCATTAAAAAATGTTTTGCATATTCAAGAATATGTTAAGTCTAAAGGAGTCGAAATACGATTTAATGGTCGTGGCAAAAACGATTCATCCCATTATTGTGGGCAATGTGAAGTAAGTAAACACTTAAGCAATAAACTAAACTCAAATTTGAGTTGAGTAATCTTTACAATAACTATATTGAGCAACCCTTTGATGATTCACTATATCTATTTATAGGTCGAAGTTTTTAACGTGTTGTTCATAAGAGAACAGGAGAAAAGGCATGTTGTCCATTGCCTACCCTGTGTGCTGAAGCTGTCACCATCGTTGCAAGGCTTTGTTTGCCTGGAGGAGTATCGATTGTCAGAGCTGGAGAATGTTTATGATTCTTTTACACTGTACAGAACGCAGGGGCTTGGACAAGCACATTAATATATAATAATTATACACCTTTAATAAAATAATATTTTAATACTTTTAATATATTGTACTTTTTAAACATACCGAAAAGAAATGATTAAATTAATCTAGGTCACTGATTTACCACTATTCAATTCTTTCATTCAGATATGGAAATTGTGCATTGTTTTGGCTTAAGCCAGCCGTATTGTAGGCCGTACGGGCTATCCATTCTTAGAGTTCTTGTAGAGAAGATGCATATCTTATTTTTATTAGTCCTTTCGGAAGAGGAGTGTATTCTGCAAGGGTCTGTTTAGCTCGAAGTGCCAAAGTCATCATCTGATCATTCTTGGAAATGAATATTTTTTTCCGCTGCGAGACGTGCTGGAATTAAGCTGAGGGGTAAAACAACTTCTGACTGTCCGTTAAACCGAATATTTATTTGCTTTCTTTTATAACAAATTACTATGTATTTTATTATTCTTACTTAACGTCATAAAGTTATCATACAAAGAAAAATTTACTTTATAATAATTATAAACCTACTTAAAATCTATATATGTACAAACTCAGATACATTAATGAAAAATGTTAGTAGCTTAAATTTAAATTTCTGTAGATCTCCAAGTATTATAGGTCCAAAATACACTTCTATTAAAGATATGTTGATTCGCCTGAAATAAAATAAAAGTATCCATTACTTAGACAATTATTTGAAAAATTATGGTTTTAAAATTCGTGGTTTGTGTGTGAAGACAGAAAAAATCGATTTAGTCGGATGTAAACATCTGCACTCTGTTCCAAATGGAGACTCTTCTTAATTATTAAATGTGCAAAAAAAAAAACCGGAATTCGGGTGAAGATTTTATGACTTCTTTTTATGAAAAGCTGTGAAAGACAAATTCACAAAACTCCCACATTCACTTTCACTTCGCCGAATAAAATCACAATAATCAATATCCCCAAGGAAATCACTGCTTTTATACCTTATCTTTTAGTCACTAATGCACGGATTTAGTCACTAAACAAACAATTGAGAAGGAACTTTTCTAACTATGGGATCAGATCAGAGTGTCACACAGTCTTTTACGTTTGACTGGATTATTCTTAAATGTAAATACAAAATAACAGTTAAAAAAAATTGCTGAAATTAAAAATCCCAATTCATTGAGAATATTATAAAATGGGTTCGGAAAGTTTGGATCTTTTATTAAAAATTGTACATACAATTTTTTAGTGCCACATAGATTTTTTATACATTGAAAGTTCGCATAACCAAAGCTCAGATATTTTACATACAGGCCATTTCATAGACTTTTCGCAGTTTTACTATAGCATTTTGCATATATTTGTTACTATTGGAACAACGTATAAAAAATATGCACGAGCAGATTATTATTTTTTGAGCTACAGATTGTACAGTTATAATTTTTCGAACTTATGCCAAAGCAAATGGTATGCAATCTAGTGATTTTTTTCGCAATACTTATGTTCAACAATGAAAACTTTAAAATTTAATCGTATTTCATATTTATTTAAATAAATAAATAACAATGGCACCCAAAAAGTGTGGAGTGGTGTGTTATCACTTCTTGTCATGGTAAATCTTGATATCACCCGTGATATATATCTGAAATGAGAAACGAAAATATGTTAATATTAACAACTAGCAATATGACTATATAAATGTAAGTGTTATGCTAATGTACAATGGATTTATGATGCCTCACATATGACTACGAGATGTAAATGTATCCTTAAATGAATAATAGATCGTTATTTTGATATTGTATTGAATTTACATATGAGAACAACTAACCAATAAATTTGATTAAAGGATTAATGTATATCATGGTTTGATATTTCTATGTCTCCCATTGAAAGAGCTCGAAAACCATTTTTGTGTATGAGGATATTTTGAAAAATCATATAGCCCCCATAGAAACAACCGGTCGAAAATTTAGATATTGTTGTTTATTAACTTGAAATTTTTAAATTAATAATTAAATTTAGAATGCTAGCAAAGCCTCAATATTTTGTAGCCTTCTTAATGATTTTTAAAAATGTAGAAAAGTTAATACTAGAAAAGCCTTATATTATATATATATATATTAATAAGGCGAATAGAATTTGAATATATATTATAGTTCGCATAAATACATTATTAAAGAGCACCTTGTCATTGTTATACATTTAGCATCATACTGTGCTGTCTACAGATGCCACACAAAACTCACCATGTTTTCCATAGATGCCATGGCAACAATTCACAGAACCTTTGTCATCAGGACACCAGCATTTTCCATAAATATCGCGTGGCTACCTCCAGAGTTTTAAAAATGAATACACTGAAAATACATGTGTGTTAATAGAAAACAACATACTCTAATTTAATATCGCATTTGCGATCATATTAAAACTTACAATATCGGTATCGGTGTCGGTATCGGTCCACACACTTGGCTGCTACCCAAACTAAGCTCTGTTAAATTGTTGGGTGTGCTGCATTACCTGAATTCATTCATTAAAAGTGGACGGGATGCAATAATTTGTTATGTCGATGATGAGATGAGAGACGATGATATTCAGTGTATTTGAGGCTTTCAAACATTTCTGTATTTCTGTATATTATACAGATTTTTGGTATTAAATGTTTATGTTACACATTCCGTATCTATCTCTAGCATCGCTTGCAGGCTTTTCACTCTTCAATATAACTTTAGCCATTAGCAGCAGTACTGAACTCATTGGTTCGAATCTAAGCCGGTATTGAAATATGTCTTTGAAATGAGCTAAGTAAAAGTTAAATTACGCTTAGGCCAGACTTTGGGTAAACCAAACGAAATCGAATATTTAGTTATCGTAAACACAGATCGTGCGCACTATATCTGCTTCGCAGATCATTTCAATTTCCGTACCCTTAGAAAATCCTTGCAAGTCCTCGTTTCACTTTTCTTCCGCATATAAAAATAAATTTATATGAGCTGTCACAATTCATTAAAAAAAGGAGTCTTATATTCAGCTTCAAAAACCCAACTCAGCGTTACTTAATAAATAGCTCTGTTAGTCGTCTTTACATTTCACATAAGTAATGAGCTTTTATAACCGTCTAATAATAAAGCTTATCTTCAAAGGCGAGCTTTATGTTCCAATAAACGAAAAGCGAAATGTCCTGCAGTCTAAGCGTGCATTGATTAACCATCATTCAGTTTGTTAATCAGCACAACTCTTTTCATATGCACACACCTTGAAAGGGTTATTCAATACATATTTATTGTCAACAGATTTCTCTACAAAATGGTCATGCTTTGTACTCTTTGCTGGGTATTAAATCGATGTTAGTTGACACTGAAACTGTATAATGTATATCGAGAAAATAGAAATCAAAATGCTTTCCTGTTGAACTTTTCTACATGCATATGTATTACAAATTTACAGTTTACATACATATAAATATTACAAATTGAATGCTGCTTATAATAAGTGTAGATAACCGCCGTTTAATATGTATACTATTTTATACATATACGTAGTTCATTTTAATTTAGATGTCTTCGCATATTTTAACATTTAAAAATTATTCGATACAACAAACTTTACATAATCGTCTAATCTATCTCGTTTAAAATATGATTTTTACACACGTTCTCCGATTTTTCACATTCACAAAACTTTTTCGAATATCTTATCAATTCCCAAAAGAAGAATGGTTGATTTTCACAATTCACAGAATTTATTTAGTTCAATCCCCATGCTTAATGGCATGTGAACTGAAATGGTAATATACATTATCGTATGGAGAAGAAGCATACAAATATTTGTTTAATGAAATGATTTACAATAATTTTGGTGAACTTAATACTATAAATTAGTTAACGTTTATTTTGTTAAATAAATATCCTTCGCCCGATCTCAAGATTTACCAGTGAAAATTCTTCAAATGCAAGTTTGTTTTATTATGAAATATCAGATTGGTCGATGCAGTAATCGATATGCCTTTTAAGTTAACCTTAGCACAGATAAGCGTGGAAACCTTTTAAATGCTCGTCTTCTCTATGTTAGACGCAAATTATAACTATCGCATAGTAAATTTATGTAAATAGGCAATTGTCAAATGTTGGAGTCTCTCTTACCGAATGGCATTTAGGCGGCAAAAGCATTTTCTTTGCAGACTTGGGAGAACATTTAAGTTGAACTTTAAATTTGAATTTAAAGAAAAAAAACCCGACTAACTGTTGCAACCAATGAAGCTAAATGATTTATAACTCTGAAACTCTAAATTGTGAAGAACACTATCTATAACACGCGCAACTGATGAGCTTATAAAACATATATTCCGAAGCAAATCAAGAATTCAATTTCGATAGATTATTATTATTGGGGCTATAAAATGTACTGAGTTTGATAAAATTACAGATTATAGGATATCTTGAAACTAACAAACATTGCTTCATAAAGATAGCTCGGAGACTGCAAAGTTTGCATAGGAAAAGACAAACATGCATATGTGCTCCAAAAAAGACCAAACATTTGACTTAAACTTAGCTACAGTGATTTTCTGGGGCGGCGATGAACGTGGTACTCAAAAATTCAAAATATTCAAAAGCGAGTACACAGGACCGTTTTTAAAATCTTCAATATCTTGCTTATGAATTGACTTCATTTAGAAGGAAAATAAGTGACGAGATCGAACCGCGACAAATAAAGATATAACTTACATATTCCTTTTACAAGCAATCAAGAAAATATTTATTTAAGAACTGTTCGCCATGTGTACGGCTTTCAAAGATAAGCTAATTGATGACGAGCCTTATAGTCAAAATATTGCCCTGATTTGAAAACGATTTCAATGATAAAATGAACTCATCGGATATAATAGATCGCAATTTATGGTCCTTTTGCAGGACCGATATTAATTTAAGAATAAAAATACCAAAGCAAATGTTTTAGATTTTAGTTTAGTTTGTGATTTGGTTAAGTAAACTTTCTTAAGTTCAGTCGCCAGGCTCCAATCAAACAGTTGCTGCAGTTTTCTTGCTGATTATTTCCAACAGTCAAATAAAAAATAATGTTTAAAATTTTGAGCAAAAAGATTGCTCTGGCTACTCATTACTTTAAATTACTTTCAAAGTCGACAACCAGCATGATTTATACCTAAACTGCATTGTGACAAAAGTAGAAAAATGTTTGAAATGCTTCATACATTCCCAAAAAAATGACAATATTTTAAGCGCATTGTAACCATAAAGAGAGGGTTAAGGTATCTCATTTTAGTAGACCTTTCGTGTTCTGCAAATCAAATCCTAAACATTGCAATCAAATTTCTTCTCCCTGTCATGAAGTCGGTATCATTGAAAGAATATTTTGTTTCTGATCAACATATAATTTATGTATCTCCATTTTTATTTTTGTGGAACCTAAAAAGTTAAATTATAATTATTTTCGTTTTACGACAATTAACTTATTCGTTTTTTTTTCTCTTTTGGGTTGTGTGCTTACAAATATTTTAAAATTGTTTAAGGTATACTAGAAAGTAATTATTATACTTTTGGTGCTAGTAGGTGAACAATAGACTCACCGGATTCCCAATCTTCGTCGCCTTCTTCGCCAACACGGAACAAGTCTGGAGATGATCGTTTACATGAATTGTATGACTTCTGTCCGAAGATTCTTTCTGATTCGACAGTAGTTTTAGGAATAGTACAACAATCAAATATACGCCGACCCTCGGGGCTATTTTCATGCATTATATTTGAATCGTTATGCCACTTGCTTGAATCGAGTTGTGTAACGGACGGTTGATTGAAAATAAGCAGCTTTTTGTTGTCCTTGCTTGACGAGGTATTATTAACGCCTAATGGGGATTTTGATGAAGACTGTTTGCGTTTCGATGCCAACGCAGGTAATTTTGAGATAGTGGATTTTTTAAATTGATTTTTAGTCTAAAAAGAAATTGAAGATATATGTATGTATATGTATTTCGTTATATTTTTATCGAACTTCCTGTTGACTTACAATATTTCTGTTATGCTCTATTTGGTGAGATTTAGTTCCACCTCTTTCATCACTGTTATGAAATGGACTTTCGAAAAGACGACTTGAGGACGGAGAGTTTGAATCAGAACCCTCACAGTTTAGATTCTTATCATTATCACCAGGAAAAATATCCGAGCTTCGTTTACTGCTCCAATTATTTTTTACAGTGGGTTCAGCGCTTACACATTCGGAACGTTTTTCTTCTTCAAATACAAGAGAGATCTGGAATAAAAAAAAGTAAGCCAAGAAAAATAGCAACATTGTTTCACTGTAGTCCTCTCTCAAGAAAATATTTAACTTTTATGTTTATTAATGATATTTAATTGCTAACCTTAAAGTCCTCCGAAAACGATTTGTGATCTTTGTCCTTATGTGCACCATCAATTTCGGATTTATTTAAAGTATACATATATTTTAATGTAGGTCCATCGGTATCGCAAGCTGATAAAATAAAAATGGAGGAGTTTAATACAGAAAATAGTTATATACAGAAAGAATACATACACGAATATTTTTGCACAAAGGATGTATTAACCCAGAAGTGGCAAATCATCTTCCTTGATGATTTTTGGGTGAGTTCGACTTTAATATCACCAGCAACTGCTAATGGCGAAGTATTTATATCCAATATACAAGATTTTTGAAAATCAATTGTCCACGTTTTCAGTCGCTGGATAATGCAAGAAATAAATTTAAAAATATGCTTTTGTTTATTGGAAATTAAAAGAAGAAAGAAAAGAAGTCGACAGACATTGTGTCGTTTCGCATTTTGTAAAAAAAAAAAATGATAACACATAATGAAATAATTAAAATAAATGTAATAATACATACATGCGGCTTCACTTTCTCTGTTGTAGAGTCCTGCATGTCAGAAATCGAACATTGCACTGTACCAAGATTATGCAAGATGTTTGTCTCAGTAAAACGAATTTCACAGACCTTATGAAAATGAAAAACGAAAAAATACATGTTTAATATGCATTTATATAAATAATTCAGCTATGTCATACTTACGTAAAGACTGATAACTTTATACTGTCCATCTGGGATTAAATTTGAATAATACTGAACATATCTACGTTGAGATGGAATTGTAACTCCTTTTTTATCTATCGTACGTTTCTCATCATAATAAGCCATGGCTTCGTCTGCTGTTCTCATCAATCTACTATGAACTAAATATGCACATATCATGGTACCTGTAATAATAAAACGTTGGTGTTATCGTCGATTTAAATAAAATATAGGCAATCAAGAACCGTTGCCAGTGGCATGCAAAAGAACATATATAAAAATATATATAAGTTGACCAATGTTGATGTTGTTAAAAGATTGGAACACCCGTTATGAGTAATACGTAGTAATTAGAAATCTTGTTAAACACAGTTTTTTGTACAAGATCTGAAAATTCTGTATGACATAGTCATCGGGCCAATCGGCCCGATTCGAATAACCTGCAGCACTATGAATTTCGTTAAGATAGTTTTAGGGCGGGGATACTTGTATAAAATAGGACAAATAAACGGACAGAGGGATATGACTAAATCGAATCGGATATGGCTATAAGTTATAATAACATACTGGAATCGGATGGCATCTTACACATTGAAAGACAAATGAAGATGCAATGTAAGATCAATCAAACTTCTGCAGGCATACAGAATAAAAGTAAACTTGTCAGCGACTTTGAAGTTCATTCGATTATTTTTACGAAAAAAAAAAACGAAAAACAATATTAAAAAATATAAGACACATAAGCCTGCTGCTTACCGGTTCGTCCTTTTCCAGCTTTGCAATGCACGGCTACAACATTTAATGGATCTGCATTGAGCCAATTCCCAACATCATGACAAAATCGTTGAATCAATTGAATGGTGGGAGGGTTATGATCCTCAAACGGGTAAATAGCAACTCTCTACAAATACAAATGTTAATACATTTCTTTGATAACGTCAGTAAATGATTTTAATATCTAACCCCATGAAATTTATTAATGTCGTAACTGCGCTCTAGGCATAGATTATATATTTTGTAATGCTCTCCGTGATTCTCCTCCAGAAATTTATATACGTCATCGAAGCGGTTTCGGTATATACCTTCCAGCTTGTCCGGCGCAGGGTATCCCATCGCAATAATATTTGGGCGAATATCTATAATTAAAAAAATAAAGAATATAAATGAAAGGTAAATTGCAATTGAGGTATCACTTCCCAACTGTAGCCTTTTCATATCGTTGTTAAGTTACATGATAACTCGTTATTATTTATACTTTTGTTCCCTATTGGAATTTATGGAGCTTTTGTTATTGTTATTGTTAATTTTGTTTTCTAGTAATTTCACAGAACTCTAAAGTAAATTGTGACCATTAAAATCAAATTCGCACAAGAGCACTGTAAGGTGGGTAGGTCAAGAATTAAAGAATTCAAGAATGAAATAATCGTTCTTAATGGTGCGTATGAATCGCACTAACAAAGTTAACCAAAGATTGAGGACAAAATCTTTAATCACAAGCAGCTCCTGATATGGCTTGGAGAAACTGGTATATGGGATAATGGATGGGTCAGGATCTCATGGGTCATTCAAAAGCATAGGGATCAAAAAGCACATAAGAAAACTTGCCAAAACGTGTACAACAAAATTAATGGTTTCTGAAAGTCTGCTCAGGAGCCAGATCTCAATCCTACTTAGGGGCTGTGGTGCAAAGTAAAAACGAGTGAGCACAATTAACAAGGTGGAGGATCAAAAAAGGAATTAGTAAGATTTTACCTAATGTGAGCAAAGTAAAGCAGAAGAATCCATTTGCCACAATGCAAAAGCAAGCAAACAATTTCCACTAGTTGGTCTGGGTGAGAAAATGTAAGACAGGGACTCACTGGAAGTTACTGGAATCAGAAGCACTTTGTGGAGATCGAACCACACATCGTGGAGCAACCGACAACAGTATTTAAAGCTAGATGTTTTGCTGCATAAGTGGAACGGCGGGTAGGCGAGGTCAACCAGGATGCTGTGTACTAGATTTTTTACCAACTAACATGCGTTACAAAAGCGCCACTCCCAGGAGAAAAAAAAATAAACTACGCTTGGGTCAACAACCAATGGGAGCCACCGGTTGGTCATCAATTTCAATGTCAACGCCCAACACATAAAGATTATAGAACAAATCGATCGTGCGCAAAGATCCCATCGTTGTTGCAACCATTTGAAATGTGATAAACCTGCCACTCTTATTGCAAGATACTCGAAAGTTTTTGGTGGACAAGATTTTGTTTAGAAAATAGGTTGTCTCTGGAATCTGCTGTCTTATTATGCCATTTAATCATGGAGCAAGATAGTCTGGCGAGAAGAATAAATATTAAAATAAAAATAAAATACAAACTAAAAAAAAAAAAATCAAAAAAACTGGAATTACAATAACATTTTGGCTCCCGCATGTAAATATACATTAAATACATTAAGTAGTAAGTAGTAAGTATAGTATTGAGAAAAATAGTGCTTACAGGATAGATCCAAATCAAATCCCTTTTCCTTGTAACGTATGCGTTTCTTGCTCACTACATTTCGTATGGCGTTGGACATAATGGATATTGTGTTTGCCATATTAGTCTCCAAATATGTTGTAGGTTGTCTTTTATAAATTATATTTGTTATGTTATTATAACTACTTGTTTTGATTTCTGTTTCATAATTTATATGTCCCTTCACATCATTATTTTTAAAACAAGCGTTCTTGAATAAACCATTTTTGGTCCAATCCTTTAACAACTGCAAATAGAAAAGATTGTGAACAGTGTAAAAGTTAACAGTGATATACAATGAGAATTTTTAAAGTAGAGTATGTTTTATACATTAATATTAATTAACTAACTTCAATAGAATATATCTTAAGCTTATAATGAATATAATATTATCTATTCGCCTACGATTTTAAATTAATATATCTTTTTGCACAATTTGATAGTCTGAATTGGGAACTAAACTGGGGGTTGAATTGAATAGTTTCAATTAGAAACAGACAGACGGACGGACGGTCAATGAGACTGCCTAGGTCGACCTGTTGATGCTTATCTAGATTATACATATGTACTTTATAGGATTAAATATGTTTCCATCAGCTTGTTACATACAACCAGCAAATGCAAATGCAAAACTTGAAAATCCAACAGCTAAAACAAAATATTCTAAATTGTGTTGATGAAAGTATCTTGCTTTAAATATCTAGTCAATTTAGTCGATAGTTTTTTTAATTTTAGAAATATAACTTAACTTAAAAAAAATTATCTTGAAAATCTAGCTCGAAGACGATAAATTGAAAAAAACCATAAATTTTCATTTAACAGTTTGCCTTCACTTGACCGTTAAGAGATTCCAAAACCGTCGAAATCGGGAGCTTCATTCAAAATTTTAGCTTCACCAATTTGGACCATCGAGTCAGTTGGTCATCTAGTCAGGACAAACTGTTTGATATATATAGACGGCATTTTACGCTTTTGACCAAGTTGAAAATGAAGTACATTAATTACTAAGTACAAAACCAAGCTACAGAAATTGTAACAAACTTATTTCAAATTGCAAAAAATACGTTGATAATTTTAAAAACTATTATTTATGTTGATGTTAGGTGTACGAAAATTTTGATAAAACATTTGATATTTAATATTTAAATAGTAAAATAAACGAATTTAACTTTGCGTATAAAAATTCGTTCATAAATATGTATGCAGATATGTATGTATGTAGGTATGTATGTTCATAAGTAAGATCGAGTTGTACATGTAGCATAAATACCTGCACACATACATACATAAATTATGTATATGTATGTATTTATGTGTGCGAGTATATCGGCAGGCCTCTCAATAATAATCAAAATGCTAAGCAAAACTCAAGTAGATAAGGCGAAAACTGTATTTTCGAGCGTTGAGACGGGTTTGTGCATTGGCAAATATGTTCACGCATACAACAAATGCTTAATATGTTGGGGAAAATATGCCTTTTGTCCAACTCTTCCATACGCGCATATGAACACTTATATTATATACATACAAATACATACATATGTAATGTATATACATACATAGGTACGAAAGTGAATTGATGTATGTACATACATGTAACACACTCCAACGCCACTATATCGCCATCGCAAGCTTTAACACAGATTTTATTCAGTTTTGTGTTTTAGGCTGTTTCCATTACGATTATTATTGGATTTTGAAATGTCTTCAAAGTTATTTCAGTATCGCTCGTACATACATACATATATCACTAGTTAATCACAAATAACGTTATTTAACATTATTAGCTTACGCTCATAAAATAAAATAAAAAAACCTAAACAATAGCCCGTGCACTTTATATATATTATAGTTATCTGCCAATAGTAATGTCTAACATGATAGACACAGGGTGACACTAGCTTCTTATAAAAAAAAATATCGATAATTTTCAACAATTATGTTTGACGGAGTACATGAACTGGGAATATGTGCACGCCGTCCCCACAATTTCAATGCACCATATATATTTACCCACGCATATTAGCTCAATACATATTAATAAATACTTCAAAGTAAGAACTATTTTAACTATATGCAAATCCCACACACAGCGGTATCTTGCAGAACGAATGATAATTTTTGGAATATACGAAAAGCATTTGAAGCAGACAATCTATATCATATAATATCTGTTGTCACAGCTGTTAGTTACTATACAACCATTTGTAACTATATCAAATATATTAAAAGTTGAATATAAGGAGAATTAAGTATTGTCTTTGCTAAGTAAATATATAAACTCCGCTCCTATTGTTTTATCGCACAAATCGGAACGCTGGGATTTTATAGTTGACTTCAAATGCTCTTCACTCAGGCTACATCAGAATGAGTCTCAGTTGTTAGTTGACGATCAAATTGTTCGCTAATAAATAAATAAATAATTAATTTAGTATAAATTGTATGTTGTTTTTTTTATGGCTTTTTACTCTTCAGCAAGATCATAACCTGAATCAGAAGGAATCATGCAGCATGAATTCATTGCTAATAAGTACCCCTGAGCAATCCAATTTAAAACTAAGGTAAATTATTATTATTAATACTACACCCTTTGATAATTAAATTTAAACGTTTTCGGTATTGTCTAATGTTTTTGATTTATAATACATTTGAAATATTTCTTTGTTAATACATAATAGTAATATTAAGAGAGCCAAAAGGTAAATTCAAAACACGGAGCAATAAATTTAGAATAGAAAATGTATTATTATTTTCATTTTATATTTTTAATCTTATTTTATCCTGCGTATATTCATGGTTGTTATTTTTGAGTAGGAAGCAGTCTTGATTTTATTATTCCAAAACGAGACTATCTTAGCAGGTATTTGGAATGGAAATATATTTGAACCAACTTTTTGAGCGTACTTTGAACTAGTTTAGAAGCAACCAAATCCGCAAAATAAAATCTGGTCACCCTGGCTGAGAACTTTTGATGTACATACAAAAAATCGAGCTGTAGTGTGGTGCAAAAATATTGATTAATTATTATCTGTAGTAAGGCAGATATATTTGTTTGTAAGAAGACATGACCGATCAGCGGGGGACTAGAGTTTATGTGGGTAACTTAACTGATAAGGTTAAAAAAGATGATCTGGAAGGCGAGTTCACAAAGTATGGCAAACTGAATTCAGTTTGGATTGCATTCAATCCACCCGGTTTTGCCTTTGTCGAGTTCGAGCATCGTGACGATGCTGAAAAAGCGTGTGACATTTTAAACGGCTCCGAGTTGTTGGGTTCGCAATTGCGCGTTGAAATCTCCAAGGGGCGTCCGCGCCAGGGCCGGCGAGGTGGACCCGGCGACAGAGGACGTCGTGGCGATGTGGGCAGACACAGCATAACAAACAGCAGCAGCAGCAGCAGCGGCGGCGGCTACAGACAACAGCGCGGCTCGACCAGTTCCAGCAGTCGCCATTTGGATCGAGGCTACAGTTCGGGTCGCTCCAGCGCCGGCTATGGCGGCACTTCCAGGGATGGTGGCAGCAACGCATTCAATCGACGCGACGTTTACACTGGAGCGCGGGAGAGCAGTCGCTACGGCGGTGGTAGCGGCTCCAACTATGGTCGAAACAGTGGTGGACAAGGCGGACGCTATCGGTCCCGGTCCCCGGCGATTTATCCTCGGATTTATTAAATCAACCAACCTCAATTTTGAAGCTGCTAATGCAAACAAACAAACAAACAAACAAAAATATATTAAAATGTCTGCGCTGATACTGATTCGATCCAGTTTACCATAAGCAATCATTGCTAATATGTACATATTTACATATATTAAACACAAATATTAACATTTGGTTTCTAATCAATAAGGGAATATGATCTTCTAAAACATATGTATTTATATTTGCTAGAACATCGGCTTTTGGGGAAAAAACAAACAATCACACACACAACAAAAACAACAACAAAAAGCAAAAAAATCATGTACTATTTATTTAACTTACAACAAATTGCATCAAACGAAAATTTTGATTTTAAAACGATAAACATTCAAATTTAAGAACTAAATTAGCCAACTATTACAAATAATTAAGATACATAATATTAAAAAAAACACAGTACGGACTAAGTTTATTGAAAACCTAGAATACATAAATCTAATAAAATGTCAGAATCGTAATTTGTATTTACGTATTTGCTGTAGTTGGTTTCTAAATTTACAAGGGTTACCCTATTACTATTATATGTGTTTTCGCATTATTTATTTAAATTTTACATTAATTTGACAGATACTATAGATACATATGTATGTGTTCAGAAACCTAATAACTAACAATTTCAAACACAGTCATTACATTGGATAATTCTCGCAAGCATACAAAATCATGTTCAAAAACTAAATCGGAGAAAAAGAAGTGAGTCAAGACAAGTTAATACATATGTAATTATATGCAGAACTGCCGGGAGCAACTATTCCCAATGTAATTGCTATTGCCTTGGACTGGTGAATGGTAGCTAGTCAATTCACTAGGCCACTAGTATTTTCGGAGTATGTAAGTGAAAATTCAGCAATAATTAAATTTTAACGATTAATGAAAAACGAATGTTATTCACGCCAGTTATTATTAGAAGGAACAAATTATTAGGAAAAAAAGGCATTTATATCTTCGCCAGATTGCAAGCTGCGCTCTATTGAAAATAATAGTTAAATCTTATACAATTTTCAGGGCATGAAGATTGCATAATAAAAATCAAGCATGTAACTTAAAAGCTCATTTTTTTATTTTTGATATGTGCTTCAGCTTTCACAGAAGGGCGTCATTTTAACATAAAATCTGCGTAGTTCTTCTAATATACACGTGACCTTATTGAACAGGGGCAACGGCTGTCTTTGACATTTCCTTAAGAGAGTGCTTAGAATGAGGAGTGAGTGTGGGAGATGATTATGTGTTCGATCCAATTCCACTTGATGTGCCTTCAGAGTGCAGAGAGTGGGCGTGGGTGACAGCTTAAGATGCGATCCGGAGATGTTTCCGATCCGGCTGCAGCTCATTTAGTAATGAACTGATTTCCTGGACAGTGTATATTCCAATAATTTGTGTGGCAGATTATTTCTTATAAGCTGAGCATAGCTTGAAAATCGACAAACAGCAAGTAGACCCCATCAAGGAAATATAAACTTGTTTATTTAATATAAGGGTCAGCTTTATTCACCGTTCTTATTAACAACATGAATTTTGTATTATTTTATATTAACAAAATGATTCACACTTATATACTGAAACAAAAGACTGCTTAAGCATATGCAGAAAATATTAATTGCTAGATTAACGATGAGAGATTGCGAAATATAAAACAGACAGTTAATCTGCTTCGTTTTACTGATCAAAAAAGGGCCTGTGAAAAGAAGGGTAATTGGCAATATTAGCGAAATAATTGAATTAGTTGGGTATTCCTGACCCCTCAACGAAAATAGTTCGTACATCATGCACAAGCCAACTGGGATAAAGAGGGAATTTGAGACAAAATGCGATAAAATATATCCCACGATTGATGCTATGAAAATGTGAATTCGGCTCTTTATAAATATACTTTGCGTATCGGCGCTAGTTGTGGTATTCAAATTCGCTGCAGCAAAGAAATTGCGATTAAAGCCATCGTCTTGAGGGAATAGGCCGGCGGGAATGTTTGGCTCCACTTCTGGATCGGAGTATGTCATATCGTCGTTAGTGCCAGAATCTATAATGATAAATACCGGTGAGATATTGTTTATAAATTAGGTGTAGTTTATATATTATATAAAAAATGTATACTGTAAAGATGTAATAATGCAAACGATTTCCAAGGTCTAATTTAGGTTCTCTTAGTGATTCTTGTTAAAGTTTAAATTAAATTTTGTTGCACATATGCGATATCTGATAGACTGTGAACCTCGGTGCGGACTTTCTTTCTTATTCAGGCAATCTTTTATGTCTTTTGGATTATAATTGTTTTTTTAAAACTCGACTTCGATCCCTTATGGGCAGAAGCCTTAAAAGATTCATTCCTCAAAAGTTCTCCAAATGGACAATATCAATTCGATGTATGTTGAGAATTGGAAGCAACAAGCCTGTCTCCTATTCTGGTTAGTCCGACATAACTTGGCAGATTCTGTTGTTAATTATGAATATATCTGTATTTCGGCAAGGCTATATGCCGGCTATAAGCCGGTACACCTCGAGTGGGGCTTATATGTATCTGAGCTGATACTAACTGATAGCTGTGAATTAATTAATCATGCTTACCAATATGATTGTCGTCAAAGGTTTTAACGCTGCCGTTCAATTTTTCTAATCGAGATTTAGCAGTTTGTAATATTTTTTTCCGTCGATTTTCACGCCTTATCTCTGCGGCAATTGCTTCTGGAGACTTTTCTTCCGATGCTTCCATTTTAATTTAGTTCTCAATGCACTCTACGTTTTTAGGTGAATTTTGACTTGAAATTGTGATATATTTACATATGTTTTAATATCAGTGTTGCCAGACTTGTTAAGGCAGAAACAGCTGTTTAGTTTGGCGGTCTTGATAAAAATGCATTTGGGAGAAAAGTCATCAAAAAATGGTTTCACTTGGTAGAGTTGTATAAATATCGAAAGTTAAGCCACTGTTTTTGTATTTAAAAATAGTCAAAAACATAATATTTTATTATTGTATACATATACGCATATTAAGTGGCAGCACTGGACTTATATCAAGCCATGACAGTCGAGATAGCAACGCTGAGTTAGAAATTAATTGATTTAACAATATTTGTTACTGCATATGCGAGGCATAAAAGACTTGACAGGAATTAATAATAGTAATTATTAATAAATGATACACATTATATAATATAAGACAATTAATGGCTTCAGAGTAATCTCTGTGCGATGTTTTTTTATTGTTTCCCTCGAATCTCTAGACTACTCCTATCGATATTTTTGCTATCGATTGCCATTAACACAAAGACAAAAAGTTTGATGCGACATGCAAATGAATTCACTTTTTTAAAGTCAATAACAAAAAAAAGTTGTGAAATAGTATTAAACCATTCTAAAACATTTAAACTAATTGCGATGGATTGCGATAGTATTCAAATGGCAATAGCGGAAGAAAATCAATCAACAGTATGTAGAAGTATACACATACAAAGCACTGAGACGCTTATTGCGTCGTTTCTATTTAGATATGTGGATATGAATATGTATTTTGTACTTCAAATACGCATGTGAAATATGTATTTACTAAGTTATTCGCAAAATGTTCGCAATTTTTATAATTATAATAATATATTTGTCATTATTTTAAGGAGCGCAAAGAATGTGGACGAAGGGGTCGAAAACCTGGCAGGAAAACATCCTCGGAAAAAGTGGATGTAAAAGCTAAACTTGGTAAGCATAATAAATATATGAAATAATTGAAAGAACTTTAAAATTCTCATTAAAAGTGTGCTTATAATATAGAGCGTAGCAGACAAAGTGCACGGGAATGCCGCGCTCGAAAAAAGTTACGGTATCAGTATCTGGAGGAGCTAGTTGCGGATCGCGAAAAGGCTGTTATTGCCCTGCGTGCTGAACTGGAGCGAGTTGGTTAATATACATTTATGCTCTAACAATCTAGTTTTTTTGACATATTCTCTGCTTTTACAGTTAATGCAATGGGACAAACAGCTGGAGGAAAATACCAATCCGAATGATATTGATCAGATGCTTAAGGAAATTGGTATACTTAAACAAGAAACCAGTTCCTAAACTAAAAGTACAAAATAAGTTACAAAATATTTTCATACAATCATATATTGCTTTTTTTACAACACATATGTATGAATGTTTACATTATAGTATATAAAATTATATTTATAAAGACTTAGCTTATAAGCTTATGCCTTCATCCACAAATATACTTGCGTATATCTGAGTTGCAGAGAATAAAAAATAGTCCTTTATTAAAAAATAACAAGCATTATAAATATTGAGAATCTGAGCATGAGCAATATGGAATTGCCTTAAAGAATTCGTTAACTCTCTTAAGAAATTTTACCAATCAATAGCTTAAATGTTTGTGCTAAATTTCGGAGAAAACCACCCGCTGAATTTGGATCTAATTTTGTAAGTACAGCAACGGCTCCCCGGGTCAGTGTGTCTGCTATTGACTAATTGTGAAATGGATTCTTTGGGAAAGATGTGGCCATATGCGTCACACACACACACAGGTTTCTCACTTTAAGGTGGCATAGCTAAGAGCTGTAATATAAATTAGCCGTAAACTCGATTGAAGATATGTGACCCAGGTGGGTTATAGCTGAAATGACTCCAAATTAATTAATTCCGATAATCTGCGACTATCCATTACATATCCTCGAAATAATCGAGGAATATTCCCATAAAAACTATATCGTTACAGGTAAGGTGTAAGATTTGTGGAGGAAATACATTATCATCTTTTCAAATAAGCGCAGTGTTCCTTAATAAGTTAGGAATAAATGTTATGGCTAACAAAACAAAATAAAAATTTACGAATTGCAAGGATAGCAGATAATGTATTTATGTATGGTATTTCCATTTTCGTTACATTATGTTGCGAGTTTTTTGTTTTTCAGTTTTTGGTACAGGTCATCATCCTCGTCTGTTGACAATTCATCAAAATCAGGTACGGTATCCAGTAATAGCTCATCATCGTTGAGATCACTTCCACTAGTAGAACTGGTGGCTGAACTGGCACGCTGCAGCAGCAACAAATCCGATTCGCTTACATCTGGCATGAACTCGTCAAATTCGGCTTCGTCATTTTGAAGCAGGGGATTCTCGGCAAGCTGCACCCAAGACTCGACCTTGGCGCGCAACTGAGGCCAGATGCTCCGGAAGAGTTCACCCAGCGCACGCACGAAGGACTCCAAAAGCATCATCGGAAAGGCTTTGATAAGCTGAATTTATTTTCTGATTGTTTTGTATTGATTCAGTTCACAATGATGCCAAATAGTTTTGATTTCCAAAGGCTACTGAGTAAACATTCAACATTTTCTTGATTCAATTATGTTGCGTAAGATACAAAAGGGTGTTTCGACTTCAAACGGATTCATTAATTTTCGGATTGCAAATTATAGTTAAGTAGCAGACTAAAAACGTATAAGCGTTTTATATATATATTTGATGATACTAATCTTTATGGGGTCGACGATGTCTCCATCGGGCGTTAGCTAAAATCTTTCGTGTTTGGAAGAGCTATTTTTGTTAGTACAAATGTAGATTTCGGGAACAATCTCAAAACTCTACAATAGCGGAAAGTCCATTGAATGAAATTGTATTTACTATGGTGCCAACGATGACCTTTGTTTAAAATCATTTAATCGAGAAGAAATGTGACAGTATCAAGATTTGGGACAATGTGAAACTACAAAACTCGAATTAAATATTTTTACACAATTTTAATTTGATACCGCAGTTAGTCTTAGCATTAACAATGTCGGTATGTACAGCTCACAAAGATTTAGATTTAATCTAATGACACACATATAAATATTTCTTTGTTTATATACATATAAATGTATGTACAAGTAAACACTGAAATTGAATTATGTATACACAAATATATACTATGTAAATTACATGTAATTTTGGCAGTGCCAGTAATTAAATATACATCATTTCCGCCATCGAGGACATCTTTTTAGGAATGTGCACCATTGTGTCGAAGTAGCTGGCTAACTCGACAATGGTGACATCGTCGCCATTCCTTGAATTTGGAGGATTATTGCTTGCCTCCTGGGAGCATGAGAGTCTCGATCCTGTGCTGATGATGGGTCGCTGCCGAAAACTAGGTCCGTGATCCTGATCTTCAATGTACTCGCAACTGCTGCTGGCTGCTGACGCTCCGATTTCACTTTTTTGGCATGCCTGAAAGTTTTTTGACACTTGCCAGTTGCTATCCAAAATAGCTTTCTTCGATTTCGATTCATCAAGCAAGATATTGCATTCGCTTATCAGATCGCGAAAGCTGCAATTCCCACCTATACTAGATTTAATGCTATTTGATCGGGGCTTATGAAAAGTGGAGCGACTCCTCTCATCGAAATTTAATGGGAACATTCGACGCAGTCCACGGCTACCAAAAACACATTTCGTGTGCAGATGATTGTCGTGGGTGAGCCGTAAAATTGGTTCACGCAGAAGATTCCGTTTCGATGTGGCGAAATTGGTACGTTTCAAAGGGAGCTTATGCACTCCAGACTGGCAACGCAGAGGATTCACAATGTCGAAATGATCTGCACAAATTCCAGACTCCAATTGTTTGTGGCTTTCGAAGTCATCCACATTGCTTTCCGACCTCCGTCGTATTCTACGCATCTTGCAGTGAATTAGTTGTTTTGTACTTTGAATTGGTGCCACTGTCGTCTCGGAACACAAAGTCATGTTTGGGCTGTAAAATGGATTTCTGGTGCACACTTTGATTTGTTCATCTTTTTGTGTTATTTTTAGTTTATCCAAATCAGCTTGTAACTCTTCTGTAGACATTTTCAATATTGGCCTTCACTTCGAATATTTTGAATAATTTTGTGTTTGCAACTTTTGTGCGTCTTCAAGGACTGCTTTATTATATTATTCAATTTGCTTTACTCTATTATTTACTTTTTTTCTGTGAGAGTGTTGGTAATCGTTCATATCACTGGTTCATTATTCTGAATCAATGATGAACGATTCGATGCAGGTCGCTCTCATTGCTTCGCTGCTGTAGTTATGCATCAAAAATGAAACATCGAAAATGGAACACGCAAAATATGGAAAATAAATATGTATAATAATACAAGTTTCAATTTGTATCAATTGATAAATCATATATTTTATAAAATGTTCTTGACATTAAATAAATAAAATTAAAACAAATAAAATAATAATGATAATAAAACGAAAACCTTTAGCATTGTAATTATCTCAATGTGTTCTTTTAAATAAACCAACTGACTTATTTACGATCAACGCACATCTCAAACTTTTGTTGCATGAAATCTCGATCAATCTTTCTCAAACCATCAATTTGTTATCGGAAAATGCGTTTAGTTTTCTAAAGTTCTTCGCAAAATTACGAATCGAAACAAGTGTTAAAGTCAAAGAACCCTGAAATTTTTGTATACCTTAAGGTAAATACCGTGTTTGGAGAATAATCTTAGAAAGATCCGTTCTATCAATCTTAATCTTCAATTGCGCTATTCCGGAAATTATTGACTATAGATCTTCTGCAACTTAATTCCGGCACCGAATCAAGCAGCTAGAATTTATGAGTATAAGACAACAAACACTGGCGTTTAAAGATTAATTAAATAGAGAACTGAATTTTCCTGGAAAAAGCGAAATGAGAGTAAAAAAAATAATATATCATATTATTTTTTATTTAAATGTATTTAGAACAGAAAACACTTTTATTTATTATGAATATTAAGACTTAAAAACAGTATAAAGTATATTGGAAAGTAGTGTGGCAAAAACCGACAAAATGTCCAGTTTGATAGAAACAACAATGGTGCTGAGGTATATTTAAGATATTGTTCATTTTTCAATTCTGTTTTTTGATTTATAGATGTGTAGGCGGTTAAAAGCAGGCAAAAAAATACTCTTTGGCAAATAGTGTGCAGATTTGGCTGTGTTTCGGCTAGTTTACACATATAAATAGTAATTAAAAATATAAATAAAATAATTTTATATAATATTATATTATGTTATAAAATGATGTTATATAATTGTATTCCTTCAAGTACTATTAAATGACGAGTTCGGAATTGATGGTTCTAATGTAAGGGGACCATGGAAAGGCATCGGTTGCATTTGAATGAATTCGATTGGAAATGAAATCGGTAATTCATGTAACTTATTGCCATATATTGGTGGGTTGAAATCAAATGTTGTGTCGTTATTAGTTACGACAATAAATTGAGATTTGGGATCTAAAAGCTTGACCGGAATAAATGTGCTGTCTGCCGCAGAGGGCTCAAGAGGTGAATTCACCTTTGAGTTCTCGATATTCGTAAATTGATCGGTTTGTTCATGATTATTTTGATATTCTGTTTTTCTAGGTAACTCCGTCTGTTTAGTTGGGTTTGGTTGATTGAGATTGTAATTTTCTAATTTCTGAAATTCTATTTTTCTTGTTAATTCGGTTGGTTGAAATGGAATCGGTTTTTCAAAATTATAAATTTCAGTTGGTTGATATTCTATTTTTCTGGGTAACACCGTTGGCTTAAATGGTATCGGCTTATCAAAATTGTAAATTTCTGTTGGTTGATATTCCATTTTTCTGGGTAACACCGTTGGCTTAAATGGGATTGGTTTATTAAAATGATAATTTTCAGAAGGCTGATTAATATTATGGTATTCCAATTTCCTAGGCACTTCTGTTTGCTTAAATGGATTTGGTTTATATACATTGTAGTTCTCTGGATTTGGTTTATATACATTGTAGTTCTCTGCTGACTCCATATTTGTTTGGTATTCCGTTGTCCTAGGTATTTCAGCGTGTTTAAATGGGATTGGTTTATTATAACTGTAATTTTCGGTTGGCTCAATATAACTTTGTCTGAATGGATTTGGCTTATGGAAATTGGACTTTTCCGAATAATAAATTGGATAATGAGATGTTTCTTCAGTTTCAGAAGCGAATTTCGGCATATGTTTCTCTGTGTAGGGACTTGAATGCGTATGCTCGTACTTATAGGGCTCTTGTGAGTTAATGTAAACTGGCACTTTTCGTTCAACCTCCACTGTATAAGGAACTGGAACTTTTTTTTCATATGGTACCGGTACTTTAATCTCTACCGGATATGGAACAGTTTTGAGGACAGGATAGGGTTTGGGTACATGTATAATTTTTTCCATAATTTTTTCAACCATGTATGGCTTGGGTATGTGAATTGGTTTCGGAATTCGAATGATTTTCTCAACGATCTTTTCCACAGGCACATGTATAATTTTCTCAACCGTAACGTTCACAAATTTTGGCACATGCACTATTTTTTCAACAATTTTCTCAATCGGGATGTGTACAATCTTTTCAACGGGATACGGTTTCGGCACAGATTTGACAACCTCCTTTATATGGTTATGATGATGATGGTGATGATGATGCTTCACTTTGATCTTAACGTGCTTATTCTCCTTTTCCTGTTCAGTGCTCTGCGTTTCACCCGAAGATTTGTCATGTTCATGTTTGTGTTCATGCTCAGAACGGTTAGAGAGTTCGAGCTGTCCATCGTGTTCATCCGGCTCATTGACGTGCTCGTGTATTTCTTCAAAAGTTTCGTATATCTTCACGTCACTATTCTCAGTATGGTGTAAATTAGGTTTTAATTTATTTTGTTTGTTCGAAGGTCTGTGATGTTTTTGATGCGATGTTTTTGTACCGTGAGCAGCTTGCCGTTTTTTTTTAGAGCGACTTTTTCGAATTTCGTAACTCCGATTGACGAGAAAATTCGGATCTAAATTTTCAAACTCTTGAGAGTTTGGCTGAATTAATGGTTGGTTGTTCGTCCTATTGCGATGATTCACAGCATGGTTGTTATCCTTAAGACCGGAGGAGTTCGCTTGCGTCTCACCCGCTAGAATCAGCGAGTTAATGAAAAGTATTGAAAAGACGCAGGTTATCTGAAATATTAAAATATTTTCAAAAGCACGTCGTTAGTAAAAAATGAGTATATCTTACGCATGCTGTCATTTCAAATAATTTTTTTTTTTTTATTTTGCTTATTTGTTTTTGATGTTGAAGCTCAACGGTCTCTGGCAGCAATGAGCATCTGGATTATTTGCTGGCGCATTTATAATCGCGCGAAGTTCACTTTTGTTTTCAAACGAATTCAAATTATTATACACGATATCGCTTATGTTGTACTACATGCTTCAAAATTTTTTTTGGAGCTGCAGCATTTTTGAAGAAAACACTATCCAACAAAATGTCTAGACTAAAATATTAAATAATAAAAAAAAAATTACAAATACAATTTTGCAAATTAACTTGTTATTGGTTGGATTATGTTTCAAATAGTTGAAGAAAAAAACCAATTCGTTTCCAGATGTTTATAATTGTGATATTTAAGACTTCACAGATTTGATATGTGATATAAATAAGTTGAAAATGTCTCTGTTGGTAATCGTTCCCAGTCAAAACATTTAAATCAGAGTTTCTTGGTCAATGAATTTATAAATTAGCCGATTGCGATGAAACCAGCTTCTTAAGTTTTGTAACTAAGTGTAAGTAATAACAAATTATATAACGTGGACTGAACTCTCTTTATTTTCAAGTACAAAAACTGGCAAATAGAAATATTTGATACGACTGAAGGCGCCCGATCGCGTGACTTGACTTTGCTCAATTCCCTGGTAAAAGTTAAGATGAAGACAAGCATATTTATTCATATGTATGTCTGTAGCTAATACATACTACTACAAATAATAGTATAAATAGTAGTTTCCGATAAATGGAATAGCCACGGCTGGCTAAACTTACAATTTCCTTTGTACTTCGTTCCGGAAATACAATGTAGAAATAAGAGATAAAAGATCCCGATTTGTTGAGTGGTCTTAACCAACCTCTCGTTCAAAAGGAACAAAGTTGCAATGAAATGGTGTAATTATAAATAATATATTATAGACTTGTTAGCTTAGTAAAGTTAAGGTATCATCATAAATATTTAGTAAAATTAAAATGACTTTCCTGATAGCGCATTGGAGGAGACGTCTCCGACCCCATAAATAATATATATATACTGGATCAGCGTCAGTAGCCGAGACGCTATAGTCTCTGGTCCGTCTGACCTCATTTTTTTTTTGTGAATGAGCTTGATGAAAGTTCCTCTTAGCCGCCCGAATCGGTCCGCTATATCTGATAAATCCCATAGTAAAAATCGCTCGATACATGACGTAATATAGCTAAGCAAATGAAAATTAACATGTAAAAAGGGAAAACAATAATATTTTGAGTTCCGAAGCAGAATTAAAATGTCATCAGATTAACTTCGTCCTAGTTGCCAGTATGTAATCTAAGATATCCGTTCCTTAAATTTGTTGCTTAAATATTGGTTATAGAAATAAATAAAAAAGATGCGAAGATTGCCTGCTTAGTGCTTCAATTTAAATTTAGATGTAACTAGTCTGCAAAAATAGGAAATTGTCGGCTTGCCTCAGATGGTTATCCTTTCTAATCGTCGTTTGATTTTCCACAGACAGTTTATAACATATATTTAAATATAGAGAATATTTTGGCAGTAATAAAACATATATGACATAATGATGAATAGTTTGGGATAGTGTTTTTTTTAGATTTATAAAATCAATTTATTGTCGTCTGGTTTAGTTTTTGCACAATTGAAAGGAAATGGTTTACTTTAGCTTATTAATTGCTAATGGATTAAGGCGTGAAATATTTCGCATCGATGTGCCTCTTTGCAAGTTTGTCGTCAATCCATGCTCTTAGATAAGCAACACTTGCATAGACACCAGGTATATTCTCTTCGCCACAACCAATGCCCCAGGCAACTAGGCCAACGGCCTTGAAGCGATCGGGCTGTCCTTTAATGGGGCACACCAATGGGGAACCACCATCGCCCTTACACGTATCCTTGTCCTTTTCTCCGCCTGCACACATGAAACTATCATGCAATATGAAATACTTTCCGAGGCGTGTATTACGAAGGTTGCGTTGGCATCTTGCATTATCCATGACGGGCAAATCAATTTTTTTCAATATGACCTGATATTCGCTACCCTTGCCAAACTTATTTTTACCCCAACCAGTTGCAAAACAGCGCGCAGTGTCGAAATTCTCGCCAATATCTGGCAGACAAACGGGTTGAATATTCATTTGGAAGACAAATGGGCTTTCCAAGAAGACCAGTGCAACATCATTGTAAAGAGATCCGTTGTTGAATTTTTCATGATATATTATCTCCTTGACATAACGATCTTCATGTGGAATTATTTCTTCCGTCGTTTGCGTATCCCATTCACCAGCCCTCACTGAAAGATTTATACAAATATTAGCGATACTTGTAGGAAATGATACCTGTAGCTACATATGTATATTATTAATATTACCAATAAGGCTTCTAGGGTCTTTGCTTTGAACGCAATGGGCTGCTGTCAATATCACATCGGGTGCTATAAGAGCACCTCCGCATTCATACAAGTTGAGTTCGTAATCTTCCCGCAGAATCGCAACCATCCATGGGAATTCAGCGAATTGAGCTTCTTGATTCAAGTCGCCAGTTATTTTAAAACCAAAACCATTAGGGTTTAGATAACCACATCCTCGATTCTGGTCAATAGGTCCAGTTGGTACATCTGGGGTAACTAACTGAATAAAGAATATTAATGTAATTTTGATGAATTGCTCTCGAATCTCGTGTTCCTTCCTGTACGTACCTTGTTGGGAAGAGCACAGCAGACTTCCAAATACTTTGGGCAGGGAGAAGTAGTGTCTATACGAATGTCTATTATATTCGTTCCACTGGTATTTATCTCGTCCTTAGAACACAACCAACGAGGAACACATTCTCTTTCCGTGCCGCAGGACTCGTAAATAATTTTCTGTGTGGTCGCCACGACTGGTTGTGCTGCAGTTGTCTCAGGCACAGGCTCAGGCGTTTCGCTTGTCGAACTGAATGAATTAGAGTCTGTATTGAAAATCTCCGAAATTAGAGCGTCCAACGAGCCATCTTGTGCCAAGCAGACGGATGCCACAAGGCATAATATAAAGCAACTAATTTTCATAGTTTCGTGTCCTGAAAGAAATCCGAATCCTTATTAGTTAACAAGCTGCATTTTTTTTTTTTTTTAGTATGGTGAGTCGATAACGCTCTTCGGAAAGATCCCCGATGTCAACAACTTTAAGGCAACTAAGTGTAAAATAAATAATAACAATGCTGTCCATGGCATGCATCTGTACAACATCCGGCTTGATGCGAATTACTACCATGAATCATAATACGGGGGAACAATTGGGCTTTCAAGCTTTTTCGCTATATTTTTTTATGTATGGATCACCAATGAGAGAAGTCAGTCAGCTGAGTCGGTAACCCGGATTCTTCCTTATCTTATTATTCAATGCTTGGTGTACATTTTTCTGAATCAAAAATTGAATTGAATATTTTAAAATATATTTGCATGGAGCAAAAAATAAAATACAATTGATGTCAATTGCTCATTAAAACTAAACTAAACAAAAATTATATTATAGTTAAAAATTCATTCAACAAGATCGCAATTAATTAGCAAAAAGCTATATTGACAATCAAAATAGCACTCAAGCAAAGAATATAATTTTATTGAACTCTCTTTGTTCTCAACCCAAAAATAGGAGATAATTTAATTGTATATATAAGTATTTGAGTAAATACAAATAAGTACAATACAAATGAATACACTACAATATTTATTTAAATACGAAAGTATCTCAAGGCAAAGATGATATCAAAATACCATTTTGACAAAATATTTTTTTATATTTTTTCGTTGAATTATATACATGCAAGGGCGTTCCCAGTTTTTCGCAAATGTTGGCAAATATTTGTATTATTTTGTCGTATTTTTTTGGAATGTTAATCAAGTTTTAAATTGTGTAATGAAGTAACTGAAAGGTTACAAAGGTTTTCTCACTCTCACATTTATTTTTTCGATTTTCTTTCAGCAACTAATCGTATGGATTTATTTGAAGTCTCGATGCCTGCCGACTCTTCCCACCTCTGTCTCTGTTCGCCTATACATATGATTAAACTTAGTCCACTGATTACAGCACATTTAATATTAACACATCTAAGTGCACAAAAGTATATACATATATATAAGAAGATGCTGTGAGCAAAATAACAACAGCTTATCAATATCGGTCTATATAATACAAATATGGAAACAATCGCTCGAAACTCATTAAATTAACATTTAATCTTCGGCAAACCGCAAAGAGTATTATAATTTTGTCAATAAGCTTGTAACGCATTGAAGGGGAATTATTCCATCCCCTAAAAACTATATAGATATATATATATATGTAAATATTTTTGATCAGCATTACGAGTTAAGCCTTTTTCTACGCTACCCATTTGAAAGTTATTATGATACAACTTAGAGACGGACAAATCGGATTACATTATGTACTTTTTGCTGTAGCTAAACCAAAATCAATAGTTAAATATTTTATTATACTCGTCACATTTGTGCAAAACATCGGACGTCTGTATCAGATATTTTACATTTAAATTTATATATCAGCAAATCAAAAAGGCTATCAAAAAGGGTATGCAATATTCGTATAACGTTCTATCTTGACTTTTTATTTATAGATGAAGATGGCAAACCGGTTTAGTTAATATTAAGCCAATGTATAGATACATACTATTATACTGTATATACATACATTACATAATACATAATATATATATATATATATATATATAAATACAATATATGTACATTTATTGTATATTTACTCTTTGTATTTATATATATATATATTCATATTCGTATGTAGAAATACAAATGTGTGCAAGAGAGCAAACGGCAATTATTATATATGTGACTCGGCTGTGACTTCGTACTTAATTCAATACTCATTTATTTATACACAGTTACCAAAATACGTACATATATTTATGTGAATAGAATTTGTTAAATATATATATATATATGTATGGATCTGTCGGCAAGAACTTCACGACTCACTGTATGCTGCTGCTTCAAATTGACTGAACTGAAAATTCGGTAGACACTCGACTTGTATCTTCGGCTTCTGCTCAAAGCTGCCACTATCAACTGCATCAGAGCTTTGAATCAGGTTTGTGACCGGTTGGACAACTGAGCAGTGCTGTCGTTTTAGCTATTTTATAGCTACATGTGTTTATTTTTGAAAGTTTGGCATTAAAAATCGACATGATCTGGATATGAATCCCTAAAATAAATATAAAAATAATATACCACCAAAGAGTATCGCATTTATAACATTATCAGAAATCTTTTAATGCCAATTTAATGAAAAATAATATATTTTAAGAAAATTGGTTGGAAATTTACAGATTCATTTACTTTTTGCACCTCGGAAGCTGGGATTTGTACATCAGCTTATTCTTAAGAAATGTGCTTCCGTAAATTCTCTAGCGGATTCCATTCCGGTGATCGTAAGGGGCACTACAAAATTAATAATTTGCGTATTATATATATGAGACAAAGACAAATTTTTGATGGTTCGCAGAGAAGTAATTTTTCCAAAATTAGCCGGTGATTTTTATCTGGCTGATGTACATTATATATAATATTCATCTAAGGTGGTATAAAGAGGAAACATTAGTTTAAGAATCTAGAAAAACAGAAAAGAAAAAATAGTAATGCAAGAATATTGAAAACATATCAAAAACTTCTCAAAGCCATGTGCAAATAGGGAAATAAATTGAGACAATTGCTTAACAATTTAACAATTGTGTAGCAACTGTGCTTACTTTTGCATTACTTTCTTCATGTGAATTTTATAATTGCTGCTTATGAACAATCAAACGTGTAAAAGATAATGTAGGGATAAATATATAGTCGCTTGCAAAATCAAATCGATCGATATCAGTCTGGCTGCAGTCCGTTCTTTGTGAAGAACGAATGTGTACTGAAGGGATGGGATGTATCAGATGGATACATACAGAGTTCTGTGGGCATGACTGAAATCTATTTAAACGCAAAAATTCATGCTATGTTCACCACGCCTTGCGATTGGTTGGTTGAGAGTCATCAGAGAAACGTTCGCCATTGGCTGACTTTGGGGTGTGTTCAGGCATCGGTGTGGTTGATATGTAATTATGACGAAACAGACTCCGGTCTCGAAAATATTCTTCAATGGTATTTAGTTATTTTTGTGGCGGTAATGAAATACATTCTCAAGAATGTAAAGATTCCGAGCACGCGTGATTAGTAGTAGAAAAACCCTATAAATAAATTGAATAATAAGCAAAAATATAAATTTCGCGTAATTCTGAAGTGTGTGGCTTTTATGTAAAGAGTGAAATGGCAAAATATTCAAATCCTGTGTGCCGAGAAACTCCTTCATTTTATTACAACAGTGGCTATAATAATTCGCCAATATCCGATATCAATGCTTATGATTGTATGTATCTGAAATAAGCAAAATAATTCTGTGTATATGTATGAGAACAAAGCAAATAAAAAATAAATAAAACAAAAAATTTAAAAGATATTTATTTATAATAAAACAAAAAGAAAGAATAATAACAATAAGTAAAAACGGGACTTAAGCTGTGACAAATAAAAATTAGCTCGTAATACGAAATTAACGCTTTAAAAAAAAATTCATTTTTTTATTTTCTATTTTACGAGTGGCTGTGAAGTAAATATTCTATATTTGTGTAGTGAGATTTTACCAGAAATGATGACATCGATCCCAAAAGTTATATACATCTTTCAAGAAATTGTTCCTAGTTGTCCGAAGTGAAAAGTCATCATATATACCAAGTTTCCGCAAGAACATAGCTTTAAAAACGACGGATAACAACTTATTAAAAAAAAAATGGATGTAAAAAATTAGACTGACAGTCAGACATGGCTATATCAAATCAGCTAGTGATGCTGATTATGGATATAAATACTCTATGAACAAATAGACTTCACAAAGTTTAAGTGCATAAATTCAGACATATGTATATGTTTTTATGATGAGTCTGTGTGTCTGTGTGAAAATGATTTTTCTCAAATGTGAAATTTTGGCACAAGTCTATTGCAGACATCCGATAACTTGCCCCGAACGAAAATATTTGTCTAAAATGGTATTTAATCGTCGGCAAGATTCAAATCAAATTTCCCTATTTTGTTTTCTATTTTTAGATTCGAACAGGAAAGCTGTCGGTGAAATATACTCGCCGGTTAACAATTTAGGATACAATCCACACCAAACGGTTCGAACTATAAAAAAGAGAAATACCGCTAATAAAAAAGAACGAAGGCGTACACAAAGCATCAATAATGCCTTTTCATGCCTGCGAGACAGAATTCCAAATGTTCCTTCTGACACAAAGTTATCCAAGGTAAATATTTATGCATAATGCCATACGAAAATACTTCCAAGTGTCTTCAATTTTAAAATTTATAAACTCCAAGATCTATGGATAGGTCTCTACGGACTATCAAATACATTCTATAGAACTTAGCAGAAAACACTTTAGTTCCATCAATTTGATTTAAATTAATGGACAAAAAATACAAACCTGATCCTTTTCCGTTTTCGCCAATTTGATTTTATTTATTCTCAGTTCCTGCGCTTTAATTACAATTAAAAACTTGAGTAAGGTTCTTCAAGGAAGCTTCTCCGGTCAACCTTGGATAATCCGTCAAAGTATCATTATATCGACAGTGATCGATTTCTGATTGTTTGTTTCTTAGCACAAATCTTAATTGATCAAATTGCATGAGATTAGCAAGTCTTTTCTGGATAATTGCTCAGTTTGCACATGAGATTTGTATTTTGTTGTATTCATGTGGTATTCATGAATTTCAAAGTACCTCTATCTAGGTTTTTGTACTTGACTTTCATTTTTAATCCTCGGTATGTCAAAGATTGTTGCTCCGTCTTTTGAGACTTAACTATTGATATTTAAATTCACATTTGCAGATTAAAACATTGAAGTTAGCAATTTTGTACATTAACTACTTGGTGGACGTATTGGATGGAGATCAAGAACCCAAAGGCGGATTCCAGGCGGAACTTAAGCTACCGAACCGAAAAGCCTACAATAATGATTCGAAACAAATCAATGAGGTTTGTATGTATTTGAATTGAGTGAATCTATATACATATATGTTGTTAAAAAGTGTTGCATGAGGGAAATATGAAAAAATATGAGGAAATGAAGTTAATGCTGCTTTTTGCAGATATTTTCATTATCTGACTAATTTTAATGATCAGACTAAATCGACGGCAACTATTTATTTTATATTTGCTGTTTTTCAAAAGTGAAGTTCTATTTTAAATTATTTGTTTTAAAGCGCATGTAAGTGTGTGTATTTATTTGAATATTATTTTAATGTTAATGTGTTAATATTAATACATTTTGTATTTCTTAGAGGGAAGGTCGATGGTCTGTCAACGATCAATATTACAACGACTAAAATAAAAGTTCTATTTATATTGCCAAATCGAAGGTTCCAAACAATGAAATGTAAGCAGGTCTACAGGTGCAGTAATGTATGAGTGGTTACACACTCATTGATTGTAATCACACACACACACACATACAAATACAAACATATATGTATATTTACACTCGATTCGATTATCAGGATGTAAACTTTCTCACACATACACACATAAATAAATATGTGCACAGGAAATTCTTGCTCCCTCTGATAGCAATGAGATCAATATGAGAATCCGTTTGTGGGCAATTTTTACAGTTGAGTCAAAAATATGTCAGGCAATACGAGGCTAATATTAGATATATTTCTAATGAGAAGTGCAGGAGTTCCGTTATTTACTTTCAGCTATGTTTATAATAATAAATCAATAGGTAAATTTCTCACATCGGATATATTTTAATATTTTAATTCACTCATTTCATTTCATTAATTTAATTTGTTAGAGAAAATGGCTAGCGGAGAAATTGGGCTTAATATTTGATCGATGCTCACCGCTCTTTTTTTAGATCCCGTTATGCCGCTCACTCAGTGTGCCTGTTTTAAACTCTCTTAATGACTCTGGTTTAAATCAGCATAGAAAACAAAGAGAGCGTCAGCAAAAAAAATAGTGTGAATGTATTTAGAGTGCTCGATCACTAAGCGAAATGAAATTGTTGCGATCAGCAGCTTTCGATCTTGTTCTTTTGCGATCTCTCTTTGGTGTTCATTCCCATAGAGCTTCTCGGCGGCCTTGAAGCTCCGACGAACTATTTAAGTTTGTCGACTCTGCTTGAAATTGACTGTTGTTCCATGCGTCGCTGAATATGGAATTATGCTATGCACTTAACATTAGAGACTGTAAAATGTTTTGCGGCGGCAACTGCACGTGTCTCTTTGAATAATGATAAATGGAAGCCGAAGCCAGCTTTCTGCTTTGTCTGCCCCCAGCCCATTATCTTATTAGGAGTTTTAACAGACGCGTCCGCTTGAAAACACTTGCACATGGCCCAATTACACAACCACAGAGAAACGCTCACACAAATGCACATTAACATATATAGAGTATCAGAAATAAATGTTTTTCACAGGGGTGGATTTGGAATTGCAAGTTTTCTCAATTAAATCGTCAAGTGCCAGCCATATATTTGTGTACATTGGGAATAAATGTAGACATAAAAATAAAAATACATTGATGTTATTAAGCTAATGTAAAACATTTATCGAACACTCTCCCTATGTGTGTGTGTTAGCGTGTGTTCTGTGGTGAGTAGTTACATGCATAGCATATGTCTGTATCTATGTGTGTGTGTGTGTGTGTTCTATGTTCATCAGTCAAATTCAGAATTATTAAAACAAACAAGTTTTGATTGCTTTTTCATAATTTGATTTGCTAAATCTTCACTTGACTTATTCAACTATTCGAATAAGAAGTTTTCTTGATATAAACTGATTTGTACCAGGATGCCACACCGGAATCGGAACCGATTGAAATTTAGAATCAGAATCAGAATACAAATTTTAAATTTTCTTTAATGAATGAATATGTAAGTGAACACCGCAAAAAAGTTTTGAAAAACACCGGAATCATTTCAGATCGATGCCCTGCAAATCTTATTTTATTTATTTTAAGTTATTTGATGTCAACCAAAGTCAGCCAAAACGAAAATCAAATAATAAACAAATAAAATTAAAATAAATTTATTATTCAGTTTTCATTTACATGTTATTACAATTTGCCATTCAGTTAAACGGACCGCAAACTTGTTTGGCTAAAATTAGTATACCTATGTCTTAAATAAAAATTAATAAAAAACAACAACAACAACAACAAAACATCTGCCTATTCGGTCTTTTTAGCATTCCCAAAATATGTTTACATTAGACACAAATTACAATAAACAAATTCGCTATCGGTTGCGAAGCACGTTTCGCAAATTTCTACAGGGTATTTATAGGTGTAAATGAACCAGTTTATTTGTATGCAAGTGTGTGTATAAATGTATGTGTGTGTTTACATACAAGTACATAAATTGATACATAATTGAAAGTGAATATAAACATAAGTGAAGATACCTCAACACATACACACATACATCTGTATATATGTATATGTATATGTGAACATTTATAGATCGAACTAACACAAATACGTCTATGTATTTACACAAACACACACACATACATTTATAGATACTTGTTTTTTTTTTGTTTTGAAGTCAAGTGCTTTTGTAAACACTTATTTTGTTTATCTTTTAAAAAAAGAACCACCCTCAAAATTGGTTTATCAGACACATGCATTCAAATATACATACATACATACATACAGGCATACGTATATATACATACATATATGTATGTGTTAATGTATGTATTTAAATGATATCGTGAACTGATCTCACATTGAAGGCGGCATTTCCAATCCCATAAGCAGAATCAGAATCGGAGTCGGTATCGGCAGAAAGCTGGAGTCGGGAGTGCTCGACTTTGAGATACACTTGACGCTGTGAAAATCACAAAATAATCTTTATTATTAAAATGGAAGTTGTAAATTTATGAAATAAATTAAAAGTATTGAATTTCAAAAATTAATGTTTGCGTTAATAATTATATTAAATATTATTACTTATTTATTAATATTAAGTCGAGAGTGCTCGATCCTGAGATACACTTCACGGAATGAAATATATGGGACATATACATGTTCTTGATCAGCATAAGGAAATCATCTATATCTTGTTCCTTTCAAGCTACAGCAAAAAAAAAAAGGCATGAAAACCAAAAAATGATCATTATTCCCAAAATTTAACTTGTAAATTTACTTCATCGAATTTAATAATTATAATTTATAGGAATATTGAATAATGAAATTTTGTTGTATATTTTTTAAATAAATAACACTCACATTATCTTTATCATATTTTTATGCTTCCAGAATGTTTACCTATCTGCAAAGGGTCGAACTGGATGGCCTCAAGACGTGTGGGCCTCGGAACTTGTTCCCGAGCACGGTTAAACAAATAAACACACTTACTTAAACCAAATTAAATATGTAACTTTAAAGAAAACATAAATAAATCTGATGGTTTTCAATTATTTGGGGAAGAACATTTAAAAAGAGCGCCGTGGTAAATATGTTCATCGATGAATAAATCGATTATGTTAGTCGTTTGTTAACACTTACGATAACTTCCTTCGTCAAGTGAGTAACAGTTCGATGCATCGGACAGCTTTTGTCTGGCATTCAGATATACATATGATTTTCATGCAGTTTTGGTCAGTTTTAGTCCATTTCGCTGATTAGCAGTCGCAAAGGCAAATTCATTAAAATGAGTGCTTAAATCACAAACAAAACATATACGTGAAAACAAACACGCTTGCGCGTTGAACTCGTCTCTTTCTGCAGCAACTAAACTGAACTGAATGAGTGATCGCCGAGCAATTTGCAATTGCAGTCGCGCCCCCTTCGTCTGTGTGTGTGTGTATGTATGCATATATACGTATGTGTGTTTATATGTTGCATATGTATGTATATGTGTTTTCCCGTTGTAACTAAAAATGTGTCTAAAAGCAGAGGTCAAAAAGTGCACGCAGCCCAAAACAAAATGCTCATCGAATGCACGAAATGATGAAACGATAAATTGAATGCAGTGCTTAAATTCAACCGTATTTTGGAATTGAAATTGTATTTGTTATGCACAGAGTACGTATATATGTTTGTGTGTGTGAATGTGTGTATGTGTTAAGCTTGTGTATTGCTGCTTCTTCTTGCACGCCCTGCCACTCACCGTGACTAGAACCGCCAGAAAATTCCAATGCTGATAAGGCGCGAGTGTGCGAGAGAGAAAGAGCACAAGTCAATGTTAGCCCCGCAGAGAGAGGGAGAGAGCGAGAGAGAGAGAGAGAGTTTCAGCGAGGCCGAGAGAGCGAGAGACTTGCTAGCGTCAGCTGTTTTATGTTTTGGTTGTATTGCTGCAGGGCCCAATTACTGTAATCGCAATCGCATCGGTTTCATTCTGTTCTATGTTCTTGAGTTGCTCGAGCAACTTGATCAGTCCCGTTTCACAAATTGAAAAGTCATCAACGGCTGCCGGCTGCCAACTACCGATTATCACCCCTAATAACTGACGTCTACGTGTGTGTGTGTGTGTTCTTTTATGTATGAGTATTGTGACGCATTTAACTGCAAACGCGTAAAAAGCGGGGCGTGTTTTTCAATTAGAAAAGCAGGAGAGAAGCAACAAAAACCACAGCAACAAGTGCATAGAATAGTGCAGTAAAATTAAAACCTAAAATTAAAAGCAGAATAAATTGTATCGCTTTAATTAAAGCAATGCTAATTAAAGGAATATGAACGAAATAGTAGAAAATTCAAACAAACATAAATGTGTGAATTGAAATGCGTCAAAAAAGTGATAATTAAAGTTTTTCGAAGAAATTTTGTATTATTGAGCTTGATAAGCCTTAATATACAAAACAGAAAAAAAAAATACAAAATGAAATATGCACACGAGGTGTGAATATAAAATCTAAATAAATACACAAAGAATACAAAATAATAATTTAATCGTGCAATTTTAATTAAATTACAGATTGCAGAGATTTTTATATACGATTAGGGAAATCGTAAACACAAAATATATATCCACAAAACAAAGTGAAATTATGTTAAGTAATAATGATAATAATAATATGTGCCTGAAAGATTAAACAAAAGGAGAAAATCCTAACCTCACCTTTGCACCTGGTCACACTACAAAACCAAACACAATAACAGCAAACAGTAAAAAATGATGTTGAACAAATACGAAAGCTATCAGCGTACAAACAACATGTTCCCCCATCATCAACAGCAACAACAACAGCAACTGCAGAATCAACAGCAGCAGCATTCGCTCTCCCACTCGCTCCAGCAGCAGCTTCCCCATTCACTCTCTCAGCTACAGTACGTTAACAGCGCCGCTGGCAGCACGGCAGCAGCAGAGCTGGCCGCAGCCGCCGCAGTGCTGGCAGCATCGAAAGCAGAGCGCGAATCGATTCATTCGGGCCAATTTATGGTGTCGCACTTCGAGGCCGAGGAGGCGCAGGATGATCTCGAGGATGACGGCGAAGTGAAGATGCTTGACCCCGAGGATCCCAGTCTTGACAAGAGCGGCGAAACGACAAACACATGTCGCGATGTCCAGTTATATGTGCCACAGACTGCCGTTCATTTTCCGCGCATGGATTTGGATCGTGAGTGCGATGATAACAGCATGGTGAGCATGGTAACCTCACAACTCGAAATCGAGACCTCGCTCACCAAACTCTTCAAGTGCATGAATCTGGCCTATAGGTGAGTTTGCTTCTTCTTCTTGCTGTAGTAGAAATAGTAGAAATGTACTATGTGCAGCAACAACATTCTGTTATTTTCTTACTTACATTTGCATTTTGCATTTATGTTAGTGTTGCTACTTTCTGTTGTTATTTGGTTACATTACATTTGCATTTTCTGTCACCGTTGCTCCTTTCTGTCGAAGCACGCGTCCAGCTCATGAAAATACTTTTCCACATAATACAATCGGTGCACATGTTGCGGCGGTGCGAGCCGCGACGTCGACAGCGACAGCGACGCCAATGCTCAGGTTACACGTGCTGTTAACTTCGCTTTAATTGACGTCTTCGTTTTCGTTTTTCGTTTTTGTCTTCGATTTCTGCAAACGTTTGCAAAAGCATTTTAACGATAATGACATTTAAATTAATATATGAAATATTAACGCAAGCAAGCTGAAATCTGAAATATCTATTCAAAAAAATGTCAACCGACTCTTAAGGACTCTATAATTGTAAATATTACAATACATTTTTGGACATATGAATTTTTGTATTTTTTGTGTCGAGTAAAGCTTTTGCTTTTTTTTGCTTTTAACTAATAGTATATAATCAAATGCTATTTGTTTTAAATTCAGAAGTAAGCTCATTATTATTGTTTTAACTTGGCCTGAAGCCACCAAAGGACAAATCAAAAACGATATTTTAAATATTACTGTTCATACTCAAACATATCAACGTCTTTAAAAAAGCTTTACAAATTTTGAATATCCAACGAAATCATTAACTATAATAATATTTGTTTTGCTTCGTTGGCCACTGAAGATCCATATACTTTAAGATCGATATCTAAGCCTCTCTCTTCACTATCAACCCATAAAATTTTGGGAATCCCTTGTTGGAGAGAACTTCCATAATCAGGTGAGACTTTAAAGATTCCACGCTTCTAGAGGTCAGTTGTTGCATTGCCCCCCAAGCACTCATTAGCTATTTCTTCCTTGAGACGGAGGTTATGTAACGCTCTTTTGTGGACCAGCTGCCGTTTGATTTTTTTTTTTTTGATATGTAGATAGCAGGAAGAAAATGCTCTGATTTAATATATGCATATTTAAAGTGTCAAAATAAATTCTGTTTTATCAATTCAGAGCTTAAGCACGACTTCTGTCTTAGTTGTCTGCATTTTGCTTTAACAATCTGTATAAATAAAAAACTTTGTACTACCAAATCAATGGATATCGTACCTCTTGAGGTTTTGGAATGATTTTCTAAACTCTATATTTTTTCAAAAGTCAACAAATCGAAAAACCCTTTTTCTTAAGTGATGTTTACTGTTCCAGTTTTTCGTGCTCAGAAACTGTGTTGATTCGTTTGATGAAAGGAAATCGTCTAATCTTTTTTATTCAAATGAAAACTATTAATTTTCCATCTATATTCCGATCCCTGGATTTTCATAAATAGATATTCTCTTAGGCGTCTCAAGTTAAATAAATAAAAACAAGTCTATACCCCACTCGCATACAACTTTAAAGAAACGTTTTTAAGTGCCATTTTGCTTTTGACGGTATTTTTTTATTTTAAGCCGGAAACTTTTATTTTTTTAAATTGGTAATTTTTAACATTTAGTACTAAAATTTGCACAGATCGTATTTAACAATAAAATGATTATGCCTTTGGCTAGAGAATAATTATCGCACATGCCCTGTTCTTAAATACGTAAATAAGTAAATAAATAAATACATATATATATATATATATATATAATTATATATATATATATGTACTTATAGATTGGTCTTTTGTCCGCTTCTCAAATTCGCATTGAACACGTACACAAGTTTTGCAGCCCCGTTTGCCCCTGCTCTTCGTATTGTGAATTGTATTTAGAGTTCATAGTTTTGGGTTCATTCACGCTTTTAGTCATCGCAGATCGCATATTGCTGCGCATATATACAAAATTAAGTTTTAAGCTTCATTTGTTTATATATCTTTTATTGCTCTTTGCCTGTTTTCGGCTTGCGGTTTAGCATACTTTTGCATTTTATCGTTGCCGGGCCTTATCCAGATAGTAGTAGATACTGGTTTTATTAGTCTTATCAGCTTATCAGCTCTAGGGCATTACATCATTACCAGGATTTCATTCCATTCAGCTTTCTCTTGGGTTGCTCGCTGTGGGCTGGGTTCTGGAATAGATAAGGCGCAGTGGGTGCGAATTTGCCTAGATTGAAAGTACAGTTGTTGCAGTTTTTGACAGCATTTTGAGGTATACTGTTCTACACTGGAGTCGCTTGGAAATTTAAACGATGGTATGTGAGATATTTAATCCTTGATACTGCAGAACTTAGTCCTGAAAGATGTCTTTGTTTGTCTTAATAGAATTTCCGAAAAACCTTACTTAATTAATTTCAATTTTTTGCATATTTGATAAACTGCTGTTTTTATTTATAAACTTTGCTGTGCAATATCTAATGAAACTATTTTTTTTAATATATTTATTAACATTATTAAATGCACAAACTTAAATTTTCCATCATGCCTTGTCAGAAAGTTTAAAAAATTAATAAGACCACACATAAAGTTTGTTGGTTTACAGAGATTTTCATTAATTAATTTATTATATTATTTATTGCATGCAATAATTCTTGATTCTAATGGTTATATTAAACCAAAGCTGTGAATTCTAGCTTAAACTAGTATTTATTATTTAATGTATTATTTATTGCAATTAATAATTCATTTCTATAAGGGTTATATTCTTATACTTAAGTTAATAATTCAATAATAATTTATGACTGATGACATATTTATTTTTTTATTGATTTGATTTTAAGTAGAAAACATTTATATACAAAGCAAGTAATGGCATTGAGGCTAAGGGTGTTCTCGCCTTCATAAGGTCTTTTTTAGTTGATCATTAACTGAGACAAATTCGCATAAATATATTTTATTTGTCTAAGATTTACGTAGATTTAACTGTCTTATATTAATTTTAGTAAGGAATGTTAGGTGGTGCAGTGGTGCAGTTATTCATGGTTTACCGAGTGGTTTCACAAATGCACATCCAACTGCTGATGCACATGCGCTGCGAGTTCGAGTTTGTTTTGCAATTTGCATTTGTTATTGGTGTTGTTTTTGTATTGGTTTTTGTTTTTGTTAAGGGTGTGTTTTTGGAATAGAACAACAAATGCGCACACCTGTTGATTCATCGATAATAACATAAAATAAACCACAAAAGCAATAACGACAACAACAAAAATATCGTGTTTCACTTGCGTAGTGATTAGTTAAGCATTATTTATTATGTGTATGCATTGATAGCGCTATTGATATACCTCGAAATATATTGATTAATAAGAGTAATTGTTTTGGTTCTTCCCCAAAAGGGTTTGATTCTGTTCATTGTTGGATATTGGCACTCAGATTTACGAGTATTTAGATTAAGTCGACAGTTGTCAATTCTATCAACTGCGAATACGACAATTATTCAGATTATATTTTGAGATTGTCGCCCTGGCGGGTTATGGGGGCAACCTATATTTAGCTCGTAATCTGTTCATATCTGTCCACTTTATATTATTTATAAACAAAAGTAATGCATTCTATTATTGTGAACTACACACACATCCGTATCCGTGATGTGATTAGCAGGACTTTACCCAACTATATTTAACATTCAACATTTACTCTCTGTTACAGTCAAAAACTCACGTCGCCCAAGTGGAATCACTTTAAGGGAGTGCGTTTGCGTTGGAAGGACAAAATACGACTTAATAATGTCATCTGGCGTTGCTGGCATATGCAATGTGAGTAATTCTACTGCTTAAAAAAATATATATATAAACCAAAGCTAACAGCGGTTAGGTTATCGCAGGTCAAGTTTTTATTTACACAGCTGCGGTCAAAATAATAGTGGTGCACAAATACATTTATATTTTTATCATATAGTTCAAGAATTATTTAAATACAAATAGTCAATACCAAATACCAAATACCAACAAAAAAAAATGAAAGTGTTTAATCTTATCACAAAGAAGTCGGTCAAAATAATAGTAGTCGAATAGTAGTAAAGCTTTCCTAGCTTTCCCTGAGGCCAAATAATATTGCTAAAAACTACATATGGTGTACTAATATATCATACTACATAAAGTAATTGCTTTCATTACTCTTATTAGAAATAACCTACGCATATTGGTGTTACACAAAGTCCACCAAGTTTTGGCCTATCTCTAGAGAAATCGATATCCAAGTCCTCTTCTTAGTCTCCCAAAGCTGGACATTGTACTTTGTACTTGAGAAACAATTTTTATAATTCTCAATCGGGTTGAGATTTGGAGACTTGTACTTGACTGTACCTCGACTCCATTGGTCTTTAACGATTCTGTTGAGACTTTCTGGTGTACTTGGCATCGTTGTCCTGTTGGAATGTCCAAATCAATGGCATCTCAGCAGTAATGTATAGTAGCATCAGTTATTATCACATATAGAATCTGAAATTTTTTGTATACAATATTGATCCGACAGTGTTGCAAGCGACAATCGAAAATTATGAAAATCATTATAGACGGTCCGAGACTTTTTTTTTATTATTATTATTTTGGACACCAAACAGCTCTCTGATTATTTTTTACGGTCATTTAAACTATATTATGATCATGACTTTGCTTTAAATGAAATTTAAAATGTGGAACAATTATTTAAATTTTACATAACAAAGAATTTCCGATGACATTAATGTATATGATTTCACAAAATATTCACACACAGCTCATTTTAGCCAGCACATAATAAAAAAAACTTAAAATGGATTCAATATTTATGCGAATAGAGATGCTAAAGCATAAAAAAATAAAGAACCTAAAATGAACTGTAGAACATGGCTTAGACCTGCAAGAGGGATTCATGGACACCGCAGTGGTTAAATTTGAATATCTTGAAATTCTCAAAAGAAATGGTACGAAAGTGCTTAAGAACTGCAGCGGAGTTTGGAAAATTTGTGTTTGAGTAAATTTCAAATCCTTTAAATTCTCAAACGAAATGATTTCAGTTGCTTAAAATATTTAATTTATACGTAATCGTAAAAAACCAATACTCTTTTATAATGTCATAACAGGGATTAAGGGACAGTTTTCAATTAGAACAGAAGAGGAGCTATACATAATACTTTGCATATTCGAAACATAATTTAATTATGTAAGCTAGGTTCAAAAAGCTGTGACACTGTACATTTTTTTGTTGTGTCAAACTTGCTGTGAGTCACTGTAGAATAAGCTCAATCCTCTTGCATTTGTTCGCATCTAAATCTAAAACATTTCATTAATTGCACGTGTCAGTGGGTCTAATAGAGCATGCCAAAAACAAAAAATAATAATTTAATGAATATTTCCGTGAGCGCGAAACGAAACACGTGCAAACCCAATAACAACACAAATTGAGAGATGCCCACAAAAACAAAAACAAATTCGAAAAGCTGACAAAAAGCTCTCAAAGCACAATCGCTGCTGATTACGCTTTATCGGAGATGAGTTGCATTTTTTGTTTGCCTAGCTTTTTCAACTGGTTTCATGTATTATTAATATTGTTATTGTTATTGTTGTTGTTGTTGTTTCTGTATGCTTATTGGCATTCTTTCTCCCCACTTATGCTTTGCAGTTAAATCTGTAGCTGTAGTTGCCAATCGCAGACTCATTTCGTTCTCTCAACTGACATGTTGTCAACTATTGTCTGACTTTCGCGACGCACTTTTCTTATGCGCCTTATCAGCGACGTGTTGCTGAGCTCCTTATCAGAGCAGCATGTCTGGCGCGTCTCGCATTGTGAAATGCGTTTAATATGAGATGTTATTGTGTCTCAGCTAAATCAAATTTATGTTGCCAGAGAAACACTTAACAGCGGGTAGCTTTAATTACCGTTATTATCTTATTCGACTAAAAATAAGGCAATTTTCGCATTTTTTTTTGTATGAGATATTTGAAGAAAACGCAAGTTGGAAATTTCATCAAACTTGACTTAGACCAAGATTTACATTGAACTTGCTCTTATTCTATTTGCGACATTTGTGTAAATTTTCCATGTTTGTCATCATTAGTGCACTCACAAATTACAAACTTGTCTACGTGCGATTATCTGTCCATCTCTCTATATGACGACAACTGGAAACAGACAACTGACAACGCTGAATGCGACTGCGACTGCGACAAAGGCAAATGGAAAATTTTTAGGTATATTTATAAAGTGACGTATGTGCATCTTAGTTCAACTCAGTCGTTGGAGATACTGGAATTTCATCAGAATAAATAAAGTTGTTGTTTTCATCTTCAATTGTGGTGGTAGTAGGCTAGGTTGGTTTCATATTTTTTCATTTATTTCCTAAAAAGTATAAATAATTATAATTTACAAAATTAACAATGTTTAATTTGTGTTATTGCTTATGCAGAGACAGTTAATTTTACAACTGTGATATGTCAAAATGTTTCGTCAAGATAAACAAAAACCAAGTCAAATATATGTTTATAAGGTGCTTATCCATTTCATCATGCTCTAATCCTCACTTGTTTAGACGTACTCCAAAGTATCTATATTTAGTAGATTAGTGGCTGTCACTGCTGAAAAAGATACTACAAAAAAAAGACGTCACTCTCCTGATAGTAGTGACACGTGCGTATTGTTTTGGAGGCAGCTACTACAAATTAAGCAGTTGGCATCTCTCCTGAGCTGACGGGAGCTATCAATTCCTCTAATCTCCGGTTGAAATCTTATCTCTGCTGTGTCGCCTCTCTCTCTCTCTCTCTGTCTCGCTCTTCCTATATGCTACATAGTATTTCAGCTAACTTGTGTGTGTTTTTTTTATTTCTCCATTTTGCAGTTATACGAAAGCGCAGAACGCCGGTGTGTCAATTCGCATCGCCGCTGGACGTTGACATACATAGTAATCCCCAAGTAAGTAATAACAAGTGGAATGTGTTAGTTAAGAGTTCTAAATGTGCGCGTTTAGATAATAGTAGTACGAGTATGAATAATAATATCAAAGTCCGTTAAATATATATATATATATATACATATATGATGTACATAAGTGGTAGGTGATATTTTAAGTGTCGATAGCTTTGTGAATTAAAAAGTGTGATTTTGCCATATGAAATTTCAAAAGTGTCCCACATTTCCAAGTAATCCCAATAGAAGAAGTCAATCTAAGCATCCTTTGAAAATTGTGCATAAGATAGAAAAATAATAAGAAATAAATATAGAAAGTGTAGATATATAAAAAACATCGCTTTGTCAAAATAATACAATTTAAAAAATGTGAACAAAAAGAAATATAGAATCAGAGAAGTAATATAAGTAAGAAGATCCCTGTAAGGCTTGTACTCAAATTTATTTATCAAATAGTAACTCATAACGAAATTAAAAAAAAACTATACGAAAAGTATAAGATTATATAGATTACATAAAAAATTGCACAACTCTCAGAGAATCAGAATCAGATAGCCTCAGCTGATTCATACGAAACATGTATATAGCTTATCTAACTATTAATATATTATTAATATATAATAATAGTTAGTGTGGAAATCTCTCACTGCTTTCAATTTTTTCATCGGCGCCCTCTCTCCAAATTTACTCGAAACCCAATCACAACATCTGAGCCTCCCAACTGACGTATACGTTTAGCTGGACTCTCCTTTATGAATGCTATCGCAATGTACTCAAATAACCCCCACATGGAATGGAATACGTTGACCAACAGCATTGGACGTCTGCTCTTGATGTGAATGTTATTTTTTCCGCCTGGCCATCATCATTCGATTGACGCGTGATCAACGCGTCATCAGATATACATAGACATACATAAGAATTGGCAGCACGTGATAAGATCTGACAGTTTTATTTTTGGCTATCATTCGCCTATTGTTGTAATTTATTTATAGAACGAGATTAATATTGTGTGCGACATCAAATTTCTTTACTTCTTATCACATTTTTTTATTGTTATATTTGTTGTAGAAACAATGAAAAGTTTTTTTTTTTGTATTTTAAATTCAATTGTAGAATGTGATGTGCTGATCTCTACTATAACATCTAAATAATAGCAAAAGTTAAGATAATCCTTAGACTAAATGCAGTAGTAATGAATTTGAGTTTCGCTTCTCGAAGGAGTATGCCAAATGACTATCTAATTAAGCAGACATGTAGACACAGATTATAACTCTAACTATCAACCAGATAGCCTAATACAATTAAGGGTATTATGCGATACGACTATATCAATAATTGCCATAATTTGAGTAAGTTGCTCCTCAAACGTCATAATACAAACCAGTTTTATACGATCTGCCAATATTACCAGTTAGCCGATAACATAATGTGTATTCATTTAATCAGACATCATCAACAACTTGTTTAACTTTGTTTGACGATAAGCACAGGAGGAAGCGAAGATCGAAGAAATGCGAATTCCCTTAGACGTGTTGTGGTTCCATTTAGACATATTATTGCTTACAGGCATTACTCGACACTAAAACGATGCTATTCGAAATCTTTGCTTGTTTATTAGATTAGCACATTTCAGGCCTGGTTAAGTAACATTGTGTATGGATAATGCGCAGAACAACTGTACACATCGTCTACACCTTTGACAATTACTGATAATTAGCTTATCGCAACTTGACTTATGGAGGCAGCACCTCGAAAAGCCACACCCATCAGTCAGATAATCCAGAGCCAGATCCAGATCCAGATCCAGACTGTAGTACATATTCTTATCGCTGCTCTCGGTTTGGGCCACAAGCAAGCAGCATGAACTGATTTATCTTATCGAGCTTACAATTTGGCTTTTATTGTTGGGGGCAAAGTTGGCTAAATGGAAATGCCCATATTTATTTAGTGTGTTTTAAAATTTCATAAAATTTAATTATCTTAATGCCACGCTTTTGACTTGGCTTTTGCTTTGGCATTTTGAAATCAGTTGAGTGTTCAGCCTTTGACGAGTGTACAGCGTCGCTAGCAAAATGTGCAAGGTATAGTCATTAACTATAATCGCGGATTAAGTTATTTGACACACAATTTGTTGGATGTATTTTTTTTTTTGTTTTAGCTATATATTCAAATATTTATTTTTCAGACCGTTGTGCTTGAGGGAAAGTATTGGAAACGTCATGCAGCTGTCATCAAAGCGGAATATAGAAAATGGCGCAAAAATTATAAATCACAAGCAATTGGATGCTTTACTTATGATTCGGTAAGTCAAAACTTCTTCACATTCAATTCAAACATTTACAACAAGTACAACATTAAGTCAATTGAACTGCTGGGAACTATGCCTTCTGCAGTGATTTTGTTGAGATTTCCATTTCCTTGAACTGCACCAATATCACCATATATGTAAAGATGGCTGTAAAGAGCTGTCGATTATAGTTTAGATTAATTGTACATACATCTATATATATATATATATATGTGTGTCCTGATTTAATACATACCTTAAACAGTGTGCTCTTATCTAGTGCAAAAAATCCATAGGCTGTCAGAATGGGCTGTTGACGGAGGTTCTTCAGCAGAAACTTTTCGACCTTTTCGCAATGTCGTAAAACATGTTCAATCATAAATAAATTAATTATGCAACTCGGGATCAATTTGCGCTTACCATTCTGTCCAAGCCCGAGCCAGTTCTTGGTATCTTTGCAAGTATTTTGGCTGTTTTGTTTGCCTGTGAAAAAAGAGCAGAAAAACTTGCATTGAATAAGTCAAATTTCAATTAATACAATAATTATTTGTTTCTAGTGTATGTTAAGCAGTATAATCATAATTTATATATGAATCTAAAGGATTTAATGTCTGTCTAGCCGGAGATCGATTTTAAATATAAAGAGCAGAAATTAAACCTCGGTTGAAATATTGAGAATAGCATAGGTAGGCATTATGTAGGAAAGAATGGAAAGGATTGATTGGTCAAATGTAAAAAATTCGTTTTTAATAATTTAGATTTAGATCCAAAGGTATTCGACTAGGAGTATAACCCCCACATTGATTACAATTATCCGTATATTTATGGCCCGATGCAAATCTCTTGAACACAATTACTTACTTCGACTGAAATGACATTGGAGCTCAACATGAGCGCCATCATGTACACCAAAGGCCCATTCCAAATGCTGCAGGCAATCAACATCATGGTAGCTTCAGCAAGGCTTTGAAATCGGCCCTCCATTACGGTGCTGATGTAAAAGAAGGGCCCAGCAGGTGCCAAGAATATCCCCATTGGCACAATGGGTAGCATCAAGAGACCGAAGCATTTATTAAGCTCGACGACAGTGCCACCCAGTAGTTGATACCTTTCAAAAATCAGATGTCTACATTTCGACATGGACTCAGTTTCCGCCAGCTGTGTGTTGTAATGCGCCAAGCCGTCGGCGGCAATGTGTTGCAAGCACACAAAGAACACTAGTATCAGGGCCATCACCAGAAATCCATACGTATAGATAAACACATAGATCACGACGGCCAAGGATATTGAGCACCCGTGCAGATAACCAAACAGATAGTTGGACAGACAGAGCAGCACAAGCACCATATAGATGTTAAAGTTGCGCTGAATTTGACGAACTGAGCCGGGACTGGAGCACGCGCGATGCAACTGCACCATTTTCTGCACCAGCTGCAAGTGGCGATAACGTCGTAGATAGAACCATATGTGTAGCAGGCAGAGGACGATGCAGCTCAAACGCAAGATGATTGACTCGTAGAAATTACCGGTCTCATTATAGATACTCGAATAGAAATCTTTTGGATTCAAATACGAATGCATAAAGCAACTTAACAATATCGCTATTAAGGCCAAGTTAAAGAATAGGGCATAGCGTTCATTGCCTGGTGTTGACTGTAGCAAACACGCTTCCTCGTCGAAACGGGCGCAAATCACACCCACCGCGAACAGCGCTCGCAGGTATAAGCGCAGGTCGCGACTGTCGGACATTCTGGCGTTGACTAACCATGCCAAGCAAAGCGAAACTATGCCAATTAACTTAGTGCATTGATATTTCATTTCGATATACATCTATGTTTGCTTCAGTTATTGATTAATTGACTCATTTGATTTGACTTAATTTTACAGGTAATAATATATACCTGATTAAGAATTAGATTAGGTATTCCATGCTCAAATACGTTTTGACATTTTGATAGTTGGACTGATTTATTTAGCTGTGTCAACAAGGCGGATTAATTTGATTTTATTGATTATCATCATATATAGCTGATTAAGGTTGAGATTTTAAGAATTTAATTTTCAGAAAGCTTGTTAGAAATTATTGCGCGGGATTTGAGAATTTTTTTTACAATGCTTAAGTTTCTAAAATTATTAACTTAATGATATTTAAAAAAGTTTCAGAATCGTCAAAAGTTCAGAAAATTGTCAGGCTTTTGGATCCACGGGTAGTTCAGCTTATTATTTTGAAATCAAATTTCTAAAATCGGAGTCTTTCTATTTAACTCAATTTCTTCCAAAATTTAAAAATTGATTTCTAAATTCCTGGGAATTTTTTATGTGTATGGACGGAATTCCTTTCATTTTTTTGTATTACTTATATTATTAAATAATAGTATTTTAAAATACACACATAATAACAATGAAATATAAGCTTTTTAAATAGTCCTTATTATACTGTGAATTCGAAGGTACCGACCCTTACAATTTAAGAGCTATAGTTACAGAAGTACGGTAAATAGTTTATATCTACCGCAATTTGAAAGGCAATCTTGAACACAATTACTCACTTCGACTGAAATGACATTGGAGCGCAACATGAGCGCCATCATGTACACCAAAGGCGTATTCCAAATGCTGCAGATAATCCACATCATGGTAGCTTCAGCAAGCCCATGAAATTGGCCCTCCATTACGGTGCTGATGTAAAAGAAGGGCCCAGCAGGTCCCAAGAATATCCCCATTGGCACAATGGGTAGCATCAAGAGACCGAAGCATTTATTAAGCTCGACGACAGTGCCACCCAGTAATTGATACCTTTCAAAAATCAGATGTCTACATTTCGACATGGACTCAGTTTCCGCCAGCTGTGTGTTGTAATGCGCCAAGCCGTCTGCGGCAATGTGTTGCAAGCACACAAAGAACACTAGTATCAGGGCCACCATCAGAAATCCATACGTATAGATAAACACAAAGATCACGACGGCCAAGGATATTTTGCACGACTGGATATAACCAAACAGATAGTTGGACAGGCAGAGCAGCACAAGCACCATATAGATTTTAAAGTTGCGCTGAATTTGACGAACTGAGCCGGGACTGGAGCACGCGAGATGCAACTGCACCATTTTCTGCACCAGCTGCAAGTGGCGATAACGTCGTGCATAGAACCATATGTGTAGCAGGCAGATGACGATGCAGCTCAAACGCAAGTTGATTGTCTCGTAGAAATTGCCGGTCTCATTGTAGACATCCAAATAAAAATCTTTTGGATTCAAATACGCATGCATAAAGCAACTTAACGATGTCCCTATTAAGGCCAGGTTAAAGTATAGGGCATAGCGCTCACTGCCTGGTGTTGACTGTAGCAAACACGCTTCCTCATCGAAACGGGCGCAAATCACACCCACCGCGAACAGCGCTCGCAGGTATAAGCGCAGGTCGCGACTGTCGGACATTCTGGCGTTGACTAACCATGCCAAGCACAGCGAAACTATGCCAATTAACTTAGTGCATTGATATTTCATTTCGATATACATCTATGTTTGCTTCAGTTATTCATTAGTTGACTCAATTAATTGCAACAAATTAACACGTCGCATTAATTTGATTTTACAGGTAATAATATATAGCTGATTAAGAATTAGATTAGGAATTTCATGCTCAAATACGTTTTGTAATATTGATAATTGGACTGAGTTATTTAGCTGTGTCAACAAGGCGGATTAATTTGATTTTATTGATAATCATATATAGCTGATTAATGGTTGAGATTTTAAGAATTTAATTTTCAAAAAGCAAAAATACAAAATCCACAGTTGACTAAACGGACGCTGTGAATTTCTGCTTGAGGATTAATCCCGACGGTATTCGAAATAAATTGAAGTATTTCAAAAATGTAGCAAAATAGAAAAGCTTTTGTTTTTGAGAAATATTCTATAACAATAATCTTTTCAGTGCGGTTTTCAGTTTGGTCATATTCGAAGATCGCATGATATGAAAATTGCTAATTTAAAAAGTTCCAATATGTTTGAAATTACTAAAAATGCTTTAGGTCCGAAGTTGTTAAGAAGTTCGAAAGGATATATCCAAATAGGTGGCCAATGTTCTATGTCAGTTAGTTAAACTGGGCTGATATTATGACCAAAATACCTCATGCAGAGCATTCGTAATTGTTAAGTAATTATGAAATTGGTTGGATTCATGCTCTTGAGTTCGTTGTAAGAATTATATTAATTATGCTTTAACAAAAACGATGATACCATAATTATACATGATATATATTAAATGCTCCTCTCTTTTTGTTTGAACCTTTTTTTTTCGACATAATTAATCACATTTGCCAGAGCAGATTTTGGTTTCTTCTTTGAGCCAGTTCTTCGTATACCTAAACTGATTTCGCAGGGGAACACCTGCTTATCAAGTTCACAACGGTTATGGTTCTGTACACACCTCTTTCAATACCCCATCTGGTTGGAATATTATCAGCGTGGCGTAAAACCAGGGTAAATTCCACATCAGGCATGTGAATAATGAGTGCATTATATCAATGCTGTTCGTCATCTCAAAGATAATGGTGATCATAAAAAACGGAGCACCTGGTGTCGTAAAAAGCACAAATGCGGTAATTACTGCCATGACCAGCCCAAAATCCAAGTTTAAATGTTCATGGCAAACGAGAAGCATCTGATTGCGTTGCCATAAGCACCGGCGCAAGATCGTTGTCGCAGTTGTTGTCGTTGTTGTCGTTGTTGCTGTTGTTGTTGTCGTTGTTGCAGCCACCAAGTCGCGATTGTAGAGGTGCAAAAGGGCAGCCAAGACTTGAGTGAGGCAGCTATACAGAACTACGATAAGCCCAATCAGCACAAAGCTGTACGTGGCAACAAAGCTCAACAGCACAGTGGCCACCGGCGGGATCCCCGCGTGCGTATAAGCCTTGCTGTAGGTAAGGCCACAGATCACCGCCAGACCCACATAGATGCAATAGCGTCGCAGAAAGAGCCTCGCATAGCAATTGTGCAGATCCTTTCGATTGTGGGAGAGTATCAGCGAGAGCAGCGCCAATAATCGGCGACGTTTAACAAAGAAACATAAATAGACGACCGATATGACTATGCAAGCAATGCCACATTGCAGCAACAAATACGTATTTCCAACTGAACCATATCCGGGCAACTTAAAACTCTCCGGCATTAGCATTAGAATCGCGAACGAGACCCAAGCGCCAATTTGAGCCACAACAAGACCGACTTTTGCCAAGGTCTGGTCACTCTGGCTAGCGTAAATCAGACACGCGTTGCTGTCATCGCGTGTAGCGCAAAGTAAACCGATGCACTTCAGGCTAACCAAATAAACGCGCAGCTCAACTCCGTTGAACATGACTGAAAAGGAGCAAACGACTGAGTAAATTTAGCCCTAGCTTTTACACACATCAGTTCGTCATAGTTGCTCTGTCAAATGTGGCATGTTGCCATAATAAAACAATTATCTTTGTGTACATTTCATTACGCTAAGATGTTTCACTTGAATACACCCAAGGGATGAGCATATTATCATTATTATTGTTGTCATGTTAGTGTTAGGTCAATATTCAATTCATAAACTTGCCAAGTAATTACAATCGATAATCGATAATCGTCGATTTTTGTTTTTATTTTCGATCTACACAGAGTGCTATTATTAGGATTAGTTTCAACTCTGACCTTGAAATAACGCAAGCCATTTGAACTTTCTTGAGTCCCTTCTTTCCGAAAAATGTGAAACCCGTTTCCAGCATATGTTCACAAACTTAGCTCACGGCAATTCGGAATATAAACCTTTGACTCTGTCTATGAACAGGGAAATGAATGATCCAATGGAATGATCCAATCCCCATACTAGTTGAATTGAGCTTCATTTCAGTATTGGTTAAGTTGAGGCAGTTGTTGGTGATGGGTATAAATACTTCTCTAAGATGTGTCCAAAACTGGCCAATTTAGCTTTATTTAGAATTTCCCACTTTTGAGCAATTCATATTTATAAGGAAAATTACCAAATACTTTGGCTAAATGAGCAAGTGAATATTCAATTTAGAACATACCTGCACTTGGACGGTGTCGCTCATCAGGGCTGTGGCCGCAGTCATTAGAGTTGGTGAGAGCCACAGGAGGCTAATAACGTTAGCAAACCACACCGGTTTTTGCGTAAACGTAAAAAAGCGTATATATAATATACTACTTGCATCAATCGAAGAGAAGATCAGGCACAGCCAGATGATAAAGCCATAGACCAAGCTCATCTCATCGGTGCAGAGGACGAGCAGACGATCGTGCAGATCGAGGCAGCGGCGCAGGCTCAAAATATCGCTGCAGCTTCGCTTCGGTTGCTGCAACCGATGGACCAGCATGTTGAGCTCCTCTTGATTGTGGCGCAGCAGATGTCGCACCACGTGTATGAGACAGACGTAGAAGCCCTGTATAAAGCTGCCGATCACGGTACGCAAGGGGAAGCCCATGGTGCTGAATGTAAACCAGGCCGAGGCATTTACCAGCCAGTCCATCAGACAGGTCGTTAAATAGTTGCACAAGTAGAGCACATTTACAATCACAATGGCGCAGAGCAACCGCTTGGGCAGCACCAGACGCGTGGCAATTAAATATTTTTTGCGATAGAACTCCAGTTGGCGCACGATGTGCATCTGCAGATACTGCAGCCAGATGAGCCAGGCATTCTGTATGAATAGCGTGACCAGAGCAGCGAATAGCACAAAGCGCTCATAATGATTGCCAGTTGCAGTTATCTCGCTCTTGAAGCACACACTCCAAAAATACATCAGCGTCACCATACAGGTGACCAAATAGGTTTGCATGAGTATGTGCACCACATAGCAAATGAGGCTGCGCCGCAATTGAAAGCGTTCCCTTCTCGGGTTGTAATCAATGCAGAAGATGCCCAGATATCGGCAAATGAGGTAATACGGATAGAGTTCACTTTGCTGATACTTAATCATTGTTGAGGCTCCAATAATCACTTGACTAAAACTGATTGCAACTCAATCAGGCCAAGGGTTATTTATGTTATTTATGTTGCTTGTTGTGCTTGTTGCGAACCAATCACTTAACCTTGTTACGCTTCAGCACTCGGCAAAAAATAACAAAACCAAAAATGATTATTTATATTCGAACTTGTTTTCATATTCCCTTTGATTTTCCTGATTTCAATATCTTTTCTATTGAACTGATGCTTTAAGTATTTTGATTTAATTAAGTGCATTCTGAATGCCTTACAATTGATCGGAAATCCTTCAACTGCTTATTTATTTGTTATACGTTTTTTTTTAAGGCAGTTAAATCGACTTTACTTTCTGCCTTGAGTTTATTTTGACCAAAACTAAGAATCTAAACATTTTCGGGCGTCTGATTTGCCTTTTTCCTTCAACTCAAGGCTTTGACTCACCTGCTTGAGCACATTGTTAATTGTCAATGGCATAATCATATAGATCCAGAGGGGCATTAACCATGAAATCACCATTGTAGCTTCGACGAATGAGAATCGATCATTGAACGTTGATATGTAGCATATGCATGTGGAATCCATTACGAAATATAGAAAGGGAAATATCAAGGCTCCGCCAAACACTTGCACCATTTCCGCCTGGCACGACAATAGCAGTTCATCGTGAATGCATAAGTTGCCAGCAAGTTCATCCATACTTATCAGATTCTCAACTCGTAGCTGATCTGCCTGGGCTTGTAGCAAGATCATCATGACATGTACGAGGGATGTGTAGCAACTGATGATAAAATCGATCATCACGATATTTATGAAGAAGCAAATAAGGCTGAACATATGCTTTATATTCTGGATCTTACTCCAATAACTGATCATAAAGTTGACAGTCATCAAGAGATAGAATAGGCTGATGCCCAACCAGCCGCGATATAGCCAATGGGGCCGGCTCAATGCCAATGTATCCACTTTGAGGCGCAAGGCCAAATCTGTGAGTCGATTAAGGAAATGCTGTTGCGAGTGTTGATGGAGGCGTAGCCATAGATAAAGCCATATCTCGGATGTCAGTTGTGCCAGGCCAACAAATTGGTAAAATGATTTACCCACACTCGACTCCATGTCCAAAAAATCAACGAAACTGGTAAGCACTTCAAACAAGCCACCCATTATGAGGCACAATATCCACAGCTGTGCGAGGCGGGAACACCAAGTGGCATGCACCACATAGCGATGCAAGCCAGCTGAGTAATCGATATCAGTCAGGCCTAAAAAACGCTGATAGTGCAAGAAAGCGAGCAACCTTTGGGGCTGCATTTCTGAAGAGCACAGAAGACACAGGTGTTCTGGCCCAAGACAGATGGTTAACTGAACACGACAAAAGTTCATAAAACTGAATATCCGACAATGTATGCATACAACGTATATCTATAGATATTCGATAATCTGATATACCCCAATTAATCAACTCATTTTTTAAGTGCCTGCCACTAAACAAATTAAATTGTATTTCTGCCACTATTGAATAATCGAATGGAGTTAAAGACCGATCGAAGTGTAAATCATTCATGCAGTAAAACTGAATTGTTGACAAATTGGCATAGCGAGAAGCATATCAGAGAAGCTGGTTGTTGGCTAAAGTCTGTATACTTATAATATTTTTCCAATTTGCATAGATTCGAATTCAAAAATATTACACAATCAATATTGTTAAGCGCTCACCTGTGTTGCCAGATTGTTGATTACCATGGGCATACACAAATACACACAACTTGGTATAGCATTACTGAACATGTACAACACTTCCTGTAATGGTAAGTGCTCCTCCAATGTGGCCATATAGCAAATACATGAACCGTCCAGTACAAAACATAGCATAATAAATACAAAAGCGCCGCCAAAAATTTGACTAATCTTCTCCTGGCATAGAAATAATAGCTCGTCATGAATTCTCAAATTGTCGACCAGATTCTCCAGCGATATTTGAGATCCCGCATCCTTAGTAATCAGCTGATCTGCTTGTGTATGGAGCATAACACTAATGACATGAACTAGGGATGTATAGCTGGTGATGATATAGTTTGTGCGAATAGTATGCACATAGAAGCTTAGATTGAATAACAAATTGAAAGTGTTATGGACGTTCCAACTATCAAGGGCGTAATGTAAAACAACGCCGAAGAAATACACGCTGATTCCTATCCAGAGGATGTAGAGCCATGGAGGTCTGCTCAATTCCAATGTGTTCACCTTTAGAGTCCAGGCTAAGCGACTCAACATCTCTAACAGAGTCCGTTGCGATTCTTGTTGAGCGCGTAGCCAGATATTAATAAATATCTGAGTGAACGGCATGAGCAAGATGAGGAAGTGATTAAAATTGTTGATAGTCCTTGAATCCAAATCTGTAAGCTCGAGGGGATTCGTGGATAAAGTACCGACAACAGCGAAGACCAATATAATCAGCACCAATAACTGAATAGTATAGACGAAACCATTTCCATTGATTATATAGCTATTTAAATTTGTTGAGTAATCGATGTCGGTCAGTCCCAAATAACGTTGATAGTGTATAAATGTCAAAAGTTTTCCTTGCCGAGCTCTTCGCAACATTCTGGCCGAAAAAACACTTGCGCTTTCTGAAACGTCGTGTGAATAACTGAATGGGTGTCTTGCATTAATGAAATTATTCGAAATCAGTCGAAAGATCTTTATAAATACTAATTAATTAATTGATTGCCCTTATTTATTATACTATAACAAGGTGGTTTACACAGATAATCTTCAAATATGACCATAACTCGGACCAACCCACATTCATATTGAATGGAATACAATTCCAAACTACGTTAAGCATAGCATATAGTAAATAGTATCTCGAATGGCATCAGAACAGATCTGACCTGAACTGCGATATCTTATGTAACACTTAAAATGAAGGTAACAACTAAAGCAATTTGCTACTCACCTGTTTGGCCACTGAATTGATTATCAAAGGCATACTTAGAGACCAGAAAATAGGTATTATCCAGCTAAGTACGAAGAGGACTTCCACAAACGAAAAGCGCTGCTCCAATGCGGCTATATAACCTATACATATTGCATCCAGTACAGTGTATAGAAAAAGAAATATGAAAGAGATGCCAAAAACCAGAACAATCTCCTCCACACAGAGCAACAGTAGCTCATCATGAATGCTCAAATTGTTGGCCAGTTCCTCTGGTGACATAAGTGGAGCTATGCGAAGTTGATCTGCTTGTGCCTGCAGCAGGACCATCACAACATGAACTAGGGATGTGTAGCACGTGACGATGTAGTTGGTCCGCACAAGCAGAACAATGTAACCCAGCATGGCGAGATAATAGCCGAGATCGGTACAAGTGTTCCAGTAAAAGCGAGCTACAACAATATCGAAGGCATACAAAAGGCTGATGCCTATCCAGAAGCGGTAATGCCAACGAGGACTACTCAATTGCATTGTATTAACATTTAGACGACATGCTAATCCTATCATTCTCTGCAGGAGAGTTCGCTGCGTTTCTTGCTGGTAACGTAGCCAGATATTTACTAATACCTGAGTGATTGGGGCGGCTAAAATATAGATGCGATAGAACAAGTTTCCCGTTTCCGAATTCATATCCACAAAGCGTCCGACTAGCACACTGTAAAAGCAAGATACCTGAATGATCTGCACAAGCAACTGAATGGAATATGAACGCCAATTTCCATTGATCACATAGCATTCTGCACTTTTTGAGTAATCGATATCGGTTAGTCCCAGATAACGTTGATAGTGTATAAATTTCAATAGCTTTCCCCGCCGCGATGCAGTTTTCATTATGTGCGGTCAATTTGTGCGTGCTTCTTTACATTAAGTCCATCTGGCAACTGAACTTGCGCCTATTGCAGCAACCTCGTTTCACTTAACTGCTGCTGCTTCAATCAGCTGAATTGAGATTTTATCAGAAATATTATTATGCTCTTTAATAATATATAGAAATGGTCGTATTATGAAATCGGCAAACAAAACTTAACTTAATTGCTGCTTTAATGAATTACATAGTTGAAGTGTGTGTGCTTCTTGGATAATTATTATTGTTATCATGTCGTGTCTATAATTAGAGAACTAAGTTTCACACACGCTTGCCCCAATTTGCGAAAGCCCCAAAAATTTCCATTTTGAAATGGGACGCTATTAAAAAAAAGTTAATAATTATTTTAAAATGAAAAAGCAAAAGAAATGTACTAGCAATTATTTTTATTGTGATCTGTATTATTTCATTATTATTATATATATATTATAAATATATTATAAATATATTGTATATATATTATAAATATATTTTAAATAAATATATTATTACATATTTAAATGTTGTAAATAACATAAATAATATTTTGTGCGCCTCAACTCAATCAGTATCTGCCTTCCAGTTAGTCTTTACAAATTAAAACCAAAATTGTTGCAATGTTTAACTTAAATTCACATTGCTACCAAAAATTATACGTAAATTAGCGGATCGAAAAACGGAAACGGGAGATTTAGGTTAAAAGTGGAAACGCAAATGTTTTGCATCGATTAGAGCTTGCTGCACACGTAGCACGTTTCTGCCACTTGCAATCAGTTTTGCTGTTTATTGAACTCACTTCGTCAGATAAATCGCTGATTAACATTCGCAGACGCATATAGATGCCAACAGCTACCATCGATCTCACCAGCAGTATTCTTTCCGTGCAAATCTTAATCGTATTGCGGGTTGCGTATACGATGGGCTTCTGCTCCTTCATCATCTCCTGCTGGCCAATGCGTCGAAGTACACATTTTACTGGCGCACAGAAATCGCTGCAGCTGAGATGCCTGCGCCCCAAAGAGATGCTTTATCAGGTGCACCAAGGAGCTGTAGCTGAGGATTGTGAAACTCGCACATAGCCGCATATAGAAGTCCAGCAGCAGCTGTGAATTCAAATCAAATATTACACAATCGAGGCACAGAAAGACTCAAAGGCGATAAAGCCAACGAGAACTTAGCTTGTCCAGTTTATCAACTTGCAGTATGGCGGCCATTCGGCTCAATCCCTGCAGCAAAAGTAGCTGGGATTGCTGATGTAGATGCATCCAAGTATTGGCAAACAATTGCGTAGGAGACACAGCCAGGGTGACCAAATGATGAAATTTACCGCCAGATCTCGAACCGGTATCCTTGTAATTCAAAGACCATTGAAAGAATGTCGTGACAATGCAAGGGACCAAAATGCCCTGCACGGGAAAGTACATAATAATCAAGATGCACCTTGATTTCAGCACATAATATCTCAAACGATTGGAATAGTTCAGATTCGTAAGATCCAAGTAGCGCAAACAAACTGAACTTTGTTAAATGAATGAACTGTTTTCGATCCATGCAAGAGTTGTATTCGTAATTCAATTACCACAAATGTATCTGTTAGCTTAACATTTTGACAGCAGTAACTAACTAAATGGAATTTTAGACTAAATCTCCCTTAGTCGCATTCTAATTCGATTTGATCTGAATAAACAATTAAAATTTCCATTTGTCTTCTCATCGGCGAGATAGGATATATAATATTCAGTTCAATTGAGTTGTAGTGCTTTGGGAACAATCACAATGAATGAACTTTAAGCATTTAATTGCGTTTGCTGATATCTTATCAGACTGAGATTATATTATCACTAGGAGACCTAAAAATTAGGAAACTAAACTTTGAACTTTGAATAACAACTGTATCACAAAAATCAAATGAAACCATTAATAAGCATAATAAACACAAGTTCTTCATAATAAAACTTGAATGAATAATGAGACTATGTCGATAAAAGATAGCAATTCGTTTTTTTATTTATCTGAGCTTGATTACAGGGAGTATATAGTATTATTATTGATAGCGCTTATGATCAAATAATCAAATTTCCCCATTCTAAACATGTTCTCACATCAATGTCCCTTTTACAGAAAAGTGAATTGGACTTTTTGGAATGGTCACCGCTAAACGATAGAAACTTAATGCCAGACGACTGGACAACAGACACATTGTTCTCGGCAATAAATGGACCATTTCCCTTTCCCGATTCCAGAGAGATCGGTAAGTGCCCAGACTTTAAATCGCCTTTAACCATAACGCGTGGCTAATTTGTTTATTGTAATATTCACAGCACGCGGTGCAGGCATTGCAGATTTTATACAGCCAAGTCTGGGACCGCTGCAACCGAATTTAGATGAAATCGATATTACGTTCTCAGGTATATGTTGAAAATATGTATGCCTTAATATATTTATTAATAGTAGTTATGGTTTCGTAATAGATTTGCTCACCACGACCTCGCGCTTGCCACCTGTGCCCGAGGAGGGCACCGATGCGGATATGCTGAAAGGCGATGACTATTGCCTGCCGGCAATTGTTGGCGCTCCGCACACGCTCTACACCAGCGACAGCATGATGGATGTGGTGGCCACCAGCAGTGGCAGCGGAGGCGGCAATGCTCAAGTGGATGCCAGCATGCTGGAGCTGAATACGCCCAACATTGGCAACATGGCCTACGGCGACATTGGGCAACAGTTTGCGGCGGCGAGGCAAGCGCAACAAGCGGTCAACGAATCGCAGCAACAGCAACTGCTGGGCGACAGTCAGGCAACGCGACTGCATACAGTGAAGCACTTTGGTGCCATTGGCAGCAATGACAGCAGCAATCGTTGCTCCGTCGGCGACAGTTTTCCCGGCAAGAGCGTTATCAATGGACGCGTTGCTAAGAATACGCAGCGTCCTTTCCGCCGGGAGCCGCACAACTACGACAAGGCACAGCCAACGCTGCACCAGACGAACCTCTATCAGCAGATGCTGGCCGAGCAGCAAAAGAATCAGCAGCAGCATCTGAGTGGCGGCGCCGTGTTGCAAGCGTATCAGACGCCCCAACAGCAGCAGCAGCAACAATTGCAACAGCAACAACAACAACAGCAGCAGCCGCGTCTACACTTTCCTACACAACAGCAGCAGCAACAAAACGCTTACAATACACAAAGTTTCTTGAGCAACTATACGGATAGTTACCAGCAACAGCAGCAGCAGCAACAGCAGCAACAACTTAACGTCAAAGTGGAACCGCATCAGTCAGAAATGTTGTCCTTATTAAGCGATGGTGCCTACAATTCAATTAGTTACAAACCATATCCACAGTTCAAGAAGTCCGCGTCGACCGGCACCTTTTTGAATGTGCCACGCGTTCCACAACAACAGCAGCAGCAGCAGCAACAGCAGCAGCAACAGCAGCAGCAACAGCAGCAGCAAAGTTATTTGCAACAAGAGCAGCAGCCGCCGCAACTGCAGATGCAACAGTCTCTGCCGTTGGGCTTGAGTCTAACCGCACAACAACTTATGCAGCTGACATGCCAGCAACAGGCGAACACTTCACAGCAGCAGCAACATATGCAGATGCAACAACAAACTGTTGCCAGTCTACTGTTGTCACAGCAGCAACCGCAGCAACAGTCGCAGCAGCAACAACAGCAACCTGCCGTCAGCGTTGCCCCCTGGGCAACTCCCAACACAACTATCTTGCCCAAGGAGATGCATCGCTCAAATAGTCTCCCCCTAAATGTATCGCTGCCCAAGCTTATCCATCACGAGCAGCAGCAACAACCGCAGCAGCAGCAACAACAACAACAACAACAGCAGCAGCAGCAGCAGCAACAACAGTTCGCCGTGCCGAAATATCATGTGAAGGGCAAAGCACGGGTTCGCAGCAACTCAATGCACCAGCAGCACACAATTGTTGCCGCCGGCGGCGGTTCGCCGATCAACAATGGACACGGCAACATCAGCAACAGCTGCAGCAATTTGATCGTCACACAACAAATGCAACAGGCAACCAGCGATCCCATGCTCAATAGCACGCTAGCCCAACTGCTGACGTCGAGTAAGTTTATCAATCTAGTAATCTTCATCTATCACATTGCTTCAACTAATTGCTTCTCTTGCTCACCCATTTTAGATACACGCCTGCAGGCTGCAGTGGCGAACAAGTCGCACCAGTCAAATTCTTCCGCCCATGCCATAGCCAGCGGCGGCAGCAGCAGTAGCAGCAGCGGAGGCAGCAGCAGTAACAGCAACCCTCAGCCGCAATCGCTGTATGCTGTCAGCAATGCGGCAACGGCGCCGTTGTCGGTGCCTGCGGCGTTGCCATCGCAGCACCACTCACCAAAGAAGTCCGTCTCGCTGCCCGTGACGATCGCTGCGCCGGCGCTGCACAGTCCACCCGGCACGAAGATGCTCAGTTTTAGTCAGGGCACCAGCAATTTGGGCAGCAGTCTGAGCCTGTCGCCCGACTCGCCGTTCCACGACTCGCAGGATTCGCCATTGTCGCCGAGCAGCCTTAAGTATCAGCCACGCGATACGCAACGTCGCGCGGGGCACATCCATGCGGAGCAGAAGAGACGCTATAATATCAAGAATGGCTTCGATACGCTGCACGCGCTCATTCCGCAGCTGCAACAGAATCCCAATGCCAAGCTGAGCAAGGCGGCCATGTTGCAGAAGGGCGCCGATCACATCAAACAGCTGCGACAGGAGCGCAACGTGCGCAAGGACAAAATCGAAGCACTGCGCATGGAGCGCGACTCGCTAAACAACTCTTTGATGTACGTCCATATAAATATGATGTCTCTTTTGGGCATTTACTAATCGTTATCTATTCCTCCATCTGTTAGGCATTTGCACTCTGTGCTGCCGGCGAATGGTGCGCCAGTGACACGACAGGGCACGGAGAATGTGCGTCAGCTTTATGAGGTCTATGTGCGCTATAATACAATGAGCGATTGGAAGTTCTGGATTGTAAGTTGCCCAATATCAGATTCCGATTCACACTGCAGTGCTAACTAACTACTGACATTGTTCCAGTTGGGTCTTATCTTGGAGCCACTGTTAGCCTCTTACACGTCGACCGTCTCCAGCGCCAGTTTGGATGAGTTGCGTCGCACCGCCTTTCTCTGGGTGGATCAGCACTGTTCGCTCATAGATTTGCGACCTGGTAAGTATATAAAATAACATAAAGCATGGACTTTATTCCAACTCATTTAATTCGCATCTCTTTTCACAGCTGTAACAAACAAATTAAAGTACCTGTCCATGCATACGGATATCGTCTCCGAGCCGCCCAGCAAAATGCAGGATGAGGTGGCCAAGGCACTGCAGAACACCAGCGGCCAGCATCCCAATCTGCATGGCTCATAACCGTTTTTGCTGGTCGTGATATGAATTTAACCCATTGCTACAAGAAACCCAATTCCCTTGGTTGCTGCTGCTGCGCCTGACCACAGACTGCAGCCATAAATTGTACAAACTGCCACCCGCGAGGGGGACAGATTTATTACACGAATGCAACGGATGCAATTGTTAAACGTTAAAAGCCCAAAAGCAGTCGACAGATGCAGCTGCAAATGCAATTAGCGCCATGCTAAGCAGCTTATAGTGCCTACAATTCTATGACTTAAGCGTAAAATAAAGAACGATTTTACAACTTTTTCAAAATCTTGAATGTGTAATCTTTCTCCAATGAATAGGTCCGATCAGTATGCCTTTATAGTATGCCATTAGGATCTACTCCATTGATAGGCAATTCTACAAAGTGACTTCGAAATTTGCAGTCGAAATTCAAACTACAGCTGTGTTCAATGCAACTGGAACAATTTTTCAAAATCTATTACCTTCAGAATACTTCTGAATTTTTATTAATCAAATGCATTTGCCAGCAGTATTATGCAGTATTTCATTTACGCTGCTGAACTTGCATACTTTTGCATGCATTTGTATGCTCGTAAAAGTAAGCAGTGCATTTTTTCATTTTTAATCAGGGTACATACAGCAGGTATTTAAACGTTTAAATTGCAGGTAAAGAATGAGAAAATAATAATATACAAGAATTCAATCGAACGGCATTTGTAGATTATGAATTAATCTATTATTACGTACCATAATTATTGTGAGTACCTCTGTAATGAATAATTCCCGACACGTTTGTCTGGTGTGCGTTGAGTAACTGGGTAATTGAGCTGCCGGAGAGCATTGCAATAACCTAACTGCGCTGCACTCTTATCTGTTGATATTTCTCTCTCGCCTTTTTGCTTGCAGTCAACGTACGAATGAAAAATGCGTATTTTAATTTAGTCAACTTTTGATTGTGCTCATCGCAGGCAGCAAAATGCTTATAGTTTATCTCGCGGGAATTCTTCTGCTTACCTGGTTGTGGCAACGCTGGCACTTTGGCCACTGGCAGCGTCGGGGTGTTCCTTATATCCCAGCCACGCCCTTTGTGGGCAATGTGTGGCGGCTGTTGCGCAGCTGCTGCTGCTTTGGCGATCAGTTCCGTGAGCTGTACGAGAGTCCGGCTGCCAAGGGCCACGCCTACCTGGGCATTCATGTGCTTCACAATCATGCGCTGCTGTTGCGCGAGCCGGCGCTGATTAAACGCATTCTGGTCGAGGATTTTTCACAGTTCTCAAGTCGCTTTGAGACCACAGATGCCATTGGCGATACGATGGGTTCCCAGAATCTGTTCTTCTCCAAGTACGAGATGTGGCGCGAGACGCATAAGATATTTGCGCCCTTCTTTGCCGCAGGCAAGGTGCGTCATATGTATGGACTGTTGCAGAAGATTGGCCAGCAGCTGGAGCAGCATATGGCCAGGCAGCTGGCAGCTGGTGGCACAGATAGGCACTCGCTGGAGCTGGAGGTGAAGCAGCTGAGCGCGCTATTCAGCACGGACATCATAGCTTCGTTGGCCTTTGGCCTGGACGCCAACTGTCTGCAGCAGCCGGACGCCGAGTTTCGTCGCATGTGCGTGGAGGTGAATGATCCGCGTCCCAAGCGCCTGCTGCATCTCTTTACCATGTTCTTCTTTCCGCGCTGCTCCAGGCAGCTGCGCACTCACTTGTATTCGGAGGAGTACGAACGTTTCATGCGTCAGTCCATGAACTGGGCCTTGGAGCAGCGGGCTGCCAGCGGGGAGCAGCGTCATGATTTGATTGACATATTTCTGCAACTGCAGCGCACACAGCCGCCGGATAGCGTGGTTCATCGCCGCGATTTCTTTGTAGCCCAGGCAGCGTTTCTATTGTTGGCTGGCTTCGATACCTCCTCCTCGACGATCACTTTTGGCCTCTACGAGCTGGCCAAACAGCCGGCCATACAGCAGCGCCTCAGGCAGGAGTTGAAAGAGGCGGTAGCACAGAATGATAATGTTGACCAGTTGGGCTATGAGACGCTGAGTGGTCTGCCGTATCTGCGCCAGGTGGTGGATGAGGTGCTCAGACTGTATCCGCCTACTGCATTTCTAGATCGCTGCTGCAACTCCAAAGCAGGTTATGATTTGTCCGCCTGGAGCTGCGGCTCACCCATGCGCCTTGCGCCTGGTACACCGGTCTATATATCTGTGCTGGGACTGCATCGCGATGAGCAGGTGCGAATTTGGATAACAACAACTCATTCTTATCACATATTACGATTCTAATTTCTAAACCTGAAGTTGAAAAATAATCACAAATATTCTTGTCCATGCAGTATTGGCCGGAGCCATTGAAATTCGATCCGGAGCGTTTCTCGCCGGAGCAACGCGTGCAGCATCAGCCCATGACTTATTTGCCATTTGGCGCTGGTCCTCGCGGTTGTCTGGGTACTCTATTGGGCCTGCTGGAGATAAAGGTGCGTTTTTAGTCTGATTCACTGCCTGCCTATCATTTAAATAATCCGCATTTGCCACCCCCCTTAATCTTCCAGGTGGGTCTGTTCTACATGCTTAAGAACTATCGCGTGGAGACGTGCGCCAAGACACTCTCTGAGATGAAATTCGATCCAAAGGCCTTTGTGCTGACTGCTGCCGGGGGCACCTATTTGCGCTTTGTCAAGGATCAGCTGTGAGATTGCCCCAAAACCAAACATCAATCAAAATTTGCAGCACTTTTTAGATTTTCACTTTATTGGTAATTGTTTTTCACATATGTAGGTTTTTTAATTTTTATTTGAATTCTCTTTTGTTTGTTTCTTTCGTTTCTTTTTTAATTTTCTTTCATCTTAAGATCAGCTCAAAAATGTTCACAAAGTTTGTCAGTTGAGCTAACCAAATACTGTTGGCCACAAACAGCTAATCAGTTGAGTTATCTGAACAGACTACATACAGACTGCATTTATTGCATGTAAAGCTGGCTTATCAACCAATCAATTGAATATTGAACTGTGCATTGATAAAAAATACAAAATAACAAGTTTAAATAATAAAGCAATAAAAATATTTATTTACTGTAAGGGAAGTTTAATGGATGATTTTAGCTGCATAGCACCAACAATATTTGATCAGCTCGTTACGCTTGACTATCAACCATTTGTATTGTTTTTTTGTTGTTTTTTTTTTGTTTGTTGTTTTATTTTTCATCATATACATTTTAAAAAACTAGCTCTCGAGCTACCTGGCTTACATCTCTTCACTTTTTACAAATTATCAAAAATAACTAAAGCAATTTTACACACTCATCATTACAGAACTAAGACCTAAGGCTAACAACTAATTGCATTTTGATTTTGATGTTTTAGTTAGTTGATGTTAACACAAAATTGTATTTTTATTTTATACATACAAGTTTCTCAGTTGCAGAATTGAAATGTTCAGGATTATTGTAAAAGTATACAAAAATGTTTTGCATTTATATTACTCTAGGTACTCGCTAAGAATCGAATTTAGCAAAAATTAACAATACTATTTTCAATGTTTTCAAGATTCAAAAGCAAAATGCAAACTTTACTTTCAAACAAATTTCTTCAAAATATGCATAATAATAATTTGTGAACTCTTGAATACTGCTAACAGTTTTTTTTTTGTTTTTTTTTTTCAAATGGAAGCAGCGTACATATATTATGGCATTTGTGAATATATAGCTCAACGGAAGGTTTTGTTTTTTTTTTTTGATTCTCTTCTTCAATTGTGTCTGCATTAATTTCTGTGTGTGGCAAGCAAATTTGCATTTTGTTTTGGACTAATGAGAATTTGATTGAATTTCTATTATTCTTTTTGGATTGTATGTTGGAAGCAATAAATTAATTATGGTTGCAAGTATTTTCCTTAATTTTGAAATTGTACGTAATTATTATTATTTATGTTTTAATCTATTCTCTATTTACATTTAAAGTGCACGAAATTTAATTCTTTTTTCTCTTAGTACATTTCAAAAGTTCATTTTTGGTTTTCACAATATACAAATAAATTTTGTGTTAGTTGTTTTTGACTGACTTTGGAAGTGTGTTGGACGCTGTGTTAAGCAATTAAAAAATAAATAAAAAAATGTGCAAATACAATTCAATGTTTATGTTATGTTGTTGTAAACTATAAGTTTAAGCCGACTTTCAAGCAAGCCCAACCACTTCCAGAAGCTCAAACAGCTATATGCTCAACCTAAAATGCCAACATTCAGCGTGAGATCCGCTTGCTAAGGCATGGATGGCTGTTGTTTTTGTTTGTTTTCGTCTGACAAAACGCTTAACACTCACACACACATTATTCATGTCGGTATATAGGCATATCTATATATATATATATATGTATATATGTGTATATATATACATATAGCTAGTTACATTTATAGTAGTGTACTTTTGACATGACATACATGTATATATATGTATATATATATATATAATTATACTCATATATAGGTAATACTATATATATGTTTACTCTCACTTTTAGCTTGCAAGTAGATATCATGTAAAAATTTAATCATTACATTTATGTATATACTTCAAAACTTGTGTTATTTTTTTTGTTTTTGCATTTCCTTTTGTTGTGGGTTTGTTTTAGTCTTCTAATACATTTACGAACGAAACGCGCACAGACAGAGAGAGAGAGAGACAGGATACGTTGAATCGCTACTATCTCCGATCCTGCATGACCACCTGCTTGAAGGCGCCCGCCCGCACATTCGACTTCACCTCATGTCCGCCCAAGGAGGCGGTGCCATCGCGCGCTATATACAGTTGCAGGCCGGATGCTGGGCGAATAAAATTGAAAATTGAAAAATGTTTAATTTAAAAAAAAAGCCATCAATAATTCAATAAAACTTACTCTCTGCTGACTCGCCCAGCTGATCCAGCTTGGTATCCTTCAATATCTCATCGATTAGAGAGTTGGGATTGACGCGCGTCTCTTCGACACGATCCGAAACTCGGGGCCCATCATCGAGGGCGCCCTTCTTGCGTTTCTCGCCGCTGCTTTTCGTGCGATCTAGAGATCCTGTTTCACTTATAACTAACGAACCGGAACTGGGATTCCTGCGAAATTGAAATGACAACCCGAATAAGCAAATACAAATATGCCAAATAAATACGATGTATAAATAAAAAAAAAGTAAGCATAATAAAGAGAGTATACGCGTTGCTCTCTGGTTTCACCCCATTTGGGGCAACTTGGTGGGGAGGCAGGGAGGACAAAGAACAACAATGTAAGGCAATAAAACCTGGCCATGCCATGCAATGCTTATTGGGTGTGCGTGTATCGGGGTGAACTATGCTTAACACTATTTGAATATTGCTGACAAAAAGTGATGAACGAACGAGACACTTAATAAATAAAATAGTTGATAAAACTGCGCGTGATTTAAGTGGGAAAAATCCCCCTTTTGATAAGCATAGAAAACAACAGAAATAAAAATAAGTTTTTGTCACATAACAATTATTAAATAATAATAAAAAAAAAATAATAACTCGGTATTTGATAACACATACATATACGACGATAGCTTACACAACGATTATTTATAATATTCATAATAAATATATTTTGTACAAATTATAAATTATATATAATAGAGCTTTTCTGGCGAGGACAACTATGATTCCTTAGTAGTTATCTAAATTTCGTTTATGTTTGGAGTAACTCTATTTGAAATTTGTTTATATATTTAGCTGACTCCATAGATATTTCAATTGTCTAATTTGAGTATTATCGATTTTAGGTTTTACTGTAATTTGGACAGCATTTTTAGATACCCCTTTTTATAATTTACATAGTTATTTATATAACTAAATATTGTACTGTAATTATTAATTTGTTAGGCTATAAAATTGAATTTTTTTCTGAAATATATATGGAAAATGTGGTATCAGAAATGTTTTACAGTTATATATTGATCTAAATGACAAATTCGATTCGATTGGCATTTGATTTACGGACTGACACGACGACTACATTGCCAACGCCACACTTAAGTGTTCCAGCTCTATTATTTATAAATGGGACAATCAATCAGGTGTCAAATTGAGGTACGAGCACAACGACAACGGATAGATTCAATGAGGCAGGCAACTAAGTACAAATCGTTTGGAATGGAGAAAGAGAACCCACATCATGGTGACGCTGGGCCGGCGTATGATCTGTGTGGTGGCCAGCGGAGAGAGCGTTGCACCCGAGACGGACATCATTGTGGCCGAGGTGAGAGCGGATGCCTCCGCTGCGGCGGCTGATGTGGAGAGTAGCAATGAGGCAGCCGATGGATTCGAGCGTATGCTGCACGCATCTGTTGGACTGGCCGCCAGCGAACTGAGCGCATCTCCGGACACAACATTGCCCAGCCTGGGACTGCTGCCATGTCCATTGGGTGAGCCCACCAGCGTCTGCTGTGCTGGTGCATCAGTTGTGTCTGCTGCTTGGTTGCTGTTCGGATTGCACTGGAAGGTGATAAGGGCGCCGCTGCTGCTGCTGTTGCTGGCGTTCGACGAGGATGCCGAGTGATTCGAGTGGATGCTGGCCAGAGTTCCGCACGGCGAGGAGCTGGAGCTCAGCGCATAGCTGCCAGCACTTGCTGCTGCTGCCGCTGCTGCTATCGACTGTTGCCGGTTGCTGTTGCTATTGTTGTTGCTGCTGTTGTTGCAATTGTTGCTGTTGCTGCCGCTGTTGTTGCTGTTGCCGCTATTGTCGAAGAGGCGACGAGGCACGCCGCTGAAGCTTCTGTTGTTTGTGTTGCACGCAAATGACGCGTTTCGATTTGGATTATTTGATAGACACAGTTACAGATCAAAGCGTTTTATGGTTTGCATTTAGTATATCGGAAGACATAAGAAATATATATATATATATATATGTATATAAAAAAAAACAAACATATGCAAAATATGCACAATATAAACATGATGAGTAAATTATCCCAAAATGAATTACAAGTATTCATATACCATTCATAAATATGCGTAAGCAGCCATTTTTCACTTGGCCAGCACTTTGGTAAAAAGCATTTTGATTCTTTAATTTATGCGTTTTTTTTTTTATATATGTGTATGTTGGGATGGGTATACATATGTATGTGTATGTGTGTGTGTGTGTCTGGTGTGTCGCATGTGTACAAAATAATATTATAATCAAGCACAAATTAAAAGAACGCAATCAAATCAAATGCAAAATTAAACTAGGCGCACAGATTATTTATTATTTATTTAAAAATAAAAAAAAAACATTTTAATCGCATTTAAAATTTAAAATTAATTTAAATTTTAAATCATCAGTGCAATTTATTTACCAATTAAATTGGATTTATGTTCTGTCAAATTGAATGAAAAAAACGTTTAGAAAATACGATATTGACCTTTAGCCTGCGTTAAGTACTATTGCTTACCAAGTCTGCTCTAGCTAGATCGCTTATCTAACTTGCTGAGCAAATTTATTGCACACCCAACGCAAACAAAAATGTGAAATACAACTTTGTCAACTGCGTGTGTAAGGCTGGGGCCTGCCTGCAGGCAAAAAGAATTTCAACTGTTGTTTTTAGCCAAACGAAATGGGGGCCAAGGTAGAGTTTAGAATGTGCCGAAGGTCAATTGCTAAACAAAAGGTCAACAGCAGACAAGCGTCACATGACTAAAGTGTGGACACATCCTTGCCCCAGTTTCAATCAGTGTTCACCCCCATTTGAGGGAAGGCAGAGCAGCTGGAAATGGCAAATTGAAGCAATGCAAATTTTAAGTGCTTCTTAATTAAGTTATCAACATGGCACATTGAAGAGGAAATCGTAACAATAAAAGCACAAAGTTGCTGGAGATTGATAAATTTCCATGTTGCCAAAATTTAAGAATTGAGTTTAGTTAAGATTATCCTGAAAAACATAAATGTTTTTCATATAATTCGAATACCCTTTGCGAGGTAATTGACCGGGTTAAACTAGCATTTAAATTAGTGTCCTCAATTTGTGAGTGCTTAGTAAGTGTAGAACCAGCGGCAACTGTTAACTGTACAATAGGGTGACCAATCCCAGTGATATTGCCCTTGGGGGATATGGTAAATTAATATACAAATACATACACAATACATAAGTGCCTTAAAATTAGCTTAAGTCTAACTAAACCCGGGGGATTATGATTAGTAAAATAAACTTCAACTAGAACGAAACGCAATAAAACATAAACACGAAAAGAAAACAACGGGCAAAACAAAACAAATGAGCGAGAGAGAGAGAGAGAGAGAGGGAGAGAGTGTGAGAGAGAGAGACGGTATAAAAGAAAATGATAAACAATTTTGCAGGGCCAGGACGCGACAGAAGCGAACATGTGTGAAATGAGAACTGAACTAAACTCAGTTCCAAGACGTTCCAGGCTTAACGAGCAACGATTAACGAGCAACGAGTAACGAGCAACGAGTAACGAGTAACGATTAACGCTTAACGAGCAACGCTGAACTGCTCAACTAGTTAAATATGTAGTTTCTGTTTTATTTTTTTCTGTTGTTTGTTTTGTTTATGGATATCAAATGAAAAACGCGACGCACCTCATGAGCTCGTAGGCAGCATTCGTGGAATGTGGCCGCACTATTGACTGGATGAACAGCTGCTGCTGCTGCTGCTCCTGTGTGACGCTGGAAAGTGGCGTGGATGAGCTGCCCTGCAACATGGTGCGACGATAGGCGCGCTCGAAGGGTGTGCGCGACATGAACGATGCGTTATTTGTGAAGTTGTCCGCCGGTGAGTCGACAACATCGTAGGTGAGCAATCGATTCACATAGCTGGCGCCCAGGGCCGGTTTGTCAGCGGACTGTATGAGTCGATTGAAGCTCGGCCGGCGCTCGGAGGTGGGCGTGAGAAAGGGATCCGGCTCGATGCGCTCGCCAAGGACATCGGGTATGGTGCCCATGGAGCGCATCTTTTGTATGGGATAATTTGCGGGAAGCGGACTATCATTGCCGCCATCCTGACCAATGAACTTGGCATTGCCGACCTTCGACTGATGCTGATGCGGTTGATGCTTCACAAACAGTTTGCCCGAGGACCCGTTCGATGCGGTGGAGCTCTTGCGCAGATTATAGCCATGCAGGGTATGATGGATATGCAGGTGATTGTGCTGCTGAACACGCAAACGCTCCTCCAGCGACTGATCGCGTATGCGCTGAAACTCTGCGCGCACCGCCGCCTCAGAGTAATCGTCGAAGCAGAGATTGCTGAGTGACTTCATTTTGGGTATTTGTGCATGCTCCGCCAGCTGCTTGAGCCGACGCGGCGAATTCCTATCCAGCTCCATGGAGGCCTTGTGAAATTCCATTTCGAGTATGGATAAATTCTCCATGGATTTGATTTTGGCCACACGCGGCGTATGATAGTTCTCCTCGAGGCCCGAGTCATTGTCGCCCGAGTCCTCATGCGGATACTCATCGGATGAGCTTGTCTCGCCACTATCATATTGATATTGTGTGTTCTGCTGCTCTTGCAGCAACAGCGGCAACGGCATCTCAGCCATCGGCGTGCGAAAGTCTTCGTAGCCGGCAGCATGCTGATGGCTGACATTCATTGTGGCATTGGGCGTCTGATAGAGCTGCTCCTCGCTCACATATTCGATGGTGGTGCTCAGGCTGACAGTCACCTGATGGTTGGCCGGTTGCGTCTTTGGGGCAGCGGGACCAACTCGATGCTCCTGCACCAGACCGAGGCCCAGGCCGACGCCTTGTGGCTGCTCTGCATTGTGCTTGTGCCGCAACGCTGGTATATTCAATTTCATGGCATTTATAGCTCTCTTATTGAGTCTATTGAGTAGAGAAACGGATTTTCTAAATCGACTGAGGTATGTTTGTTTATTTGTTTGTTTGTTTTTTTTTTATCGTTTTTTGGGCGACGTTCGTTGTTTGTTTTGACAATTGTAATTTGTAAGGTTTTACATGAAGGTTAATATGTTTTAGTTTACAGTTGGTTAGTTGGCCATGTACCCGATTATTGTTCATTTATTTATTCAAAGTATATACAGAACATATATATGTTGGTTATAAAAGAAGAAAAAACAAAAAGTGTTAAACAAAATTAGCCAAAAGCAAAATATGATTTACAATAAAACTAAGTTAGGGAAACACTAAAGCTACTTTAAAGTGAGACCAGATTATGAAATGCCCATAGGAAACAACCAGTTAATTACTATGTTGTTGATTATTATGTAAGCTAACACCAAATCATGAAATCGTACTTATAACTAAATAAACTCGAGCAGTTTTTAAGGATGATATTATTTTTGGAAATTCCGTTAGGAGTGGTGAACTTTGAAGGTTAGTTTGGAAACTTCACCAAATGTAGAAAAACGTTAAAGAAAATTGTGAAATGCATTGATTTAAGTGTTGAACGAGAGGCTGATCATTTAGTTTGTGTGTGCATATACAGTGAGAGACAGCTCAAGTCGACCAGTGTCGAAGAAAATAAGTAATTGCTTAGGCTATCAATAGGCTACTTTTTTACATAATTCTATCTAGCAGGTAAGGAAACCTCAGTTTATTAGGCTCATACATTCATATTAGTATATATATTCATATATTCATATTAGCTTATGGCAGGCAATTACGGTTTTTCTTTGACACTGGTCCATTTGAGCTGTCTCTCACTGTATATAATATATACATAATTGCTAAAACTGGAGTTTTATTTCTCATTGGATTTTCAAGAACGATTTTTTTTTAATTTAATCAATATTTTTAATGTTCATATGTAATACATATATAGTTCCCATTTATGGGGCACTACTCGTTGGTTGCGAGTTGTCCGATGCAATAGGAATACATTTTCAAAGTATGTAATTACCCAAAAAATATAGCCCTAATCGATGTTTAACCTAGTTAAGCACATGTTGTACATTATAGCAGTATATACCCCTTACAAGTGACCGATGACAATGATTATGTAATTGCATATTAAGCAGCAGCAACTACTTGAACATTTTTTACAATATTGCAAAAAGTTGCAATTTCAGTTCACTTAAATTATGCAACTATCTAAACTTAAGATAAAAATGAGTTAATTACAGCGAAGTATCAAAATGTGAAACGTGACCTTTGAAGAGCCTCCTCAACATGACGCCAGCAGCAGCTGCGTTGCCCGATGAAGTCATCGGCTGTGCGTTTCTATTGAGTAAACAATGCTCTTGCCTCAGCCATGTCCACATTGTGCAGATGCACCCAACATGCATACACACAGGCGAACACCACCCACCCAACCCACCCTGCCCTGCCTACGCACTACAACTTATATGCAAATGTCTGAGGGAAATGTATACTTTTTGCTACTGCAGTTTTGCTCCGGAATTTGACCTTAAACTTAACAATGAAATTGAATTTGTTGTTTATGCAAATGTTGAGAAACGATTGCTAGAAAAAAGTTCTGAGCTAATTTAAGAACGAACACGATAAGAGCCTAAATGAACCAATTGTGACTAGAACTAGTTTTAAAATTAGACTAAGTTTATTATCAATATTTTCTATAATTTGCAGATATTAACTTAACTATGCAAATATTGTAAATAAATGAAAAGGTAATAAGAAAAATCAAAGAAATTGTGAGCTGTGTGTCGTTCTGTCTGTGTGTTAACTGTGTTTAAGTGTGTATTAAGACTGTTTTAAGTAATTTTAGTAAACATTGTAAGAGTTTCTAGGCATGTGTGTAAATGTGTTTATGTAAATAGTGTATGTATATGTGTGCGTGTGTATTTGAAGGTTACACACACAACTTTAGCATATATAGCGCATATAGTGTAGAGGAGCATAACAAAGATATTTATAAGGTAGTTGTAATAGAAAAGGTTATTTATGTAAATTAAATAGTTGTCGCGAATTGTGGGCAAAACAAATCAAATTCAATGTCAAGGCTTTATACAAATCTTTAGCATTACGTAATGACTAAATGGTATATGGTCTCAGTTATTGTTGTTGTTGTTGTTGTCGTTGCTGGTTAACTACTTACCTAGCATGCCCCGAGTCACCCTCGGAACTCTGCCTCGAATGTTGACTGTGCGAAAAACTACTATATCCCGAACCTTTTGACATCTGAAGGGGAACAAGAATATCGTTAGTTTTTCATACCTCAATTGTGCATTGGTCGCTGTGCAATTAGAACACTTGAAGAGGTGCAAATTGAATTGAATATTTTGTGGTTTATCAATTCTAATTATGATTTTTATATATTCTAATTTGCAAGCGACCAGTGTATTGAAATATTATATATAATGTGCTCACTTGACTAGTATTACTGGAATTTCTGGAGTGTCCCATTTCCATAAGCGTAGCGGTATTAACGCCTACGCCCACACCACCACCAACGCTCACACCACCAACGCCAACGCCACTGCCAACCGCAGCACTGGTGCCAGTGGTGCCATAGTTGTTGCTGCCAATGACGCCCAGGCCGGGCATCGTCTGTGCGACGGTGACTGGCGTGGTGGCAATGGCCGAGGCAATCACATGCTGCTGCAGATTATCCGTGGTCAACGTGGCGCCCGATTCCGAGGATTCGGACAGACCAGAGTCGGTGACAATGGCCGCTATCACTGCCTGTACGTCGAGATCTACTATTAAAAAAAAAAATATATGTATATGTAAATAAATTCAGATGCAATTAATTGAAAGTGGAGACTTACCCTCCTCCCTTGTGCTGGAGACAGGGCGTGTGCCCGGCGCAGACATTGAGATGGCAACGCCGCCCAAAGTGGCGCCGCTGCCGCCCAGAGGAATGGCCGAGCCACCACTGCTGGCGCCACCAATGCTGGAGAGCGCTGTAGCCGTTGGCGTTTGCAATCCACTGCAGGCGCCATCATTAACAAGATCATCAGCGGTGGCTTTGCTCGGCTTGCTCTTCAGGCTAGGCGTGGGACTGTAAAAGAAAAAAAGTAACAATCAGCATAGAAATATCTATATGCGTTTAGGGTTTGGACTACTCACGCCTTGAAGAGTATATCACCGCTTAGCATATGCATTTTAATGCTAACCCTCAGCATGGAGTTATCCAGGCGATGGCGCGAATCGTAGCCCTCGAGCAGAAAGCGGCGCGAAGTGAGACCTGCGCCAGCGAACTCGGCCAGATTTAGATCGATAAAGCCGAGTTTGTAATAGCTCCGACCGCCCTTCATCTCCTTGCGTATCGAGATGCGCAATTGGCAGGGATCCAGAACGCCAGTCGAGGCATTGGCGCTCATCTTGCACAGGAACTCAAAGCTACGATTCCACTCGACGCGATGATTCTTCACCTCCTCGCTGTAAGTATAAATAAGGATGTTATTCCGAACATGATTTCTAAATAATACTTCTAGAAAATAAATAATAAAATAATAACTATCGATATTTGTTATCGATTAAAACTCTCCACAATTGATGGCTTACTGATTTCATATATTTCAAGTTGAACAATTATATATTTTCAAGCAATTTCATCTTTCTTAATTCATTCTATCTATTTGTTTTGTAAATATTTAATATTTTGGATTAAACTTACCGACTGCTGTACTCCTGAAAGGAGCCACCGTCCAGTAGACGTATCTTGGCAAAGAGCACCTCATTGACCAGGGCCACCTCGACCAGATCCTGCAGTTGGACCTCCACATTGAACTTGTACTTTTTCTTTTTCATCATAAAGGCCATGCCAGGGGCGCTAGGCCCAAGTAGTGTCATCAATTGTTTGCCTTCAAGCTGTTAATTTGCGGCGTTGCCACCCGGTCCCAAATTAACTGAACTAATGCCTGCTTTAAGGCGGTTGACAGGCGCCGCCTTGGCCAACTCCTTGGCTGCTTAATTTGCTTGTTGTCCCCCCTGTTGCTGCTATTCAGAAATTTGAGCTTTGAAAATTTTGCACTTCACGTAATTTGTTGTTGACGTTGCTCTCGATCTGTGGGGCTTTTCCTTATATTTCTTATTATACTCCTAGTATTGTGTGTTCGCGTTGAGCTATTTGACAGCCATGTTTAGGATGTGTGCATGGCTCTGGCCTTGAAGTCGCTTCACGCGTCCACCTGCAAAATACAAAGGAATAAAAACGTGTTACAGAGGATGCTTTGAATTACATATTGGAATTTATTGGGGAAATGTGTGTGTGTGTGTGACTTGAATAGAGATATAAAAACCTTAAGAGTGCTGTGTGTAATGAACTGAAATTCAGTTCAGTAGCTACATACTCATATTATATACGTTGCTAAGGCAGTCATTCAACCTGAATGGATTGAGTGGGGTCACCAAAGAGGAGTCGTCGTCATCTCCGGAATGAGGCAATCTCAATCTCAAATTAGCTCGAGCACCAAGCATCGAAATACGCCAATGAATATATTGACGGAAGAGTAGATGCGAGGAACCCTCAATCTTGATCGATTTTGATTTGACAGCTTAATCAAATATTCCGAATCAATACACCAGAAAAGTCGATTGCCGTATTCCTCGTGTAAAAAGAATTGAACAATAAATATTCTGAACACGTAAATTTCGCAACCAGTCATTATTTTGATTTTTTGAACGATGATATGTGTTTGCTAATGCTAATGCAGATTTATAGGGTATGCATTGATTCGAGTATTCTAAATGTATACATGTTGGCAAATGGAAGAAAGTTTTCGCAACGCTAGAGCATTCAATCATTGCCACACAGCAAAGGTGAGTAAAATTGATCGCATAAATTAAGCTGCAGCACTTAAATAATTAAAAGGGCAACACGCAAGACGCACCAACAAACAAACGTGGGGAACAGAACAGAAGTTATATTTTTTGGTGTCGACTTTGCGACTTTGCGTGTGCATGCCACATTTTGATCAATTATCAAAATTTGTATCGCTGATTTTTGGGAACTTTTATGACGCACTCATCAGCGTCACAGTTGCTGTCGTCTTTATGTTTGCCGGCTAATTAACATACGTATACAAATAAAAATAGATGGATGAAAATAATTATAATAACAAATAAGAAATACTCTCACAAGAACACATTTGCTAGACCCCTACACGAGGAAATTGTAAGGTTTTCCCCCCAACAATTATTTGATGTGGCGCAATTGCGAAATTTTTAGTTAGCTGATTAATGTTTGTATCTGATCGGTTCGGGGAATTTCAGACAATGTTCTTAATTGAAATGTGTACTTTTTAAGAGGAACTTAATCTTTGATTGGAATCGGTTAATTCCCACGGAAAAGACTGCAAGTTAATAAAATATAGTATTAGTTTTGTTTCTATTTTTAAAGCGGAACACGCTCTGAAATGCAACGAATTTCAATTTCATAGTTTAACAACTGCGAACAATAAATTAATAAATGAACCAAGGCAAATTTCAATATCTTACTGTGGTACAACTCTATTATAAATATATAAATGTTCGTGAGAAACCTTTTCTTATTCGTAAAACAATAGCAGCAAATTAGCTGAGATCCCTTGAGTATTTTTCCAAAAGGAGAACAACTGAACAATCTACAAACTAATGATATTTGGCCTACATGCTTCAATTTATGCAATTCACTCAAGTCAAATTAAAGATTCAGATTGAGGTCTGCTTCAGAATCTTAAGCTTATTCGATTGCCAACAAACAAATCCGTGTCACACCAATTACAGCCATTATGAGCAATCAGCTGGGTAAACAATCCCATAGCCAAACCCATTAACCCAGATACAGCCGCAGGAAAAGTGTATCTTGGGGCGTAGAACCGCCCCAAATGGAAAAAATGAAGGAAGTTGCACCCCAAAACACTTGCAGCGTTTGTTTTGGCCGAGTTGCCGTTTGTATCTTTAAACACGCACATGTGACCGCACCCAAAATAAACCTTGCCGAGCTACAAAACTCTTTGCCGGGTCCTTTGGGGATAACTTGAGTGATATGTAAACCTGACTGACTGACTGACTGACTGACTGACTGCCCTACCTTCAAAATGCGTAAATATATTTCTAATTCTAAGACTTGAGTTTAGTCAATTGTAAATCGCATTCGAATGAAGATTATAAGTTAAAAATTGAGAATTATTGCCCAGATCTGTATTATTGATTGACACTCTTTAACTTCAGTTCCTTTTCACTGTTGTAATTGGATTACAGAGTATTTCCACTCAATTTTCAGCTTGTTTTTAACTAAAAGACCGCAAGGCATGCAGATTGTTGTACTAGTTTCGTGTTCCTTGTGTCCTTGTTCTGATGGCTTTTTAATGAGGCAGCTTGGGTCTATAAGGACTACATTGATTTCAGAGCTCTGCTCGGTGATTTATATCTCTTTTTGTGTAGTAGCTGACAAATGTGAAAAGAAGTGCGATTCAACTGGAGCTGCTTGGGAACTGATTGCTTTCTGCTCTCTGCCATCCAGCAGTCCAATCAGTGTGGCGCAGAAGTCAATTAACGAGCGTTCACAAAATTGCCGTTGATTAGGTCAACTTGACCTTTACCTTGCTTGCCGCATCATTCGTTTATTTATTAGCAATGACGCAGCAGCTAAATGTGTGAGAAGAAAATGTGCATACCACAAACTTAGAGGCAAAGCCAGAGCACGATAGCTGGTAAACAATGTTCATTGCTAAATATGTCACACACAATAATAAATACCCAATCTATATATATACATATATATTGCGTATCTGCATCTGACGACTTGGCCAACAAAGTCACAACCATAACAAAAACAACAACAACTGCTGCCGGCGAATGACAAGCGAACTCTTAACGAGCCACGAGCGCGAAATTGTCGCCACGAATCAGGCGAATTAAGAGTTATCTGAAATGCTGAATTTTAAAATCATAGCTGAGCAGACGTCGCCACATATCGTGTCACAGTTCACCCACGAGTGTACACATTGTTGCTCTTCTGTGTCTGATTTCAACATGCGACGCCACAAATTGCAACTAGTAATAACACACGAGTCGAGAGAGCTCGACTATTAGATGCCCTTCTGATGACTATGTATTCTCGATTAGAAAGATTTTTATATGTATATAGAATTTGTGGTTTTATTGCTATCGATGTGCATTGAAATTCGCAATCAACTTGAACTTAAACAATCGGATAATGCTAGAGTGCTGTTTAACCTGATCAAGAATCTATAAATTATAATATTCCCCATTAAGCAACTACGCAAATCAGAGGAGAAAAATATATATGCAAATGAGTGGAAGAAGTTATAAAAGATCAAAGAAAGATAAACATGTGCACAGAGAGTTTACGTATAACCCAGTTTGAAAAGAGACAAGGAAAGAACTGGGAACGGAATGAGTTACAGAAATTATATATATGAAATAGAAAGAACAAATAATTAAGACATTAAGGAACAAAACAATAGGGTAACTTAAAGATAGGCAAATTCCTGTTCAAATCGAAGAACAAGGAAATGTGTAAAGATCAAAAGAAATGCAAAGTAAGACAAAGCCAGAAGGTAAGGGAACAAGAGATACAAAACAGAAGGAATCTAATCGATAAAGAGATAGAGAATTCCGAGACAGAAATTTCTAAATTCTGATGAATAAAGAATTATTTAGGAAAGAAAAAATACAGAGTATTTTATAGAGCAAGTAGTTTATCTCAATGGTTGAACAGAGAAAATGTGCAAAAGATAAAAACTAAGATAAATGTCGATATAAAGCTAAGGAAAAGATGGCTTTATCTTTTTCATTGGGAGCATAGAAAGAAGGTTTAATCAAAGTAACTAGAAACAAAAAGCAACCAATCTATAAAGATATAAAGATAATCTCGAGATAAGGGATAAGTGTAGAGTAGTATCATAAGCAAAGATAGCAAAGTCGAGTGCATGCCACCAGTTGTTATAATAAGAAACCACAAATGCCAACCTTGTTTGATGATCACACTGCATGTTGACGGTGCATGATTATATCTTGATCTTCAGTATCTGCAATAGACTTGCATATATATATATGTATAATATATATATGCATGATGCTAGATGCAAATGTTCACATTGAACTGTGACTTGTCAATTCAATATAATAGCTACACATGTAAGTGCAAATGTTGAGCATGTTCAATGATTTGGCATATTGCGTAATCTCGGGGCAATAACAAGCCAATTGTTGTGCAGAGCTGGCAAACTGTGTGGTTTTCATTTTCTATTGTATTCCCACTTTGAGCTATTTGGGTTTAGCTATCTTATTTGGAATTTGGCACAAGCTGCTTGCTGCTTGCTGCTCTCATTTCACAGCGATGCTCCCAAAGTGAGCGTCCATTTGCGAGTTGGCTGATTGAATTGACTTTTGGGTAGCGGCACTTAAGAAGTAGCAGTTCATTAAGATACAAATGTATCTGTTTGCGACAGACCGATGATAGCAGCGACAAAGTGACAAAAGAGTTCGTTCTTCCCTTGATGATGGTCATGGCTGCTAAATAGTCAAGATGCTACTTACTTATCTTATCAGAGTCAAGTAGCAAGAGCTGCAGCTGCACTCGAGATGTATTCGCAAAAAAAAAATATTTTTAATATCAGGTGTTTAGACAACATTGCTGATTAAATGGTATCAGCTTGCAACGCAAACAATACGATCGACCCTCGCAACAAGTGTTTTAAAGAAGCCACGAGCTTTGCTTCCCCCTGCTGTGTTGCACGCCCAACCGATAGCCGCTGCAGCTGTTGCACACATGTTCAAATGTTTCGCATTCACTTGGCTGGCTTCCCGCTTAATGCTTCATGCTTGCTGATATGAGTTCAAATTTCGCCCCCTTTCATTTAACCTCCTAAAATTATTTGAGTGCTAATGATGTGTAAAACAAAACACATAAAGAGCATTCTTTGAAAGGCTTACACATACACACACACTTACACAAAACATAAATATATATATACATATATACATATATGCTGGCATATGTCAGAGCCGAGGTCATTCCGAGTGTCGGTTGAGTGAGCGTTTTGGTCATAAAGATAAGCACGGAAGCCCAAAGATAAGAAGTTTTTTTTTGTTTATGCTGAGCAAACAGCAAACAGCAAACAGCAAACAACAAACAACAAATAACAACTAAACAGCAACAAACATCAACTAAAATTGGCAACAGCGACGGATCAAGATGCACAGCATAATGCCAAATGAGCTGAATAAAGAACTGAAGCGTTAACGAGCCAAAGAATACATTTTTCAACATTTTTATAATTGACAAAAGGAATAGTTACTTTGTGCTTAAAAAATGGAGCACAAATGCCAAGCTGAGCTGCAATGATTTTCTGCTTAAATTCAAGATTAAAGATTAAATATAATACATAAAAAATCTGGTGTTATTATTATATGTTCAACATTTATTGCAAGCATTGCTGAAACACATAAAAAAAATCCAATCAGACCAACAAAAAGGGGGCAAACATAGAAAGGTATATATAGGTTTGAGATGTTTCGGAGATATGCTAAAATGGAAAATGAAATTTAAGGAAGAAAAAATCATTATTTTTAGAGAAAGGGAATCACAGTCGCTTTTTATTAACCTATGTAGGAAGACTAAGAGTTAATAAGAAGAAGGCTAGTGTAGATCGATTCCAAATGAAGATTGGGATTCCAGCTTAGTATTCAAGAATATGACAGACAATCTGGAGGGTAAAAATCTCATTAAATTCTCTCTTTCTTTCCGAGTACATCCTTGGTCTTGAAATGGAGAATACAGCTGTGTTTGACAGCAAAGAGAATACCAAGATCTTTAACTTCAATGGACCAGTTTCAGTATTATCGTTGGCTAATGTCTCTAATCAACTGAAATATAATCAATGTTTTAATGCTGCTTGTTGCTTCCGTCCATACCAATATGGTCATCTTATTAGTTAGCTAGTTATCTGTGCCCCAGCATTATATGTGGCTTTAGCACAGTGTTTACATTTGGCTCTAATCGCAGTGCTAACTTAACCCTTTAACGAGCTGATTATTCGGCTCGACTTGCACAAAATGCTCAAGTTGGCTGCAACGCGATACGAACTGAACTGAAAGTTCAGAAGAGGCAACAACGTGCCTTGATTGAAAAACTGGCTGCTTGAGTGATTTCTCTTTTGTGCGCGCAAAACGTAAAGTGCCCAGATGGAGACAGAAAGGGAGAGAGTGACAGAGACATAGAGAGAGAGAGAGAGAGAGAGAGAGAGAGAGAGAGAGAGAGAGAGAGACATAAACAATATCTTAGAGACGCTGAGTCATAAATACATCTAAAGAGACATTGACCTTGACAACGCCAAGCGTTAATGGATTCGACTTTGAATGGGGAGGCAGGGCAAATTTATATGTAGATTGTACTTGAAGAAACATTGAATGCGCTGCCAATCTTATTAACTGGGCTCTGACTTTGCTTGCCACTGGCAACTGATTAACTTGCACTTTTGACCTTTCAATTGGCCTGGCAAACTTTTAAATTTATTACACCCAAATACATATACATACATATATATATATAACAGTACTTTCAGTTTTAGACTACCTAACTACCGCTATGATTTCATTATTATCGCATTGCTTTATCTTCGTCCTTACTCATTAAAAGTACTCGCATAGACAGACACACACTCACACTCTCACACACACACACACACACACACACACTTGACAAGCAGTACTCGTTAAGAGCGCAAACTTAATTTGAGTTTCTTTGCACTTAATACCCAGTATCCATAAACTGTGTAGAGTTGTTTAATTTGCACATATCAAGTAAAAGAAGGGCGCTAAGCTGACAATATTATAATATATAATATAATATGTAATATATAAAATAGTATTGTCTGCTTATTGATTGGAGAGTGATACGCGCGATAACATCAAATACATAATCTTCTTTCTCTTAAATCTATTAAATATTCGACATTAATATTTAAGCAATAAATCACTTTAGTTTGTGTTTGGAGGGTATCTCATAGCATGGCAACTTGTCTGCCTGTGCTTGCTTTGAGGATTCTGCCCGTTGTGTGGTGCTCAAGTGTTAATGAGGTTACGTCTAATGAATGCCACTGTCACCTGGGCGACCAGCTTGTCCTGTGTCTAGTGGTGGCTGCTGGAGTACGTTGAGCAATGTTAGCTTGGCCACATTACCAGCACCTACATAACAAGTGGGCCAGCTGGAAGGGCAACTAGAACCTAGACAAGGCAGAGCAAGTCGCGTAAATTACTGTCATCACTCCGAAAATCTTCTGCTTAAGAGCCACAGCCACCAACGCTGACCCACTTTCAGCTACGCTTAATGTATGAAGTCAGTGCACAAATTGCGCAACAAATGCCCCAGCCAGCCAGCCAGCTAGCTGACAAGGAGTGTGCAGCGCTCTTGGGATTGGAGGGCAAATTGACATTAACCACTGGTGGTGCACCCTTAATGTGGGGTGTGCTGAGAGCTGTGTAATTCTGACTTACTGGCACGTAAACTGAGCAATCGCTCGTAAAGTAAACCACATGGGTTTGCAGTGTTTTAAGTTTCTCTTGCAGAGTAAAGCAGCGACTATTACAGAATTATTTTCCAAGTACAAATGTCAATTTTAATTAAACGTGCATTTTAATTGTTTTTTCTTTTCTTCTTTTTTTGTAATCTTGTATTTATTTAAGAATTTCATACGCCATAAGGTCATTAGATTTCAAGAACTATCAATGGTACTATCAGCAACATCGATGGCAAGCCGGCACTATCTACATGTGTAGCTTTCTATAGGCTTTGCTGAGCAGGCATCACGGAATCTGCTTATAAAGCGGAAGTACATTATGTACCGCTGATCCACTGCTCTGGATGAAATTAAGGAACGAAACTATATTCAACTTAATGTGTGCTTGTGGAATGGAAGAGCACACTTAAATAAAAATTTAATGATTAATAATTAATTAATACATTCATTTATAATACAAATGTTGTAAATTGAAATGTAAACTTTTAGGTTAATAAAAAAACCAAATATTATTTTTTCTGTTAAATTGTAGAACGTTTTTTTATGGAAATTGAAACTTATTAAAAAAAACAAATATCACACACAATACATGAACAACTAACAACTATTGATAATTTACTATAGTTTGTTAACATATTCTATTATTATTATATTTATAAAAAAATAAACACAATCACGACTTTAAATTATTTATTTTATGTATTTATATTTTATTTTGAATTATTTTTAGTTTTTATTTTTAATTGTAGTTGTTTATATTTTATATTTATATTGTTATATATTTTGCAAATTGTGTAAGTATTCTTTGTTCTGCAGCACTGATTCATAATTTTTCACTCACTCTGTAATTATGGATTCTTAAGTTGCATATTTTCAAAGTTGCTCAGTTCTGTGCTCCCAAAAACGATTGATTACAATATTTATTGGGTTTTCGCTTGTTATTTAATATTTAATAATTATTTGGGGAAATGTGAGTTGTTGTCGCGGCGAGCAGTCAAATTGAACTAAGCGCCCTTACACCCTTATCAAAACCAAAAAAGAAAAAATGAGTTTTACGCAGCCCACGGGAATATGGAACATAGAAACAGAAATATCAGTATTATCGCGTCGACGGGGCTGCGTCGTTGACGTTGACGCAGTGCTGACAGGCAACACCAGCGGCAGCGGCAACGAAAGTGTTTCACTGTCAAATGTCAGCTTGTTGTGCGATAAACGACAATTTCTGGAGAGGAAGCACAAATGGACGCGAAAATGTGCGATAGATGACATCATCAGTAGTGCTTGGAAAACGACAGCGACAGTGAAAATGGGTTGAAAATGAGAGCAAATGAATGAAAGTGTAAAACAAACGATGTGTTTTGTTATGACTGCATTACATATGGTGTTTAATGAGAAGAGCATTAAAACTGATCCTTATGATCTTAAAAGTCAGGAGTTTGACATGTGACTTGTTGAGTGAACTTTATGTAGGAATCTCTCAGGTGAAAGAGTTGAGTCAAAAATGTAAATGTAACTCAAGTTGAGCCATGATTATGCTGCAGAAATCCGTAATATATCTGAGAATAAAAATAAATTAGTCATATATTGTGCTTAGATAATGACTCACTTAAACACACTTGGCGTGGAGCCAGCAAAATACTTGTTTTAATTATAAAAAGATGTTACTAAACACAACACAAGCACTCTATTAAGATACTTTAAATTGACTAGCTTTTGGATAATATCCGGAAGAATTGTTCACGTAGTCTTATATTTACTTTGTTAACTGACTACTTTGGTACGAGATTAAAGATATATGCATATGCAATTCATATTTACTGAGTGGCTGAGTCTCTTTGCTGAGTGTTTGTCGGAACTGGCGATGAGCTAATCTGATACTGAATCTGAATCTGGCATGGCATTGTATAGCAACTACATCGACACCGCTTTGGATAGCAACTACCACAAAGCAAGATTCAAGTAGAACCGATAAGTATTTTCATTGTATTTATGGCACACTAATCAAAACAAATAAACATAAACACGATGTGAAATCGCACAGTTGTTTATGTGAAAATAACGGCAATTGTAGCGTGTGTTTATGAATTCGCATTAGAGATTTAATATCTGATGGATGCGTGCACCTAACCACAGATACAGATAGGCAGGCCAGGCCGGCAGGCCAGGCAGGCAGGCAGGCGGTAGACAGCTAGATAAACAATGGATTGGCGGAGATTGCGTCGCTCTTGCCAGACAGCTGACAACGTCATCATCGTTGTCAGCGTCAGAAAAATATGATTTACACCATTTGCCGGATTTATGACGTGTTTGCAAATGAGCATCAACAACGACAACAACAACAAGAACAAGTTGCTTTTGACATGGCCCAAACCGCTGGCCTCGACTGCCAAACTGCAGCGATTCAAAATTGGATTTGAGCGCAACTAGAACTTGTACTCAGTACTACAATACTACCTGATAATGAGTGTCACACAAGTGAGCATTCACTGCGATTTCAGGGGCACACGAAAAATCGATGCAATCCACTCTAAATGAGCGTTTCTCATGCTAATGGATAATTTAGCTTAGTTGCGGCATTTTTGCGGCTTAAGGGCGAGCACGACTTTAAAGTGTACAAAGTGAAAAAAAGGCTGGCAAATGGAAAGTACTGCATCCAAAAACGGTATTATTAAACATACATATATACGAATCAATTAAACAATTAAAAACGAACACGAATTATTACCTCGTAATGCTGATATGCATATGCAATCAGTATTATGATTGATAATACTTGAATAAGTGTTCAGTAAAACTGCAATAAATGTGGAACCAATTGATAAGTTTTAATCGAGACTTCGACACGATAAGCACGATAATCGATACCGATTTGAAAACCATATAATGAAACAATTTAAAACAGAGGATTGGTAGGTATCCCTTGATTTTTCAAACTCTTGTCTTGTCCCGGCAATTACCGATATCGTAAGCTGCCAATCGGGTGTACCAAAGATTGCTCAACTTTTCCCAGAACCATAAGACTCTCCGGGCCAGAACCGGAACCTGCAATCAGTTTCGGTTTAACATACTGATTTCAACTTGCTTCATAATTCATTCATAATTCATAATTCATAAAAATAAATGATTCATTTGGTTTTTGAATGTCTTAAACGATAGGAAAATATTGTGGCATGCAACTCTAATGCACAAGCAATTGTGGCATAGGGTATATTAAAATCGTTGCATCTTATACTAAAACCAACTGATTATGTGATTCTTATGGAATGTTTACTTGGCACACTGACACAGACCATTTGCGAGTTGGCATTGGGCCAAAAAAAGTAAAAAGACCGAATCCGTAAAAAGCGAGCGCAATACACTCAGAAAAGCAAGGTAAATTCATAGTTAAGAAATTGATGCAACTTACAGAGTGGCGGCGGCCAATTGAAAAGGCCAAAGTGTGAATGACTCAGGGGATTTCAAGACAAACAAAAAAGAAAAAAACAAAATTGAATAAACTTGTGCTAAAACCAAAATAAATGACTAAATAAATGTGTTAAGTAGTCAAGAGTCATTAAGAAATCTGGTACGCATTTTCAATGCTTTTCATACGCAACGTTGACGCTGACGCAATGCCAACCCCCAACCCCCCAACCCCTAACCCCCTGTTGCTTTGAAGGCAGCTGGCTTCCGTTGACCCTGGTCAATAAACTACTGTACAAATGAATGGCCAAAAGTAAACATCATAAACGAGAAAATGTGTGTCAATAATAATGTAGGAGAGGCGGCGATACTAAATGAAAAGCACAAGCAACACTCATTAAAAATATATACACATACAACAAATAACTCAATGCTAGACAGGATGTGGCAGCAACTCAAAGCAGAGGGGGCGGGCATGACAACCAAATTGTCCTTTATCTATTGTGCTGACTGATTAATGGCACAGAACAAACTTTTGTAGTTCTAATGGTTGTGTTTCGGTTAAGTAATGTTCCTCAAAGGCCAACACATAAATAATAATGGCCAGAACAGCACTCAAACTTCAAATGGCAAATGGCCAAAGTGGCAAATGACGTTATAAACAAATTATATGTGTAGCACAAGCGTTGATAAGCAAGTCTCTAAAAAAGACAAATAGACACCGAAGATAAGAGAGAGAGTGAACAACCAAGTCTCTAAGAACAGCAAATATAGTCGATATAGTCAAGGATATACTACTAGAAACATACTATGATCGGATTCCAATATGCCCAACTTTTAATAAAATTTAATCTAAATTTAAGTAAATAAAAATAAATTAAAATTATATTTTAAAATAATCGCATTGCTGTTTTGAAGCTGCTAGCTGTTTCTGATATTGCCGTACTTTACTTGGCTCAAATTTCTTAGGATCGGTCGAATACTTTAGTATCAAATCTACATTAATGTCGCCCTATGGGCAACAGAAGCAGGTAATTAAATTAATTTCACGCAAATTCTATTTTCTTAGAATAAAAGCAAAAAGTTACTCAATTAATAGAACAAATATTTTATTGTACCCAACACTTTGTGGTTAAAACCAGGCACCGATAATGTTGCCATTCGCGGAAATTGCAAAAGATATAAATTATCGATGGGTGAAGGCGGGCTAAGTACTAAACTCATTGTTTACACTAAATTGAATGAGTGCCGCTTTTACGAATACGAACACGAAGAATTCGCATGAACTTTAGATTGCTGCAGCTACAAATTCTCCGGGCTTTGTTTACATTTCTCGCTGATAAGTTAAGCGCTGCTCCCCCAACAATAACAAACCCCAACAACAACAACAACAACAACAATAACAATAACCACATCCATTGAGGATGGAGGTATCAGCACTGATAAGCACTAGACTTTTTGTTTATGTGGCGGGGTTAATTATAATATTATAGTCATAATGAAAGTGTACAGTACAACAAACTGGCAAGCCAAGCCGCACATGTCACGTTATCAACGATTATAAAATAATATAATAGTGGGTGAAACGCGATTGATTTTGTTAGTGTACCCAGCTCAAAAGTGTGTGCACAGTTGGCATTGAGGTTCAAGTTTAATGTGGGGAACAGCACAGCACCACACGTGGTATTGCCTCTAGCTATATGATTACGGATATTACATACACAAATACAGTTAACCTTACCTAAACCTTAATATCAGGTTGATTAAATGCCGAACATATAATTATTGATTATCGGTTGTTGATTCTGTTCATATCTTTCTAGGCAAACGATTCCCTTAGACTTGAAATTTGATTAAACATTTGAGTTTAACAAAATATCTGATCAAAACTTACTCAACATGCGTATTATTGTGCTTTTGGCATTTACACAAAAAGTATCATCGAGATCGAATACTAAATGAGAAGAACTAATATCCTAAAACAACTCAACAGCTATGCATCTTATCATACGTTCAATATTTTGACTTAAATAATCAACATCAGATCAGCAATCAGTCGGAGTTCCTTAAACTTATAGTAAAATTCAAATGTCGGACATTTGACTCCGGTATTCGAGGCAATATAATAAATTCTTCAGAATGCCCGAAATAGTCGTTCTTTCTTGTTTTTTTTCTTTATTTGACTAATAAGCTCTTAAGTGATGTGACACAACCTGTCATTCCTCCTCAAACAGAAAAAGCCAATTTATTTCCATGCTTCGGTTGAGTTTGACATTTAAATTTAATGTCCATCTAGGTGTAATTTTAAATGCATTTTCAAAGAACATTTCCATGTAGAAAAACTAGCAATTATGGCAAAACTGTCTACGTGCATAGTAAATGTGATATGAAAAGTTTGTCTTTGACATTGTGCCATATATTATTAACGTCCAACGCTGCTTTGATAATTGCCTGTTGTCCTGGTCTAAATAAAGCATGCTCATAGCGTGTCCAAGTCGCGAACCCTCTGCTAACTGTGCTTTAATTGACTCGACAGTTTGAAATAGTTCATTGTTTGGCGAACACACACACAAACACACCCACACATACCCACACACACACCCACACATACACCCACACACACACTCGCACACCCACACCCACACCTTTTCTCGAGTCAAGAGCTTAGCACGGCAACAACTGAAAAATGAACACGCAGGAAAACTATAAATATAGATGTGGAAAATCGATAATTTACGAAGTAGACTTAGATAAACTTGAAATGAGTAATTAAAAAAAAGAAAAACCATATAAGAATGCTCGAATAGAAGATACCCTAACACAACTATGTTTATAGCTGATTCATTTCATGTATACACATTCTATAATATAAAAATTTAACTTGTGGTTTCTATTGATATCGGTAATCGATTCTTATCGATAGTCTCTGAAATCAAGACAGATCCGCTCGGCTGTGGAACCAGATCGAGCATGTATATAGTTGACTCTGCCTGTTACATAGTTTTGCACAATTCTATTATACTCGTTTCATCAGTTTTTACTGGGTTCAAAATAACTAAAAACGTAATTTCCGCTTGAGATTCTGTCCAAAAAAGGTCAGACCCACAGCGTTATTCCCCTTCTGCCCGGTTGCATAAACATCCGCTACCGAGCGGAGAGACACTAGCTAAATCCGACTGACTTTGCATACATGCAACAAATTAAAATTGAAATATTCTATTGGGAATCCGAATCCAGTGTGGGTGGAAGTGAGGGAGGTGCCAGGGGTACAGGGACTGAGGTAACATCTCTCTCTCTCTCTCTCTCTGTCTTAGATGGCATTAATATGTTTTTGTATTTATTTATTTTTGTTGTTGTTGCTGTTGTCTGTTGTCTGCCGCATGTACGTGACATGAAATCCAAATTGTTTTCCCGTTTTTACTTTTGATTTTTATTTCGATTGCAGTTGAGCAACGCGCAGGCACGTCTGCAATTAAATGCTCAGTTTGTCTGTTGAATGCTCCTCCAGGAAACACCTCCTAATAGGCAGGAATTAATAATAAAAATAAAAAACAAAGGATTGCGATGCCTGTGCAGTGTGGAACAACAGAAATACTGATGAAGCATAGGAATGCGTAATAATCTGCTAATAGGAATATATGCCTTGATATAGAGCAGCAAATATTTGATTTTCAGATAAGCCTAAGTTTACCAATTTCTGGAATTTATCTATTACCAATGTTGTTACCAAATTTATACATAAAATCAATTTTTTTTGTACATTATCTTTATGCGCATACCATAAAATGGATAGTCGATAAGCAGTTGTGGGTGAGCCGTTCGCATCGACTATGACACATCGCACTTGACGGGACATAAATCATTTGGGAACCCATCGAAATGCGGCAGTTTCTGCACGAAATTAGCTAGAGTACATGTAACACATATCTACTTTGAATCGGATCGGTCAGATGACTCAGCGAAGCTAATTAATATTAAGTATGTGTACTTGCGCGAAACTCATTTGTGCTTGTTGTTTGAGACTCGTATCTACAGCGACTCATGCAACGGTGATTGATTCACTTCTGTTAGTTATTGGAGAGACATATTTTGCGAAATACGGTCACACTTGAGACATTTTTACTGTTGGCCCATTATTAAGAGGGAAAATGTGTGTAGGAGAAACCTTCATGCTTCGCTTGGCTAGCGTTAATTAACTAGTCGCTTTCATTAATACTGTATTTTCGGCAATTGTTTTACTAGTTGTATAAATATTAATTTGTTTTGTATTTGCTGAGAGATTTGTTTGTTTGCTTGCCACTTTGAACAGCTGGCGGATCTGGAATGGTTGTGTGTGTGTGTTTGTGCATAAATTTCAATTTGAAAATCCACTAGACAAAGAGAAAACTCGAAAATCAGCCGCTATTTTGCATAACAGTTTCTATCAGCATCCATCTAGCAATCTCTGCGACTCTGTGGGTGATCTATTTGCATGCTGACCCAAATGTATTGCGCATACGCCGCATTTGCCCCGACACGTTTCCGCATGCCGAGCGTAAGAATTTCTGACATTTACGCCGCTCGATTGAATCATAGCACAAAAAAAAACAAACCAACTCAGAAACAGCAAAAGCAACAGCAACACGACACATTGCAGGGCATTTGCTAGGCAAAGAAAAAAAAGATCACATAAATAATTGCAATATTAACATTTTGCTGCACGCCTGGAAAATGCCATCATGGGGAATTTCTCATCAAGAGACGCGCCCATTTGTGTTGAAAAGTAAACAAAGAAAACTTATTATAGCTCGTGAACATATTTTTCCATTATATCGTTATCCAGTCTTGAGTTGAGTGTTTCTGAGAATGATATTATTGGAATTTTATTGATTCAGTCTGGTGTTCACCTGGATTACACATAATCGATAGTAAATAAATAAAAAAAAAACCCATAGTAAAGCCCATTTTTTGTTTCACATGATAAAAATAAATATATATATGCACAACATAATAAAAAACAATATGGAAAGTATAAAACATTTGCAAAATAATAATAAAATTATAATTTAATAAACCGATTCACAATGATTTCCCAATTTTAGCGCAAGAGAATCTAATCAATAGCCATAAAGTTGCTAACATAAACTCAGAATGAATCATCGCTACTACAATGTATATAAGTATACATATTTATATAGTAGTACATATATTTGTGTGCGCATGTGTATGTGTACTTGTGTTGACAATATCTAAATTGAAATTATAACACAGTTTGCACTTAAAAACCAATTAGTTAAACGCACTCAGCTTTGGTGAAATTAGATAAAACGAAGGAAACAGATTTCTGGATGACGAAATTTAAATACCCTTGGCAAAATATTTATATTTTGAATTTGTTTGATTTTTGCATTTTCAGGATCGGAAATCAGCAACAATCATTCGACTACATTTATTTTAAGGTATGAGCAAATAATCTTAAGTTAATTCATTTCACATTTCAATCCGCTCAAAGCAATCGTTTTTCATTATTAAAAAATGCATCTTGACTTGAGAATTTTCGCATGCATTTTGGATTTTGTTTTCACACCAACTTTTGCCATCCGTTTGACTATTTTTTGTTTTGGGTTTTTCCCCACAAATGTTCAGTTCAAATCTTGATTGAGTTTTTTTCTGGGTTTTCCTCAATTCAAGCAACATATTTTACACAAATTTGTAATTCAAATACCAATCGTAATTTTAAAAAATCTTTTACATCTTCATTTAATTGATTACTATTTTTTTATTTATTCTGATTTTGAATCAATTTATTTATATTTTTGGTCAACATTTGACAAATAAATGTATAAATAAATTAGGTACAGGGCATGCTTTAGTCAAGCTTCCGTTGGCCAATGCAGCTGTGTTTACAGAGCTTCAAACAACGTGTGGCGATAAAAAATTCACACACACACACACACACACTCACACATACAATCAAAGAGCAAACAAAAGCGCCAAAAGGCCTTCAACGACCTTGAGTTGGGATCGGAGAGGAAGTGCACGATAAAGAGAACGAGAAAAACTCAACGGAAACTAGTTGCTGGGTGCGTTTGATGAAATAAGAGACTTACATGCCGCAGACTTAGAAGAGAAGAGAGATGAGTGCAGTCAAATTGCTTACCTGCAAATGAGAAGAAGAAGAAATCGTTTAATAAATTTGTTGAATTTGTGCAGGTGAACGGCGCTTTAATTGAGACATTTAAAGTGTCGTAAGTCATTCAAGTGACGCAGTGGAACAATGGGTACCTTTGGAGTAAATGTATTTGCTCACGTACAACTACAACAATATCAATAACAACAACCACAACAACAGCAGCTACGACAGCGACCACAACAAACAACGCAACACACAGGGGCAGGGCAATTGCTGTAATGCATTTAGCTTATGTGCTCATAGCTTGTAAACTTGAATCGCCTTTGTCGTCGGGCGCAACGTGTTGCAAATAATGTGCACATACGTGTACACAAAACTGAATTGTCATACTTTGAAACAACGACTGCGACTTCAGACTTCAGAGTTCAGATTTACGAGTGAACCATATTGATGGGTTCATCGAGCTTATGTACAACATCAAAATGCAAATACATCAAAAGAAAATTATTGATTTAGAAGTAGCAATAAAAACTGATGTATTCCATGCATTTCGATGTACAAGTCTAAAAATACATTAGTCAAATCTGTTCAAGTTTTCGCTACAACAAAATGGAAATGAAATGGATAAAGAATTTATTACTTTCGAAATTTATTATGTCCATAATATCAATTTTAAGTGATTGCTAAGACAAACTGCATCAGCTAACATTAAAACCGTACATAAATAAATTGTAGCTTAAAAGCTATTCGACAAAATCAAGTATTTAGCTACTCTAACTATTATTGTGTAATATATTTAAATTAATAAAAAAAAGTTCATAAAATGTCTGCTTAGACAACTAGTACAACTCATTAGAACAATTTATAGTACAAAAAATTCTTATGTTTTAAATCTAATAATTTATCTGAATAAAATATTGCAATAAATTATGGAAGCGCAATTCCAACATAAACATTTGGATTATTTGCACAAAGTATTTTGCTTATGCAGAAAAGTTTCAATAAAATAAATATTTTGAATTTTTGCAGCGTTTTACAGCACTAATTGTGGCGAGCGAGTCGGGCATGTGAGGAAATTACTCCTGTTGATGGCAATTCTCTGGTTGTTCCACTTTAAGTGCTCAAAAGGCGAACAACAACAACAACAACAAGAACAACAACATTATGATTACTCTAACCATGCGAATATGCATATGTATGAATATGCATGATGTCTAGACAAATAAAAAACTGATGACTGACAAACGTGCGAAATCACGCGAAGCAAGACAAAGACACAAAAAATTAACGCATGACGCGTTAATTAATAGTGAAAAAGAAGGCAAAGCAAACCCCAATCCCAACCCCAACCCCCCCCAGCAGAAAATGAGGCTAATTCGTGGCTGACTTGGCATGTTATTAACAAAAAAAGAGATTAAAAACATTTTTACATGTAAGTACAAGCTTAGTTAATATATTATTCATAAGTAGTGAGGAGTTGTGCAAATGCAGCACAATATATATATATATATATATATATATGTGTGCATTTTATATGCCAATTACCCAGGGCTATGAACAGACTCGCACATGCCATTTCAAAACACAGAAGCAGCATTAAGTATAATTACAAAAAAGCAACTCTCTCAGTTTGGAGAAAGAGTGTGAAATTAAATGAAAATGAAATGTGGCCTCAGCACGCGAATTCTGCGCACAATTCGTGCATTTTTAATACTTTTGCTTTCATGCTAGCTGCAAAAAAAAAAAAAAAAAAATTAAAAACTCATCGGGGCCTATAATCGCTACAGTTTTAGCTTGTATATATGTTTAAATAATGCACACACGAAATGGGTAAATCAGAGACTGGAGTAAAGTGAATTAACTGAAGGATAGTTACTGTACGAAAACACACAATGTAAAGTCTGTAAGGTTCACTAGCCTGTTGTTTTGAGCAAAATTAAATTTACAAATAAAAACACCTGTGCCAGGTGAACTTTATCTAGAACATTCCGAAACACATTCTGTGGCAAGCAAACTTATCGTGCTGGAAATATGGAAATATCTACAGCACTTGGCAACCTTTGAGTATGGTCGGCTCTTTGCAGATACAAATTCAAACAGTCAGCTGTCTGCTGTCATCAGCCACATCGATGATGAAGTCATTTGCACTGACGTTCAATGACTCGAACTGAGGGGCGCACATCTGAGTCGGATATATACGTATGAACATGTGCATATATATATATATGTCTATATCTATTCTACAGCTTTTGATTCGTTTGCGAGTGTGTTTTTGCAAATTTTACATATTTGGCAAAACTCATTTGATTTGCGGCAAGCAGCAACAGTAAAAGTAAACATAAAAAAAAAAATAATTAAATTGAATTTGCATTTATGGCAAATGGCGTTTGGGTTTTTCGCTCGGTTGCAAATATAGTTGTATAAATTATTAATTATTATTGTGCTTGCATTTAAAGACCACATAAATTATACTACCGACAACAATGGTGAAATTCTCTCATTGAGCAAATGTTTTCTTGCCAAGCATTTTGTATACATTTGCCTAAAATCCCATTAAGATTTCATTCCACGAAATCAATTTAATTTATGGACATTTTCAATAGAATACGAAAGAGAAAATCTTTAAAAGTTGACAAGTGGTATGAAAATATAACTTAAACATATAAGTAAAAAAAAAAAAAATATTTGCGTTATTTTTTAGTCAATTGAAGCTATAAATTTGAAGCTCTTAAAGCCTAACTTAATTTCCGTATGAATACTTTAATTTTATTTGCTCAAAGCAGCAATTTCATTGCTGAAGCACCATTTGAATGTGTCAAAGCAACAAAATATTGTTCGTGATTCGTCTGGCGTCAAGTGCAATTAAAATATGATCGAAAACAATTGTGTACACAAAAGGAAAAACAAATTTCAAAAGCAATATGGCAACAAAAAATTAAAACCTCGACAGCAATTCAACCGATGATTAAATAATAATAAAAAATAAAAACTAACTAAAATGATTGCGTTGGCAGATACCCTATACTCGTTGATTTGTTCACAAAACATCCAACTTGAAGAAAACTTACAGTTGTATATTGAAAATATAATTTAAATATGCTTTTCGTGTTTGAAATATTTCAAATTAAAAAAAAAAATTATGAAAAGAGCAAACAATACTAAAATCGAAAGTCATAAAAGCTAAACTAAAATTAAATAATTATTCTAATTATTAATTACGTCAATGCATGCTGACCTTTGAAATTGCATGCAGGGCATATCTGAAAATAAACAAATACAGAGAAAAAAGAAGAAGAAAGAAAACATGCAACATATGTATGTGTATGTGTGTCGTAATTTTAGAAGCACACATAGTTATAATCCACATATAATGTGTATATGAATGCCCGACTTATGCAACTGAGTTAAATCGACTTATTTTTTACTTGGCAACACGACACAAAACGCGATAAATTCTAATTGTGACACGAGGCAGCCTCGAGCGAAGTTGTTGTTGTTGTTGTTGGCGTCGAGGCGTATGCTTAATCTCGGCTCGTGTCCAGGCAAGCAACTGGTGCAACTGGCAGACTAGCCGGCACTTTGGGTGGCATTTTGGCGAGACTTGAGCAGCTGCCTCACTTGACACATATATAGCCTGCCCCTATATGACATAACCAGTTTCAGCCGCCTGATGTATTCATGTCAATCATTTGCAGCATTTCGCAATAGTTTTTTTTTTATTATTTTTTGTGTCATGTAATTGAACTTAATATAAATGCTGAATTTGTGTGATATCAAGTGTGATGCGACTAAAATGATTTTGATTGGATTTCATTGTGTGTGTATGTGCGTGTGTGTGTGGGTGACATTTTGCCTGCACTGTAACTATGTCAAGATTTCGCCATAAATCAGGCACAGACGCTGAAGCTTCAAATCGGATTATTAATGATCCATTGTTTAGTCTGAAATGCGACTGTCTTCAACTTTTTTTTTTTTTTTACTGTTCAGCTAAACGCCCAGTAATTAGACAAAAACGCAACTGGAGGCTGTGTCCCCTACCCCTCACGTTCGGCCTTCTCGGCAGTTAGTATTTATATATTTTGTAACAGTTGCATTCATATTTGTTTTAAATTCGAAAGTTACGTTTACTCTTTTTTGTTTTGTTAAAATGTTGTTATGCAATTTGCAGTATTAACTAATTGAGTTTAGGGTATGCATAATAAAAACAATAGTTTAAAGAAGTAGATAGACAGATATATCTATATATATCTATATATATACATATATTTCGTTGATATTTTGTATTCTTTGGAATTCAACGTTTGCTACGCATTCAAAAATGTTGTGTTTACCGCTTTAAACCCCTGTTGCTTAATTGGATTTTGGTAATTGAATGAGTTTCAGCTGAAACCGATTAAAAACAAATTGTCTTTTAAGTGAAATGAACTCAAACTCAATTATGTATAATTAATTAATGCAGATTCCGCAATTTAAAGGAAAATGATTATTAATAATTTGCCACATTATTAACGAATTTGGTTAAAGAACAAGTCAGATTGGTCTAGTTGAGAGTGATCGACTACGAGATATCCTGAAGCCAACAAAGAAATATCTTTAAGAGTGTGGAATTTGGTTAGCTATCGGAAATCGATTCTTATCGATATTTACAAAACGGACTGATAGTTTTTCCCCACACTTTTCAATGCCTTCAGAGTAGTGTAATTAATATTTTTAAAAACAAATTAAACCTATCCAAGTAGGTTTACAAATACAAATTTATTTCCATTACTTCGTGTATATTTATGACACATCATCGATTAATAATTGCTGACAAGTCGCTTATCGCAAGCACTCTTGATAAACCTGTATTTAAAATGCAAGCACTCTGATAAAAATTATCAAATTTGTGTTTATGACGACTCTTCAAATCATGCACTTGAAAAGGGGCACACAGATAAAGCACAACACAAAACAGATTGTACAATAGGTAAACAGCAGAAGTAAAATGAAGACGACGTAATGCAAGCGCACCTTGATAATGAACGATAATTATTATATTACATGGCCCCCATGGTCACGGATTTACCTGGGACAGCAACAATAAATCTGAAGCGATCGACAAGTGCGATATGGACACGGGCCCATGATTGATGCATAACAAAAAGTCCAAAATCCAAAAAAAAAAAAAATTCAAAATAAAAAAAAAAGATAATTGAGCCGAGGAGCAGTCAAATTGAACTGAACTAATGGCCCGCTGAGTGCTGCGGAAGTCAATGGAATGCCGCTTCTCTGCAAAGTTGTTGAGCTTTATATGCCAAATTAACACACACATCATTTCCAGCTTTAAGGAGAGATATAGAGAGACGATATATATATATATATATATATGCTTAAAGTTAACTTGCGGTATGCAATTATTTATTTGCCGCTGAACAAATTGCAAACAAAATAAAACGCTGAAGAGCACATAAGTGTACATAAAAATTCCACGAATTTGCACTCACTACAAAAATGTTTAAATATTGATTTTTTACCGTTTACGCAGATCAAATATTCGCCTGAAGCAGCCTGAGCTTATTATCTGGAATTTGCCTTTTTCAAAATTATTCGTTGAGTGGAATTTGAATACAACTTGAGAGCAACTTGAAATGAACTTTAAACTGACATCAGACAAAGTAATAGACGAAAAATTAACTTGAATCCTATCAATGGGTAGGTTCAAATGGAACCGGATTCATTTTTGACACATGTTCTTTTGTATAGATATAGGTCACCACTCGCAATAGTCTATTTCAGGGAATTTGAACTAAAAACCTGATTTTTGCTACTCTTATTATGAAGTTTGTTGTGGACAATGTTGCACAATTCGCTGGCTCAACATTTTGTAGTTACAATCTTTGCGAAAATTGCATGGAGCCAAAAGTGCGAAGACAGACAAAAAATCATATTATCATTAGCTCAGCAAATATTTACGATTACACTGAATAAGCAGCAGACTGGGACTGGGCGGCAGGGGAGGCAGTGGGTGTGTATAATTTAAAAATTGTTCGTGCCACAAATCAGACAAGTGACATGAAAAAAAAAACCTAAACAAAAGACACAATACAACAATTCAACAATTTCAAAACACATTATTGGGAAATAAATAATAATAATGATAAGGAAATACAATAAGAGTATTATTATTATTATTATTATTATTACTGTGCGTGTGTGTGTGTGTGTGTGTGAATTGAACAACAGAACACAGCGATCAAATCTGGTGCAAAGCATATTTCGACTGTCAAATCACAAAGAAATGTATTATTTCCATTTTTGACTGGTGCAGGGCAAAGTTTCATCAAATAAAAAAAATAATAATGTGGGTGTGAAATGTTGAGTATATATTTACTATATGCACATCCAATTTTTTGTGGCTATTTGTGCTCAACATTCATTCACATGAAAGTGATTCAATTTTACTTGCACAATGTATAGATATGTATACCACTTCCCGCCTCCCCTCGCCCGTTGACGACGTCATCAGCTTTGAGGCATTTAAAATGAAATGAAATTTTCGTGTCGTGTTTTTAATCTTCACAAATTAGTTGCAATTTTAGCCATTACCAGACAGCAGCTGGCTGACTGACTGGCTGATTGACTGACTGATTGAATGACTGACTGACAATTGTTTCAAGTTTTGTACTTCGACTTTCTACAATTTTCACTTCACTTCAAGAAGCAAAAATGAATCATGTCACAAAACGTGTTCTGTCTTCAGATTTCGCTAATGAAAATGAAACCCACACACACTACACACACACACACACACACACAGAGAGAAAGAGAGATTGACAAACTTTGCGATTATCTGGCACGTGATTAAGACAAATGTGGAAAAATCATCTCAATCTCTTCAACATAAATATATTTAGAAACTGAAACTGACATCATAATAAATTTTCGAAAAACAAACGAAAGACAAAGTTCGAAATTGAATTTTTGACACAGATGCACAAAGAATGGGGCTGGGGGAAATGCTCTGATTTTGGGGCTAAATGGGTGTGTGTGTGGGATGGTTGCGTCTGTCTGTCTGTCTGTCAGTGTGTGTGTGATCGTTTGTGTACGTTTATTGAAAGCCAATAGCCATTAAATGCGCTGGAATTTTTTGGTTTGCCATGTGAGAAGAAGCTACACGGAAGTCAAACAGAAATGCATTCAGCTGAGGCGCAGTTTGTTCCAATTTGGCTGCAAGACAGCGGCACAAGACAATGAAAATGTAGTCTTAAGCAGACTGCACTGTTCTTTGTTTAAATAAAGAACAGACGCAATCACGCCTCAAATTATATTTAATCGTGCACGTTGTAAATATTTTAAGCTATGAAAATAAGTGGGTTTTTATTAGGTTTTTATTGAGCATCTGCCCGTTGCAGGCACTGATCAAATTTGGTGACACCAAAAAATTACAGTTTAACATTTTTTGTTTTAAAATAAACTGAATGATTTTTAGAATAATTAGAAATCTATTTATAATATGTAATAATTTAAATTTTCTTAACAATAACATAAATAATTCTAATTAATGATTACTTTATATCTATTGGAATTAAATCATGTTTAAAAAGTTTTTTTTTTGTTAAGTATTGCAAGTCTTCTTTTAGTTTCTGACTCTAGATGTTCATGAACTTATTGATAATATCTTTATTGCTGTATTTTATTTTTATAATTTTTATTTATCACCACATTATTGTATTAATGGCATCTTAAATAAAACTCATCACAACTAACTGTGCTGCAGGCCAGTTCAACATATAGTTGACGACTGCTGCTGCACAGTCTGGCAACTCTAACCGATCCCTGTTAACTCTGCCTAGAGCTGACTGCTATGAAATCCCGCAAAGTGCTGCCATCCCTTTTGCAATTAGATATCAGCTGATAAATAGACACGTGTCGATAGTTGTTGCCAAATGTAAAAACTTGTTGGGAAATACATTTAAGATAAAGAATTATGCTTCATTAAAAAGCCAGCGTACTGTACTTAAAAGTGACTGCCAAGCGATAGATAATATCATTTTTAGTGTTATGCTTTTATTGTTATTATTTGAATTCCTGTAGCCATGGAACAAACAAACAAACAGCTTTGAGTGGGGCTGACAGGTTGTTGTTGTTGTTGTTGTTGCTGCTGCTGAGTTGTTTAGCATATTAAATCGCTGTCACTTGGCATTGTTAAGTGACGAGGTGATTGGACAAGTCGGCGTTGAGCGAGTATTTACATTTATGCATGTAAATACTTGTAATATTCAAGAAAACATTTGCATTTCAAGTGTAATGTGTATTATCAGAAAAGTGTATTATTTTAATAATTATATATAAATTATGAGTTGCAAATATATATAAGTATTTGTATATTTATAATAAAATACACCACAACAAAAGTACAGAATATCTTTAGGTTCCTTTTACATCCATGTCGCCATCTTTGACGCACTTCTCCGTTGCTTATGGTATTTATTTATAGTCTATAGTGCTCCCATAGCTCCCATCTCTACTCTAATTTCACCTCAAAAATTATAATAAATCATAATGAACTGTCTGTTTTTTGGCCCCAATAAAAAGTCTACAAAGTCTAACAAAAACTGACATCATAATAAATTAAAGGCAGATATGTGAACTTCGTATGAATTTTTATACAGCTAACATCCATTAGGCCAACTTTTCTTGTCAATCAGGCAAAACTTTGAGAGACTACAGTTGTCTGCAACCCATTTTCATTCGTTGAAAATTCTGTCATTTTGCGCAAATTGTACTTTTTTCGACCTTTTTTGTATGTTTGTGCTAAAAGTTTTTCGGCAACTTCTTTGTTGCAATCATCTGATTAATTTGCTTAAACAAATGGTTGTTGTTGTTGTTTCTGTATTTGGGGCGTTGTTGTTTATCATATGGCTCGTGTGCGACTGAACAATTCGACCATTTGAACATTTAATTTCATTTATTTGTATGCGCTGAGAGATAGGTTTTTATTGGTTAAGGTGCCATAGACTGGGGCTTATTGTTCATTGTTTTTGGTAGGCACAAGGTCATTGCAGCAACTAATGGCTGTCTTTATGGTTTTGTGGAAAAGGCCAGAAAGAGACAGAGCATTGAAGATATTCGCTTAGGTTGCCAAAAATGTATTCAGAAGCTAAACAATTGGGAATCGCTTTGAACGTTCAATAAGAACTACATAAATCACTTTTAACTAACGAGCAATTGCTAAATAAATAAAATTTGATTTATCTTGATTTAGCTTATATGGATTTATAATACATTTTAATGATATCTGAGAATTTATTTCCCAGCTCATGAACATAAAATTATTTTAAATTATACATATGGTTTTTTTTTAGAGTTATAAAAAATGTATTTAAAAAATTCTATTAAAAAAATAAGATTTGATTTAAGTGGATTTTGTTCAAGGCGATGTCTTATTTATTTATAGATTATCTTTAGATAAGGACATGAAAATATGTTAACTCATGTAATGAATAAAAAAATAATTAATAGATGTCATATAAATAAAATATATATATATATATATATATATATATATATATATATATACCTCTAGCCTCGAATTAATTCATAATATAGTTTTGAGTCTTTTCATTTCTAACTAACTAGTGTAACTATTTCTGAGGAACTCATGAATAAGGCAAATTGCTGAAACTGCTTCCACTTTGGATGAATGCCCAAAACAGTTGGTCGCACCCTCAGCAGGCTGGCGTAGTGGGTGGTGAGTGGTGTCAAGTTTCTATTATTCAACTTCATTGCATTGTTTTATGCATTCTGTTCTCGGCTCCGCTGCAAATAATTGCCAAGAAAACGAACTATGCAAAATGTGCATAAATAAATAAAAAGGCCCACGCAAAAGTTGTTACTTGACACTGGAAATATACCCTGTAAGTGCCGATTTAATATATATTTTTGTTGTATATTAAAATAATAGCTTGACACTATATATGATATATACATATTTTTTATATTATAAATATATTATAATTTATTTATATATATATATATATATATATATATGATGATGATAAATTAAAATTTTATGTTTTTATATTTACTAGTCATTATTAATGAAATAAATTGGTTAGGGTTTTCAAAAGCTATATTATCAAACATTTTTACTAAGTATTATCTACTTTCTGGAATGCTTACAAAAATAAGATTTCGTAGTTTGGATTATAAAATACGCTGTAAGTAATATTATTACTTGTGCCTCAAGTTCACAGTTTTTATTGTAGGGTATGTACTATTTGATAAGGTTGTCTTTTTGCTCAGCAATTTTACACGCTTTTTGTTTTGACGAGCTCAACTAGCTCATCAGCAAATGTTTTCCGGCTTTGGAAATGAGCTGCAACCAGTCCTCACCACCACCTCTCTCTCTCTGGATGTAGTGGAGTGGGGCCCCCTTTTTATTTTGGATCCGATCCGTCGACTGTACAAAAAATGCGGAAGTGCTTTAATTTGAAAATAAGCCGATGGCAACGACAAGTTTTGTTTTAGTTGGGCGACATTCCCACGTTAGACAATTGAAAATATTGAGATGGCGAAGGGGGTAAGGGTGTTGAAGGTGCTGTCGGGCAATTGTCGAAACTGGGACACAATTTTAGTTGCACTCGAGTCGGAGTCCAAGCTCGAAGGTGACTGCAGCGCATTGAAACTGCAATTGTAGCGCCTAAAAGCCAGTTTTGGGGTTTTCCAATTATTTTTTTTTTTTCGTTACTTTGTCGCGCTCTTTAAAATTGATGTCGAACCTGTCCAGCATACTAAAAAATGGTTAACATTGTTTTTGTATTTTTAGCGCCGCTTTTCAAAAACGATTCAAGAATGTCGTCGCATACCGATAGGCAACCTTGGCCCTGACTTGGATTTCTGACAATGGACACAAAAGGAGGCAGCATTGTTTCGGCTTTTCATTCTCAGTTCGTTTTCGGTTCAAGTTTGCGTTTCGATTGGTTTCTTAATATTATTTATTTATTGAGCTAATGATTTGAAAACTCAACCGTCTGAAGTAGCTTATTTTCGAAGGGCGCCTTCCAGTTAATGAAGCGAGAATTTAAGATAATTATTTAATGTTTTAATAGCATCAATCGAAAATAAAACAAAATTAAAGTTATATTAATTTAATAATTTTATACTTTGGAAGAACCCTTAGCTGAATAGAAACTAAAAAGGAAGTATAAATATAAAAACTTGAAACTTCATAGTTTCAGTGTAGGCTTTTTAAATTAGACTAAAGTTGCAACACAAGATATGTGGCAAATTGGTTATCCGAGTTTCATACATGTTACTAAAGAGTTAATAGCACCATTTCCAACACAACTTTCGTGACAACTCGACAACTCCCAGTTGTAAGCCGAATAGCCTAATTTTTTGCTTATTTTTTTTTAACAACACTTTGCACAATTTTAAGCCGCAAAGCAAACACTTTTTACGTTTGCTCCATTTTTTATTATTTTTTGGCAAAATGATTACGCGACTGGCATGGCAAATGACTCGACACGCAACTGAAAATGGAAATGGAATTGGGGATTTGGAATGGGAGTGTTGAAGTCACCGAGTGAAGTCATTTTGAGGACTGGAAGAAGCCATGGAGGCCGTAAATTAGTAACAACATTTTTTTCTTTATTATTATTATTCTCCATTTGGCAAGGTGGCAACGACATAAGCCACAAGCTACCATAAATTCCAGAGTAGCCGCAGCTCTGAATCTGCTTTGTATTTAATCAAAGTCCAATTGCGTTTAACATAAAGCAAGTAAGAATCCTCTAGTCGAGAGAGCTCGACTAGGTGATACCATAAACTCAAATTACATGTCTATGAATGTTTTTGATACGCATTTACATTTTTAATATTATTTATTTGTTTAATGTCAAAATGTTACAAGCCCGATTCGAAAGATTTATCTTTAAAATTGTAAATTTTACTGCAATCGATATTCGATTATTATTGATACGTTGGGTATTTAAATTTTAAATTTTAAGTCTCTGCCTCTTTTAGTCTCTTTGCTTACAGACAGACAGAGGGACATCTCTAAATCGACTCGACTCTTGATACTGATCAAGAATATATATATATACTAGATGTATCTTCTCGCCTATTTATTAATTTTGATCGACTTCAATATACCCTCTTCACTTCATTTCAATGGGTTGAGGGTATAAAAAAAGAGCAACTCTGGGTCCAAGTAAAGCTTCAACTTCCAAACGAGTTGCGGACACTTGAGACTTTGAGTGTTGAGCGAGAGCCAGCGTGAAAAGTGATTAAATTACAGTGGCGATGCCCCCGGGTGTGGAGAGCCGAAGGGGGTAATTGAAGAGAGTTGCCAGTCCGAAGACATCTTTCGCATGGTCACTCAATGGTGAAGAACCAGAACAACAACAAGATTTCAGTGTTGGCTAAAGAGCGAAGAGTAGATGGAGAGATAAACAGAGGCAGAACCAGAGAGGTGATTGATAATAATTAAGTGATAGTTGAAATCATTATGCGTATTTCCGGAAGTGTGTCTGCTTCACAGGAGGAAAACCCCAACATTACTTTAAAAATTGTTTGTTAGGATGGAAACTTTCTAAGAGTTCGTGTCGTATATTACTTAATAGTATTAAATAAGCGCTAGTTCGGATAATTGTTTCTACAAATCGTGTCATTACTCCATTTTCCACTTCCCTTTTCATAAACTCATTATTTTCAGCGCTGATTCTTAAACATTAACCACTCAAGCCCCCAAGCATAGCTAATAACAACAGCAATGTGTTGAAGACACGCCCCAACGCGACTCAGATGCTCCACTCTGTGTGGCAGTGGCAGGCAGCCAGTCAGTGGCAGAACTTAATTAAAAGACACAATAGCAGTGCAAAATTACCCCGCACAAACCAGTCAAGCATACAAAATAAATACTTGGAACGTTGAGCAGAAGTATTCTGCTACCCACTGTATGCACTGTATGTGCCACGGTGTGGAGACGTTGCAACCGAACGTCCTTGAGTTCCATGCATCAACCTAAGCGAGGGCTGTTCCTTAAGTGCACTCATGAATATGAGGTGTTGGGCAAAAATTACTTAAGCATTTATCGATGACATCAATCGATAACATTTACAATTTTTTTTCTTATTTCTTTTTTTTTAATTAATTAATTTGCAATAAAAACAGTGTAACAAATTCAAATTTTCAAAAAAAATTTACAAAATTAAGTAAATGTGAAATAATCTAGAATATAAAATCATTTTTTTCTTAGGCAAATTTCAATAGGAAAAAACACCTTTACATATAAATATCACATTATGAGAAAGATCAGCTGGTAATAAAAAAGTGTTTGATTTTTAAATTATCGATAACATATTTTTAAACATTGATTCAGGCCAAGGTTGACAAATGATTGAAGTACATCGAAGATGAACTGAAAAAAGATGTGACAAAGATAAGAAAAACATTTGATGCGGCATATGTAACTAAAAACTGTAACGAGGGGCACTTCTCAAGTATTGCACAAATCTGTAATAAAAATGTGTAGAATCGAGTACTTAACGAACAGCCCCATTTCAAAATGTACTCATAAGCGCACTCTCATCTTTGTACGAAATCTATTGCTCCCTTCGCCCCTCCCCCTCTCCACTTGAAGTGCAAGAGACAACAGTTGAGAAAGAAGAAGAAAATGAAGTGCATGCAATATTAAATGACAAAAACGGGTCTGTCTCGCGAGAGAGAGAGAGAGAGAGAGCAACAGTTGAATTAAATTTAAATTTTTGTTTAAATTCGACACAGTTGTAACGCTACTGAATTAATATATTTTGGTGTTTCAGAGGTTTGTTGACCGGTTCAGTAATTTTTGACTTGCGGCAAGCAACAAAAAGAGATGACAAAATTAAAAAATATATAAACAAAAGTGTTGCCAAATTGAATTAAGTGGTCAAGTGGGTTTTTTTTGAGGCCCTCGAGGATTTGTTAGTAAAATTAATTCGAAGTATTTTCGAATTGTGTGTAAATACTTGTGAAATTTGTTTTCAATCTACAAACTAGAGAAAATACAGGAAACATTTTCGTTAGGCAAAAGTTTCAAAAGGCGCAAAGCAAAATATTTAATTATTGGGCAATAGAAGAATAACCTCCAAAGCTAGCAGCAGCAGCAGCAGCAGCTGTTGTAGCACATACAAAAAAAAAGCACAGAAAAGAATACAAAAAGAACCGCTAAATATTTGCCGCAACAACTAGAAGAAGAAGAAGCAGAAAACGGTGGCAAGACAAAAGGCAGCAGGCGGAACTTGTTTCCGTGCCCAAAAGCGACGACGAATATTCTCTCACATTGAAAACGACAAAAGTCTTATACAAAGAGTGAGAGAGAACGAGCGACTGACAGACAGAGTGCGGCTGCTTTTGCCATTGTATAGCTGTTTGTTGTTGTTGTTGTTAACGGCCAACCCCAACTGCACACACACATATATGTATTCATATAAGCACAGCATAGTCTGCGACCCAGTGACGTCTTCCAAATGACGTCGCAATGTCGCCAATGTAACGTACACACACACACACAAGCACACAGAAATTTAGACATGTATTTGTGTATGTAAATTACATGCATGCAACTAACTACACAAATGCAGCCAGCAGCGCCATGACCTCTGCACAAAAGCATAGACGACAGTTTGAATGTGCTTGAATGTTAATGTTAACAGCAAACTGTTGTTGCTTAAGTCTGTTAGCTGCTGTGCATGGGAATAACATTTTGCAAATTGTTTTTGATATTTATTTGTAATATGTTGAGCATTGTGCATCTTTTATATTTCACAATTTATTTATTTATTATTTTCACTTGCATTTTATAATTTGTATTTTATATACCACCTATAATACAAGAGATTTTGTTTTTCTGTTGTTTCGCCAACTGTCTTGCTAAAAAATTGATTTGAAGTCGTCAAAGCTTTTATTTAAGAAAAGATTCTTAAGTTTAGACAACTGTTTTTTTTTTTTTAATACCCATAAGAACTGTGTGCATGTTTCTTTTATTTTTGTTGGTTTAGAGAAAAGTGAATGTCTACTTATAAAAACGTATTTATGGTTATAAAAAGCAGTCATTTGTTAGTTTGAATTTTACATAAGCAATGTCTCAGCCAAAGGTCAAAGTTATTTATTAATCAAGTTGATAGTTTATAGCTGGTTTGATGAAATTTAAATTTTAAATTTCTACGCATTAAATTATCTATTTTATTGTAAATTTAGCACAATATTTTTAACGAATCTGTTGCAATGATTAACATATATAATGAAAGTCTTTAACTACATTTAAATAATTCAATATCAAATATATTTAAAATACTTATGCATGCATAGGAATAATATAACCTGTAAGTAAAAGTAAACCAGTTTTCTGATATCACAATGAGTTTTATAGTCTTTTTTCTAAAGAGTCTCTCCGATGCACAGCTGCGGTCAAAACATTAGAAAATTAATGTAGAAAATATTATTAATTCATTTATGCTGACATTTTCTATCAATATTGACAATACATTCTTTGAACTCGTTTCAAACAAATTTCAATGCGTCAGACCCAAAAAAAATAATCCTAAGGGCAATTTAAATGCTACTTGGCGAACTTTGAACCTTGGCATTTAATTGTTGGTAAGGGTGCTTTTCTTGAACTCCTAGTTGAATGTTTGATTATACACAAAAGTCAAGAAAAATTGTGTTATTTTAAACAGCCCTAAACAGGAAATCAATAAAATGAATGGATTCAAAATGATTGTGAGGAGTTATGTCAGGCCGTAAAATAAGCTTTGAAATCGGAAGGGAAAAATAGGTAAACTAAAAAAAACTTTCCAGTAAAACTATCCCATAAGGATGAGTACAATTATCCAATAATGAAATGGAATATAAGAAGTGCTATAAAAAATGTTGACTTTGCAAACAGACTTTAGATTTTAAATTAAATTGGTCAACTAAAACCGAGACTCGGCCACTATGTCGAAGAATAAAATGAGTTCAGTTCAGTCTTTAGTTTCTAAAGAATACTAAAAGATTTCTAAGATAAAGTTGTCATCAAAGATGTATAATCAAGTACTATACTTCTTTATAATTCTCACCGAAACTGTATACATTGCATATATTTTTTCCAATTCACTAGGCAAATTTATTCGCTTTGTCTTTGAAATTCCAACTTATTGTGTGTTTTTTCGGTGCTTGTGCACCCTGAAACAAAAATTAAAACAAAAATTAAAACAAAACCGGTTTATTTAAATCGCCTGTGCTCTATTTAAGTTGAGGGTTTTTTCTATCCATTTATTAACGTTTTTTGTTTGTTAATTTGATAGTTTTTGTATTTTTTTCATTAGTAACAAAGCCAATTTGCATGCGAAACATATTTGTAGGTTGTTGTGGGGCACTAAATTTAATTTGTTGACTTTTATTAGTCAAGGTCGTCTTTGGCTTATCAGCGGAAAGGTGGACGGCGGGGTGGAGGGAGAGGGGAGGAGGAGCAGCTTATCGCTATTTGGGTCCCTCTCTTTTCTTTGTTTTTTATTATTTTGTCATTTGTAATTTGTAGTGTCTTATTTTCATTTAAAGATCTCTTATCGCAAGTTGCTGCTATCAAATTGTGTCTTTATCAGGGAACTGCAATAAATTGATTGCTTTAACGGTTTAAATCGAAATGGCAGACATTAAAATTATTGCACTTGTTTGATATCAAGTTCTTTCGATTATAGATCGATAAGAATGGTTTGTTTTAGAAACCGGAGAAATAGAACAGCTGATTCTTGGAAATTGATTTATGGCTTACACGATTTTACTTAAAATATGTTGAGACTTATTTATTTCTTAGTATTCTGGCTCTTCCTTGGCAATTTATTTTACTTTGAATAAGCTTAGGAATTTATTTCCAAGTTGTAATCCTATGTGGAAATACATTTTATAAAACTATTTTCAAAAATATTACAATTTGGAATTACACATTTTTATTCGTCACTAAATTTTCGATTTTCCATATTCGAATTTCCCTTGTTGGGCCCATGTTGGATTTCCCAGCTGCATTGATCAAAATTTCCTTAGCTTTAAATTTATTTTGAGATACATTTGAATAACGTTTGTACCAGATAAAAGCTTACTATAATAATAATGCAATCATATGTGGAATTCAAATGAAATTGCAATGAAAATAAATATTTATTGTACTCTTGGGTAATATTTAATAATAATCGTTATCAAGTGCTTTTTATAAATTGAACTTGACAGAATGCTCGTAACTTTTAAAAAGCTACATATATAAAACACTCTCTCCCTCTCTTTCTCTCTCCCTCTCTTTCTCTCTCCCTCTCTTTCTCTCTCCCTCTCTTTCTCTCTCGCTCTCTCTACGTATCTCCCTCTGTGTCAGTTATTCAGAGTACATTATATATTACATACATACAAAGGAGATTCCCCGCCTGTCAGTCAAGCGCAACTTATCAACAACAACAACAACAACAAACACACACATGCCAAAGAGTTCGCATTACTTTTTTTTTATCAGCAAGAGGCTAAAAATAAAAGTAACAACAACAACAGCGACAAAATTGTCAGAATGCGAAAAAAAAAGACTGAATGAAAAGCAGGCAACGTAAATAGAATGAGTAAGAGAGCGCAAAGAGAAAGGAAAATGGAGGGGGAGTGAAGAATGGATAGCTCAAGTGGAGAGAGCGAGAGAGGATTGTAGAGAAGCTATAGACCTTGTAGACTACAGCCCACGCCTTCTAGTGCTCTGTAAACGCTTTAAAGTTAGCGCCTGCTCCACACACCACTCCGCTCCTTTCCCACTCCATCCCTCCCGGTACCCGTTCAAAGTTCAGCGCCCCTGAAGAATAACTTGGGCTTGAGTTGTGGAGTACATTTTAAGTTGATTCACGAAACGAGCCAAAGAAATGTCGGTTGACCCACAAAGCGGGCCAAATTGATTTTTTCAGCCCATTCACAACACATGCAGCAGCAGAAGTGAACCCTCAGCCCTCGATTAGATTTACACCTGTCCCCTCTCCCTCTTCCTCTGCTCTGACGCATGCCGGCAAAACAAGCGAACCATGACACCCACCTCTCCCACTCCCTCTCCAGCCAGTGACTACTGTATGTACTGTATTATGCGGACATAAGGAGTGAGTGAAGGGAGGGCATATTACACTGGACGCGTGTTCGACACGCGACCAAAACAAACTTATTTCCTATGTCCGCGATACCCTGTAATATGTGAAAGGGAAATAAGATCGTTTGATCAAGTATAAGTATAAGAATATACGAAGCCCAGCAGAGAGAGCATAGGACGAAGGCTCACAGATTCTTATACTTATTCTTTGTATTGTATGCTTAATGATATAATCAAGCACAATATAAGAGCTATCTATATGTAAATTATGTCTATGCTATTTGTAAAGGCTTTCTTTATGCTTAAGACTATAATTCTCATCCTTTGCATTATCAAATTGGTTTTACATCTAATTTACGGGGCATGCTTTGGTGTCTCCTCAGTTTCAGCATTGCAGAGTAACTGTAAAATCAATAAGTGGCATCCAGGCAAGTGGCAGGTGTGTAGGAAATATGCCACCAGTGACTTGTCCAACAAACAAGAGTCGGCTAAAATGCAACGCTTATGCGGAAGTCGGAAACGATTTTCACATGCCCAAAGATGATGTAAACTGGGCCCAAGTGTGTGAGTTAATGATGATGATGATAATGATGATGACGAGACGTGGAAATTCAGATTTCGAGGAAGTGGACAGGTGAAATGAAAACAGATTACAAGCTAATGGTTATTATGAAGCATGAAAGCTTGTAAACTGACAGATGAGCGAGATTCTCTATCTAATCTCAAGCCCTCCCGCTGAGCCTAGCTCCCTTTTCTTTAGACGAAAGTTGAGAATTTGATATGTCTCAGAAAAACTTGTTTTTTTTCGGGGTTTCAAATTCAAAATACAAAAAAAAATTTGCGCCAGTTTAAATTAATCATTTTTAAATTTGAGTACATTTCAAAATCAGTAGACAATAATCGAAAATTTATGTTAAGTGGAGGAAACTTTGCATAGATTTAGATTGAATATACTGCTCTGCTCATTTGCAGAACATTTATGCTCCAGCAAGAATGAAAAATATTGTGGTAGCTGAAATAATAATGAATATAGCTACTTAACGATTCTCCATTAAACTTCTAAAAGTATAGCGTTCAGTTCATCCAATTAAATACATTTCACAATTTTTGTTAAATAATTGTGCTGTAAGAAATTGCATTACTCATTGCTCAAAAATAAACGAAATCCATTTAAGATAGAATTTCATCCTCATAAATCGTCTTAAAAAGATGGTTTTACTAAATTGTTATTTATTACACAGACAGACACCAACACATACATATATAGATTTATATACATTCATACATATAACTCCCTCAAAAATAAAATATGGCAAATAACTAAATCCCATTCACAGTTAAATCCCTTTCACAGCTGTCGCTGCAGGCTAAAATAAATTATATATATATATTTTTTTCAATTTCAGATTGTCGCCGTGTGAAGCGGGGGGAGAAGTAACGGGAATGGTAATCAAATCAAAATCAAATCAGCGCCAATGAGCTTAATGCAATTGTGGTGAGGGGGCGGGTAGGGGTGGATGCGGGGAGTAGGGGTTATACTAAATTGAAGGCTTCTTCGTTATGGCAGCTTAAGCTGCGACCCTTAATGAGGATACATTCAATTAAATGCACATATTTTTCGCTTGGAAGCGAGATCCTGATGGGGCAGAAGTGAACTTCAAACTTTGACAGCCGCTTAGCTAGTAGCCTAACCTTTGACTTTGGCTTTGTGTAGGTCTTTGCACCTGTGTATAAAGCACGCTCGTTACTGTTTGTGGCCGGATGAGATCAATTTGTGTACTTGGGGCCCGGCAGCTTGCGCAATTTAATTGCCTAATTGCAGTCACAGATACAAATACAGAAATAGAGATACAGATACAGATAGAGATAGTGATACAATTGCAAGTCTAGCAAAAAAGAAAAAGGGTTGGGGCCACAATTCAATTCTCAGGGCTACATAGCAATGAGCAAAGAGAGAGAGAAAGAGGGAGAGAGAGGAGAGAAGAGAAAGGGGGTCAGAGTAAGGGACTGAGAGAGAGCACTGAACTTGCGGAACGAGTTCAGCAAGATTTTTACAGAAAAAAAAAGGTAAAAACAAGTAAGAAAGTAGGAAAGCGAATATTCTCAATTGTAAAACACCCTGTAAATTTGAAATTTTGTATAGTTTTTTTTTATGCAAATTATGGAAGTAAGTTAATAATTAACTATTGATTAATTTCAGTGAACATTTTATTTCTTCAAATCCAACTTTTTTTGGTGAATTTAAATCAATTTGGAACAACTTTTTTTAAAGTTTGAATTATACAAATTAAAAAATAATTTAAAATTTAAGGTTTCGTTTAAAGTTAAATCAGGCTTGAATCGATTGAGTCAAGGAATCAAAAATGTCGAATGTGGGTCTGAGTTTCAATAGGCTAATTCTAATTTCGATTTCGGTTTGAATTAAGGAATCAGAGAATACTGGATTGAGACTTCGATTCTGGTACTAAATTTCAATCATTTCATATTGGTTTACGATTCCGGTTCCCCTTAATGCTTTGTCAACTACATAGACTCATTTATAATACCTCATTTCAAGTATTTAATGGCTACAGGGTATTCCAAAGATTTGAATGGCGCTTAGAAGACGAGCGAGTGTAGTAGTTGTGTGACTATGTGTGTGTGTGTATGTGTGTATGCGTATTTGCCTTCTTATTTTGTAGTTGTATATTTTTGTATCTACTTTGTGCGCAATTCAAGTTCAAAGCATTTCATTCGATTTGATTTTCGTGTGCTTATGCAAATCAAGTAAACATCCATAATTTTGTGAGTGTATTCATGAATTTGTTTATGCGTATGTACATTGATTTTAAGTGAAATTTCCTTTCTTGTATTTACAATTCGCTAAAAATGAAAAGCAACAATTTGCAATTTATTGCCATTCGATTTGTTTCAGACGAATAAACAAACGAAAATGAAAAAAAATTAAAGTGCGAGATTTGTATAATTATTTCGGCTTCATGGTAATTGCTTTTGTGTTGGTTTTTATTTGTTTTTTTTTTTACATTTTTTGTTTGAGAATAGTTAATCCGAAATAATGTAAATAAAATGTTAACTTTAACATTAAAAAAATCTAAATATTGTTAATCGTTGCTTAATTCTAGAATTCTAGTAAACAGCTTTAACGTTTCAAATGAATTTGCATAATGTTAATCGTAGTCGAATTCAACTCTTGTAAATAGTTTTGAAACTCACCTCGCAGTAATTTCAACTTGCAAATCTTTTCACAGGTTGTGGGTGGGGTGTGTTATTGTTGTTGTGGACGTCATGAGCAGCTGTTGAAAGCGCGCGGCGCAAAGCAGACATCGAGTGAGAAAGAGAGGGAAACAACAAATATTTCGATTAAAGACACTTTTTGCGCGCACAAAACACAAAACTAGCAACATTTTGCGAACGAAACACAATGAGATAAAAATGAGCAGCAGCAACAATAAAAACAACAAAAAGGAAATTTTTTTTCGCTCAATGTGAGCATAAAAATCGAATATTGAACGTGCCGTTGTCTCTCTCTCTCTGTATTTGTGCAAGAGAGAAATAAATTGACGGGGCGTCGTATTAAATACAGTTATTGCTGCTATTGTTGTTGTTGCTTTGCGTTTTGTTTTGTTTTCCGATTTGTGCTGTTCTTCTTCTTCTTGTTGTTTTAGAGAATTCTGTTGAGAATTTTGCCACACACGAAGAAGAAGCAGCAGCAGCATTAAATGCAAGTTAATTTTATGGCAAGTTTTTTATTTTGTTTATTGTTTAATTTATGCATTTCACTTTATTTATTCTCAGCACTTTTATCAAAAAACATTTTTGTGGTGAAAAGACGCAAAACACACACGCACACACAGAGACACACACAGAGACACACACACACAGACAAATAGATGCTGCTGCTGCTACTTCTTTTCAGTTGTTGTTGCTTCGCTCACCGAAAAAAGGGAGAGAATTTTTAGATTCGCGTTTTGTTTTGTTTTTTGTATTTAATATTGAAAATTATTTGATTTTGATTTGCAGCAGTTTAAATTCTGTTAAGGCCACGAAGAAAAAAACGCCACCCACGAAACGAAAATCATTCAAAACGAACCAAAATTCGGCGAACGACTTGGGAAAATTTGTTGAAACACACACAAAACTTGTGCGGCTGTTTTCTTTAATCGAACTAATAATAATTATTATTATTATTAATATTATTAAGTTGGTAGAGCAACACACACACAGGAAACACTATGCAAATTGCAAACGCACCCGAAACGCGACTTTATCGTCCGCTTGTAAAATTATTAATGCTAACATATCATGTTAATTTTCTCTGTGCTGTGCACTGGCATGTTGTGTTATGCTCAAATGGGCATGTTAACGTTTCTTAAATGTTAACATTCAACATATGTGAGCAAAGCGACTCAATCGACTACCGCAGGTGAAAACAGTAACTATTTTTTAAGAAACAGCCCAAGTTGGTTACATTAATTGATTAGTGTTTGTTGAAAATATTAAATTGCATCTCTGTTATACTCAAAATGGGTATTTTATTTTTAACATGCTGTTAATTCTTAAGGGGAACTCAAATGGCACTGTGTCGCTCGGCACGCATTGGACGGCGCACGCTGTTCACAATATTGCCATCTATTGTAATTAGTGTGCAACCTGCGTCGGCATAAGCACAAACTGCAACCTTAAATGTGCGTTGGCTTACGTCAAGATGGCGCTATTTTTAGTAAGAATGTAAAGTTTTATATTGCAAAGGCGATTGTTTTCCCCGCTTTTTGCAGCTGGGCTGGACATATATTGTCAGATCCTGGGGACTTAAGCGGCTTAAGGTTATTTATGCATTGGTGTGCCCTTATTTATTGGAACTAGGAAACTAATTTCCAAAACGTTTTTTAAATAGTGTATCTGGATTTCGTTCTGAAGACTGTCTTTTGCTTAACAGCAAGGTCCACAACCACCACCGCAGGGTGCGTACCATCCACAGCAGGGTCCGCAACCGCCACAGCATAAGCGCGGTGCGTAGCAGCAGGGCGAGGCGCAGCCGCCGCAGCACGGATAACGCTTAAAGCACATCTTCGATAGGCGTGGCGGAACTCACAATGTGGAACGTGACCGGCAAGTGTGCGAAGTCTTCACGGAAATAGGCACTATTCGAGTTCAGATGGAAATACTCAATCTATTACGCAAATCGGAAAGTTATTTTATTTTTATTAGGAATATATTTTTTTTGTTTATAAATTTAATACGCACATACCCAAAAACTTTACACCCAATTACACAAAAAAAAAAAAAAATTGTGAGATTTTGACTACACAAGCCCGAAAAGTAAAGTAAATTATTGCCTGGCATCATTCCTATGTGTTTAAGTTGAAATATTACAGCCTGCTTTGCTTATAATATTTCCTTATAAAGACGGGAGTTTAATATTGGAAAATTAACTTCAAAATGGTGAGCCAAAGTTCAATTTTCGTGCGATTGGCTTCCACATCATTATAATCGACATATTTTTCTAATTTTGCCAAATTGTCTCCAAAGTTGGCAAACTTTTATAAACATTTTATCATATTATTATTTCTATATAAAAACGTATTTATTTAATTTCTTTTCAGAATTCAACTGGATGTAAAATGGAACTCTCATTTAAAAGCTAGAGTCAGCAAATCCGAAAGGTATATTACTAGTAACACTCTCTTAAGATCCAATTTTGTAGACAAAATAGGACGGTAGATTACTAAAAATCTCCTTAAGATATGGGTATTTCGCACGCCCTGTTCAGTGTCAGCGGTATTACTTATGGTATCAGAGTATTTCGCGGTCGGCCTTAACTATAAATGAAGCTATCAAAATTAGACGATGACTAATTAAATTGAAATAAGTATATATTTTATACATAAAATAATAATGTCCTAAATAATACAATATTTAAAATACAAAAATTATATATAAAATGCCGACTTTTCATTTAATATTTCATATTTTAATCAAATTTACATTGAGTAGTTGCTTGTTGTACAAGATGTATAGTTTTAGTACCTAGATTTCGTTCTGAAGAAGGTTTTAGCAATAAGGTCCACAGCCACCACAGTAGGATCCACAGCCATAGCAACCACCGCATCCGTAAGAACAGCCGTAGCAGCCACCGTATCCGTAGCAACCGCCGTAGCTACCATAGCATCCGCCATAACAACCACCGCAAGGACCGCAGCACATCTTGATTAGACTGGGAATGACTCATTTTCTATATTCAGAAGAAGGCAATTCTAGAGTACTTACTTTTAGTTCAACTTCTCCACGGAAACAGGTACAAGGTGGGATTTGAGAGACTGCTTATGGATTTCAGAAATTGGTTCTGGCTGAAGTTGAAGCTTACAGAATCCAATGCAGTCGATGGTTTATCTTACAGGAACCTTAAGATTTAAAAATGAAAATTAAATAAATTTCTGTTTAAGCAAAGTATAAAATTTGTTGCTTCACTCACATTCCCAAAATATTCACATTAATGTACAAACAACAAATTTGTTGAGATGTTTACCGAACAAGTCTGAAAAGCTGAATAAGTATTTGAATTGGGTCTGGGGGCTAGGTCAAAAAATTGGAACCACATTTTCAGAGCCTACTTAAATTTGTATGCGAAGAAGAAATGTGAAATCAAAACTATTTCCTGGTCATACCCAAGTTAAGTTTTAAAGAGACAAAGTATTGATTAAAAAAAAGAAAATTAATTGAAATGCAAATTAATTAAATGGTCAAGCTGATGCTTAATTTAAAACGAACTTCATCTAACCCCTATTCAATATATTTAATCAATGCTTTCTCATAGAAACTCTTTGATTGCATGTGGTGAATTCAATCTTCCGGAAACGGAACGGAAAGTATTGGTGGCACTCAGCTCAAATAAATTGATTGATTGGTTTATATCTGATCCGACTTGCAGTTATTATTTCTCTTATACATCCTGAAGTTCCCCATCATCAAACGCTTGATTTGATTATATAGAACTGCCAACTTCTGTGTTCTTCCTATAGCAGCAATGGACTCAATATGTGAATAACCTTTGTTCAGATTTCTTAAAACTAATGAAAAATGCGAATTCCAAGTTTAGTTTAATTCAATTTCTTCGCGGAAACTGGTACTAGTTTGGATTTAAGCGACTGCTTGAGGATTTCAGAAAATATTTCCGAGTTACAAGCTTTTGGAATGTATGTTATTATGATATGTCGAAACTTCGAAATGCCATAACTTCGTCAAAACTCAACTTAGATTAAAAAGCGAGGGCTTTTTGATCATAGTTTTTCCCCTAAATCAATCGTGCATTTAAAGTTAAAAACGTGATTCTAGGTCGGAAGACAAGTAAAAATTCTGGCCTGAAAATCGTCATATGTTATTTGAAATACATTTGCATTTGTAGGAATCACACATTTTAAATTGTTTAACAGAAATGTATTTATTTATAACTGTTCGTATTGTGACAACGCGCTGCTTATAACAAGAGGTTCAGAAGCGACAGTGGTGGCATGCCGGGCTCAGCACCCTTTGAAAATCCCAAATAGAGGACCATTGGCATAAATCCCCAACGGAATGTGGTTTGAAGGATGTCCACAACGACGCGCAAACGCTCCTCAGCTGCCTCGGAAAGAACCATTTTTTTTTGCTTCAGATTGAACAAATGACGGGAAAGTTGTCAATCTAAACTTGTAAATGAAGAAAATTTAAATACAATATTTTATTTAAGTACATAGAAACTCACATTCCTATAAAATTCAACTTCAACAAAAATATTTTGGAATGTTGACTGGACAATGCCAAAGAACTGAATGAAAATTTGAATTGGTGTGGGGCAAAAAAAAAAAAATGAAAATTTTAGTTACAACGGAATTCTCAAAGCATACTTAAATTTTACCTAAAGTGCCAAAGTCTTGTGTTCAAATAATATAAAAATGATTAGTTTAAGTAAGCAAAATTCAAATAAATAAAATTTAAAGCTTTAAGAAGCTAAAGCAAAATCCAAAATATTGCACAATTCTTTTGAGGACCTTAAACTCTGCGCAAAGAGCCAAGAGAAAGTGCTCCAAATTTGACGCAAAACTGTGAAAAAACGTGGGGCAAGCACTTCAAAACAAACTCAAAGGCAAAGAGTGGCATCCGGTTTCCAGATCGAATTCATCGGAAAATAGCAATGAAAAGGCCAAAAAGTGCTTTAACTCATCTATCAACTGGATATTAAGTGGTAGTTGTTTGGTTATTGACGATGACATATTGCGCTCATGCTTCGCAAATGCCTAGAACAAATGTTAAGGCCAAGTTAGTAAGTTATGTCTGAAAGAAAATGTGATAACTGAAAAACGTTGCAAATTTATTAGATATTATTTATGTCGACAGAAACAGCAATGTTAATTTGAATGCATATCGGCTTCAATTAAGAACTAACATATTTCGAATTATAGATATTCAAATTTGATTCCACTAAATATTATTTGATGAATAAATTGTGTAATATTTGCAGTTACATTCAACTATTCTTCATTTTATTAATTAATATTTATTTCTTTTATTTATTTCATCATTTATATAGTTGGCATGGAATACATAAATATTGTTTATGGTGAGGCAGACGTCTTTGACAAGATGGTTTTTTTTTTTGGAGATCTCTAGTTCCTTGAGGTATTCGGATGAATTTAGAGGCCACTAATTGGGCAGTTGATCGAGTTTGGAAGGTATTTAACCTATTGCTTCTGATGTTCGAATATCCAATCGGAATCGTTACAAATTATATCCAGATCGAAGGACCAATTTTTTGTAGTGGGCCAGACATCTTTTTCCAGATAGTGCATACAAATTTCATAATTTCAATTGTCAACAAATATCCCTAATGTTGCTACTAGAGGGGTGGTGGAGTGAGTTGCGGAAGGTGAGAGGGTTTTGCTGTTTATGGCCCACTTTCATGGTGTAATTCGGAAGTTAATCACAATCCGGTCTAGCTGAATATGCTGATGAGCATTGTTACCCAACAGCTGACCAGGATGATGCACAACACTGAATATGTCCAAGGAATATTTACGATTAGACGCAGGAATCAAGGATGTCCAAGTGTATGTTTGTGTGTTCATGTACGTGTGTGTAACAATGCGGAATGCGGAATGAGCAAGTGGTAGTGAAAATGACACACACACACAAAATGTCCTTCAACTAGCTTTCTTAGAAGCATTATTAAAATCTACATATATTAAAATTGATTATGAACTGCATACATAGAAGTTCAATTTGAATTTTATAATATTGATTATAAAAATATATCAGAAGTCATAAACGGAATCGATATTATTAGTACCGCAAAGATCGTATTAGATCCAAAATATATAGTATCCAGCAAATATAGATATATATATATATATATTTACTAGTACTGTACCGTCAAAATAAAGGTATCAAAACGGAACCGATTACAAATTTTGAATAAATGTATAATTTTTCATGATTTGTACCAGAATAAGATCGCAAATTATTTATAATTATATATGTATATGAATAATTATCTTCATGGTACTAATTATCGTCTGCATTTTCAAGGCCGTTTTTTTGAGTTTATATGTTTTGAATGGAGTGAGTTCGTAAGACGCTCCTAGCAGCCTCCACAGTTGGGATAACTGAAGCATGCGGCAGAGCAGTTGCCGCCTCCGCAGTTGCCATTGCAGCCGCAGCAGCCGCTGCAGCAGCCGTTGCAGGGTGCGGTGCACGAGTAGTTGCACGAGTAGCAAGGTGAGCAGCACATCTTGATTAGACTGAGAATGATACATTTCCTATACTCATTAGCAGGCAATTATAGAGTACTTACTTTTAGATCAACTTCACCACGGACTTGTTGACTTGATTGAAGTGAAATCACAATAATAACAATACAGGAAAAATTGGAAATTATTGTAAATATTTGTTATCCCAACTTCCGTCAAAAATGAAAGAAAACATATATTTACCAAAAATTTAAAAAAAAAAAATGGAAAATGAAATTTGATTAGATGTTTACTTAACTGGCCTAAAAATGGAAATGAAGGTTACCTTAAACAATATCCAGATATCTGGGAACCTACTTTGTTTCTTACATTTACACAGCTTCTGCAGTCCTAATCATTTAACAATAATTAATTCCATTAGAGAATGTTTTGCTAAAAATCTATGTTAGATAAATTCAATAATTTTCAATAATTTTCGTATTACTTAATAACGTTTTAGTAAACTTTCGCAAATACAAAATTAAATCGATTTTCAAGTCTATTTCCATTTATCATTTAATTATAATAAATATAAATATGTATTTTCAAAGCAATTGAATTTTGCAATAAATTGTGAGTCGCTTTCGTCGCTTGAAACGTGGAACAACAAAAAAAACAACAACATAACGGTATTAAAGTTGCAAATCTTTGAACGTTCCATCAGTCCGTCTGATGACTAATAAATAGTTTTGATTTCACATTTCACAAGTAGGCTCTGAAAAAGTAGTTCCAATTATTTGACCTAGCCCCCAGAGCCAATTCAAATACTTATTCAGCTTTTCAGGCTTGTTCGGTAAACATCTCAAAAAATTTGTTGTTTGTACATTAATGTGAATATTTTGGGAATGTGAGTGAAGCAACAAATCTTATACTTTATTTAAACGGAAATTTATTTAATTTTCATTTTTAAATCTTAAGGTTCCTGTAAGATAAACCATCGACTGCATTGGATTCCGGAAGCTTCAACTTCAGCCAGAACCAATTTCTGAAATCCATAAGCAGTCTCTCAAATCCCACCTTGTTCCTGTTTCCGTGGAGAAGTTGAACTAAAAGTAAGTACTCTAGAATTGCCTTTTTCTGAATATAGAAAATGAGTCATTCCCAGTATAATCAAGATGTGCTGCGGTGCTTGCGGTGGTTGTTATGGCGGATGCTATGGTAGCTACGGCGGTTGCTACGGATACGGTGGCTGCTACGGCTGTTCTTACGGATGCGGTGGTTGTTACGGCTGTGGATCCTACTGTGGTGGCTGTGGACCTTATTACTAAAACCTTCTTCAGAACGAAATCTAGGTACTAAAACTAAACATCTGGTACAACTAGCTACAACTCAATGTAAATTATATTACCAATATGTGTAAGTAATTAGGAAACCGGGAATTGTTGAAATTAGCTATTCAATACGATATTCCAGTGTTGATTTTTTTTCTTTCTTTTGTGTTTTGTTTTCCAGCCGACAGCCGAATACAGTGCCAACTGCCGCTGCTAAGCCAACTTCTCTTCTTCATCAGGCTGCTGCTTGTCAACGCCTCGCAAAATCTTGAATCAGCTGGAGTATGGATATTTTGAACTCGAGCTGCTGATTCGGCGTAAATGTTGCCACGTGCGGCATAATGCTGTGAAAGAATGACAAGTTCGCGTGGTGGGTGTCGTATGTACTGCTCGTAGTGGGCGTCTGTTGCTGCTGCTGTTCCTGTTCAGCATCATCATGAATTGTTCGCGTCTGGATGAAGGGTCGAACGAACATCATATGATGTGCCAGAGGGTGTCTTTTGAAACTATAATATGTCGAGAATCTGCTGCGCAGAGCCCCCCAACGTTTCTTGCAAACATGAATACTCGCATATGCCTGGGCTATCGTTAAATATTTGTTAGTAATATTATAAATTTACGATATTATATTTATATTATATATTAATATAATATTATGTATAATATTTCAAATTAAATATTTAACGATAGCCCAGCGAGAAAATGCGAGTGCACATGGTTGAAAGCATCTTTGGGGGGCTCTGCGCAGCAGATTCTCGAAATATAGTTTCATGAGTCGCCCTCTTGCACAGCATATGAAGTTCTTTCGACCCTTCATTGGGACGCGAGTCATTCATGATGATGCTGATTCCGCGGACGACGAGCAGCCCCAGACGCCCACTACGAGCAGTTTATACGACACATATTGTTATAAATATTAATAAAAATAATGTATGCATAAATACATAGTATTGTATAATATTTACAATTTTATTAAACAATATATTTTATTTAATTAATATTTAAATTACAAAATATTTTTTGCTGTATTTCAAGTATTATTATTATTATATCATTCTTATTAAGATAATTTACTTGAATTATATGTCTATCTATGACACATGGTAAATAATTCGGAAGTTAATCACAATCCGGTCCAGCAGATTAAGTTGATGAGAATTGCTATACAATAGCTGACCAGGATGATGCTCAAGACTGAATATGTCCAAGGAATATTTACGACTAGACGCAGGAATCACACTAGTAGCCAACGAACATGGATGTCCATGTATGTATATGTTCATGTGCGTGTGTGTAACAATGCGGAATGCGGAATGAGCAAGTGGAAGTGAAAATGACACACACACATACACACGCACTGACACACACACACACACAAAATGTCCTTCAACTAGCTTCACGTCACTTGGCCGCCTGGCAGCCTCGTGACGAGGACTGTGCTGACACTTGAGTGGAGACAAAAAACCACTTGACTGTGACTTGTACGATGCCGGCGGCATTTACAACCAAGCGGAGGTGCGACATACTCACTGAATACAATATATAATATATATATATATATATATATATATATATATCCGTCTGGACTGACATTAATGTGCGTAACTTGGACAATTACGACACTGAGAACAAGCAGAAACAGATTAAAGCAGCCTGTGGAAGATTGAATACCCTCACCGAGCTCAGTTTTATATATATATATATCTAAATCAAGCTCAATTCTTTCAGTAGTAAACTGAGGAAAAATATTGTGGGATCTAGATCAAAAACATGTAATTTGAAAGTATGTCTGATATGTACAATAGTATGTAACCCCTGAATAATATCTATTCTTGATCAGCCTTAAAAGACAAGATCAGATGTCAGAGACTACAATAGCTAGAGAGTTTGAATTTATAAGCAATTTAATTTGATTGATAACTTGGTCTCTTTCCCCAATATCGATAATAATCGATTTTTGATATCATTAAAAGCCAATATTTTCAAACGGATTTATTTTTAGTTTGACATAATGAAGCAATTTTATCAAGATCTGTTGAAAAACTAGAACTTTGTCCCTTATTATATGTAATAAAATAAAATTGTTCGCTTTAGGGTTCGAAACTATTTCTTATGTAGTTTTACGAAATAGAATTCTGATTTTAATAAAATTCTTTTCCATAAGAAAAGAGTATAATTATAATAAACAAATTGATTGTGGTTGCTGTCCGATCTGATCTGAGAGGCAGTTCATCGAAATAGATATATTTTTTGTAAAAGAAAATAATTATTGTTAAAATTATAATATAACTATAATAATATAAAAATTAAAGTAACAAAGAGTATTCAAATTTTCTCCGTGTCGGTGATTACAGGAGTTTTATCTGCTCCGTTCAATGGGTAAAGATTTTTGCCAGACAATTGCAGTCTATCTGTATGTGAGTTGCGTTTGATTTGTTGGAGCCGTCGCAACAATGCCATGAATTGTTAATAAAAAAAAAGCAAAACTAACGGTATACAATCAGATGTGATTAAAGGCGATAGACCGAGAGTGTGCATAACTGTATTTAATTTAAAAGTTCAATTGGCATTTGAAGTGAATTCGATTTTGTATGCGTTATTTATAGCTGTTGGGATTCTGCCAAAATGATGTCTCTCCTATGACATTTGAAATACAAAGTTAAGCTATTGATTATCTTCAGATTTTAAATATAATAATTTGGAGTCTTTATTTGAAATTATCAACTTCAGTTCCACATTCTCCGTTTGTTAAAGTGGCTTGATAATTACATTTTAGTTTAACTCTTCAAATCATTTGCTAATTTTTGCATCTCAACAGCTTAACAACCCAACGAGAGTAGAGCTGTAGTATTTTTTTAATTCTGGGTTTATCTGCCTCAGGATACGCGGCAGCTTGTGTTAATCGCTCCTGCCCAAAGCGCTTAATGAGCCCAAAAATGAAAAAATTCAGTTATAATTACTTTAGCTGGAAGTGCTGGACTGCAGAGTACTCTGTTTATAGTACTCGTTTAGAGACATCCATTTAATAATATCAAACTTAATTTCAATTAAATGCATTTTTTTGTTTTAATTTCTAATTTTTTTTTTTTGCTTTGGACCCTTGCTTAACAGAAAAAAATATGACAAACCAAGATTCGAAACAAATCTAGAATCGATGCAACGATTATAATGTTCGGTTCGACTTGGATCGTCAATTTTTTGCTAATTTGAAATTACCCCGATTAATTTAAAAAAATATTATTTGATATGTTTTTTATATTATATAATATTATATAAAGAAACAACGCGAATATTAAATGGCCTCCATAAGTGTGTACTTGTTGTAAAACAATAACCTGATTCAATTTCAGAAATTAATAAATGTTAAACTCCGCCTTCAGAATGATACATCTACTTTAAAATACCCATTATACAAATTACTTAACGTACAGGGAATAAAAAAGCCAGAAACAACTTCCTTACATTATCATTAAAAAAAAAAAAATCAATTTATGTCTGTGCTTAAAAATGTGAATTCGAGTGCACATATAAATTTACCAGCATAAGTGAAAAATGTGTTAAGTGCATTAAAATTAAATTTCAGTTTCGCAGTATCTGCTCAAACATATGCCAGGCTACACATACCTGTATGTACATATGTATGTGTGTGTGTGTTGTGTGTGTGGTGTGTGTGTGTAATGTGTGTTTGCGCTTTTCTTTTTTGTTTTAAGCAACAACAACGATAACAGCAAAATTGCCGTTAAGGCTGGAGGATTAATGCACCAAGATTTACATGCGAAATCAGCGACAGGCGAACGCGTTCGGAGGCGTGGCACGGTCATTGTGACACTGGTAACATAAACATGGCCAACACTGATGTTGCCGATGTTGCTGTTGGGCGCAACACAAGTGCCCGTAAATCAGCGCCTCACTCTCTGTTCTATGGACTTGCTTATCAGCCGTTTGCGTCGCTGTTTGCTATTCAGATGACTTTTAGGGCTTAGCAAGGATATGCAGGATGAGGATGTTGTCAGCGAACAATGCTTATTTTAGCCAGGAATCAGAAGTCGACAGGGGCGAGTAAATCGGGCATTGAAAAACAACAACAATCTTATATAATAAAATGAAAAACTGAAACTGAAAATCAGCAGCTGAATGGACGCTGTCAGTAGCCCCCTGAAGACGAATCACACTGGGATTTCAAATATATTGTTGTATTTTGAAATTTACAAGGAGTCCGCCAAAAACAAAAAAAAACATAAGAAGACTGCCAATTTAATTTAAGATCTACATGAACATACAATGTGTTTGCTTTCGATGCACTTATGCATATATGTACATATATATTTTCATGATTAATGAAATTAAATTAAATTAATTGATTGCAACCACATTGCAGCTCATTATTTTAATATTAAATTAAATGCGGGAATGAAATCAAAACGATAATTAGAAGAGAAAAGCAAGGATTAATTGAGATTTAATGGTATGCGCGGTTTTCAATACTTACAGCAACGAGAAAGTGAGTTTTGAATAATTTCAGTGCGGTTGATTCATAATTTCAATTTATTTGCAGATTGATTTACTTTGTTTGCCATGCTTAAATAAATGCATCAGAGTTCGATATTTGAGGTATTTGTAATCGGTATTCAATTGCATAAATAAATCAAAGGAAAAGGTAAATATAATTTCAGTACAAGAAATACGCAAATAAATTTCTGGTGTATTAAGAGTGCTAGCACAGGAAATAAAATAAACTCATAGAGGCATGAAAATCAGCTTAGAATGCACTCACAAAAATGTAAAAGGAAAAAAAATAATAAAAAACACACACACACACACACACAAACACGTAGTTCAAAGTTTGTTCGTGCGTGCAGAAAAAAAAAGTACCCATATGCAAGTGAATAATATTTACTCATAGCCAAATGCTGTGCAGCAAGCAGAGTGAATAAAAACAATTTCGATTTTTAAAAATCCGATTTATAAATAAAATATACGAGAACTGGATGAATGTAACATATACAAATGCAATTACAGCAGTCTGTGTGCCAATCTCTATCTCCCTTTCTCTGGCTCCTTCTTTATCTGTGTGTGTGTGTGTGTGTTTGGGTTTGGTGTGTATTTTCGGGTATTTTGTATTGCCTACTTTCGGGCTGGCGACTTAATTATACACATTTTTCCACTTAATTTTTTGTTTTTTTTTTTTGCTGCCGATGCTGCTCGCCTATTGTTGTTCGTGGGGTAGCACGTGCTTAAATTTCGCGCAAATTGTTGTTTTCATTGTTGTCGTTGTTGCTGTTGCTGTTGTTGTTGCCCACTTTATAATTATAGACGTCAGTCAGGCATTTAACTCGTTTGTTGTTGTTGTCCAAAACCAACAGTAGCAACAAATTGTTGCCAGCCTCGTCGTGTTTCAATTTGTGTGGATCGCACGTAGAACCCAACAGCGCCAACAACAACAGTTATTGCCACATGCATGCATGCGTGAGTGTCTGTGTAGCTGTGTATCTGTGTGTGTGTGTGTGCTGTTGTTGTTATTGCTTTCGCTTTTGTTGGTGCTATTGCTGGACATGCGAAATAATTGCTTCATACATAATTATCGTGACGGCGACCGTCGCTATTCTCATTACAATTTGTTTCTGTTGCTGTTGTTGTTGTTGTTTTGTTTGCTTTCGGCTGCTTACGGTTGTTAATGGCAGCCCTTGGGCATGGATACCATTTAGAACAAAGAACAGAAGCACAGTCGGTGCAGTAATATGCACATGCCACATATGCAGGTTGTACTGGACAGCATTCCTCCACTTTTTTTTTTGTTTTCTGCGATTTAATAAGGGAATTTCGAGTGTTCGAAATAAATCGAACATTGTTTTGACACACAATGGAACTGGGCGAATCATGAAATCAATGAATTAAACACATTTTTGATTATCGTGCAACATAAGTTGTGTTGAACTTAAATATAACTTTTATTTTTTTAAGTGTAAGTCATTTGGAATACTTCATAAAACTGTACTGATATTTACAGTCTCAAAAAATAACTATATTCCTCTGAAAACCTATTTCTAAAGCCGCCTGCAAAACTAAACTGTATTCAATTTAGTCAGGAATAATATTGGACTGCATTTTGTAAAGCCTCCATGGAAATATTCAAAAAGAAGAAATGTCTAGTTACTCAAAAGGTGAGAACATTTTTTTTTTTAATATTTAGAAATTATTTTCAAGATCCATATCCCAATCCAATTGTTCTTTAACATAATAGTTGACCAAGCTAAGTTTTACAACAAGAGAACTTGTTGCAGTCGGGCGCAACCGACTGCGAAACACTTTGATTATCGGATTTTTTAAGATTGTTACTATCAATATACCTGTCAAATTTGGAGACTAGTTTTCAAATTGGGTGAGATATATGCTCTTAACGATTTACACTAACAGGTCTATCGGATTAGGAAGTCGGAGTGGGCGTGGCCATCTAATTTTTGATCGATTTCTTACGGAAGCTACCAGTAACATGGGGTAAGGGTGTCGAAAAAAGCTGCCTTCATACAGATGGACAGACGGACAGACAGACAGATGGATGACTTGACGGACATTGCACAAATCCAAAATACTATGAAGCCTTCGGTAACAAAGTAAAAAAAGTTTGGAGCATCAACCACGAAAAATAATTTGGATTTAATAGTTCGTTGGCATAGATATTGAAGTTTCTGCTTAATTTATTTAATCTCACTTACAAACAGCACTGAAGCTTAAAAACATACTGCTCATGATTACAAATTATCCGCTTGACTTGCCACCCAACAATTTGAAGTGCGCCTCAGGTAATAATCAACACCTCGGCAAATCCGGCAGCCCAACCACAAACAGACAACAACAACTCTGCTCAACCAGTGAATTTTTGAACTTTTTTTTTTTTTTTTAATTTTCGCTCTTGACTTGATTCATTTAACTTTAATGAACTGCGAGCAAGTGCAAAAATAAACAAGATAAAAGGCTATTGCAGGCACGTCGAAAATGATATACCCTTTCGAGCCGGAGTCAATAAATCAGTAAATAACCGAGCAATGTTTCGATTTTGATCATTTTTATCATTATGTTAGGAGCATAATAACATTAAAATGTCTTTAGAAAATCCCCCTGATTACTTGAAGTATTTTTTGCTTTTTAGTATTAAAATCTTAATCTTAGAAAAAATTGTTTCTTCAAATAAGAAAGAAGTAATAAGATCTGAACAGTTGACTGTTAAAGTTTTAAGTTTTTTCAAATGAAAATGAATACATTTTTGAGCAAATTAAAATTTGTAAATATATGAAATCGAAAAATTCGAATCTTAAATAATTATATAAGGAACGGATTTGGAGACGTTTACTTCAATGCGTTGCAAGCTGCACGACCAAATTAGAATACACTATGAAAGGGATTTAAAATAAAGAGTATAAATGGTGAAATGTCAACCGCAGTACCTGTCAGATGACAAACAAGTTCAAGTTATAAGCTGAAGCGACTTTGATTCTCGCCCACCGACATGATGATGATCTTTTGGCCAACTGGTAAACTTACAAAGTCAACTGAAATAAACATGCAGCTGGTTGCGAGCCAGTTGCCAGTTGCCAGGTTGAACAGAATTCATGTTAGCTGCTAAAAGCGAGAGAGAAAGAGAAAAGCAGATAGAGAGGCAGACAGAGAGAGAGAGAGAGAGAGAAAGAGAGCTAAACCATCCGACGACTGCAGCAAACTGCCGCTGAACTTAACCTCAAACCTAATAAATAGCTTAATTAGTCTTTTGTCTGTCTGCCTGTGTGTGTGTGTGTGTGTGTGTGTGTCTGTGCGTGTGTGTGTGTATCCGTACCATCACCTTAACTGAGCTGCTACTGATTAAAATCCCGCCGCACAACCCAGTAACTGACCCTTAGCATCATTACGCATTTAAACGGTTCGTTTCCGCCTGCAATAAAGCTGCACCACTCAGCACCACCCAGCCCCACCCTGCAACAACCAGCAGCTGCCCCTGCTGACCCTGCTGCCAGACTGTCTGCTCTTGTGTGTGGCATTGAAAAAATAATAAGTAAAAAATTAAACACAGCCAAGTTATTGGCAGGGAATGCTCATCTGATTACGAACAGTGCTTGTAAATGTATTTTAATTTTAATGATTATACATGAGGGAGCGAGGGCGTGAAAGGGAGCGAGGGAGTGAGAGAGAGCGAGTGAGAGTGAGAGAGAGGGTGATGTATGATTTAGTTTGGTCATTTGCATTGATTTCTTATTTAAAAATAATAAAATCAAATGTAGCTTTGACGGGATTAAAATTACACGCTGCTCAAAAGCAGAGATAAATCTTTGCAAAAACATTTACAGGTTATTAGCGTAATTAATTTTTAAAAGTCATTTTTTCTGCATGTATCAGTAATTTCGATCCAATTATAAATTTTTAGCACAGCATGAAATGATCATAAAATGAGTGTGAAAAAAAATGTATCTTTCAATGGCTAATTGGTCATCCGCTTATAAATTATATAATAAACAATGCTTATGGATGGAATAAATAATTATTACAAAATAGATTAAAATACAACAGATTTTATGTTTATACATTAAACTGAAGTTGAACCTGGTATATATTGAGTTTTTAGTAATTCTAAAAATGAAGTAATCTTAAATCTTAAACTTTAACTATTTTTTTCCAAAAGCAGAAAAAATTTGTTTAATTTCAATGGATTTTTATAGACATAATTCTTAAGTTGCTTTTTTCCTAATTTGTTTTTGGTTTTATATTTATTCAATTTAATTTATAAGAAACTTACATTTTTATTATAATAAATAAATAAGTAGCATTACGAAATTTGTTTCTGAAAAAAATATAAAAATTGGTTTTCTAATTTTAATAATTTTTTTTCGGAATGATTGGAAATTTACAAAAAAAAAACAAAAGTTCGTTTTGTGATTTAAAAAAGAATTTTGCTGGAAGTTTGGTATCTTTCAGCAAATGTGCTTATGTGGAGTGCAGCTACTTATGTATGCGGATTGCAATTTTAGCACAAAAAACTATAATTCATTTCTTTCAATTGCAGTTCATCTGTCTACCAGAGTTTTCCATAAATTTCCATTTACAACATGTGCTCTTTCATTTTTTTTATCGGCAACCCATTTTTTAGAAGCTTTGCCTTAGCCTCGTCTTTTTGGCAGACCACAATATCTAAAATTGTTGGTGTAATTTTCACGGGGCCTGTCCGACAATATTCGAGAGTCGCTGCAAGCAAATGCAAATGTAATTAGTTGCATGACCGAAACCACAGAGCAATATTTATGGCACAGCAGCGAGAAGTGAAAGCGTTGCCTGCCGCACGTTCAGATGTACATACAGGTATGTATGTATGTGGGTGCAACTGTTGTATCTGTGAGATACTTTTAATTTTTACGATTTTTGCGGGCGAGCTGAACTAAAGCTGCTACCCTTTTTTTTTGTGTGCCCTTGTTGCTAGCCGTTTAGAATATTTCTGCTTTGTTTATTTTATTTTGTTAATTTTTTATGATCGCTGGGCCTGGTCGGAATTGTGTTGCGGCTTTGGGGCTTTTGGTGTACGGGTATGGGTTTTTTCTTTTTGTGGGGAGGGGCCAATTTTATGGCGGAAATGGCACCGCTTGCCACAAAATAAAAGAAAAGATATGGTCAGAACAGGCCAACGATAAAGTAGACTAGGTCGAAATAAAGATAAAACTTGCAAACGCTTAGTTTGGTCGTTTTTTTTTTATTTCTATCTGGTTTCAACCCCTTTATTTTGTAATTGCTGTGCAGTGAGAAATTTTAAAATTTAACATTTTTTGCCAGCCGGCAGCTGCGCCAAAAGTAAAATAGCAAACAAAAAAAGTAAAATAGTGCAAAAGCCACTTTTGCCAGTCATTGGCGCTGAAAATTGAGATTTATGAGTGCACCTGGAGGAGGAGGAGGCGATGGGGTTGACTGTGGCTTTGGGGCTCTTTTATTCTGAAAGTAAGTGGAGCTTGTGCTGAGAGTCTTGTCTGCTGAGATTTTTTATTTTTTTGCAAAGAGTCGAAACTTAGCATATTTCTCCATTACGAGCGCAGCTTGCAAATTGATTTGATTTGATTCGATTTTCAATCGATAAGCTTTTCCAGCTTTGTCTTTGTCTTTGTCCCTCTCCGTCTCTCCATCTCTTTCAACCCGTCTGGAAAAGGGCAACTTGCTAAGGCAACAAAGTATTAGTTCGTAGTTTTTTTTTTTTATGTCCGCCTGATTGACAGTCACAAAGTGAATGAGTGCCCCAACTCAAGGGTGTTATCAACAAACGGACAAACGATTATGTAAATATCTGACACATAACAGAACTGAGGGATCGGCTGAGGTGGATTGACTTAAGCTAGTGAAACTCGATATTGAGTTGATGCCTGTATGATTAATTAAAATGTTTCCCGAAGTCCAAATAGCAAAGGTCCTTGCTGGGATAGTAACAATAGTAACGGTCTAAACAATCACAAATATGGCAAAATTATTGCGTATATATTACAATTTATTTATAGATTAGATGTAGATTAGTAGAGCGGAAAACATTTTATGGGTGCTAAAAACTGCACTCCCTAAAATAAAATAGATGAGACGATTCTTAGATGAGATTATTATTTTATTTTAGCATAGCTTTTATTGTTCATTCAAATAAACTTAATAAATTTACAATAAAATGGAAAAAATAGAATAAGGAAAATTGCGATATAAAAGCACAATCAATCACTAATAATAATAATAATAATAATAATGGATAACAATTGTAATATTTTACTGTAATTTGCTATTAATGTAAATTCAAAACTAAATTTGCTTCCGTCTTCAACAAGATTATAAATAAATATTTTGGAAAAAGTGTGAAAACATTGTTTTTCATATCTAAGTATATTTTGATAATATATAAAGATTATGTATGTGATATATGGAAGTTTTGGAAAGCTGTTAATTAGTTAAATTAAAAATATTTATGTATATTTGCTATACTAAATGGATTTTTTTGCTAATGGATGTGTTTGTTCATAGAGATTATATACATATGTGTTGGCAAAGCTTGTTTGAACTATATCAAAGCCCTTATTCAGTTAGTCTGCGATGTAGAAAAGGCAATTTCCGCTGCCAATAATATGACCAAACATTTTGGCAGAGTGTCAATTAATTTGCCGCACAGCCGCCACTCAACAACTAAACTAGCAAAATTAAGTTGACGTTGAAGCTGCTATTGCTCTTACTCCTGTTGCTCCTTTCACTACGGTTGTGGTTGTTGTTGTTGTTGTTGTTGGTGCAGGAACAGGCGCAGGTGTCGCTGCCAGCTGCCACCAGGCAGGCAGATTTGCTGCCTGCAGTTTTGGGCGAAGAGCTTTCCGCGCCTTACACAAACAACGTCGGCACCAGGCACCGATTGCTATTTAGCTGATTGTGTGGTTTTGACTTTAAGCGTTTGAGCCACGCTGCTCCCTCCCTCCCCCTCTCTCGGCCAACCTACTAACCACCTTCCAGCTGGCAAACATTGAACAGGCAGCAACAGCAGTTGCCCTAAGAGCACCCCGTCCATAAAGTGCATGCATTTAATTAATTGCGCCATTTTGTCTTACCCTTACAGCGGTCGAAGGGAGGGGGCCACCATGAGCGGGGCTGGAGTCATTAAAGTCCACAGAATAAGGGAATCACTTAAGCTCGAGTACAAAATTTATTTAATAGCATTTATAAGTCTTAAAATATATATATTATTCAGTTAGGGATATCAATTCCTTAAAATAAACTTTTTTTTTTGATGAGTTGATTTTGAAAATAATTTAAACAATAATTGTTGCATTCGATTTCTTATAAAATCCATTTAACATTTTAAATATATTCTTAATTGATTGCCTCCATACTCATATACATATTTATATTTGAATTAAAGTATTGAAAACTATTTTTATAGATTTATATTTTTTGTTGGTATAGTTTTTATTTTTATTATATTTTATGACTGATACTTACGGATTAGTTTAATAAGGCACATAAATATTTTAAGAAGACAAAGCAGAAATTGTTTAAAGAATTTTATTACTTTTTCTAATGCAAACTATATGCAACTATTAATAATTGATCATATTTGTATGATTACGAAGAAAAGTGATTTGTAAATGGGTCGAAGCAAATATAAATGAAGATTTTAAAAAAACCTCAATACAAAATCGAAAATTTTAAGAAAATAAACAAAAAAAAAAAAAGAAAAGCTTTTGAAAAAATAAAATAATTTTACATTATTGCGAAAAACTTAAACTGAAACGCAGTTGGAGCAAAACGTCAACAATAATTTAAAGTTTGTGTTGTAAAATGTTAGAAATGGAAAAAGGAAAAATAGGGATAAAAAAAAGGAAACACAATATGCGCCACCGTTAGTCAGCGTCTGTTTTTATCGATGCCCATGCAGGACATGGCCATTAACCAGGTTGTCCACATGTTTGGCTACTGGCAACTGGCTGCTGGCTACTGCCGGGTGTCTGGGTAGTGGTGCTACAACAACTACTATCGGCGCAACATGGCCAACGTGGTCAGCCTTTAATCCATTGGCCAGTAGACGCCAACACGCTACAAACTCGCTCGCTCCCATGGCGTCCCAAACTAACCTGTCCGTCCGTCCGTCTTTCTGACTGTCTGCCGGCCTAGCTGACTGTCTGGTTGCTGCTGCAGTTTCCCGATATTAACATGCGGCGGCAGCAGCAGTTCAGTGCAACTGACAAAACGGCCAGTTGGCTTATGCCCGTCTGCCAGCTGGCCACCTTCCCCTACACCTCTCTCTCTAACCATCCCTCCCCCCTTCATCGGAGTGCGGGCATCCTGTAAGTGATCAATGTTTGTCTATGCTCTGCGGTGCTCCAAAGTATGCAACGCGCCTGGGACATTGGTCATTTTCACAGCAGCCCCGAGCTTCCCATCTCTAGGCTCCCAGCTCCCAGCTAAAACCCACTACATTTGGTCAGCCCTCCAATTGCTATTGTAAACAGGCATAAATTGTTGCATACTTTTGGGCTGACTGCTCCCATTGCAACTGGCTAGCAGTCCAGCTGGCAATTGCTTAGCTCCTGATTATGTTTGTTGAGCCCACTTGGTTTTGCTGCCTCTGCTTGCTGCTCGTTAAATCACCAGTGACTTATTTGTGCCACTGTCACTTGTCCGTGGCTTTAACTGACACTATAACTGCACTGGAGTAGTTGTGGTTCAGAAGTGTTTCCAGTTAAATGCGTACAGAGTGAAAGTGGGATTCCACCAAACCCAATTTGCGAAGAGTTATCTGTTTTGGTTATAGCCGAACTTTTGCTAAAGTTGGCTCAACTATCTACCAAACTCCAAACAACCTTTAACTGTTTCTATTTGTATCGTAATATAATTAAATAAACTTCTCTATTTATATGTTAATATATTTTGTTTTCAAATATTATTTTAGATATACATAAATGTTTGAGACAAGTAAGACAATATCATATATTTTCCGTTTATTTCTGCTAGCCTAGATGTTAATATCTGGTGTGATAAAGGTCTTAAGTTACGACGTTATTTGAAATTTTTTTCTTTTCGTTTCTTTTACGTCTATCTGTTTTGCTCTAAATCTTATCACATTTCAAATCTTTCTCATCTTTCATCACTTTATGCCAATTTTCCCATTCTATTTTATTTCTTTTCATACCGGCTACCTGTGGTTTTTCACCAGCCATGTTTTCACACAGCAGGTTGTCCTTATAATTTTCTTACACCAGCTCGTTTCATGGCATTCTGTCGTGTACTTTTCCTACAATATTTCCGTTACTCGCTTCCGCCAGCTACGCTTATCATTAAAGTTTCCCCTAACGCGACTGCTTTCATTGCCACTGTGGCCGGCTTTAGCTTCTTTTCATACCCTGGCTTGGGGGCTAATACAATTCAACCGTGCCGTGTGTAACGCCCTAGCGGAGACATCTCTGATTAAAAAACCATATACATAAGCGAATCGATATAGCAATATCAGTCTGTCTGAATCTATGCCATTAAGTTAATTAGGCTTTGAGCTATATTTTAACATCCGAATCTGATGCCTAAAATATAGGAATGTAAAAGTAATTAACTAATTCGCTTAGCCAGATATCGATTCGATTAGTGATGCTAATCAAGAATAAATATAAAGATATATTTACATATATATATATGACGCTGTAGAAACAATTAGTTAAGATACATCTCTGATTGATAAACTATATATATTCCTGATTAACGTATCTAGTTGAGTCGATATAGCCAAGTCGCTCTGTCTTGCAAAAAGTGATCAATATTCAAGCTATTTGATGATACAGCAACAATCGACTAATTAATTTATTTATTCTGGATTATAATCAGTTACAAAATATTAAAAATTATATTAGATAAAGTGTTATTATGGTAGATGGTTAGCGTATTAAGTATTCGGCTGAGATAGCATTCTTTTATTTTTTTTGTATTTTTTTTTATTTAACACCTTGGGGTGGTGTCAGTAGGTAAGTACGTGTTGTACAAATGCACACGCTTCGCGCTTAATTTCTCAATAATGCCGGCGCAACACAAGTCCAAAATTTGCCTGATAAGCTCTTTTCATAGCCGGCAAACCCATAGCGCAGGCCAATAAAAAGGACGCATTCACAGCGGAGCACTCGTACAACCGAGTGGCGTCCATTGCCAGACCTCAGACATTTTATTGGCCTGGCCAAGAAGAAGAGGAGGGAGCGCACAGCGGCATGCTGACACCGCCGCGTGGTATGCAATGAAAATAATAACACCACCCAACCAACCACCAACCCCCCATCCCCTTTTCCTATCGCCCGTCTGCATTTGAAGTTTAAGTGTGGAGCAATTAAAGAAACCCAAACCGAAACGAAAAAAGAAGCCGAGTCTTCTTTCAACTGCATTGCATTTTAAAGGCAATTGCGGTGCCCATTGAAATTAAACTGAACTCAGCTCAACTCACTGCCGATTCTCGAAAAGTTGCCAGAGCTGACGCCTGATTTCTTTCTATAATAATTGCATAGTTAGCGGGGTGCGGCAAGTGCAGCATACCGATTGAAGAGTTCGTGGGGGAACAGGGGAACAGGGGCAAAGTGGGAAGCAGCCACAGTCTGCAGCCAATATTTACACTCAAAGTTTGCGTGTTAAGTGGGTAAATTAATTGCTTGGAATTGTTTCACTGAGGCTTAAGAAGTGCATTAAGAAACCAAAAAAGAAATTATAAATTGCGCACGTATTATAATAGCCTTAATAACAAAATTAAATAAATGTCAAAAATAATGAAATACCAGATGTTAAGATAATTCCTTTTCACTCGAAATATGAAATATTTGAAGTATTTTAATCATTTTGTTTGTAATTTATTTCATAAACCAAATTATTTGTCGAAATCGATGGATAAAAATGATAACAAATAAATTAAATGAATTCGCAGTGAATGAAAAGAAATTTTAAAAAATTGCTTAAGTTAAGTTGACATATTATTAAATAATAATAATTTGTTAAAATAATCAACTTTCATAATTTCCAATTGTAGTCACATAGTTTCGAACTACTCTTGGAAATAAATGAAAACATTGTTTATTTAATGTGCATTTATTTAACCAGATTTTCGTAATTAAATAAAAACAAAACCCAAAATTTTCCTAAATTATATATGTATGTGTTTCATTTGGTTTTTTTTTTTTTGGTTTGTTTGTTTGTATATTTAAACATTTTGCTCTGCTTACGCAAACCGAAATGAGGTTTTGTACAAAATATCACATTGTGTATACGACTCATATGCTGAAAATAATTAAATGCTATAATTTGCATTTCACAAAGTGTACAAACATTTTGCCATAATTAGATTTTAGCGCAGTTTTCCATTATTTTTGTGTGAGTGAATGAAAAATCGTAATTAGAAATTACAAATACATAGATACTAATTTTGACCTTTGGCGTAGGGATAGAAAGATGGAACTATGGAAAGCCCATCGCAGCCCAGACTATATCCCAGTAATCTGACTGACCATCTGTATGCAAAAGCAAAGTTGAAAGTTCGCAAAAAAAATAGCCGTCAAAGCTGCATCGCCAGCGGCTCAGAATGATTCATACCACACATCCAATGGATGTGGGGAAGGGGTTAGGATGGAGGGGTAGCCGGATTAATTTCACAACACGACCCTAACATGTGCCGACAGTTGCATTAACCTTAGCTTTCAGTTCAGCTAACCAGGGTCTGGTCACTGTTCCCCTTTCAGTCACTATCGTTTTTTCGATGATATATAAATTTTTATGTTATCAAACTTTATTAATTAATTATAGAAATGAGCTCATTTCTTAAATGTAATGCTGTAATAATAATAATAAAAATAATAATCATAATTTTTGATTAATTTCACTTTTTTGTACATAGTACATAGTCTGAGTTCAACATTTTGAAAGACCTGGCATTCAAAAAGCGACATGCCCGACAATGCTCTACGAAAACCTATGTATTTGCCACACAGATAGACAAACGTGAGAAGCTGGCCGGCAGGGGAGGGGAGCGGGGGCGTTGAATGTATATTTTTGTACGCGAAATTGCTCGGAAGTTATTTTGTTTACCTTTTATTTTGCGGTAATTGTTTGCATATGCAGCTGGCAAAATTGTCCCCAATGAATAACAAATTTGTATGTTTGTGTACACACCCCACACCTCCACCTCAATACATCTGGCAAGAGCAAGCAAAACAGCCTTAAGCTGCCAAAGTGCGAATAGAGTTGGCTAGGTGACTGTTGCGCTGTGGGGAAGGCGAGGGGGGAGCTGGCCAGAAGCCAGATACAAGAAAAAGCGGAAGTGCGTGCACGTGTGAGCTGAAAACCTTTTTAACTTCTTCGAAAATGCAACAACGGTTGCTAAGGCAAATGCAGACAGAGAGAGAGAGAGAGAGAGAGAGAGGGATGGGTTGGGTTGGAGGGTGCTGGGGGGTGCAGGAAAAAAATGCACCCAGTAAGTCAAAATGGCGACGGCGACCGCAGTTTGTTTTAGCGCTCGCCGCCGCTTTGATAAAGTGCAGCCCAGCAGCATAAACAAAGTGGATACTCACATGCCGGGCCACGCCCCTTTCACACCCGTTTCCACCCACGCCACACCACACCCACACACCCACACACACACACACAAATCGAGCCGAAAAGCAAAGCTGCAGTCAGTCTTTCAGGTGGGCCACAGCAGCCGCTGCAATACTCAGAAAAAAAGTTTACCTGAATTTCGAAAATCACCTTAAAGGCAAAAAGTTTGCTGGAAATAGTTTTGAAATTTACGTTATAAATTTCCCGTTATTCGAAACGTTTACTCTAAATACACAAGCCTAAAAAATATGATGTTTATTTGTTTTGAACTTTTCAGAAATATTTCAATATATCGTAAATTTTCATTCATTCATTTTTATTTGACGTCTCTTATATTTGCGCTTAATCATTTTAATAACCGAATGACAAACATGTTAATGTAAGCGCTGACTGTGCACTCAGAAAAAAATATACTGGAATTTGAAAAAGTTTGTTTACTTTTAGAAAATATACCTTGGAGTTGAGAAATATAAAGCCAAAGTTTTTGAAATTCACCTTCTGTAAAATAAGCTGAGCTGCGTTTGGGGAGCTAATCGACAATGATTTGGAAAAGAGCATGACGATCGTTTTTCTGAGTGTACTGCTGCTGTCACTGCATTTCCAGCTAGCACCTATCAATGTGGTGGGCGTGCCATCACGGTGGTTGTATGAGCGGTGCGTGTTTTTGCGCTTGAAGTGCTTTCGGTTGCCGTTAATTGAAATGCATGTGGTGCCGCAGCCATAGTCGTAGTCGATGCCACGGCCATAGTTGCAGCCGTAGTCGATGCCAATGACGACGCCAAAGTTGCAGATATTGGAGGCAAGGGCGTAAAAAGTTGCCTCCTGCTGTGGCACTCGATGCAGTAGACGGTAGACGGTAGGCGTCAAGCGACGCGACGTCCAGACCATGGCTTCTGTTGCAAACCCGACGATCAGTGTTTGGTTAGTTCCAGCATTAGAATACCCTTAAATTGTGGGTACTTACACACACACACACAATATGTGTGACAAGGGATGCAATCTCAAATTCTATCTATACAAGGAGAGAACATGTCTGAAAGCTCAAACTTCAATTAACTAAATGTGTGTTAAACTATCTTTAAGTTTAATAAATACTAGATTTAATTTGTTCAACCAAACTAAATTTGAAGCAAAAGTTTTCGGACTTTGTGACTTTGGAAAATGAGACTCAATAGTGGGTGAAATTTGTAGAAATTGGTTGTATTCAACTTGGTTATCTTTTAGCCAATCAGAAAACTTATTAGAGTCATGTTCATTTATTTGTAGTTATACAAGTTTGTAAAAGTTATACGAAAAATATTATTTAATAGATTTAATATAAGCTTACCTCTCTGTTCCTTTGTTTAATATTGATTTTAAGAAGTATGAAAAAAATGTAGGACATGTGTAAAAATTAAACCGATAAATAGATTCCTAGCTATTGTAACCTTAGCATATTAGAATTAAAAAATCTCGTCGCTGATATTATTAACTGTTTTATTATATGAGTTTAAATTAATTTTAGTAGATATTAATAAATAAATAATGAATAATTACTTAGAGGTATAAGTTAAATTTTTAAGTTAAAAAAGGGCACTCATTAATGGATATTTATTCGGTGTAATGTATTTTTTATCTCCGCCAAATTTTTCAGTTAGTTTATGCTATGAAAAATTAATTTATAGTATTAAATTATCTAATATTAATAATATTTTATTTTTGATATATGCTTGAACTTTATTTATTTTTGTTTACTTATATAACGAAATTATTAATATGAAGATTAGCTATATTTGTAGCATATTCACCTAATCCTCTTACAAATATAGTTTAATTCTAAGTCTCATATTCATGAATATAAGGGCTTTCGAACAAGTCACTTACAGGGTGTACAGATGTTACCCTCGATGTCATTATGCCGAGAGAGGGTAATTCCAATTGGGTGCTAGACAAATTTAGGATTTCTTTTGTGCCTTTTTGTTCTTTCTTATTTGCTTCTGGCTGTTGCTATTTCGGCGATTTTTGCCTGGACAAATACCCCACTCTAATTTCTGCGGCTGCGTTCAGTCTTTACACGCACTTTTCACATGGGGGGCGCTGTGTACGTGAGGCAACTTGTTTGTATTGTGTGGTGGTGTGTGTGTATTGGTGTGTGTGGGTGTGTGTGTTGGTGTGCTGGTGTGTGTGTGCACCTGACCAGACATAAGTGTATCTGAGAGTTTGCATGCTTGAAGTTGTAACACGCACATTTCAAGAGGTTTCTAATATGCTTGCCAGCGGCTGTGGCACAATTCTAATTTATTCGCAAAACTATGAAACGGTTTTTGTTTTGTTGCGCCTCCAACAAGCAACGTATCCCTGCAGTGAGCACCTGCGAGTGCTTGTGCGTGTGTGTGCTTGTGTGTGTGTTTGTATGTGCTTGTGTGGAATGTTGATTAAAAGTGCCCCAAAAAGAAGCGTTTAGTGCATAAATAAAACTGAATTGTTAGCGCTTCAGGCTATGATATGAATAAAAACGCAAAAGGTGTTGCAAGTGGAATGAAGATAAAGTTTGAATTGAGGCAAATAAAATTAAATAAGCACCTTCCATAAGGAAAATGTATTATAAATACTAAAATGAAATGCTTTATCTTGTTATTTACGTATGAATATATTTAAGTAACATACAAATTTATTTGTTACTCTTTATCTTATTTATAGGCTTTAAATTCAATATCTAAATATATTTTGAAATGTTTTTTTTGTATAGTTCATTAGTTGGTGAACTTGTTTAATGATTTAAATGTATTATTTATTGGCTCCAGGTGGAGTGATGCATAGTTATTATTTATTATATTTATTATTTGTACATATTTAAAAAATATTTGCTTGATCAGGTTCTTCATATTTTATTTATTTGATAACTTTTTGTATTTCGATTCATATGAATTCTTAACTGAAAAACTTAACATTCAAAAAAATTAAAATATTTAGGCATTATATATTATATATTATATATATGTACATACATAATGAGTATATATACATATATATATTTAGGAGTATCAGTAGCAACATAATAAAAAGAATTAAAATAAAAATAGCAAGTCAAAACCGATCTTTCAGGAATCTTGCTCTCTAAAGAAATCTGCAATAATTCACTTTCATATGCACTTTGTCAAATGAGAATGGGTGAAGTACATTGTTAACCCACGAACACGGTCTGTGGAAGTATGTCTACGACTTGATACCACTCACTGGTACTTAATGCCCGGGCTTACAATGGCAAAATAGCCTATCCAGCCAAGCATTCAGTCAACATCATTCGGCTTATTGCGTCAGCAGCTTCCACAGTGAACAAGATGAAAAAACATTTTACGAAGACTTAAAAACTTTGTTGTACTAAAAGCCAAAAGCCAAAGATGCTCGGGCAATGCAATCAATGGCTTAAACCATGAGCTCAATGAGGGAGGGGAGGGGGGCCTTAGGGGGGGCGTTTTGGTTTGGCAGAAAAGTCAAATGTCTAACAACTTGTCATACAAGGCGGAAACAAACATACGCTGTTCAGAATTTCATAACGATTTTTGCTGCTGTTGCAACCTGACAACGAGTGTAGCCAAGTTGCACAGTCGTCGGGGGGTGGGGTGTGTTGATGTTGCTGTGGGTGGTGGTTTGCGTCAAAGTAAACGGCATACAGCCTAACTACATGCAAAAAATGGCGGCTGAGAGGTGTGTTTGGCTCTGGATGCGTGTGCTGCTGTTTCAATTTACCTGCCAACAAATTGATAAAAATTCAATGAAATAAAATTCTAGCTGGAAAGAGCCAAACTCACACACGCACGCACACACACACACACACACACTCATCACACACACCATGTTGCACTGTGTTGCTTGTGTCCTTTTCAGCATGTAGAACCAGAAGGTAATACGAGTCGAGTGGGCAGTCGAATAATAAATATCCTTGTATATAGCCAAAACTATAGCATACAAATAATTATTAAGGCAATGTGGTATAGTAATTTAATCCTCATTGTAGGTTAAGTTAGTGTATATAACATTTAATCTTTATTGCACATTAAATTGCTATGCAATATAGCACGAATATTTGTTTGTATTATTTATAAAGTCTGTCTAAGTTATATTTAATATTAAGTTTACATTTATTACTTAAATGGAATTAACCTTTTTTAAACACTAATTTTGTTTTAGATTAATTGAGTATTCCATATAGAAATTAAATTAATTTTTATACATTATACATTATATATTTATATTTATACATAATTTTGTCATTATTTTATACTTATTAACGTAATGTCTAATAATATCAAAAAATCACAATAAATAAAAAAAATAAATAAACAATTTTTTAAGACTTAAGATTAATGATCAGACTTTACTGAATATAGATATGTGTAAGAATTGAAAGGAAAATAAAACTTATACTTATATCCAGGTGCTAAAATATATTAAGTACTTTATGTAATCGCATTCAACTCTTCTGAATATGAAAATATCCACGGCCAGGGTATTAAAATATTGAGCTGGATGTGCGGGGGACTGCGTTCTGGTCTCGTCTGCCTTTTAAGTAATATGGAAAAGTTGCCATGCATTTTTCATGGGCTACCAAACTCAATTGCAACACATGCACAACTACATACACCCGCACACACACACACACACACGCACACACGCACACAGTGAGTGAGTGTGCGTATGTATGTATACAATATGAGTATATGTAAAATATATGTGCCTACAAGTAGGCATTAGATTTACGAGTAGAAGCAACTGCGTGTTTGTGCACATGTTGATTTTCACTCAATGCGTTATCGTTGGTTGCCTTTTGGTCTTGCCTACATTTCCCCATAATTTTGAATACCCTCAAGAAGAGCATATCAAATTTAATATATAATATGAGCAATTTTTTAAGTGCTTCAGCAGTGATTAGCACAAATATGTTTAGAAAAATGCCAACTGTAATTTATGTATATTTTGGCCATTCTTTATCTATTTGTGAATTTGTTTTTCTACTTTATTAAATTGATACATTTTTTATGTAAGCTCTGAATTGTAGATATATTTTACAATCTGTTAGTTTTGCAAAATGATAGTTTCATTTGCATCTTGCAAATGTTAAACAGTCTATAAAGCTAATTTAGTTTTTAGAAATGATCTCTCTTTCACAAATAATTAATTGATATTTATTAGAAATGTATTTTAATGATCTCAGATATGTTCTATATATATATATAGAAATAATATGAAAGTGTGCTTAATTAGATGGAAGCCAGAGAGTAAATTCAATTCGTTACAGGCTCATTTGCTTATCTTCAGGGTTTTGTAAATGAAAACATGTCCTCAGGTTGTATGTGTACCACATTGCGTATGAGTGCTGCCCCATGTTTGTGTGTGTAAATGTGCATATGAAGTAAGGTAAACATTGTTCATGATGGCAACGACGCTGAAGCTTTTGTTAGGGGCGGGCAGGGCAGTGTCGGGGCTGCTTTGGCAGAGCGACTCAGCTGGCGTGAACTGTGACATAGCAAAGAGCTTCAAGCTGCGTGGCATCATAATGCTAATGATATTTACTTTAAAGGGCAGCGGGTAGCAGCTGCTGTTGTGAATTGAATTTACTTGATGGAAAAATCTTTAGAAATACATTAGCCAAGTTGGTCACTCGCTATCTTCTTTCCAACAGTTTTTCACAGGCAATTGACCAATATGGTGTGAGCCAAATGACTTGAACCCTTCTTGCACAATGGCACAATGGTTAAACCAGATAAAATGCAACATTTCGAAAGCGTGCAAAAAATATGGGAATAAATTATTCATCGAATTAAATTTCCCATTACATTATGAGCTTTGCTTTTTATAATGCGCAAAACTAGTTTGCAATTTAATAAAATCTGCCTCAATTATAATCGCAAATGTTCGAATGCTGATTGAATGACCGCTAAACATGCTCGTAAATGCTCTCAATTGATATTGCAAATTAAATAGGCAAACCAAAAGCTAGCCATGCTAAAATAACAGATTAAAATTAAATATGCACTAAAGCAGCAAACACTGCAACGACAACGGCAAAAACAACAGCAAATAATAATAATTCGCAGCTCATTTGATTTTAATCATTTGAAAACAGTGCTTAAAAGCCATCCACTCAAAACCACTCATACAAATCGCAATTAGACAGCCTTGAAATAATGAAATGCATTTGTAAAACGCACACTTCCATAAAACTTGTGTATCTACTTACATATGTACATTGTATGTGTATTGGATGTGTTGGCTGCATTTGTCATAAGCCAAAAATTAAATACACTTATTTACGATAATCGCCATGCGTGCAGCAATATATTCACTTTATTATACATTATATTTATATTATTGCAGAGGGAAAAGCGCTGTAATCGTATTTCGTATTATCTGATTAGTAAATAAACTAATATTTAAGTAAACCTCATCTTTTTAATCAAAAATTATAATTTATTTAAATAGTTAATCCTCTTGATAGATGAAAGACGCTTATCAGAATTTGATATCCCACATCAATAAAAATCTGCTGCTTAACTTTCGAGAACAAACTATATATCTTTTGATCTATATTTGAAGCTATCATTTTTTAATGAGACTTTTGTGATAGAGGACAAGCTCGAGAAGCTACCACAGCCATTTTGTGACATATATAATCTTTCCACTGATGTTCATTTTAATCAATTAGTTTTTTAAATTATTTTAATTAGTCTTAAACATAAATATTAAATTGTTAGTTAGGTTTTCATAGTTCATTTGTAGTATACATGATAACAGCCACCTTCAGTCATAATTAAGTTGTTAACGACACACAAGTCTAAGCTATGCAATAAAAAAAGCATTACAAATTAAAATTGTACTTTTGCTTGCAACGAATATTGTATCTCTTTTATTATCAATCAGCATTTGTAATTAATTCATGCTTACTTTCTATATTCTTTTTTAGCCCAGTTGAATCGGATTAACTGCATACTTTTGTTAGTGCGCTGATCACCGCATAAGTAACCATCGAGTTTTATGCACCACTAGCAATTTTAGCCACCAATTTCTGCCACCTTTTGGGTAAGTCAAAAAGTGATTGCATATGATAAGAGGCACACTTGATGCCTCCTCGACGCCTGTAATTAAATCATTATTAAGTTCGAGTACGGTGTAAGTCGCAGTTACATTCATGGACTCAGCACTCAAGTGAATGTTTGGGACTAGATGATGATTGGGGCGTGTTTGGGGCAACAATCATTGCAATTATCAGCGTCGAGAACTGGCGACACTTGACGATAACATGTCGCAAACACCCCTACAACCCTACTACCCTACCAGCTTACCCCATCCTCCCACGAGGGGGTGATAAAATTTTGTTGCCTAGTGTAATGTTTAACGATTGTGTTCACTGACTGGCTAACGATTTTGTTGAGTAGGCTAATGTGCCAGGCTCGGTATCGATGGGTTGTGCGAGTATGTGACTGCTGCAGTGTGTGTGTCTGCTATGTGCTGTGGCACATCATGCTTAGTGAGCAATATTCTTGATAGCGCACTGAGCACATTGAAACGTCATGAATCAAAAGGCAACTAAAATAAACTCGGCCTTTCCCATGTGCGTGATTTGACAAACCATTCACTACAAGCAACTCAACAATTGGCCAAAATGATTGGCCAAACAATTGAGCAGGTGTGTGGTCAGTATTGTGTTAATACCAATTCACGAAGTCTTTCAGAGACTGGGAATGTGTGTATAATATCTCTTTTATTTGCTCTCTCACTCTTTATTCCACTCTTTCTGCCTGCGCTCTTAACGTCTTTCTCGTCTTATTACCACTACTACTAACGTTTGACCAATTTTAATCTAATTTTTTTTGTTTTTTCTGTGTTCCTCACTCACTCTTTATTCCATTCTTTCTGCCTGCGTTCTTTGCTTCTTTCTCGTTTTATCATTACTTTCAATCTAATCTTTTGGTTTTTTTTTGGGTTTTTATTTTAAGAAGAATTTCTTAAAAGTTGTGGACGTAACTTAATCCACATTAAATAAGTAACTTAAATTAAATTTTTGATCTGATCGTGGCATACAAGATCTTATATTTCTAGAGTATAATAAAAATAATCTTTGGCTATATTCGTTATCAGCTCTTTCTTTTAAAATCGAATTTGTGTGTTTTTATCAACGCCATGCTATAAATATGCTTCCAACTTTTGGCTACGATTTAGTATACCCAAAAGTGTGCATAGAGAGACACATAGGAAATACGAGTGCACAAGGCAAAAATAATAATTTACTGTTGCTGGCTAGGCCAAGGAAAAGTAACAATTTCTCATAAAGTTCACGGATCCACAGATAAAAAAGAAAGAGAAAAACAAAGCGAAATGCCAAATGTGGCGGCCTTGAATCTGGTCTCCAGCTACCCGTTTAAGAAGCTAGAGCAACTGGACCATTTGACGCTGCAGCAACAAATCAATGCAAATTTCATCTTACACGCGATTACCAACTATAAGAAATCGCCGTCCGGGCGCAGGACTCTGGATTTTATTGACAAAAAATGGCTGACCCTGCTTGTGCTGTGGCGCGAGTTCCGTCAGCGGGATAAGCAAATACGACGTGACTACAAGAGTGCCGAGCCGCAGCACGGATACTTTCAGCAGGAGCTATACGCGCTCATTCATGAGAAATATATGGCAGCCCGCAGTCGCATGGGTCGCGACAAAAGAAATCTGCTCAAGTGCAAAGCTTCCCAGGCGTAGCATGTTTACTGAGGCCAAACAGCGGAAGTGGAAGTGGCTGTGGAAGTGGACAACGGGCAACATGCTACGCAGAGTGACAAAGGAGTCAGAGAGCAAACACTGAAGTGCGAGTCTAGACTACAATATATCCTGGACCTGCAAATGTTTTGCTTGCCACATTTAGAGCCTCTTAAGCTGCATTTACAACTTATTTGTTGTGAATAATGTGGTGTTATCATGTGGTAATCTCCGCTGCACTCTTCAAAGAGTGTTTTGCTTATATCACATAATATGCATATACAGCAAATAAATGTGTGAACTTTGGGATCGAAATTGTTGTGAGCTACGTTAAATTGAATTTTGTTCGTAATTCTCAAAAAACACTCCTCTTTAATCTTTAGAGTGCTGGGTATAAGGATGTGTGAAAACAGCGCATTCTTTAAATACATATGAAGACATCCATATGTATGTATGTCACAGAGCAGCGACACAACACTGTTTAAATATATCGAAAGTGTGCCCAGAGCACAAGCAATATGTATATGTGTATATGTATATGTTAAAAATATATCGAATATTAAAGCATTGTTTAATACACTTATCTTTTAATCAATCAAGCCGACATTCGTGAAATTTGATTGATGGCGCTGTCATTTTCCATCTGTGTTTAAAATAAAATTGGCTTATCATAATCGTATATTGCTGCTGACTCTATAATGTGACATGCATGTGTATTTAACAACCGTATATGTGTGTGTACACACAGCAAACACACACCCACTCCTCACCTCCTCAATTGGCAAAGACCTTGGAATAAGGTCGGCAGTTGCACTCTAACTAATGACATTGGAATTGTCATTTGTCGCTCGAGGTCGAAGTGGATATGTTGTGGGGCATCTAGCGGGAAAGTGATTGGCATAAAATATTTATAACGGACATTTTCCAATTTTTAGCTTGAGAGTTCAACTTACTAAATATCTAATAAGTTTGATATTACATTTTGAAATATATTGTGTTAGTCACAGTGAATTCTGAAGAAATGTTTAGCTAAACGATCTACCTGTAGAATAATACTAATTAACCAATGCCATGCAAATAAAATCAATATTTCACATGTGAGATCTTTTTCATCGAGTTTTCGTATTGTTCCCCCACTCAAATAACAGGCCAACAGAAATGTTTAGCTAAACGATCTACGTGCAGAATAACCTCACATACACGCTCTTCAAAGTATGTGTTTATGTGGATTGTGTTAAGCCAGGCCTCTCTTTTGGGCTTAACATAGCCTACGATCCACAGCGTCGCCGTTTTGCACTGCTGCCTCCTAACAGCGCTCTCTGCGCTGTTATCAATAACATTAATGTTAAAATTAACATAAAGTATGTAAGAATAAGCCAACAAGAGAAGTGCAAGTGCAAAATCTTTAAAGTGAAAAATAAATATAAAGTTAAACCAAAAAAAACCCAAGTGCCTTTTTTATTGGAGGATAAAGACGGAAGGAAGAAATCGCCGCCCTACATTTTCAGTGTGCAAATATTTCTTTTCAATTTAGCATTTAAATCGAACTGCCTGCAAGTATACTAATACTAACTAACCAATGCTATGCAAATAAAAATCAATATTTCACATGTGAGATCTTCTTCTTCGAGTTTTCGTATTGTTCCCCCACTCAAATAACAGGCGAACAGAAATGTTTAGCTAAACGATCTACCTTGAGAATAATAAAATTAACCAATGCTATGCAAATAAAATCAATATTTCACATGTGAGATCTTCTTCTTCGAGTTTTCGTATTGTTCCCCCACTCAAATAACAGGCGAACAGAAATGTTTAGCTAAACGATCTACCTTGAGAATAATAAAATTAACCAATGCTATGCAAATAAAATCAATATTTCACATGTGAGATCTTCTTCTTCGAGTTTTCGTATTGTTCCCCCACTCAAATAACAGGCGAACAGAAATGTTTAGCTAAACGATCTACCTTGAGAATAATAAAATTAACCAATGCTATGCAAATAAAATCAATATTTCACATGTGAGATCTTCTTCTTCGAGTTTTCGTATTGTTCCCCCACTCAAATAACAGGCGAACAGAAATGTTTAGCTAAACGATCTACCTGGAGAATAATACTAATTGACCAATGCTATGCAAATAAAATCAATATTTCACATGTGAGATATTCTTCTTCGAGTTTTCGTATTGTTCCCCCACTCAAATAACAGGCGAACAGAAATGTTTAGTTAGACGATCTACCTGGAGAATAATACTAATTGACCAATGCCATGCAAATAAAAATCAATATTTCACATGTGAGATCTTCTTCTTCGAGTTTTCGTATTGTTCCCCCACTCAAATAACAGGCGAACAGAAATGTTTAGCTAAACGATCTACCTTGAGAATAATAAAATTAACCAATGCTATGCAAATAAAATCAATATTTCACATGTGAGATCTTCTTCGAGTTTTCGTATTGTTCCCCCACTCAAATAACAGGCGAACAGAAATGTTTAGTTAGACGATCTACCTGGAGAATAATACTAATTGACCAATGCCATGCAAATAAAAATCAATATTTCACATGTGAGATCTTCTTCTTCGAGTTTTCGTATTGTTCCCCCACTCAAATAACAGGCGAACAGAAATGTTTAGTTAGACGATCTACCTGGAGAATAATACTAATTGACCAATGCCATGCAAATAAAAATCAATATTTCACATGTGAGATCTTCTTCTTCGAGTTTTCGTATTGTTCCCCCACTCAAATAACAGGCGAACAGAAATGTTTAGCTAAACGATCTACCTGGAGAATAATACTAATTGACCAATGATATGCAAATAAAATCAATATTTCACATGTGAGATCTTCTTCTTCGAGTTTTCGTATTGTTCCCCCACTCAAATAACAGGCGAACAGAAATGTTTAGTTAAACGATCTACGTGCAGAATAACCTCACATACACGCTCTTCAAAGTATGTGTTTATGTGGATTGTGTTAAGCCGGTCCTCTCTTTTGGGCTTAACATAGCCTACGATCCACAGCGTCGCCTGTTTGCACTGCTGCCTCCTAACAGCGCACTCTGCGCTGTTATCAATAACATTAATGTTAAAATTAACATAAAGTATGTAATAATAAACCAACAAGAGAAGTGCAAGTGCCAAACATTTTAAAGTGAAAAATAAATATAAAGTTAAACCAAAAAAAAACCCAATTGCCTTTTTTATTCTTCGAGTTTTCGTATTGTTCCCCCACTCAAATAACAGGCGAACAGAAATGTTTAGTTAAACGATCTACGTGCAGAATAACCTCACATACACGCTCTTCAAAGTATGTGTTTATGTGCGTTGTGTTAAGCAAGGCCTTATCAGCTCTCTCTCGCTCTCTTTTGGGCTTAACATAGCCTACGATCAACAGCGTCGCCTGTTTGCACTGCTGCCTCCTAACAGCGCACTCTGCGCTGTTATCAATAACATTAATGTTAAAATTAACATAAAGTATGTAATAATAAACCAACAAGAGAAGTGCAAGTGCAAAACATTTTAAAGTGAAAAATAAATATAAAGTTAAACCTAAAAAAAACCCAAGTGCCTTTTTATTGGAGGATAAAGAAGGAAGGAAGAATTCGCCCCCTACATTTTCAGTATGCGAATATTTCTTTTCAATTTAGCATTTAAATCGAACTGCCTGAAAGTATACTTATACTAATTAACCAATGCTATGCAAATAAAAATCAATATTTCACATGTGAGATCTTCTTCTTCGAGTTTTCGTATTGTTCCCCCACTCAAATAACAGGCGAAACAGGAATTTACATTCGAAATCCATTATACAATCATATATAAGTAAAATACATTTTCATCCGAATAATAATCTATGGGTTATAACTGTTATAACCAAAGCTTATACCAAGGCGATGTGTAAACAATTTATTCATAATCTTCTCAAAACTTGTTAGAATATATACATCTAGACCAATCGAAAGATTTCCGAAATAATTGGAATTATTTATAGTATGAAACAAATTCATTGACGCGCTGATAAGATAAGGCACGTGGTCAATTGTACCTCGAAATTAACTTCAGCCAGCGTTATTTTGGGTGAAGCCCGTTATCAGAAAAGGCGATTAATCCAAATTGGTTAATATTAGGAAACATTACAGGCATTGCAACACCATCTGAAAGAACACACTTTTGCTGTTCACACCCAAAACACATTTAAAATAAACAAAGATCAGAGTACAGGGTATATACTAGTCGCATAGTCTCGAGTACAGCATGACTTGTGTTATTTTGTATCAATGAGTTTTTCGCAATGGGGGCACAAAACAATTGCCTTAACCAAATAATGTGCTAAACAGCTAATAAAAGTTGCCACAAAAACAAACTAATTCGATAATTTGTTTTAGATGCCACATTGGCAAAAGCAGTCACCAAGTTGGCCTTGTTTATTCCTCTTGTTGTTGTTGGGTATTGACCACACTTTTGTCTGTTTACTGAACCCGGCAACTGGCTAGTACCACAAAAAGGCCAACAAAATTGAGCGCACTGAATTAGGACCACAAATTTATGTGGCGGTTGAAAGGTTTCACTCAGTGGAAAGGGACTCGATGCGAGTTTGTCGAGGACCCTCGGTCACTCAAGCAATATGTAGCCAAGATAAATGTCTTTATATAATGACCATGCTGCGATTAATAGTCCCGTTTAAGTAGGAAAACATTATTTGTGTGTTTTTTACTGAAAAGAGAAAGCTGACTTCTTATGCCTAATCTTGTAATTGTTTCATTTTTGTATGATGATTTAAATATTAATTTTATTTTCCTGTATTATAATAACAAATTGTGCATATTATGCGAATTAATGTATATATAATAAACACATATATATAGGTCATGGGCATGCGAAGATTTACGTGTCACACTTGCTAGTAAATATATTTGTTTGGAACATCATATCTCGAACACCAAAGTAAATAGTTCCGCATAGAACCTAGTTCCACAAATGTATGTTAAAAATCCTTGCATACTTTTAGGCTTTCGTAGTATTTAAGTAATCAGAACGCAGATAACAAAAATCAAGATATGTGAAGCATACAGAGAGTAAACTGTTCTTACTGTTCTGTAAGCTTTTGAGATTTAATTATCTTTTAAAAATCGATGTAAATAAAAAATATTATAAAAATTAAAATGATAAATATATCTCAACTCCGGATTCGTCTTTCTTACATTCTGGTTACATTTATTTTTTACAAAAATCACAATGGATTTCAGGTGAAACATAAACTATAATAATATTCAAGAAACTTTGTTTATCCAAAATTCGAAAACAACTATAAAAAATATAGATAAAATGTTAAATATTTCAAAAGAAAAGATATTCCTCGTTAAATCATCGTGCTTTTCACATTCAAAGTGCACATCTAAGTGAGGGGAAAAAGATATAAGCGTAAAATAGGAAATAAACTTATGTAAAGCCAAAATGAGGAAGACGGGCTAAATCAAGCAACGACGCTGCCTTTCAGCCCTTTAAACGGGGCTTCAAAAACAAAAAAAGGGCGAAGCAAAAAGAGCAAGCGAAACGAGAAAGAAAATGGCATATTTTAGAGTTGCGCGGCGCGTACTTTAATAAGATTTATTAAGTTGCGAGACCCTCGGTGAGGAGCAGCCCAACATTTACTCTAGCTCCTTGCCAGTGTCTTACCAAATGGCAAATAACAGCCGCCAGACGCTGGAGGGGATGGGGTTGAGGAGGAGGAGTAGGAGTGTCTGCCAGCGCCGCGTTGTAAATATTTGTAACTTAACTCTTGCCGCCTTTGTTTGCGTTTTGTGTTGTTGCCTGTTTATTTTCGTGTTTTCCTCACTTTCGCCATCTCTCTCTCTCTCTCTCCCTCTCTCCCATTTTCGACTCGTTTTTGTGTTTTTTAGTGTTTATTTTGCAGCTAATAAAAAAGCTGATGTGCTGCCTGTTGGCCTGCTGTTTCCCTTCTTTCTGTTTACTTTCTCCATCGCTGCCTCTCTTTGCGAAAGTGAACTTATGCAGGTATCCAGCGAAAAGCTGTCAATGAACATTTGCTTTAGGTTTCGGAATCAAATTTCATTTGGCATCTGCCAAAATCGTACATAACCAAAATCTATTTTCGAAGTAAAAATTTGAAATATACTACGGAACATTGAAAGCTTTTAATCCAATTTTAATTTCCAACAGTATTATGTGAAAATAATACAAAAAAATTTAAATGCATTTTTTATGTAAATCTCTGGTTTTCACAGTGTTTTTAAAGTGAATAAACTATTTTTTAATAAACTTCTGTAATACATTTTTAATTCATTTATATTAGATGCATTATTCAACTTAAAAATGAAATATAAAATTATAAAATAAACATATAAAAATATTGTTTTGATAGAGAGATTTAACAAATATAATAAAATTACATATATAAAATTACATGAAATAAAATGTATTTCAACCTTCTGCATAATAATATGGAATATTTCCAAGATTACTGATATGTAAAAACCTAAATATGCAAAAGATATTAAGTATTAGGAGCGAGAAGAAAGTAAGGCATATATTTGCATAATTAATATTAAATTAATTTCAATTTAAATATTCATTTAATTTTGAGCTATGTTTTGTACCTATCCTATAAAGTTCTTTGTGAGATATTTGAAGCAACTTTTTTGCATTCACCGCCAGTTGAAGACTATTTACAGTTAACCTGTTTTGTATATTTTTCTTTAACTTATTTTAGTGATATTTATATTTTAGATGACATATGATTTCTAGCTTCCATTTGTTTGGGTCATCTCTTAGAATACACCAGACAGCGTTTAATAAAAGACATTGACTGCAAACAATTGCCAACACTTTGGCAACATTTTGATCAGCGCTATGTGTGCGTATGTGTGTGTGTGTGTGTGTGTGCGTGTGGCTCATAAAAAGCAAATTTAATAAATAATTTTTTGGCAGTTTGAGGTCTGCTCTGCAGGCTGGCCAGACCAATCTGTTGAATCGCCACAGTTTGCGTCATATAAAATTGATGTGCTGTCGTCTGACCCTAGCAGGGCGCCAAAGCAACCTGCTGGCCAATAGTCCCAGATCGGCTTGCCAACCCCAAAAGCCCATCCAATCCCAATCCTCTTACCGTCTGGCTGCCAGCTCTGCACAGTAAATAATGTAATAATCTGGCCGGGTCGTGGTCTCCCAGCGTCCCATAAACCGAAATTTATGCACAAAATTCAATTATGCTTAAAATGTGGTTAATAGGCCGACTGGCTAGCGGCAACAATGGCCTACCCCTGGGAGGGATCTACTATTGCTGGATCCTATCCAATGTAACTCTACCGCACACACACACACACACACACACACACACACACACACATGAGATTTATGAAATAAAATGCAACCCACGCGTTTCTCTCCTCTGAAATTAGATATTGTTGTGTTGTACTTTAATAACAAATTAATCTGCTGCAGCTGAGGTTGTTGTTGGTGTTTTGTTGTTGTTGTTCCTGTTATTACGGTCGTGTTTTTATGTCGCAAATGAACCCATAACAAAAACCAAACTCCTTTTCAAAACATTTGCATACGAGCTTCACACAAAAGGCGCAGTGATATGATTTGCATGTTGTTGCCTTCTACATTTTTTACGCACAGAGATGATCCTTTATTTTATGGGAGAATCTACATTCTGGAAGCAGCTCTCTCTCTCTCTCTCTCTTTCTCTTTCTATCTCTCACTTTTGGGCGAGTTTTAAGTTAAAATTGTGTGTAAATTGAATGCAATTTGTGTTTATATACTGTTTAAATAAGTTATGTGATTCAAATCAATTTAAAAGTCATTAAATCTGTAGAATTGTCTATAATTATAATTTGAATAATATGTGCAACAACGTAAGTAATGTACTTTAAAATTGAAACCCAAACATATATCGGAATCTACACTCATTAAAATACTAAATGGAAATGCTAAAGACTCACTTCAATTGCTTGCCACAGAACGTTTTAAATTTGTAGTAATTCGCGTGGGGACTACAAAAACAATAAGCCAATAAACTGAGGGAGTTTTCATACTTTTCACATATATACAGCTCATGGACTTATCGCTAAATTAATCCCAGATTTCTGCAATGCTTACGTCGAGGCTTTTTCCGACTTATCCACTTGACATTGCGCTCCTTCAACCTCAACCTTCTGCAGCATCTGTTGCTGTTGCTGTTGCTGCCGCGATGCCTTTGAGGGTCCTGCGGCAAACAGTTGAAACGCATGCCACACGAAGCTGATAAGGAAACAAATCTGCACACATGAGACACAAAAGCAAATACAACAAATGCTTAAGGGGCATGTGCGTGAGGCCAAGCACAACTCACAACTGGCAAAATGATTTTAAGCGATGTAGAAAATGGCAGACTGAATGGCAAAGCCCCAACAACAGCACAAATAGACTTTGGCTCTAACTCGATCTTGTTAGGATAAAGCCGTAGCTGAGTTGCCTTGCTAATATTAACTACAAGTATATGGGGCATGTGGTAAGATGAACTGCTTTTGATTTTTTGCACTAAACTCAACAACTATTGATAGGGTTATAGAATAATAATAAATTTGTACTTACAATTATCTGATTAGACGAGTAATGACTTGAACGAGACAGCCTCGATCTTACGTACTAATATATATTTTCTTTACTATATAGCTTTTTCCAACTGTCCATTTGTCCGCTTTAGCAATTTCCCCACAATTATTTTCATAAATTTCTTTAGTTTCGCTAACTGCAATATTTTGCAAAGCTACGTTTCATATTGATCAGGTATTTAAGACTTCAATTTCAACAATTATTTGGTTGCAAATTAATTTATACTTTTTAACTTAATTATATGTACTTAAAATATTTCTTAAGTAAGTAAGAAAATAATCAAAAGCAGTTTTTTATAACTTAACTTTATCTGTAAAAAAATAAGTGTCCGATTAAAAGCTCTTTGTCTTTCGTATGAGAATTTGTATTTTGTTATATTTATAACACTTAATCTACAGATAGTTACTTCAGACAATTTATTGGTGTTTTTAACACTTATGGCTTGGAAATATGTCCGCGTCGCAAAGAGTGGCAGCGTTTCGTCAACTATCTACTAACGCAGTAAATTGAAGTAAATGGCAAAAACAAAATGGCAAATGTAGACGCAGCGCCCGCAGCTTGTCTAGGCCTCATACATGAACGAAAATACATAAACATATATATATATGTATATAAAGATACATACACATGTGTAGCCTTGGCCTGTCACCTGCGCCCCTCACGGCTCCGCCACAACTCGTTTATTATAACGACAACGTGCGTCATTTTGCTGCTTTGTGTTGCTCCATTTTCGAGTTGTTCGGTTTTCTTCTGCTACTCCATTTTCTTTTTAATCTACTCAAAGATATTATTCTTTCAATGCTGGCGTCTTGTTGGGATGTGCTGCGCCCGCTTTTCTATTTGTCACCCAGATAAGTGTTTTGTAGTTTTTCCTTTGATATGCTCAGCCAGCGAACTGGCAAAACCAAATCCAAATCTTAACTGCAATGCGCTACGTGCCTCGTGGCAGCAACCAAACCAAGCAAGTGTCATCCCATGAGTGTGTCTGTACATGCGTGGGTGTGGATGTGTCTCTCTTTGTGTGTGCACTGCACAAAACTGACCTGGTTTGTCATCAATTTAAGTAAATTTATAAAAATTATATATAAAAGTGTAACAAATTATATTTTTAATTTATTTTAATAAAATCTACCTGCTCTCTCTCTAAATCTACAAGTATTTATTAAAACTCCAATTTTGTTTGTAATAAAAACGCGATTATTTAATATTATTTAGAAATTGTTTATTGTGTAGTCGCCCTCAGTTTCCACAGCTCATTGCTCGCTGCTCGCTGCTCGTTGCTGTTTGTGTCAGTTGAAGCTGCAAGCTTGCTCGCCCAGCTTGAAGTCAGTTTCATTCAGCTGGCAACTGTCTTTAAGTCCTCCCCATTCTTCAGCCCTTGCCACACACGTCCTGCGAGTTAAGTGAGTTGAGACGCTGGCGAACAACTTCAAATCTGCAGTAATAGATATCAACAACTTTGAACACAAGAACGAGTACTCACCACACCCCTCACCCCTCACCCCTCACCCGTCACTCTCCTCCCGTCACTCTCTTTCATCCCTTAAAGTCACATGCTATAGCCAGGACTTGAACCATCGGAGCTCTCTTGTGTGCTGCGGGCTTATATGGATTGTTCCGTTGTTCCGCTTTCTTGTTTCCCTTTTGCTTTTGTTTTTGTTTTTGTTTTTTGTGCTGTAAATTAAAAATGAACTTTGGCAGCTCAAATTCATGGTCATGCTCACTTTTTGCCTCAATTCTTTACATGGTCAGCTCAACTGGTCGCCGTTTGTCTTTTCTTGTCTTGTCTTTCTTGTTGGGTCTTGTCTTGTCACTTGTGGTAAGTTACTCGCCTGCTTTGTTAGCCACTTGATAAGATTAAGCTACGTTTTCTATGAGCACTGATTGCTCTTGTCCCTCCGAGAATTTATTAGAAACTAGCGAACAGATAACAATATTACAAAGATTACATATACACATATACATAAATCACTGTTTCTGTTAAATCAGTGTAGGAATCAATAAAATGAACTTTACAAATTTCAAAATTAGATAATAAAAGCATTAGTATAACTTAATATTAATAATAATAATAGGAAAATAATTTATAAGTTTGTAATTGATACTTTTATCTGATTTTGAACTAGTAAGAATGCTGTAGTCGAGTGAGCCCCATTACTTGGATGTTTCTTATGCGATCTTGATCAAATTTGGGCAGGCGCTCACTAATATGCATATGCATTGATATCGGAAATCAAAATGTATCGATATTCCAGAAACGAGACAGCTATTGATAAAAAGAATCACATCGGTGTCGGGTATACGAGCACCTGTATTCCAAACTTGAAGTCTCTAGCTCTTATAGTCTCTGAGACGAATACGGCTATATCGACTCGACTTTATGGGGCCGGAGATGCTTCCTTCTGCCTGTTACATACATTTGCACAAAACCATTATACCCTTTTTACACATTTTTAATGGGTTCAGGGTATAAGAATAATTTTGACTCTGGTGCCGATGATAGCGTTTCATCTTCAATTTGATTAATCATGACGCTTTCAATAGCTCATTTAAGAAGTATATCTTTGGAAACCTAAATAGTAATGAAATTTAATGCAGATTTCCTTATCTGTTGCACACTTCAGTGTGCGATTTTTCAATTAACTTTGGGTTTGTCCATTCTATTGAAAATATATTTATTACTGTGATTATAAATATTGTTCAGCTTTGATAACATCAATGTTGATACCCTTGCAGAGGTATTACGATTTTGTCATGATTTATCATCACGTCCGTTTCTTTGAATGACATTTTCGACACGTATTGCTTAAATGAAACGGACTGTCTTAGTTTTTAAAGCTATCTAAATAAAACTATGCATATATCAACCTGACCAAAGCGGATCAATAAATCATATAGCTGCTATATACATTTTGAAACTGTCTTAAAAAACCATTAATAAAAATAATAACATTTCAAACTAACCATTATTCAGACTAATATTTAAAAGTAAGCTGAAAAGCTGCATTATAATAGAGTAAGGAATTTCGGTGTGTGAAAGATAACCGATTTTCCAGATTAAATGAACTGTAGTTGTTATGTTCTATAGTAGGTGTGTTGTAGCATATAACGTTTAAGAACTGGCAAGAAGCTTTTGTGCTATATATGGCCCTTAATCTACAGCAACTGATAAGATGTCGATCGAACTGAGTGGTATAAAAAGGCGGCCGAGCGACTTCTGTTTAGTTTAGTATTGCTAACGGAATGAATCGATTGGTTTTGTTTGTTGTTGGGGTGTTCGCCTGCATCGCCGCCTCCGCGGCAATGCCGGGAATCGAAGATCCGTTCGGACGCATTGTGAGCGGCGAGCCGACCACAATTGAGCATTATCCCTATCAGGTGTCCATTCAGCGGACCAACGGCAACCACTTCTGTGGCGGCAGTTTGATAAAGGACAACATCGTCCTGACAGCCGCCCATTGCATGCAGTCGTACAAGGCTTCCGAGATGCAGGTGCGTCTGGGCTCCACCTACTCCAACAAGGATGGCGAAGTGATCAGCGTTGCGTCGTTCAAATTCCACGAGGGCTACAACAGTAAACTGATGATCAACGATGTTGCCTTGGTTAAGCTGAGCTCGCCAGTGCGCCAGACATCAAAGGTGCGCATCGTCGAGTTGGCCAAGGTGACACCAAAGAGTGGTACTCCGGCTGTTGTTACCGGCTGGGGCACCACCTGCTTCTTGGTATGCGGATCGCCCTCAGTACTGCAGGTGGTCGATGTTTCGGTGTTGCAAAAGAAAGAATGTGGAAGCGATTTATATTCCTACGGTGGCGATAAAATACTGGACACAATGGTCTGCGCTAATGGCGAGAAGAAGGATGCCTGCCAGGGTGACTCCGGCGGCCCACTTGTTGCCAACAACCAGCAGATCGGTATTGTTTCCTGGGGCTCAGGCTGCGCCAGGAAAAACTATCCTGGTGTATACGCTGAAGTTGCTCCTCTGGTTGGCTGGATTGAGAGAACCATCACCGAGCTAAATTCAAAATAAATGCATGAAATTTTGTCTTCTTCAATTTAGAATGACTGTTTACTATTTTCCAGCATTTTAATGTATTATTTAGCCTTCTTTTAGATATTTCTTGTTGGAATTATTTGTATTTTGTAAAAAACATTTATGTAATTGGAATCGGAAAGGGAATTGGAATCAGAACCCAAATTTAAACATTGTTTAAAGCCCAAATACCAAAACTGATATTGTCTTAGCGTACAGACCAAGCTATAAATATATATTTGTGATGTTCTTGTTGTAACAGATAATAATAATATGAATCTAATGTTATTACTTCGATTCCTTCTCGGTGTTTCTCACAACCTATTTCGTCAAAGGACGAACTGAGACTCTCTTCCTAGTCGTCCCCGCATGTTAATCCGGCTCTTCGCCAAAAGTATTCTTTAAGCAGATTCATCGACTTGCGAATACGCTCTCGTCATCATATAAATTGATATTCATATTTTTTGTGTTTATTGTATTGTAAAACCTTATCAGTTCGCTTCGATTTGGCATTAGTTCATTTGATTTTAGACAGCATTAAGTATACCTTTGGTATCAAAATATAAACAGAATAATTTATATTTTGTCTTTAATCAAAACTATCATAAAAAACTCTCGCAAGAATTTTTAAATTTAGAAATTAATAATCAAGTTGACACTGGTCTGCAAGAGTATGCAATCTTCGACATGGCGACGATAGCAATTCTTCTTCGAATTGATTAATCATGACGTTTTTAATAGCTTAGTTAGGGAGTATATTTTTGGAAACCTAAATAGTAACGAAAGTTAATGTGGATTTCCTTATCAGTTGCACACTTGAGTGTGGGATTTTTCACCTAACTTTGGGTTTTAATTACAGATAGTCTGATTCGATTGAATGTATATTGATTACTGTGATTTTAAATACGTAGTTCGCAAATATATTGTTCAGCTTTGATAACATCATTGTTGATACCCTTGCAATGGGTATTACGATTTTGTCATGAAAATTGGAAAGCATTGAAGAAGAAGTCCATGACCCCATATATTTGACATTCGTTCGTTCGATTTTATTTTTTTATGTCTAGTTAAATTGTAGACAATACAAGCTCACCTCGATCCCACAGCTTTAGGCTTTCGAACGATTGTTCCTATGGCAATGATATAATGGTCCGTTCCGGTGTGGCCTGAGTGAACAAAGCAAAGTGATGGAAACGAGTTGCAGTCCTTTATAAACTATTTTTAAAAATACCTTTTACAAGGGTGTTGAAATTATTTAAGAACACGATTCTTATGTCGGATTCTCTGAAAAATGAGCAGGTTTTCTTATGAGCTTTAATGGACAACAAGTGAGCTCAGAAAATGGTATATAATCAATTATGGGTTCACAGGCAATTTAAACGTTTTGTGAACTTTTTTGGGCAATTTCCTAGTTTCAGTTTTTGCAACAACTCGTTTATTATTTAAGTTGGCTTTTCATGCAGACACGCCCCGAGCGAGAGCTGAACTGAAGCGAGTTTGGCTGGGTAACACCCAACCGGAATTTTGATTAAAAATGTTTTTAGATAAAAGATTACACTTATTCTCTAGACTTACCCACACACACACACAAACACATATGTATGTATATATATACATATATATATTTATATGCCATGCAGTCAGAGCTGCGGATTTTCTTCGCCGTCTTTGTCTCCGCCTCGACTGTTTTATTGCTTGCTCGACGCCGGTTTGTGGGCGTGGCCTGTTTGTTGTTTTCTATAAAGCTGTTAAATACTTAAGTGTAATTTATGGCATGCGATATTATTCGGTTGTGTTGTCATGTTTGCTAAAAGTTTTACATATGCCCCGGCCAACGGCGCGTCGAGCAAAAACTAAAACTACATCCGGAGTTGACAAGAGCTGGCAATGGAGTATCTCCAGTTGGATACTCGGCACTATTATGCGAAAGCCAAGCCACAAAATTTCTAATGCCACAAGACACATATGTATATGGAATTGTTGCAGTAGTAGTGCCGATGTCCCGACTCCAACCCCCCCTCAGGCAGTTAGTCAACTTGTCGTCGTCTGCTGTTGTTGTCTCCCTTCTCATCCACATCAAAAATAAAGTTCTACACTCACTTCTAATAATTCTTTGCATATTTTCAGCTGGTTTGAGTGGCTTGTTTTGTGGCTAAGCTGTGGGCAGCACATACACTTACACACACTCACACTCAGACACACATCTGTGTGTCATGCTCAAGTCTATTAAAACTTAATAAATGAGCAAGTTATAGACAAGTTGGACTATGTCCTGGGTGCTGTCATGCGGCTGTCTGATGGCATGATAATGTTCACAGATTGACATTAGGCCAAGAGGATTAAAAGCCTGATTGCATCAGCTAAAAAGCCAAATTGTGGTTCAAAATAAGGATCAATTGAAGGCAAGTGAATTGCTGGCAAAGTGTTGCACCTGCTTTAGAGCAATATTTTAGTTGACATTTTATGTTAATTAAAACACTTGTTATGAATTTCATTTCAGCTCAAATTAAAAGCAGTTCTCTAAAATATTTATTTTTTATCTCTTGCAATTTAAAATGCATGTGTCAATGCAATAAATTCACTGAACACGAGAATAATTACAAGCCATTGTTTATATTTATTATACACAGCAACTGCAATATTAGCAATATTAGATATAGTCAATTATAATAATCGATTCATATTTACACAACTGAAATTTGTAATTGATATTCAGCATATAGCCAATAAATATGCTCTGCAGATGTCAGCTTTGACGCACAAATAATGCATTTTTTTATGACCTGCAGCACTTAAATATCGATAAAACGGGTGCAATGAGTGTGTGCAGATGTATATACATATGTATTCTTGATTAGAATCGAATGACAAGACGACGACTAAGCCATGTCCGTCTCTCCGTCTCAGTCTGTCTGCTTGAACACACCGAACCCATTAAAAATTTAATATAATTAAATTTGCCAGTAGAAATCGATATCCGATAGCGATAAGACCTCACAAGCTTAAGGGCATATCTCTCTTACATGGTTTAGCATAATATGCAGCATCTACAGAATTTCCATCAAGATGGAGAAATTCAATGCAGGAGAAATTTTGAAAACCATCGCAGAACTTTTCTATTTTGATTTATCGATATATACATATTTATCTGAATATACAACACGTATTAGACTAGAGTTTTCTCACTGTGTCTATATTTATTTTATATTGTGCACATTGATCAAACTATTGAATAACTAAAAATAAAAACATTGACCAGAAATAGCTACAAGCTTCAATTCGGTAATTAAAATTTGTTAACTTTTGGTAACATGACCGCTAACCATGGGGTGTGGTATACACCTGTACACCTGTACACCTGGGCATGTGTGTGCCGCAACACATTCAGTATCGTATCGGCTATCCAAGCGGCACATCAGATACGCGTCTGGCATATAATTTTACAGTTGTGTGCACTTACCAGTATTTCACCGCTCGAGCGTTGCTTAAACATTCGAATTCATTTTCGTTGCCATGGGCGTTGCAGCGACAACAAGTTGCAGGCACGCCCACTGTTGCTATTATTGTTGTTGTTGTTGTCGCCGGGTCAATTGCTGTCCATTTGTTGTGGACCCATTCGATATTCGATATTTTTAGCATTTGCTGGTAGTTTGTCAGCGAAAATATGATACTAAATCACGCAAATAGCAATGGCTGTGCACCACAAAATTTTTCGCTTAGTTGACTGCGATTTGTACACGAAACTGACTTTGCAGTATCTTCCAGAAAAGGGAAGAATTGGAAAAGCACTAATAACTGCATGGCTGATGTAAATATGTACCCGATTAGATTTTATATATAAATAATTCCAATACTCTCAAATTAAATTTTAAAACTATTCATTTATGAAAAGTGAGCAGAAGACAAGCAGATATTGTATATAGTATATATTGTATAATATATAGATTTCCCAAATGATTCGCACTTCTCAAACCCAAATAGTGTAGGAGAGTGTAAACTTTTGACCCTCTAGGCGTCATCAATATCGTGTCAATAGTATCGGACACTCTGCGTCTTGTTGAAAGCACAAAAGCCGAACTGGCCGACAAAGTTGATGCCGTGTGTAATGAGGGGTCAAAGGGGACCTTGATGGGGAGGGAGGGGGTGGCTGCGTTATTATGAGTGCATTTTAAGTATAAGCCTCTCTCGCTCGATGCTCATATGTTTATGACATAATGACAGTCGACTTTTTTGCACAGCCGCAGCACACATCACACATACGCCATGTTGCCATCAATGGCAGATGATGTGGCATGGTTGGGGCATAATGGGTCGATGGGATGATGTGGCTGTGGCGTGGCAGCCAGTGGGAAACTGAGCTGCGGCACCCTCTGACAGTTATGACTGGGATTCAAATGTAATCAACAATTTTTAACTCGCTTTAGCTTGGCTCGGCAACTTGAACTTCATATCCGAACAGGTTTATTATCTCAATCTGTTGGCTGCTGGCTGCAATAAACTGTCAGATTTTTGGGTTAGTCGCATAAAAGTTCAGTCACTGGCAAGGACTCAAAATGACTTGATGGCATCCTTTCTCTTTTACATTTATTTTTTATTCCATTTTTTTCTCTTTTTTATGCATAATATAATAATAATTTAATACTCGTCTGGCAACATTTGGGTCTCAAAGAGTAAGTGGGGAACTGTGTCAGCTTTATGGTGGAGTGTGTGTGTGTTATGAGTGTGTGTAAATGGATGGTTGGTTTGAGAAATTAATGACAACTGTAACTAAGCCAATTAAGCAAAAAAAATTGACTTAAAATTAGTTTGTAAATAAAATATTAATTTGTGTATTTATGTAAACTAATTTATAAAGAGAAAGATAATAAATTATTATGAAGTTACTCAAAAAACTCATATAAATATAAATTTATATATATATATTTAGTTTTTACCATTGTAATTTCATTTCATAATTAATTATTTATTTGTTATACTTGCAATTTTATTGAAAGCAGCTCAAATTGCCTATTTGCGGTCTGAAATGATTTTTGGCCAAGGTTTGTTTTCAAGCCCACCTCTTGAAATATTGCTCGTTTACATTTTCATCGATGTGTGTGTGTGTGTGTGTGTGCGTGGGTATTTTTGAGTTAATCAATCAAATTTAAATCAATTAAGTCAAGTTTTCGTTGATATGTTGAAGCGTCGGCTTTCTGTTGATTCGAATCGCAAACCAAAGCATTTAAGCTGTGAGAATCAACCGGCTTAACCAACAACATATTTAATTAATTAATGCTGCCCATGCAGCCATGCCCCCAACCTACCCTTGCCACACTTCGCATTGCATACACTTGCAGCCTTTAAAAATTGTTCAAGTGCATGTTGAACTTTTGAAGTGCAGCCAACAACTAATTAATTCATTTTAATTTTTGGAATTCGTTAGTGTTGAATTTAGAAAACAGGCAAGGCTTGTGCAGCTCATTAAAAAATATTAATAATAACGTATAAAAAATTAAAATACAAATATTATTAATAATAATCAAATAAAATGAAATAGAGCACATATACATATATATAAATAATTACTCAGTTCTGAATTACCTTAGAAAATAAATGTTTGAAACGGTATTTTTATAAATTGAATTGTTCAAAAGTAAATACTTATTTCTTCCATTACATACATATATCATAATTTGTATAATCTTAAGTTAGCAACACCTCCAAAAATAGTATAGGGTATTTAAAGTTGTGTTTCAAACTTTAATTGGGTCATTGACTTTGGTTTTGCAACGAGTTGCTTCTCTCTAGCTGCGGCTGGCCATAATGTCAGCCACTCATTACTCATTTACCACAAACTTTTCTAGACTTTTCATATTTTCTAAAATGCACTGTAAACACTGACACACATACACACAGCTACACACAAACACACACAGACACAAGTTAGTTGCATGTATAAAGAGAGGAGTGCTTTCATTGTATTGATTTTACTGAATCTTTAAGAACAAATTGTGGCCAACCAAAAAGGGGCAGCTTGTGGGTGTAGCAAGTTGAGGTTGGGGGGTTTGGAGGGCACTGAAATGTCGGCCAGACAACAAATCGCCAGCTATAAATTCTGCACTTAAAAAGTTTGCACAGCTTGAGCATTTTGTGGTTGTTCATTGTTGTTGTTGTTGTTGTTGTTGTTCTCGACTCTGTACACAATAATTTTTAGGGTAGGCCTTCAGTACGTAATCCTCAATTCCCTTGACTTAGTTTGCGCATTTTGTTGTTGTTTTTTTTTTTTTTTTGCTGACATTTACAATTTATTTTTATAATTTCTAACATGGCTTATCTGCAGCTTCTACGCTTGACTTACACACAGAGGGGCGAACAGTGTGGGCGTGGCCAGGTCCTTTAACATGTGTCTTGTCTGCCGAGTTGGCAACAAGTGGCTGTCAGCCAGGTCGTTCACCAAGTGCTTTGCCCTGTTCACTTTGCCATTTTTGTGGTTCAAATCGAAGAGTTTACACCACTAAGAAGTGTGACAAGATTTGATTGGGGTTACTGGTTCAATTTGTACCTGAACTGTTTTTGCAGCTCGACATTTTTAGACATTTTTCATACTCTTAGAATAAAACAATTTATTTATTGATTAACTAAAACTCTCTGTAAATAATTTATTGTTAAGAAATTTGATTGAAATTCAATATAAATCGTATAAGTCGAATTGCATATAAATTGTCACATAATTATTCTTTGCATCAAGTTATTTATCAAAATGTGTTGTTTTTAGTAAGAAGCAGCTTTAATTGTTTACAATTGGGTATAATTAATTTCGTTTGGCAACTTTAAGGCTCACAGCTCGTCCTGAAACTTGGGGAAAGTCGACAGCAAAAAGCTGATTGTGGCACATGACTTGAAGCGTGCCGAGCAGCTGCCTGACTGAAAAACATGTTGCGTGAAAAACGATTAACTTGTTCTGTTGCGCATTAGATCGCTGATAAGTTGATGGCAGGCTGGCTTGCAACATGTTTCATAATTGTGCATCCTATTTTATGGCAAACTGTTCATGTGGGTGCTTTAATAATAACGCGTGTTTCAATTTAAGTTTTATAAATGTGGCCCTGTTGCTTCCACATTAAATACTTATACAATATTTCTATTAGTACTAGCAACACACAGTTAAGCTTTTCTAACGTAACCTGCCCTCAGAAGAATCGATTAAACAAACATATTACTTAATATCTTTCTCAGTCTGACAAACTCAATTTGGACATTATCGACTGCTTAATGCTCTGACAACTATTCAATTAATTAACTTGATAATTTCTTTAATATATATAATATTATGTAAGCTGCACAAATTTTAAATGAAAATTAAATTTGAACGATTTAAAAATATTATTTATATTTTTAAAGCGGAAAAAAAATACTTTAAGAATTTAAAACTAATTAACAAAAATAGTAATTAAACACAAAAATGATACTGTTTTTGAGGAAGAGAGAGGAATATTTCAAATTTAAACATAGGCTGCATCGATTTCTTCTTCACTTCAAGGGCGATCTCAGCTCAGATATAAAAGCGAATATTATGCAAGTCTTAAGGTCTTACGTATTTAATTATGGATTATGCTCGAGCTAAAGCCCAAGTTATTACTCTTGTAATCTTAGCTAGCTTTTAATATTATACGCTGGTTCTTCTAAACTCCAAACACGCACAAAATGTGATATACATACATGTATATGCAAGTGGAGGTGGGGCAGACTGCCATAAGCAAAGTTTTACGAGACTGTACATTTGTTGTATGTTTTTCTTAACTGAAAGTTTTCCTACAAGATTTTGTTGCTGTTCCTGTGCTTCTTCTTGCACACACACCTTATCAGCAGCTTTTGCTTTTGCTTTTGCTTTTTCTTTTGCCTGTGCTTTTTGCATATGTTGAAAATTTCACCTCTTAAGTGATTTTTTGTGTAGCATACTTTCGAGCGCCCATCTCAGCCCGATTTTAAATGCGCGGTCAAAAATTGCAGCGCCGTGTACCCCTTTTCAGATTTACACTCCTCATCAACAATTCACTCCACTTTGCCTCCATTTTATGTGTCTGCCGTTAAACTGAAATCGTTTAGCTTGGCAACCACCAGAAACGATACTCAAATTGTTTGTGCATATAGATAAATTTTTGGTTTCGTTGGCTCGCGTTTTTCTGTGTGCAATTTGCTGTTTTGCTTAGATTTATAAAAAATGCATACAGCATATTTTTCTCTTTGTTCGCACAAATTGTGCTATTCATTTGAATATAGTACATATCTTGGGTTCATGCAGCGATCTTGAATAATGTGCCAGGCAATTGAACCTATCTCTTGTGTAAGGCAGTTTTGTATATCGCTTAACCAAAAACAATCTGTAACATAAATAAATATAAATAAATATTCCAAATGAAAAAAATCTAAATGTAGAGCTATGCGCGGTCTAAAATTATTGCTCTTATGGACTTTCTATTATAAGGACTAACAACTAAAGTGTTCTTTAAGTAATTCTGTATTTTCATTCTATCTCTATTAAGTTATAACACTCTTTCCCAATATGTCTCTATATCTTACTTTCTACATCTTTTTATCTTACATTCATATTCCTAAATATCTTATTCCAAATTAATGAAACCCTGAATTTTCAGATACATTTATTACATTTACAATTTTTTAATAAAGTAATGCCATTTAATTTGAGTAATAAAATGATTGAATATTCAGTTAATGAAATAATTATAATTAACATGTCAATCAATATATCATTTTGCAGTTAAGGCATTTTTTTGTGCTAATTGAATTAAATTTGTGTGACATGTTTAAAGTGCGCCAATTCTGCATAAATATTTCTGCGATTTAACCCAAATATCTGTCAGACATGTTGAATTTTCGAACTGGCTTTGTTTTTGCTAGTCGAGTAGCTTCCGCTCGAACTTCCGCTACAAGGGAACACCCTTACCTTACCCCTGCCCTAACCCTCATCCCCCATTCGAGAGACATTGAACCAGACCCAGACCCTGACGCGTAACCCTAGTTCTGGTTGGAATTGCCCAAAGTTCCCAGGCCAGACGGCTCAGCTGAGCTCCATCAGCACTCGCACCCGCATCAGCATCAACATCAACATCAGCATCAGCATCAGCATCGCTTTCGCTTTTCTCTCTGCTCGTTTTGGCTTATTAAACATTTATTGTGTTTGCTGAGTTTCCGCTACAATTTATTTTAGGCTTCCTGTTGTATTTTGGCTTTTTTACGGCTACGGCAACTGCTCGCCACGCCCATGCCCCACACCGCACACCCAAACCCCATACCGCCTTTGCGTCGCATCGTGTCCTGTTCACTCACGCCTACTTATTTTAAATCCGAAACCGTTTACACATCAACAACTTTGCACTCTCTTATCTCGACTGCATTTGATGTGTCCCATGTGTGTGACGCCGACGACGATGCCGACGCCGATGCCATCGTCGACGTCGACGTCGACACCGATGTCCTTGTCGTCCCTTCATCGTCTCCACTTACACAAAGGAGCGTGTGGCACTATGTAGCATGGGGCAAGTTTCCCGTTTTGAGCCTCTCACGTTCAAACTGAGTGCCTCTTCGGTATCCGTGGAGAGAGGGTGAATTACATATCTATCACGAGATTCTTTCAAAAAAACCAGCTAAGCGGAATAGTTAGTAGGGGAAAGCCAACTCGGTTATTTTGTTTGAGAAACTCTTCTTTCCCCTTATATTTGCTGCACTTTTCATTTTAAACAATGTTAAACAATATGTGTAATCTGAAGAATGCATCTCTAAAATAATATTGCTTAATAAACACAAACACTATATTTCTATAACCCATATACAAATGACTTACACAGTACACCCTATTTCTAATTAAAAGCAAAATTTCTAAGAAATTGAAGAAAACCTTTCTAATTATAAGATTTTCTTTTCAAATAGTTAGATAATATTATTATTATAGAAAGCAAAGCATCCGTGCCTTTTTATATTTGTGGCGATTTTCTATATTTCATGGTGATTTTTAATTTATTGGATTTTCTTAAATGAGACAATGAAAACAGTTTTTTAAATTTGACGTCTTTTTTTCTAAAAGTAGAATTTTTCAGAGCGATTTTTACCTTAAGGGTTTATTTTACGTTTATGAATTTTATTTTTAATAATAGAATAAATTTTTGGATGTAGCAAAAACCAGAAGAAAACCAGATTTCAGAGCGCGATTTTTCTGAGTGTAGCAGCTAAAAGATATGTATGTTTTCTAAATCTCATCAGTTTCCCACACCTATTATAAAATAACTCGACTTCACAAGAAAATAATTTATCGAAATCAATAAAAGGAACAGATGTGTATAAAATATAGGAAAAGTTTGTAGTTTGGCTTAACTTTGTGTGCTCAAATGCATAAAATCATTTCGCCATCATATTTATTTTCCTTTCTTTTTTGACAAGATGAAAATTGTGTAATTTTCTTAACACTTAACGGTGGCTTTAAGAACACATCGCTAAGTAAAATGACTTTGTTATGCCCTGACCAAAGGTGCTACCATTTTGTCATAAATTATATACTTATGCAAACTATATGTATTCACGATCAAAATGAATTGATAAACAGAAGAAAATACAGTTCTTAGATTCTGAAAGGAAAAGGCACATAGGAAATGTAATCTATATACATATATGAAGAATTTTTTAATTAAGTAAATTACTTTGAATATAAGTGTTATTTTTTTATTACATTTTTTGAAAATTAAGTTGCCTTGATTATAATATATTGAGGAATATGTCAGATATATATTATTCTCAGGAAAAATCACAATTTAATATATTTGTTTACTTATGTTTATTCAGTACACATGAGTTTGTCATTAAACTTGAAATGATATAGTTGTGCTTATACTGAATATATATATATATATATACATATATAATATATATAACCTTTATACTATATGTATCTGTTTTCGGAAAGCGTGTTCAATATTCGGCATTAGGCAAGTAGCTGTTCTGTTTGCTCATCTTTTTTTACGGCTCTGCTGCTGAGCACTTAATAAATTATGATTTGCCTGTTGTTGGTTACTGCTCAAGTGTTGCCAACAAGTTGTTGCCTGTTTGAGTGCTGTTGCTGTTGTTTTAGGCGCCTCATTTGGTTTATAAATGGGTGAAAAAGGCAGCCCGTTCGTATCTGGCAAAAATATCAATTACAATTAAATAGATTAAACCTTATCATGCAACAACTGTCGCACAAGTGTCCTGACAGCGAAGACAACGTCGAAAAGCGGCGCAGTTGAAGCAACAGCAAAGAAAACTGTCACACTCACACAAATACACACTTCCATACATATATATATGGAGAGTTACGAGACAGCTACACACACAGGCACACACAAATAAGCACACATTTATACAAGGACACCAGGAGTAAGGCAACTGTTAAAACGCTCTACAAGATTAATGAACGTACAAAAGTTTAGAGACAATGACGATGACGACGACGATGAGGACGAGGACAAGGAGGAGGATGGGGATGAGGACGTGGAAGACAAGGACGAGGACAACAACGAGGACAACAACATGACAAGCGGCGGAGACTGTCGCAAAATACAAAATAAGCACACAACAAAAAAATTCAACAAATATTCATAATGAGTGGTCGAAATTTGAATGCCCTTACGAAAAAGCATTCATACACATACATTTAATGGCTACTGAAGAGTGTGTAGTGCAACTTGCCAATTATTTAATATTATTATTTATATTCTATATATGTATTATTTTTATTTATTATTTTCAAAAAGTAAATTCCAAAATTTATCATTTGATGGGTAAAGAATTTGTTTTTAATATTACAAAATGTTGGCAAAATATACATATTTTTAATTAGAATGTTTATATATGCGATTCTTAAACTTCCACATATGTATAAAAATAGTTCAGGACTTAATACAATTATTTGAAGAATCAACATAATTAATTGTATTTTTAATCCTTCCTAATTAAGCTCAAATAAATTCGTAAAAGTTTTAGTAGTAGTTTAAAACCAAGTAGAAAAACTCTGAAATAATAACTTTACTGTTTTACTCATAAGAGTGCAAATGCTTTTGAGTATTCAGAATACAATTTGTTAGGGTATAGGCATAGCTATATGTATGGGATACACTTAGGCGCGCCAAGTCCTTAAGTTGTGCAAATTTATTTTGGCGTAAATTTCATTTCACTAATCGAATCGATTCTTATGCGTTTCATTTGATTTGAGGCCGTCTGACTTTTCGCCTAACGCGCACAAATAATTCATCCAGCTTCGTTGTTTACTGACCGTCATTTGTTTGTGTTCTCCTCTGCTTCTTTCATTTAGTTTCTAGTTTCTGCTGAGCTGGATGTGTTGGGATAGGTCCGCTTTCATGGTGGTGGTAAAACAATCTATATTGTGTCTTCTGCGTCTTCTCAATTGCATTTATTTTCGATTTATTTCGAATGCGACTTTAAAGTGTTGCATCGATTTTGATACTGTCAACTACAAATTTCCTATCTACGCTTCACACATTTAAATCAGGAAAGTGGGAGTGAGTAAGATAGATTGGCATTTGCTTTAAAATTAAATATTGCGGTAAATTTGTCTCTCTCTCTCTCTCTCTGTTGAGTAAACGACTTTGATTCCTCAGCCAGTGTTCGCCTGGCTTCTTGGAGCTTTTGTTTATATTGCTTCGTTTTCGATTATCGCGCATTGCACTTATCGCTGCCTGCGCCTCCCACACCCAGCACCACCACCCACACTGTCAACGTCTGCAACTGCAAATTTGGTTAGTAACAGAGCTCAATCACAGTTGTTACATCTCGCTCTCTCTGCCGTTTCTCCATTTCCATTTGGTTTCATGCCGCTTTGGTAATTGTTGCTTCTTGAATTCATCTGGCAGCCAAGTACACAGCACTTGTCGTGTTGCCTGCTCAATTCTTCTTCCCATCCTCTTCGTTTTTTTTTTGTATGTTTTTCTCTCTATCTTCTCTTCTCGCCAGACATTTATTATGCTGCCACTTTTTTATGCAACGCATCAGAAGCAGGCAACCAAGTCTAGCCCCTTCCCCTACCAATCCCCCGCCAAGCAGCTGACCATCAGCGACAAGTACAGTGAAGCCTGCTGCTAAATGAAGTCTTGAGTGCTGCTGTTGTCGAGCTGATGAGCTCTTCTAAAATGTCGGATGATGTCGCACACAATAGACGCTGCAAGTGACAAAGTGAGAAAAGAGAGAAAAGAGAGAATAGATGAGAAAGTTAGTTTAGCAATAAAAAAAGGATACAAAATTATGACGAAGAAGAAGCAAAGTTGAATTGTAGACTCGAGTTTTGAACATGTAATGCAAATATTGGTTGGTAATAAGTTTGGCGAAAAATTAAAACGAATTTGGACAGAACACGCATGGATAAAAATGGCAATAAAAGTGAAAAAGTATAAAATAGTTAGGCTAAGAAAAGGAAAGAAGAGAATCGTAAATACAAAACAAAAAATTGAATTTATATTTGATGAAAAATAATAAGAAAACGATAAGCAGACAGGAGAGAAAAGAGCAGCAAAAGAGAAGCGATAAAAATTACTGTGTACAAATAATACACAGAAAAACAAAAATGATGTGTGTGTGAGAGAGAGAGAGAGAGAGAGAGAGACAGAGAGAGAAGACATAAGAGTAAGAAATAAATAGTTCGTTGGAGAAGTGCAAAGAGTGAGATTTAATAACAAAATAAACAATAAATTGATTGATTATCAAAATATATAAGAAAAGGATACACGACGAGGGTTCAATAACGAGGAGTAAATAAAGATAATGTGTAAACTAATGCTCACTTCCAGATCGATAAGTTTTCCTATCCCTACATCCTATATCGTTTAAGAGGATTTTATATATAATAAATAAATCAAACTAGTAGTGTTCGCAATTAATTAATAATAATTTTGGCAATAACAATAAAATCAAAATATTAATTGGTTAAGCGATATATTTTCAGATATTAGCTAAACTGTTAAAATATTTAAATAGGGTTTACAATGCAAATTTAATCATTTTTATTAAGAAAATGAAAGTTATTAAACAAATTAAAGATGTTAAATATAATAATAATAATAATAATAATTAATAATTAATTATTTAAAAAAAAAATATAAATTGTTTATTATTTTGAAGTTTAACAACTCGCCTATTAACATTAAAATAATATAAAAAAACAAAGCTTTTCAGATTTTCATCCACTTTAATAACTGAAAAAAGAAGGAGCTGGCTATCGTCAGATTTGGCCCCATTTCATGCACTGGACAATATTAGCCGGTCCAGAAGCCTTCCTGAAAACTTAAACCAAACTACAAACAACAAAGCAAATTGTGCCATTTGCCATTGCCAAAAATGATAACAGCAACAACACCAACAACAAAAATAATAGCAACAACAACAATGACAACAACGTCGACTGCAATCGAAGAACCTGCAAAACGGACGAAAGTTGTTTGGCGCACAGCAAGAATAAATGGCCAAAAGCGACTGACCAAAGCTGGCCTAAACTGACTGACTGCTGCTGTGTCTGTTGCTGCTGCTGTTGCTGCTGCTGCTACTCTGCCAATGTGACTTGCCCCCCCCACACCACACAACACACACATAGATGCCCCACCGAACCAACCACCCTTCGGCTGTCCTTTTGTTTTAGTCAGGTCGTGCGCCATTTTCGAGCAATTTTTACTTTTTTAATTGACATTTGTTTGTGCACTCTATCTCTATTTATGTGTGTGAGTGTGTAAGTGTGTGGGAGGTGTGTAAGTGTGTGTGAATATTCATGTGTGTATTTGGTTGAAGCACTTTACGACCGGCGGCAGACATTTTTGTAATTATAGCACAAAATTGATTTGATTTTTGATTTTAATAGGTATTGACAGAATTTTTAATGAAGCGGCGGCGGACGAAACACAGCATTGATCTGTATAGAAATTACACATACATATACACATATATATATATATATATATATATATATAAGTATATACAGTTACGAAACAAATAATACCAACATTACATCGTTTATTTTCATTTTAATCAAATTAAATAAATTGAAAAATTAATTTGTTCGTTTCGCACCTTTTTTTTAAGGAGTCTTCCTTCCACTTTATAAGTTCGTTGATCTTCAAAATTTAAAAAGGACATCTTGGAAAGCATTTCTTGTGAAAGTGGTGCTATTATCTGCTTCGCAACTGTATGTTTTTAAGTGCTCGAGTTTGTTTGCACAAAGTCAACCCGAAATGCTCAAACATTGAATCGAATTGAATATTTAGTGCAGAGCCACTCGTAAGTTGCTTCTCAAACACATATCTATATACATACATATATATAAATATATATAAAATATATATATACATGATTGTGGTTGTTTGCCAATGTTACGCTTCGCACTTGAACCACTCAATAATACCACAAAATAAAGTGTCGTTGAACAAATGAAAAATGAATATTAAATGCATTTTAAATTCAAAAGAAAACACAAGTATTTAAAATATTTTAATTACATTAACAGCTTATTTTGATAGCTCTCAATATTCAATAAATAATCAATGATTCAATTACAATTTATTATAATTTCATTCATTTGTTTAACGATTACAATCAGAGAAATTCGCAACTTGAAGCACTTGCTCCATGTCCAAGAATATCTACTATGGACAGATAAGTACTGTAAATAATGTTGCATTTTTAAAAAAAAATGGTTTAACTGATTAACTGAAGATTTTGCACTTGCACTTCTCTTGTTGGTTTATTCTTACATACTTTATGTTAATTTTAACATTAATGTTATTGATAACAGCGCAGAGAGCGCAGAGAGCGCTGTTAGCAGGCAGCAGTGCAAAAAAGAGACGCTGTGGATCGTAGGCTATGTTAAGCCCAAGACAGAGGCCCGGCTGAACACAACCCACACAAACACATACTTTGAAGAGCGTGTATGTGAGGTTATTCTGCAGGTAGATCGTTTAACTAAACATTTCTGTTCGCCTGTTATTTGAGTGGGGGAACAATACGAAAACTCGAAGAAAAAGCTCTCACATGTGAAATATTGATTTTATTTGCATAGCATTGGTTAATTAGTATTAGTATACTTGCAGGCAGTTCGATTTAAATGCTAAATTGAAAAGAAATATTTGCATACTGAAAATGCAGGGGGGCGAATTATTCCTTCCTTTTTTATCCTCCAATAAAAAAGGCACTTGGGTTTTTTTTGGTTTAACTTTATATTTATTTTTCACTTTAAAAGATTTTGCACTTGCACTTCTCTTGTTGGTTTATTCTTACATACTTTATGTTAATTTTAACATTAATGTTATTGATAACAGCGCAGAGAGCGCTGTTAGGAGGCAGCAGTGCAAAAAAGAGACGCTGTGGATCGTAGGCTATGTTAAGCCCAAAAGAGAGGCCCGACTTAACACAATCCACATAAACACATACTTTGAAGAGCGTGTATGTGAGGTTATTCTGCAGGTAGATCGTTTAGCTAAACATTTCTGTTCGCCTGTTATTTGAGTGGGGGAACAATACGAAAACTCGAAGAAGAAGATCTCACATGTGAAATATTGATTTTATTTGCATAGCATTGGTTAATTAGTATTATTCTGCAGGTAGATCGTTTAGCTAAACATTTCTGTTCGCCTGTTATTTGAGTGGGGGAACAATACGAAAACTCGAAGAAGAAGATTTTACATGTGAAATATTGATTTTATTTGCATAGCATTGGTTAATTAGTATTAGTATACTTGCAGGCAGTTCGATTTAAATGCTAAATTGAAAAGAAATATTTGCACACTGAAAATGTAGTTGGCGATTTCTTCCTTCCTTCTTTATGCTCCAATAAAAAAGGCACTTGGGTTTTTTTTGGTTTAACTTTATATTTATTTTTCACTTTAAAAGATTTTGCACTTGCACTTCTCTTGTTGGTTTATTCTTACATACTTTATGATAATTTTAACATTAATGTTATTGATAACAGCGCAGAGAGCGCTGTTAGGAGGCAGCAGTGCAAAAAAGAGACGCTGTGGATCGTAGGCTATGTTAAGCCCAAAAGAGAGGCCCGACTTAACACAATCCACATAAACACATACTTTGAAGAGCGTGTATGTGAGGTTATTCTGCACGTAGATCGTTTAACTAAACATTTCTGTTCGCCTGTTATTTGAGTGGGGGAACAATACGAAAACTCGAAGAAGAAGATCTCACATGTGAAATATTGATTTTATTTGCATAGCATTGGTTAATTAGTATTATTCTGCAGGTAGATCGTTTAGCTAAACATTTCTGTTCGCCTGTTATTTGAGTGGGGGAACAATACGAAAACTCGAAGAAGAAGATTTTACATGTGAAATATTGATTTTATTTGCATAGCATTGGTTAATTAGTATTATTCTCCAGGTAGATCGTTTAGCTAAACATTTCTGTTCGCCTGTTATTTGAGTGGGGGAACAATACGAAAACTCGAAGAAGAAGATTTTACATGTGAAATATTGATTTTATTTGCATAGCATTGGTTAATTAGTATTATTCTCCAGGTAGTTCGTTCAACTAAACATTTCTGTTCGCCTGTCACTTTGAGTGGGGAACAATACGAAAACTCGAAGAAAAAGGGCTCACATGTGAAATATTGAAATTGTTGCATACTTTGAGGGGCGTGTATTTGATGTTATTCTACAGGTAGATCGTTCAACTAAACATTTCTGGATAAAGCTGAAAATCAAGGATAAATGTACACACACAGGTCAAACGCAAGCTGCGGTTGCATAGCACACCAAACATGGCCCAGTATCAATTCGAAACACAGTGGAGAGCTGTGTAATCTCGGTCGCACAAGCTGCTGTGCAGTAATCCGTGCTAAAACAGGACTCTGGCTAGCTGGAATTCGTGCCAGTAGACTTATAATGACTTCTGCAGAAGTTGCAGCGAAATGGAATATCCGGAACACTTCCAGGAAGCGACTTGGCGCCTTGGGAAGCCACTTCCTACCTTGTCAATCTATGCCAGCAAACACAGGACTGGCCAAGATTGCGAAATTTATAGACCCAACGGGGTAGTCTAATCTCTGAATCTTAATTCTATACGAGAGTCGAAGAAAATCCGAGTTAGATCCAACACGGTGTAGACCTTTAACCTAATCTAAATAATTTTCTGAAAGGGTTTACAGCTGTATTGCTGACCTGGCTTATTCCCAAAAAAATGCAATTAAAAATAATTAATATTTGTAGTTGCATCAGACTGCAACTATTATGAAATGGAAATTGCAAAGTGCATCAGCATTTTATGATTAATTTGATATTAAGATCATCTTGAGGGCACCTTGACGCCTCCGGATCAAATCTTCAACTGGGAAACTTTGAGTGGAATCGGGAATTGTGTGTTGACCTAGGTTAAATTTGCAAATCGACAAATATGTTCTGCTCAATACTAATGCACCAATGTAAGTATGTGTGTATATATTTATGTTTAGGTGTGTTTTTGATGGACAATGTTTGCTTATCGCTTTACTTCCTCTCTCCCTCTCTCTCTCTCTCTCTGTCTCTGTCTCTCTCGCACACGCACACAATGCACGTGACTGACGCCTTGGCAGTAACCATTGCCAGTTCCTATTCCCATTCACAATTCCCATTCCCATTTCCATTGCCCATTGCATGTCTGTGTGTGTGTGTGTGTGTGCGCGCTTCTAAATGTATGCAAAGATAGCATCTGTTTTCGTCGTGTTACCGACTTACACATGTAAGTCACTCATATTGCCATGTCTCTCTCCCTCTCGCTCTCCAACACTTTGGCTCTGTCTGTGTGTGTGTGCTTAAGCGCCTACATTCATTACACATGTATGCGTATTAGGCGCAAATATTGGGGCTTTACTTAAACAGCATTAAGTCGAAATTAACATGTCTGAATAGGCTGCGTGCTGAGCGTCATAAAGCCCCACAAAAGCTTCCCTCTACACACAAAAACAAAAACACACAAACAAACAAACACACACACACACACAAGGAACTAGTTTCAGCTGGAAGAGAATCTTATTTTTCAATTTCAGTTAAATTCAATCTAACAAATGCAAGCGCATGAAAAACAAAAATAAAAAAATCGAAAAAGCCAACAAGCAAAAAATGTAAACCAAAACTTCGTTTTAGGCAACCAACAAAACAAGAAACGAGTGAAAAGAGAAAGAAAAAAAATATAACTGCAAGCTTTGCGACAAGCAATAACAAATAACAAAAAAAAGGGGAAAAAACGACACTCAATAAATAAATAAAATTTAAGACAAACTCACACACACACATACACACACACACACACCTTTGCCATATGTGGTGTCATTGTGTACTAAAATGTGCCAAAAATAAAAATTGCACCTTTCACGAAGCGCGCTTTGAGTCTGCATTCGTGCTCGATTTCGGCTTTTGCCGGACAGAGTTCGCCAAAGCTTTCGCTAAATTGAGTGAGCTTTGAAGAGCAGCAGAGAGTACAGCAAGGACAACTTTCGCCTCTCTTAAGTGGTGAATTTTAACTGGAGCTGCAACTCAAACGAAAATTGAGTAATATTTTGTACCACTCTTGAGTGCGTTTGAGAACAAGAGTAATCTGTGAGTCAGGCTCTTAAAATACTCTTGAGTGCTGCAAATGTCGAGCAGTGGAAATGAGTGAGCCACACGTCAACTTGAGCACTCTCTCTCACACTCTCACTCTCTTAGGCAGGTTTGCAATCGCAGTTGAGAGTTAAATTTGCTACAACTCCCTTAAACTTTTGAGTCAGTGCAAAAAGTGCATAATTTGTAGCAGAGGAAAACAAAAAGAGTTTCTTGATATAAACAATGACACAAAAATTTAAATTTAATTTAAATTATGCAGCTTTAATTCTGAAATATTTCTCGTTAAAATAATTATAATTTTGAGCTGATTGTAAATAAAAGGTAAACTTTGACTCACTTTATTCCAAAGGAAATTGCAAATTGTTTTTTTTTTAATTATAAATAAAAATAACATTTTATATTAAAATAATTGAATATTTTGTATAAACTTTAATTTCAGCATTTCTTGTAAAACATTTTTAGTCGCAAATAGCAAATTTGCACAAGTTTCGCTTCATTTTGGTTATTGATGTTGAATCAAGTTGCTGCTGCTAGTCATCCGATTCGTTGCCATATTTATATAGAAGCCACTTCCAGAGCAGATGCATCAGTCGCACGTCGTCGCAGACGAAGAGCAGCAGAGATCTCAAATGATTCGCAATCAGCTGATTGGCAGCAGTTGCCCAACTTTGGAGCTCACTCGAATGCATTATGCAACAGATCGGGAATACTTTATACTGGAGAGAGTCTAACGTTTAGTGAGTCTACCTGGCCGACAATCAGGTGCATTTATAGCCAAACGCAGAGATTCTTCTTCTTGCCTTGCCAATTCTAAGCAAGCCAAGCCAGCATTGGCAAAACACGAGCAAATCGTTAGATTTAACGAGCAGCTGCTGTTTTCATCATCCGTGCAACAATCACACTCGATGTGCATTATTATTCGAGTGGAGCTCCGAAAGTAAATAATCGACACACTTCAGCTCTATGCAAATATTCGTGATTTCAACTGAGCCAATTGGCAAATTGTGCTCCAATTGCAAACAATTAGAAATGCTTTTTGCGATTTATTATATTTGCTTTATTTAGGTTTATTTTTGTTTTTTAATTCCAATTTTTAAATTTCAAAATTAATTTGTAGCTTTAATTTGCATTTTAAAGTTCATTTTTAATTTTTACGCCTTTAAACAAAAAATTAATGAATTGAATTTAAATGTAAAATAAATAAATGAAATCATATAAAAGAAAAGCAAAATAAATAAATTAAATAAAGATCAAATGAATTCGATGAATTTTTTGCAATTTGTGAATGTTTAGGTTAATCTCTGATTAGAAATATGAATATTTGAAAGTAGTATACAAAATGACAAACCTAAGAAAATAAATAAATAAATAAATTGTTAAATTTCATCAAATAAATATTTACTCATAATTAAATAAATTAATTTCATAAACTAAAACTTATTGTTATAAATTTGAATTTTCATTTAATTTAAATTAATTGTGTAATGGACTTTAATTAAGTCCGAGCTTAATATTAATTTTCCCTCTCATTCTCACTCTCTGTATGTGTCTCTCTCTCTCTCTCTCTTTCTTATCGAGGCACTGTTGACAAGTCAAATGCTGCAAATTCTTATTGATGCCGATAAAATGAATTATATGCAAATAAATGTTGTAAATAGATACTGAGAGAGAGGGGGAGAGAGAGAGAGAGAGAGAGAGGTGGGAGAGAGAGCGAAAAAACTCATTAATAATTCATAAAATATATTTCACAATAAAATTCAATTGATTGTGTAAACATTTTCCTGTGCCGCACAGTGGCAGGATGCAGAGCGTTAAAACAAAAGCGAGTTTTCAAATGTTAAATGGAAGTGGAAAATGCGAAAGTGAAAATGAGAAAATGCGACTCACACAACAACTTTTGATTTGCTGTCGAGCCAATGATAAATGTTCTCTGGTATGCCAGTATGTGTGAGTGCGTGTGTGTGAGTGCGTGTGTGTGCGTGTGTGTGCGTGTGTGTGTGAACTTCTTGTCAGTTATGCAACAGATTAAAATCAACTGTAGAGTTCAGTATATAAAAAATATATAAATAACTATTGTTATGTAAAACTGTTTTTTTTTTTGTTACAAAGAGAATACAGTTAATTTTTATGCCATAAATCAAAAATGCAAATGAAATTACACAAGAATTGAGTTTGACAAAATGGAAGCATTAAGTTCATTCTGCTTTTTCATATTATAATTACAACTTTAATTATTTAAATTACTTTTTTGGTCTGATTGGGTTTTCGGGGTTTTCCCCCAAATGTTGGATTATTTTGCATTTAAATTCGACCGGAAATCTAATAAATATTTCTTCTTTTTCAATTTATAATTTTAAATATAATTTTAGATTTAATTTCATTTAACTTTTCACTTGGTGCACATTTTGTGTCAACTGACTTTAGTGGATATTAAATAAATAAGTAAATAAAATAAGTAAATAAAATAAATGAATAAAAAATAAATAGATAAATAGCTAAATAAATCAATAAACAATTAAATAAATAAATAAGTAACTATTATTATTAATAATAAACTTTATTATGATTTCTATTTAAAAAAAACTCCAAATTATGTCCAGACTTGATTTTTTCACTTATATCACTCCCGATACTAGTTTATTGCACAGCACAGCTTTATTTATTAAATAATAAAATAATAAAAAAATGTGTTAATTCAGTTGCATTTTTATTCTCCATCAATTTCGATTTAAATTCAATATTGCCTTGATTGAAAAATCAATCTCAATTTGCCAAGCTAAGTTTTTGTTGTTCATTTCTTTCGTTATTTTAAATGATAAAATTTCACTTTATTTTACTGATTGACAGTATTATAATTAAATATTTAGTTTTTACTAGAATTGATATTATTATAAAGATAACTTGGCAATATTTCAGCTATAACATTTTGATGCTTCATAAATTAGAAATAATTAAATTTGATTATAAAATTGATAATTGTCTTTGACTAATTATGGTTATAAATATAGTTATGTATACGCACCGTTGGCTTCACTTCAAGTGGAATCCCGTTTGGAAAAGTATTTCGAATTCTCTGCTTGTGTATCCCCGATTGATTACAATTATTGTGCGTCAGATGGAGAATTCCCACTTTCTACCTATCAATTAAGCCCTCACGGAGTTTGAGCAGCGCCGACTTGTGCAATTTTAATTAACGGCAACTGCACAAATATGCAAAAGGAATATAAAGTAGCAAAGCAGAAAAGTATAACTAAGTGAACAATGTGTATAAAAGAGCAACTTGTTAAAACAAAGCTGGCAGCCAACAACAACAGCAACAGCAACAGCAACCAAAACAGGGAGTCTGAGCCTGGCCTCAGGTTAAATGTATGCAAATATAAACATCGTGTGAATCCTTGGGCCTGGGCTCAAGATAGTGGTATTGGGCGGATCGTCGACAGCACTCAGAACCACACTCATAGCCGCACTCAGTGCCACACTCACACTCAGAGCCACACTCACACTCACACTCAGTGCCACCCGTCTACAAGTGGGTGCCTGCAGCAATACTTAGACCAATGTTTTGCATTTAGCTCACTGTCGAGTATTTGGCCCGAAGTGCCTCGCACTTCATTGTTATACTTACTGATGGGCCAAAGTGATTCTTGGCTCAGTTATTTCTGATTGCCTCCCAGAACCCCCTTGCCAACTCCTAATCAGAGCGCCCCAGGCTGCTGGTCTACCTGGCGACCAATTGAGCGAGTAGCGTAAAAAATTAAAGAAAAACATACCACAAAAAAAAAATAGAATAAAAAATAAAACCATAAATGATGTTCAGCTCAAGAGTGATGAACTTAAAGATATTCTGTACGGTTTGTATTTACTTTTAAATTAAGATGTTTTCAACGGAATAAGTCGAAAGTGTTTTTTTTTTTGTTGCACTTTTTAACTAAATTAAATATGCATATTTTTATAGAATTTATAAATAAATAATTGCAGCTAATGGCAGTCGATTAAAGTGCAGAATAAATGGAATACATTTTTAAAAAATATTCAAAAATATATAAAAAATAGATTTAATAATGGATTTTAATAAAATGAATTTCACAGAAAAATTTCGATTTTTGTTTTTGTTTGCCTTTATTATAAATTGTCTAACAAAAAGTGTATTTTAATAATTTAATATTTCAGTCGCTAAAATATATTGATGGTAGATACAGTTATATGAGTTGCACAATTAATAGATAACGGTAATGGTGATTGAGGAAATAAATTAAAGTGAGTTAAATATTACTTAAAAATTTGTATTATTTATTTCTTTTTACTTAAATTGAAATTTATGTTTAGTAAATCGAATATTTAAAGCCGTTTACAAATCGACTTTATTCGATATTTGTCTGATCAAGAATATATATACCTTATTGTCTGACAGTAGAAAATTCAGTTAAATTATTTAGGCAATGGGTATAAAGAGAAATTGATCGATTTCGCTGCAAGTAATTCAGTTAGTATGCTTGACTTATTGCCATTGAGCTGAATTGGCTTTTAGGATTTTAATTAGCCCGAAAATACTTGATCAAAAGTTGAGGCCAGTTAATGCAAACAGTTGCCAGTTGCCAGTCGAGCTACGAATTGAAAACTTTTCGGATCACATTATTATTTACTTTTGTAAAGTTTTTCGTGACCTCCAAAACACAAATTGGACAAAGTTATTAAAAGTTATGACATTATTAAACGTGAATCGGCCAATTCAAATTGAAGTCCAACATCAAATCGCTTAATGAGAAATTATTTAAGAGTTGCACAGCTCATTATCAAGAAAGGCCTTTCTTGGGGCACCGCGAATTGAATTGAATGAAATGAAGTTCTGGGTAATAATTGTTGTGGCAAGCGTAATAATTAATTAGTTGACTGATGGTCCTTCAACGTGCATTCAATTAACCTTTCAATTACAAGAAAGTCATTCTGAGCATAAATAATAATTAAATACTAAACAAAATATGTCAAATATTGAATTCAAATAAATATCATCAAGTTTTGCAGTTGCAGTTGTCTGTTGAAATTTATCTTCTCAATTCATATAAATATAATTTAATACAATTAAAAACAAAAACTGTTATTAAATAAATAAATAATAAATCCAAAAACCATTTTCAATCATCACTAAAACAGATTGATTAAAGTTACAATTTCTTTCTTCAACTTGTAAGCTCTCGACTATGTTAATAAACATTTGATAATTTAATATGTAAAATTGTCAAAATATGCCAAATATCATCACCTGAAATAAATTGCAAATTTAAAAAAATTAACTATTTTCTGAGGTTCAATTTGTTTAGCATATATTTTAGGCGTCAAATATTTCCAATTAATTTATTTGAAAATTAATTTAATTGAATGCGGATTTGGGCTTTTTCAGTTTTTTCTTGATCATTAATCAAGAGCTAAGAAAACACCTTTCCTGTGTTTTTGCAATTTAATTTGCGTGACATTTTTTGTGCGGGAAAACCCAAAAGAAGATTTTAACCATTTGCATAATTTGACCATAAAACAAAACCAAAAAAAAAACAAATCTACAAAATCAAAAAAAAAGAGATATACATACATACATACAAATATATAGTATATGCATACTAACAAACACTTCATTTATCAAGGCAAATATGGTGAGCTAATGATAAATTATGCTGTCGCCGAGGGGCAGGGGCAGCGGCTGGTTGGGTCCTCGCCGCCGGACCACATGTCGTATGATTGACGTGTGTGCTAAATGCCTAAAGTTGTGCATTCTCCTTTTCGCTGTCCATCTCTGTCTGACAACTATGCAAAATCACAGTGGACTATTTATAATATCAGGGAAGCTCTCCCCACTTGCGAGACTTCATATTAGTTATGCATGCGGCTGCGTTGATGAGAATATGCAAATTAGTTGGCAGACAAACTGTGAACTTTGCCACTGCCGCGCATAGAGTGAATAAATAATAATAATAATAATAATAATAGCAAAAAAAAAAAGAAATAGCAGAAAACTTTAAACTTCATTGTGTCTGACGGCATAACGGACATTTTTGGTGATGGTGGGCAGGTGTGGCAGGAAAGGGTTGCATGTCGCATCACCTGCGCTTCATCAGTGTCAGCCGAAAAGTATGCAAGCATTTTTCGCACTTTATAATTAAACAAGTGCAGCAAAAAGGGGCAAGCGACAAAAACGACTTAAGGGCGCAACTCCAGAGTAATCACACCACCCCCACATCCCCCCCCCCCTCTAGCAAACCAGTTCCGACAAGCTTGCAACATTTGCACTGTAATGAACTTTTGCAATAAACTGCGCCGCAATTTTTCGCTGACAAAGTTTTCCTTCCCTCCCCAACCTTCCCCTCTCCTAAGCCAAGGCCTGCCTGAAACTTCTGTGACAGTGCGAAGCAATGGATGCGTGGTGGGAGGTGGGAGGTGGGAGATGGGGGTGGAGTTTCATAGACGAAGACGAGCCGTTGCTTATTTGTCTTGTTGCATCTTTATTTCCGGCTAGCTGCGCATTTTTATTGCACTCGAAAAGTAGATGCAAGTTCAAATGTCAAACTACTTAAAAACTTATTGTTAGCAAAAGTGCGACAGCAGCAAAGCAGCTAACAAAATAGCCACAACAACAACAACAACAACAAAAACCATCCAACTCGACTCCTAAAAAACAGTTCGCATAACAAACGTGCTGGGAAATACTCTCGGAATAATTAAATCAAAATTCTTATATATGTATTTCACATTTCATTTTTTTCCTTACTTTTATTATTTTATATAATTTTGTATATGTCCCCAGGCTTTCCAAATTAACTATTTTAAATCTGTCAAAACTGTTTGGCGACTGTTAATAGTCCAAATAAATAAATAAAATACTAACAAAAAATAAATCATTTAAAATCAGAATTTGACAAGCTCATAAATAAACAAACGAAAATAACTAAACAAAAACAGTTTAAATAACTGATGTCCTGAGAAATACTCTCACATTATTCAAATTGAGTTCACAGAAGAGAATTTGTGCGTTTAACATTTAATTAATGATTTTTAATAATTTTTTTGAAGTTTCTCAATTAGTATTCTATGCTGCAGAACCAAAAGTAAGATTTATATACTACAAAATAGAAAAATAGAAAATAGAAAATAATTTGCTAGGCAAAATAAAACTGATTATTTAATATTAAATAAGAGAAAACATATTTCAAGAGCAGAAGTCAATGTATTTGTTACAAAGCCTGCTAAGCATAGAAGCAACCATCTTTTGTGCTGAAGATATTCATATTACTTGCCGCATTCTCAATCGCTTTCAGCTTCACAAACTCCACAATAATATCATAATACCCAAGACACAAACACACAACAAAAACAACAACAATAACAACAATAACAACGACAAGTTCACAAATATGCAAGGCAAACGGAGTGCGCCAAGTTTTTGTCAACTAAAGTCAAACATTTTCAATAAAACTGCAAAAATTATTTGTCATTTGCAGTGACGCCGAACCAAACTCCCCCTCATGTCCAACTCTTAAAGTGAATTTCGGGCACACAACAAGGACAATGGACAGTAGGGAGTGTGGTAGTGTGGAGGGGGTAGGGGATAACCACATCAAATAGCAGCTGGATGGGTTGTCTCTGTCTCTGGGCACGTTTCAAGTTTTCGCCTTAACTTCAAATCAAAATATATTTAAATGCATTTGGCCGCAAAACGCATCATAATTTCCATACACCCCAACCCCCCGCATGCACCATGCCACATAGCTGTGCACCTTTTTGGTGCCACAAATACACATTGTTGACTTTGCATAATAATTGAGTTTAACTACTGCAAAACGAAGGCAACCCCAGCAAAGAGACGAGGAGTTTAGCTGCCTGGCTGCGTTTTTGTTTGTGCTGAATGAAGTCAAGCCAAGTGCAGGAAATGCAACCTCCTCTCTCTCTATCTCTATCTCTCTCTTTCTCCCTCTCTCTCACTGCACTTCCTCTTTTTGGCACTGAGTGCGCACACCCACAACCACATTCGAAAAGACAGCTGCTAACCAAACTTTGGTAGAGTCCTCATGCACCATCCACTGCTCCAACAGCAGTGATGCTCCACTTCCTCCTCGACAGATCTGTCCTCTTTATATCTAGATCTCCAAAGACATGAATGATTATTATATTATAGTGATTATACATAAATTGAAAATACATTGATATAAAGTGTATATAAATCTTTCTTTTAAGCGATATTTTATAGACAACAGACAGATCAACGAAAAACAGATGATTTGTGGCGTGGTATAAAAATACCGAAAGGTATAAGTATATATTTTTGGTAAACCTGCCAGATTTTTTCGTTTTTTTTTTTAAGCTAATCTACCCTTTTTGCTAGTATTTTGTAATGTTTCAGTGAGTGTTGGCTGGCATCTGTGGCCAACAGGCATACAAAAACTATAACAGTCGAGTGGTAAAACAGTGTACAGCCCAAGGCTCTGTAGATATCGGATAAATACCAACAGCAGTTAGTTATAGGTTCAGAGATACAAGTTAGCAAACAGTTTAGTTTTTTATGTTCTCTGAATTCAATTCAAAATCTTAGCTCAACTTTGAAAATGGATTTTTAAATTTGTAAAAGTAGAATTATTCAAAATACTACAAATTTAAAACAGTATTTTTATTTAATTAAAAAAAAACATAAATTTAAAAATGTTATTGTTTTAAAAGAAATGAATAGTACTTAAATTATTTAACAATTTTAACAAATATTTTAATTGAATTATTAAAAGCAAAACAAATATTTATTTGAGGTATATTTAGCAAAAGTTATGTAAGATGAAATTAAATATACATTAATAAAATACTCTTTCAATTGGTTAAAGTTGACGAATAAATACTCTGCTTAAAATTCTATATATGTTTGCTCTAGCTTATATAATGATATAGTCGATAAATCAAGTTGTTATTGGAGATGATATTGTATGGGATACCTCCCAATTCATTGGCCAGATGAGTTTACAAATCTCGCAAAGAGGCTTCCGGCACTTGATGTGTTTTTATCCTTAAACTCGAAATCGGATAATCAGTAAATATTATTAATTAACAAAATAAATAAGACAAAAATCGTTGACCTTTAGTTTCCACCCAACAACAAGTAAATTTGAAGTCTGTTCAGTCGATAATCCACATCATTGGATATATGAATTAACATTCGCATTAATTTACAAATTAAACACCGAAGCGGCGACAATTTATGGAAATTAAGTGCGTTAACTTTTTGGTTAGCCTGTGGCGTGTAGAACAATGCAAATGGATGGCCTAAAGCGCCTGAATGCAAGTGGATGGCCTAAAGCGACAAAATGCAAGTGGATGGCCTAAAGCGACAGAATGCAATATAAATCAGAGTGCCCCTTTATCAGTGTGACTGTGTCATATATGTGTGTGTAAGTATGTATGCATGTTTGTGTGTGTGTGTAAGTTTGCATGCTTGTGCGACCAGTAAGGAGTTGTCAACAAAAACATAGAGACGCACTTATAGGCAAATGTTGAAGCTGCACAGTGTTCGAGCTGGAGACTGAACAACACAAAAAGTGCAGACAACCCTTTAGCCTCCCTTCAATTCTGCTCCTGCTCCTGTTCCTGCTGTTGCTCCGGCTCCAGCTCCTGCTTTGCTGCTCCTGCTTTGCTGCTCCTGCTCTGCTGCTCCTGCTCCTGCTCCCGCTGCTGCTGCTGCTGCTGCTTCAGCTGCTGCTGCTGCTGCTGCTGAGGCTGTTGGCTGTTGGCTGTTGGTCCTTGTGCCAAGTCCTTGTAGCTGGGCCTATCCCTATCGTGTCCGTTTGCTCTGCTTCGAGCTTCAGTTCCGTGCCTCTCCGTGTGTTTGCGAACTTTATTAGCAAAATTGTGTTAGTACCGAAATATCCATTAGCCCAATTACGTGTACTTTTGTATCTATGAGTACAGTCGGCTGTTGGCCACAAGCTCAGTTTCTGCTGCAAACTATGCCCTTACAAAAATGATAAACAAAAGTGGGAGGAGAAACCCAAGGAGAGGACAGCACCGAAGGCAACCGAGCAGAAATGTCCCCATAGTCTCTGCATAATTTCAGTAGATAATACAAAATAGTGTTCGGTTTGCATTTGTCCATATTTAAGTTTTATATTTGTTCATAACAGGCTGACAATTATTTATTGTTACTAACAGGAATACCATTCTGGACAAAATTTCATAATTTTTAACATGGCTTCCATAAAATTATATTATTATAAATATTTCTAATTCCACAATTTGTTTAAGAGTTAAACAAATGCTGACAACCAACATCATCAAAATTCTATCAACCATAAATTTAAAGCAACTGAAACTGACTTCCAGATATGTTGATGATGTTGATAGCCTATCTTGATAGTCATTAAGTTCAGATGGGATCCAGATAGATAGCTTGGCAATCATGAAATGAATGCTGCCTTTAAAAATTGTGTAAATTTGGGAATCCATAACTACAGAAAGCTGTCTAAATGAAATCAATACAATGGAAAATCGAAATAATATTTTTATTTATAATATAAGGGATGTTAATCAACTCCAATTAAGCCATATTGTTTGGTAAAATATACTTCGTTTACCGAAGAAGTAGGCTGATATACATATATTATGTGCATTTAAATTATTATTAATTTAATATGATATTAAAGGTAATTCAATAACAAAGTGGAAAGTTGTTTGTGTATTCATCTGCTGGCTACCAATCAAAGTCTCTGAAAACACAACTATTTGAACAATGCATGAATTAATTAAGTACATCTGCCAATTAATATTATTCATATTATTTATGTATCAAAAATAAAGTACGGGAAAAACAGATGTCCAGTCAACATTTGCAGACATATTTACAAGGTAAATAACGCACTCAATTGAAAATTTTTATTAATAAAAAAAACCACAATAAATAAAATGCACTTCTTATCAAAAGTTTCAAGGATTGCTTAAATACAAACTGTTTTTTTATAAATAAATAAATAATAATAAATTGATCAATATTTTAGAGCAGTCTTTGTAGCAGCTTATTCGAATTGACTACAACTTAATCTTAATTCAAGTGTTTTAAATTAAGTATAAATATTGATTTTGCTAACTGTAAAAATATAGATTTGAATATGCAATAAACTCGCAATAGTTAAAAAATGTATTTTGTGCTCGGTGCAGAGTGGATTGTACAGAATCAGATGTATGTGAATCGAGTGCCTTTGAATATTATTAAGGGATTGTGGTCGCTGTCCATGTGTGGAGGTGTGTGTGGGTGTGAGTGTGTGTAGCTGCGTGTGTTGGTCTCATAATGGCTAGTTGGAAAATTGAAAAAGATAAACAAATGTTCTTCGTATTCTATCAAGTAAAATGGATTTGCTACAGCAATGTTAATTCTCATTGTTTTTATTTATTTGTGCATTGGGCAGGAATCCATCTGTCAGCTTGCTTTGCATTGAGTTGAGTGGGAAACTTGTCGGTTGCGGTCGAGAAGCTCTACACTATTTGGCTTAAATTGTAAATTGTTTGACTTGCGGCACAAATGCAACTTAAGTCTTCGTTAGTTTGTTGTTTTGGCATTTGTCTTTGCAGTTTATCGATTTGAAAACTTTGTGGCTTGCTTTTACTTTGAATTATATATCCCATTGTTAACTTCGATTGATTTTACTAATGGCCTGTTTTTGTTTTTCCTTTGTGAAGTATAATCAACCAAATTAGAGCTAGAAGGAATTATGCAGCTTGACTTTAGTTATTTGAAGGTCCTCAAAGCACAGATATCCAGCTTTTATATTCGAATATTAAATTAATAATAAATTTGATGAATTGGGAAAATCTATGAAAGCTGATACTAAAACTTATAAAAAAAAATTATTTTATGATGAGAAAATAGTTCTGAAAAGTAGCGACGCAAAATGTAATTTTCTCTGTCAAATCTTAAACTAATGTTTGATGATTGAAATGAGAATTATAATAAAAAAATAAATAAAAATAATTAGAAAAGTTTTCATTCTAAATTTTTCACAAATAAACGTTGGAATTCAGAAAATAAAAACGCTGGTTTTCAGAAATATATTCTAAAATTGCGCACAGTTTTTTTTTTTTGCTGAGTGTAACCAACTCGTGGCTGCTCAGCTTAGTAATTTGTCAATTGTAAAAGACGGAAAGACAATATGCTGCTCTGACTATGCCCAAGATAATTCAAATTGTTTTGAAGGGACAAACGTAAAAAGGAAATCCCCGGACAATGGAAATTCACTAAGTTGTCAGGGTAATTTTTGGCATTAAAACTACACAGCGTCAACAACAAGTGGCATATTAATGCAAAAAATATTTGCGTAATTTTTCCCAAAAGAAACCCAAACGAAAAAGCAAAAGAAAATCACAGGAAAACGATGAAAACAAGTGGTGCTGGGTTTTCAAAGCTTTTCACACCATTTTCGTGGCACAATGGAAGACAAAAAGTATTTGCAAGTGCAAAACGGGTCTACTTACAAAATTCAGGAACAGCAATAGAGACAGAGACAGAGAGAGAGAGAGAGAGAGAGAGAGACGAGGCCTGTGGCAGTGAAGAGAGCTCGTTGAATGAATAATTTTACACAATTTCCCTTTTACGTGTATCTGGCAACTCATGCTCTTCCCCATCCCCATCCCCCTCCCCCACCGCTCTCCAACCACACCACTCCAGGTACTGCCATAACTTTCCCACTCCTCCCATTCGCTGGTTTAGTAGTTCCCTTCTTTTATAGTTGCTGCGATGTCGTAAATAGCGGAAAATTCAATTAAAAAGCTTCAGCCACTAGAAAAATATCGTCGCCATGGCTATGACTATGACATAGGTACTGTCCAGGACAAGCTGCTCGTGCTCCTGCTCCTGCTCCTGCTGGTACTACTGCTCCTGTTTCTTCTGCCTCGGCTCCACTCGACGCGGCGACAGAGCGCGCTCAACTGGCTACTCTCCAAGAGGGGGTGGTTGGGTAGATTTTGCAGCGGGGACTGTCATTATTACTAGCTGACGTCGGCCTAACAGTTGGGCTAACTCTCTCCCTCTCTCTCTCTCTCTCTCTCTCTCTCTCTCTCTGTGCAACTCTCCTTCTCCCTCGCTCGCTTGTTGGCCGGTTAAGGCTTCAGTTGAGCAATCACGTGACAGGTTTGTCAGGCTTTTCCTGCAAAATAAACCGAGCCTGCCTAGTCCACGTCCTCCACACACAGAAAAGGAGCAACAAAAAAAAAAAGGAACAGAAGAAAGAAATGAAATCGTGAAAAATTCTGTCGTGCGTTTGTCTTTTTCAGCCTTACATTTTCAATGATTTTTCCGTTGGTTTTCCCATTACGGCTTTTGCTTTCCACGCTCTTTTGCCGCAGTTGCCCAGTAGCTAGCCCTGATTGACGGCATCTCGTTGATAATATACTGATCGATTCTAAGCATATTAATTATGAATAGAATATCAACAACGGCTTAAGTCAAGGCAAGCAGCAAAAGATTACTTTCTCCTCTCTCTCGCACCCCCTTTCAAGAGGCTGGCGAATACCGATTAGTCGATTTATTAGTTTCTCTTTTCTCTCTATATCTTTTGCAACTTGCAAATTAATTTCAAGTGGCAAACATCTAGCACCGTCTAGACCCATTCCTGGGCATGGATGACGCCGCCACTGTCACAAGTCGTGACTACTTCAACCCGCTTACTTTTTTAGTAACCCCTTTTTTGCAGTGGTTCTCGCTTGGCTCCTGGTTTGTTTGTTCGCATTGCTAGGCCGGTGTCTGCGAGTGTCTGGCTGTCTGTCCGACTGTGCAACTGTCTGACTGTCCGACTGTGTGACAGACTTGCTTTTGCGCTTTTCTTACTTGTAATTGACAGATTTTTCCACCGTAATGGCAGACAAACTGGTAACGACTTGACCAACTCAAGCTCAGCTACCTCACCTACCCCCTACCCTACCCTACCATTCCCCACAGCCCCTCCTTAGCCACCGACACGCTCATGCAAAACTAACGGCTCTCACTTTGGCCGGGCGTAAACAGTGAGCAATGAATTTGATTGAAGACCCGACCAAGACGGCATAGTGACTGACAGTTAAGGTTTGCCATGCTTGAAATTGGAAAATCGTTACTATATTATTACTACACCCATTAATGGAGACATTACTTTGATCAATAAAGATTAACGCGGATATATCTTGTTATCAAAAGGGGAATAAATCACTTGATAAAAAGACTGAATAATTTTCAAGCAAATATTTTATACCTCATTAATAATGGGAAGTAATTTAAACATGTTTTCCTTAGGCTTCAGATTAAATAAATAATAACATAATAAATTAAGAATTATATCAATTTATAGCAGCACTTTCTACATATATACACTTTCTATGTATATATTATATAAGAATACATTTTTGGCAACCAATTTCCATCCGTAAAAACAAAATAATAATAATAATTTGCACTGAAAATTAAATATATTTATAAATAATATTGAATAATATTAATCTATGCAATTAAGCACTTATTTTAAAATGTTTTAATTTACAATATTAAATGGCAGACATACATTGATTTATTTTTACTTATTTTATAGGGTTTTATAGAGAAGTCAAATAGAATTTTTGAATTTAAATTCAATTCATGCGATTTCAGAACATTTTTAAAATGAGACTGATTTTATTTCGTGTGCGAATCAAAACTGCATTTAAAACTATTCTGAAATAACTCACATATAGTCGAGTTTTACAATTACAATCAGATACCTTAAAGACAACTCAAGCAAACAAATCGTTGTAAGTTTTGAGTGTATTGCATATTCGGATATTAACCGCGTTGCTTTCCACTTTCAACTCGTCATTGTTTGTGTTGCCAGACGCCGTCTGCATTTGATTTGTTGGCAAAGACTTTGCCCCGATATATGAATATTAATAGACACATCGGCCTCGGGTCTCCAGCTCCAGCTCCGTTTCCATCTCCTTTTCCATCTCCATTCCCATCGCCATATCCATTTCCATCTCAGACTCTCATTCTTTTTCTTAGCCCATTCAAGCATCAGAGTAATGGCAATATTTATTTTTCATTTTGCAAACTTTGATTTCACACCGAGACTTCCACACACACACACACACACACACCCACACACACAGAAATATATATATATATTTATACGCAATTTTCACATGCACACCACACCGTCCGAGTTGATTCATTTTGTGTCCTTTCTCTTTGTCGGCAGCTCAACACTGTCTTTTGCTGTGCCAATTTTTCAGTTTAGTGCATAAATATTTATTGCAACTCAATTTTGCAGGCAATAGAAATGCCATTTGCACCATTAATTCAATGCAACACCTGCCAGCGACGACTTGGCTCTGCCACTTTTTTTTTTCTTTTTGTTCAACGTGCTCTCCACCTTTTGTAGCAAGAAAGCAAAAAAAATCCACACACATAGCCATTTTTTCTGGCAAGGAATTTGAAAAATGAAGTCATACTCAAATATTTGTGTGTTTATAAAGTTTCCAATATACGTACGCCAAATATATCTTTGTATATATGTATGTATATATACATATATACTCGGCAAGCTGAATGCCTGGCTTATGGCCATTTGTTGTTGTTGCAGCTGTACTCCATTCATGGCCTTTATCGTTTCTGGCCACAGCTGTTGCCTGAATTATGCTAAATTCACGCCGCAGCAAACCAAACGAAAACCGCCAACCTCATCCCCATCAACGTCATCATCATCACCGTCATCATATCCCATGCCCTGCATCCATTCCCTCATCATCGTGCTCGCCCTGCCAGCTATTTTAGTTATTTTTAAGTGATTTTTAATAAAGTTGCCTCTGGCTAGGTGCTACAAAAAAACAAAAAAACAAAAACGCAAAAAAATGAAAAACAGAAAAACCGAAAAACACAAAAACCAAAAACCCAATCGCAGCCGCAAGTGTGAAGTGAAAATTGTGCGAAGGGTAGTTTAACGATTATGCCAAAGTTTTATCGCAGAGCACGTGCTCCTCATACGATATACAATATTGAACTATTTGGAGGCGCCACATCTAGTACGGTATCTCGAGATTAAGTTTAATTACATTCACTTTACGCTTCACCAACCAACCAACCAACCAACCAAAACCGAATGTTTATTCATGTTTCTCGTGTTAATGTTTGTGTTAACGCTTTTCAATCAGCAGTTGATGATTTTATAACATTTATGTTGTGGTCAAATTATAAAGCCGCAAAACACACTTCTGCGTGACAGCAACTGACAAACATTTTGAAACTGTAACTTCATAATGATTATTGAAGCCATTGATACCAGAAATAATTATTTACCAGCTTCAAAATTAGTAGTTCCTTTGATTGTGTGAGTGCTGAAATGTTTAAATATAAAATAAATTCATTTAAATAAATTCTCTTTCAGAATCACTCTGGAGTCTGCTGAAGAGTGCAACAGACCAAAAGTAATGGTTGCAATTCAAAGACGGATAAAGACGAGTTTCATATTTTGTCTTTAACCTCCTTGCATAGTGTATTCTATATTTGACATTTAGAGAAGTCTCTGACCTCACAAAGTACATAAATATTTATGTTATTCTAAATCAGCATCACAAATCATCACTTGGATTATATCCATGTCTATCTAAACTAACAAAATCATACAGTTCCCTAAGTCGATGGATGACTTCTTGTGTCAACCACTGCTCTGTTTACCATTTTAACCGGACCAACCTCACACTTGGACTATTTATCATCAATTTTGGTCTAGTATATAATTTTCATTAGAAGAAAATGCTGGCTGAATAAAACTGAGTGACTAAGCACTTTAGTTGGATGTTTTCCATTTCTCTAATAGCTATTAAAATATCATTCAATATTTGCTTAATATCATCGTGTCAGAAAAGGTGAGATGTATGTATGTTTACGCCTATATCTATATGACCTAGTCGATCTATCCGGTCGAGCGTCGAGTCTTGAATGACTAAAGCAGAAATACGAATATTTGCCAAGTTAGCTAAAGAAAGTCAAATGACTATATCGATTCGCCAGTTGATGCTGATCAGGTACATATATACTTAATGGGGTCAGACAGTTATCGTTCAATGCGCTTAACATTCCTGTCGAAATTATAATACCATTTACTATAATCAATATTATAGTAATAAATAATAACCACGAAGTTAAAAGGATGTAAATTAAAATGTAATATTTAAATGTATTACAAGCAAATACGTACTTTTTAAATTTGTAAAATACAAATAAAAATAAATAAAAAATATATATATCATTAATTTATAAATCCGAATTATAATTTATTTAATTATTGCCATTATTTAAGTTCAGACAAACATGAGCCAGAAAAATACTCAAGTCCACTTGCCATAATGAATAAAAACTCAGTTTTCTCTCAACAGGAGAAGACATCGGAGAGATTTTAGGGGTAGCCTTACAGGAAATTTTTATAACATCTCACGGTGGGAAACTGGACTAAAATATCTATTTGATAAGCAAGGGGTAGTTTATAAGGGTTGTTTATAGCAAGTTAGCTTCATGTGCAGAAATTATACTTATATGAATACAGTCGAACAAATTATAAATATAATTTGTATTAAAGCAATATAACAGTACACTCATATAACTGTGTATCGAACATGTATAAGATGTAAGTTATACAACCTGTTATACAACAATCATACATATAACTGGTAACAGTTTGAATATTATATCTTATACAAACTTACTCATATGTATAACATTATACAATGTGTTATATTACTCGCATCATACGTTGTTATACGTTTATACAACCGTACATCCAAATTCCTGGAACTGGTATAAATAACTGATATACAAAAACAGGCATAAAGAAAGCTTTCAGAAAGCTTCTCAACTCTACAAATGTGGCAAAAGCTTTCGCGATTGACTTATACAAATATTCAAATTCCATTCTATGTTTATTGAAAAGCTTTCTGCAATCCATTTATGGCTAACATTTATGGGGAGCATATTACTATTATCTGAATTCTATGAAATAGTTTCAAAAGCAGGAATAAATAAGTTGAAGTTTAGCCCACAGCCATCAAGCCTTAATAATTAGCTGAAATAAATACATTTTAAAAACAAATAATTATAGAAAAAAAGTAGGCAAAATATTAATTGAAAATAATTAATAATATTTTTTAATGTTCTCAACTCTCACTTTTCCGAGCGCTTTGTTTTTAAATTTGAGTCAACCAAGTTGATCAGTGTACAAAAAATAATCTATAATAAGAACTACTCAAATAATATATATATATATATATATATATGTCAGAAAAACGCGCATAAATAAATCAACCGATTCGGCTTTATTTCATAATATATCCAATCTTGTCTACCAACAATTCATGAAATTAAATCAGTGCTTGATAAATGGCCAACAAGCAGAAAATGAAAATAAATAAATGAACTTAACTAAAACTATTTGCAAAAAAAAAAATGAAACAATTGACTATGGTATAAAAAGCAGGCTGACTTTTAAAATCCACTCAAATTTAATTTAAAAACTGGCACACAGGCAAAAACAAATGAACAAATACACAAATAAACCTCAATCAATTGGGCACAGACAAATAAGCCTCGGATGCAGCAATAACAATAACAAAAACAACAACAACAATAACAACAACAACAACTACGGAAACCTTATAGCTGTTTTTGGCTGCATACAGTACAAAAAAAAAATGAAATACAAATAAAAAACGAAATTTTGTCTATAAAAATGCCAACAAATAGCAAAAGTAGACGAAAACGCAAGCCAAAAAATAAAGGAAATAGTTAAAAAAGGCGACAAAAAAAACCATTTGAAAATGTACAAAAAATATTTGTATTTTTTTGTGCCACGTATTTACTCCATTTTACCAAATACCCAAAAAATATATGGGAACTGAAAGATTTGAGTCCATGATAGGCATTTGTGGCAAGCGTTTCGTTGCTAGAATCGCAGGCAGGACTTAACAGGAGCGATCAATTTATATATATGTACGTGTTATGTAACGACTCCAGATCAGACACAGACTTCTCAAATACTCTTCCTACGACTTAAGACAAGGTCGTACATGCTCTATTATCTATAACTAATCTTGGCAGATTTTGTAGTCCTCATCGTTTGGTATACAAGTCCAGAGGGTGTCGTAAAAAATGTTTATGGACTCGACACGTTCCTCAAATCGATACTACGAATCTGTGTCTTGGTTGATTAATTTTTGCCATAGCATTTTATGCTGCATTTCATGTGTTTAATAAAAACTAAATGAAATCTTACGTTTAAACACACACGCACATCAAGTATCAAAATATGTGTGTTTGGATAACATTGAGGCTAGGTATTTGAAAACCTCAACAGTTTACTGCCAGCCAGGGACAACTTGGACCTGGTTGGTGGGCGGTAGGCAGGTGGGAGTGTGGAGGATGCGGAGGGGTTCTCGGTTCTGGTATAGAGCCCAGGCAAATCTGCACAAAATTCAACGTAAACGAAATGTGTTTGCGTGCCGCACCAGCTGCACTTGTGTGTGTGTATGCGAGTGTGTGGCTATGTCTGTGTTAGTGTGTCAACTACAAAAACCACACGAGTACACACACCAGCAAACACACACCAACACACACACCAGCACACACACCAACACACACGCAAGAGTGACATGCCAAAGCTTGCACAACAGCAGCGTACAACAAGAAAAGAAAACGAATTTTAAATAAAATTGCAAAGACCGACACCTAAACACACTTTACAAATACAAAAGCTGTTGAAATGTCAAGGCTCATATTAATAATTAAATGAAATAATTAAATAATTAAATATTTACATACATAAATACATTTCTTCAATGCTTTTTAGCTTGAACTCTGGATTTAAATTAATATTGATTGAACTACTTCTAATATTTCTGAATAATGCGAGTTAAATGTGACTAATCATAGCTAAATAGATAATAAATATTACTTTTCATATTTATGACTTACATTATATAAAATTGCATATTTTGTACAATTTTACAAATAGAAATCAATTTTTCATCCTCCTTAACATTTCAAGGTAGAATTGCGAAACAAGCATTTAAATATTTATTTTAACTGGAATATTCTGCATTATATGGAATTTATTTAGTACTGAAATATTATGCATTACATTAAATATTAAATATATTAATATATAATTAGTACTCATACAAGAAATTTTGATCTAAATAAAACTTCGAAGAGATTTAGATGAATTGATTTGCTGCAACAAAAACTAATTAACATTTTCTGAATGGCAAAACTTGTTAGTGACGCAAAAAATTGCTAAATTATTTAGACTGATATTTGGTTGATTTGCTAAAATTGCTCTGCTTACTTCAATATATTTTTAACATAAAATTATTTAGTTTTGTTTAAAATTTATAGTTTATATAAATATACTTACAGCATTTAACACACTAAATTGTCAAATATGTCCCCGCAACTCTCTCCAATGAAATAGAATATATTTTTAAGAGACTAGCTTTACAGGTGACTCATTTATTTATTATTGTTATTAATATTATTAAAATGTATATACAACATGTATATTTATAATAAATTTATTTGAAATTACTAATTAAATATTTAGCAGTGTTAATGCAGCGAATGATATCAATGTTTATATTGACAAGTTTCACTTATTATTATTATTATTATTTTTATACTTATTATTTATGATTTATTATTATTTGCACGTGTTGCCAGCTGCATGGCATAGTTGTGATACCCGTTTGTCACTCGCTTAAAAATGTCACATGCAACAATTTCCTGAGCGCATTTTAAAGACGCTTTTTATGCGCAGCCATTTTGTGACTGAGTGCCAACGAGTGCATGTCTCTGTGTGCGTGTGCGTGTATGTGTGTGTGTGTGTTTGTGTGGCAACATTACACGCAAGTCAAATAAAATTGTGTGCTACACACACACACACAGAGAGTGCGTTATGTTGTGCCTATGAGACCGCCTTTAACATTGCGATTGCGAATATTTGCAAGGATTGTGAAAGCAACTCAATGACAAAGGCGTGTCAAAAACTAAGGAGCAAGCAGCAAGGAGCAAGGAGCAGAGAGAAGAGTGTTTGGGGGGATGATGTACATAGTAACTTTGAGCAACAAATTAAATGAACGGCAAATTACAAAATTGTGCGAGCTCACTGCTAGAAAAAGAAGAAACGCCGCCAGGACGAAGGATAACAGCGAATACAGCAAATGCCTGCGAATGACATCTGAGCAAACATTGCGAAACTCTGGCAAGCAACCAGAACTGCTAATGTAATGTATGCAACTGCAACTGCCACTGCCACTGCGAATGTGTGTTGCAACTGCCTCTTGTGCGAGTTGTCACACATTTTCCATAAGGACCTGGCTTAAAGTGCTTTTTGAATATGCTTGCGGCATAAATGCTAGGCTTAGATGACCTTTTTGCATCATATATATAAAAACCGGAAAGAACAACAAATTAAAAAATAGTCAACAAGACATAATTTTTCTCAACAGTTTTAGCCAACTTTAAATACATTTGACGCATGAGTTGCAAGTTCTTAAAGCATACTTACATTTGTAGACTCCTCTCTCTCTCTCTCTCTATCTCTCTCTGGTGTTGCCTGCCTCACGGCTAATCTGTGTGAATAAATTCAAATTACTTAAATGAATTTGTCGCTAATTCAATTGTCACTGCTGTTGCATAGCAAAAGTCAACACAATTAGGCCTAATAGCTTAAATAGCCGCAAGCCGCAAACGGCTTAAAAGCCCATTAAAGTTAATGACGTGAGGAAGAAGTCCGGCGGCAACCGGAAATCGAGTGGTGGCAAATTTGAAAAGGAAACATTTTGTAATACAATGAAAACACAACGCGATAGCTAACAATATGTTCATATGTAAATGGCACAGACACAGTGTTACCTAACTAAACTATACGCGTGCACTTAGTTAGCTCGGCAGGTCAGCTGCCAAATGGCCCATTTCAAAGCATTCGTCACGTATACGCAGCGTAATCTCTGCACACCAAACAATTGCCACAAACAACAACAACAACAACTAAAATGAAACCAAAAACAGGACGCTGGAGGCAACAAAGTATTTACCCAGCAGCCCTTTTCTACTGTCTCGCCCAGCTAATGTGCACCAAACGCACACACACACACACACGCGCACACATTTGCCTGCCCACATTGTAGTTGCTCCATTGAACCTAATGAACAACCGCTTACAATCCCCGCCCACGTCTGCCTCACTTACCCCTCCACGGTATCAACCCTTTGTCGTTGCGAACGCCTCGCATGCAAATGATAGTGAAACCGTTTCATTTTATTTTTTATTTTTTGTGCCACCGTCAATGGAGGCACTCACAGTGCAACAACCAAATGAACACGACACTCGCACAGACACACACGCGAAGTACTCACGCACACACACACACACACACACACACACACTGACGCAAACACGCGCCGCAGATAAAACACAAACGTAACCTGAGATTGCAGGTGGGCAAATGTTGAATGCGGAACAGTGGGGCAATTATGCAGTCCTCGTTGCCAGCAGTCGCTTTAAAAATAGTTTAATTACTGTTATGATAAAATAAATGATTTTTATTAATATTTAATATTGAATAAATTAATTAATGACTAATTTAATTTAGTTGCTAATATAATAATTATATTATTATTTTCAATTGTTTTTGACTGAATTCTTTAGAATATAATTTTATTGGGTATTTATTTTTATAATTGTAGTTTCTTTTTCTGGTTTTTTTTTAAAACATATATTTTAAAATTTCTTAATGCGCTTTTATTAATAGATTACAATAAATATGCCAATCGTTTTTACAGGAACGTCAATTAAAAAAAGATTTTGTAATTATTTTACATATCAACATTTACTTTGCTTAATTCTTAACTGTCTTTTTAATAGACTGATTACACTAACAAAATTGGTTACATTCTCGAATATATATAATAAATATAGTTATTTCCTGTAAATTTTTTTCATTTTGCATTCGTGAAGAATGTTTTTGTCGAGAGTATTTCATGTTTTATTGATGACTTATCGAATTTCGTGTCGATGTTATGAGAGTATCGCAATATCAATGTCACAACGAGATAATATTTATAGAAAGGTTTGCCATTATTTAAAAATACGATTTTAATTGGATTCATTGAATTAATTTTTATTTTTGTTAAAATGTGTTTCTCATTTATTCGATTTTGTTGTTTATTTTATCACATTTATTTGTGAAAATTAAAAATGTCAAATTTAAATCGTAGTTAAATCAACAAAAATATAACTATAATTAAAACAAAATACTTAATTAAATGATATGCCTAAGTATTTGGTGTCATAGCTGTAATTAAATTGTGAGTTGAGTCAACACAAAAGTAAATATGCTGGGCCGAAACCCCTTTAAATGGATAAACGACATGAAAAGACGCACAGGCAGAGGAGTAATAATTAACTCACAGAGACCTGAAATCCGGCAGCCACTCTGGGCCAACATTCCACTGAAAGGATGACCCATTAAAGGAGGGCATCTTTCGTTTCCGGGTATCAGGCGGTGCCAAAGTTACGAGCGGATCTCTGGCCGGGATTGGGGGCGCCCGGAAAGCAATTAAATTCAAATAAATGGACGTAATTGAAGCAAATTACCTCAGTCGGCGGCGCATCGCCACTATGCACCTACAAAATGCATCATCGGTGAGTGGCTGGGTGGCTGGGCGGCTGGGCGGCTGAGTAGGTTATAAGACCGTCCTTGTCAGCGCCAGGGGAGCAGGAGCCAGTAACGTGTCCTGATTTCACTTCCGCGGCCATATCCGTCACCTTTCCTCCGTATTTAACTGTCAAGTGTGTTTTTTGTTTTTGTTTGTGTTTGCGTTTTAATTACGTTGAGCATTTCATTTTTGTATACAAGTTTTATATAAATTGTATATTTACTGCTGTGTGCAGCACATTCTAAACTAAAGTTGAAGTGTGCGTGTCGAAATTGAGGTTAATCGTGCTAGGTTCCAGCTCCTCCCTCTGCCTCTACACCAACCCCACATGCCACCCTCTCCATATACAAGAGTTTTGTGTTTTCATGCTCTGCTGATTAATGTGCTGCGATTTTATTTTCCACTTAACCGAGTACAACAACTACGGAAATTTATATAAATTTTAAGTACTTTTATTTTATAATTGTAAAATTTTGTATACAAGTTAAATACTCGTCAGAAACTCTTTAACAATTGTATACCCAAGTTTAAATATTTACATTAACATTTTTTCACATTATTATATTTATTGTGACTCTACAATATTTGTAGGCACCTATATGAAATTCAAATGGACTTGTTTATTTCAATATATTAGCCTTATTCTTATGAAACAATATATTGAAATTGTATAAATTGCCAAGGCGTAGGAATGTCTGAAAGGAAAAAGCTCTAACACTCTGCACTAAAAGTCTTAAGATTTCAGTGTACTTGAAAGATACTTGAAAGATATATAGTCTGAATAAACCTCTATAAATACAGTGTACTCTCTCGTTTGCAAGTATTAATTAAATGTTTCTGCTGGACTACATGCGAGCAGAAATATGCATACAGCTATTTCACACTGCACACATGCACACACACTCACACTCACTCACACACACCCACGCACACTCCCACACACAAGCCGACTTGTCGGTCTGGGGCGAGTATAAGCAGCAACATGCACTCTCGAAGGATTAATTGATGGCAAGTAAGTGAAAATTAATTACTCGACTAAGTTGTGTAGCTAAAAGGTGGAAACCACTGAGACGTCACTCAAATAATCTAAATGAAATGCTTTGCATTTAATTTCACTTCTGCTTCAATTGATTATCCAATAATAACTAATAAATAAATATAATAAATATCTAATTAGGAAAATTATGTATTTTAAGCAATTCCATATCAATCAGAACTTATTACTTACCAAAGAAAAACGTGTTAAAATTTAAAATATTTAAAATTATGTTTAAAATTATTTAAATATTACTATTCTAAAATATATTTGTAAATTTTTGCTGCTAAACAAGCTTTGACTAGAGTTGTCATTTTCGTATTCGCATATTTGGAAAAGTTCATGGTGCAGCAACTGCAATAACCATGAAAGCTCTAAGGCGCAGGAGCACAAATAAAAGCTCAAGTATGTTAGCTATTCAAAGCTTATTTGAGCAAACGGCGAAACAAAAACTTTTGCAAAAGCTCTGTGTAAGTAAGTCTTATAACCAAAAGCTTTGGAAAAGCTTAGCGGAAGTTGAACAGTGAGCAACAACTTGTAAGCCATAACAGCTGTTAACTGAGTACCCAAAAATTCCAATGCTCCCGTTAAGTGTACAGTGTATAGGGGATTTAACAGATACAATCAATATATATTCTTCTGCGAAGTATTTAAATATAATTATATCAGCTTCAGCTTGTAAAATTAATTACAACATTATTTGCGTACAAGTGTTTTATAGTTAATATTAAATAATAAACACTAGTCAAAATATATATTTACATATATTTAATTTTTTATTATTTTATTATGATGCAATCAATTAGGATATTGTTAGCTGTTTTCCTCGCCGGGCCTTTAAACAAATTTTTATTGTAATTTATACATATCGTTCACAATTAAAATGTATTTAAATGACTGGATGACCTTTCGATATATAAATATATAGAAAAACACAACACACAAAAGAGAAATTAAATTAAAATGTGCAGTGCAATGCCAGGAACAGTAGCTGTCAAAATTTCTGCTCGCATTGGGAGCAATAAAAATAAAAACTGACAACAACGACAACGTCGATCGAACGAAATGCAAAAAGTTGTCATATATTGGGGGCAAACTGAGAGCGCTGCACTTGAATTTGAATTGAAAATGATGGCAGTGTCGGAGTTAGAGTTGAAGGGACAAATACGAAAAACTCATCGAGCTCGCAAAAGTGAAACTGAGTTTTTAGAATTATTGTTGCTGCTATTGTTGACAGTTATGTGCGACGCTGTGGCGACAGACAGTTCAAGGTCGTCTTGCAGCAAAAGGGTTATGACATCAAATGTTCGTTTTGGGTGGCCCCTAATTAGCTCAGGCGCACACAAACAAGGGAGGGCAGAGTTCAAGAGTTAAATGACCTGAAGTAGAACAATTTCGAGGAGGGGAGATGGGTGCCTTAAGCGTGATTAGCATCCCGTCCAATAAGTGTCAGTTTCAGCAGCTAAGTCAAAGGTTTCATGGGATTAAAAGTTCTTGAAGCATCCACATTATGCGGCAGAGCTAACAATTGGGGTTACACCCACGACCTGCTCCCATATTTATATATATATATATAAATATATATTATTTAAAATACTCGCTCTTAATTACAGCTGACAGGTGTTGTCGCCTACAACACAAGGCTCTGAGCTAACCACAACGTTCTCTATGCCAATGTCTTATTTACCCATTCCTTTGCCTAAAATGTCTGCTTTCTGTTTGGGGCTGTCTGCTTAAATATCTTTCTTTCGCGTCTAACTAATTAGTGTGTCTTAATTTATTTATATATGCATTGCCAAGCGTATTGAAAGTATTGGAACTAGTGGCGAGCGTATATTTGATGTTATTCTACAGGTAGATCGTTCAACTAAACATTTCTGTTCGCCTGTTATTTGAGTGGGGGAACAATACGAAAACTCGAAGAAAAAGCTCTCACATGTGAAATATTGATTTTTATTTGCATAGCATTGGTTAATTAGTATAAGTATACTTTCATGCAGTTCGATTTAAATGCTAAATTGAAAAGAAATATTTGCATACTGGAAATGTAGGGGGCGAATTATTCCATCCTTCTTTATCCTCAAATAAAAAAAAGGCACTTGGGTTTTTTTTTGTTTAACTTTATATTTATTTTTCACTTTAAAAGATTTTGTACTTGCACTTCTCTTGTTGGTTTATTCTTACATACTTTATATTAATTTTAACATTAATGTTATTGATAACAGCGCAGAGAGCGCTGTTAGGAGGCAGCAGTGCAAAAAAGAGACGCTGTGGATCGTAGGCAATGTTAAGCCCAAGAGAGAGGCCCGGCTGAACACAACCCACACAAACACATACTTTGAAGAGCGTGTATGTGAGGTTATTCTGCAGGTAGATCGTTTAACTAAACATTTCTGTTCGCCTGTTATTTGAGTGGGGGAACAATACGAAAACTCGAAGAAAAAGCTCTCACATGTGAAATATTGATTTTTATTTGCATAGCATTGGTTAATTAGTATAAGTATACTTTCATGCAGTTCGATTTAAATGCTAAATTGAAAAGAAATATTTGCATACTGGAAATGTAGGGGGCGAATTATTCCATCCTTCTTTATCCTCAAATAAAAAAAAGGCACTTGGGTTTTTTTTTGTTTAACTTTATATTTATTTTTCACTTTAAAAGATTTTGTACTTGCACTTCTCTTGTTGGTTTATTCTTACATACTTTATATTAATTTTAACATTAATGTTATTGATAACAGCGCAGAGAGCGCTGTTAGGAGGCAGCAGTGCCAAAAAAGAGACGCTGTGGATCGTAGGCAATGTTAAGCCCAAGAGAGAGGCCCGGCTGAACACAACCCACACAAACACATACTTTGAAGAGCGTGTATGTGAGGTTATTCTGCACGTAGATCGTTTAGCTAAACATTTCTGTTCGCCTGTTATTTGAGTGGGGGAGCAATACGAAAACTCGAAGAAGAAGATCTCACATGTGAAATATTGATTTTTATTTGCATAGCATTGGTTAATTAGTACTATTCTCCTGCTAAATCGTTTAACTAAACATTTCTGTTCGCCTGTTATTTGAGTGGGGAACAATACGAAAACTCGAAGAAGAAGATCTGACATGTGAAATATTGATTTTTATTTGCATAGCATTGGTTAATTAGTATTATTCTCCAGGTAGATCGTTCAACTAAACATTTCTGTTCGCCTGTTACTTTGAGTGGGGAACAATACGAAAACTCGAAGAAAAAGCTCTCACATGTGAAATATTGATTTTTATTTGCATAGCATTGGTTAATTAGTACTATTCTCCTGCTAAATCGTTTAACTAAACATTTCTGTTCGCCTGTTATTTGAGTGGGGGTAACAATACGAAAACTCGAAGAAGAAGATCTCACATGTGAAATATTGATTTTATTTGCATAGCATTGGTTAATTAGTATTATTCTCCAGGTAGATCGTTTAACTAAACATTTCTGTTCGCCTGTTACTTTGAGTGGGGAACAATACGAAAATTCGAAGAAGAAGATCTCACATGTGAAATATTGATTTTTATTTGCATAGCATTGGTTAATACTTTCAGGCAGTTCGATTTAAATGCTAAATTGAAAAGAAATATTTGCATACTGAAAATCGGTATATCGCCATATGGGCATAGGTCGAAACTTCAAAATGCCATAACTTCGTAAAAAATCTACTTATGATAGAAAGCGAGGGCTTTTTAATCATAGTTCGATCTCTAAATCAATCGTACATTTAAAGCTGAAAACGTGATATTGGGTCGGAAGACAAGTAAAAATTATAGCCTGAAAATCGATAGATCGATGTATGGGCATAGGTCGAAACTTCAAAATGCCATAGCTTCGTCAAAACTCAACTTATTTGAAAAAGTGAGGGCTTTTTGATCATAGTTTTGCCCCTAAATCAATCGTACATTTAAAGTTGAAAACGTGATTTTGGGTCGGAAGACAAGTAAAAATTATAGCCTGAAAATCGATACATCGATATATGGGCATAGGTCGAAACTTCAACTTCAACTTATGTATTATTTATTTTATTATTTCTCTTACTTTATTGTTACTTATATTAATTTGTGACACTATTATTTTTTTTATTTCAAATATACAACAGTTAAAAAACTAGGATTTTTCGCTTTAAACTCGCGATTCTTCTCAGGCAGATGACAGCTAACCTCTAACATAGCATACTAAATTTCATTACAAATTTCAGAATAGATTTCTTTCTGAAATTAAAATAAAATAACTAACAAACTATTTTTAAAAACAAGCAAAACGTTTTAGTATTCATGTCGATTTTCATTTTAGGAAGATTTTCTAAATTTCAACTGCATTTTATTTCATATTTCTTTTAAGATTTAACGAATAAGCATTCAAGAGTCTTAAGACATCTGCCAATTATAATTTCTATATTGCAATCATCATAATTATTGTCAGTTTGTTGAATTTCGAAATCCAGTAAGAAACCCTAATGCAATATTATATACAGTTTTTGTATGTTTGATTTAAGATTAATGAGTTCAATGAAATTTATTCAAAATTTAATGAAATCTATTAATTGCACTTATACAAATTGTGATTGTAAATCAAGACCACTCGCAGAGTCACTCTATTTGGGTTTCTCTTTGAATAAAATATGGCATATATGTATGTATATACATATATATTTATATATGTATGTGTAAGATTATGTAAAGCAATGTTGTGCATAATATTTGGATGGTTTTTGTATTGGTCTCTTGAACATTGAACTCAAATTGAATGCTGTCACTTGACTCGTCTCAATTGCCTTTCCATCATCATAAACCGAGACCGAGATGTCGACCAGTTCCTCTGCCAAGCAGGCTCTTCCTTCAGTGTCATTCCGAATGGAGCTCGTTATGATTGCTGATTATGCGCTCAGCTCACATCCGGCCAGCAAGAAAGGTGCGTCTTTGGTTTGGCTCACACTTTGAGTTTGGCTTTGAAATTGGGTTTTGGGTTTCGACGGAAGGTGGGGGGGGATCTGGTAACCCGTGGTTCCTTTATGTCCACATTATTAACCCAAAATGAATGCATTATGTTTTTGTAAGAGTGTACTGTGTATATATTTTCATTACCACCACGCGTGCAATTATTAACATTTTATGCACTCTGCCCATGGAGACAGACGCCAGACGCCTCAACATTGACTCGACATCAGCCGAGCACAATGGAACCGCAGAGCCAGCAAGCAGACGGGAAGTTGGCGACAGTGAATACTGCCTACCTTGCCTTGCCTTGCCTTGTCCTGCCTACCACCAGCTTCAGTTCCAGGTCTCAAGCAAAGCGCCCTTTCAGGTGGGCCAGGCAGGCAGGGAGGAAAAAATAAAACAAAAATGCCGGTGCAGAAATTGCGAGAGACGTGCAAGAAATTATTACAAGTAACATTTATTTTTATTAAAGCCCATGCAGGACACACACACAAACACAGACACAAGCACAGACACAGACACAGACACTGACAGAAGGAGACAGGCACAGCTTGGGTCCTGCCAGCCAGGAGTTTGCCAGCACGTCATACAAAGTGATCTCATAATCATCCTTGGTGCGTTTGGCTTGCCAGCCTTACAAGCAGCATAATTTTCACAAAGGACTCCACATTTCTCCTCCTCCACCTCCTCCCCCCACTGGATATTCCTGTACTGTAAAAATTGTTGCTGCTGCTGTGTGTGTGCAGATTAAATGTTTGTCGTATGCCTTGGCATAGCATAGATATTACGCAGGCTGAGCTGGGCTGGGATGGGCTGGGATGGGCTGGCCTGGTTGCGAAAGGTGGCTACATGAAAACAAAACGTAAAAAACATAGCAGACAGCCAGAGGATGTCAGTTTATTACGGTTTATTAGCGAGTGTAGCGGCATTTCTTTTCATGTACTAACTTGGCCTTGCCAACTCACAACTCTCTCCCTCTCTCCCTCTCTCTCTCTCTCTCTCTCTCTCTCTATTTGTGGTCCTTTTCTTTCTCTCAGTCGAGTAACCTGGCAGCATGCCAATACGTTTAGTGTATCTATGTATGGGTCTATGGCAGAGTCCTCTGAGAGGTGGCTTGGAGTGTGTTTTGATTACTATTACATTTTACATATAAAAGCGTTGTATACATCTTTTCTTCCTCTTCTTTTTTATCGTTATTATTGACAAACAACAAATATGATGCAAGTAGAAAAAGACTTGAATCGGCATTTAAATGCGAGTAAGTCTCAGCTCAAAATGCAGTTAACACAAATAATAAATGATTTCATTTATTTACTAAATGTCTTTATCTATGCTTTAACTATGAGGTGACGAAATTGGGAATATTAAACTAATCAATTGTTATTATTAAATGAATTATTAAGAATATTTATAAATGTAAGTTTATCTAAGTTTAAGTTAAGCAGTAAGCAGTAAATGATAAGAAAGGTATAAAATAAATAAATAAATTTGGAACAATTAAAAGTCTCACTTTAAAAGTACTTATTATTAATTAAGTATAAAAATAAGAGTATGCTTTTTACACATATCTTTTTCTTATTTTGCTAAGTGTTTTTTTCTTTTCTTATTTCTTATTTACTTCAATATATTTAGTTTCTCGTCGCGATTCGTCTTCAGGGAGTGATTCACAAGAGATTTCTTCAGTCAGCTGTGGATATTGATTTAAAATATATTAGAGTATATTGAAAATAGAACACAATTTATAAAAAGGGGTCTGCAAAGAATAAGAAGAAGAGTATTTACTTAAATACATATTTTATAGAGAAGTTAACTTTAGTTATCATTTGATTATATTCGAAATTGTATTAAAATAATGACTGAAAGCAATATTCGATCATGAGACAGAACGAAAACTAATAATTGAAATTTATATTTGTGGATTAATTTGACAATATTTATTAATAATAAAATGGTGCCTTTTGCTTAATCTGTAGTATAGGATAGTAACTGCGTATAATTATAATATATATCTATAATTTAATATTCACTTTAGCCATGGTAAAAAATAAATATGTATATGGTACGGACAGTGTAAGTCTCTCCCTAAAGACAAATCCCGATTGTATTCTAAAAGTGTTAAAGTATAAAAAATAAAAAACAATTCACCTGAAGCCAGTGCAAAATATAAATAAATTATAAAAAGAGCTCAGCAAACAATAAACACAAAATAATTCTGATTTTCAGTATGCGACTATTTTATTTAGTTGCTACTTTTAAACTAATTTACAAACGATTATCTTATTGATAAAAGTTGTGTGCTAAACTTTAGTTATACAACAATGTTCACACTCAGCACTGAGACAGCTGGATTTGTCCTTGGGAGCGTTTGCTTTCCCGTTCTGCATTTAGCTGCAAATGTGTTGGCCAACTACTGTTGACCTGTATATATGTATATATGCAAATGCAAATGGATAAATGTGTACTTAAGTTTAAGTATGTAAGTGGATGGGAGTGGATGTGTTGCTATTTATATATATGCATATATATGTATGTATATATGCATTTTGCACATCCCATTTAAATTGAAAAATTCAACTCTTGAAACGCATTTACCGAAAATTGTGCATATCAAATTTGAATTTGTGCGGCGTCTGGTTTAATAATTGCATCAGCGTCGGAAGCCATGTTGAGGCTATTGTGCTGCTTGGCAAAAGCTTAAGTAATTACAAGTCGATTAAAGTCCAAGATGGTGGGTAGAAAGGACGCCAAAGCACACAGGACGAGTTGCATTCTAAAAACTTGCCAACAAGTCGAAATCATTTCATGCGCATTCAAATGCAAAGGACCCAAACTAATGCCAAGGTAGTTACGCGCGAGGGGTATACAAGTTGGAGAGGGGGTAAGGAGGTGGCGAAAGCGGATCTGAACAGTGAACAGTGAACACTAACCAGTGAAGTCGACAGAGACTGCCTCTGTTCCAAGTTAAGTTCATGCAAAATGCAAAAATCCAGGCAATTAAAAAAAGAAAAAGTGAAAAACTCGCAAGCTCTGCACAAATTTAAGGGGGCGTAAGTTGCGAATAATGGTGAGAGGTGGGCGGGTTTGTGTCGGCGTCAAGTACAAATGGGCAAAACCCGTTGACAGCTGGCTGCAGGATGGTGCACACACACACACACAAACACACACACACACACACACATAGACACACACAATGAGCGACCGCAAAGCAGCCGCGGGCGCTGCAACAATTAGCCAAGCACCGCTAACCGCTGCCCACACCCTCCCCCTCACCACGCCCATCTAGACAGAAATGAGACTAGTTACACAGAGAATGTGTGTGTGTGACTGTGTGTGTGTGTTACAAATTGCGCACAATTTGTGCCCAATTTTTAGCTAACATTTGTGTAGCTTTTCAACCTGTTCTTCTTTTTGGGGCTTAAATTTCGCTCAAAAATTCAACAAATTTTGACATTTCAAAAAGATTGGGAGTTCAATTTACCAAATGAAACATGTAATCTAACTGTCTCACTCTCTCTCTCTCTCTCTCTCTCTCTTTCAATTTTTAGTCAGATTGTTTATTAAGTGATTTGCTTCATATTTACTAAAATATAAAATATGAGAAAAAATGGTTGAGAAAATCAAACCAATTTTCAGGTGAATCTCTTCAAAATAATTAAAAATTCAAAAATAATAATGGAGTTTTGGTCAGTTATATTTGATGCTTTCAGGAATCTCAATATTTTCTACAGTGATGAAAATATGTATTTAAATTACTTCCAATATTCACGAATTATTATTAAGCATTTGATTTTCTTATTTTGAAATTACCTAATTATTTTATTAATAAGTGTGAAAAATACCCCATAATAGTGTTGATCAAATTGGGTAATATATTATTTTTGTCAGCATTATTATATTTATACCCAATACTATTTGCAAATTTAATCGATTATTATTTAATTGTCTTTAACTTTTATAAATCTCAGGGACGAATGGTGATTCATCTGATAAATGAGCATCTTTTGTACAAAATTCAAACGTTCCTGAAAATGATTGGCATGATTTATGTTCAGTTGCTCGAAATTCCAAATAATTTGGCAAAATTTGAAAGCAAGCTTTCCCAAAATCGAATGGCTTTAGGCAAAAGCTTTTATCAAAAACCTAAGTCAATCAAATAAACAGACAAACAAAGCTGTTCACTAAATAAATTTATCTGTCTGTTACCAGCACAACAACAACTAGCAAAGCAAAGAAACAAAATCGACTAAAAAGCCAAAACACCCGTTGGCGGTTGGCCAATAGAGAAAAGGTCGAATCCGAAACTTCGACCAAAATACTGTTGACTTATAGCAAATAGTACTAAGAAACTGGCAATTGGGATGAGGTCAAATTTTGGAATGGCTTCCCGAGGCGTGCATGACCTTTGACTCCACTGCGATAAGTTTTTCAATTCAATTAATGAAAAATACCAATTAAAAAATATACACTTTGGCATGTAACAGCCGAATGCCATTTAATACGGCCGTATTGATTTGGAAATAATGTTGAATTTTCATTTGCAGTTTTCAGTTGTGCAAATTAAGTAAGTCTGGCAACCAGGTCGGCAGCATGTGTCTACCAAATGGTAACCTGTCAGCAACTAACGTCTAATTGACAAACGTCATTCAATCTGAGAGCTGACTACAGAGTAACTTCCTGCACAACTGCGATACTGTTGAGGACACTCACTCTCTGTCTCTGTCTCTACCTCTGTCTCATTCTCTGTCTGTCTTCCTGTCTCTGTCACTGTTTGTGGAAAGTTGTGTAGTTAACACACACGCGACAGCCTGGCCAAGTGCAAGGCACAAAGTGATGCTGATGTTTTCAATGCTTCCCGTAAGCATGTTTATTCATATATACATATATCTTTTTATATATATATATCTGTATAGCGAATGCCAAGTTGTAAAACCACATTTATAGCTTAGCCTTGCCATTTTGGATTGTACACAACTAAAAGTAAGAAAAGTGTAATTTTAATCATTTAAACCTCTAAATATCCAAATGTTTAAGTAGACGAGCTGAATAAAATTAACTCGTCACTTTTTTTTGCTAATGGGAATGCATTTAGCGTACCCTCGTACAGCCTCGAAGTTATATAACAACATTCTTGGCCTACTTTATAAGCAGAAAATATGTTATTAATTAGCATTCCTAGTATTTAAAGGGATTCGGTAGAAAAGAAATTTCAAAGTCAGTGGAATAAACACTGATGCAACTTAATTATTTTGCTTCAAATTTATAACTTACTTTTGAGGTAGGAGAAATGTTGCCCTAGTTCCATTATAACTTTGTCGTGAGGCTCCTCGCGCATTGACAAAGACTTTTACAGCCCACTAAGGTAAAAATATTCTCTATAAGCACAACTTTTTTACTAACAGATCTCTGAATCAAATTTACCCAATATTGTCACAATTAAACATCGGAATACTACATCCTATATCGGTCTTTAGCGGTCAAAATTTGCCTACGGTATGTGCTCTTCGGCTTGCCGTACATATTATTTAGACTTTTAGGTTAGAGTATAAATCGATTTCAATAGCGGTATGTGATTATCTTAAGATTTGAAACATAACATTTGCATATAGGAAATCGAACCCTGCTGGATGACATATGGCGTCTTAAGCTGAGGCCTGTGCTAATACGACAAATGTAAAAACCAAAATATTTCATATTTTGAATCTGTTATATGTATCTGATATATCTGATTAGATCCGCTCCATTTACTTTCGAAGCTCTAAGAGCAGAATAACAATAGTTTAGTTTAGTTGAAATAGCCATATTTTCAGTCTTTTGTTCGATTAAAGCGCACACAAGATGCTGTGTCGCTGGCTACAAATTGTGGCATGGCTTAAATGACTTATGAAATTTATGATTGAACAAGTTGTCGCCATTAGAAGCATTTGCCAGCGTTGCCGATGGCGATAGCTATCGATACCCAGTTGTCAGTTGAGGATAAACTCTTAAATGGTTTCGCTTCCCTTTCGGCTTAAGAAGCCAAAATCGATTTCAACGCGACACGGATTTGTCTCTGTGTACGTGTGTGTGTGTGTGTGTTTGTGTGCTCTATATAACTTTCTAAGCCGAAAATTATGTGCAGTAAGTAGCGCTAGAAACTTGGCGACTGCTACCAGATACAGCTGAATGTTTTGGCCCAGTCGTGAGCTGGCCGAAAATTGCATTTCTATGCAAATGCCAAGCGAGCCGCAAACAGTCAATGACTTTGTCACGACTTTATAAGTAGTTCGCTTCAAAGTAGCCAAAAAAGAAGATTTAGGGGGCGACTGGCGGTAAAACGAAGGGGAAGAGATGGGGGAGGGGTTGGGGCACGCAATTTGGAGACAAGCACACAGACGAACAGACAAAGAGACGAGCAGACGAGCAAGCAAACTTGGCTGATGATCAACAGTTAGGCAAAGTTGTTGCCACCGACCGTTAAGTGTGGAGCAGGTTCTACTCGTAAAGCACAAAGCCAATCACCATTAGTGTAATCGCCTTTGGTATTATGTATTATCGAGTTGGAGTCGCTGTCGCCGTTGCCGTTGCCGTTGACGTTGACGTTGGCGTCGCCTCTAAGCCACTCCACACTGGCCAAAGCGAATAAATTAAACGGGTCAAAGAGCCAACGCCGTTGTAGTTTACTCCACTGTTACTCTGTATTTTCCCCCCGACCCGTTGGCTGTTGCTGTATGCTGACCACTTAAAAGGGCGTCACCTTCTGGTTCGCTGCACAAATTGTCAGTTGTTTATTGACCATGTTAATAATGCGTTCATACAGATAAGGATTTGTTGAGAGATCGGGGACGACTGGTTCTATCCAGGTTGCACTCACCTTACCTTTTATAAATTTACTTTTAATTTGAATAGTTTAATTCAACTACTTTAAAATTGGTTTGGAATTTTCCGCCTTTTTAATTTTTAACATTTTAAATATTTTCTTGGCATACATTTAAAATTTATTCTGCTTTCAGTCCATTAAATATTAACGGCACTGACCAGCTGCCATAATTTTCATCGTATTTTTAACAATTTTGCCAACGGGTAACAAAAAATAAAAATGTTTTTCTATCATTTCCTGGCCAATGTGAAATGTTGGCTAAAGCTTAATGGCCATCAATTGGTCGAAAAGCCACTAATAGTTACAAATTATTTTTTTCAGTTCTCAATTCAATATTTTCATGGCATTCGTCGTATTGTGGCGCCATTTAAAAGATTCGTTTGCCTCAGCACCCGGGTTCGTCTGTCCCGTTGACAATTGTACTAAAATCAAAAACTTTTAAGTGTTTCCGAAATGGCGCGCAAATTTTTCCAACTGCAGTTTTGTCATTGAAATTTTTTATGTTGAAACTTTTTATTTTGATCGTTATGCTTGTTTTTCTCTGCTTCTCTGAAATGTTTGTTGCCACGCTTTTTCCCATTTTTTACCACCACCCTCCCGGCCATCATTGCACATATTTCATATTTTTTGACTGCATTTTGTGTAAATGCGAATGCCGACTTTAAAGCTTATCGAATTTTACATTGTACAATACGAAAATTGAGCAAAATAGAAAAAAAAATTGTTTTACATTGACATAAACAATTTATGTCAATTAAGTTAATTTTAATGTTATCTATAATGTTTTCTGGCTAGGACAGCAGCAAGATAAAGTTATCAATGCAGCTGGACAGCTGGTAAAAGGATAGTCAATTGTGTTTAAATTACACGAGATTAAAAACATATTTGGCAACTGTTTGTCAGAGGAAAACATAATTTTTATGCATAATATAAATATTTATATTACTTCGCTATATAGAAATAATATGCGGAATATCAGTTTAATATACTAAATACCAAAACTACTACTACTATAATAATAAATATTTAAGACTTTAATTCAAAAATAAATTTTAATTTGTACAATAGAATATAATAAATAAATTACCGTTGTAATGATAATTATTTATTAATTGACAATAATATTAAATTATTAAATATTATAACGAGCAGTTCTGTAATATTCAAAAATCTATCCAAATTTGTTTAAATATTATTAACATTTGCTATCATTCAAATATATTACTCTGATGTATTCACTTGTTGTTATGTATTCACTATTTTTTTGATTTTATGTATTATTTTTTATTAGATGTAATTTATGATTAAAAATTTTTAATATGTTTTTTATTGACATTTTTTTAAAAACAATATATTTAAATATTATTTGCAAAAGTGATGAGTGCTCCAAATAAATATTCTTAATTCAATTCATTTCACTCTTAAATTTGCTCTAAAGTATATAGAATGGAGTTTTTCCTTACTGAGTATTTATTCATATTATTTCTGGCAACTATTTGTTTTATTGTTCAATTTTTGAGGGGAAGGCATGAAATTAATCCTGTCATTAAAAAGAGGAAACAACTACGGAATTCTCCGATCCTCGTGATAATTTGTTATCTGTGCTGGGAGAGGCGAGGGTGTGGTTCCATTGCACACAGCGTGACAGCAAGTAGTCTGTGATATGTGTCACAGAGTCGAATAGCAGATTTCGTTTAAATGGATAACGCAGTCCCCAAAAGGAACAACAATTAAAAATAATTAATTCATTATTTCCACATCGTTATGCGCCATGTGAATAATTGGGGCTGTGGGACCAAAGGCTGACAAACCATTTGATTTTTAAATTTCGCACGCATACCACTTTACCCAATGGACTTGCGAACTGCACTCGACATTCGACTTTTCAAACGGTGAACAGGCAGATAAACAGACAGACAGACAGACGGACAGGCAGAGAGACAGCAGAGATACGGCAGCCTTCCGGCGTTAAAACTTGATGGGCCCCAACCCCAATAAGCCAAGCCCAGCTTCCGTTAACCCCCCGCAAATTTACCACATTGACACAATGAGGCCAGCAGCAAAAAAGCAGCAGCAGCAGCAACAGCAACAACAGCAGCAGCTACAACAGCAGCAGCTACAACAGCAGCAGCAACAACATCAGCAGCAGCAGCAGCAACAACAGCAGCAGCAGCAGCAACAACAGCAACAACAGCAGCAGCAGCAGCAGCAACAACAGCAGCAGCAGCAGCAGCTGAAGCAGCCACGGCTACAGTTCAAAATAGTAGTAGAGATGAAAGAGCAACGCTTCTGCCAACAACTTTTTAACAATTGAATTTTTAATAGTTGCAAAAAGTGCAAACGATACCTGTACCCTCCACCCACCACCCACCACCCTCCACCAACCCACAACCCCGACGCAACACCGCCATTCCATCTGCCGGCATGTCGATTGCTTCTGATATTTTTCGGACATTTCCGCAGTGATTGCAACCAAATTGTATTTGCTTTTAAAATAGAGATGTCTCTCAATGAAATATGTAAATAATTTTTATCGCCAGTCTACCATTTTATGTGAAATAATAAAATCAAATATTAAATCAGAATAAACAAAAGATACAGACGCCAATGACAATTTTCGATTTTTCACAAAATTGATACGTATTTACTTAGTTATACTATATGGCGTATATGTATTTAACATTTCATTTTTATTACAGTTTCTATTTACTCACAAAAATGGCGAATTGGTGTTGAAAAAAGTACGTTCAATAAACATTTTTAATTAATCGAAAAACTGACCGAATAACTGACTCTCTTAATGAAATTTATTTATAAAATTGAACATAATTTAATACAATTTCACAAGTCACAATAAAATCATGAAAATAAATACAAATTCGGTTAGCATTTTCAACTCATCTGACACAAGAGTTTGTTTGTTATTCTATGTGCTACAAGTGCATAACACAAGAGTTGGTTTGTTATTCTATTTGCCACAAGTGGCATGGTGTTGCTCACTGAAATCCACATGTGGATCCCACGTGCTCACAAAAAAACATAACCACGCAGTCGACAGCAGTCGACATAGCTTAATGAAGTCATTTTGTGCTTCACTTTAACAGCACAAGCAATAAATTCACATTGTTCTCTGCGCCGCACCACCACCACCACACGCACCCACCCGCACCCACACTTGCGCATTGCAGCTTGGGAGGAGGGTTTTTTTCGTTGCCATAGTCTGCCGAGGAGTAATGCGAATGCCCGGAATGCACTCTGGAGCAGCTGGAGCAGCAGTAGCGCCCAGTCGTCTAGGGGAAAGTGAAATTCCTGAAGCACAGGAGCACACGGGCCAGGCAAACGCCTGGGCGAATATTTCACATGTTGCCGCTAAGAGAATGGGGACGAACAGACGTCAGAGCGGATTCAGGACTCAGTACTGGGGACTAGTGACTCAGGTCTCAACACTAAGCATTGTGGGACTGCTGTTGACGATTGTCGACGTGCGTCTGATTTGCACGGAAGTCACTTGAATTATTGTTGTCATTTTAGCGTAAGCGATTCGCTTTTGAATTTGAATTGTTGCAAGCTATTTGCAAAAAGCGGCTTTAAAAAAAAGTTACAAGTCCTTCAAATAAAACACATAAATTTAAGTCAACCGAGTGGTATTTGAGAGTATTTTAACGAATTATTCTAACTTAATCTAATCAGATTATTAAATAGAGTTTCAGAGTATTTACATGTAATTTAAAACTTAAATGAATTAAATGTTGGGTGACCCCACTTAAGGCTTAGCTTTAAACAAAGCGAGTATATTTAGCTTAGCATATTTAAGAATTCTGATTCCACATTTATTCAAATGTACTCAACAGCTCTTTAAAATGTCTTTAAGATTTCCATTCACTGCTTTAATATTTTTCCTTTATTCTTAAGCCTCAATCTGCAAAATGAAATACGAAATTAGAACACAGTCACAATCACAGGATAATTACATAAATGTGAAACATAAGCCAAAGCACAGTTATAAATATCCTAGATAACAGTATCGAAGCGTGATTGTACTTTTCTGCCCACACACAGCAAATCCCATTTAAAGTCAAAAGCACGTAAATTATTGCAATAAGTGAAAGAAATTCATGGTAACACAGCCAGTAGAGACTACACAAGGACAGGCGGACAACAGGACAGACGCCTTCAAACAAATCTGTCAAAATTATATCGACAACTTTTTACATGTGTCTAAAGGAAGCAATCAATATGACAATCAATGTGGCAGGCACGGGGAGGGGCAACCAGATGAAGCTCTGATTTATAAGCTTTATGGAAGGCCATCAGCGGCTGTGTTGTTGCCGCCACATGTGAATCATTAAAGTTGATTGCGCGACTAAAGCAAGAAAGTTGATACACTGAAAAAAAATCGGTTTTAAAAATCCGAAAATAAAATATTCTAAAAAGTAGAAATGCAAAACACAAATTATTAGAAATAACAAAAAGGGCGCTGAAATTGAAGAAATCGCAAGAATAACTAGACAATTTTCTGATTTTTAAAATAGGAATAAAAAATGTTTCTATATATAATTTATATTTCTATCATTATGATATATATTTCTATTTTTTCAAACTAATTTAAATGCATTTAAAAATATTTAAATACTCAGATCCTTTTATTCATAAATGTGTTCACTGTAGAAGAAATTTTCCAATACTTTACACATTTTTTCGCACAATGAAATTACTTCCTGGAAGTGTATCAAAAACAGCCGGAAGCCATTGTCGCCAAATGTTTCGTTTCTAAAGGTGTCAACTTGACGACGATTTACGCAAAAGCCTAACAAGTGAGCAACATTTTGTGGCATTTAGTGATAAAGTTGGATACCAAAATTGCTTTTGCTTTAACTTTGCCACTTATACATTTATTCAACTTGAACATCAACTTTTGTTTGTTCGCAAACGTAGAAAATGTGGAAATATTAGAAAATTGAAATCAGCAAGCACTCAACAAGCCATCACACATCCGGTTTTTACTTTTCATCGGTGGCTGTCAGTTCCAATTACGAAAATTATGAAAACTTTCCCTTAAAAAGCCGCTGACACTTTTACTGAAATGCAAAAAATGCCTGAGGCGGCTTCTCATATGCAGATGTGCAGGCAGTCAGCCAGAAAGAGTGAGAAAGATAGAGAGTGAATGAGATGGCAGGCAGCTTGTATGTGTGTGTGAATATGGACAGTCAGTTGTGCGGCAGGTTGTGTACTGCATTTCCAGTATGATAATAAAAAATATTATGTTAATGTTAGAAATTTAATTCCTTTTTCATTTGAAACTAACTAAATAACTTCAACAAAATAAAATTTAAAAAATTGTATATTAAATTGCATAAGAAAAATGCATTTAATCGAATTTCGCACAGTTTATGTAATAACTATTAATTCTGATTAAATTAATTAGGATAAATGTAATTTTCTACGTTTTAGTGTCATTTCTCCAAATGTATTAAAACAAACACTAAACAATAAATTCTCAACATTCACCTTTTCAAGTTGGATGTATTTTTGGCCTTGAACTTTCATTTATATATTCTATTCATATAAATTATAAAAAACTAAAGCTTTTGCTGGCTTTTTAATGTTTCATTATTATTCTGACAACGCAGACAGCAAATGAATTGCATTATAAATTCATTGCATTTGAAATTCATGGCCAAGTCATACAATTTAAAGACATGTGAATATAGTCTATATACATACATATATAGGAGGCGAAACTTGACTTATCTATTGTTTTAGCTCTAATTGTCTTATCTATCAGAGCATGGTGGCAATTAACGATGTGTGTTGTTCATTTGTGAAGTTGGTTTCTTGGCAACTAGCCAAATGGAGATGGTCGAATGTGGCTTTATTTGGGCTAATGGCCAGTTGATGTTGCTTGTATTCTGAAGTTTTAGAGCAGAAGTTGTGGTTTAAGATGGTACTTCTATATACACTAGTTTGCGGCATAACAACAACCAATCGAATGACAAATGGATAACAAGTATTTCCTTAATGACTGTGCAAAAGAAGAAGATGAAGTACAGAGAAAGAATTCACATTTTTCCATATCCCTTTGTCTACATATTTACACTAGCTTACTCTCAAATTCGCACTCTAGATAGTTTCAAATTTAAATAGCCTTTCGTGAACTGATATTCTCTTATTATTATTGATTATTATTAATATTAATGAAATTAATAGATAAAGTATAGGAATACCTTCTTAGTTTATCAATGCCTCAGCATACGAAGATATGATTAGTTTTTACCTCGATTTTACATTGTAAACAAAAATATTTTTATTTTCAATTTTTCTATAAAATTGCTTAATTTTTGATTAGTTTAGTTTTGCAATTTAAAACAATTATAAATTTGACTTGATTAGCTGGGACTCTGCAGGACATTAAAGGATTTCCGCCCAAGTTGCCTGAGCACTTTGAAGACTTGTTTCACTTACTTGAATCGATGTGGAGCTGCCACTCAGTGAACCAATCTCAATTCAGTCAGGCAGGAATATTCGTGTATTTCAGTCGTGTGCTCAACTAGCCGCAAAGCGTCTCGGCTGTCACTGCCAGGTAATTGATAATTTCTTTTGTTATTAACATATTGCCACAGGCGTGCGTGGTGCTTTCTGCCCGCAGATAAGTAGCTTATTTCACGCCTAAAAGCAGGCAGCAGGCAACGAGTATCCTGCACACACACACTGCTTTAAGCAGTCAGGACACGTACGCAGAAGCCAAACCAAGCGAAATGCAGAAAGAAACCAGCTAAAATAATCGACTGCTTGCCTCACTTTTATTTCTTTCTTTCTGTTTCTTGTCTCTTTGCTGTTTTTTGTTCCTTTTGTGATATGCGAAGGTCGCTGCTCCTGTCATTGTAAACAAGCCTGTTTTCTGAATAAGTATGAACTAGACGAGGCCGTCGGCGGGGGCAGGGAAGGGCTCTGCTTGCTGGTCGCATCATTATGTCGGAATAAAGGACTCGAAACTAAATTCCACTTTAAGCAGCCATTAAACATGTAGCATATCATAGCACATGCGCCGTATGTGAAATGTCGCTGCGACTATGTGCTAATTACTTATTTATGTCGTTTAAAATACACTCACACAATCACACACACACACACATATATATATAGGCTGCTTGCAAATGCATTGCATACTTTGAGGCGCTCAGCCGGTACAATTTCTCAAGTTCTTGAGCAGCTCTTGTCGGTCGTTGGTTGTTTTTATTTTTCGTCGGTTTTTGCAACTGCGAGAGTGGCCTGGCCTGGTTGCCTGCATGAATTCTGAATTGAATTTTTACCTGTGCTGACAGCCATCGATCTGCATCTGGTCACGCTGCCTCCGTGTCCAGCTCCAGCACAAATTCAATCAGTTCCCAATTGACCGTGTAATGTGGTCCTATTTGCAGGCACTCAAGCGCTCATCTCTCAATGGTTAAGGCTAGTTATCCGGTATTTACGTGAGCCATTTTATCAAACACCTGGATTAATTGTTGAAGTGGCTAAGAAATTGAGATGGATAAATGCGAATTCACCTATACTTATTTCATACTTTGAATCATTTATATAGTATTATTTTATTTCCGACTATTATTCTTTTTTTCACTATCTTATTTGTACACCGAAGGTGTCACGTAGGTTCTATATACAGACTTCAATACCTGACACATATCTAATAAATAAATAACTTAAAAATATACCCTCGGTTGTATAGCACAACTATTTACTTAAGAATATTTCTTAAAATTAAACTTAAACGTTTTGAGTAGCAAAGATTTACTCAATTCAATCAAATTTGAAACACTCGAGTTAAAATCGTTCACTTTGGGGAGCCGATTAATTTGGTTTGGTTACGCAGCTGCTGAGGTATTGTAATATATGTTAATTAAAGCTGATTCGATAGCCCCAATCCTCGGAATCAATAAGCTTCAATTTTCGCCAAGTGATAAAAATCGAAATCAACGCCGAAATGTGGACCAAAATGCATGCGAGAAACAGACAAGGACATCAGCGGCTTAAGCGATGCGAATGAACATGTGCACATATGAGTACAAGTATGAGTGTAAGTGTGAGTATAAGTGTGAATGTTGGCATCTCTCTCTCTCTATCTCTCTCTCTCTCTCTCTGTCTCTCGAGAATGAATGGATGTCGGAAAAGCATACAACGGATGTCTGTTGACGGCTGGCACAGAAGTGGAGCAACCTTTGAGAACAGGACGATTCAATCATGCAATTAACATTGACGATAATTTGCTGGCCGTTCAGCTACTTTTCGGCCAGATGGCTACGTGGCGTATACTTCATGTGGCATGTGTGCATATTAAAAGAATTTCTACCCGAAAATATTTTGTTCGTCAGCCATGTGCAAAATTTCGCTACTGATTTCCCCACAGGCCCACGGCGAGTAATTAATGCAACTGTCACAGATATGAATATAATTATAGCATTTAAATGCAAATGCCATCGAAAGCCATTGAAATCGATGAGTTGGATGAGTATAGAAACGAGTGCCGGAATCTGTCGAATGCATTTGGCGCTACTAATTGAAAATCAGCAGCTCTGGCAAAAATGCGAACAGGAATTGAATGGCCACACATACATCCATACACACAGGTATACAAATATTTTAATCTTCAATAACTGAAATGGAAATTGTACATTTTTGTGCCAATTCTTTTCACACATATTTTACAATATGAATATAGTTATTGAAGCAGCGACAAGTTTGAACATCAATCGCTTACTAATTTTCTAACAGTATTTCCAATTCTCTTTTTTTGTGTATATGTATGTGCGTATATATGTATTTATGTGTGTGTGGAGCGTTTTTTGGTTTGTTAGCTTCAAAGTCAATTAGCGTAATTAATTTGACTCCACGCGACCCTTGCACAAAGCTCTCAGCCCATTTATCAGCAAACGTAAAAAGTGGGAAAAACTGCAATCCTTTGCGTACTATTTTTTTGCACTCTCTCTCTCTGTGTGTGTGTGTGTGTGTGTATGTTTGTGTGTGTGAGACAAACATCAAAAGCCACAAAAATGTTGGCACTCCTCCACTGATTGCATAGTCCTCTGGCGTTTTTATGCCAAATTTTGCACTTTTTTTACTTTCATTTCAGCTTGTGATTTCAGTCAAATGTGTTGCAAAAATTGAAGCAGCTCGAATTTTGCAGTCAATTTAATTCAGATATTTGCGCATACGTCCCCAGGCAGTGTGTGTGTGTGTGTGTGTGTGTGTGTGTGGATGTGGCTGTGGGCGAATATTTAAGATTCTGGCATTTTGCAGCTCCTGAGCTGATTTAGCTACCTGCTCTTCAGGTGGCAGACACTACTTTGAGCGAGTGTCAGCCAAGCACCAATAAGTGGATTAGCTTTTAAGTTGAATGGCTTACGGACGGGTTGTCTCAGCTGGAAGGTAGGTGTAACTGGCTGGGGTGGGCGGGTGTGGCGTGGAGTAAAGCGGGAAAGTGGCCGGAGTAGTTGGTTGGAACATTCAACACACCGCATGCGGTAAAATAAGCCAAAGCCAAAACCCGCCAGCGGCAACAACACGCAAGCAGAAGCTGTCCAGACGGGGAGTGTGGTGTTTGAGGTGTTGGGACGGCGGGTGCTGGGGGTGGGGACTGTGGTCTTGGCGGGATTCGCATTCGCACTTGCTAAGCCCCGTTAAGCGTCAAATGTGTCGCGGCTAATGTGTGTTTTATTGGATTTATTGTTTTACGCCAACTTGGCGGATAAAGTCGAAAGCAAAACAGCCGCCATCTACTCCAAAAGATACACACACTCTCACAGTCGCACACTCACACACACACACACACACAGACACAGTCTTTGTTTGAACAAGACAGATTTCGGCTGTAGTTCTTAATTTGCTTATTATTAAGAGGGGAAGGAGATGGGACAGACTAAGACAGACTCGCAGTCAGATAAGGCAAGATTGAATAAAGTTGTTAAATTGCTTCCCGTCGGCATTTTAGTATTGTTTGTCTGATTCGCTCAATAAATTATGCAAATTAAGTTGAAGTCCGACTGATTCTATGTTTTGCAGTCCGTAAATATTCAAAATAGGGTGCTGAAGATGACAGCTGAAGAAGTCGGCGAACCGTCATAAAAGTCACAAGTCAAAGTCTGTCCATTGCGATGTAATTAAAGCTGCTGCTAAACGAATGCCCTTTTAATCAGGAAATTTAATTTTGGCTTCAATTTGCATATGCACTTTTCAACTTTGACTTGGCGATTGTCGCAAGCAGCGAAGACTTTACTTCCGCTGGGCAGAAGATTAAAGACCTTTTTCATATTTGAAAGTAGCCAATGAATTGAAACTTTGAAGCTGGCAGACCAGCTAAAATAAACTGATTCCTATGAAGAAACCAACTTGTTATTGCGATTTCAGATATACACAAACATATATAAAACTTAAAATTTAATTATTGCTCTAAATAAATATTTATTCGATTTCATTTAATTTGAATGTGAAAAGACACATCTTTGTTGAAAACTGTTCCGTTGGCCAATACAAAAATTTCATTTCGGTTTTTACGACGATTGCAGTTGGCCCAGTTTTAATGGGTATCTCTGAGCGAGGGCGTATGGTATGTAATATTTTCTGAACCGACTATTATGGTTTTACCTGCAACATCAAATAAATATGTTTATTTTTTAGTAGAGGCATAACTTACAAAATTTATTAGTTAAATTCTGGTTTTTAACTATATAAATACATAAAATTTTAAACTTGAATAATCCAATAAATTTATAAGCTATAAATCATAATGAAGAAAAAAAACTTCTGGATGTTATTTCAAGTACATTTTTAGAAGAGGAACAGCTTATTTAAATTGTGTGCACCAACCAGAGCAGTCTTAAGCTCAAAGCCAACCCAAGCATAGAAAATAAAGACTTTAGAGAATTTTTTTTATATTTCACTTGTTTCAATGAACACACACTTTCAACAAGGCAAAAGGATCGATGAGCTCAGTCCCTTTGTGCTTAGCATTATGCATTATGCAGTCTCACAGTCTAATTGCAACGGAGAACAGAATCCGAATTGGCACAAACATAAATACTTAATGCGCAAAGGCAAGCAACCAACTCAGCATCCCTGCCCCTGTCCCTGCTTCTGCCCCTGCCTCTGCATCTGTCCCTCCCTCTCCATCACCCTGCATTCGGTAACGCTTGTCTGCTGTTAGTCAGCTTCTAGTTGAATGCCAGCCAAAGGGACGGCCAAAAACCCAACAAAAATTAAGCATCTTAAAAATTTCATAATTTGTCTTGTCATTAAGCGTAACTGGGTCTGAGTTGGCAGACCCAAATTTTTTTTTGGGAGCAAGCGAAACGATGGCAACTGCAGCAATGCTGCTGCCACTGCTGCATGCAGCACAGAGACAATTTCTGTCACTCGTAAATTTTCATGGCGGCAACCAGCCGCCGTCGCATCCTTATTCCTTACTCGTTGATATGTTGCCAAGTGGCAGTCATTGGCTCCGCATTTGGCTTTGGCGTTGGCTTTGGCTTTTGGGTTTAGCTCAACAATTCGCAGATTTACTGCGAATAGCCGAACTCGAAAAACCGCTGCATACAATTTATGCATTTCGCCGATTTCAATTATTTTGATTTTTTTTTTATTATTTTTGACTCGTTTCTACTCTGGTCTCGCTGGCGCCATCAACTGACAAGAATGACGCAATTTTACAGAGCTGGCAAAACCAACTTTGCAATCCGATCAGCAAATGTTTGTGATGAATAACTTAAAAGCTAAATGTGCACGATGCCAAATCAAATGTAGTTTCCATTACTTGTTAAGAATAATGTATTTTAAAAAAATTTTAAAGTCTTTATTAAATTTAAAAAATGACAAATGGCAACTTAAAGTGCTTTACATAAATATTAATAAGTTTAAAAATTCCAGTTTTTAATCTCCTTAAATAAATAACGCAATCAGAAAAATATAAATAGTAAATGAAAAGTAATACTTAAATTTACATTTAAAAAATAAGACAAGTTTTTAAGAATTCTAAATACAAGATTGGTTTATAAACTTTGAGCAACTTTAATGAGATTAACAAATATTTATTTTAAAGCTCTGCTTAGAATGCTATTATTACACATAATCAAAGTAGCATAGTTCTTACATGCAAAACATAAACAGTGTTAATAAATGAAGTTTTAGCTGGAAATCAGATTGATTGGTAAACTCCAGCCCCCCCTCCACTCCCTGATTGACCCAAGTGGGAGTCCCGAGAGGAGCCAGTCGAGAATTGTGTTGATTTATGCGGCCTGTTCTCAAATAATTTAGTAGGCAAGGCCACAGGGCAAAATGAGTGCTTTCATCATGTTTTAAATGCGCCCGATGAACTCGGCTCAACATTTTCCGACCAGCTTTTAAATTATGCAAGTTAATTTGCAGCTGCCTGCAGAATGATGACAAGAAATTCCTGCACACACTTCTCAGTAGCAACAGGAGCAGCTGGATCAGCGGGAGCAGGAGCAGGAGCAGCAGGAGGAGGACCAACTGCCCAGCTCAGCTCAGCTCGGTTCGCCTTGTGGCCAACAAGAGTTATTTCCCGCAGACCGGAAGTGAAGTCGACATAAATTGCGGCTACAACTGACGCCTGCTTGCCCCACAACCCCATACCTTAGCTGCTTTGGCAACAGAACCCTGCTTTATTTAATACAAACAGCAGCCTTCAAGCAGTGTTGGGGAATTTTGCAGTCAACTTGGAGGTTGTCCCTCTGGCTGTGTTGCCCGTTGCCAGTTGCGAGTTGGCAGTTGGCTGATGGCTGGTGGAAAACATAGTTCGCATTTCCCTGCACAGATTCATATTGTTTGCTGTCGACAAGTCAGGCTTGTGTTTGTTTTTTCCAACTATACGTCAATGCGCATTCAAAGTGGGTGGAATGGAAGTGGAAGTGGAAATGGAAATGGAAGTGGAGGTTGAAGCCAACGATGTCATTATGCCCTCAATAGATTAACGCACTTATTTATGAGAAACAGTGGCTAACAACAGTATGCAAACAAGTAGCGGCCTGCACTGGAGAAGTGCGTGTACTTTTGCACTCGCATTTAATTGAGCCAAACAAAAATGTTGCATTTCTTTTCATGCTAACGTAATTAAAAATACTTTCAGAATACCATCTAAATTTAATTTGCTAATGCAGTTGTTTAAAGCTGTAATTGATTTCATTTTATTTTCCTTTTTTTGATTTTGATTAACAATCAGTCAGAAAATCAGCTGAATGGATTAATTTTACTTCAATATACTTAAACTAGATGTGTTACTTTAATTAATTCAAATCCAAGCTAAGATTGATTAAGAAACAGAGAAATATGCATGTTCCTAAAACTTCAACATATTCGATGAAACATTACCAAGTGTGTAGCCGAAGTTTCCTGCTGACCATAAACAACACCTGCCCAAAGCAAACCACTTAAGTCACATGCATTGAAATCGATGGCCAGGTAAAAGCGCTTCTGGCGATTCCTTGATGTGGTTTGGCAGTTGAGGTCAGCACGGCGTCATTGCCAGTTATAGCTATAAATATGCATAAACAAAGAAACTGAGCAATTTTAATTCTATGCTAAAGAAGGAACTGCTCTGCTTAATTGATTTTCTCACAGCTGGTAGTTTCAGGTTGCTGCTTTAAGTAGGAAACCAAAAAAAATCGAGAACAGATACCACAGCTCAGAATTTGTGGCATGCTCACAATCTAAAAGCTCTTGTTTTCTCTCATATGTTATTTTTTCACAATAAAATGGCCAGCATTTGGACAGGCTTGAATTGTTTTCGCTTTCTCTGCTGCTCCGCTGCTCCGCCTCGCACGAGCGAGCAACAGCAGGCCGAACTTTTTGTCATGTTTTGTTATTTGTCTGTGGTCGTTTTCATTTCATTTACAGTTGCAGTTGAAATGGCAACAACAGAGTGGAAAAGACAGACAGACATACCGAAAGGCAGACAGACAGACAGGCAGACGACCAACACCAAAAGCCCAGCAGAACGAGGCCTGCATGAGAGCTCCTTGATTTCCCCAGGTGCCAAATGGGTAACCACTCATCCCAGCCCCTGTCCCAGTCCCAGCCCCACAGCCAGCTCCAGTCCCAGCCCCTTATATCAGCTCTCACACAATGGGCACATGAGCCCGCATTTTGTATTTTCATATTTTCATATCTGACCATTTGCCATTGTCTTCTGGTCCTTGACAACAAGTGGGGGCAAGTTCCGAGCTATGAGCCGGGCTTGTTTTGTGTGTGTCTCCCATAAAATGCATGCGGTTGATTTGGATGGGTCCTGGGTTGATTCGTGGTTGCTCAGATGCACATTCGGATACACTTGCAGTTGCACTTGCGCTTGCACTAGCAGCTAAATTTACAGTTACTGCTGCCACACAGAGTCGTATGTTTCTGATATACTTGCCGTCTGCTGGTGCTTTTCTGCCTTGCAACGTGCAACTCCTTGTTACCACAATCGAGATTTGTTTATGGCATGAGCACCTTATGAATAATTTCATAACAAACATAGACACACACACACACACACACAGACACATACACCAAAGGCCAATTGCAAATTTATCTAACGAGTTTCCAAACATTTTGAGAATTTCCAGTTGATAAGACTTAAATTGGGCTGAATAAAAAGAAATTCTGACAAGTTGTTAGCTCAATTATTAAATGAATTCTGTATTTTATTTTTGCTTAAAAGAGTTTTCTCTTTTGAATAGAAAAATTAATAACATACATTTTTTTTACCTTCTTTTGATTATAATTATTTTTCCCAAAATAATCGAAAATATATTGCATTTTTTATTTATTTTTTGTATATTTCTTATCTATTTACAAATATTTCTCTTTATTCTCATATCAGTCCGTCTATAAAATCGCAACTGCTTTCTACACCCTTAGAGATAGAGACTTAAGACTTTGGAACATTTACTGGTCTGCTCTGGTATGCAGTTTTTAGTTAGAATTTGGTAGGTAAGTTACTTGTAGCCGCCTTTAAGAACCGATAAAAAAAATTACTAAGGGGATTTCCTAGCCTCATGGTGGACGTAGCACTCAAATAATATCAGAGTATGCAAATATTTAAATATTTCTGGGGGTATTTAATTACAAAATATGTAATTTGTTGTAATGGCTTGTAGAAAAACAAAAATAAAAAATATTCAGACGTGCTTAAATGTTATACATATAATTTTTAGCTGTTAATAGAAGAAATAGAGCATTCTGAATTGATACATTCAGAAACCTCGAAAAGAAATTAGTAAAAAACGAATTTAAGTAATCTTTATAAATTTATAAATTTTAATTGGTAATTATGTTAATATGCAATTCCAAGGACGAAAGTTATTGAAATTTAATTATTAATGAATTAGTTATAACAATATTATAATAATATTAGTCATTTAATGCAAATACTCACATTTTTATTTATATTTTATTCCTAAACTACTCTTTCTAAAATTATTAATCTATAAAATACTATTAGATTGCCAACTAATTAATTATCTAGCAATATATGATAATCAATTTTGCTTTAGCTCAATTTTTTATTTGCCTTTTACGAAACTAATTTGTATCTAAATTTAATGTCTTGCATTAATATTGTAAGATTATTTTATTAACCTGTTTTATTTTATACACTGCAGTTATTATTTTTTTAATAATTTTTTGTTATTAAATAATTAAGAAACTAACTTTAATTAGCCCTAGCGAAACTATCAAAAATTCGACTACACCTCCTTGCCGCTATTCGACATTTTTAGACTACAAGTCTCTTTGCAACGTTTGTGTATACGAACATATATCTATATATATATATATATCTGTATAATTTTATATATACATATGTATATGTCTACGCTTCAGCGTTGCCTTTTACTCACTGACAACCACCACGTTTCCATTTTTTAATTAAATTGCTTGCGAGTCAAGCAAGACATACGAAATTTTTGGAGCTTCGTGGACTTTGTGTGGTAAATTTACTATGTAATTTCCGCCGGTGGCACAAGAGACGCCCCATCCCCTCACCTCAGGGGAGACTGCTGGAGCGACAGCGACTTATTTGCGCAGTGCCACACACTTGAATTTTAATAGAAGATGCGGAACTCTAAAAATTTGGCTCATTATGTCATAACTCATGATTGCTGCAGGTTGCAGGTTGCCGGCTGCAGGTTGCAGGCCCGACTTTAAAAATAATCAACGTAAAGGGCAAGCTGAATAAAAAGAATATGTATATACATACATATATATATACATGTGTGTATGTGTATAAAATCTGGCATGCGCCATGGAATGCGCTCTCAACAAGTTACAAATCTCACGGCTACGTGCCCAAAACTCCCAGACTCCTCCAGACTGCCAACTACTGCGAGCACTTGAGAAGTGTGCGGACAGCCGACTGACTGACTCATTGTTATGTGTGTCGCGTAGATCTGATCAATGACCTACGTGCCGCTGGCAGAGTTTGGACCATCGAGCTATTGAGCTATTGAGCTGTTCCATTAGGTTTCAATAGGTATGTGGCTGTGCAGCTGCTGGGCGGAAATTGTGGCAAATTGATTGAACTAAATGGCAAATATCAGTCGCTAAATTGGCTGTGACAATGAGCAAGGCCTTCTCTCTCTCTAACTCTCTCTCTCACTCTCTCTCTGTCTCTTTCGTTTGTGGTAACAACAATAAGGAGCGCACTTGCAGCTAGACATACTACATGTTCCCTGTATGTCAGTCTCAAGTGCCGCAACCAGACGACAACATACGACGCAGGTACTCGAGTCATTTTACCTTTATTGCTGCAGTTGCTCCTCTTCTTCTTCTTCTGCTTCTGCTTCGCAATCTGCATTCTGCTTCATTATGTTGCTGCTGCTGTCGTTGCTCGTCGAGGCCTAAAGACGTCAAAGCCAGAAGCGTCAGCAACAGCTTCAATATGCAAAATAAAATTAAAGTGCAAATCGAATGAAAGCACTGCAGTCAGTTTCGACTTGAAAATACCCTGTACGCGAAGTTGTGATTGATTTTATTTATCGCATCTTTTGTTATACGAATATTGGTGTTATTTCGATGAATAAACTTGCATTGTTTGTCATTACTGGTATATATACTTTGCTAACCCTAATCCTTAAATTGAAATACAGTTTCGACTGGAGCACATCCTATTCTCAAAATAATAACAGGTTTGTTTGAGTCATATCTCTCAAATAGGTTTTTAAAATTGTGCAATATACTTATATACAAATCATATTGCAATTAATAAAACTTTAAAATCTTCAGTTCTAACTTTGCGAAGGAAATAAAAATCAAATGCTAATTAAATAATCATCAAACATCTGCCAAGTTTGATTTGGCACCCTCCTTATAAGACATTTTTGTACAGATTTTATATACAAGTCAAAATACTATTAATATATAAATGAAGCATTTTATTCAGAGAAATGCACAACCCACAAATTGGGTCTCATCTTAAAATCAGTGGAATATTTTTATGTTATATAATTGTTGTGTAAAAATTCTTGAAAATTGCATTTTGTGCTCACAGAGAAAGACTAATATTTAAAGCTCCAAGTGGATGTGGGAAACTAATCCTATGAGCAATAACGAACCCCATATAGTCTCCATATACCCTTTTCTGGATAGAGGACACACAATGGGGATGAAGACTACCGGCGCCCACAGCTATTGCTGGTATACGTCAGAGCCAGCTCAGGAGCAAGAAGCAGGCGCGTAAATATGGCAAGATGAAGTCCAATGGCACAGTGGCCAGATTTGCAAAGAGTGCAAGGGGAGATGGTTTGGGGGAGGTAGGATATTTGCTGGTTAGGAACGTGATAAGTCAAAGTATGGAAGGAACGAAGATTGATTCGAGTTGTGAACTACTTTGTCCGCTTTTGAATGCATTTTCCGAATTTTCCTATAGCCAATTAATCAAAGTGCAAAACGTACTCGTATTCTGGTACTAATTAATTGACTGCGGTGCCAATTGCAACTAGAGCTAATGAATTAATTGATAAAAGTTAAGCACGGCAAAGACTCAACTCAATTGGAACACAAAACCCAGAAAGGCCGATAATGAGATGCTTTGTGACTATTGCTTTTAACTTCAAGTGAATATTAACATTAAATTAAATCCTTCATGGAAATGGAATTAGTCGCTTAAGAACGATAAGCATCATATCAGCAACTAACTAATTGGCTAGTTAAGAGTTAGTTAATACGTATATTTTTCTGCTTTAATATTTATTTATATTTATTAATGATAATTTAATCGAAGTTAAGCCTTTAGCTGGCTAATTGTTCTAAGCTAAATATATCAAATTACTTAACTATGCTTAAAAACGCTTTTTTATTTATGGCGTAAATAGTTATTAATATTTAAAGCTCATTTAATTGCATGTCCATATAAAAACAGAAGCTACATATTTAATCGCACGTAATAGGTTGGCTGAATGCTAAAATCTGCTTTTAAATTTTATTTATTTTGTAAGCCACTAAAAATATTTATTTTAAAATTCAAGGAAAAGACTTAAACATATTTTAAATTATTTATTTATAATTTTATACAATAAAAAATAAGATCAATATACGATATTTATATACGATATACATGTATGTATATATATTTTTTTACTTTTAATAATAATAATAACAAGAAAAATGCTCGAATAGAAGATACCCTTAACACAACAAATAAAAAAAAAATCAGTAAATATTGTATAACATTGAAAGTCGGACTAAGCAGGAAATTGCGTAAGAAGTCAAGTATATATATGTATATAGTTATAGTATATATATACTTTATCTATAAATTGACTCTCAAGTCCAATAAACCAAAGCATTATAACACATATGTACATAGACATAATTAATTAACACTCTCCAACCTTTTAATGCCTCTAGCCCAAAAGTCAGTTTTGGGCCAAGACAAGTCAATCAATTGGCGAGTCTTATGAATGGGATATTTGGGTCTCAGAAGCTAAGCATGAGCGTTACCTTGTTACATTGCAAGTCGGCAGTAAGTTGCCCTTTCACGATGCCCAACACACTGCGTCGAACTCTGCTCTAGATATTGAGGTCCCTTAGACCTGAACTAAAACAACCTGAACTGACCAAAAAGGACTGGAGGTTGAGGGTTGGGGCTGGGATTCAGAACTCTTTTTGTTGCTTAGCATTCGCTTTCTGGCTTGTCGAGTGCTTGCTCGCCTTTGATTCTGTTTGGCCTGTTGGATTGTGTTTTTGTGCTCCTTTCAGCCTGCTTCAAGTGGATTTATTGTTTCGACTGGCAAACACAAATAGCGTAAGGCATAATACCGTATATAGTGTACGGCGTATAGAGGATAGAGGATATAGCGTTCAGCTGGCTCACTCTGCCAGTTCATGGGTCACATCAATTCAGTCCCGCTTCTTGCACAGACTGTCATCCACAATATTCGCCGCCTGTTAACAATAGTCGTCAAAATATGAGAGAGGGTGCTACGGGTGGTGCGGTAGGTGCGGATGGTGCAAGCACACCACACTCTTCGTCACTTCAATTTCGATGGGTCGAGGAATTTGTTATTGTTGCTGTTAATGTTGTGCTGACGTGGCCGCATAGTACAGGCATGAATATGGCCAAATGCTGCGGCTAGAAAACTCAAACTGTTCCAGTTTCTTTGCTCGTCAAACACACACACACTACACACACACACACACTACACACACACACACACACACACACACACACATAGCTATCGCCATCGACATCGACATCGACATCTTGCAGCTTGTGCAGACAGTTTCATCGACGTCTATTGACATAAGTTGACAATGCTTTTGTCTTTAAGTTGGTCGCCTGCTGGTTCCCTTTTTGCCATTCTATTTACTCGATCTGTGACTTGCAATACTTTTGAGTGACTATGACACTCTGAGCCGTTGTTCGATTAAACAAGATACGTGCACACATACATATGCATAATATTGTTGCATTGTTAACTATTCAAAATGGTTGCCTGAAGTGAATCAATTGTCAAATGCAGCATTCGCATTTTCAACTTGTGTGCCTCAAAAACTCTCGATATTGAATGAGAGTAAAATAGAGAGAGGCAGAGAATGAGAGGGAGTGGGAGAGAGAGAGACAGAGAGAGAGAGACAGCGAGAGAGAGAGAGCGGGGGACTTGTAAGTCTTTAAGAGTCACCCTCCTGAAACTATCATCGATCATAGATTTACAATCAATTTTCATCTTACTTCAATCAGAATTGCTATGAAATATTCTTCTTATATTAAGCATAACTACTACTTAAACTAAGTATTATAAAAATATTTTCATTAATTATTAAAATTCATTCTAATTTTTATTGAATGAATAAAAATTGCAAAAAGTTGGAAGTGGCTCAAATTCAATTTTTTTGCACAAATCTTTAAGAAATTTAGCTTTACAAATTTAGCAAATAGCAAACAAAAACTCATTTAAATCATTAAACTTGTAATTTGATTTAATCATAAATATATATTTAGATTTGTAGTTTGATTTAATCATAAATTTATATTTAAATTTGTGTAATACAAATGTTGCTCTATTTATAAGCACACTCTTGACGATTGAGAACTTGGCAGGCATATTGAAGTTGTATTTCCTTATTCGCTGCTGAGCAGCAAGTAAAGATAATTAAAATTTTATCTTAATATATCTGCAGTCATCAAATCAACTGCGACCTGTTACCTAATTGCCGAGATAGCAAAAGTGGTCGTTGAAGTAGGGGAAACCCCTAAGTGAAAGCGAAACTTCTTCCCCTAATTGGATGACAGAACGAAACAAAATGAAACGGCGTGTCTGAAATGCGCAACGGGCATGCAAAGGCGGTCGGTAAGTCGCGTGACGCTTTGCGGCAAGTGGCAAGTGGCAAGTCGCAAAAGAGCGAAATGACAGAGGGGGACCTTGTTGCTGCTGCTGCTTCTGCTGCCACATGGGTTTTATGGCACTTCGAGCACTAGCCGAATGACCCAGACGCTTGTTGGCTAGCATGCGATGCGGCGTTGCAAGTGGCCGGCAAAACACTTTGGTGGAACATCCGACTATGCGGTGTTGCCCCACTGTTCCACTATCCCACTATACAGCAACACACCACTGTCCCAGTGTCCCACTGTCCCAAACAGTGACTCGTTGTCGGCGTCAACTTTTTAAGTGCTCCATAAAAAAAGATGAGGGAAAAAAAAACTGTGGCTGCAAATGTTCCGACAACGTTGACAACTTTAACATGCGTTTTGTGCGTCGTTCGCCGCTCGACTTGTTATGTAATTAAGCATTTCTTTAGTGGCTTATAATGAGCATTTGATCACGGGCCGAGCAGGCGCCGCATAATCAATGCACGTTATCAAAGCTTTTTATGACCGACTCGCTCAACACACAACAAGTGCTTCTCGCTCTCTCCCTCGCTCTTTCTCTCTCTCTCTCTGTATCTGTCTCTATCTCTCTCTATGTATGACTCTGTCTGTTGAGTGTTACTTTTATGACCTAGAAATACATTGGATTGGGATTGGCATTTAGAAAATGTATCTGTGTTGTGGCATGTCCCTCTGTGTGCCCTAAACACACACATAAAAACGTCCAAATGGGAAATCATTAAATTGTGTTAATTTTTGTGGCAGGCTGTTTTGATTATTTCCGACTCTATGAAATATACACTTATATCTCAGTCGATAACCACGTTGTCAGAGCTTCCCTCCTACATATAGCATTTCAAATGTGTATTTTGCATCAAATTAATTATACAAAAATGATTATAAATTGATAGTTTTTTATTAGCAATTTGTCTTGTTTAAAATCAAACATTTCTTAAAATAATCACACAACAAATCAGAACTGCACTCCACATTTATTTTTAGTTATTTTTAGGACTTATTTGAAGGAATTTATTTTATTAAAAATTATATGCACTATTTGAAAATATTTTGTTTTTGATAAAAATTTAAATTAGTCAAAAATTTGGAGTTTGTGACATTATAACGAATTTACTGTCAAATTCTCATTATAAAAATAATAGATAGCCAATAATTTTGTTAAAATAATTTATTATTATAATACATATAATGGTCATATCCTTTCTAAATTACGTTATTAATAATTGATTATTGAAAGATTAAATAATATGTACAAAGGACAGATTTGTTTTGATTAACCATCGATTTATTTCCTTTTTTATTTTTAATTATTTTCCGATTGTTTAGTGAAAGAAATGCAGCTGGATTCTACAATATATTTTATAGTTATATATTAATATTTTTATTATAACTACTTTATTATAACTACTTCATCATGATTGTGGCAATTGATTTATTATTATTAAACCTAATCTATATGTAAAATTCATATCAGGATTATCAGAAACTTGCAGCTCAGTTGCCTTAATGTCTGCATTTCTAAAAATGAAGCTCTCGTTCGAGTGCCACGCCCAGAACAAAGTGCAAATGTAAATAGCAACACTTCAATACACACCCAGGGCAATAGAACCATCATGTCTAATTAGCCAGTCGTAAGGAGTAAGGACAGTAAGCACGAAATAGAGGTCGACTTCCAGTTCGATGGGAGCACAAATAATAGTTGGGAAGAAAGTACAATCTACGACGGGGAAGGGGTAGGCAATTAGAGTGTCAGAAACTTTTGCCTGGGCTTGTCAGGTGGGTTCTGCGACAGTCGCGACATTATTAACACGTGACTGCCAATTTTTAATTGCCTATTTTAATTGTTCGAAGGGGGCTGGGTGGCGTCGTGGGGGGGAACAGGTGGCGTCGTCCAGTGAAGAGGCTTGGCCTCAGTCATTAAAATAAGAATGATAATGGCAATAACAATAAAATTGTCCCCCACTGAAATAAGCTCGTAAAGCTTGAAACAATCGCTGTGAAAGTAGCAAAATAAAACAACAGCAACAACACCAACAACAACAATAACAACAACAACAACAACTAGAGAGTTGTCAGCATCCACAAGCTGCAGCTAAGGTAGAGTCATAAAAAGTTAAACATTGCGCATACGCCACATTGGCCCAGTTCTTGTTCTTTATTTTTTGGTTGTTTTGTTGAGTTATATTTTTATTTTATTTTATATGCTTTCATTATGATTTTTTTTTGTGCTGCCGCTTGTTGTGGCCCACAATGAAGTTGTAAAATGCAACTATGTATTTATTGCCGAAGAATGTTTATCAAAGAGTGGCGTGAATATTTCTGCTTCATTTTGTTTTAAGGTTTTAATTTTTTAAAGCATTCACTTTATGGAAAGTGTTATGGTGTAACCCTTAGCGGGCTGCATAAAGTATTTTTTATCGGTGTTAAAAATATAAAGGTTCTAGTATCCCATTAACAAGCAGGTTTTTATATATTTCAAATATGGCTAATTTTGTGAAAATGGTATACAAATATAGGCTAAAATTAAAGTAAACAATTATTTTGTCGATGGAAGCCTTTTAAAAATATTTATGTTGAGCAGGAAATATTTATTTTGACTTACTTAAGAAACACTTATTTTTTCTTCACTATAACCAAAATTAAACTCTTTGCAAAATTCAGTTCATAAGGATTAGACTTAACTGTAAAGTATAAACTATTTTTGATCCATTAAATTTCAAGACTATCATTAACAACTATTGCCAAGTTTGATTTATGTATTCAAAAACTTTTGGGCAAAGAAAATGTTATAAAAATGGATTACAAATATAAGGGAGGGCAATTATGAAATCTAAGCTAAAAATAATTATGTAGAGCATGAAAATAATTATATAGAAAATTAAACAGTAACTTTAACATAAGCTGACATAATTTAACATATTCCATTGTTAAAAAATAATATAAATTTTCTTAAAAAAAAAAAAAATGTATTATTACTTGCTTAAACACAACTGCAATTCCAACATTTAAAAGAATTCCCTTTTGTTTATGTTTAATTTAAATTAGTGCGTCTTTCTCATTGACACTGAAATCTCATAGCTTGTTTTGTCGCACATTCATGGAAAGGCCACTTCGTTCACTTTGTCGCAGCTGTCTTTTGCATTTTATCTGCCACTTCACACATATGAGGTCACATTAATTGCGTATCACACCCATACACCAGGACGCAGAAACAAGGACATGTTGAAAGAACAGAGAAATGAATAACTTCAAGACGTTGCTGGGGAAACTAAACTTGTCTGGCAGGTGCTTGAGCAAACGCCGATACGCGATAAGTACGTATGTACACAGACACTCATACATATGCACAAACAGACATGTGAGAGCCAAAGCCGAAAGTCCTTCCACACTGCAAAGGAGGAGGCGGCATGGGCGTGCCAGTGCGCACACAGTGTTGCATATACAAAAGTAAAAGTAGTGCTCAAGTGTTCTACGCTTCCTTGCAATGCGACAAAGTGTAAAAAGACAGCAGCAACAGCAACAACAACTGCAATAACAACAACAACAGCAACAGCAACAGCAATAACAACGAAAACAAGCAACAACAAACAACGACGACAATCTGCGGGCAAAAACAAAAAGTTGCAAGTCACCAACAAAGTGGTCCACAGAAGAAGCCAAAAATAAGAAAATAAGAAAAAAAAATGTTCACTTTGCCAGCAGAACTAAAAGCGACGAACATTTCCCTTTGCGCTCCTGCACTGGGACTCAGGGGTGCCTTCAATAGGTGCATAAGACACACACACTCTCACACACACACTCTCACACACATACTCGCACAGACTTGAAGTGAGCGTACAAAAAATTTAAATAAAAATGCATACAAATCCGGCTTATGCACTATATACACAGATATTACAGTTCAGCAGCATTATAAAAAGTATTGAAGAAATTATTAAAATATTTATTTGTTTTAAGGAAATCTACAATATAATCAATTATTTGAATAAAGCGACTTTTTTGGTGTTTTTTAACTTTTATTTTAACTTTTTTATAATTTATATATTCTTGATAAATATTAATTTTAACAAAAGATACTCTTTTATCAATCGAGAAATTTTGTTGGGATATTACTTAAATTTAATGTAAGTTGTACTCATAAAATTTTCTCTTATGTTATCTTCATATTTAATTGAAATTAAAATAAATACAATAAATGAAAATGGCAAATTAAATATAAATGAACGCAGAAAAAAGAGTTTATTTTGCTTTTGGGCATAAATTTCCAAATTCTTCTTACTTGCTTATTTAATGTATAAATCATGTTTCTTCCGTTTTGGCTATTATGTATTTAACATAATTAATCAGCTATGCGTTCCACCAGGGGCATGCTTCACTGTACATAGACTACCGTGTACGAGACTAAGTATGTATATTAATTTGTGGCAAGGACATAACTTGGTCGTCAACATTTGCAGTGGTATGCAAGTTTGCTCCTTGGCAGCCACTTGCCGTTGACAAATGTCATGCTTATACAGATACGCACACACACACACGCATACCCACACACACACACACAGATGCAACTACTAAGAAGCAGCAGCAGGAGCAGCAGCAGCAGCACTTGCAGCTTGATCCTTGAGTTTTCATATAAATCTTTGAACAGTTCGCTGCAGCAGCCGCTTGAAACCAATAAAATATCTAAAGTCATGCGGAACACTCACGCACACACACACACACACACACTTAGTAGATAGCAGCTTTTGTCTGCAATCACACACACACACACACACACTCACACACATAAGCACACTCATACATAGTTGAAACTGGGATAAGTTAACGGCATTTATAGTTGAATAGCTGCAATTCATCTCCATTTCCATATCGCAACCATCTGGCTGACTAACTATCCATGTATGTGTGCGTAAGTGTGTGTCTGTGTGTGACTGTGTGTGTGTACTGATTGAAAATAATACTGAATAACACTTTAATACTGCAGAAAACAATTCAAATAATACTGCTTGGCAACTGCACGCCGAACTCGTTGACTGATAAGCAAGGACTCTCGACAATAAATTGGCTAAAAGCACACAGAATAGAATAACAAAGAGTTTAAAAAAAACGGCTATCATATATGAAAAATAATGATATCATATAACTCAGCGGGTTTACTTGAAGTGTATATATATATTATATTTAAATAAATGAGTGTTGTCTCCTCCATTATTTGGTAAACTCAATATGCATTTGGAAGTTTTGAATAAATTGCTGAGTGGCTCTAATTGAGACCTATTCTTAAGAGTGAACTTAGCGCAAGTGCATCGGGTCCAATGGCCCTTGGCAATGGCAAGTTTTCCACAGAAACATAATTCATAATAAATAAAAATCGTAGGCAATAAAAATAAACCGATTCGAAAAGTTATAATTTAAATTTCATCAAGAAGTGAAAAGTTTTGCTGCACTTGCTTGACTCTTGCCAAGCAAGTAATTAAACAACAACAAGAGTAGCAACAACAACAACAATAAAAAATACTAGCAACAATAACAACAAATAAATTTGGCCAGCTCCCTTGGCCAATTGGTGCCGGCCAACAAAAGTCTCGAAAAACTAAATGGCAAAACGGGCCTCAAGTGTATCGCGACAAACAAGCAACTTGCAACTTGCAACTTGCAGCTGGCAAAACTGCAACTGGCAACTGGCAATCGCAGCTGCAACTTGCCAACAATCTCATATGCATTTGTATCCTTTTGTGGCTCGGAGCAATTGCAAAGTGCTCCTCCAGCCCAGCTGGCTGTGCACTTTTGCCCAAATCTGACCATTGCCATCAGTGCGTTCAAAAAGTTTTTCAATTAAATTTGTTTAGAATTAAACTTGGCGCTAGCCAATTTCACCCCACCCCACCCCCACACACACACACATACCCAGCTGCCCCTCGTTTCGCATTTCGCTGTACAAGTGGCAGTCAAAGTTCAGTTAACTGTAAATGCAAAGGATGTAAATCGGGCTTACAATTGATATTCCCTGCAAACAAGCAATTCAATTTGCACAATAATTTTCATAAATTAATTATTTTAGTTGTGATTTTGCAGTTTGTCGACTGCATTTAGTAAACTTTAATTCACATGAAATACAAATATGAAACACAAACAATCAAACACAAAATTCTAGTTCAATTTGTTGCTAACTTTCTGTCGGAATACATTCCTAGGATACGTTCCTAGAATACACTCTTAGGTTACACTCCTAGGATACACTCCTAGGTTGAATTCCTAGGATACACTGATTGCTCCTCATCATCACAACATTTTCAGATTAGCTCGCATAGCTCAGCAGACAATCAAGTCTTCTTAATCGACTAAATTAATCGACTAAATTAATCGAATAATTTAAATCGTTTATGCTTAAAGCTACTTAAAAAAATATTTGGCTTATCTTAAAAAAGTTGAAACTTAAGCAATCAAATTGATTGGCAAAAGTTTCTCATTTCAACATTTAATTCTGAATATAGTTATGAATTTAAGCTGCTTAACTAATTATATAATATTGTTATACATACAAATTATATATATAAACTTAAACTTAAATTACACTTGTCAAAAAACTTCATTAAAATTACATTGTATTTCTTTAATGTGCATTATTAGACATATTCCAGAACATGTGTATATCCACTCTGGATTGATTTCCACATTCTGCATACAAACAGATCCCAAATAAGAGTCGCAATGTTGGCAATATTCTAATTAATAATCCAAGCGTAATTATGATTGGGTCTGCACTCCACAAAAATGCATTATAATTAGTGCAACCTGTTGTCAGATGTGTCCAATTGCAATTTGAGGAATAATAATTGCATTATGTGAACAACTACGTGAGCTGCCTATAAATGCGATTCTCAATTAAAAGTTGGGTATATGTACATGTATGTGTGTATATATGTATGTATGTATGTGTGTAATGTAAGAGGGCAACTGCTATTTTATATGCCCTACATACTTTGTGCACTGTGTGTGTGTGTTTGGGCCAATGTGTATTCTTGGCCAACTTTGTCATCTGTTTTCCATGCAGCTCAGTTTTTGGGCTCATTGTACATTCACAATTCAACTTGTTGTCGTCAGAGTTGTTTGTTTCCCTGTTTGACTCCTGTTTGTTTCGGTTTCTTGAACTGTTGGCTCATTTAATTAGTCGCTCAATATGCTGCCAGACTGTGTTGCACACACACACACACACACATACGCACACACACAGACAGAGAAAGACTCATGTTAACGGTCTTGTTGTCGTAGTTACCCATGCCAGCAATTGAATTGTCCTGGTTATGCATGTTGTTCATGTTCGTGTTGTCAACCAGTTTCACATCGATACATTAAGTCCCCTGTACATGCACACAACGTGCAACAAATTGTGTTGCACACTGCATTAATTTATTATCTATCATTATAGGGCCAGGCATCTGATTAACATTTCCATCTGTATTTTTATATATTTAAACACACGATATGTGAATGATGCTGCCACATTGCAAGAATGAATATTGTAATTCATAATTATGTTATTCGAATATAATGCTATGAATTAATTAATATTATACGATGTGAATTAAGTACAATTAGCAGTAATGCAATTGCTGGCCATAAAACCGATTTCAATATCTCTTCTCGATTATCCCATTCAAATTCCAACACAATTTCAATTTTGTTCACTAATTTTTGAAATTCCAATAATCTAGAATTAAGTTTTGCATTATTAATTTGTTTTACAGTGAAACTTTTCATGAGATTTCTGCTCAGTTATATCATCAAATTATTAATTGAAATTAAATTTTATGCTTATTATTTATTTGTAGATTTATTTAAATCAATTTTTAAATATTAAAACTTTGCAAATATAAAATAATATTAACATAAAGATGTTAATAACAAGTGTGTCTTATTATTATTATTATTTTATAATATATTATAATATTATTATTATTATAATTGGGGAAAACCCGCACTGCGACCTATAAGGTCTATTGTGCCCCTTTCTGAGGCTACAGCTCTTCCATCAATCCCAGCTCCTGCGCGAATGCCAGGAACTTTGTTGGGTTGAGGGGTTCTATGTCCTTGGGCCTCATCTTTACCTAATTAAGGCGACGCATTCTGCCAGGATTCCTCCTCATGTCTACTATAAATACTTAATTTGGTTAGGTGACTTCTCAGTCTACAGAGTCCTGTCGATAGACCGGTGAGTATTCTGAGCATATTCTTCTCCATGGATATTACTTGCTTAAATCGAAAAGTGTGTCTTACAATAAACCAAAACAAAAGATTCTTCTCGCATTTTTAGCAGTTTTCAATAATACTGGAATTATTATAATTTTGCCATTCACTTTGTGTTCACGAAAAGTTTCTTCAAAATGTATAAAATTTAAGCCTAATGTTGAACAAAATATAAACGAAATATTATTTTGTTAAATACGAGAACTTATCCACTCAACCATTCAGAAGATACTTTCAAACTTTTTCTTAAATTGAGATGTTTTTTTTTGTTTTGTTTGTATTAATATGCTGAGCAAGTAACAAATGGAAAGAAATAAAACTTTATCGACTTACGAGCGACACGCATAAAAACTGAAACTGAAATTTGACAATGCGGGCATCAAAAAATTAAAAAAGACTAATGCCTTAAACAGTTTGGCGCCATCAAGTTGATGGCCCAAAAATTTTGAGGAACAACCTTAGCAAGTAGACAACACGAAATTACAAACAAAATGCAAAGGGACACCGTAAAGGAAACAACAACAACAACAACAACAACAACAATAAAAAGGTAACAACAAAGTTACCACAAAAAGTTGCGAGTGAAAAATACGAAACGAAAGCGAAAAGCCAAAGAAAGGAAAGAAAAAAGTTTATGCTAATTTCACTTTTCTCGAACGACGCATAACCCAAATTTATTTATTCCCCGTGTTTTTTTTTTCTTCTTCTCTTCTTCTTTTTGTTGCTCGACCCACTCAGTGGCGAATAAATGGCGCCAGGACAACAACATCCTGGCGCGGCGAGGAGCAAAACGAGCAAAATTATAATTTTGAAGTGAAGTGAAAGCCAGGCAAAAATAAGAGAAGCTGTGAGCGAGCGAGAGGGAAATAGATGCCACAAGAAATACTAAACACAACTCAACAAAACACTACACAAAACAGTCAGCAGGCATTTCGACTAAGTCCGTTTGTCTGACTGTCCGTCTGTCCGTCCGTCTGTCTGTCTGTCTGTCGACTAAAATTACGTATGAATAACTAATTAAAGATGAGCCCGACGATGCGTAGCCAAAACAAATGCGCCTAATTAACAGCTTCTCACCCACCTGGCCAACACCAACAACAACAGCAGCAGCAACAACAACAGCAGCAACAGCAACAGCAACAACAATAACCACATCAGTCAGCGTCAAAACAAAACTAAAAGTTGAGGAAAAACCTTTTACGCTTTTCGCCAAACTGTGCATTAAATTCTTATTTTTTGACAGTCGTGAGCAATTGGGCTTCTACAAATATTTATTATTGCAATATCTGACATTACAGCATCTTGTCTCATAAGGAATCAATCTAGATCAGAGGGGTAAGCATCTTCCAGATACTTATTCAATTATATGCCTTGGATGGCAACAAACTTCTTAATTAAATTGAATACAACAAAAAAGGTGTTGAACCCAATTTAGTATTTAAAGTCATCTTAAAAAGGTGTTCAAGTCAGTTTAGTATTTAAAATCATTTTAAAAATTTGTTCTAGCCAGTTTAGTATTTAAAGTCATCTTAATGCCTGTGCAAAAGCTTAGTTATTTAATTCAACAAATGCACCAAAATTTGACCTGCTTTGACCTTTGATCTTCCTAGGCTAAAGCGTCCATTTTGTTGATTAATACAATTCAATAAATCAGTAATGGAATCAATTCCAATTCTTAATTATATTAGTGATTTCAAATTGTTGAACATTTTTCAGGATTTCTATTTGCACTGATTTTATTTGTATTTCCTGGATTTCCATGCAATCAATAAAGTACCATTTTACATCCAAATACTATCATATCCTTTATATTATTTGTTATTAAATTTTATATTAAATAATTTATTTTGTACAATATTTTATATTCTTGTTTAAATGTTGAACGCTTTTTAGTGCGCTTTAAATAAATAAATAAAAATTGTTAGAATAAATTTATCGACAACTTTAATTTGTTTTAAGTTGATGTTATTTCTCTCCAATATTAACTACTTCATATCTAAGTATCAAAATCCTGATTAAGCAACTCTTAATACAAAATTAATTAATTAATTTTATTTAGCTATTATTATTATTATTCATTTATTTTTTATTATTATTATTGTAATTATTTGTACTTGTTTTATACCTAAATATTCCCTCTCCTTTTAGAAATGAGTTCATTTTTTTAGTTGTTTTTTAATTTTAGTGAGAAATTCTGATAGATTGTGCTGTGAGGAGTCCTGTTCAAGGTTGAAGCATCGCCATGATCTAAGATGAAACGCCGCATCGTATGTTGCAGGCTCAATATGTTCCATATTGTTCGTTGTTCGCTGTTCGGCGTGTGGTAAACAGCGCTGAACTCAAACTTCGCTTGCTACTTCGGTTTTTTCTTCGTGTTTGTGTGCGCAGCGCACACGAAGTGGCCCGAATGTGTTGGCAACAATGTTGGGCTGCCTGCATGTTGCAGCAACACGCGCCGAACGGGTTTGAGTGAAATGGCACCCAACAAGTTGCAGCTCAACGGTTTGAAGTGGTTGCTGCAACACAGTTTTGCAGTCACCGCGTGGTGAGTTCCTTGCACCCAGTGCAGGTTGCTGGCAACATGCTGATGCAACCTGGTGTGAGCTAGTTCACTCGCAAGTTGTTCGAATGAAACCGTCGTCGAGCGCAACTCCAACTCCAACTTCAACTCACCGTCAAATGCGCTTTCTTTTGACCCCGAGCTATTTTTCCTCTTCTCTTCTCTTTTAATGCGCTTAACGTCTTAAAATTTCTTGGGGAATCTGATGCTGTAAGGGCGAAGTCGTGCAACATCATTGGAGGTCTGGACGCAGATCCACAGCATATTTTGTCAACGCTTTCTTTTCGGTGGCACATTCAAATCAATAAATATCTTAACATATTTTTGCCAGCCATTTGAGATACTTTTGCGGTTAATCCTATTAACGCCAACACACTCCCAAAAGCGGACAGTAAATTGTCTGAGACCCAACATTTTGGTACCTTTTCGAGGCGGTGTTGCATCAGTTTTTGGATGTGGCTGATTGTCTTCTGTCTGTCATTCATAAATAACTGAAAAAGTAAACTGTTTGTCGCCAATAATTTAATTGTTTAATTTTTATTATTTACTTTATTTATTTACTTATAAGTTAATGAGAAAGTAATGCCACAAATAATTGAAACAAAAACGTATGCACAAAAATGCGTATAAATACAAAATATAAAAAATAGTCTTCATAGACCAAACAAAAAACTAAAACTTTCATCTTGTTGTTGGAATAGAAAAAATCTAAGCAATATTTAAAGCTTCAAATATAAATTTGAAGTTATAATAATATTTATATATGGCCAGTGATAATTATGATTCTGAAATGCTTGTTGAAAGATTCAACTTGTAAATTAAAAACGAAATTCGACTTCAACATATTCCTGACCAATATCTGTATCAGAGTCTATATAGCCATAGCCGTCTCTCTGTTTGTTTATAGAGTCGGCAGCAAGCTATCTCGATGGAACTTGGTATATAAATACGAAAAAATAGATCCATTTGCTAAATATATAATATATAATGAAATTGATATATTAACAGATAATTAATAGTGCAATACTGAAACGAAAAATATATATATATGAATATATATTCAATTACTTTTTACTTAAATCAAATTTATGGTTTTAAATGAATTCGCTTTTTGGATAAGCTTTGCATAAATATTAAGATGGCATTTGAAGTGAGACTGCTCTCGTTGTTAGTAGTTTACAAGAATAAATCAGCTTTTCCGTAAATGTTTTGCAATTGTTATCGAATTGCATTGATCAGCTTGCAAGTGAAAATTTGGAAAATGAAGTCATAATTGAAATCAATTGCGCCAATGTAATGCAAACATATTTAGGCAAAATGCAATTGAAAACTGAATTCACAGTTCATAATTAAAACGTGATTGTTTTCCATGTCAAACACACCCACACACACACCCACACACACACACCCACACACACACTCCTTCACTCCTTCACTCAGTAAACAATGCCCGACGAGGGCGTTATAAATGAAATGAGGCGTGGCATCGTTTTAATTTTCCACAGAGCCCAAAATGCTTGCAAATGCCAGCGGCATAAAATAATTATAATAATTATTATTAAAATCTATTGGCCAAAACATGCGTGGCTCCGTTGCTAAATTGTTGTTTATATTGTTGCTCTTTTGCTGTTGCTATTGTTTGCTATTTAAGCGGCTTACAAATGACGCGTCGAATTGCAGCAGACGACGACGACGACGGCGACGACGAACCGCTTAAAGTATTTTCAATTTTCCGCATTTTCCGGGGTCAAGCAACTTGATCATCTTGTTGGAGACGCCAATGTTTGATTAATCATTATTAACTCAAACACAAATTAACTCTTATATAGGAATAATAATATTGCATTTCAGATAAATCTATTTGCAGTACTTATTTCCATTTTAAAATTTAAATATTTCTTTCATTTTTAAAAGGTCATAGCGATAAATAAATTAAACTTTAAATTCGTGTATTTTAAAATTGTTCTCTTTCACAGTTAACTTAAGTTAAAATTAACCCCGTAAAATACTTAAATATTTTCAGAGTAGTTTCTTTTACATTTAAAAAATCAACCAATTAATTAATATTAAAAAAAAAAAATGATAATATTTTCAATATTTTTAAACAAACAATAATACTTTATAATAATAAACAAAAATCATAATAATAATACTTAATACTTTTAAATATGTTTATTTTTAATATTTATTCATTAACTTTTAGCTTATGCCACCTACAATATTTAAATATTTTTGTTGTTGTTTTCTGGCTTTTAAAAGTTTAACTAAGTAAGTGAAAAATATTTAATTTGAATATTTATGTTAACTAAATTCGTATATCTTCAATATTTGTTCATTAATATTTAACTTAAGTTAAAAAAAAGCCACATCAATATTTATATATTTTTAAAGTTCATTTTTCTTTTGCCTATTTTTGCGCTCCAATTTGCAGAAATGGAAAATGTTTGCGTAAATTGGAGCATGCCGGATAATTTGTTTTTCTCCAAATGTTTATTTATATAATTTACAGCAAGAGTACTTGTCTATTCGGCAACAACAAAATGCTCTTCATTTAAATATTTTGAATACTCTACTTTTCACAGTTTCATTTCAATTTCATGGCTCTGTGCGTAGGCCATTTCATGCACTATGCAAGTGCTAAACAGTTGACTGAGTTACACACACACACACACGCACACACACAGACACTGCAAATAAATGAACTGAAGCGTAGACTGTTCCTGCCTAAGCCCCTCCTCCCCGCCCAGCACAACTGGGCAAACATTCAGCTTGCTGCAATCCGAGTCCAGAATCTGAACATAATGAAAACTTTTCGATCGACTGCACTTTTACTGCCCATCGGAATCGACGATGTTGAAGCAGTGCAAACACATAATTGTTCATATGGCCAGGATATGGAGATGCAACAGCAACAATTGCAAATCAGCAGCAGCAGCAGCAACAACAACAACAGCAACAAACTGCAGCAACAAACAGCAGCAGCAACAATTCGTAGCCAGGCATTTTACAAATGTGTGGCAATTGCATTTTAAAGTTGTTGCCACATCGCCATGTCTGAGCTGGGTTCGAGCGAGATAGATGAGCCGCCATGAGAATGCATATGCCAATTGCTCCTCCATATACACACCCCCACCACGCCCATAACCTACGCCTCCCCTGTCATTGCTCTACTCCCTTTTTATTGCCATTAACAGTTGGCATACTCTATAAAGCAAGGCGAGTGCACATTGTGAGAATATCGTGCAAGCATTCGGTTGACTGACCAGCATGATTATGTAATTATACCCTCGCTGAAAAAAGGGCATAATAAAGTGTTGCAGGCGGATGCGACAGCCAGCAGGATATATATTTGCATACACACATGTATATATGCATATTGTCGACCCAATGAATATTGAGTCGATTGAGAGATACAAAATTAACTGACTAAAAGTGAATGTTATCTGATAGATACACACAACCAAATACCCAGAGTATCTGTGGGATACAAATATTCATTAACATACTGAAATATTCGATTTAGAGACAAATCAGCTAGATAATTAAATGGTAACAGAAAATGGGAAAATATCTTTGATATAAGATATATTTATTCATTTAACAAAATATCTTTGTGACCTTTGACTTTGAAAAGTATCTGTGAGATGTAGCAGGCTGTGCAGCATTCAAATAATTACACACCTACATCTGAATGAAAATAAAAAGAAACTCTGAGAAACAAAAGTATGTTTGGAATACAAAAGTAGCTATGAGATACCGCAGCATCTATGAGATACAAAAGTAGCTAAGCACTACGAAAGTGTGTGTAACGCATAAGATTTTAATTGATATTGATTGAATACATAAGCACATTTAAGATACAAATTATTCAGTGTGATAGCAAAGTATTTGCGAATTACAAAAGTATCTGCGAGACACAAAAGGGAAAGAAAATTAAATACAAGTTACAAAAGTGTGTGTGGGAATTAATCTGTGCATTTTGAAAAGTTTACTCGCAGAACTTTAAAGAAAACAATATTTATCTCTGCAGTAAGAAATCATCTTCTGTTACTTGCCACACACCTTTCCTCAACTGCATGATGCGCTGATGGTCGACTATTAAAGAGGATGAGTAGCCAGAAATAATCACATAACTTTTCATTATTGGGTGCAGTCGATTAGGATTATGCATACACATAAATATGAATACGTAATCTGAGCATGACCAATTAAAATTTTCTACCTGTTTTGGATTATGGATATGGCCATAATGCTCAACACTTGTGTGAAGCCCCAACTCATCTCAAGGAGTTTGCTTTATCCATTTTTTTTTTTGGGAGACCGCACAGACTGATTTCTACTCCGACAACGACTCCAACTCCAACTCCGACTCCTTCCCTGCCGTCTGCTTATTTGATTGCGTCTGGCTTTTCAATTAGGCGAAAAACCCCTTGATAGATGAGAACATATTGCTTTTATCACCTGCCACAGACAGAGAGACACACACGCAGCCACTCTTTAAATGTGGAAACGCGTTCAACAATTTGTAAGAAATTATCCTTTCTTCGATTCGTGTTTCTGTTTGTGGTCTGTTGTGTCCGATGAGAGCGCAAACAATTAAGATTTAGATACGCACGCACGAATGGTGTTGAAAGGTCAATTCAGAAAGGGTCAGGTCAGACGGCGGTCAGAACCGGTTCGGTTCGGTTCGGTGCGTTTTGATTTGGTACAAATGAAATCGAAATGTACAAATTCTGGAGATGCCTTGGACACTCGTGCATATTTTAGGAGCGAAGCGCACAAATTTGACTAATTGGCTTGAAATGTCGAACGAACTTGGCTGCTAAATATTTCCATGTCAATTTTCAGTCAAAAGCCTGAGACCAGCATTAAAATGCAAGCGGCTAACAAGAAAACTGCATTAGGCCTGAACTGGCTTTGAATTGGCCCTTTTAGCTTAAAAAAAAACAACCATTTGCAGACAGTTAAACAAATTTGAATCCACCTTCCGGCCCAGCCAAGCAGAGAAGCAGAATATCTTATATAAATATATATATATATATATATATTATGTATATATATATATATATATATGTTATTGATTGGAAACCTATGGAAATGTGCTCACTTAACCAGTTCAAACCACTGACGGGAATGCTTAAAGGCCTTGACTACTAGCATAAGAATCTGGAGTAAGTTGAAAAATGTAAAAAGTCTTTTCTTGTTCTTCTTTGATCTTATCTATTTGGTTGTCTAAATAGAAACATAAAGTGTACTGAATTCTGTTCGGTGACAATATCAAATTAGAAGTAACCAACTCAAAACATAGTATTAAATCGATAAGCAGCATAAAATTTCGGTTCAGTTTTGTTTGATGATAAAGCAATATTGAAATCGTTGAATTTAAAACTCTAACTAAAGTATTGTGAGTATTTTTATCTGTTTGGGTTTTTTTCTGGGTTTTCCCCAATTCTTGCAACAAATGTTGAACCATTTTGCATTTAAATACCCACAAAAATCTTATAAATATTTCTTATTTTTAAATTTATTTTAATTTTATTTTAATTTTAACTTAATTCAAAATCAAACTTTTGTATATTTTATGTCGACTGATTTTAGTTGATAATAAATAAATAAAATAAAAAATAAATATTACAAATTAAATTGAGCAGTAAAATATATTAACAAATTATAAAATAAATGTTATTTAAACAAAAAGTGTTCTGAATTCTTTCAAGTAGAAATATCCAATAAAATAAAGCAGCTGAAATTGAATAATAAGTCAAAAGTACTATAATATCTTGATTTAATTGAATAAAAAAAAATGTATTTTATAAATTTGGTGAAATATTTTTAGATTGTAATTGATGCTTCAAAATTAAACGGGTTCTAAATAAACATTTGGTTCCACTATTGATAAGTGTGTATTTTAATCATTTTAAATTTCAATTCATTAATTTCAAATGCGACATTAAATAAACAATAAATTCAAAATTTTCCATAAATATGTGAATTTATTTGTTGGCTTGTGATCGATGCTGTCAGATTCCACGAGCTTTAAGAATGTATTTGATTTTTGTATTCAGTGAGGACTTACAACTTATTTCAATACAGTTTACAGTTCAATTGCCAGCTAAAACTTTTTTCTTTTATTTCTATTGCGACTTTTAAACAGTTGCCGTTGTCCTTGCACTGTCGAGTCCTGGCCGAGACATCTGGAGACCGCAATATTAAGTGCTTTACTCAGTTACAGTTACGGCCCCACATAAAATGCTCGTAAGCAGCGTGAAGAAGGAGAAGCAAAGATTTGTTTACGCACATTTATGACCGGAGACATAAGAAACACTTTTAAGTTCCATTTGAGGACGAGACCACATCCCAGAAGACTCGACTTTGGCCCGTGTCTCAACACTTAAACAAATTGCCTACTAAACAATTCATCTCAATTTTTGTGAAACAACATTTGCACACTGCGCCAAGCGTCGAGGGGAGCGGACGGCGGATTCAATTCGAAGCTGTCCCAAAAAAAAAAAAGCGATGTGTAGGCGGCAGTGGGGAAGGGCAAATTGAATGCTTACTTTGAGTCGAGTTTTGGGGCATCATTTGAGCCAATAGCCGGGCTTGGCCTGGTAATCAAATATAATTTTTAACTATTTACGAGTACATTGCATGACATTTAGCATGTGTACACACTCGCACACACACTCGCACACACACACACACATGAACAGTTAGTCGTGCATTATTAACATTAATGCCTGAAACGAGCAACGCATGAAGGGGCGTGGCAGCTTCGATTCTCGGGTTCCGCTGTATGCGCCGGGCATATTGATGCCAATTTCGGCAAACAAACAGCAAAAGCAAAAACAAGAAAAACAACAAGCATAAATAATATGAACGCATAAATGAGAATGGAATGGAATGCTAATGGAAATTCACATACATGCATCGATTTCGATTTCCTTGCCACGCCCACCACCCACCACCCAACACCCATAATGGAGAGATCATAAATATGTGAGCAGAGGCTCGACCAAAAACCTCTTCGAGTCCAACCAAAAAGATTAGCTCACAACTGTTTTAGCCACATTCATAGTGCCATAAAAATGTTGGCTCTTACGTGAAATTATTTATGGATTGTGGCTTTCGTTGATATGTGGCCAATTTTGATAGCCTTTGGCCAAAGATAATGTCAACACTTGGCCATTAATATGCTGTGGCGAATTAACATAATGGAGATCCATATGTAAATCCATTTTAGTTGCTTAGCATAAATCCAAATAAATTAACTAAAATGTAATTTTAATTGATGAAAAAATGTAGAAATTTGAAAACTTAAAATTAAAATCATATTTTTTGTTATACAAATATAAATTTAATTTAAAATCGTCCAGAAACATTGCAAACCTGCTCAACAATGTGGCAAAGTGGAAAAAAAACTTGAATTTTAATTAAAATGTATGTGCAACGAAGCTTGCAAGCCAAGTTAAGGTTAACAAAACAGACCAATGAAAACATGCAAACATTTGCATATTCAAACAATGAAACCAATTCCTTAAACATTTAATATCACAATTTGGACATATCTCATCCGAACTGAAGCAGAGACGAGTTGCCTTTTTTCCCAGTCATCGATTATGTTGCAATAGCATTGGCACTTGACTTGAGCCATTGATGCCACAACACACACACACACACAGACACAACACTTTGGAGTTGCAGAAATAGATACATGGATGGATGGATATGTAGCTGGCTGGTTGCAAGTCAAGCAAATTGAAAACTGTGCAGCAGCAGCAGCAGCAGCAGCAGCAGGGAGGCAGGAGAGGGAGCGTTAAAAATTAAAAAGAAACTTGCAGAGGCAGCAACAGCTGGAGAAGAGGACTTTATAAAAATTTCAAAGCGACGATTGATGCAGAAATGGAGTCGGCAACGCCTGGCACCCAGTTCCGTTCCCAAGGCGATTTCAAGATTGCAGCAGCAGCAGCAGCAGCAGCAGCAACAACAGCAGCAGCAGCAGCAGAATCAGCATCAGTGTGTGCAGCCCCGTCAAGTTTTCATGTTGTGTAACAGCTCTTCAAATATTCAAAAGTCATTCCATTACTAAAATGACTAGAAAACGATGGCAGCCAGTGTAGAACAAGAGGCGGAAACAGCATTAAATTCTCTCATTCTGTCCGCTTATCCATTTCACCATTTCACCATTTCTCCTCCTCGTCGCTCGTTCAGTTCTTCAGTTTGGCGCTACGATTGCAATGGTGTACAAATTCAATGACATTTCCTTTGTTGCATTCAGTCGGTGCTGCTTAAGCACCCTGTATAAAAGCAACTATGTGAAACGGGTTTAGTGCTAAAAAGCTATCAAGGATTATATTTTATTCGAGTCGGTTCCAGGGATTACTGCGCAGTTGTCAAAGATTGTATTTCATTCAAGTCTTTCTCAGAGAAGATATATATGTATATGTCATTCGAGTTATTTGAGTAGTTCCCAGGGAAGATATTTATCACTAAGAAATACTTTATTTATTAACACTAAAGCATTCAGTTATTTTATTTAGAGTTGAGGGTCAATCAAGGATTACATTTTATTCTACTCATTCTCAAAGAGGACATGGATATTATAAAATAAATTCATATGTTTTGTTATTATTTTTGTGAATTGATTTAATTTTTGCCGTTAAAACTCTTTTGTAACAATTAATCAACAAACGCCTCCAATCTACCAATACCTTCATCAAAATTTAAGTATTTCGCTTAACGAGACTTCCACAGAACTAAAGATTTATGTAAGCAATGTTAAATGGCGACAAATTATTTATAATTAGATATTTAAAATAAATATATATAAACTTATAAATACAAATAAATCTGCATAAGCTAAAACAAATTTACAAATCGTTTGATTTTACAGGGCATTTGTAATTCTAGCACTCATTGGGGTATCTTTCTGCCATGTTGTTGCTGCTTTTTTGGTACTGTACCGATTTCAAAGATGAGTGTGTGTTTGTGTGTGTTTGTGTATGTGTGTGTATGTATATGTTTGTCTGTGTGTAGTTTTGGTTGCTTGACCCGCTTTTGGCAGCCTGAGAGTCTGGCCCTGGCGCATTGAGCTCCCACTGACAATTCAGATTGTTAGTGCAGCCTGCCCCAAAAAGCAGGCGCCTCTTTGACGCCAGTTGGTAAGCCAAATGCAGGCCAAGAATGCTGCTGGTTTCAGTTGAGGCTAAGAAAGTTTCGGATGCGAGTGAAATTTTGACTAATATCGAAGACAACACTTTAAGTACAAAAATACAATTTTAAATCAAAATTAGAGATCTAATCTTTGGGAACTACATATGTAGAAAAATTTCAATTTCAAAGACAATTGATAAAAATTCACACATGAAATGCCTTATTTATGTAGTTTGAAACCTGTGAATTATTGGGAGTTAAATAAATTAAATTTACAAAAATATAAATAATCTAAGTTGAAATTGTTCACAATATTAATTTGTATATTTAATCAAATTATTTTTATTGATGAGGAACAACTTTTGTATTTACTTTTCACATTATTGTGTGACAGAATGAGGGAGTCTTAGGCAAAACGTGCTTTTGGTTATCGCCAGTTTAGTATTTGAAAAGCACTTGAATCATTAGCAGACAGCCTTCAGGTGACTCTTATAACGGGCACTTTGCTCAGTAAACAACTATAACAAGAAACAGAGGAAGCAGTCGAAGTAGAAAGCGGGGGGACAAGTGCAAGTTGTATGCCAGGAAAGTGCGGTAATTGATGTCGAAATGTCAATTACCCAAAATGTGCTTAAAACACTTGCAGGAGCAGCAGCAGCCGCAGCAGCAGACGAAGAAGCTGTTAGCAAAGGGTCTCCAAAACCAAGTCAGGCGTGTCCTGACAGCTTCTGATAGGGGTTTCCGGTTAGGTGTATCAGCAAAATCGATTGCTCAGACTGTTTAATTGGCTTTGTGAGCGGCATAGAAAACCGAATCGTATTTTCTGCACCGTGTTACGCCAGATTTTGCGGCCTTAAATTTTTGTTATTCCATCAACTCTTCAAAAATGAAAAGCGACACGAACAAATCCTAAGCTGCAGCTCGCCAAGAAGCAGATTCGACTCGAACATACCCAATACCAAAACGTCCTAGATCTATATACAAAAATATTTCAAATATATTCAGACGAATTAAATTATATTTAGTTGATTAATAAATTGATTGATACAACTCTTTAAAAAGTCTTAGTTTTTATTTACGATGTTGATCAATTCTAATAAAATAATACAAATAAATTAAGGCAAGTCCAATCCATTTTTACAGCTTTATTATACCCCTTTTAACCCTTTTGTGTCCAGAGTATACAAATATAAAAAGTCTAAGAAAAGGTTGAGCAAAAGAATTTGCTGTGGCAAGGCTCGTTGCGCTCTTTCAATTTCGTTTTCGTTTTGCTGAATTCATTAGACGTAATTACGCAATCACAAAAGGACCTCGGAAAACTCGGCCGAGTTGGGAGCTGAATGAATCTTAAGCAACCATCGCGATGCGCCTTTGTTCGCCTTGTCCAAAAGGCATTCATTGGATTTTGGCTTTGACCATACTTCGAAATCGGAATATTTAATTGATTAGGAAATGAGTTAAAAAAATGGTGGCTAATAACGAAAAAAAAAAAGAAATACAATAAATTATTCATGTCTACAGATACGTTCCGAGAAACGGCTATGATGCCACCACCGACCCATATGTGTGTTGTGTGTGGGAAATTAGTTGATGTTTTTAGCGCTATGTGCAAAAGTTTTCTAGTTGTTAAACAAGTTTTCAAAGTATTTGTTTTTTGCAGTCTGCCATGGGAGAGAACGTTTTTTTTTTTTATATTGCTGCCTTCTTTTCATTATGTGTTTATTTTTATTTTAAGTTTATTTAATGCATTGTACAATCTCAATTCAGCTTTCAATTTTTATTTTTTTTTTTTTTTTAATTTTTGGCTGAGTTTTGCTCGAAACCCATATTTAAAGCCCACAAAGTGCGCTTGATAAATCAGCTTTGGCCTATTGAACCGCAATCAATTTATTTACTTAACACAAAGCTGAATAACACGCCCAGATCCCAGACAACAAGCAGTTTCACAGATCAGCTCAAACGGTCGACTCGAAGGCACAGTGGTAACCAGGCAGAGCCAAAGGCGTCAGCCGCTGCGCCACAAACTTGATTTATCTGCCGGCCTGCCTCACACGAAGACTCAGACTCAGTCCAGCAGGGCCAGCTCTTTGTGGAACTGCATCTCTGATTCCGAGTCGAACTCTGGTCGAACACATGGCCTGGGTTAAGTTGCGGGAGGCATCGCTGCAGTTGTAAAATTAGCCGCTGGCCAAATAATCATAATTGCCGCTGAGCTCCACCAAATCGCAGTTCGTTTTGAGATCTTTGTTAGCTGCATTGCTTGTAGCGGTGTGCCCTGCTCAGATTAGTGAAATTACCTTTAATCGCAGGCCTCTTTGGCTTTATGAATAAGCATGCGAGTGCAGTTAATCTTTTAACTGCGAAGCTTAAATACCCTTTTATAAATATTAACATTTTCTGTACATACATCGATGTATGGGCATCGGTCGAAACTTCAAAATGCCATAACTTCGTCAAAACTCAACTTATTTGAAAAAGTGAGGGCTTTTTGATCTTAGTTTTGCCCCTAAATCAATCGTACATTTAAAGTTGAAGCCGTGATTTTGGGTCGGAAGACAAGTAAAAATTATAGTCTGAAAATCGATAAATCGATATATGGGCATCGGTCGAAACTTCAAAATGCCATAACTTCGTCAAAACTCAACTTATTTGAAAAAGTGAGGGCTTTTTGATCATAGTTTTGCCCCTAAATCAATCGTACATTTAAAGTTGAAGCCGTGATTTTGGGTCGGAAGACAAGTAAAAATTATTGTCCATATATCGATGTATCGATTTTCATAAAATCATTAGAACTGATGAGTTATGCAAAGATATCTTGGGAAACAGGTCACATGTTCAAGCATGAATACATATTTGGATGGATTACACTACTGATACTACTATTACTATAGTGATATAGTGAGACATAAGATTTGTTACACATAAATTAATTCAAAATTAATAATTAATTTTATTCACTCATTTGATTCACACATTTATCAGTCGGACAAATCGTATCGAATTGTTTCCATTCAAATGAATTCAAAGATCTGATTGCACTATTTACACAACTTACAAAGCACCCAAATAGATCATGAAACGCACTCGCTTGCCAAAAAAAAACCACTCTAGATTTATTTACAATCCCTTCGAGATGCTGACGATGACCCGGATACAAATCATTTCTCAATCACGTCGCTGCAACTGCTCAACAATTTGCTACGCCACCATCCCTGCCTCTTGGCTGTGTTTTTTTTTTTTTGTGCTTTCATTACATTTTTATTTCATGTTTATTATAAGCGTTTTTTCTTTGCAACCACCAAGCTTGCCGAAAGGCTACCTAGTCCTGCCCTCAACTCCACCCACCCACCGCCCATCGTACATCGCCCACTATGGCCACATACATACATACTTAATGTGGATTTAAAATGCGTGCTCATGCAATTTCTCACACAAATCCTTTTATTGCACATTTGGCTTATGTCGGGTTTACGTACCAATTTTGGACGCCACCACGCCCCCTTGTCTCGGCCAGTGTCCTGCACAGGCAACATTTTTATTTGTTGCAGGCCCGGCTTGCCTGCGGGCCAACTGCCGCCTACTTTATTGGTCACATAACAAAAGATTACACCAACAACGGAGCAACAAATTCGTTTGGTTTTGGTTTTGGTTCCCGGTTCTCTGTTCTCTGTTCTCAGTTCCCAGTTCACGTTGCCCCTTAGACGAAGTGTAGCGATGCGAATCTTTATGTCTACGTGGTTATAAAAATATGATGAGCATTTCATAAACATGTATACATATATATATACACTTCTATGCCATATATATATTTCTATAATATTGTTCCTTTTGTGCTCTCATTGTGCTGTGACGTTTGATTGTTGCTTTTATTTGGATGCAGCAAATGCCACAATTTAATATTAAGCTCAAACTCAAAAATCTTAAATAACTGAATAATCGGGATTAAAAGAACTACTTATCAATTATCTTCAAATATGAGCACAGATTTAGCTTGAGCTAGTTTGATTTCGATTTAATTTAATAACTTATTTATTTACATGTGGTTAAGCTCATAAAAAGTTGGTCAAAAGCAATGGCAGCAAATGTCCCAATTTAATATTAAGTTGACAAAGAATATTCTGGTTAAAAAAAATCTAGTTACAAAGTAACAAGCAATGCTTTGATATAATATTTTTTATTTTACGATTTAATTCCATATATTATTTGCTCAAGATTGGTTAAGCTGTAGATGGGATTCGTTGGCTCTGGTGACAGTCCAAGTGACAGGCATATAAATTTACGCCTCCGTTGAAGTTTTGATGCCAAGTGCACGGTTACGGCCCATGGGAAACGACTGTGAGAAATGCGTTGGCAATCATTCAATGCGTCAATCAAACTGGATGCGAGTTCGCTTGAGCTTGACTTCAGCTGCAGTTGCAGTTGCAGCTTCAACTTCAGTTGCAGCATTCAGCATTCAGCATTCGCTCGCTTCTCCATTTAAATTAAAAACTTTAGCCGAACTTTAAATACAGCTTACGGCTTTACGGGAGTCACTGGAGGAAGGGAGTGGAGCGGAGGAGTATTGGTTGGGTGTGGGGAAGGTGTTTGAAAAACTGCACTTAGCACCGCTCCAGAGCTCAGCTGAAATCGAACGCTTCGCTGGCCAGCGAAGATGGCGTAAGTAAGTACTATGGATTCCAGTAGTAAGTCGGCCCTTAATTCAACAAAACTTTTTGTACTATTTGTGCTGCATGTGTGGTGCGTGGGTGGAGCGGACTGTGGTGCACGGATGCGCTTGCATAAGGGCGTGTTGAACTCGTTCATATGTTTGTTATACATTTAAAACAATTTGCTGACCACAGAAAAAGGAAAATCTGCGAAATCAATTCTCGGCTCGCAGCCATCGATTAGACGTTCATTACCAACAAAAAAAATGCCAGACACGTTTTTGGTCCGCAAACAAAAGTCCAAATTGCCAAATCGATTCGTCTCTTTTTATGTCTGTGTGTGTGTGTGTGAAAAACATGCAAGCAATTTAGCAATAACTGTGTGATTTCATGAAATAACAAATACAATATTAAAATGAAAATGTCAAAGCCTTGTGGGGAAATTGTAATGCAGACAACAGTTGAAACCAGAAGCATTTTATTTTCTGTAAATTACGGATTTTACTACTGAGAATGGTCGAAGTTTTGGCAAATTTGCCATATTTTTTTGTTATTTAGTTATAGTAAGATTTAAATTCATTTCTTATTTATTAATTTTTTTCATCCACATTTAAGACATTTCAATAAACACGATTTGTTACAGTTTAAAGCGACATTTTCACGTTCCATAATTTCATGCATAACAAGAATTCCTACATTTTAAATTTCTTTGACATATTCTACATAAATAATTGAGAAAAAATATAATGCTTTTAATTCACATTTATTCCTCCAATACATATATGAAATATGAATATTTCAGATATAAATATTTATGTATATTTATTGAGATATTTTTTTATCCCATTGCTGTAAGCTACGTTTATTATTTAAGTCAGAAGTCTCTAATGATTAATTCGTTTTATAAAAACATTGACGATTTGAATTTAAATATCTTAAATTAGATATTTATTTAGTTGGACTTAAATTAATTTCATTTTCCTGTATTCATTATTTGTAAAATTCTGGCAAGATGCGTTCTTAGCAGAATTTCGAATTTTGTGTCTCTAAATGTCTTTGAATTATGCCAAATTTGGTTACACATGCGAAAAGCAGTCTTCAGACTGAAAACCGAATAGTAATTTTGAAAAATTTATAATTAAAGGTTCTATGGCTTAAAATGTTGTCATATAGAACAAAATAAAGGTATTTTCAATGTTCGCTTCATTTGGTCTTCTCGTGTCCATGCAATCAATGTCGAATGCCAGCTCGATAGTGCTTGATGGCAGCCTTCCTCGCTTATTGATTTATTTGCGCGGACATATTTTGAGCTGCCGCACGGCCAAGGAGGACAAAGGTCCACAACAATATCCGACCAGCGAAGCTCTGTCAGTGTCTGCTGTCCAATAAGTGTCAATTACAATCAATTTGGCGGCAGCTTTTAAGTGTGTATGTGTGTGTGTGTGTGTGTGCGTGTGTCTGTGTATTTTTTCATGTATTGCTGGCCTTGTGCTTACCTGCTCTCGTTATACGCTGCGTATGCTCATTTTTCTTTGCGTAACGCTTCAAATGCGGTTTTAAAGCAGCCAAAATGAATGGCTTTTGATGAATGCTGATTGACAGCTGAAATTAAATTCGTAATTCTTTCCCAGAGTAAGATGGCGACGACGACTGAGGCTGGGATTGTGTCTGGAATCCAATAAGTTGTCAGACTCCTTGTTTACTTTATCCATAAATTATATTTCGTAGATAGTATTTTACATTAAAGCTTCTCTTAAATTAAATACAGTAGATTTGAGCACTCGCCTTATATTATTTTTCTGCATGTCTGCTCAGTCTTTTGAACCAGTACTGCTCTACAGTTGAACATCCTAATTGGAGTGATTGGCATTATCTAGGCTGGCAGCCCTAAATTAAGTGATAGCTTATATAATCTGTAAAAAAAAGATAAAATCCAATTGAACTTATCTGGAGCCAGTTGACAACTAAATTTAAATGTGTTTAATGTTGGGCAATTTCTGCTACAACGTTAGAACATCTGGCAGAATTTTCTCATATTACCTGTTTGGTTGCTTATATTATTATTGAATATTAGTACTATTAGATTCAAAACTTATAAACAATTTAGATAGTTTATAAAATGAAAATTACTGTTAAGAGTAACTTACAGTTTTTCAGTAATTAAAGTCAGTGAGTTGAGTGACTTTATATAGAGCTACGAGACCTTCAAAGCACACAAAAACTGAACTCCAACATTAGACAAGAGAGCAAATTTCATTACGATTTTTCAAATTACAAAAAAGGTTGTGTACAGAAATAATTTGTAGCGATATCTTCCTCAAAAAGCGAATTTTTGATTGCTGATTTGATTACATATAACTATATCGACTCAGCTGATCAAGATTACTTATATGCACAACTCTGCAACCGTAAAACCCCAGTGATCTCTGCCAGGATATTAAAACAATTATCTATTTTACATAGTTTCCAAAACAAGCACAAAACTCTGAGGCATGCAGCTAAAAGCTTGGCGTACTTTGAAGCTCAAACAAATTCGTTGCCTACTTTCCGGCGAGCAAACTTGAAGCATTTGCCTTTTGTTTTATGCATGGCACAGCAATTGCAGGGCATATGATTGATTGATGATTAGCAAAAAGAGAAGCGTTCCACTTTAGAACAAGAACTTGCCAGACTCAAATAGAAACTCCCTCAGCCCCTCAGCCTTATCCTGCTTCCTTCTCTGGCATTGGCTCCTGGCTTTATGGCGAATCAATCATTTTCATCTTCAACTGCACACTGTGCTCAACATTCTTTGTTTGCACTTGTGTTGTTCTTGTTGTTCTAGCAAATCAATCTTCACTCAGCGCCCAACTACAAGTAATGCAAAAAGAACGAAACGAAAACCAACGAAAAAAAAGTGAGAATTTCAATCAAAAATCTGATAATACGTATTGTTGACAAATTGTTTGGCATTAGCTTGGCTGCGCGTCGTCGCCGATTACGTAGCGAAATTGTGGCCATAAAGCCAACTCCCCGCAGCGATGAGAACCCGCTTCGCAGCCAGACCGATTCACATTCAGCCAAGCCTTGCATTATTCATGCAGCAGCTGAAATTATGAGTGAGATGTGCCACATTAAGGAGAACTTAGGGGCACGTTGACTGAAAGTTGACTGATGCAGTCTCAATTTGAATAGTGCAACAATGCAAATAGTCTAAAAAAGGCCACAAAAATATGATAATTATTTAAATTAAATGTGAATTATGCGTAGTATAAGATGTGTATCTCAAATGAAAACATTTAAACAATGCACTCATTCAATTTCACACTTCACAATCCCCTTCAGCCAATCTCTTGTTAATGTTGGCAGCAGGCAACAAATGGTGTTTCAAGTGTTCGGACAGTAAAAGCAATTCATAAAACCCTTAAAATAGTGCCTGGCATTTCACTCAGTTGATTGCATTCAACAATTAACAATTCTGTATTGTCCGTATTAAGTGTCCCATACATGTGTGTGTGTGTGTGTGTGTGTGTTTCTGGCCATGTTTATTATTGGTCGTGACATTTCAAATAGACAGTTGCAGCACAACACACACATAACACACAAATTATTCTACACTGCCCAAAAATACTATTCTCATCCCAGACAATGAGCAGGAAAACAGTTTTTAAATGCAGGCTGTTTGGGTATGGCTGTTTTGGGTGTTTGGGCCATGTCAAAATGAAGCTGGTCCCAAGCGTAATCAATTACAATGCTCGTCCAAGTAGAGTGTCAGTGTATGTGTGTGCGTGTGTGTACGTGTGTGCGTGTGTGTACAATGTGTCCTGCGTCATTCTGTTTGGCATTAATGGCTTTATAATTGTATGCAAAAGCTGCCCTTTACGGCAGAGAGTTCGAGCTCTAGATGCTAAATGCTTAATGCCATTTAATTTCGTTAATATTCCCAAAACAAGCGACTAATTTAACTACAAACTAGTTAGTCAAATTTCTTTTCATCAATCACGTCGAATATAATTTCCAGGTCCGCCCACTACTTGTATTAAGAGCTTTTAACCGACAACCTTCACTAAACACACGAAAATTATATGCTTTTGTCACAGATTGTGTTAAGGTATTTTTTGGATTGTAAGCAACATGTAACTCATCTAGCGAAATTAACTAATTATGCGATTCAAATAATAACAAGATTATACAAATAACTAATTGTGTTTTTTATATAATATTTAAAAAATTATGTTGAATATTTAAGGTATTCATTTTCAAGTATTAGTTATGGGACAGAAAGTTGCAATTTGCTTACTTTCACAATTTAGTTTAAAGATGCATTATGAAAATCACTTCATATATTTCATTTCGTTTTAGTTTTAATTTTTTTAAATATAATATGAAATGGAATAAATAAATAAACTAAAAATAACGCAAATTATATTTTAATAAATATATAAATCGAATAAAAGATAATTTATAAATAAAAGTATTAGGAAAATATTTCCCTTCGTAATTCTTCAGGTGGAGTATTATTATTATAGATTAAAGTATAATATCATAGATTAAAGTTGATAAAATATTTAGATAGTAGTGAAAAGATAATTCATTCATAAAATTATTAATCAATAATGTATGCTTGCAATTAGATAATATATAAATAGAAATCTATGTTAAAATACAATTTCTAAAAATTATTTCAAGTATAGGTATAGAATTATTAAGTAAACATTTCACTTTGCAGTTGTTAATATGAGTGCAAGAGTATTTAATATTCGGTAAGCCCATTTGCTCTGGCAATTCATATCAATTTATTGTTCTTATGCGTATATTAGTTGTCTGAGGGCTGCTTGTAAGGATCAGGGACGTCAGGCTGGGCTGCAATTGTTAATTAATTCATATGCCTGGTGTCAAAGAGTTGTTGCTGTTCACTAGACGCAAAGTTGCGTATACGCAGCGTCGACTGCCTGTAATTAAAGGTGAGTTGTTCTCGGCTGTGTGTAGGTGTGTGTGTGTGTGTGTGTGTGTGTGTCTTTGCGTCAACCACAAAATCTAATTTGCACATTTTCGCACTTAATTTTGGAGGGAGACAGAGATTGAGTCGATGTTCTGACAGCATTGACAAGTCGCTATTCCTTTGCTCGCTTTTACTGTTTCCTTGCTTGTTGCTGCCACACGAGGCGTATGCGCATCGCACACAGGACCGCAAGAATATATAGAGACAAAGTAGCGACTAACATCATTTAATTTATTCAGCTGAACGCAGCGTGTGAGATATTAATTTCCGCTTTTGTCCTCTACGCTGGCACTCGTGCCGTTCTCACGTAGACCTGGCATTTTTAATTCATGTGGCTCTTAAGTTAATTATCACCGCAAATGGCCCTTTTGGCACAGATTTATTTTGTGCAGGTATAAAATCAAGTCAAAAAATTTAATTAAATAAAATTAATCATTTGACTAAGTTCGCACAGAATACAATATTATTAGATTTTCAAGTCGTTAACCCCAGCAGACTCCGACTGAACACTCAATGTGCAGCGAATCTTTGCCACACGAAATGAATTAGTTTTAGTTTAACACCAGCACTCAGAGCTTTCGAAACTCTGTTCTCCAAATTCATAGAAACCTGAAACCTTTGGAGTTTTTCCTTTTTTCGTGTAGACCGTTTCCTGTACGAGACAGTAAATATTTTCTCGAAAAGTGTGTAGCTTTAATCTCTCTATTCGCTTGCAGCTCCGACAAATAAACGAAATGTGTCAGTGGCCTTGCTATCCCGCTGCCTGCATTGGATCTTGTGGTGGCTGCCCCCCAAGCGGCTTCTTTGATCCCAGCTTTGGATCACTTGCCGGTCCATGCCATGGCTTGGGTGGCTCCTGTTGTGGATGCTGGGGTGGTGGATGTTGCTGACACCACCGTTACCCTCATCTATATAATCGAGTAGGACGAACTTGAGACTGGCCTACAGAAGAAATATAGGGAAACTTCTAAGGACAGCGTTCAGTTACCTTATCAGCTATTGTTGCTATATAGAATTTATGTTTAAACAAAATAAACCTTAAAATTGACTTTTGTGTTTAATATTTTTTTGCGGCTTATATAAATGTATGTTTAAATCTGGCTTATAGCCTTGTTTCACATATCAATGGTCCATCTTCGGGATAAATAAGATTAAATCTGATTTTAATCCTGATGCCAGAGGATTTTAATGAGGATGAATATCTATTGGGGTCGAAATGATCTCCTTGAATGCGTTACTCATTGCAGCACAACATTATAATATCCTCTTCACGGATATACAAAAATAATGACGATTCAAGCAGCTTTGATTTAATATAGTACCAGTTGAAATTATTTACTAACCACCAAAATACCGAGCAGGCTTTGACAATCGATGTCAAAAACTACATTTGGCTTGGGAGAGTCAATATAACATTTTGGCATTCATCTTTTGTAGCTTGAACAGAAAACTACAAAAAATATTGAACTGTTTGTAAGTGAACATAATATTTTTATACAAATGAGAAATAATTTTATATTTTGTTTTTGTTTTTTTTTTACCAGCAGGTGACAGTCTTTTCTGCACTGTGGTTCATCGATTGTGTAGCAAATTCCTGTTTCCACTAGTACCTATTTCCGTGAAGAACTTGCCAAAGGTTAGTAGCCCTGCTCCAATTGTAAAAACCTATTTCTATATTATATATATTTCTATAATCCCATCGGTACAGCAACTTAATTTCAAGATGTGCAATCCATGCTACTCATGCTGTGGTTCTTGCTGCTCCCCATGCTGCGGTCCATGTGGTTCTTGTGGTCCCTGCGGACCATGTGGTCCTTGTGGTTCATGTGGCCCTTGTGGCCCTTGTGGTCCTTGTGGGAAGTGCGGACCATGTGGTTCTCCGTGCTGCGGGAAGCGTAATGGTCTTCAATGTTAAGGACCATGCGGACCATCGGGTGGTTGCTATTAACCATTTCTTCAGAACGAAATTTAGGTGCTAGATAATATACACATAGTCATCTGTTATGAATTTCAAATCAAGCTATTTTAAATAAAAATATAGAACCAAAATCATATTATTCTCAATTTTATTGGAATGCACTTAGTAGAATGGCAAATACGTCTTGTTACCACAATAGATGTAGCCCAAGACAACTATTCTTGGCTATTGCACAGCAGGCTTTGAGTTTTCTCTCGAATTTAAATCCATGTTGACTGTTTATAAATAAAATTTCAATCAGTTTAACTCCGACACTGGAACCTTTCGGAACTCAATTTCATAAATACATTTTTGAAATTTCGGCATTTTTACCTTTTTTCGTGTAGCTTGAGCAATGTGGGTCAATTTATTCGACAAATCAAAATGTATTTTGTGTAATATGATTTTATTTTTGTAGCCCCTACCAAATCAACATGTTTGGATATACTTGCTATCCTGCGGCCTGCATTGGACCTTGCGGTGGTTGCGCACCAAGTGGGTTTTACGATTGCTGCTATGGATCATACCAGGGACCCTTCAATACGTGGTGCGGCCCCAGCGGTCCGGGCTTCTGGGGTGGGCGAATGTGTTAGTGGACTTCCTTTCGCCCATTCAGACAAGTTTGGGATCTCAGTTGCAGAAGAACTCTAGGAAAAATGCGTTTAGCTGCTTCCACTTGTAGCTTTCAAAATTATGTTTATAGAAAATAGCTTTTTAGATACTTTTCGCTATACCTAAAATAATGTTCCATAAACACATTAAAAGTCATCTAGCATCTATTCAATAAATGAAATAAATGATAAATGATGAAAATTATGACCGCCGAAACTAAATGGTCATTTATAACACAAATATTACAGCCACTAAGCCAGATATAATTAGTTTTAGTTTTTTATCCTTCTGATGAAGCTAAAATTCATATTCAAATTGTTGGCAATTTGCATTATTTGAAAAATAAATAAATCGTAAATTTATTTCAGAAATCATGCTTAGCTTTGACTTTTAAGTTCTAAATATTTCGGATAGCGTAGAATTTATTTTGAAAATATCTTATTCTTGAAATTCAAATATAGTCGCATGTTTTTATGTAAAATGAAATACAAAAATTAAAAACTGATATTTGAATGCAAATCTATACTGCCTCATATCACATCCAATAGGCAAGAATAAATCTTAACAAAGGGCAGAAGAACATATAAACTCTTGGCAGAATGCTGTGTTGAGATCTGTTATTTAATAAATATCATTTTTGATACTTACACTTTTGTAGTTTTTTAAATTATCAAGTTATACTTACTTATGTCATAAATCAATAGCTATTGATCGTTCTCACATTCATTTTCCCTTGTTTCTTGATGCTAAGTCTTCGCTGAAGTCACTTTCAATTCAGTTCCTGAATTTTAATCTTCCGCCAAAGAGCACAGCTATTAAAATGCACATAAACAACGAGTCCCATTAGCTCCAATTCTAAACAGTGTTTCCTCCTTTTAGGGTCCTTAAGAGACGCCAGTTGAGGCGACGTTTTAAAAATGTATCAAAGCGAGTGAAATTATTAACAACAACTGTAAGCAATTAATCTTAATTATACCGATGCCACAAAGTGTCGCATGAATTTCGTATGCAGCACAGGTAGGTTGGTAGGAAGCTTTGAGACCGGTCTTAAGCCTGTGGCTGGTGTCTATTTAGAATGTCCAGGGATTGTCAGCAAATCAGGTGCACTACGTGATGTGCTTTCAATAAAGTGCACAAAATAACGAAAATTGCCGAAAGAAAAAAAAAAAAAAAAAACTTTTAATGCGCTTAGGCGACGAGGCGACGATACAAAGCAGAAAATGTTGAACGGTAAATGGTAAACAAAATCAAGAGCAAAGTAAACCACAGACCTGTCAGCACTTAAAATCCAACTGGCCCCACCCTCCCCCACACATACCCACAAAACGAACCCGTGCGTGAGCAATTTTTGTAAACGAGGCACCCGTTAGGACAAACAGGAGGAGCAGGAGCACGTTTCGGACATGCCTGATGATGATGATGATGATGATAATGGGAATGGCGATTATCATCACCATCATGATGATGATGACTATTCAAGTAATGCTAAAGTTTTCTATCAAAAGGTGAACTGACCTTTTTGCCAAACATTTAATATTACAAAATACCTAATGCACTTTCTGTTGGGTCAATTGGAAGGCACTTAATACACATTAGCCAGGATATTCGGATATTCCGCTAATGAGGCGCATCTTTCGGCATTAGTGGACATTAGTTGGGATCTGTTTGTTAAGTGCGGCGCACTTAATCTACTTCAATTTTCCAAGTAATGACTTCATTTTATTGCTCCTTAACATTATTTCACTTTATTTTAACAATCCTTAATTTTTGAATATAAAATTTATATAATAATATTAGGGATATCTGTATATAATAATAAATAAATAAATGCAATTGTTAAAATTCAGTAGCTAGAAAATAAGAGAAACAGCGAAAGACTTGAGCAGAATAAAAATGGTAATAAATATGATGGATAGTAAAATCAGCCTTTGTAAACATCATCGCCTGCTGAAGATAAAGAGTAAACACTATAAGCTATATAAGGCCAGATTTTCGAGGAATAAACTCAGTTTTAGTATTAAAAAGATACAGCCAAATCTCTGCACATGAAACGGTTCATTAAACAAGATCTCAAATCGCAGTTTGCCTCAGTTCGAATTAGATATTTTCTTGTAAGTGTTATGCTCAGTAGGCCCCCAAAAAATCTGTTCAAATAATCAACTATTTTTTTATTGAAATTAAATCTATAAAAAGTAGATAAAATTTTTAAACCGAAAAAAGTAGTTTCTTAATGTTAACAATTTTCTCGATATGGCCGCTAAAAATGTAAATAAAATTAACAGTCTGAATCCGAACGCCTTAGCAAAACTATTGCCACGTAGTAAGTACCATGACTGAATACAGAGCATACTGAAACTCACTGGATTCTGTTAGGTTATGTTCCACACCCAAATATCCATTATTACAAGCAGCTAAGAAAACAAAGTCAGAAGACGCAACCAGACTTTTCAAGGATCATGAGCAAAAGTTCGGCGACCAGTTTAATAAAGGATGCGATCGCAAAGAAATATAAAATCAATGCAGAAAAGCGCTGCGAAACTCAACTAGCTGCCGATCAGGTGCGCAAGAGCAATAATATGCTTAAGGAGCACTACCTGCAGAAACGTCAAGAGCAGGAGTCACTTATCAAAGGCGCTATGCAGCAGTTGCCTATGTTGTCTAAGAAACTGAAGGATATCATGGCCCAGGATTGGGAGTTTTCAATTCAAAATCCACCCGAAGTGAAAATCAATAGATTTTATGGTCCCGAGACCAAAAGCAATATAGTGGACTATAAGCCTCAAGCTTGTGGTTTTTTTAACCGTTGGCACATGAAGATTCCTTCCCAAAAGTTGAAGATACCCGATGGAAATAAGACGCCATCGAGCGATCGCAGCCGCAAACCCTTGAAAGTAATAAAGCCACCCGAAGTAGAATTTCCAGATAAGCAGTTGAAAGAACAGAAACCGACTTTAATCAGCAAAATTGCTAAACATATGCAGGTGTGGCAAATCGGTAAGTGTTGCTATAAATGAAAAGATTATTTCACATTTATTCCTTGAACTCCTTACAGGCGATCGTAGAATTCCACGTTTGGACTTTTAGACATTTATCAACACCATACGGAAAATAAATGTTTGTTAAAAATCGATTAAAAGACTTTTTAATGTGCACCAAAACAAAAGTCCTTGACAAAGTCACAAATATTTTTATGTCTTTGCAACAAAATGATATAAAATCCAAATTAGACTTTATACGAATAAAATAAGAAATATTCTCTTTCAAAAGATTGAGTTGGCCTTAAGTAGCACTCAGCAGCACAAAATGTTGCCAAAACAATTAGCCAGGCATTTGAGTGGTAAGCTTAACGCACCACTTAGCCGCCTACAACCAGAATAAAAACCACGCATTTAATATGCTGCTCCACACAAATAGACACAGAGCCACACACACACACGTACACATACATATATATATGTGTACACTCACGCTCACACACACACAGATCTCGAGACAAGACACATCAAACATGGTCAAAAAATTAATTAAAACTTACCTCAATGAACTGACAGCCAATTAAAGTTTACGCAAGAGACACGAAAACAAGTCGACCAAATAACAAAAAAAGCAAAAAAAAAGCGACTGTGAAAAGGAGACGAGCAAAGGGGCAGACGCTGAGCAAATGTAACGTGCAACGCGCCATTAAACGCGCCACAGGTCGAGGGAGGGGAGGGGAGTGTATGTGAGGCATAGGGGAGACACCGTTTATTGGCCAAAAGCAAACAAACAAAGGCCAACAGAGACCAGAAGCCAAACAATAAGCGGCAGGCGAGTCGCAGCAGCAGCAGCAGCAGCAGTCGCAAAACAAAGCCAAAAGAGGCAAACGAATAAATACTAGAAAACAAAATGGAGTGCTCCCCAAACGCTCCCACCCACCAGACGCCCACTGACAGGATGTGACTTGTTTGTCTTGGACTTGAGCGGCGGCCGCTGCACGAGCAGCAGCAGCAGCAGCAGCAGAAGCAGCAGCAGAAGCAGCAACATCAGCAGCAAAGCAATTAACAATCTCCGTTTGTCGTAATTGACTCAAATGAGCGCAAACAATAAATAAAACAGTAACAGCGACAACAACAACAACAACAGCAACAACAGCAACAACAACAACAACAGTAGCAGCAGTAGTAGCAAGAGCAAGAGCAACACAGTAACGGTAACCGTAACCATTAACAGCGGCAAGGAGTGCAAAACAAAGCTTGAAAAGCGTTGACAATGACGATGGCAAAAGCGAAAAGGTCCTTCAGTTAGAGATGCTAGATAAGAAGTCACACATAAAATCCCACTATCGAAATTATAACATTAACACAAAATTAAATAAATTATTAATTTATAAATTTATATAAATACAAAATTTAATTTTAAATGCCTTAATTGCAATTGGTCCAAGGTGGTTGGAAACGCAATCAAAACAAGATTAAAGTTAACAAGAGAAGAGACAAAAATATAATTCATATTATATAAATAGCTTATTTGTATAATATATATATAAAAATATAATAAAAAAAATCACCATGCAATTTCTAAATTTAAAAAAAATCTACTCTGAAATTAGGAAACGAAAAACACGGTTTTTTAAAGGCACACAATCACTTTAATAAATATTCCTTCTAAATAATAAAGTGATCTAATTTTGGCTAAAACTTAGACCGATTTAAGTTACGTTTTCTCATTTCGAGAATGTGTGCTTTTTTGAGAAGCTTATTCCAAACTAAGCTGACCCAATTTAAGAACATATTACCGATATCCGATTTTTGAAACAATTTGTATTCAATCAAATAATGAATTTATCATGGATATATCGGATCAAACTTAGATTATTGAGTAAAACACATAGTTGATAAGGCACACATACCAAATGAGAACTATTTGTTAGTTGATAACGAAATCATGCGATGCAAATAATGAAGTCGATTTCATATGTTTATTCGATATATTCAATTATAGTTTTATGTTCGCCACCCTGTTTTAGGCATGTTTCGAATTACGTTTTCACGCTGTCATCGCTAGAAACTGGCCGACTTGTCACACACGCAAACAGACACATCCTATTTCTGGCGTTGACCCATAAGCGAGCCGTTAGAGCAGCTGCACTGCATCCTGCACGTCCTGTTTTGCCTTTGCCCACGCAGAAGAAGCTGAAGTCAACGAATCACGATTCGGGCTGCATTTTCGTTGTGACGTTGCTTCGATTGTTTGCACAGCTTGTCAGGATTGCCACTGTCATTGGGTTGACTTCGGATGCTGAGCCCTGTAAGTGGATATCTTTGGCTAAGTGCAGCCAGAAAGGCTGCCATTAATTCAGCTGCCAGCAGAACGCTCCAGTTTTTGCCAACTGTTTGCACTACAATATTGTATTTTTAATTATTCAAGTTCTCGAGTGCAGTGGCTGCCCTGCCCACATTGGGCATTGTATTCCACAAGTCCGTCGAGTGTAGCAGTAGCAGCAGTAGCAGCAGCAGCATCAGCAGCAGCAGCAGCAGCATCAGCAGGACGATGGGCATAATATAGTGACAGATAGTTGGCCCCCTATAAAGTGGGCAATGACAACTGTCAAACACATGACAATCTGACACTTGAGTCAATGTGAACAGTGCCAGTTGGCTACTATGTAATCGAAGTGATTTTCATATTCTAGTTGCTTGAATGAAATCCATTTTATTATTTTTTGACAGACAGAGTTACAAGAGTCTTTAAGTAGTTCAGCGTTTTTTAACATTATACATAATATGTGGCATTTGTTTATAATTATGAGATTTTTGTCTACCGCCTAACTCCAAATTTACCATCCAATCCATATTTGTTTGGTGACCTCTTTTTCGCTGGCACGAGGTCAAGCGAATCCCGACGTGATTAAAAAATATATATACACATATTAAAAATAAAAATAATTATAAAAATAAACATGTATATAGATAAAATAAATATATATAGAACATAAAAAAACCTGTAACCAACGGAAAACATATTTTAATTATAATTATTATTTTTTCTTTATAAGGTTATTATTCTGAAAACAAAATTCCTGAATAACTGTTGGCGAATGCTAAACTAGAAAATACCCTGTTCATTGATAATACAATTATTTTATGTGTTAAGAATAAGCTATGATTTAATAGTTTACATTAAAAAGTGTTTTTAACAGTTTTTCAACTTTCAAAAATTGGTTTTTCTCGAATTAATAATTATGTAAAATTAGGAATTTCGATTTCTTATAGTATGCTTACATCGTGATTCATAAATATAAAATTGTTCATCTTAATTATATATATAATTGATTATTATTATTATATTATAATATTTTTAAAAAATTGTCAAATTGTCTGCGCTATTATATTTATTATAAATTTTCGTAAAATAAATAATGATTTTTTAAGAAAATAAATAAACTCCACATGTGTAAAGATAAATATCTCTTAAATTTAATATGATTTTTGATTCCAGTACTGGTATACATATTTAGCCATATGCCACCTATTTGCAATTCAAGTATACTCCAAATTATGTGTGAATTGAAATTTATACATAAGCAATTACGAGCGAAGCCACAACTGGGGCACTTGTCTAGTGGTAAAAGGCTCTAAAGCCTGATGCCTGGCAGTGACTCTTCTGTATGTCTGTTCTCTGTTAGAATGCCTGGTGTGTGTGTGCGAGAGATAGAAAGAGAGAGATAGAGAGAGAGAGAGGGAGAGTGTGTGTATTCCATGGACCAATTATGCGCACATTTCATGCATAAGAAAATTCAATTCCACGTTCATTTGCACATGCAAATCAAATTTATTTGCGGCAAGCACTCGTGCACTTATGCAGGACGCGGCAGGACGAAACAGGACAAGCTGGAGACGTTGTTACCGGATGGGCCATGGCACTAAAAGTAACTGAAGCTCTTCGGCCCGATTGTTGTTGCTTCTGTTGTCTGCTGATGCTGCCGACGCAACACAAAAAAAAAATATGAAGTGTTTCAGCGCGAAGTTTTGCAACTGACGTTGATGATGAGTTGCAGCAACGAATCTACATTAAGAGTCCCTCCACTCCTCCCCCGCATCTCCTGCACTCACCAGCTGTGTCTGTGTCTGTCTTTCATTCATTCACACAGTTTTCAATATGGCATTCAACGGTTAATGTCACGCACTTGAAAGCCGCTTGAGGTATTTCAAATTCTCAGTCACTTGCACTACTCCATCGCCACCCTTAGCTCTCGAACCATCCGTGAGTGTTTTGTACCTGAATGCATTTCAGCGGAATGTTAAATTAGTTTTTAATCTGGAAACTTCCTCAAATACCAAATCAGAGTTTGCCTCATCAGCATTAATAGTATTTAAATTTTTAATATAATTATTTTGCCATATATCCCCATCAAATTTCAACAAGAGAATTAATATTTTGTATCTATTTAGTATCATCCCCTATTAAATGTGACCCTCTTAAACTGTATATGAAAACTTCAGAGAAATGGTCGATGCACGAATTAATAGTGATTAATAGTTGGGTTTTAGCACGGGTTTATTTGTTTCTACCTTAGACCCATTGAAAATGGGTTTGTGCAAAAGTATGTAAAAGGGAGAAGGGAGTATTTCCGACCGCATAAAGAGCCAGCAGTCGAGTCGATATAGCCATGTCCGTCTGTCTGTAAGAACAAGCTGATCTCAGAGATTATAAAAGCAAAAAACTTCAAATTTGCCCGGCGGAGACCAAATTTACTTCATTTTATCGATAACTGCCTCTGTTTTGCTAAAATCGATGTATATATATCGTTTTCCGATGATAATCAATGCCAGAATTATTATGTTATCATATTATTTATCAATGCATGCATTCGTCGCAAGCCAGTTCGGGCCAGTTCGAACTTGTGAATGCCCTGCAATTGGTTTTTTTTTTTTACCTGCAGATCTGCTCACATATGGGTGCAATACTTTTTTAGGGAAATTTGCCAATGAAGCTATTATTTTATTTTTAATAGATGATTTCAGGGTACATCGTAGTCGAGCTCACTCGACTATAGCATTGTTATTTATTTATTTTTTTTTTGGGTTTGGGTTGTAAATAAGTTAATTATATTTCTAGAAATTATATTCTGGAACTAAGCCACAGAATCTGTCATGGGTAAAATATGCACTTATTAGGAAAATTACCAACTATTTGATGGTTGTATTAACTTTAGAACAGCACTTTTAGAAACGCAAGCTGCAAACATTTGAGGAGTGAGCAACACTTTCAAGATTTGATTTTAAGTTTCGCCTTAGGGTGCTGTCATTTCCGGTTTGTGGCCAATTTCGAACTCAAGGCTTATTCAGTGGCCGCTCGAATGACGGAGTCAATATGGTAAGCGAGTGGCGATCCATTAGCCATTTACAGTAGACCCGCTTTTGAATTATTAAAAGCACTTTCGGGGTAGACAACTTTTTCAACTTAGGCCAAAAGCGGACGGCGTTATCATTAGCATTTTTCTTTTCTCTGCGGGGGGGGAGGTGTTGGCTCCAAGTGTCTCCAAGTGGCTTAGCTAAATGTGTCGCGAGGATTTGGCGCCCCTTGTCGTGTGCCACCTACCCCTGGCGCTTCCCCACCCCTCTCCGAGTGGCTGCTCAGTTCAGTGTCAGCTCTTGTTCTTCATTGTTTTTGCACGCAAGCTTCCGCCGCAAGGCTAATGTGATTTTTATTGGATTTATATACTTAAATGTCAACTTCCGGACTTGCTGCACGACTTTTCTTCTTCGTATTTTTTTTCCCAGATTTTTTTCTTTTTTCACATTGACATTGACTGCATTTGCATTTTGCGTGCTTTTCTCAGCAAATTTAAACGGCTTCCGAACATCCACATTAAGTTTCGAGCATAAATATTATGACTACCAAATGCTTTGGTTTTCCTTTCCATTCGAATTTGCATTGCTCACCGTTCACCGTTTTCGCATTTTGCAATTGAGTTTCCTCACATGCAGAGCTCCCTTACACGCTTGCGTTTTTCACTGGAGTTTGCCAGTTTGTTCTCAAAGTTTACCCAAATCCTATCGAAGTTGGGTGTATTTTCAGTTCGCTGTGTTTTTAGTGGATTTAGTGAGTTCGATGTTTGGCTGTCTGCTTCAGACTATTTCACACACAAGCTGACACTGTTCGTTAGTTTGCATAATTAAATTCTACATTAAATGAGTGTAATTCGCTTGTTAGGAACACAAGTTTGTTGCTAATTGAAGACAGACAACAAATTTCTCAATTGGAACTTGCCGACTTCCAATTGCAGTTTGTAGAAGTTATAGCCACAATTACAGCTTACTAACGATTTTAAATACTCATTAAAAGCAATGACTCGATGGATGCCTTTTTTGAGCCACTGTAAATGATTCATCTTTGCTAACCAAAAATATATTGTTTTCGCGAGTTAATAAAAAAATTAATTAAATTGTTCTTTTTGAATTTTTGAAAATCGATTCAATATTTTAATAAATCGTATAACTAATTACATCATCCCTACATTGTTCTTACATATTCCAAATTATTTGTTAAATATTTAATTTAATTTGAAAAAGTCAACTTTTTTTTCAAGTTTAAAACTCATCGCACACATACATATAAAGGGGTACATGGATGCTTTACGATTTTCGTATGGGATAAATGGCTAAAAGTAATCCAATCATAGTGTCACAGAACACACTTCACACATGCTCACACACACACACACACACGCACACATACACACATACACGTTTGCAGATTCACTTTTCAATTAGCGTAATTAATTCGGTCTTTTGGGCAACGAAAACTGACCAAAATAACAAAATATGACCAGCATAAAAACAAACAACGAATGTATGCAGACGACATGGTTATAGAGAGCGAGAGAGAGACGGAGAGAGAGAGAGAGAGAGAGGGAGAGACAGGGGACGAGTGAGTGTGATTGACAAAGCAAATGGAGAAGATTTCAATCGACATTCACTGCAGCAACTGAAAGAAGAGCTTAAAAACCAGGCACATTCTGATAGTGGCCAATTTGAAAAAGTCGTTAGCTAGTTTTATGCATGTGTGTTGACCCAAAATTGGCCAATACCTTTCTAACTGTTTGTATAGCAACCAGGTTTTGTATGTAGTGAACTGCAACGCATTGAAGATGACTACATAAGGTATATATATATATTGAGCAGAGTTGATATACGTATGTCCGTCAGACTGTCTGTTTGTCCTTCTAGCAAACTAGTTCATCAGTTTTTAAATATATTAATAAACATCCTTCGGAGAGAAAATAGTTTTTCTTACAAAATCTGATTTGTCGACCGATAAATCTAAGTTCTGCCATTTTCACAGTTGAAACTTTTCCTATGAAAATTGTAATCTATTTTATGGGCCGCAACTTAAATGATGCTTACCAAAATATATGAAAATCAGCATTCAATATTTACCCATATAATACTTGAATTTCAATCATTGCATTTGCCGCTCATCATTTGGGCACAGAGGCGTGACGCAGTGCTTTCCAGTTCTTCACCGGAATTGTCCGTTTAGAGCTGAAGGCAAAACTAATGATGACATATCGATTGGTTTATCTCTTTTTCTGGTGTTCTGGTCCGGTCAGCGCTTTTTGGCCTAGGCAAGTGGAAAATTTAGGGATAGTGGAAAAATCTAATGAATGCGCTCGTCGCGACTTTTGCTGACTCGTTGGTGGTCAATTTGTTTTCATTTATTTGGATGCTGTCTGTCTTTTGTGTTTGAGATGGTCGCATCCATTTTGATGCTGGTGCAGTTTCCAACGGCGGAAATCATTAAAATTTTCCGGCATATTTGGCAGCGTCCAAGATTGGGGCAACAACAAAAGACACCAGCGGAGTAAAAGAACGCTTCAAAAATTCAATAACCACAAAAGCTTCTTGCAGTTTTTCCCTGGTAACTTCAATTTTTTGACATTGAAGTGTTTCAGCCATGGCCCAGACCAAATCGGTTTTATCTTCTTTACGTAGTTAGGAAACGTTGACTGGTTTCCTCATTTCTTTTGCGGTTGCTGCTTCTGCTGCTGCTGCTCTTTTGCCATATTTTCCACTTTGCGTTTTGCGCTCTAACCCGGTTAACAAAAGGGCGCTGAATATTCCCACAGCTCAATCGAATTTTGCTCGAACCAATTTGTACGCAAATCATTTTATCGGCCACAGACGCAGCAGCGCCACCTACCGTGGGTAATACGAAAATTTACACTTTTGTCCTTTTTGTATTACCCTAAAAGGTTAAATACGGCATGCAACTTTTGTAGTTCATTTTGTAACAGTATAAGCTCAGTCTTTCCTATAAAAATTATTATGTTTACCATTTTTTGATCTCTTTGGGGTTTTCGGGGATTCCCAAACCCATGCAACATTTTGTCATATTATAATTCATTTTGTTTTGCTCCTTTTTTAAACTTTTATCCTTAAATTAAAATTTTTTTATTTAATTTTAAAATAATAATTTATATCTTTATCAAATTTACTTGGTGTAAATAATATATAAATGAATAATATACCAAATTATAGAACAGTATTAAGAAAACTCGACTAGAATATACCCTTTAACCAACGCTGGCCTATCAGAAATTGCACACGTAATTAAATAGAATTGTATAATACTAAAGGGTATTCATGATTCGTTTGGCTGACTGTTACATCACAATTTTACTCCATTGACATCCAGGCGACAATGGCCGTTGACAAGGACAAGGCGAAGGGCCATAAGTTGGGTTCAACTCGGTTGTCCTGTTTTCCCTTTGCATTTGCATTTGCCATAAAAATATGATTGTTGTGTTTTCCTTTATTACATTGGCTTTGTTTACCATCCCCTTTAGCGCCCTATTTGACTCGTAGTTTTGCTCTTGGCAAAACAAAATATAAATAAAAAAAAACTTGTTTATTTCTTTGGCTCCTTGCCTTTTCTTTTATTGATGTACAACTTTAAAAAATAAATAAAAATGAAAACATGCCACTTGGACATGACCACCGGGAATTGACGATTCATCATTTATGATGATGGTGATGATGATGATGACGTATGCAGCTGGCTTCCATGCTCTGGGAGCTGGCGCTGTCCAACGAAAAACTTTTACACTAATCTGCACAATTTCCAATAAAAATGTTTTTATGATACCATTGGACAATTTGCATATTTTCTTTTATTTTGTATAACATTTTCTTGATAGCAAATGGAGCTAATCGGCATTTAAAGGGGCGAATGGAGCTATGGGTTTTTTCAGATAGGTTTCCAACTTACTTTTCTAATAACTTTTCTAGTAATCTAATACATTTCTAGAAAATTCACAATTTTAGTACCCAATTACAGAGTAGATAACTTATAGTAATAAGCTTGTAAATCATTTTCGACAAATTCAAGATGGTTCTGCTGTTCTCAAATATTAACCCATGAAATCCTAATAATAAGCAACTCGATTATTGGCCAAATTTGGAAAAGCAGCTTATGGGATCGCTACAAATGGAGTACGAAAAGATCTCTTTACATCATTCAGCCCAATTTTAGTTAGTTACTGGTATATGAACCGGTCGCATACCAAAACATATTTCAGCATCCACTCCATTCATAATCCACTCGGGACGCAACATCAGCATATTGTGCTACTGATTTCGTGTCGTTTCCAGAACACCCCACTTTGGCGGACTCCGGGAAGCAGCAGTTAAGAGCGCAAAAGGGCTGCTGCACAAGACGCTATCGGACACTCGCCTAACCTTTGAGGAGCTCAGAAATCGAAGCTATCCTCAATTCTCGCCCATTGTCGCCTATGTCTCCTGATCCCAATGATCTTTCTGTAATCACCCCAGGACACTTGCAAGTTGGAAAATCTCTTCGTGCGTTTCCCGAACACACAATATCGACGCCTCAGCTCAAAAATTTGGAATGGTTTGACGTGATGGAAGCTTGACCGCATCGCATCACTTGTGCCTGGAAAGGATGGTCATGTTCGAGTTGTTCATCTTCGCACAGCCAATGTCATCTGCTGTCGACCTTATCCTTACTTTACACAAATGTGTTCAATCTTAGTCACTAGTTACGAGTATTCTTGGGTTCCTTTCAAAAGTAATTAAATTTGAATCTGATCAGTTAGACTCTGGTCTGCAGAGTGTGAAAAATTCGCAGTATTTAAATTAATTTTTCCTTCACAACATATTTAAGATCCGATCAGAAATAGAACAAATTAAAGTTTTCCAAACTGTGCGTTTGTGAATCGGTTTGTCCACACACACCAAAATACCAGATTAGACCAGACCAGACCCCAGCCGGCCACAGCAGACTCATTGCAGCCCACTGTGGACCATAAATAATCACTTCACTTGGAACAATTCGTCAATGTTGCTAACTTGTTGAACGATTTTCGTGGCTTTGCGCGCTAAAAATACAGCAACATCAAGAACACGAGCAACATTAATAACTAAAACATTTTACTTTGCACATAAATTTAATTGAAAAACTTTTTTTGCCACTGCCACGCGACTGTGCGAGTGGGCGTGGCATTGTACGGAAGTGGGGGGGAGGGAGAGTATCGATTGCGGCCAGTGTAAAACGATTGAAGCAATTTGAGTTCCAAATGCCCAAAATGTGCGGCGTACATTACAAAGTGTGTGTGTGTGTGTATGTGAGTGGGTGTGTGCGTGGGTGTGTGGGTGTGTGTGCCACTAACTTGCCCTTTAGCTTAACGCGTGCCTTCACGCCACATATGTCGCATGCAGACAAGAGACAGAGAGAGAGAGAGAGAGAGAGAGAGAGATGCAATGTTGGCCAGCCAACTACCAATATGACTTAAAGTTTTTGCCCGAAATTTACTTTGGAACAAATTAAAAGTTCAATTTCTGCCTCGCCGGGGTCCACTGAGCTGGTGAAGTTTTACAAGAGACGTCCAAAAACTTTGCCAGCCGTCATGCCCACTCTCTCCTCTCACAGAGCATCTTTTGTGTTTGTCCCAGTGCATCACCCGTCCGCCCGCTGGCTGCACTCAGTGTTGAACTTTCCTTTGCACTCTATGCGCCACCGCACAATCATTAAAGTTTGACGGACTCCGGAACTGTCAGTTCTCGGGCTACGCAATCCAAAGATCCGAAGTTTTCACGCGCTGTGGCATCGGTTGCGAATTCTGTTTGTCATTTGCCTGTGTGTTAAATCCAGCCTGACCTCCATGTGTGTGCTCTGGTGCCAAGTCAGCAAGTTTCAATTATTTCAACAATTCCCATATGCGCATTTTTTGTTTGCCCAATACAGACTACATGCAACAAAATGTGTTTATTGGTTTCCTGCGTTACTTGGTACTATTCACATATGGTTCACAGGTGGCAGTCTATTGTTCAATCACCTCAATCAAAGCATACTACTTCTATGAGCGAAAGGAACAGCCTCTATTCTCTTGGATATGTACCTGAAAATATAGTATTAAAACTTTAGCTTGGCACTAGTAATTTCTGGTTTCTACTTTCGAACCGTATATCAGGCTAATCCAAATTATATGGATTTTCGATGGCGCTCTTTTTTTGAAATGAACAATTTGATTAAATTTGCATACTCCACGGGGATTCACACACTTCGAGCTGCACCAAAGATCAACGACACTTGCAGATTGTCAAAGCTTTGACTAAGCTTTGTTAAACAGTTGGTACATTGTTTTCGGACGCCACTGTGTTGGCTGTTCAGTTTGTGCTGTAACTGTAACTTACAATGTGTGAGTAAGCAAAATTCATAACAATTTTAAGCTGATAACAAACAAATGCTGATAAGTCGTAGGAAATTTCTAATTTAGGTCTATTAGTTCACTTCACATTAAAGTTTTAATCAGTGCACAATTTGCATAGCTGTGCAACGCTTCAATTTTGAATTAAAATGAATTTCAATATTTTTGCAATTTTCGTAATGGCTTTAATAGGAATGCCAAGTGAGGCATCGATGTCTATTAACTTTGGAATGCCAAGTGAGGCATCGACAGTCAGCTTGGTAAGTTTTCCAAATATGGAATCAATATCTTGTAATCTAAATTAATGTTCTCTACACAGTTCTCAAAATACCCAACAGAGAAGGATAAAATATGTGGAGCCTATTGCTTTAAAATGGTAATAGCGCTCGCTAACCCTGAAGCCTTTTTTACATACAATGAAGAACAATATTCAGAATTGCTAACGAAAATCAGCGAACAACATGCGATATTAGCAGATTTACAGGATGCCGTTAGGCGCACAGAACTTCAGCTGGAACAGCAAACCAAATTAAGTGACGAGCTTAAAAATAATAAATTAATTCAAGATGATTTATTGAAATTACAGGAAATACAGATCGCAGCAAATTGTGATCAAATAAGAAACCTGCAATCTGTGGTGAAGGCAGAAGAAGAGAAGGAGAAGAAAGCTGCAAGCTGCCTAGATAAAGCGACCAATGTGTATAAGATTAAGGTTCCCGTTGTGAAGACATTTTCAGTGTCCTGCGATTCGCAGTTGGCCGGTACAGGTTGGACTGTAATTCAGCGCCGTATTGACGGCAGTGTGAATTTCAATCGAAACTGGGATGAGTACAAGGAGGGTTTTGGCGATTTGCGCGGAGAATTCTTTATAGGATTAGAGAAACTCCACTTACTGACGCAATCACAACCCCACGAATTGTATATTTACCTTGAGGACTTTCACAATAAAACCAGATATGCCAAATATAGTCACTTTGTCGTTGGCAATGAGGCAGAGTCTTACGACCTAAAAGAGCTTGGAAAATATTCTGGAGATGCAAACGATTCCTTAATAGCACATAAAAATATGAAATTTTCAACTCCAGATTGGGATAATGATAAGTATCCGAAAAATTGTGCAAAGCTATTCAAGTCTGGTTGGTGGTTTGCCAACTGTCTGCAATGGTAACAGAACTAACTAATTATCATTTTTCCAACATTATTTTGAAAATCTCTCTTTTTCATTTTTAGCAATTTAAATGGACCATATCGCTCGTACGAAGTTGGCAGTGGTAGAGCCAGGATTAATTGGAATAGGTGGACAACTCGTGCACTTAAAGTTACCCAAATGATGATTAGGCCAAACCATCTTTAAGTTATAAATATTTTTCATTTATTTCTCAATTATTTTGCTTAAATTGAGTGCAGAATATTCAGTTTTTAAACTATCTTTAACATAATGATTGCAAAAATTCAAATGTTACGCAAGTAATATTGATTAAGATGGGAGAACTCAACTTAAAGATACCCTGCAGAGTTCAGAGAAAGTGATTGAATTGATTGATTCTTCCGTTTCAGTGCATTATATGTTAAATTTTTATAAACATTCTCAGTGTTTTTCTTTTTTTTAATTCCTGGGTACATTTTTCTAAAATTTAGAAAACATCTGAATTTTTTTGCATTATTTCTTTCTGGTTTTTATAAATTGTTTTTTCTATATGTTTACGTTTCTACTTTTTATAAGAAATAAATTTCTGGAAAAATAATAAACCTTTCCATTTTTTTTCCTATATTTAGAAAATATTAAAAAAAAAAAACAGAAATTTTTTCCAGCTTTCAGATCGATTTTATAAAATAAAAAGTTAAATTCGTACTGACTAAATTGCCACACCTTCGGTGTGATAATATTATTATTTCGATGTTTTTTGAATTGAAGTAATTTTTATCATATTGTATTTTGGTTGAGGTTGCCAAACTATATTATTTTGTAATGCTTCGTCAATATTATAGCGATTCTCCACACCTTATATTCAGCCATTCTCTATTTTGGCATAATCGCATTAAAATGCCACATAGTTCAGTCACACACACGGGAGAATTCACAGAGTGGGAAGGAGAAGTGAGCGAAGCGAGGGAAGAGAGAGAAGAGTGTAAAAGACGCGTAAACTAAATGAAGTCAGACAACAAAAACAGTTAGTTGTTGTTGTGAACCCTCTAGCTAAAAAGAGTAGGAGAGCAGATGTGGAGGTGTAGGTAGAGCTGGAGAGGGAGAGGGAGAGCGAGTGGGTCTAAAACCCATAAACATGTTGATTACATTTGCAAGATTAAAGCAGACATAATCAATCTCAGCGATTGCCTCGCTCGCTGGCAGACTGACTGACTGACTAACTGAATGACTTGGCTTTGCTCAAAGGAGTGTGTGTGTGTGTGTGTGTGTGTGTGTGCGTAAGGGTGTGTGTGTATTGGCCAGGGGGAGTGGAAGAGTGAGGGCAGCGACATGGCAAGGTGTAAAGCGCTTCACTGACATCGCGCTGACACAAAGAGCGACGTTTGATTAAGCAAAACGCCTTTGGCAGACACTAGGACATGACACCTACATCAGCAGCTGCTACCCTTCACTCACTCCCCACCCACCCCCTTCGCAGCACCAACGACTTTAACTACCTATCCGCACTCTCCCTTTCCCCGCTTTTCGCTGATGCTGACGCTTTGTGCTGCTGCCAAATGCAATCAGATTACAGTTCGTTTGGCATTTTTTCTCTGCTGAGGCTCCCGTTGCTGCTGCTGCTGCTGCTGCTGCTGACGCTGCTGCTGTGGACGCTGCTGCTGCTGCGGACGCTGCTGCTGTGGACGCTGCTGCTGCTGCGGACGCTGCTGCTGCTGTTGCTGATGATGCTGCTGGTGCTGCGGACGCTGCTGCTGCTGACGCTGCTGCTGCTGCTGGTGCTGCTGCTGGTGCTGCTGGTGCTGCTGCTGCTGCTGAGGCTGCTGCTGCTGCTGCTGCTGACGTTGCTGCTGCTGCTGCTAAATTGTCAGTGATAACACAAAGCGAAAGTAGCGCAGCATAAAGAAAGGAACAAAATACGGAAAAAATTCAGAAAAAAGAAGACTGAAGCAGGGAATAAATGTGGGGAATATTATGCAAAGTTCGCCATTATGTATCAAGTGTACGACATGGTCAACGAAGGAACCTCTTTTGGTTGCCTACAGCCACGCACTGCGCTTATCTCGATATATATCTTAAGTCTTTAGTTGTTTGAGTGTATGTGTGTGTGCGTGCAACGCATTGCCATTATGTACATTATAATTTGTTGCGCCTCGAGCTGTTTGCTTAGTTACAACAGAAAACGTAAAAATGCCACGCAAAGATTTAGCAAGATACAGATAGTAGTGACAAAGACTGAGGTTGGCTACCTCCCCCTACCTCCCTCTCTCTCTCTGATTCTCACTGTCTCTCTCTGTCTGTCTCAGCACATTCGTATTTGTATTATGTATGGCCTGCCACATACGCATATAGTGCGTGAAATTGCTAAAGGAGCAAGCCAACTCCGAATGCTTGCGGTCTATTCGCACTCGGTGTCTGCATGTGAATGTTTATCATTGAGTATGTGTGGATGTTGGTATGTGTGTGTGTGTGTGTGGTATGTGGTTGTTTGGTTTCCAACCGAATACACCAACTACACTCTGAAAAAAGATCACCTTGAAGTTTAGAAAATCGCCCCGAAAACTAGAAAATATTTCCCATTTTTAATAATAATTTTTGGCTATACAAAAAAGTTCCTTGAATTAGAGATTACAGAAAGATACAAACTTTCATTTTTGAAATATACTATAGTATTGCGATCAGGTCGCACTTTTTTCTGAGTGTAGTGAGTGGTGTTGGTGGGGGAGGTTGGCGTTGTCGACTCGCCTCGAGCTGTCACATGTGGGCGGTCGCCTTCTCTTTAGAGTGATGATGCAGTCCCTGCTTTTGGAATATAAAAAACTAAAGCTAAAATTTGACTTTAAGCTTCGTTTTTCTAAGCTAGAAAACAAGAATAAAATGCAAAGCAGCTAAGTTAAAGCTTGAATACTCTTTCAGCTAAAATAATTAAAGATTTACCAAGTTATTTCCAACTTAAGTAAAGCCTGCTTATATTGTAGCTAGTTTTACTATTATACTTTTACTATTATACTTTTGGGGATAAATAAATTTAGGTTTAAATTTAAAAGCCAAGTATAAAACTTCAGAAAAATATCCTTAACTGATTAATCGCTAATTAATAATTAATATTTATTTTAATTAATTAATAATTTTTAAATTTATAAAAAATTCGTCTATTGAAAATGTCAACACATTATGATTTGTAGGCCTAAGTTTTAATTAACTTTAAATATGAAAATTTTACTTAAATTAAATGTTTCGAAAAAAATTAAACAAATTAACTATTGACGATTTATTGCTCCTTTTAAGATATCAATGTATTTTTCTCATTTGCAAATCTTAAATAATTATACTTCAATTAAAAAGAATACATTCTATAAATGTATATTTTGAAAACTTTTTAAAATTTGGTTTTAGTATACATTAAATAAATTATAATCCTTATAATTTTGATCTGCTTATTTTTATATTGATCGATCTCTATCCTGTTTTTCTTTAGTATCTTTAGTATCTGTTCATCACAGTTCTATTCATTTAAATCCTATTCAATTAAATTTAAATTAAACTTAAATAAATTGTACAATAAACTATCCCATTATCTAAACTGAATGATTGCAGCATTTTCTTAAATATCGTACACGTTCTTTAAGATAGGGCAGAATCCAAATCGTTATTTTGACTGATGATGGGGCCCAGCTCTCTGACTAGTCGACACTAAAATTAGCATGCCAAGAGTCGAGTCGAGTTGATATATGTATGCCGAGTGCGTAAATTGTCTGACAAAAATGTATTCGCTTGTCATTTATCTGGGAAGCAAAGAAGTTTAGTTCTTATTGGAATAGAAGGACTTTACACGTACGAGATCAAATTGTCATCTCATAACTAAAAGTTATGATTATTGAGGCACGAAATAAATTTCCATGAAATGAAAATATAATGCGTAGCAAAGTGAAACCAACTAGTACATATCCTAATACATATTTATGGTCAATCAATGATTTCTGAGATATATCTGTGTATCGATTTATCGATCAACATAGAGTTCAACTTAAGTTAAACTTGTTTTAACCAAAGCTTGGCTTAAAGCAATTAAATAAACAATTATTCTTATACTATATACTCAGATCCCTCAACCTGCTCAATATTTATTTTAGTTTCAATTTTTACGGTCTACCATCCTACGGACATCTGTCCGTCCGGCTTCCGTCCGGCTTCCGGTTCGTGCAATTGTTTTGTTATTGTTGTTCTTGTTTGTTTCTGCGGTAGGTTTTGTGTTAAGTTTGCTAGCTGCTCTGTGTATAAACTGCTTCTAAATTACTTTGACCAAGTTCTAGCTCTTCTCGTTGCCGTGAAAACCTGCCCTGATCCACCCGGCCCCGCCCCTGCTCCCCCTACGTCCAACAAGATTTGCACTTCCGCAAAGCACATACAAAAAAAAAGAAATGAAATGACAAAAACTTTGCCCGGCATTCTTCCTTCCTACCACGCCTGCAAAATGCAACTGTCTGCGTCTCGGCCAAGTTATGGATCCCCCGCCGTATTCGGCTCCATCTCGCCCGCCCAGTTCATTGGCCATTTGGGTGCTGACCACTGAACGTCCATCGTCCAATTGCAGTTAAAAGTTGATTTATTGTTTGCATTTTTACAACTTTTGTGTCAGTTTATGTTTGGTTTTTCATTTCGCTTTACTTTGCCATCTCTTTCTGACCAACTCGAACTCTTTACTTTGCCATCTCTTTCTGACCAACTCGAACTGCATTTTGCTATTGCTATAATCGCATCACATATTGCGATTGTCGACGGTTGCTCGAAGGTCCTTGACTGGCAACTCAAGCCAAGTACTTTTATGGCTTTCAAATTGTTTAATGATTTATTTACTCACTGTCATATGCTTAGCACTTTGGTATCACTTGACATCCTAGAAAATCGCCATTCCTTTGGTATGGGTATATTTCTATATTCAAAATATTTATAATATATATATATATATATATATTAACACATATATTTCTCAAATATAAAAAATAAGTCTTTCCAATTTGAAGAAATTTTTATTGGTTTTTAAAACGATTTGCATTTTTGTACGATTTTTTTGGACTTCAAGGCGAAGTGCAGTAAAATGGCATCATATGTTTTCAATATATTATCATACTTCAATTATTTTGTTAATTAATTTTTAAACATTTTATTTGAACTTGTTCTATTTGTTATACTCCTTGACAGCAGTTGTGAATGTAATTTAATTTTATTTTTAGAAATTTCTCAATTGGTGAAGAGTTTCCCAAATTTATTTACTATATGTTTTAGGCAGAAAATGTGAAACTAAACTTGTTATACAGTTTAAGTAATGTATGTTGAAAATAATATTATCCCAGAATCAAGTCTGGGACGGAAAATGCACAAAACCAATATATAGAAATGTTTGAATCCATCCAAAAATCAGTGTAGATGGAAGAGCCATAGGCTCAGAAGGGGCACAATAGATCTATGAAGGTCGCACCGAGTCTCATCCCAAAATATTAAGAATACAACAAATACTTAATATTAAACAAATTCTTCCTATTCCAATTTTAAAGTATACTTAATGGGTTAACAAGTGCAATTCACAATCCGATTACATTTCAATGCGCCTTGTTGGAATGCAAGGCATTAAAGCCAAACAACGTCAATGCCAAAGGACACACAAAGGACTGATTGAATTTGCAGCAAACACAACAAAGGATCTCCAGTTGTCCTAGTGTCAATTTAATGTAAATAAATGTGTAAGCAAAAAGTGCACAATCAAGTCAAGCAAGGAGAAACGCCAAGAATAAATAAATAATAAATAAAATCAATAAGTGACAAAGGAAGCGGAAAAAGGAGTTGAAGTAAGAAACAATGAAAGAGGTGAGGCATTCGAAATGTCAGTTGTTAGATCTATTGTGGTCCTTCAAAGGACTTGCACTTGATTAATTGTAAATGCTTCGCTCCCCGACGCACTTGAGGCACCATTGATTTAGCGTAGCAAAGACGGCAAGTGGCAAACGTCAGGCCTGCTGTTAATTTCCTTGGTAAGGACACCGCCCAATTACGCAAATCCTTTGACATTAATTCAAAACACAATGCGCAGCAGCTGCCAGGAGCACAGGACTAGAACAACCACAGCACAGCAACACCAGCAACAACAAATCACACAATTGCCAGGATGCAGCCCAAACAATGCAGCGCATCTTTAATTAATGCAACAACAACGCAGGACGAACAGAAGGACTATTTAAACGGCTGACAGTCAGTCACTCAATGAGACGGCGAGTACACTTAGGAAAAAATCCATCTGATATGTGCGGACAAAGATTGCTCACCTCAATTACTTAGTCTGGAGTAGAATCATTTTTTCTAAAAGGTTTTTTATTTTTCTGAGTGTATATCTGTCTTTCTCTCTCTCTCTCTCTCTCTCTCTCTGACTATCTGCATGTCCTTGTCCATGTACCATGTGCCGTGCACAATGTTCCGTATCCCGTTTCCCATGTCCTTGCTGCTGCATTGTCTTGTCTTGCGGTTTCGGACTGCACTTGAAACCAGTTGGTTGCCGACGGAGACTGAGAGGGAAATGGAAGCTGGAAGCTGGTAGCAGGGAGCAGGGAGCAGGGAGCAAGGAGCAGGGAGAGGTTGCCCTTTATGCTCGTCTAATGTAATGTACGCCTGGGCGGGCAACAGCAATCCAAAGCAATTGTCTGCGGCTGGTGCTGAACGAGTATCCTAGTGCCTGGGACAACTATTGTTTGAATAAGTACAACTAAACCACACAGCCCCCCCTCCCCTGAACCCGATCTGTTGACACACGGGAATACAAAATAGAAAATGGTTTTCGGATTGCAATGCGACAAGGAGGCTTCAATATATTCCGTCTACTACTGCTGCTACGTGCTGCACTTTGATTTTCATGATGATGACGAATTGTTATGCAATCCTGCATCCATTCTCTCCCTCTCTCTCTCTCTCTCTCTCTCTCACACACACACACTGTCCTACCATGTCCACATTCCTGTGTCCAGTTTAGGCCAAAACTTAATTAGCATTGCAGCTGACTCGAAATCTAATTAATTAACAATACACAGGCATTTGCCACACAGCTGATTGTGCATTGAGCAAGTAAATTAGATAAGTGCCAAATATAATGCTCCTTGGAGTTCAGTTACTTAACAAATTCAATCCTTTGAAATATTTAAGTAAATTTAGTTATAGAATTTTTAAAAAATATACATTTTGCCATCGATAACGCCTAAAATGAAAATCACCCTCAAATCCAAAACAAATTTCTACTTCTCATAAAAATATATAAATATTCGAAATCCATTTCATCAAATTGTAAAGGTTCTTTTTCTATTTTTTATAAATGTTTCTAATTATTTTCTATTATTTTATTATATTTCTTAAATATTAAAAAGAATACTTTAATTTTTAAGAAATGATACCTTCTGAAATTAATGAAATTAATGATGTAATCAAATTATAAGTTTTCCACAATAAATTATGAGAATTTATAAACAATCTTAAATTTTTCTATATCTGAATTTTTAAAGTCAAATAATAATATTAGTAACAAAATATTTAGTGTACGAATTCTCTGTACATATGTATAAGAAAAATACCCTGGAAATTAATATAATTATAATAATATAATAATATTTCAGCAAAATTCCCAGACCTGGTTTTTGTACACAAAATCTTCCATTTAAAATATATTATTTACGAATAAAAGGAGGGCGCCAAAAGTTTTTACCTGCGAATTACATATATTTTTTTTTAATTCGGAATTTCCTTGGATTTCTGAAAGGAGTCAAAAGTATGTAAATTTTCTAAATATCAGGGCAATCGCATTTATGACTGAAGTAACGAAAAGCTCTTCAATTTTATTTCACACTTAGGCGTAAAAGCACATGAGCTTTCCTTGTGTAAACGTGAAAGCTCTCCCTTAAGCTTTCACAACGTGCCCTAGATAACTACGATGTTTCTTTTTAAGTAATATTATTAAGCAAACATTATTGCATTCTTAATAGTTGTATCAAACATTTATAAATCGTATATAGTTATCAGATTCGTGGCCTTCTCCAACCCATAGTATAAGCACACAAATATTAAATTTTAACTAAATTTTTGATTTATTGATTGCATTTAAAATTAGAGGCAAAAACGCTAAGTACTAATTACAGTTACGAGTATACATATATATCTATATAATTAACTAAATTCATTTAAGGAATAAGGTAGGTACATAAAAAACACAATTCATTGTTGATTGTTGCTGCTTCTTGCTATCAATTGTTTCGATTCGACTTGAAAGTTAGCCATTGATTTTAGGATTAAGCAATTGAATCTATAATCTGAAAATAATACTAGAATCCGAAAGTGAAAGCAAAAGGAAAACAAATTCGAACAAGTAATAAATTCGATCAAATTGGTATGTGTGTGATGGCGTCTATCTGTCTGTCTGTCTGTGTGTGTGCTGTGTGTGTGCAAATGCATGAAATTGTAGAGCTAAGTAAGTTAGTTGATGTGCTTGATATTAGTAGTAGTGATGGATAGTGTATGCTGCCTTAATACTTGGATTAAACTGTAGTGGATGGGTGGGCGTAGTTTAGACCCACCCCCGCCAACTCCCTCACCTATTTCACAAAAGCAACAACAATCGTAAATAGGTAAAATTGTCGACTGCCTAACTCATGCAATAATCACAGCTGCAAATTAATTTGTTTTGACTTTTCTTCTCAGCAATATTAGAATATTATGTATAGATATATATTATGTACGTATAGCACAAGCTATCCATATCATATCATGTCATATCATATTCATTTCGTATATTCTTCTCTCCTCCTCCATAGTTATAGCACATCTAATCCTTGAAGTAGTGTTGTTGTCAACTAGTTGCCAACTGCAATAACTAGGCTGGAATTATGATTCCTGACTAAATTTGGATTCCGGTTTTTTTCTTTTTTTAAGGTTAAGGCCACTTAAGTACGTTTCTCGATTCGATTAAGTGCGGTTTGATGGTTGCAGTCACGTATTCACCACCATCAAAGATTTGATCCTCAAAAGCCAAAACTCATTTTGCCAAAAAGGCAGACTTCAACTGCTGATATTCCAGAATTCGCGCAATGCCATATTCCTGAAAAATGAATCAGTTTAAAAAGACAGTTGCAAAGTAGATTATAGTATGTTAAGGGTTATCTTACCCAATAACCAAATTCAATGGCTGAGGTAACATTGACCACCGACCACAGACTCCAGAACAGATGCGAGAGCATGGTGAATATCTGAATCTCCGCATCGACCTTATCGAGGTCCTCCATAGTCGGCTCGAAGAGCTCATCATCGTGATATTTCTTCAGATAATTGACTATGAAGTCGCGTCGCTGTTGGACCGTGGCATATTGCTGTTTGTAATGATGGAAGTAGGGGAACTGCGGATTGGTATAGTCGAAGGTCCATTCAATGAAGTGATTGGCCAGATCAAAGCCGCGATAGTTGTAAGCGCAGTACTCAAAGTCAATGATAATGAGATCCGGCTCATGATCGGACATAAAGCTCGAGTCCAGTGCGGAGTCATCTGTGGTGTCCAATTCCGGACAGGGCGAGGCGCTGTGCGATTTACTATATGAACCAATTAAAACCGATTAGTCAAATTTGCTATAGATATTGAATAATATATGGCATGGATAACCTGTATGTATTTGGTAATTTGCTTGGGCCGATTTTTAACAACCAGCCTTATACATTTTTACTCAAATCACGACCGCAGCAAGAGGCCATCTAGAATTGTAGGTAGTTTTATATGCGTATATAGACTATGAGCTAATTTGGCAGTTGGCAAATAAATACGGGTTAGCGGCCAAACAGAAATACGCGTGTTAAATTAACAAAGGAATTGCAACTGTCTGATAACTCACTTGTCATCCGCATCCAAGTTGCTGTTGCCATCCAGACTGTCGCCCAGGGTCTCATCAAAGTTGGATCTAGTTGGATCGAGGAACTGCATTAGCATATTACTATTTATATATATATTGATCAATCTCACCTCAGTATGCTTATCGATTCCCTGGGTGTGCGTTCTTGGCCACTGTTCGATTGCCTCAACAGGATGTTGCCCTCCTGCAGATCGTTGTGGCAGAAGACCACCGGATAGTCACCCGAATCGAGCACCGATCTTAGCCAGGCCATCTCCTGCACATAGTCAATGGTGCGCATTAGTTCACGCTGCTTTTGCAGCACCGCCGAACTGGGCTTCGACTCAATCTTGCCCTTCACGATGCTCTCCAAGCTGGCCAGCCAACGATCCATGCAGTTCCATATCCAGTCCGGTTTCTTGGACAACGGTATATTCAGGCTATGGATTTCACCCATTTTCTCAGCAATCTTCATGGAGATGCGTGCATCACCCATTTCTGTTGTGGCCAAGGAACGTGCCTTCAAAACAAATACAATATAAGAGTTGCAATTAGTTGGGATCATTAAAGGTGATTAAATAATTAACTAAGTGTTTACATAATAAATATACTAGATATATATTTAAGAAACAAATTGAATTTATGGCAATACATATATACTAATATATATATGTGTAAATAGCAACATAATTTGCTTATAAGGCCAAAACTAAACCTAACAACAATTAATTAAAATGTTCCCTAAGAATATACATTTTAAAATAAAATAAATAATTAAATAAAAAATGTAACATACATTATTATATAAATATAATATTTATAATATTATTTAAATTATACTAAGCAAGGCATTTAAAAGGACATCGCGTTGAATGCCAAAGTTATAAATAATAATAATAATAAAGGAAATAATTTATGATGTAATGAACACAATTTTGAAAAACATTTAATCATTGGATTCTAGACCAGTTACTTGATGAGAGTAAAATATTATGTAATATAGTGAAACCCTTACATAACTGATTTTTGAATATATTGCATATATATCCAAATGCTCTAGCAAAGACCAACTCAGCCCTTGCCCGATGTTGCTAGGGCAAGTATTTGTTTACCTTAACCGAAACGTGGCTGGTAACAATAAAATACTTGAATGGGTTGGTTCTTGGGAGAACAACAATAATTTGCGTGCTGTGAATCTAAACAGATGTTAATATACCTATTTATACCTAATTATAATAATATATCGAACGTCAGACTAGCCTAGAATTGTGTAGTACAGTATAAAATACTAAGTGAAACCAATTTATACAATGTATATAAACTAATGTAAATAAAGTGACTTAGTTCTCTCTGGGATATTTATAATACTTTAAAACATTGTATATAGACAATCTATATATGTCAAAAAGCGCTACACATCGCGTGTTATCTATTTTTAAAATTGGAATACAGTAACTTATAGGTACAATACATTTTTAATCTTAGATGCAGTTACAATAATTCCTATACCTAGTCGATTTCAGGTATATTTTATATCATATATAGGTGCTATAGGTATACAATAATATTTTCTCTTTCTCCATTTACTATCCAATATATGGCCTAATGCAAGATAAGACTTATATTCATTTTTAAAATATATATATATATATATATACACTTAAGTTTGACTTATTTGTGATCGTTACAAGAAAACGTCGCAAGAAATATTATTAAATTATTCTTCTTGGCAAATGCGTTAAACTATTCGTTAATTTTAGTGATAACATCAATAAAATTCTTCATTTAATAAATGCGGATTGTGTTTAACCATTTAGAATGATTTTAGATGTATGCTTAATGTTTATATAAGTTACAATAGAAAGATAGATTTATGTATAAACATTCTGTACTGAATTCAAGCCAACAGTTGTACATCTCTATAAACACTACTACTTTTCTAATTATGTGTACCGTAAAAACTACACTAACTGTATTCGATTTGGTATTTTTGCCTACCGGTATATACTGCTCAATGCGTCCACCGGGAAAGATGCCGTGTAGCTTTGGTCCAAAGTTGCGCTCACTGAGCAAGGCGAAGACAACGGATTCGGTAATCATGCTCTCCAATGCGTGGTCTCCATGAGTCTGGCCATAGATGCGCAAAAGAACCTGTTGAGAGAAGCACACATATTTATATATATTTATGTATATAATATTCGATTTGAATTTGTGCGTGTGGCAGCGCCGACCTACCTCACGGGGTTCCTGCTTGGGAGGAGCGTGGAGGCGCCTCAGCAGACTTGAGTCGCCGCTGTCGCTATCGAAGCGTCGGCGTTTGTTTGCCTGTTTGGCGCTCAGCGCCACGTCATCATCATCGTCTGTGGCGCCAGCAGCAACGACAACGCCCCCGACAACCGTTTGGGCCAATTCATCAGCCAACTTGGGCGACTCATTGTTGTTGTTGCTGCTGCTGTTGCTATTCTTAGCGAATGTCGAGGCAGCTATAACATGTTTGCCAATGTTGACATTTGCTTGCGGCTGCTGCAGCTGCTGTTGCTGTTGCTGTTGTTCCACCTCCAAAAGTTGCTGTTCATCAAAGTCATCCAAGTCGGGCAGACTTACATAATACAGGAAATTCGAGAGGCCGCCACTAAAAATTATAATATATATATATCAATCAAACATATCAAATATATATATATATGGATTATATCTAACTCACCTGATGCGCTTCACCACAAGCTGCTCCGGGGCAGCCACCTTCCACCTTCCGGTTAGATAGTCGCGGCAAATGCGAGAAGCCGCCTGTCGAATTTCCTCGAGTGTGGCCTATTTGATGTGTTGCCAACACACACATGCACACACACGCACACACAACCACAAAGAGCGCAAAATCCAATTCCATTGAAAAGAGCACATAAAACGAGAAAGAGAAATAGATTTTAGTTAAAGAGAGCAAAATGCAAAATTGACAAAACAAATGCTTTTGCTCAGAGGGGTTGGAATATAATAAGCATGAGAGACCGACAAGAAGCAACGTCAGGGTTCTAGAAATATTTACGCTTTGATATCTTATTGCAAGACTACAAGGTCTTTCACGTTCTAAAAAGTCTAGACATGTACTAAAATCAGTGATACCCAAAATGGTATGCAGCAAAAATAATAAAATCATATTTTGAAAGCGAAATCTTAGCAAGCAATTTTAGTAATGCGCAATAAAAAAATTTATTTGCATATAATAAATTTAAAATTTTAATTTCCTGGGTGGATTTCAAGGTTCTGTTTCTAAACTTAAGTTTTGCATCTTTAACATATTTCCAATAAATTCAAATATTATTATTATTTTTAGGCCAATGAATCTTTTTGAATTTCCTGTTTATAAAAATATAATAAATAGTAATATAAGAATTTATAAATTAACATATATATATAAATTATAATATGCAATTATATATGTAATATAAATTGAAAAGAATTAGATTAATAAAAAAAAGCAATTTTAAATGTAAAAAATTATTTAACATAAATAAATAATAAAAAAAGGAATTTTATAATTAAGCTAAATAAAGCTAACCAAATGATCAAGAAATGTTAAAGGATAACTGGTATTATATTATTATATTATAATGGTACTAGTTGTACTACCATTCAGTTTTGGGCTTACATTGCGTCGAAAGTGTTGCCAGATATGTTCATAGTTACAACGTTGTCGCTTGCAACAATTCTGATCGATTCCTTGCAATTTCTGCTGCTTTTGTCGACGAGTTTTCTGCTTACTGTTAACACGTTTACGTTGTCTCATACTACACTTTACAAAAGTTCACCAATCAAAAATGCAATATATGTGTATAATATATATGTAGAACAAGTGTAAATCTTATTATATAAAAAAGAAAATCAGAAAGTCAATTCCGTATGCACGCAAGTCTTTTAAGATATCCCGCGATAAGTCGATTGCTCCTCACTGCTGGGCGGCCAACAACGAACTGAATTCAAACTGCAAACACAAACTGAAACTGACTCATAGACGCCCCGAGATGCGGTCACTGCTTATGCTCTCTCCTTTCACGCCCCTCTCTCTCTTTGACTGTGTCTCTCTCTTGTTTCTTTCTCTTTGCGGTTAGCGGTTAGCTGTCTTTTGGTGGTTGCTGCACCACTGCGAGCATTCCTTTCCCGGATTTGCCAGGGCAACAAGCATATGTTTAACTACGTCAATTGCTTCTCGAAACAACTACAAAATTTGCATGCTTTGTGATTCTGAACAGATGTTAAATGGCCCATGGGGTAAGAGGCGTATCGATGACGTCTGGCGACAGCTAAAGCTGAAAGTAAATGTTGAACTGATTTCGGTGAGCAAATATACACCCCTATATATAATCTTAGATGATTGAAGTACTTGTATATAATTTAAAAACACATTTCTGCATGCATTTGAATAATTTATGTACTTGTGAAAATATATACACAATTGCGAAAAAAAATAGTAGTCACTATAACAACAAATTATTAGTTTGGCAATTTTTTCAAATGTTGATTTTCAAATATATATATATAATAAATATATAAATATTTTATTTAATATTTTAATATATATAGATTATATATTATTATATCAAATTTCATTAAATATTCTTTAGTGTATATGAATGGGTGCCGAAGCAGGTAAATGCAATTTAATATTTACAGTAATTTTGTTCGTCTTTTTCTCAGGCAACCTTTGCGCCTACCTAACTATAGCTCTCTCGCTCTTATTTCCACCCTCTCGCTTACATGTTGCGCTCTCGCAAAACTCAAAACTCTCTTTTGTCTTTTATATATTCTCTTGCAAATGTTTTCGATTCCCGTTTGTTAAGCTTAAACATTACAATGTTCTAAAACTCGAATATATTCTGAAAATATATTTGAAAAGTATATAAAAAAATATATATTTACTTAACAATATTTTAAATAAATTATATTTATTTATAAATTATTTGATTTATATATTTAAATATATATTTATAATATATAATAAAATAAAAAGGTTTCCTTAAAGAAAACTAGTCAAATCCACCCATAATCCAAAAATCCAACAACTTTCGACCAACACGCACACAAAACACACTCGCATTGGTCGTGGAATTTTCCACGCAACCATCGCGACAAGAAAATCTTCCACTAACGCACAAAGTCAGAGTCTTGTTATCAGTCGTAAAGACGCCAATATAAAATATATACTAAGTGAGTCAACAGCTTGAGCAAGCAAAAGTAAAACAAAAGCTTAAGAAAAACAAATTGAACAAAGTACATAAGGAAAGGAATTTTTAAATTGGAACGTGATAAACCCATTAAGGGCTTACATAGTGCTTAACACTACAATTTGGAATACAATTAATTTAATTAACAGCAATAAGTCGATGCACAAAAAGTCTATGATAATCAGTTCCGGACCCTATAAGCTTTTCGCCTTATCAGCAACAAATGTGTTATCTGGCGCCCAGTTTTTGGCAAGATCTACGAACTGTCTAGATTATATATAGTGAGTTTATCTTTATTTCTATAACTGTTTACATAACACTTTTACAAAAGTCCATGCTGATTTCAACAATGTATGCCTTATCTACCCAATCATAATGATTGGCATTTAGTTTATTTGGTTCTCTAAGGCTAAACACATAAAAAAAAAAATTGATCTGAACTTTACGAAGTCGCCTTAAAAAATTTCCGATAATTTTTAGATATACGATGAAAAGAGTTCTTAAAATTAGAAAACATTTCTTCTGTTTAAGAAATATATTCCTTAATCGGAAAAAATATAACCTTATTTCGAGAAACAATACTTTGGATGAAAATAATTTCTAATTTCCATTTTTTCTATTTTTCAGAAATATATTTCATAATATTAGAAAATATTTAAATGAAGGCATATCCAAAATGAATACGCTGAAAATATTTTGGTTCAAAACCCCTAACTTAAGGCACTTTAGTGCAAAACCACTTCGAAGTATCTGTTAATTTGGGATAGCTTGGGAATATCTGGTAGAGCTGTGATTATTCCGATCTTAATATACAAGTCGGTGTGACAGACTAGCTCAGAAGAGAAACCCAAATACTTCTTCACAAGGAAGTAAAATGTGGTACTTTAAAGGTCAAAGAAAGAAGTAGAGAAAACCAATAACCAATCTATATAATTTTAATGACGAGACTTTTTGCACAATGTATTAATTCATTTTTAGTTGCTCTCCTAATCAACATGACTATAAGTAGGTCGGCTAAAATTTGCATTAAATCTAATACATATTTTTTAATTGATAAGAGCAAATCCAGATAAGATATAGTAAAAAGAGCGCGTGTGTTAAGCGAGCAAATAATAGTATCACTAATCAACAGTCTAATCAAAGAAATCCAAATCAGTCCATAAAAAATACTAAGAATTTTTTTTTTACGTAATTGAATAAGCAATATAATTCACATTGTCATCAGAATATATATTTATTTATACATTTATATATTTATAGACTTCTGAACTCAGAATTACGTGTTATTATTATTATCTCACACATTAGTTATACATACATGATAGTATGTATTTATATATGTAAATAGCTTTAGAATACTAAAATAGTATTAAATATTTTGTGAAATTTTAATTTAATTAAATTATAAATATATTAAATAAAACATATTCGAGCAGACTTTTAGTATATTACAGAAATAATGTGAATGTTGTTTTGTAATTCCTTATAAATGAGTCAATTGATTATTCATTCACAGAAAAATATATAATATGTAAAATGACTGAATATATTATTTCCATGATTCAAATATAAAACAATTTTCCGTAGCTTAAAAAGTTGCGGTGTTTCTTGGAAATGAAAATGATTAAAAATTCACCAAGCAAGAAAGTTGAAATGAATTTTAAATTCGATTAGTAGAATTTTGAAGTGAATCTGAATCAGATTTCGAAAATATTTTTGTTGCTTCTCCTTTAAATTCAATAAAATTAAATACGATATCGAAAACAAAAATATAACCTTGATTTGCAAAAACTAACGAATAATAACTATAATATTGTCACATCTCATGTGATAAATAATTGTTTGTCATATATTAATTCCAGCAAATTAACTCACAGCAGTACAAATATAACAGAAAAATCCCGCAATCACTCATGTACAGATAATTATTAATAGGGAATAGATAATACGTTACAAACAGTTTAGCGCAATTACCTGGCTATAATTTTGCAAACGTAATGCGATTGCCAGCTGCGCAGCAGCAGAGGCAGCGGCAGCGACTTCACGTGACCTGTTACGTCGAAGCTGGCAACTCCACCAGCAGCAGTCACCACAACAACAAGAGCGACGGTCAAGCGAGTAGGGGGTCCGGAGTAAAATACTCGACTGTCTATAAGTAAAACGGTAACTCCGAGCAGCGCTGCTTAATGTTGCTCGCAGAGAGAGAAACCGTGCGGCGCCCATTGACAGTTTTTGTTAGCGGTTGGCGCGAGCTGAGCTTCACTTCACAATACGCACAATAACTTAATGGCAACAAGTTAATAATCGCAAAAAAACAAAAAATATAAAAATAAAAACTGTAAGAATGCTTTAGTCGAGTAATCTCGACTAGTTAATACCCTTGTAACAAATCGATTTAGGAACGATGTCAAATTTTGCACAAAACGTTTCTCAATTTCACAGCGCACATTTTCTTCATACCCAAACTGAAAACTAAAAACATGCGACTACAAAATATTTGCATACACCTACATATTTGCATATGCATATGCGAGTGTGTGTGTATGTGTGTGTCTCGCTGAGCTGCAAAATACACATACACAAACACGTTTAAATTTTTGTGCTGGCTTCACACATGCATGCACACATGCACATATATACACATGCAGATCGTTGTTTGTGATAGCGAAAGTATTGATTTGTATCGGTAAACAAATTCTCGATCAAATAATTAAAAAGCTACGCATTTTTGCACAATTTTGGCATACCCTTTTTTGACCAATTACAAAAAAATAAAAAATAATCTGCTGATAAAGAGCAAAAAGTAAAAATCGAGTCACTTGAACGATTAGCAAGGAGTCTGAATATAAATGATAAGGTCAAAATAAACGATAGAAGAACCTACAATGGTAAAGCGTGCCGAATCGTAAATACCCTTGAAGAGATTGTTTGATTAAGGCGTAGATACGAAATTAGTTTATGGTCCTTGAATATTATCTTTGAGATTGTGAGATTAATGTCAATGTAATTAGATTCCCTTCAACTACGCGATAAAAACTACTTTCAACGCAAAGATAACTTGTACAAATATTGTAAAAATAAATAATAATTAATATTTGAGGACTCTTAATCTGGATTGACTAATAACAATACAATGTATTTTCTGCTGAGTGGTTATAACTAAAAGCATTTTGGCAAATAGAATTAAATGAATCACAAAACGAAAAAAATAGAACTAAGTCAGGTTCGTTTAGGTTAGATGGTTGCCAATCATACGGTCGACACACATAGGCCATGTTAGGCCCTTTGTGATACCGTGTGGGATCTCGATCCATTTCTGGGGCACTCGAGTTGGCTAAGTTGCATTCATAAATTTCATAATAGATAGACTTGTTAGCGAGTAGCAACCGAGGGTAGCGAGTCCTGAAAGCTCAGGGCAGAAACAGAAGAAGTGTTCCGGAGATTCTTCCTCCCCTTCATCTCTACAGCTTCACTAACCAGTGGACGGTTATAGCGCGGATTACTGCGAATCAGTTTCTGCGACTTACAAAAAACATTTCAGCTACTTTTCAAAAATTTTCTGAATTTGTATTATTTAAAATTGTCTATTTTTTTGGCAACATTACATTTAAAATACATAAATAATTAAAAAACAAATAAGAAAACAAAAAAAGTAAGAGTTTGAAATGTTGCTGAAAATACGCAAAAGTGGCAGAAATTTTGTGAAGTTATTTATTTTTGAAAACTGTGTATTATTTGTCAACAGTTGATATTTATAATACATATAAATAAATAAAAAATAAAAGTAAAAAAAAAACAAATAAACAGTTCTTTGGAAAAATGTTCCTGATGACGATAAGCACAAAAATTGCTGAAACTTCAATGCCAGAAATGTTGAACTTATATTTTTTAAAATTGTATATTCCTTGCCAAATGTCGACTTTACACTTATAATATGTATAATTAAAAACACAAAACAAACACATTAAAATAAAAAAAGCTCTCGTCAAAAGTGCACTCAACTTTGATTTATCGCGTTGCGTTTAACCATGGTATAAGATTGCAATGATGACACACACTGACGGCGGTCAATGTACGAAATGCACACATACATGACCACATATATATGTACATATGTATTTATGTTGGCTACAGCAAGAAGCAAACAGGTTAACAGACACTTCACACTTACCGTTTGCAAATTGTTTGACATCTTGCGTTGCACACTCTCGCTCTCTACGCTGATTGCTGATTGGCTTTTTGTTTTTGCTACCTTTTGCTGGTGGCGTTCGTTGGCCAAAGGGTATGTAATAATAATACTTAATATCAATGTGAGGGTGAGTGTAGTTGACTGTATTTCGCACTCCTCACAATACTCAAAACAATAATAAAAACAACGATTCGAGAATCACTCGAGCCACTGACACAATTCACTTTTGTACTAAATATAATTACAACACAAAAATACAAATTGTCGTACTTTGTGTGTGTTTCTGTTTGCTTAACGGTATTTATTTGCACTGCTTCCGACTCCTATCCCACATCTGTTTGCGCGCCCGTTTCGTTTGCTACTGCGATCGGAGCTTTAGTGTGAGAGCGCCAAGGCGAATGCGAGTGCGTTTTACATTTTGCTCTTTCTTTATCTTATCCATACTTTTAAAAAAGGCAGGAAAATCGATACTGCTATCGATACTCTGTAAGTAGCATGTGTCCCGCAATCCAGCTTTTGCCACAGTGCGCCAGGGATTGCGATATCTGCTTTTTTAGCCGGCTAAAGGCTGCTTGCTATGACAGATATTGTTCAAATATTAATGCAATTTTACTTGAGAATAAAATTGTTACTTTCCACATAAAATACAGAGGTTGAGTTCAGATAACGTTATTGCTCAGTTTTACACTATTCCAGTCAGTTTGATTTATGGTCTTGCTTTCTGTGCCAAAGACAATCAATTGCGTTGTAAATAAATATGTTTACAAAAGCTATTCTACATGTTTTTCTAGCAAACTCCATGCTTTCCGACACGCGCGCACCTACGAACTATTGTGAATGGAGGGTGGCTTCAAAAGTTCTTAATTTGTTTTGCTAGTATCAAGTACTTGATCTCACATGGTCAGAAAATGCGCTGTAAAATGTTAGCTTTTGAAAGCTTTCGGTGCGTGATGATTCAACGCTAGCTTACTTGAAAACGCTTTCAACGTGAACGCTTTCAAGTTTCGCCAAATGGCTTCGAAAAATATGATTCATTGCACGGATGCGATCACATTTATTTCCGTAAGGTTACCACTACCTAAATAAATGCGCATTAAGCTATAACAAATGTATATGCAAAAATATGTATGTATATAAGCTTGCATGTATGTGAGAAAGTACATTTTATCATTGATTAAAACTATTACTCATTGAAATAATATGCAAGCTTCGCACACGCGAGCTTTTGCGTGTGGACGCTGGCTGATAAGCCGCGACTATTTCTGCATAAGCTGTACAGTCGCGTCCCACTCAAGGCAAATACGCATTTACACCCATACTAACATACACTTACAAACAGACATATGCATACATTTGAGAGCAACTTTAAAGAGCTTTTAGAAGTTGCTAGAAAGGCGCATAAAACCCTCCCAAGAGTAGACAGAATAATTTACTTTTTTTTCTTCTCTTTTTTTGTGTTTTTTGTTCTTCCATTTATTTTTGTGAATGTTCTCGAATGTTTTTGTTGTGATTTTGTTTTTCGTTTTTTTTTTGTGCTGGCTACGCTTTGTTAGCCATTTTCTTATTCTTGTTACTGCCTGCTGCTCGCTGGTTACTTTTGAAGTTTTTCAATTCTGTCATTTTCACATGCTCTGCTCTAATTTTAATTAGGTATTTGCTTTTGTTTCATTCTTTCTGCATGTGTTTGTTCTATTGGCTATGGTTAGATCAGAAAAATTGTTGGTTACTAAAAAAAACAGTTACTCAAAATTGCAGAATGGATCAAGGGATGGGGGATAGAATTACTGTTTTAAAGAACAATCCACACACACACACACATACATACAAAGTCAACGATACCAAACTGCGAGCAAAATGCAAATGGAAATGCGTCAAAATGTTTTCAAAAGTCTTAGCCAAGTTAAGCTACAAATGACGCAGTACAAACTTTGTAGGTATAGAAGAGAAAATTGTACAGCTTGGTTTTTTTTGTTTTTTCAATTATTTAAAATATAATTCCTCAGCTCAAGTTTGGCGAGTTCGGTTTTGTTGTTGATTTGATTGCAATATAAAAATGTGACATATCTTTTATTATACATACATATATATAAGAATATATATATATATATATATGCTTGTTGTATGTATGGTTTTCTTTCTTCAATTCTATGTATACATGTATAAGCATTTTCTTAATAAAAAAAATGGGAGGCAGCTTTCTGTTACTTGATTTGTTGTTGTTGTAGTTGGTGTTTTTAGGATTTGTTTCGAGTTTTAAACAGAGCTTTCTTTTTTTTTAAATATAAATATTCATATATAATATAGGATCATACATAAAATTAATGAAGAAATTATCTTAAAAATGACAAATGCATCAAGTTAAAATCTGTTTTTCGTTTACACTTTGACGCACAGGACTTGTTTTTGTATTTTCTTTTGTTTCGTTCTTTTTGTTTTTATTATAAAATTTGATGCTTTTATTTTTTTACAATTTTATTTTGCTTGTTTTATAATTGCTTAAAACGCATCTAAATTGTTTTTTTTTTGTTGCTTTTTCTTATTTGTGTTTATATATATATATAGATTTTTCTTTAAATTTAAGTTTTGTTTTGTGTTTAAGTAAATTTTTAAATGATAATGGATTTTGCTTGTTTCTTGTTTTATTTTTGTTAGTAAAGTCAGAGAGAATTAAATTGTTGTTTTTTTAAGACTACGCTCCCATTACAGGATTGTTATTAGAGAACCGCCGAGACACACACACACACGCATACACAAACACGCACACAGACACATATTTAGCTGCATGTATAGTAGTGCGTGTGTATTGTGTATGTGTGTGTGTAGATGAGCGCATGTGTTGTGTTGGTGTGAGTGATTTCTTGTGTTAGTAATTTTATATGTAGTTCTGCTGCTGCTTCAGCTGTAGCTGAGCGGGGGGATGGTGAGGGGCGCGGGGCGAGGTGAGATACGCGATGCGACAACATTTTTAGGCAGCCACCTCGCTGGCCTCGGCGCCGTTCTGCACGTCATCCTTTGTGCTAGCCTCGTCCAGCTTCGCCTTCTTCTCCGGCGTGGCAACCACATCATCGGCACCCCCCTTGACAGCTGCGGCTTCGTCAACCTTTCGCTTTACGGCTTCAGCTGCGGGCGCATCTAACGACCAAGAAGAAGCAGTAGAAGAAACAACAAAAAGAGAAGTACCAAAGTTAGTTACAGTAATAGAATTCAGTATAAGAGTGTTGTAGTGCTCACCTTTTGAATCACCATTGGCGGGCTCATCTGCTGCTGCATCGGCGGCATCGGCGCCATTTTCAACAGCTGCTGCTGGTGCTGCAGCCTCGCTGCTTGGCTTGGCCTCAGCTGTTTTCTCCTCAGCGGCAGCGGTATCCTTCTGCTCCTCCTTCTTCTCATCTGCGGCAGCTGTTGCTGCTTCGGTCTTTTTCTCGCCATCAACGGCATCAGCGGCGGCAGCGGATGAAGCTTCAGCGCCATTTTCCTTGGCGCCATCGGCGCTGCTGCTCGACTCCTCTTCGCCGCCACCGGCACCGTTTTCTGTGGTGGTCGGTGTCTCAGTCGCTGCTGCTTCGTCGACAGCGGCGACGGCATCCTTCTTTACAGCATCAACCTCCTCGGCGGCAACTTTCTCGACCACGGGGGTCTCGCTGCGAGGAGAAATTGATCAAATTAATTGCAGTGTTGAAAAATTTTCAACAATGTAGAATAAATTCCTTATCCACACTTATTTCACAATTTTTAGCGAAACACGCAATTAGCGAAAATAAAACACAAAAGAGAACCGGCAGAAAAGGAAAAGCAGCAAACGCCGCAGCCGGCGTCATCGCCGCTTCCGCGTTATTACAACCACCCCCAGCAGCAATGGAAGTATACCATCATACACACACCAATACACATACATTAAAAGCATCTGCCACCACGCAAATGATAAATGGGAGCAACAACTCTCGTGGAAACTGCGACGCAAAAGAGGACGCGAAGAAAAAAAAAGGGTGAGCGGCATGCGCTTTCATAAAAAAATTGTTGTTTTTTTTACAAAGCGGAAAATAGGTGTACATAGCATAAAATGTTTAAGATTGCCGAGGGGGTGGCGGAGGGCAAAGCGTGCAAAAAAGAAGCGCGACTTGTTTGAAATACAACAAACGTGCCAACAAAAGAAAAAAAAACTGGTTTTTATGTTTCGAACACACTACATGCGTCTCCCTCGCACACACCTTTTGACGATTCAAATGTGCGCGCTTCACGTTCGCAATGGGGAGCTAATGAGAGAGAGAGAGAGCGCGTGCTACGAATTGCAGCGCAAGGCACAGCGGCAAAAATAACGGTCAAAAATATATACATGCTCACACAAACACCCACTATGCGACAATACACACCCCTCTACCCACTAGCCAACACAACCTAAGACAACAGACAAAAGGTTTTAACGGTTATCTCTTCTGCTTCTGCTGCGACGCAAGAGAAGTTAAAAAAAAAAGTAGACATTGAAACGAATTATTTTCGGCAATGACAAAATACCTGGACAAACACAATTTGAGCAGCTCATTAGCACAAAACAACAAAGCAGAATTGAAAAGAAAAGAACAAGAGAGGGAGCAAGTCAAAAGCTTTAAGCTACAAACGAAAATTGTGCAAAAAACGAACTGACGAAAAATTAATGGCCAGCGGCAACAGCAAAAGCAAACAGAGGTAGACAGACAGACAAAACGACAGCTGAAACCCAAACGAAAAAGAAAAAGAGCGGCAACTTGAATGCTTCACACAGATGCAGCGCTCTCTCACACACAAATGTACTTGTGCATACACGCATCCACGCTTATTTGCTCACTCCACACACATACACTCAATACATTACTTCTTTGCCTTCACAGCCACCAACAAGCACGCCGCTGCTGCTGACGAACCCGCTGTGCTGTTTGCCGGCCGGAGTGTGAGCGAGAGAGCCTCATGACGCCGCGCCAAATTCAACGGCGTCGTTTTTTGCGCGCACATTTGCACCGCCTTGGCGTGAGCGAGACAACTCTATTGCTTTTTCCAACATTTTACGCAGATAGACACAAAATTCAAAAAGAAATTTTTTTCCAAGCCGTTGGAAGAAAATGATGTACACCACTTGCGAAATTAACCGCAATTGCCGCTACATATATATTGTTTAAACAAATATAACGCACACATGCATGCATAGGCGGCTAGCAGCTAAGGCGCACACACACATATTTATACACAAATCCAAATAAAATTACTCACTTCTTTTTGTCAGCCACATCAGCCATTTTACTTTTTAAGAATTTAATTTTCGAACAGAAGCGCGAAAAGTTGTTAACTTTTTTTTGTTCTTTTCGCACGCGTACGCAACACACGACTTTTAAATTCTCAAAAAAACAAATACGCAGTGTTGTTTCAAAAGAATTTGCAAATTTTATAAATTTGTACAAATTGCTCTCTTGCTTGACAACTTTTAAGGTAGCTCTGCTTACAAAGTTGAATGTCTGCTAGACTTTTTTGATTGCCGTTTGGAAAAACGTCCACACAGTTACGCAGAAAAACGCCGAATGAGACAGAGACAGAAGCTGAGGTAACTTTATATACACTACGTATATTAACATTGTATCGATGGTTTTGAAAACCAAACAGTTGTCATCGATAAACTCCCCTTACAATCTTTTTAAACTAAAGACCATTAAAATCGCTCTTTTTATCCTGCAACACACTGAAAAGTTTGATTTCCTGATAGATTACGATTCATTTTACTCACTAAGCAGAACGTTTGACTTGGTTCATTCCTTAAATGCTTTAATTTTGTATACTTTTAAGCCGCTTTATCGGTTCTATCCTGCTAACGATACCTGTTTAATGTAAATTAACATTATGTTATGCTCAAAATGGCACGTTTGTGGTGAACTTTGCTCGTCGCACCACATATATGTAAAGTGGTGAAAAGTGCGAACGGAATAGCCAATACCGAAACACTGTACATTAAAGTGAGACAGAATTTCGTCCGTTTTGCGTAGAGCAGCAATGCATTTATATCGATGACATAGCCACTTGCGATTTATGATATACTTCATATTTAATGCATCGTTATATTTAAATGTTAAGTGGGCTACTTATTTGATGTTGACAATATAAAATAATAATTAAAATAGGCTAGCTATGCAGTTTCAATCTTTTCATTATATAATCCCACGAATGTTCTAAACGTATTTTCTGGTGCATATGTAGTAGTAGTAGTTTTTATCGAGTACATTTTTTTCTCACACATCTGCTCTTAACATAAGTCAGGTATCGACTCGTGCCAGCTGCCATTTGTAGGATGCTCTGTGGAGCCTCCCTCGTAAAAGAATTACAAAAGAGGAAGTGCTGCATTTATTTAATTGAAGTCTGTTTCTAGCTTCATTTCTATTTATATATTTTATTTACTTATATTTTAAATCATTTAAATAAAGAAAAAATTCGGAAACGAGAGAAATAACATTAGTTTCCCAAAAAAAACCCTTTGGAATCTTTTCATTTATTTATTTAAAATATATGAAATTTGTTTGAAATAAATTGTATTCCAACAATGCTATTCAGGCAACTCTTCTGAACTTGGCTACTCTAGTCACAGACTAAATACTTTAGTTAAGCTGCAATTAAAATAAATATCGATCGGTAGCTATAAAAAGTATCGATAATTACTATTTACGCCATGTTTGACACATACCAATACAAAAGCAGTACATATGTACACACACACAGCATGCAAAAACAGTAGAAGGACATCAATCAAAGCAAGCGATTTGGTTTAGTTTTCCAAACGAAAATTACAACTTTCCAGGGCGGTATTTCTCGCCTTGCTCAGGTAACCAGAAAGAGAGTCTGAGTTGACCCTGAGACAGATGGATTAAGCTGCATCACGTGCCATTGTCCTGTGCGCGTTGGATTAACGACAACGTTACAGGACAGCCGGCTGTTTTTGTTTTATTACCTGGTCCGGTTACCAGTTAAATGCACATTTTCGTTGCGCGCCCTTTTCTGACAAGGTTTTTCCGGCTTCATTTTTGGCATGTGCGTCCATCACAACACATATATATATATAGATGTATATATATTTATATAGATAGGAGTACCTTAGAATTATGGGAAGGTGTTGGAAACTTAAGAATCGAATATTTAATAAACTAACTGATATTTTTTATTTCTGATGGAATCAGCTCAACCGGCAGGAATTGTAAAATAGATTATTATTTTATTTTAATAGATATTCAAGAAATAAAAAAATAACATAATTAAAAAGATATGTGAATACATACAATGGTTTGTTAAAAATTCAAATTCGTTGATAATGGCTACAGAATATTACAAAAAAAGTATAGAAAAAATGATTAAGCCACTAACTTAACAGATGTATATTTCAATATTTGGGAATATAATATTGATTTGTCATCCGTAATTTTGATTACTTCTTAAAATAATAGTTAAAGAACAAACTATTCAAATAAACCATTCGAAATGTACTTACATATGTAATAATAGTTTATTAATTCTATCATAATAATAGTATTAAATACATATAATCATATAATTGTAATTATTTAGTTATTTTAATCTTAATTTTGTATTTACTTATAAAACAATGCTTGTTTTATACTATTTTTGCAGAAGGTATTAAAAACTATTTTAAATAAATGTATAAATATAATCATTTAATTTAATTTCATATAAATTAATTGGGAATCGAATTATCAGCTATATGTTCATTGCATTCAATTCAATACTTATATTCCTCTTCAACATCCATTACATTTTCAATTTAAACACACACATGCACACACATACAGCACAGCACAGCTGCATCCTGTGGAGAACTCAAGGCCAGGTGCTGTGTTTTCTTTTTTTCTTTTGCCGTTGGCGTCGCTGTTGCTGTTGCCGTCGACTGCGCTGTTGCCGTTGATAGCCATTTTAGTAACATTTCTTAATAATTAATTTTATGGGCCTGCGGCAATTTGAGTAATCAAGCTGCAGCATGAATAAGAGGTCATTTCACACTCGCACACACACGCACATTAATAGTCGTTGCACATTGCGTTATCATGCTGCACAGCTGTACCGTTATCAGTTGTATGCGCTTTTTTGCGTTCTCTCTTTCTCTCTCTCTCTCTTTTACTCCTGCGCTCTCGCAGACATGCGCTAACAGAGCTTGCGAAATAAAAGCTCCCTCCAAGAGAAAGAGAGAGAGAAAGGCAAAGAGAGAGCATAGAGCTGAGAGAGCGGCTGGTGCTTATGAAAAGTCCTTGCTGGCGCTGCTGGTGCTGCTGCTGCTGGCTGAGCTGTTGGGCTGTTGACTGTCAAAAATTTTCACTTAACAATCAGTCAAGTTTATCGTGCGTCTTAGTTTAGTTGCAGAATTCCGCGTGCGCGTCGCTTTCGTGACAAAAGTTGCTTCGCAGCAGCAGCAGCCAAAGCAGCAGCAGCAGCAATAAAAAACTAACAGTTTTTTATTTTTTAAAAAAAGAGAGGTTAATAAATTCAATTCAAAGCAGGTGATATGATATCCATATTCCGTTAAAATATTCCGCCTACAACTGTGAAAAGTGAAATATGTGAAAACGTGGAAAAGTGTTTGCAGCTCGCAGCTGTATGGAACGAATTTTCTTTTCTGTACATGCTTAAAATCGTTATCGCAGCCTCCAAACGAAAAAAGAAAACCAAAAAATGTGCTTCAACATTTTTGTTGTTGTCGATTACAATTAAAACAAGATGCGAAATTGTCTGCAAATGCATAAATTGTGTACACACTCACACACAAACACAAATACACTCATACACACACACACCCATTGACACACACAGTAACACGCACACAAACAAAATCAGAACGCATTAAAACGAACCTTGAGCAAATCAGCCTTAAACACACATAGATAAACACATACAGCCAGCTACACTCACCACACACACACACACACTGTATATGTATTTCCAAGAGAATAGCTTGAAAGTAAAGGATTTTTGTATGCCAAGAAATGAAGCAACGAATTCGGCAATAAGGATACGACAGCTAAGTGAAGAGGAAACAACAACTTAGCTGCAGGTAGCACAAAAGAGAAAGCAACACAGACACACGCACACAAGAGTGAGCGGGACAGAGTGTGAGTGAGAAATAGATAGTGTGAGGGGGGGAAGTAAATAATACTGTGGTGTGAGCGCATACAAAATGTGGCTGAACAAAAATACAAGAAAAAATGTCATAATTTATGCAAATGGTTATTAAGCGCTACGCATGAAAATTTGATATCTCAATTTACATTTGGCTCAAGATTAAAATCCTAGCCTGGTTCCAGCAACCTAGTTCCCTTAAATGTAGGCCCAAAACTGTTCAAAGAAAGCAATGATAGCGTACACAAAGAGAAATAAACGAATAATATTTATATTTAAGCATAAAACTTATTTAAGCAAACAGAGTTCATCTTTAAATAAAGTGCTTTTAAGTTGAATTTAAAATTCTTGATTTCATCTCTATAAACTTATATCAAGACTAGCAAATTTTTATTAGGATGATGTATTTTTCACGCTGTACTTAGAGACCTACTTTCAATTCTGCCATCACAGTCCCAGCGCTTTTAATATCAATTATTGGTCTTTAATATTTGAGCGATGTTCACAGGGCACTTTTAAGTTTTTCTATCTTATCTTGTGATAAGATAAAACATGCACATACATTTTATGAAAATAAAAAAAATGCCATTGAGAGTGTTTGAAGGCATTTTCAATGAGATAATAGAAAAGATAATAAAAAAAATATCAATACAAATGTTTTTAGCTATAATTTTTATAATATGTTATATATTTGGAAAAAATCATATAAATTGTAATAAAATGATAAGATAGCAAAATATAAACAAGGCTTAAGCATGCTTTAAAAGTATTTAATGAGATTGCGAATTGATGTGATAGTGAATAGAAATAATAATACTTGTATTTTACGAACTGTTTAGTGGACATTATAATCAAGAATGAATTGTGATTAAAATCTATTAACTTTATTTGCCATTTTTTTCAATATTAGACAAGTTTATCAATGAAGTTATGATCAATTATTCAGATAGAGAGCTACGTAAATGCATAGAGCACTATCGACAGCCCAAAATATTTTGATAAAAATCTAACAATTACGCACGTTTTTACTTTGAAATTGATATTTTATCATTCAGCTTGAAACAACTGCTTTTTTTTTATAGATATGGAGACCTAATTAAACAAAAAAAAAACCGTTAAATAGAAAAATAGTTTGGAAAAAGTAATAAAGCATATTGGAATTATGTAGTAAATTCAATTGAGCCCATTCCACTGTATTTCGGCGACAGGAGCTTTTCGCTTAAGGCAGACACAGACACACACTCACACTCACACATATGCACATACACATTCTCTCACACACACACATGCATAAGCACAATCACAGGGCCACGCTCAGGGCTCTCGTACAAGGACGCTTCCGCCTTGGCGCTCACACACAAACACACAAATGTATATTTAGAGAGTGAGAATGAGATAGAGAGAGACAGAGAGAGAGAGAGAGATGGCTGTGGCAATCGACAATGTTAAATCTCAAATTTACCGTTAACGCTTGTGTTTTGTGTACAAATTTCGTATTTGAGTTTGTGCTTTGTATTATTACTTCTATTTACCCACGCGTCTCACACAGCTCCAGAAGTGCTCCCCTCGTCTCGAGCTCCCCTGCTCCGCGGTTCGTAAATATATATAAATTAAGTGGAGATAACGCGACGCCAAAGCGGAAATGAGCACACTCCATTTATAAATCGGAGGGCGGCGATCAACGACAAAAGAATAAAGACCTCGCAACATGCCGGAAGAGAAGGCATCCAATCTGGAGAATGGCCAGACAACGGCAGCATCCACACCCAGCCACAGCCAGAAGGCCAAACGCCAGAAGACCCCAACTCGCCGACGGCCACCCAACGAGGGCGATGTTGTCGCCGGGGGTGTGGGCATCACCGGTGGCGGTGTGGTCATCCTGCCCCAGCACGTACTCAACGAACTCTATCACAACTATTCCATCAAGCAGCGGCGCAGCGGACTCAAGTGGTTCCTCTTTGCGGCCGTCCTCTTCAATCTGTGGACGATTTGCATACCATGGGAGCAGGCCCTTCCCACCAGGGGTAAGTTCGAGTTACACAAATTGCACATGTGCACCCAAGCATCAAAATCTTGCAACTCGAGATTTGTTCGAGCTCTGCTTAGACGGGTATTCAAACAGTTGGGAAATATATATATATCATCTATACTGATTTGGATTTTCTCTGTGCAAGTGTTTAGGAGATATCGTAAAAGAGACATCCAGGAAGAGGATTGTGAATAATTTGTTTTTGTATTCTTATATTGTGGTCTAAAGACAGTTGTCAATTTTTAAAAATGGTTTTTAATAAATTCAAGTTTAAATTAAATTAATTATAAATAACTGAGAATATGCCAAAAAGTGGCGAAAAATAAAATTGCCCCTTTAAGAAATTGATTATTTATTTATAATCTTCATAATCATAAGTACACATTTGAAAAAGTCAGCTATTATTTTATTATTCAGTTTTTTCTTTTTTAATAAAATTTAATTTATTAATTTTAATTAATTAATTTCTTGTAAGAGTGCTGCTATTATTTTTTTCGCAACTGTATATATTTAACAGAATTAAATACACAATTGTGATTCCCATAAATCGTTGGCTATCTGGCTGGCTATATCCATCTCCATAAGCCAATTAATCAGTTAATAAATTTAACTTAAATCCTTTTAAAATTCCACATTTAATTTAATCTCCTCAAATTTTATTTAATTTGATTTTAAACACATGACAATCGAATATATTTCATAATAAATTCAAAATGTGTACAAGGTATGTTTTAGTCGATCACTTTCACAACTTATTATAGAGAATTAATATTTTCCAAATCGTAAAACACTTTGACCCTACAAACCAGGTTACTTTGATTATTATTTCTGAAGTATAAGTTTTTAATTTTAGCTAGAAGTCAGATAGATAAATAGATAGTTGCTTGAAGATGCTCTTAACTGAAAATAAGTGTCAAAGAATGGATATTAAAGTTGACAAGATGAGCTTATTGAAAGGTGTTAAATCGGCGGAGAGAGGAGAAGCATCATCATCTGGGGGCTTCGCTGTGTATTTAATACAGATTTTAGTAGAAATTCCTTAAAAACTGAAAATATATTTTTAAAAAAAAACAAAGATTTATTTTTATTATTTAATCATTTGTGTAAAGTTTATTTTTGTATATCTTACAAAAAGTATTCATTTCGTGAACTTCAAGCTGAGCTTGCAGCATTTATAATTGCTGCATTTTAATCACTAAAAAACGACTTAAAAAATTGATCTTTTTCATATTTTATAATAACAAATAAGCAATAATAAATTAGTTTTTTTAATCATAATATAATTATTATTATTATTCAGTGGTGAACTGCAGCATGTTGTTGGCCTATATGGCGCTAACGGCTCTGTTGCACATTGGCCGTGGCTCGGAGCAGCCCTCATTGAGGCGCTTCCATCAATCGTTGCTGACGATTGTGCCACGTGCCCTGTGGTTTCTATCGATGCTCCATTTCGCCGCCTATGTGATGCTGCAGGACAGCTTCTCGCCGCGGTAAGTACTTATGAACTATACACTCAGAGAAACGATCGCTTTTCTGAAATATATTCTAAAAAACATTTCTAAAAATTATTAAAAGTATTTTTTATGAGTGTATCATTATTAAGTTGAGCAATAACTGTTTTTTAGGGATATACTCGGCTGGGCCATATTGTTAAACTTTCTGATATATGTGACGCTGCCGTTGCCACTGATTTTTCTTGGCTTAGTCGTTGGCTTTTGCACGTACTTCAATTGCCTGAGTCTGCCGGTGGGCTTCTCACGGCCGGATGGGTTAATCTCCGATCAGGCGGCGGCTAATGCGGTTCTGATAGCGACGGCAGCGTTAATTGGCCTATTGTATTACTTTATGGGCGAGGCCAAGCAGAAGCGTGCCTTTTTGGAGGCCAAGAAGAGTCTGGAAGTTAAGATGGTCATCGAGGAGCAGTCGGCGGAGCAGGTGTGTTCTTCTCCATCTGCTGCATCAGCACTGTATTTATCTCTAACTGAATATATATTTGTTAAGGAACGTTTGCTATTATCCGTGCTGCCCAAGCATGTGGCCATTAAGATGCGCGAAGATTTGGGCTCATCCAGTTCGGAGGCATTCAAAAAGATCTACATGAGTCGGCATGAGAATGTTAGGTAAGCATATGAAATAAGTGCTCCTCTCTTTTTTGTATAGAAGAAGAAATCGAGTTATTCACAGAGAATGCTTTCTTTAAGTCCTAAAGTATTATCTTGGCTCAAATTGAAAAAGTATCACAGCAGAAATATTATTGAGTTCGTTCAGAATTTAGATTGATCAAACCAGAATTGAGTTTGTGGATTTTAAAGTGAGACCAAATTTAGTAAATAAAACCTTTTCTATTTAACAATGAATAAATTTTTGAATTCAATATTCGCAATTTAGTATTTTGAATTTAGAATTCAATTTTTATCCCTGTGAATATGAATTTGCACAGTTCGTACTTTTGAATGAGGCTGTATTTTTGAATTCAATGCTTTGCATTCTAGAATAATATGATTTTGAATCCAAGACTCGCAGTTTAGATTTTTAGAATATGAATTCCGAAAATATATGAATTATTTACATAAAACTGCCGCGGAAAAATAAATATATTGAGTATTAATTCTTATCCAACACTTAATCAACTCATTAAATATTTGTGCTGCTCATAAATCTAATTCACACCAAATACTTCAGCGACTATTTATATAGAAATTGAGTTGTTAATTAGAACGAGTGGATTAATTGGCATTTGCATAGTTTAGCATTGAGTAGATTTCCTGCGTGTTTAATAACTGTCTCAATATTAATACAGGCCTAAATTTGATTTCAAAAAACACCTAAAAGCCACATGGCAAGCAATTTAACCATTATGTTCTTTTTCGCACCCACAAAAAAAAAACAAAAAAAAACGAAAAAAAAAATGAAAAAAAGCATACTGTATGCGGACATTGTCGGTTTCACCGCCATCTCCTCAACGTACAGCGCCCAAGATCTGGTGAAAATGCTAAACGAGCTCTTCGCACGCTTCGATAGGCTCGCCGAGGTAAAGAGAAACAAGTTTCGTTCTGTTTCGTTTCGTTTCGTTTGGTTTCGTTCCGTTCCGTTTCGTCTCGTTTCGTTTCGTTTATATTCTGCCTTGGTTTTTGTTGTTTTGCAATTGCTTCTGTTGCTTTTCTGTTCTGCTCTTTTGCCAGCTGTTCTCCTTTGTTCACCTGCCCCATAAAAATTGCTTGTAATGATAATTGTGATGTTTTAAGATAAGCATCGCACAGCATTTATTGCTCTTCTTCTTTTGCGTTCCTTCTTTCTTTCTTTCATTTCCTTTAATTGCGTATTCCAAACTTTAATGTGAGTCTTCTTCTTATTCATCTCTGTGTTTTCTTTTTGGTCGACGCATATTTATTGTTTTTATTTCTCTTTTTAAGTACGTGGGAGGGGGAGTGGGGGGGGGCTCTTTTTTATTATTGCGGCGCTTGGGCGTTGGTAACAAAAGTTAGGCTCAGTCAGCCGTGTGAAATGTGTTGAGTTGATTTTTGCTCGAATGCGATTTTCGGGCTTGGCTAAAGGTCCTTTAAATTTAGGTCCAGTTAATTTGGTGCAGTTTCTTTTTTTTATTCTTTTTTTTTTTGGGGGGGGGGGGCTTGGGTCGTCGACTTTTGTGTGTTTTCCTTTTCACTGATTTGTGGGTGTTTTCTTTTACTCTTTTTCTCAACTTTATTTTCATTGGTTTGCAGCGTTTTCGGTTCATTTCATCATGTTTGGATGGGTTGAAAGCCCATATTCAATTTTAGTCTTGATTTGCGGTATTTTATTTTTCTATCACGTTTGTGACATTTCTACAAAAAACCCCACAAAGTCTTATAAAATATAATATAAGATGTTAAAGTTGTTAATCAAAAATTTGATACTCATTAAATGGAAAATACAAATCTCGTTTTTGGGCAGCTTAAAAGTTGGTATAATAAATGCAAATTCAAAGTTCATATTTCAAAATATTTATAAAAAAATTATAGCTTAATGAGTTGTGATTTTGTAATATTTATATATCATATTTGAAAAAGTTTTATCTAACTTTCACTTTAGTTAAAAATTGTCTCAATTATTACACATCAGAATTATCTATTGAATTATTATTTGAACCGGATCTGCCCTTTTAACATTTTATCTGATTATCTATATTTTTTTGTACCATTGATTAAATATCTCCTGTAATTAAGCTAATTTTACCATAAACTTAATTTGCCACTGTCCACCGTTTGAAGCGCCCATCGAGAGGCGCAATTACAGATCGATTAGCTCGCTTCGTTATAAGCAATAACTAACTAACTAACTTATACGCACACTCACACACACACCTACACACACTCACACACACACCTACACACACTCACACACACCTTACACCCCACAGAAGTACCAACAACTGCGCATCAAAATTCTCGGTGATTGCTATTATTGCATTAGTGGAGCGCCCGACGAGCGACCGGATCATGCCGTGCTCTGTGTGCACATGGGACTTTCCATGGTGAAGGCCATCAAGTGAGTAGTAGCGTGGAGCATGTGCCGGCCCACAGGGACCGCAGAGGACGCAGAAGGCGACAGGCGACGTCAAATCAACGTTTGTTCAATTAAATATAATTGCACTTAACCACGCGTCCACCCCTTTTGCGTCCTGTTGTCGTCTCGTCCGCTGCGGTTGGTCCTCCAGGACATAGTAGTGGGCATATGTTTGTATGTTTGTACAACGACTTATCCACTTTCACACAGATATGTGCAACAGAAGGCGAACTCACCTGTTGATATGCGTGTGGGCATACACACGGGAGCTGTCCTGGCCGGCATTCTTGGCCAGCGTCAGTGGCAGTTTGACGTTTACTCCAAGGACGTTGAGCTGGCCAATAAAATGGAGTCGAGTGGCAAGGCCGGGTTAGTCGCTAAACTACACTATTTGCATAATTGATGATGATGTCCGTAGCCTGGTCATGCTATGATTTGTCCTTGTCACTTCAATATGCAAATTGATTGATACACACACACACTCAACACACACGCACATACACACACACACACACCTTTTAACCCGTGGTTGTTCCTTTGACAGGCGCGTGCACATTTCCGACAAGACATTGGCCTTCCTGAATGGCGAGTTCGAGGTGGAGCCCGCCTTTGGTGAGAAGCGCGAGGAGCTACTTCGCATAGCGGGCCTAAAGACCTTCTTCATAACCAAAGTGGTTAAGCCGGTAAAATATGCCAAGTTGCCAATTATTATCCATATCTATATCGATATTTGCACAGTTCGCCTCGCCGTGCAGCAAGAAAATCAACGAATCCAAGTCGGAGGATGCCAATCACAGTCCCGACTCGAATGCAAGCAGCAACGACAGCAACGAGAATGCCGGCGACGACAATGATGCCACCCTGGATGATGAGGAGCTGCTGGCCCAGAGCGTCGTCGTCAACGGACACCATCCAACGGCCGCCGAAGATGAGGAGGAACAAATCAAACTGGAGAACTTTAAGCAGCGCTTGAAGGATGAGCTCGTCACACGCGATGGACACGAGTGAGTTTCCATCAAATTCCAATAGTTTACATCAAATAAATTCCTCTTCTTCTCTTTTCCCCAGAAATCTAACCAAGGACACAAACATCTTTCTGCGCTTCAAGAATCCGCAGCTGGAACAGGCCTATGCCGTCTATCGGGAACCGTACAGCTCTCTGCCATTGCTGGCCGCTTTGCTGGTGCAGTGCATCGATGTGTTGTACTCCTACCTGGTGCTGCCGCGTTCGACGTTGCACTTCATCAATATTGCGGCGCCGCTGGTGCCCATCGCAATGCTGGTGGCAATTAGCATTGCGGAAAGCTTTGGTGGCATGCTGCCCAAGTTCTTTGTCGATGTGAGCAAGCGATTCAATGACATTACCTTCGTGCGCGAACTGGCCGCCATAATTATAGCACTCACCATTGGGCTGAGCAACGTCATCGACATGGTTGGTAGTAGTAGTAGTAGTTCTCAAGTCCTTATTGATTTTGTGTGTAATACTTGCGACTCTCTGCAGTTCTTCTTTGTCACCTTTGTGCGCACCGAGCACATTGTGAGCGAGAGTGAATTTAATGCCACGGCCGGACTGGAGGAGGTGGTCACCGCCGAGCACCTGCTGCCCGAATCGTTTGTGGAGCAAATGCGGGACGCGGTGCCAACCGAACGTGTCCTATATCCGTCCTATCTGAGCAACTTCAGTGTCCTCATACTCATCGCAATCGCTGTGATTGCTCAGCTCACCCATTTGACCAAGATCTTGCTGCTCTTGTCCATAGCTGGTAATTGTTGCTAATGATGATATCGAAACAATTGCACGATTTACTATAATCCTTCACATGTCCTTTGCAGCTCTACATTGCTACTTCAATGTGTGCATCATGCAGGATCTATACGTTCTGGAAGATGATCTAGCGAATCAGCCGTAAGATTTACATATGAACATATTTTGTACATTGATGGATTATATTTATTATAACTGTATTTATATTATATTTGTATTATATTTACTTATAACTGTATTTGTGTCCTTGTTTTCCAGACTCATATCAACACGTTACTGTACCTCAGGTCTGCTATTGGTTGCCGCATTGTCGCTCAGCTTTTTGGCGCGTCATGTGAGTATAGAGAAAAGAAGAACGGAAATTGTCGACTGTGTGATACCCTGTTATCTGTGCCATTCGCGGCATATCGATTTTAACTCTTGCTACAGCTTCGAACTTGCTGGCCATTTTAATTGAATCGAATTACTTTCAGATGGATCATGAGGATCGGGTAATCTTCAAGTGGAAAACGGAGGTGGCCGAGCAGAAGGAAACCGCCAACGATATGCGACAACGAAATGAGGCATTGGTCTACAATGTGCTGCCGGTGCACGTGGCCGAGCACTTTATGAAGAACACAAAGCGATCTCATGACGATCTCTACTCCCAGAGCTATGCCGAGGTGGGCGTTCTGTTTGCCAGCATGCCCAACTTTTCGGGTAATCTACAGAGTTAACATTCATCACTTCGATGTGGATACTAATTGCGCTCACTTACAGACTTTTACTCGGAGGAAACAGTTAACAATCAGGGCCTGGAGTGTCTGCGTTTTCTCAATGAGGTCATCTCTGACTTCGATGCGGTATGGCCAAGATGGATAATATTATGTTAATCTATATACATATATCAAAATGTTATCTAAATTTGTAGCTGCTGGAATTGCCGCAATTCCAGGACATCATTAAGATCAAGACCATTGGATCCACGTATATGGCGGCCAGTGGGATTAATTTGCAGCGCAATCTGCGCAATGATGCACCAATTACCGAACGCTGGTCCCATCTGGCCGTGCTCGTGGAGTTTGCCTTGGAGCTGAAGCATGCGTTGCAGGGCATCAATGAGCAGTCCTTCAATCATTTCGTGTTGAAAATGGGCATCAATCATGGACCGATAACGGCTGGTGTGATTGGCGCACGGAAGCCACACTACGACATCTGGGGCAATACGGTGAATGTGGCTTCGCGCATGGAGAGCACTGGGAAAGCGGGCGCTGTCCAGGTGACCGAGGAGACCTGCAAGATACTGGAACCATTCGGCTACACGTTCCAGCAGCGCGGCTTGGTCGTCGTCAAGGGCAAGGGTCAGCTAATGACCTACTACTTGCAGGTGGGCTAATAATTTATATAAAATAATTGCATCCGAATACAAATCCATTTGCTGTTCAGGGTAAATCGGAGAGCAGCTCAGCAGAGCCCAAGGCGGCCATTGAGTTGCATGGTGCGGAGGAGGGAGCAGGAACAGGAAAAGCCCCCGTTAGCAATCTCGACTGCAGCACGGAGCTGGAGGCGGATATTAAGACACCGCTGCTCAAGCTTAAAGCGAAGGATGCAGCAACGGAAGCAGCTGCCGCTGAATCCTGTATGAGTAATGGCACAGTGGGCGAATCTCAATCGTTGTTGGAGTAAGAAAAATATATAAAATCTGTGTGTGTATGAGTGAGTGTGAGTGAGTGAGTGAGCGTGAGTGAATGAGTGTGACTGATTAAGTGTGAGTGTGTGTGTGTGTGTGTGTGTATGAACAAAAAGTCAACTGTTAGACAACTGTTATACTTGCTACATTTGGTTTGCCTATATTCGTGTGATATTCTGCTAAACATAAACAAAAAAAAAAGAAACACAAAAAAAAACTTAAACAATTCGAGACGACGATTATGGTCGGATCATCTTTAGTTGTGTGTATTTGTGTGTGTAACTGCTCTTTGCTTTTGAAAAGTTTGTAAACTGTGTACCTAAAACAATTATATAACTATAACTAAGTATTCGAATTATTGTGAGTGTTTTGTTTTAAACAAATTGTTATTTAATTTACACTTAATGAAACTGTAACATAACAATTCATTTGCTTTACAACAATTATTAGTCGATGTGTAGTTGAAATCAATTTATAATTCGATTTAGGAATTAACAAAAAACAAAACAAAAAAACAAAACAAAAGAATAATACTACTTGCATCAATTTCGCAAACAAAAAAAAAAAACAAAAAGTGAAAAGATTTTGCATACGAAATGCGCTTAAAACTAACTATATATTAATAATTAACTACAAATGAAATACATACAAACATAATGCAAATATGTAGACTAAGTCGAAATATTTACATAAATTATACATTTAAATTGAGAATCCGAATCCCACCACACAAATGCAACCCACAAGCAAGTCCAAAAGCAGCAAAAATTAAAAAATAATAAATTGAAGGAAGCAAAGAATAATAATGATAAAATAAAATAGCAAATGTATGTACTAGATTAATGCTAAATAATTATAATCTTTTAGTTTTAGTTGATAGCAATAAACCGTGTCCTATTTAGTAAAAGAGCATCAGATGAAGGCCGAAACGAGGGGAGATGAATTATGCATGCATATTACCCAAAAGAAAATAGACTCCAAACGTTAACATAGAAACATAAAAACATGAATATGCATACATTTATATATATATATATATATATATAGTTTACACACATATATACATTAGCATATATAAATATATAGAGCGACGCATGTTTACTAGACAACTTCAACGAATTAGTAATGAAACAATCTACAAACGAACTTACATAGCATAAACAAACAACAACAAATAGCATCAATATATATATATATATTTAAAATCGAACAGCAATTCCAGTTTTTAAGCATTTTTATCCATACATTTTGTTAGCTATGCCTCCCCCCTCTCAGAAGTATTTGTTAATAATTTATTAATGGCTTAAAGCATGACAATCAACGAAAAGTATGTAAGTTAAAGGTTGATTAACTGTGAAATCTGGTATCCATATAATACAAATTCTAATTTCATTTGCAATTTGAAAAACTAACTAGCAAAATGAAAGAAAAACAAAGAAAATTTAGTCATTACGTTTTAAGTGTTGTGTTTTAAGCTATTAACAGTAAATCTAATAATGCACTTTTATATAATTTAAATAACAAAACAAAAACAAAAAACAAATAATTAGCGAATTATAGAAAAAAATAAATGAAAAACTTATAAATCTACATACATGGTGTAATTATTTCGAGTTATTTACATTTACAAATACGAAAACTGTGTTATTCAAATAGTGCGCGTATTTATGGATGATTGCGGCAACAGCTGTTAGGTGCTCGATAAAGCTACTTAATATTCGATATGTATTGATGATAGATATCGGTGTGGCGTACTATCGTTATCGCATTTCTCTATTATAGGGTTGCATCGCCACACTGTCAACGATGGAAGTGGAGTGGCAACCCTGTCACCGTAACATAAGAGTTCATTTTGGATTGTAAAAAAAAGTTCAATTTACTAAAATTCACGCATTATCATTAGAGCATAGTGTAACTAAAAAGCGCGTAAGTGAACCACAAACCTCTGCCACGCCAAACACACCGCAATTTTGGGGGCCAATTGGCTGGCAAGTGCCGAGGCCGTTGTCGTTTTTGTCTCAGTTTTGGCCTAGGGCCCCTGCTGATTATGCCTCCTCTCGCGAACGTTCTCCGAGTGGCGACGCAATTTTCTCTTTATTAATAACAAAATGCGCGTTTACAACAAATGTTTACACTGTTTGTTGTTGTTGTTGTTGCAGTGTCATTGTGAAACAGCAGCAACGTTTGTTGCACTTTGTTAAAACGCCTCTGCCACTGTTGCATTGCTAATCGTTGTTTTCACTCATTCGCCCACCCACTCAATCAAAAAAACAGCTCAGCAGATAGTCCACATCCTTCCACACTCACGTACACACACACACATCCACATCACACACGCAGCAGAGATGTCGCTCAAGCCAAAAATAGTGCAATTTGTTGATGTATGGCCGCGCTTGCGTTGCGTCGCCGAGGACGTGATAACATTGAGCAAAGTTGAACGAGCCGTTTGGAACACTAGCTTCAGGTGAGTAACGCTTCGCGTTGCACAGTGCAACGAACGCATAGAGTGGAAAACATTGTTTAAATATTGTGCAAAAAATATTAAAACAAACAAAAAATCAAGAACAATAACTTTGTAAATGTTAGTTTGAGCATGTTGCACTGTGGGTAAATGTTAAAAAAAAACACTTCAACTCAATTGATGATTTCTTAATCTAAACTAAATTTACAAATGGAATATTTTTGGTTTTGTCATAGTGAATTTGCGAAAGTGATAAAAAGACAAGTTAAGATTTAGTTTTATAATGCAATGAATAGCTTGTGGCCCACTGTGCGCCGCAGCATGAGTTGCCAGAAAAGCCCAATGATTTTCAATAAATACACATGCGCATCTGAGATGTTTGCAATCTGAATACTCATCGTCACCCACACAGATATTTATATATATATTTTTGAATACGAATCTATACAGCGATGTTTATACGCTATGCGTGGCGCAGCCGGAACCGATGGCGGATCAACTGTATAACGAGACAAAGCACTTCCTCGAGTCGCACGTACAGGAGATGCTGGCCAAGAAGGTGCTGGCGGAGCACGATTCGACCAATGCGAACAACGCGAACAGCAGGCCCGATTTGCTGCAACGATACTATACCACCTGGGTGGAGTACAGCCAGGGAATTAAATATCTACACCAGCTCTATATGTAAGTTGTGATTGCTGCTTGGATCTTTAATTCCTCCACTAATACATTGTTTGATCTGTTGTTTGGCAGCTATCTAAACCAGCAGCACATCAAGAAGCAAAAGATCACCGATACGGAATCATTTTACGGCAATATGTCCAGCGATGCAGCCGATCAAATGGAAATCGGTGAACTGGGCCTGGACATTTGGCGTCTCTATATGGTTGAGTATTTGGCCCAGGAGCTGGTGCGTCACATACTGGAGGGCATTGCGGCGGATCGGGACAGCAATGGAACATTGGATTCTAATCGCGTGCAGGTCATCAATGGCGTCATACACAGCTTCGTGGAGGTGCAGGATTATAAGAAGACGGGCTCTCTGAAGCTCTACCAGGAGCTCTTCGAATGGCCCATGCTGGAGGCAAGCGGCACTTACTACACGAACGAGGCGAACAAGCTGCTGCAGCGCTGCAGCGTCTCCCAATACATGCAGGAGGTCATCAAGATACTGGAGTTCGAGAGCAAGCGGGCGCAAAAATTCTTACACGTCAGCTCATTGCCCAAGTTGCGTAAGATGTGCGAATGTAAGTTTATCAACGATCGATTGGGTTTCATCTACTCGGAATGCCGCGATATGGTGTCGGATGAGCGGCGACAGGATCTGCGCAATATGTATATCGTGCTGAAACCGATACCCGATAATCTAAAAGCGGAACTGATACAAACATTTCTCGAGCACATCAAGAACGAGGGCCTGGAAACGGTGTATGCGCTCAAGGGCGAGAACATCCACATTGCGTTCGTTGAGAACATGCTGAAGGTGCATCACAAGTATCAGGAGCTAATCGCCGATGTCTTTGAGAACGACTCGCTGTTTCTTAGCGCGCTGGACAAGGCCTGCGCCAGTGTCATAAATCGACGACCCAGCGAAAGGCAGCCATGTCGCAGCGCTGAATATGTGGCCAAATACTGTGATACACTGTTAAAGAAATCGAAGACCTGCGAAGCGGAAATCGATCAGAAACTCACCAACAACATAACCATATTCAAATACATCGAGGACAAGGATGTCTATCAGAAGTTCTACAGCCGGCTGCTAGCCAAGCGACTCATTCACGAACAGAGCCAGAGCATGGACGCCGAGGAGGGCATGATCAATCGCTTAAAGGTCAGTTCTCCACAAATCATTTGATTATAATTTATTTATATTTATTTATACATTGCAGCAAGCTTGCGGCTATGAGTTCACCAATAAACTGCATCGGATGTTCACGGATATATCAGTCTCCACAGATCTGAACAACAAGTTCAACAATCACTTAAAGGACAACGACATTGATCTGGGCATGTATTATACACTTACACTAATCTCTGTCTGACTAATAGTCTGTCTCTCAGCATCTGTTCCATCTGTGTATGTTGAACATAATAATATTAATTTTCCTTCTTTTTTTTTTTGCAGGCATAAACCTGTCAATTAAAGTGCTGCAGGCGGGCGCTTGGCCCTTGGGCTCCACACAGGTTATACCCTTTGCAGTGCCCCAGGAATTTGAAAAGTCCATCAAAATGGTGCGTTTGCCAAAATATGCCTTAAATGCGTCCAACTTTTTATTATCCGTATCATATCTCTGTTTCGCATAGTTTGAGGATTATTATCATAATTTGTTCAGCGGCCGTAAGTTGACATGGCTGCATCATATGTGCCATGGCGAACTGAAGCTGAGCCACGTGAAAAAGTCATATATTGTGACCATGCAGACGTACCAAATGGCGATCATCTTGCTGTTCGAGACCTGCGACACGCTGAGTTGTCGTGAGATACAAAGCACGCTGCAGCTGAACGATGAAACGTATCAGAAGCACATGCAGCCAATGATTGAGTCCAAACTGCTGAATGCCAGCTCAGAGAATCTCTCGGGTGACACGCGCATCGAACTGAATATGGATTACACAAATAAGCGCACGAAATTCAAGATTAGTTCGGCGTTACAAAAGGACACGCCACAGGAGGTGAGTTGGTTGATTTCTCATTTCATATTGTATGCACATAATATGTTGAACTGGATTATCCATATAGGTGGAGCACACGATCAATTCGGTAGATGAGGATCGTAAACTGTTTCTGCAAGCGGCCATTGTACGTATTATGAAGGCGCGCAAGGTGTTGAAGCACAATGCGTTAATACAGGAGGTGGGTGGCCAAAACCATAATTAATATCCAAAATAAATATATACTTAAATTAATATGTATTTCTCTTGCATACAGGTTCTATCCCTATCGAAAGTCAGTTTTACGCCCAACATAGCAATGATCAAGAAGTGCGTGGAATCATTAATTGACAAACAATATATTGAGCGTACTGCCAACTCTGGTGACGAGTATAGTTATATGGCTTAGACTGCGAATGGGCCTAAACAGCTCGTTGAGATTATGATAAGAGAAAGACACAAAAATTCTTCACAAATTGATTGAACTCACAGTGCAACCAGCCTCCCCCTTCCCCTCCCTCCCCACACATAATACTTGTAACGCATATATATTTTGTTAAATTTTTAAAATTCATGACACGGAATACAACAACAAGAACAACAAATGGATATAGCTCTAAACCAGAATAACTGTCACTTAAACATTAAGTAAAACTTTACACAAACAGGCAATTTTTTGTACGTACTTTTGAAATAATGGAATCGAATTTTATTTGTTTTGTATAATCCCAACTAATGCCACAACAGCGAAAGTCGAACAAATTGTTCGCATTATACGATACGTTTATTTAGTTTTGTGAAAACGTTTATTTTTTGGAGCGTGTGTTTTCGAATGCCGTAATTCCACATTAAATATTGCATATTTATCTGGTTCGCACACACAGACACTCAACACACACACGCACAACTCCAAATTGTGAAAGAATGTGTAATAAAAACAAATTCAACAGCAAGTAAAATACAAAAATATATTTCCAATCTTAAGATTTTGAACTAATGCCGTAAATAGTCAATAGATTCTTTATAACGTGTATCTTCCAGCTGCTCATTTCCCCCATTTTCCAATTAAAATGCAACTCTTTCATATTTCTCAAAATTTGCAATGCTATTTTTATTTAATTTTTTTTTAATTGTTTAATTTTAATTTCATATATATATATACATATATATATATATATATATTTTTTAAAAAATTCATTTGTTCTTGCTAAAAAATTATATCATTTGCTTTGTTCTGTCTGTGCTAAACATTTTATTTCATAGCTCTTTAATTCATATGTATGTGTATGTGTATGTGTGTGTGTGTGTGTGTGTGTCTTTGAATTGTTATTGTAATTCGTCATATTTTCGTTTACTTTAAGTTTAACTTTGTGTTTGTGGTTTGCGCTCAAGCATTGAAATCCTTTTATAGCTGAATGCATGAGAGATTGTGGGATGTACATATATAGTTTTTTTTTTTTGGGGGGCAAGGTTTAGTTAGTGCTTTAGAAAGTTTTGCTCAAAAGTAGGATTTGTTGTCAAAAAGTCTATGATGATGGAAAAAACCTCTCTAAAATCGACGTTATTCGTTTATCTTTGGGTCTGATATTATATTTTTCTTTTAGTTAAGAGTTTTATTGTTGCATTACCACTTTACTCAAATGTTACATTTTTCTGTTTTTTTTTTTTATAGTAAAAGTATTCATTTTGTAGCTTTATTACTTTGTTTATTTTTATTTGAATTATTTTTCGTTTTTTTTTTTTGTTTTTGCTGTTAGTACTTTCTCAATTTTCACACTACTTTTCTAAAAAATATATTCAATAATATTAATACAAATAATTGTACATACAATATAATTAATTATAATAAATACCAACTTGCTGTAGCATAATATAATAATTCGTTAATAATACTTTTCAACTGGCTCTGTTTCTCTGAGGGAAGGGGGTGGGGGGAGGGGGGCGCCTCTTTATAAAATGCTGCCAAATATGTTACGTTGTTTTTATTTTGGCAGATTGGCTTGTCAGTGTGTTAATAAAAAATACTTAATCTTCAATATATATATAAATATTTCACTTTTTTTTTATTAATTATTAATTATTAATGACTAGTAAACGTTTACAGTTTTTTTTATTTGTTGTTACCTTTTGGAGTTAATGGTATTATTCAGATTTTTTTTATTTATCAAATTACAAAAGCAAAAATGCTGCCTGGTAAAGTTTTCTTGAGCATTTCTTGAATTTTTTGTTTATTTTTTTTAAATTTTTATTGTATGCAAAATTTTTTTTGGAAATTGTATTATCAAACATTCTGTGAAATTTTGGAGGGCGTTTCGGCTATTCTAGTCTCTCGAAATTTCAAAAACTAAATTTATTATTTAATATTCTTGTAAGTGTTTTGCCCGTGTTTGCTTTTTTTTTTGGCTTATGACATTCAAAAGATTGGATAAAATCTAGTTCTTAAACAATTCGTTTACACTATACGCCCCAAAATTCGCAACTGAAGCGTAAAAATGTGCTTCGTGTATATCCAACATCATCATAAATATAAAGTAAGTAATGCTGCTGCCTGGAACCCTAAACGGTTCAGTATATACTCCAAACTATGCATATAGAGTTCATATACTATATATATAAATTCAGTGCTTGTATAATTATTAAGTTTTCATTTTCATTTTTCTTTTGTTTTTTTTTTTGTTGCTACATTTTGTTGCTCATCGTTGCGTGCTTTTTATTGTGTGTGTTACGTGTGTTTCGGCCATGGAATTATTGCAAGTTCAGAGTCTGGGCTCATCTGGTATATATAGTGTATATATAATACTGTTTTGTCTGCTGGTCGGTCTGCTGGTGTGTTGCATTTGAAGTTCATATATTTGGATTTTTCATTTAATTTTCTTTTTGTTTTTTGTATTTTTTTTTGTTTTTACTCATTTCATTTACATTTTTGTTTGTCAGTCTTTACGATTCACGGCATTTGTGCATTTAATTTATTCAGTTTTTTCTTCGCATTATAATATGACCGATATAGTTGTACCTTTATGTACGATATATATAAGTTATCTTTTGCAATATTGAGTGAATTTCAAGGTGAGCGAACTTACAAACAAAACGAGCTTCACAATTACTGCTCGTCTGTGTGTGTGTGTGTGTGTGTGTATGCGTGTGTGTGGGTGTGTGTAAAAAGTTCATGGATGAGCAGGTGAGTCTGGTAACTTGATAGGGATGCCTAGCGTAGTACCAACACCGTCTTCATATTGTACATGTATGTGTTATGCTACTCTCTGCATATAGTGTATATAGAAGTGCGGTTATTATCAACGTTCATCATTAAAAACACATAGCTCCAAAATTTCATTGGAGTGTTTGGAGTGGGAATGGGGGGGTGGGGGGAGTGGGCAGTGCTTTGGCTTTTGTCTGAAACAAGTTGGCCTCTATTGATCCAGCGACGTGGTTTTCGTACGCTTCCACAGCGCCTTGAAGAGACCCTTCTTTTTGGCCTTGGGCGTAGTGCCGGGAACTGCGGCTGCATTGTCCTTACTGCGACTGCTGCTCTCCTTGCGCTTCCCGGAGCCCACTACAAAGATAAAGAGAGAATCAGAGAGGGAAAGATCAAATATAAAATCTTAGTTTTATCTACATGTATATCAATTAAACATGTTATCCTGGCTAACTGCAATTTGCCTCGGGCAAAGACGAGTTTTATCTTCTCGCAGGGTTTAATCTGGCTGACTGAGGAATTAGTAAAGTAGATTCTTGAAATTTATTCCGAACAGATTAAAGGCTTTTGTGAAAACTGATCCAATTTTGTTGGTGATAAAATTCAATATTTGTGCATCCAGTTTTGAACTACACATAAAAACTAATAATTCAGCTGTCGATTTGAAACTGGCTAAAATGAGGCACTCGATTTTGAATTTGTGTTTAAATGAGTCATTATCATAATCCCCCGTAAACATATCCAGCCAGCTGCTTAAGCCTAAAGAGTGGCAGTTACCTGTCTCAAATTCATAGGCGTGCTTGCTGTTGCTGTCATCCATGGGCAGATCGCTGTATGCCTTGTGCTTCCGATCCTTGTTGTGCTCTGCGGAGTGACAATCAAATGTAAGTGTTCTTTGCAATTGATTTGGAGGCACTTACTCTTTTTGGTTATTAGCAAACTGGTGACGCGTCGCAGCGCCTCGCGTGGTGACTTGTTCAAGAAGGAGGGCGTCAAATTGGGCGGCAGGGTGAGCGGCTTGCGGGATTGGCCCGTGCCCGACATGCCAGCCGGATTGTCCCACACGCGCACCGAGGCCAATCGATCAATGTTCTCCGTGGAGGCGGGTCGCATGTTGCGCTGCTTGGGATACCAGCCGCGTGCGGGGGCGCCAGTCATGCGCAGCATTTCGTTGGAAGCTAAGGCGTGATTGATGGAACGCTGGCGACAAATCTGAGCGGTGCCATAGGGGCCAGCTGAAATATGCACATAAATTATTTAAATTTACCAATCTCAAATGGTGAAATTGAGATGCGAAACTTACGTCCTATGCCCAAGATGGAGTTGCCCATGTTGATGCTATTCGAGGTGCTCGAGCGTGGCGCTGTGCGGGAGCCGCTGACGGGTATGGGATCATTTTGGCGTCGATATGGCGTACGTGGTATGTCACAGCTGTAAGCAAATGTGGACGATGATTTCAGTGGAGGATACGACTCGGCTATAAGCTGTGGGACTCACCCTCTGGCAAAGATTGGGGTTTCGGGAAGACTACATGAGGTTTGCAGGCGATGCTCCTCGCGCGGCGACTGCTTCAGGCTGCGCTTGGTGCCGTAGTTGATGTACCGTCGCTGATAGGAGCCCGTGCCGGCAACGGAGCCGCCGTCGCAGGACGATCCAATAGTGCCCATGGGTGGCTGGGGCAGCGGCGGCATTTGGCCGCCCAGGCCGGTTGGCGTGGTAATGCCGCTGCCGCTGCTGTAGCCGAAGAGTTTGGGCGATCGTTTGCGGTACTGCGAGTCAATGCTCCACGATTTCATGGTGTTGAGCGAGTGACCAGCACGATGTGGGGGCACCACTGGCGCCATGGGCGGTGGCACGTGTACCATGCCAGGCAGCCCGGGCAGAACCTCTGCAAAGCTGCTCGACTGATGATGGGCCGGTGCCGGTGGCGGAGGCAGTTCATCGTTGAAATGACGCACTGCAGCCACATTGTCGCGACTGCGCCGCGTATGACTGTTGCTGTGCACCGCTGCCCCCGAGGCGGTGGCATGCACCTCGACGACGGTGGTGCCGCGATTGACGGGCACCGCTGCGACAGCAACGGACGCTGGCAGCTCCAGCGGCTTGCGCGACTCAATGGGCGAAGGCGGCAGCGGCGCATCGTAGTCAAACATGTCCGGATTGGAGCTGGGCGGCGACGGTGGCAGCGGCCCAAAACCAACCACATTCTGCGACAGCAGCATCTCCTTGGCACTCTCCGACTTGTGCACGCCCGGACGGAACTCCAGCACGCGCTTCGCATGTAACTCAGCTGCGGCAGCGGCAGCAGCAGCAGCAGCAGCAGCAGCGGCAGCCGCGGCAGCAGCCGAGGCAGCTACACTGCATCCATTGACCGGCCCCATCAGAGGCAAGTCGCCGCGCAGCAGCGCGCTAATGTTGTGTTCAATCTGCTTGAGTGGTGCGCAGCCGTAGCTAAAGTCGGACAGCTCCTCGTCCTCCTCCAAAGTGGGCGCCAGATCCGTGTGAGGTGTTGTTGCCGTCGAGACGCGTTGATCTGGTTAGGTAACAAAAGTAAGGCAATTAGCAAATATATATATATATATATACAGATCTGCTCCGTCTCTTCCATCAGCTCTAATAAATTTGTAGACTACGATTTGCGTCACTTACCGTTTCCGTTGTAGCCGAAGAGATCGTAGCCAGTGCCGTTCAGGCGCGCCTCGTCGAACTCCTCGCTGCTGGAAGTGTTGTCGGGCATGGACTCGGCGCTGAGACGCTTCTCCGTCAGCATGGCCGTCTTGCTCTTGACGGGCTTCTTGACCAGATGCTCCGCCGCCTCGGCTATGTCCAGGGACAGCGCCGATCTCTGGGCACCAGCCAATTCGAAACTACGACGCGTCTGCGCCGGTACCGCGTCACACTCCTTGCACATGGAGCTCATCTCAGAGGGCGCCGGCGGCGGAGGCAGTGGCGCCGACTCGCTGGGCTCGCTGTCACTCGTGTAGAACTCATTGCTAATGGCGCCAGCGCCAAGCGAGGTGCGCGGTGGCTTTGGTATACTAAAGACATCGACGGCACGTGGCGGCTTCTTGGCCGTGGATCGCCTGATGACAAACGTGCCCTTGCCCAGCATGCTCTGCTGCTCATTGTAGACGAAACTGTTGTTGAAGTCGGTCAAATTGTTCTCCCGCGGCTGTTGCTATAAAGACAAGTGAGAATGCCTGTTAAAACTATGTTTTCAACATAAATATAAACTCAATTTTCATGTGGTTGTTTATAGCTGGGGAAATGGTGAACCGATATATGGATTACCATTATAGTTAGACCTTCAATGGCAGCCTAGTTTTCATGGACACATTAGATAATCTATTTTGTTAATCTGTCGTTAGGAGTCGCTCACCTTTTTGGCAGCACCCGAAGATGACTTTTTCGTGGCACTCGTCTTCTTCTTATTGCTCTTAAAGTGTATTTCCCAGGCGACGCCATTCTGCTTGACGGGCGTCAGATCTGTGGAAATGGTTGACTCCTCCAGCGAGTCCTCGGAATAGTCATCCGTCACCTGTCGCAGATGCTTGGCTGTGGCGACATTCATATGGGATGCCGATGGCGATGCTTCGCCGCTCGACGTGTGCTGCGATCCCGACGAGGTCGAGGGCGAGGTGGAGCTGTTGGAATGTGGATTCAGCATGTGACAGACCTCCTTGTGCTTCTCCACAGAGTTGAGCAGTCGCTTGCTGCGCGCACCCTCGCCGCTTGCCTTCGCCGATGGACCCGGGTAGATAGTCACCGGATGCTCATTTAGCATGGGCTCCGGCAGCTTGGCGAGATTGCCACGCAGAACGGCATTGTGCACCGCACTGATGTCGATGCCCAGCACATTACGCTCCCCGTTGCAGCTACCGGTGCGAGTGGCAGTCAACGGACCATTCCTGGATGAGTTGCAATTGGAGGCGGCGCACAGATTGGAGGCGGCTCGGGCACCGCAACACGGCAGACTCGAATAGTTGGAGTTGGTGGCTGGCGTTGAGTTCGCACTGCGTGCCTTCGGCTGAGAAGGGGGGTGGAGAGGACATTAATTGCTTTTCCATTAGCTGTCTATGCTCAGATGTATGTGGGTTTGTAGGTAGACTCACCAGCGTTGTCTGTATGAGTGGCGTTGTCGCTTCCTGGCTGTGCTCCGCCTCAGATAATTTGGTTAAATTTTCGGCCGTGCCATCAACCTCGTTGAAACTGCCCTCGGGCACGGTGTCTGTGCTCGGCGTTTGTGGCACGTCTTCCGAATCCTTTTTCGACATGCTGCATACACCAAAGACAGAGACAGAGACAGAGTGTCAAACAATTTTGATTAAAATTAAATCAATTTTAAACTTGCTACATTTTGTTGTGTCTATTTCATTTTGGCTACATTTTGTTCGGATAATTATACTTATGGGGCAGCATGTCAAACCTGCATTGGAATCCTAAACCTGAACTGATATTATTTGTCGCTGATATGTAAGCATATCGAAACTAAGATATTTCCTAATGGGCGATCCCTTTACTTGGGTATTTCCACACTTCAGTATACCCTATTTACCCATTGTGAATCCAGGGCATTATTTATCAATCGAATATCAAGTTATATATATTCAGACACCTTCCGAATTGGGATTCCGTGATAAATTTACGAAAAGGTATTTGATAACGGACCCGTATTCCTCAAAACGGCAAATGGGAAAACGATTTTCAAACTTTTTAGAAAACTTTATAATAAATTATTGAGCAAAAATGTTTTGAATATTTTTCAACTTTTTGAAATCGATTTGAATCATAATATATATAATTTTTCAATTATTTAATTAAAGTTGAAATCAGAGCTCAGAATAGCGGTACATTTGGTAAAAAAAAACGAGATTCTTGCGATGATTTATTGATGAAAATTGGGCTTTCAGAAAAAGGCACTCGAAATTCTCTCGTTTTTATGAACGGGTGGATTTGAACGAAAAAGTGTGGAAACTGTTCACTCACTTTTTGCGACTCAGACTCATGTAGCCGTCGTCCTCTGATTGATTCTCGCCACTGTTGCTGTGCAGGGCAGCTGGCTTGGTTGTCGCCTCCTCCTCGAACTCCGATATGATGTCGTCGAGCACTCGGATGGGCTCCGGTATCTCGTCCAGTGAGATGGGCTCCAGTGAGTGCAATTGCTGCTGCTGCAGTTGCTCGCTGAAAGGGTAAAAAGCGAAATGGAAATGTATATGTAATTAGGCTACGTGTAGAGGCCTGGGCCAACTGCAGCAACCGAGTGTGGCAGGCACTCGGTGCCACAATTTAAATTTAATTTCATTTAGATGCTTGCGACATACTTTTGCTTTTGTTGGTCGTTGGCCGCATCTAGCGCATCCAGAGCAGCGGGCTCCGTTGTTGCCGTCTCTGTCTCCGGTTCGGACATCTTGTTTGCTGTTGAGATTGCCTCTGTGCCCTCCTCTGCCTCTGTGCCCTCCTCTGCCTCTGTCTCTGGCTCTGCCTCCGTTTCTGTCTCTGTGTCCGCCTCGGGTTCCAACGCCTCCACAGAATCGCGTGCGCCACACGATTCAGGTGTTGCCTCCATTATGCGATATTCATTGAGAAACCAACTGCAACTTTAACTTTTTTTTTTTCTTTTTTTTTTTTTTGCGTGTGTGTGTTTTTCTCTTTCGTTGATTATGAAAATGTAATCAATGTGCCCACACTCGCTGTCGCTGTCGCTGCCTCAGTCGATGTCGGCGTCGCTGCTGCTGTTGCTGGCTCTGCTGCTGCTCTTCTTTGTTGTCGACTATTTCAATTTTCATCTATGCAATGTGTGAAAGTGATTGCCGTTTTTTCTTCTTCTTTTTTTCAGGTCATTAAATTCGTCATCCAAATGCTTTAGTTGCTGCTGATGGGAAATCGGAGGCGAAATCGGGTGGAATAGAAATTATGCTTAATAACAAAAATTGTTTTGTTTGCTTTTTGTAGTAGTTGTAATCGGCTTAAGTCTCTCTCTCTCTCTCTCTCTTTCTCACTTTGTATTTTGCTTAAAGACTGATTTGATTTGCGTAATATTCAATTAGAGATGTGAATCTCGACCAATATGGGTTGGGGCTTAAACGGATATTAGTATTTTCGCAACGCTGAGCTGCAGATTAGCAGTTCTTAATGTAATTGATTGTGATTTCTAAGGAAGTGGATAATGGATAATCATCAATACTTGCTAATGGCTTAAGGTAAGTATTTTTGTCAATATGAATGGCTTATCATTTACAAATATCCATTGAATTGATATTCTAGTTGCGGCTACCACCATAAAGAACCAACTTTTTAATATATACAGTGAGAGACAGGTCAAATCGACCAGTGTCACAGAAAAAAGTAATTGCTCGCAACTTATTTGGACCAGGTACATTGTGGACATCAGTTTTTGGAATTTTTAAAAAATAATGAGTAATTAGCTTACTTTTTTTCTTTGACACTGGTCTATTTGAGCTGTCTCACACTGTATATATATATATCATGTTTTTTAGGGGGTGGATAATAATTTATACACCAACAGAATTTCCAGCACATTTTGCTTCTGTTTTCTTGGGGTTGTATGAAAAACATAAGCAATAAGTAAGAATTTTCATCAACATAATCGTTCAAAATATTGTGTTTTCTAATGTTATATAATAGGGATAAGCCGCTTATGACTTAAGTTAAGACTTTTCAATAATTTATCACCTCAGCAGACTTCTTAATGTTTATGTGAGAGGATGGATAAGCCACATTAGCCACAAGTAAGTTTTTCCATCAACATGCATATTTTATCATCTCAACAGACCTTTTCTAATAGCTATTGAAATATGGCTTCAACTTAATCATACCTGCTGTAGGCGGCTTCAACTTCTTATCAATATTATTTCCTTGTAATTTAAGTATAGCTTTTATTGAAATTTCCCTCCCACTATGTTGTCGACTGTCAAATTTCACAGCAAACACTAAGTAGCACAACAAATTTAAAATGATATCTTGATTACCGCTCAGTTTGATATCCAAAATTACTGTAAAAATGTGTCAAGATTGCGAAAAGCAACTTAAACACAAATCTTTTGAATTTGATGCAATGCAAATCTGGGTTTTTGGGTTAACAAGCGGGGTTAACCGCAATGATCTTAAGTAGTTAGTAAAAATATAAAAAATAAATATACCTTTTTTTGAATGACTTTTTTTATGTTGTAAAAAGCATTTTCAATTTAAATGTAGGCCCAGAGCCGAAATTAATGTTAATTATAGCATATGAATCATTCGTTGTGGAAATCTTCGTATTATAGACAATATATATACGATGTAATCCGTCACAAAGATTCAACTGGTTTAAGAGAGAAGTTTTCCAACTTTTCGCAGGTATTTTACAATTCCACTTAAGAATTCTTGTTCCATCTTTCATAATTAAATACTTTTTGAAAAGTTTTCAACTATCTCGCACTTTCAGAAGCCAATTAAAAATGTTTGTAACACGTCCCACACATTTTTTGCATTGATTTTTCACGTAAAGCTAACACCCCATCCCTCCCCCTATACACTATTCCCCCACCCCTCGGTACCGTTTGGAGTTGCGAGGTGTGAAAATGGGAACATTAGTGTGTGAGAAACACTATTCTCACTACTCACTTCTCTCCCACTCCTACTCCTTCTCCTCCTCATACTACCCCCACACTTGGCGTATCTTCAGTTTTACTCTCAACTCCTTTGCTTTTCACATTTCGTGTCTTCATTCATATTTTCTATACACTTTGTTTGTAGAGAGGAGTTCTACATATATATATATATATATATGTGTTTGTGTGTGTACGGATGAAGCTCAGGCGCACTCACTCACACACACACACATGCTCGCACACAAAGACAAATTAGCCTCCCTGTTTGCCGCCCACTTAAATACATACATATAAAACAATTTATATGCTTCTATACATAAACATCTCACACAGACGCACATACACACATACAGAGACGCACGTTGCCTTTGTCTTTATTATTTTTTTTATTTTTTGCATTTTGTAAAACGGAAAAAACTTTATTTCCGGTGTTATCTATTGCATATAGCTATGCATAAACTCATTTCCAATTCGAACTCCAAACCTAAGCTGCAACCATTCACCCACCCACACATACAAGCACACACGCACACAGTCAAAGCAAAGCTCCAACTTTGTCTAACTGTAAAATATACTGTCGCCGTCGCTTTGCCTTTTGCTTTACTGAATGAAGTTGTTGCCTGCCTGGCGTCGTCGCAGGGAGTCTGGCATCGATTTTTTCATATGCAGACACACACACTCAAACTCGCAAACACACACATCAGTATTAGCATGTTGTTGTTTTTTTACCGCTAGCAGCAACGCATAATAATTACAGTTAAAAGCTTTTACTGCGAAAAGGTCAAATCAAAAATCGTCCAATTGGAAATGTTGCTAAATATAGCAAAAAAAAAATATTTGACGAGCGAGCGAGTGTGCGAGAGAGAGAAAGAGACAGTCGACAATCATCCAACGGGGGCTGCTGCTGCTTCTTCTTCTTGCTGCTGCTGCCGTTGTTGTAATGTAATAGACGAAACGGCGGCTGAGACGTTGGCGGCGTTCGCTTTTGAGACGATGACAAAAACAGACACGGCAACTTCCGAGAACAAGAGAATTCTATTCGCATTTTGCAATTTGCTTATGAGTTGCACACGCATACATAAAAACACAAACACTCACATAGACACACACACACAGACAAATGTTGCCTTTTGATTCGTTTCAAATTGTTGACTATTTTTGCATTCATTTCATTCGATAAATTTCGTTTTTTTTTGGAATTTGGAACATAACACAGACCACAAACCGCACATTTGTATACACACACACATATGCACACACATACCTATTTACACAAAATATTGCAATGCATGCGGCACATATCGCATCTGGTGAAAGACACACGTCCGCTCGCCTCGAACACAGAAACACGACTAAACGGAAGAGCGTGAAGCCAATTGGACACAATGTGCTGCTGTCAATGTTACTGTATCTGGTGGAAGTGGTTTCTCCCACGGTTCACACTCTCAACTCTGGCTTTAGTTCTCTCGCTCTCCCAATTGTGAGTCGTGATTTGACTATTTTTCATCGCTATTGTTGCTCAGGCTTCGCACAATGAACGCGAGCAAAGAGCGAAGCTCAAAGAAATACATTGTATTGTGTGGGTGCAAGATCCATTTGACGCTCTCTTTAACTGTCAAATCTCTTTTACATCGAATATATAACTGTAATTTAATATGCCTGTATTCTGCAATAACACAGCTTACATACATAAATTAGTTGTTTATTTGTTAGCATGTCAACGCGTGCAGCCATACAAATGCAGAGAGCTACAAAGAGAGCAGATTGGTGTGGGAGTTCTTGTTTCACTCTCTCTCTCTCCCTCTGTGTATCTCTCAGTCTCTCACTCTGTGCCACCCCACGACGATGCTGTCATTGCTGTTGTTGTTTTCGATTGCCAAACGCCGCATGTCGCATATTTCTTGTAATCATTTACATTGATTGGCTTTGTGTGCTTTGCTTTGTGATTTTGCACTTGGCCACGCGGCGCGTGTTGCTGACACACACACGCAACGCACTGCAATAAAAATATGAAAGGCAAAACTCAACCCTCGTTTTACAGGCAGGCAATGTGTTAAATTCAGCTGTTAATGGCTTAACAGAATAGTGCTGCCCACTTTGGCCAGCTTGTGGCTATGTTAGCTATTTTGGGGCTAGTTTTGATAGCCAACATTTGCTAGTTATGAGCATGTCAGCTGTAATTTTAGCGAAGACAGCATCTCAAAAGGAATGCCAAGTGTTGGCCCCTTTCCCATCGCCCGTGTGCTCTTAAGTGTACCACTCTGCTCTACAGCAGCAGGCTTTAACAGCAGACATTTATTTATATTCTTTTCCCCCTTTTTCCACTTATCACTCTTTACTGGTAGCTCTTGATGTATTTTTGCTTGTTTGTTTTTTATATAAACTTAAAGTAGTATCATTTACTTGATTTATTTTGTTGTTGGTTGTTGTTGTTGTTTTACTGTTATACAATTAATAATCATCAAAATTTCTTTAAATGTGTGTGTGTGTTTCTAAAACGCCGACAGCGACCCTTGTTGTTATTTTTTCTTTTGATCGGTTTCCTCTCCTCAACCCGCCCGCCACATTCTCATTCTTATTTAGCCAGCAGGCGCAGACGCAGGAGCAGCAGCAGCATGTGGATGCAGGGGGAGGGGGAGGGGGGCTGCTCCGTCGCTTACAACTTGTCCAAATACTGCGCCAGATCGGGCAGGCCATCCTTGAGACCCTTGCGCTTGCGCGTGTCCTGGACAATCTGGTAGGGCTTGCTCGAGGGCTCGCACGGATCGCCGGGCAGCACCTGCCAATGGTCGAACACGCACTGGGGGAACGCCTGTCCACCAGTGTTCGAGCGCAGATCGGCCGTGAAGCCAAAGGATTCGTTCACAGGCAGATAGGCCTTCACCACGAACATGGGGGTGCCGACGACCTGGTTCTCCTCGAAGACGTGGCCACGACGCCTGTTCAGCACACCATAGATGCCGCCGACGGCGACCTCTGGGCACTGGATCTCGCAGAGGTAGACGGGCTCCATGAGACGGGGACCGGCTGTGATCGCAGCGGCGTAGAGGCAGCGACGGGTCGTGGGAATGATCTGGCCACCGCCGCGATGGATGGCATCGGCGTGCAGGGTGACATCGTAGATATTGAAGCGAACGCCGCGCAGATTCTCGTCGGCCATGATGCCCTCCTTGGAAGCCCATTGGAAGCCAGCGACGACGGAGTCCTTGATCTCGTTCAGGTACTGCACTGACTTGGTGCAATCGAGGATGAAATTGGGTCCGGTGCCGTCGGGGCCAAAGCACCAGATCTTACGGGCCTCGGTCACATCGTAATCGTACTTCTCGGCCAGGTAGCGGGCGCGCACCTTGAAGTCATCCTTGGAGCTGACTTCGCCGTTGTCGATGTCCTCGGGCAGGCCATCGGGCATAGGCAGGGCCTTCATGAGGAGACGGTTGTGCTTGTTGGGCGATTTGGACAAGCACATCTGGTTGGATTCCTCGTTGACTGTCTCGCGGTAAGAGACAACGGGATCGGACTTCTTCAGGGGGATGCAAGCGTGATCCTCCTCCAGATCCTTAAGGCAAATCTCCAAATGCAGCTCACCGGCACCGGCGATGATATGCTCACCGGACTCCTCAATGATACACTGCACCATGGGATCGGATTTGGCCAGACGCTTCAGACCCTCCACCAGCTTGGGCAAATCAGCGGGGTTCTTGGGCTCAACGGCAACGCGCACCACAGGCGAAACGGAGAACTTCATGACCTAGTAGGGGGATTAGAAATGAGATTTAGTAATACTCCCAGGGGACAATAAGAGTTCGTTGTTACCTTCATGTTGTGGGCATCCTTGAAGGTAGTGATGGTGCCCGTCTTGACCAGGAACTGATCGACACCGACCAGACCGCAAATGTTGCCGGATGGCACATCCTCGATGGCCTCCACATAGCGACCCATCATCAGGATGGTACGCTGAATGGCCTTCTCGTAGAGATCCTCCTTCTTGCCAGGGGTGTAGTTGGGGCCCATAATGCGGCACTTCTGGCCGGTGGCCACCTTGCCGGAGAACACACGGCCGAAGGCATAGAAACGTCCCTTGTCGGAGGTGGGCACCATCTTGGAGATGTACATCATCAGGGGACCATCGGGATCGCAGTTCTTCACAGCAACCGCTGCCTCATCATCGTGGGGACCCTCGTACAGCATCTCCATGCGGTACTTCTGGGCCACGACGGGCGATGGCAAATGGATGGCAATCATCTGGAGCAGAGCCTCGCCAGCTGGCAGCCAGGTGCGCATCACTGTCTTCAGCAGCACCTTGCCATCCTTGTCCTTATCCTCGTGCTTCAACGTCACTCCGATCTTCGTCAGCAGAGTCTCGATCTCCTCCTTTTTGTAGTTCATGATAGCATCGAACACCTTGTAGATGGGGTCCAGAATGTACATGCAGAAGGAGCGCTTGTTGTCCACCTCCTTTTGCTTCTGCCACTTCTTGGTCTTCGCATTGAAGAAGTTCTCGCCCCACAGTCTGTAAAAATCGAGGATATACAACAAAATTAGTTTATTTTTTAATTTAGCAGTTTTCAGGTTTTTAGAATTTGATTTCTACATTTTCTCTGATCTATTGTCTTTTCCAAACGAACCATATCTTATTTCCTTTAAGTATCGTATTTTCCTTATATATATTTATTAATTTCATTTTCCTAATTTAGTATTTCCTTTCATTATCAATTATTCATGCCACTTTTATTCCTAATCTGTGATCACATTGTATAAGAACAGAATCAGACAACGCCTAACAAATAAGTGACGTAATCCAGCAGAGTTCCAAGAGAATATTTAATACTAATCAGCTTTGACTGTTTGGGACACGAAACTGTCGTTAGAAATGCATTTACTATATACCTATTTATTACATATTAATAGTTAAAAGTTAGCTTGCTAATTGCAACTTATGTTTTATCTCTACATAATAAATAAATCCATTTATTTATAAATATATGTAGATAAACATATATAAAGATTTATGGATATGTCGAGTCGCTGCCTTAGCAAATGCATCGTTTGAACATTGGGAAAGCGGTTCCGATGCAGCGTTTCAGCAGCGTCTCCAATGGTTTTGATCTGCTTTTATTGTTTGTTGCACTTGTGGCGCTTTCAACACGAGCGGCTCTTGAGATTCGAGAATCGGAAGAGTTCGCACGCTCAGCGTCACACGTTTTGTGCTAAAAGCAAAGGTGGATGCAGAGGGCAACAGGGTGATTGGTTAAAACTTACCGGTTCATTAGCTTGACGACGTCAATCTTGAACTTCTCCGAGTACATTTCGGAGAACTGCTTGAGGGTGAAGGCCCATCCGTGGAGACCGGAGCCGAAACCGACGGAACCCTTGCTGGGATCGACACGCACCTCCCCCATTGGGCCACTATCGTCGTTGTATGTGGCAATGATGACGTTCACGTTCTCCACGATGCGCTGGAAGGTCTGATAGAGCTCCTCGGCCTCCAGTTGCAGCTCAAGCAGAGCACGATCCATCTTGTTCATGAATAGGATGGGCTTGATGCGCTCAGCTATAGCCTGACGCAGCACAGTCTCCGTTTGCACACAGACACCGGACACACAATCGACGACGACGAGGGCGCCATCGGTAACACGCAGTGCGGCGGTCACCTCAGAGGAGAAGTCAACGTGACCGGGGGAATCGATCAGATTGATGAGGAAACCCTTGCACTCCTTCTCACGCTGATCGGCTTGCGTGATGAAGACCAGATCCTTCTCCTCAACCTCAAAGTACATGGAGATGGCACTGCGTGGGGTAAAGAGAATTAATTCAGAACAGATTTTAAATATGGGCGTGGCTAGCCTTACGTTGACTTGATGGTGATGCAACGCTCCTGCTCATCCTTGCGGGTGTCGGTGAAGCGCGTCTCGCCTGCCTTGGCGCCGGCAATAATGCCGGCCTTGGACACGAGCGAATCGGTCAAGGTGGACTTGCCGTGATCCACGTGAGCGATGACGGACATGTTGCGAATGTTACGCTTCTTGTCCATCAGGCCACGGATTTCGTCGACGGTGAAGTTGACCTAGAAAATAAAAATCAAAAATATTAATGGCGTCATCATGAGAATGGGAAATTTTTAAGCCAAAGTACAATTGTAAAAAAGAGCCAGCTATTAAAAATGGCGTTGGCAGCGCTCACTCACACACACATAGCCTGACTTGATCTTGTGAGGTTATGTTGAGGCAACAATAACCACTTGCGTTGGATATTTTCTTGAGAAACATACACACAGCTCGCATGCAACTGCATATATAATCACTTACACAGCTGCAATAGATTTAGGCCCCATTTTCTAAATAGCCAAAATTGCATACGTCATTTGTACAATTTCCCCTTGAGCTATTTTCTTTGTCTTGCATTTCATCAGTGTCACACATTCTCGGACACACACACATATATACAGTCGTTCACACATACACATACACAGGTGGACTGTGTCACGTCTGCACTTTTTTTTTTGCGCATAATTTTATACATTTGCCTGGCGCATACATAATAAATTTGCATGCTCCCCAATGCAACATTTGTTAAGCGTGTATTCTGTGGTATTAACGTGGATTATAGGCACCTACCATTTTGGATGTTTATTGATTTGCGTGGACCAACTTTAAAAACACTACACGCCTGCACTGGCGTATCGACAGGAAAGAACGGGCAACGTCGCTATGCTAGAGATGCGACTGCAAACTGACGCTCTATCGATAGTCTCTGCGAGCTATCGGCGTTGCCTGCTAACGATGTGCGTCGGCGCTATCGATGACACGGATTAACGCGCAGTGAGACCTTAGTCGAAAAGTACGCTTCTTAAGAAGCGCGCGAAATACGAATTACGAATTCGAAAGAATTTCAATATATATGTATATATATATTTCTTCGAATTGTGTTTGCTGTGTGAATATTGAAATTTACTTTTGGTGTCAATGTTATGTGTTTACATATACATAAATGAATAGAAATATAAATCGCCCTTCATTTAACTATATTTTTGTACATAACTTTTCTCTTTTGAATTCGATTTTTATGGATCTTAATCTGAAATAAGAATAGCACATTATTTACGGTTAATTGCTTAATTTGTCTGCGCATCTAATCGCTTTGCCAGACAAAATACAAATTTCACTCTCAAAACTTGTTGAGTCATTGTTGGAGTTCATTTTGCTTTGCTTGTTGTAATACAATATTTAGCAACATGTGGCATGTTGCTGCACATTGCAAACTCACCTCGATATGGCTCTCAAACTGCGACGAAAGCAACTCAAACATGCGCGCAACAAACTTGCTCGAGTTCGATTTTAATTTCCACTCAAACCGCGTTGTGGCAACATTCTTTCTACTGCAGCAAGGAATGCGACAAACGGGTTACTGCGGCAACAATGTTGTCGCAACATCATTGGCTGCAAGTTGGAGACAATTTCAGTTTCAGTTCGTGCCCGAATGCGATTCGACCGGCCGAACAGTTTTCAAGTGATTTTCTGTGCGTGCGGTTCGTGCTAACGGTAAAAAAGAATAACGGGCAATCCCACTCACACACGTGTGATTTGTTGTGTGTGTGTCTTAAGGATGCAGCGAAAGTGCATAATAAATAAAAATAATTAAATAATAATTTGTACATAACAGAGATTGAGAAAATAGGCTTGACTAATATTCCAATTGGATTTGACGGGAAATGTTCTGCGGGAAATTAGCAAGCAGCGCAGAGAGCAGTTAAGATCTGATCTAACAATTGTAAAAGAGCAATGTTAAGAGAGGAATTAATTAGGACATTATGGGATCTGGGATCAATTAAATTAAAATTATTATTATTAACATATTTATTATTAATAAATTTGAAATAGTTTACGAAAATCAAAAGTCCTAAAACATAATCAGAAAAGAGCTTCTCAACTAACTGGAATATTAGCAAAGCAAATTTCAATTAAAAACGTCCCAATTCACCCTATCATCTACAGCGACATTATCAACCGAGAGAGCATAAAGAGGAAATTTTGAAAGCGCCATTTTGGGATTTATCAAGCGCTAAAACTGCCCTAAGACCTTAAAGGCAAAAAAAAAACAAAAAAAAACAAACAAACACAAGTTTTGCAAACGCTATTTCTTAGAACTCAAAAACGATAAGCAAAATAATTTTAACAAATGCAACATAAATGAAAATGGGGTAATAAAGCCATTTTCCCGTTTGCCGACGATCGCGCCGGTAACTTTTGTCGCCTTGCCCCATTAGAAAATCCTTAAACTCAAAGAATAATAGAAAAAGAAGAAGAAGAAAAACAACAGCAAAAAAAATTTCACGTTTTTAAAAGTTTTTTTACGCTGTGCAATTTTTTTTGTTGCTTCTATTGTCGCGTTCTGCGCTGCCAAACAAAGTAAAAGTTAGAGACGAAAGTTCTCTCTCCGTGTGTGAGTGTGTTTGTGTGTGTATGTGTGTGGAAAGTGCGGCAAAAATAAAACAACAAGAAAAACAACGACAAGAACGTGCAAGTTTAATTCGATTTTAGTGTGTAGCAATCAGTGCGAAAAGCGCCAAGCAAAAGCAGCAGCCAACCACAACAACAACAGCAGCAAGAAGAAGCAGAAAACCGCACACAAACAACAAAAGCGCAGCGTGCAGAAAAAGTTACCGTTATTTTCGTCGCTACCTTTGCACATTCACATTCGCATTCGTATGCACGCGTGTATGTGTCGGTGTGTGTGCTTGTAATAGCAGTGAGCTGAAGAACAGTAAAAGTGGATTAGCAGCAGCAAAAGCAACAGCAGGAACAACAACTATAACAGCAGCCGCCATTGCCGCCGGCAGCGCAGTCAGTGTTAAATTTTGTGCTGCGACTGAGAATCTTTTTTTTTTGGCATTCAATGCGGAGGAGCGCTTAGCGTGTTAGTCTTTCAACTCGTGACTGTTGTAAGTTGCCTGGCTTTTGGCCATTTTTAACACTAATTCCCCACACTCCCCTTGTCTTCTTCTGTTTCTTCTTTTTTCACACTTACTTAATTGTAATTAATTTAAAGTTAAGCGGCTAAGAGCGGGACAAGTACAGAGCGAGGGAAGAGAGCAATTTTATAATAACTGACAGGGGGAGAGCGAGAGTGAGAGCGAGGGACAGATTGTATTGAATATCAAAAGTAAACTTGAGTATGAGCAATTCAAAGCAAATAAGCGAATTTGCGAAGCAAACACGAATAAGAATCATGCCACAAATTAACTGTAAATAAAGCACTTTGGCAACAGTTATATTTTGTTTGACAACTACAAAGTTTGTCTGGCAAGTATTTATGTATTTAAGTATTTATTATTTAAACATATGTTTTTCAGCGCATGCCAAACTAAACACAAATTGTGATATTCAATAAATTCAATAAATGTTTTTGTACACTCCCAAGTAAATAGGCCACATAAATTGTGATATTTTTCGAAAATAATAAGAAATTTAAATTGAATAGTAACAAATATGTTAAAGCGTTTTTGACATTTTTGTGTGTTAATCTGAAGCTTAGCTTACGAATGCCTGCGCAAAGCAAAATGCTGCAAAAATATTAATGAACGCATTGCAATCAGCAGCAATTGAAAGAGACGACGACGCAGCTCGGATTTACCATTGCATTTGTAACACGCCACAAAACAGCACTCTGCACAATGAGACGGACTTAATGGCAGAGCGAGAGAGAAAGGGGGACGGAGCGTGGGAGTGGGAGTGGGCGAGATGAAATGAGAGTTGCCAAATGTAAGCAAGAAGTGCGGTGGCCGACCGCAAACTTTTGCAAAAGGCACACTCACTCACACACACACACACAAACACTCATCTTTATATATTTGTGTGTATGCGTGAGCTGTGACATTCGCACATTGCATGCTCTTCCTGCAACTTCCTGACGGCCAGTCCTTCCTTGTCTGGCATTTCGCGCAAAGTCTGGCAATGTCTGACATGCTGTCCGACAGTCGTTGACTTTTGCATTCTTCTTGTGTGTTGTCTGCTGTCTCGACTTTAAGTTACAGTAAACACTCGTTAAGTGGAACGATTTGTATACAATTAGAAAATAGAAAAAAATCGGCATTGAAGTGTTGAAAAATAATCTTTTAATATTTTAGGGAGTTTTGTATTTGTCCTTTTGGGTTTTGAAAAAACCGTCGCTAATACAAAAGTTTTAGTGATTTGATTTTTGAATTTTCTAGTCTTATTTGTTTTCTTGGTAGTTCTACGAAAGTTCTAATATACAAGTTTTTACTGTATTTTGATATGTTATAATTGACTTGGAAAATCGACAAAAACAAAAGAAAATTTTATTTCAGAACTAATGACTTGTGTGCCACATATTAGCAGTCTTTATTAAATTGTACAACTCTATAAAATAGAGTGTGAATGAGAGAGACGAAGACACTTTACAGTGTGCACACTTTATGATGACTTAGGTGAGTCTCAGCACAGCTGCCATATTTATGGGTTTATGGGGGCAAAGACGTTTGTTTTCCCAGCTCTCCAAGTGTGTACATTTTTTGTGGCAGGGCTAAAAATCCATGCCTGAAATCGTAAAGAGTTTTAAGTGCGTGGGCAAAGCTTTTAGGTGTCTCCGATTGCTACAATATGGTAAGATGATGGATAGTTTAAGGCTTGGGTGTTATTGCAGCGACACCACCTTCGGGGCCCTTTTAATATGTGCTAAAAGGAACGATTGAAAAACACTTGTCCAGAAAGCATCGAAATTGCTACGTAAAGTGTCATTTGAGAGGCGTAAAATGTTATTTCTTTTTCCGTACAAAAGGTCTACTTTTAAAATGCGATGAATATTTGCCTTCTCATAAAACATTGCATTGCATTACATAATGTTGTAATTTCTAGAAAATGTATTAAATGTTGTACAAATATTGGCAATTGGAATTAATAAATAATACAATTTTTGTTAGCCTAAGTGGAAAAGGTTGTAGGCAGGTTATCTGACAGGGAACGGAACTGACTGAAATTCTCAGTTCCAAGAAGAATTCAAAATTTATTTTATGTACTCCAGTACCAGGTCTCGAAATTGAACCAAAAACCAAAATAATTTGGTAAAAATGAGTTAAAATACTAAACTTTGTGCAACAGTATCGGAGCTGGGACTGTCATCTAAATTAGTTAAAATTTTAGACCCTGAGCAGAATGCCTTCAAAGTTGATATTTCACTTGATATTCATAGACGTTCTGATCATTATCTAACAGTGATTTTTTTTTATTAAGTTTGGGTTCTTCTTGCCATTATCTGGTAGTCATTTATTTGCTCATAAGATATGTGTTCTATGTTAGATGTCTTAAAATACTGAAGGATTCTGCTCTTTGAACTTTGCTTAAATTGAAAAAAGTAATTGTTTTTAAATGTCTCCCAGATCTGTGGAATAATTGAGAGTTCCTCACTTCTTACTCAACTACTAAGCAGGTCATTAAAAGGTTATCGCCTCTTATTTTCACCCACTAACTTAAGTCCCAATTTGCGAATTCACTTAAAACTCGAATCGTGCTCTTTTAATGCTTTCTTTTGTCTTTGATTGTGTGGCATAGAGACTTTATAGAAATTGCACCCGAACCCAACTCTGTAATATCGAAGTTCTGTCATTAATGCAACTCCTTAACAGACAGTCAGGCATTTAGATTCAGACAAAGACAATGGGAACCCAAACTGGGAACTGGGAACTGGGAACTGGAAACTGGAAACTGACAGGGCATTAAATTGTGAGACTGCATAAAGTTGCTCGGTTCGCAGTTGGCGAAGTTAAACACTTAAAAACTGCCACAAAATCAAAGAGGACAGAATAAGCCAGCAGGCCTCAAGAAGTGTCTAGGATAATGTGCTTGCCCAACACATACCCTCTAGCCTTAAAAAACCAAATAAGTATATCTTAAACGAGGTGAAAAAGGATTTTGAATCTAGTTTTCTTCAGAGAAAACAAATACATTGAAAATTAGACTGTTTTCCAACTTCATATACTGAAAAAAATGCGGTTGACAATGGTCTTATAACATAAATTACTAATTTTAAATCAAAATAATAATAATATATATAATATGAATATTAATTGTAATGATTTCAAATATAATAATAAAATATATAATTTATTTATATTTATTTATTTTAAATATTTCTAAATAAATATTGATAATTAAAATAAGCTTGCATAAAATGGATACATTTAAAATTATTAAATAATAAAATATAAAATTGATAAATAAATTAAATCTAAATAAATATGGATATAAACACATTGGTTAGGTTATGTATTATAAAAAATATTATTAAATAAATTAAATATTATTATTTCAAATACGAATTTTAATAAATAAATGAAAATGTTTAATAATCTCTGTGATCTAACCAAAATAAATATTAAATGGAAATGTAATCGAATCTAAATAAATATTGTAAGAAATTCATTTGAATCCTTATCTCTGCATTTGGTATTTAAAACAGCAAGAACAATAATATATTTTAATATTATTATTTATCAATTATTATGGCTGATGCCTCCTCTCATAGATATCCTCTATCAGCCTTACAGGGTATACAAAATCGCGAATCAGAAGTTTCGCACAAGTTGTATTTGGTTAGTGAAGTGGCGGATGTGTTATGTGGATGTTGGTTGTGGTGCTGTTGGTGCCGACTCCAGCACCATGTGCTCCTTGTGCTCCTCTTGGGGTACCTGCTGTTTCCCTCAGCTCAGCTTTGCTCTGCTCCAGCCTGACACTTATTCAGTGCTTTTGGCAAATCTTATGAAACGGGCCAAAATTAAAATAAAAGGCGCTAACAGCCACAAAACTTTGCTTACTCCATTCTTTCTTTCTTCCCAGCTTCATTCTTTTCTACGCTCTTTCTAGCTGGCTTTGTCCTGCCTATGCAACCCCCCCAAGAACCTCCTCCCTTGCAGCCTGACTCTGCCTCAGCCTCGAGTAGCATCTCGAAATAAATCTTCGAATGGCTTTAACATGTTTTCTGTGCAAGTTTTGCTGTGCGGCATTATGTCTGCCCCTGTGATTTATACATGCTAAATAATTTATTGGACAAAAAAAACATTTTCTTTTCTATGGTTATTTTTTCTCCCTTTTGGAGTGCATGTGTGTATGTGTGTGTGTGTTCTCACTCAAATGGTTTTACTGCGTCGGCAGCTGGAGTACTATAAGTGCGAGATGAACTGTTTTCCCATAGTTTTTCATTGCATTAAAAGTTTGGGCCTTATTTTTTTTACACTAGTAATCCATAAGTGTTAGATTGTGGCTTTGAAAGTGGTAACACAATTTTCAACCAATATTTAAACGAGAACTCAATGCAGATCGGAGTAAACTTTAAAAACTATTTTTTTCCTTTTTTTTCTAAAGGGCGCAAATATTTTTTGAATGCCAAATATTAACATCAGTTTTTATTAAGCGGTTTCTAGAATTTATTTGCCAAATATCAACAATTTTGAAATACTTTATTATAAGAAAATTTTGAGTCGATTTTTATATTTCAGTTTTTTTTTTAATCTCTTTTTTTAAATCATTTTGTTCGTTATGGAGCTTGAAACAAATTCGATTTGATGTTATTTAAATGTTACAACTTTATGTATATATATTTTGAAAAAGTAATTTAAGGAAATAAAACTCAAATGTATCCGTATTAAATTGCTTAATATATATCGCACTCTTATTTTGTTCAGTGCATGCGAAATACTTGAATGAAATTCGATGAAATCGAAACGTGTTGCATCTGCAAACGACAGCGTTGCAGCTGAGATCGTACTCCAACCTCTCAATCTGTCTGTGTGTGTTTGTGTGTGTGTGTGTATGTTGCTTCCTCTTACTTGCAACACACTCCCCGCAAACTTTTTATTTTGGCCAGCTCATCGCTCTCTGCGTTGACATGAATGACGACTTTGACGTCGTCGTAGTCGGCTTCATTTGAAACTTATTGCTCGCTGGAGCTGTCAACGTGGTTGAGTCGGAGACGGAGACGATGCTTTGGGTTTGGTTTTGGGTACCGACAATTTCTCGTGTTTTTCCTATCCGATGACTGCAAATTTGATTTGACGGAATGCCTGCAAGACATACTCGTAACAGGGCAACAAGTTTCGAGTCGATCTCGTTAGCCAACTGACAAGCAGGCAAACATATGCAGATGTCAGAGTAATGTTTAAGCATTTCCAAATAGGTATTGACTCTCAGTCTGTCTCTTTCTATATTTATATTGAATATTTGCCATCTCTTTCTACCTGTGCGTGCGGTCCAATGGAGCGTTTCATTTTGCGCTGCCCGCGTCGCAGTTGTTGCACCTTCTGCTCTCGGCCGTAACTAATGACTGGCAAACACTGGTGCCACGCCCAGTGCACCAAGATTTATGCACAAATTATTGAAATGTTAATGAGCAATGCGCTGCGCTCCGAGGCGTGCTCGAAGAGTTCTACTATCCACAGAGTAACTAAATTTCCTAATGTTTTTCGAAAAAATAACCTATATCCAAAAATAAATCAATGTTTTTATTTTCAACTTTTGTTATTACTAATGGAAAGGTTTTTTTTTGGTATATATCTTAATGATTGATAAAGTCAACATCTGCTTTCTTTAAGCGATTATTGTGATATATATATATAAACTATGAATAAGCCTGATAAACATGAAAAATAAACTAATAAATTAAAAAAGTTTTAAAATTAACAAAGTTGAGAAGAAAAATAAAAAATTTGAAACTAAATTAGGCAAAAGATTTAAATAGAAAATCAAAACCAAAAAGTAAGAAAAACGAATAAAAACTGTTCCAACTTATTTTAATATTTATTTCTCTATCTTAGCACTCAATGTTTAAAACATACTTAAAATTAATTACTACAATATTAATTAGTTAATTTAATTACTTGCTTAAAAGTCTGGTTCTTAAAGGAAGATTTAAGCCATATTTTTGGTCGGAAATTGTGGAAAAAACTCAATTCAGTCATTGTTCTCACAACCCTCCCAGCGTTTTTCCTCAAAACCACGGGAAAATGTGTGTAGCTTAAAAATGGGCATGGTTTTCGGTGAGCCGTAAATCAAAGAGTTGGTAACGAGCTGATTAGCGTGTTAACTACGCAATTATATTGTTGTTGTTGTTGTTGCTGTTGTTGTTTCTCTGTGCTTTTTCTCATCTTTTTTCAATTTCGGAATTTATTTGCCGCTGTGGTTACTGATGGCCGATTTGACGAGCGGTTGACGGCTTGTTAGACTGATAATGATATATTGCCATCGAAATGTCAAAATTAATAAGCACTCATGGCGGTTTAATGAGCCGCCGTTAACGCTTACGACATCGACTGGAAACCGCTGTCACAATTTGGTTGATCGCAGCGGTGGCTTAAAAGCTAATTAGTGATGTTATTTTTGCATTACTTGGAAATCCGCCTCATCTGGCGACTCACCTGGAAGCATTTAATTGGTTTTGCCTGCAGTTTTGATTTCAGTTTAGTGGGTCAGCTGAGCAATCTGCGGGTATTCGAAAGGCTTGTCCAAATGTTAACCAAATATTAAATATATTTCAACTATAAATAAAAAATAATAAAAATTTGATATTATATGTATTATATTTTATTAATTTTATAATATTATTATTATTATATTATAATAATTTATATAAATCAATTTATTTTTACTTTTTAAGTTGCAGGCTTGTAATCGAAAAAAAATGTATACTTTGCAGTTATATAAATTATGTAGTATTTCTAATTTAAACTCTCTGTTTTTATGTGCATAATTTTTGATTAGAAAATTAATTTTCAATACTGCGAGTCCTTGGACAGGTGCAACTTTTGTAAAGAAACTACTGCCTCTGGTGGAGAACGCCTCTTCGATTGACAACAATTAATTAACTGGTTTACTGTGTTACTGGCCTACTAATTATGATCTCCTCAGTCGACTGAGTAGTCTCAACTGTATCCTTTTGCTGGCGAATATATGACGTCAAAATCTTGTTCAAATTTCATTTCAATATGTATCGGTCTGCAAAGGATGTTGGGCTTATGCCAGAATGGCAGCTGAGCTATATTCAAGGAATAGTGGGACTTGACTGTCGCTAATAATTTTGTTGCGGTTGCCCCGATTGATTTTGGGCCATATAAGCATATATAAAAATATTATACATAAATCTTCCTCATGGGTTGCTTAGTCATCGAATTATTATAATAACAATTAACAACTTGTGGACTGCACATCTTGTCGAACTGTGTTAATCAAAAATTTATTAATTAGCAAATAATATATTCATTTACTGGAGAAAGACGGCTAAAGAATTGAGAAAAATAATAAATAATAATAATTTAAATAAATTGAACATTTAATTTGCTTTGGATAAAGGCATAACAAAAGAATTCTTTATATCTAATACATTCAACAGATTAGTTATTTATTTTGTACTAACTGAATTGTATTTTGAATATTCTCAAATTTATTGAACTTAATTTTGCTGCCATATATAATATAATACCCGTGAAGTAACGGCTAAGAAGACAGATTGTTTCTGTGACAGCTATATGTTATATGGCTCTGATTATGTTGGTTTTCCCCTAAACTATTAAAAGTATTATAAAACTCAAAGCTATTGAGTTTTGATCAGATAACCTGGTTAACAAGAAAGTTGTTCATGCAAAAATCATCTTTCGAATGAAGTTTTTATGGCTGCAACAACATAGCCTTAAAACTGAGGGACTAGATAGCATAAGAACAAACAGACTGACAAATATTTATATACATACATAGAAACATGTATTTCAAAAGTGAAAGACGTATATTCTTTAGCCACTTGCCTGCCCTTAAGCTATTTCATTTTACTCATTTTTAATGGCAAAACAAAATGAATAAGAAATAAAAAAGTCATAAATTCCAAAAATCTCTTCCTAATTACTCCCATTTTGTCTCCTGGACTTATCAGATGCGCTTGGCGTATAACCAAATATTCTCGCTTGACATTGCAAGATGGGTTTTCGTTTTGGCAAGCTGCCAAGATTTGTTGCCTGATGAAATGGCATTTTGTGGACGGTGTCAGTTCCGGCCAGAATTGCTTAACATAAATTTGTTTAACACAGATAATAAAATAGATAATTCCTTATTTTTTTTGTTTTTTTTTTTTTTGAAATGTGACATGTTGAACAAAGTAACTATCTGTTAGGCTTCACTGTAGCGCGCTTCAATTGTCTGCGCACCCTTTGTTTGTCGCATATGCAAACATTTTTGATGAACTAAGCGGAGAACCGGAGAACTGGGGAACCGAGCACCAACCCCAAAATTCACAACGTGAGCTTCCCCGCAAGCAATTCCCGTGCTACATTTTAATTGTTCATAATTTATGAACTTGTCGACGACGACGACAACGGCGACTCCGTCGACGGCATCATAAAAGTCCCCCCCCCCCCCCCCCCCATCAAAACATACATGAACACAAACAGAATGTTATGCAATGCCACGCCTACCAAACAATCTGTGCATAGAAATGAATTTCATTTTGTTGTCATTTGCTTTCATTCAACGCTATACGGGAAAGGGAGGGGGGACGGTGGGGGTGTGCAACAGACCAGACCCAACCAGAGCCGACCAGAACTGAACCGCTGCTCTGCAAACACCTGGCACCTTACACGCCTTGCCTTTAACTAGGTGAGAGGAGGGGGATGTGGCACTGTGGCAGGGTGGCACGCTTAAGCAGACGTCACTTTTGCTAATTAAAAGTTCAATGCGCAACATTTGCAGCAGCAGCAGCAGCAACATCCAAATGGATAGCAACAAGCAAAACAACAATGACAATGACAAAGGGAATGAGGTGAACGAAAATAAAAGGGAACAATAAAACAGAGCAGTAACTTTCTCTAGTGTCTGATCGAAGATTCAATACTCTAACAGTTCATAAAAACCAAAATCGATTTTCTTTTTTATTATATTATGGCTATGCTAAATAAAAATCGCAGAAAAATTAGCTCGGAATGGAAATGAAAAACCAGAATAAATATTTGTAAGCAAACATATTCTTAAACATTATTTTTTAGTTTTTATTTATTATTTTTATTTATTATTTTTATTTATTATTTTTATTTATTATTTTTATTTATTATTTTTATTTATTATTTTTATTTATTATTTTTATTTATTATTTTTATTTATTATTTTTATTTAATATATTTATTTAATATTTTTATTTATTATTGTATATTGCACATGATGATTGAATACTCTTGCAGATCATTATTATATTGTGGATAGGTCACATTTATTTATCTGAAAATGTAAATAAAAATCAGAATACATTTTTTTTTTATTGTTATTGTTAATAAAATGCAAAAGTTAATTTATTTTCAAGCAGTTCTAAAAGTGAATGGAGCCGTTGTAAGAGTATAAAGAACATGAGCATAGTTAATTTATTTCGAGCATTCTTTACTTGTCTGCCTTTTGTTCGGTTGGGTTGAGGCTGCTTGATTTCCGTTTTCTGTTTTAAATCTGCTTAAAAATCCGCTTTTAATTATTTAATTAATTGCGCAACATTATGCAAATAACCATTGCAATCGGACTCCCTCAGAAATGCTGGAAAACTGCACTACATTAATAATCCAATGAAGGTGAAAACAAACACGTGCTGAGACTGAACATTTTCAATTAATAATGGATTAAAGAAAATCAAACTTATGATTGCACCACACGCATTTGTTGCAAGTTGCAAGCAATCGCTTTCGAGAAGTTAAATCAACGTTTGCTTTAATTTGGCGAGCCAAACGAATTTAACCCGAAATTTAATCCATTACAGAAAATTACATTTGGTTGTGCCAATTAATTACATTACGTTTCGTCTGTCCCCAAGCTCAAAGAACCACCAAAGCAACCACACACACACACAGAACTGACACACACCCACAACTGACACACAAACACCTGACACATACACACACACCTGACACACACACACACGAAACACACACACACAAAGTACGCATATAAAAAATCACACAAAATCACCTGCGAGCTTTGACACATGGACACCCAGCGATTCGTGGTGGTTTGAAGGTGGGTGAAGGGCGAAGAGTAGCAGGTGTTGGGCAGGGTTGGTTTAGGGGAGGAGTCCAGCCCAACGTTTACTTATTTATGACATCGCTGGTAACATTTGAAGTTATATTTTTGATTTTTTATTTTATTTTCACTTTGGGTCTTCTACACTCAGGGAAAATATCGCACTGAAATTTAGAAAATTGGTTTAAGAAATTATTATTAGGAAATATTTTTAAAAAATCTTCTTACATATTATATTATTATATATTCTTAGGGCAAACAAAATGCAGAAAAAGATTTCCACAGAATTTTTATGTGTATCAATAGTTATTTCTAAATTCTAGTTTCATTTTTTTTAATCTTCTTAAAAATCGAAAATATTTTTGACAAGACGTCACAATTCAAGAAATTTCCTAAGAATTATTTGAAATAAATTAAGGCTTTTTCAGTTCGAGTGTAGCCGTCGCCATAAAGCGCAAGTGTTGACAACCGCAACATCTGACATTTCCTGTCACAACGCATTCCAACACTGGCAGACACTGGAGTGGGTGGGGATGGGGGATGATAGGGGGCCGGGTGTTAACGTTTCTTGAAGTATTGGCATTTGGAAAAGTATTTTTCACGGCTATCTGGCCATAATTACCCCAGAATGTGTCGCCACTTAGATGAAATTTAACAGCTAGTCGAGCAGAAAAATATATATGAAAATAACATGATTAACGGCCAAGTTTTACATGGAAAAGTTTTAATAACACTGCGATAGATATGAATGTGTGCCCCCTATGTGGCATGTTCACAAAACTGTTCCATGTCTGTGTATTTTTAGCGGTTTCCAATTTGTGGTACGTGCTCGACGACCCTAAGTGTTCCCTGGTGGGCATTTTAGTGCTGCCGGATTGATTAAGCCAACACATTTTGTCAGCCAAGGGATAGCATAAATTATGACTCTTAATTGAAATGCAGTTTAAACGGCTTTAAAATAAGGTAAAACTTTTGTTTGTTCTCATTAGCTTAAATCAACTCTCTACGGCATCAAATATATGTGAATGTGTTTTGCTCATGTGCCTGACTGTGAGTTACCCTGTGGAAAAAGGGCGGAAATAGAAATATTATAATAAATAGATTAGACTTAGTTAAAGACTTAAATCGATTATTGGGTTAGTTACTGAATGTTGTAAAACTTGACTTGACCTGTTTATATATGATTATTATAAAGAATAATTAAAATAAATGTAAAGAATAAATTATACAGATGCAAATATGAGAAATTATATACATTAATACCACAAATACTTAACTTATTTAGATCATTAAAAAATAAACTGTCAACAAGCAGATTTGCAGCTTGTAAATGTTTGTGAAAGTTTTGCCAATAGAAGGTGAATAAAATTTGCTCTCAACAACTTAACTAAAATATGATTTTTGAATGAATATTTTATTTATTTACAACAAAAATCAAATAGCAAATAGAAAATACTTTCTTAGCAAGTAAAATCGAAAATTACAATTTTCAAAATGTGCTCGCTTAGTTTATTTGAATAACTCTCTAATAAACCTCTTTTATCATGGGCGCTAACCCCACCATTCAGCTAAATAGCCATAATTACGTGCGTATATTTAAAAGTACATTAAATAATTGTGCGTGCAGCAACCCTATCCCCCTCCCCCCATCCCCATCCCATTTGTAGCACGTAAAATAAATTACTGGACTGCAAAATGAAATTAATTCAAAATAAACAGCGGGGTGGCTGGCTTGTTGCCTCAAGGAATCAACGTGAATAAATCTACATTAAAATTTGGCACAAAAAAAAAAAAAAAAAAATAAGAAGACAAGCGGAAAATACAGCAAATTCCATTTGCCAGTTAAAATTTGTGAAATTTTACTTTTGTTGCGTCGACATTTGGTTGTTGTGCCACGACTGCCACGCCCACACAGTTGCCTCTGAAAATTTAACGGGCTCGTTCGAAGAAATGAGTAATGTCGTTTGTACTTAATTTGAATGACAAATGTCTCAGTGCCGTAAACGTATTTATTACGCTCACTGTTGTTGTTCTTCTTCTTCTTCATCTTCAGCTTCTTCTTCTTCTTCATCTTCCCCTTTCTTTTCATTTTCTTTTTCTTTTTAGGGATGCTCCCAAATAGTCTGGCATAACTTCCACATGCCCCTGCCCCTCCCACGACCAGCATCCTTGCTTGACGCATCCTTGACACATCCTCACCATCACGTTTGTCATATATCTTGGCACTTGCTCAGCTGGCGCTTGTTGTTTCTTTGTTTGTTTATTTGTTTATTTGTTTATTTGTTTGTTGTTGCCTTCATTAATCGTTGCATGCGCAACGATTTAACAATATTTTCCTTAATTATTCAAAGGCCAACTTCCATTGACTTAAGTTCTTATCGTTTCTTGTATTATTGTTTCTGTTTGTTTATTTATTTACACCAAGTGCCAAAATGTTATTTGCGAATTAAACTTTAACTTAAGTCTAACTATTCAATGGCTATAATCAAAAATAATTATTTTTTCTATTTCAGCATGGAAACCATGATTACGAGAAAATACAGATAGAAAAATGCCAGCGCACATTTATTGGAAGACTAAACAAATTCGGGCAGTTTTGCTCGTGGTGAGTGACAATTTTGAAAATAAACTAAGCAAACATTAAAAATATATTAATATATGTTAATTATATGTGCATAAATTGGGCAATTGTGTAAAAATATCAATCCTTGAACTTTCGAGAGTTGATCAATAAAATGCCATCTACAATTTTGTGCAGCAATTTGGGATTAATGCAAGAGGCATGGACTCAGACGGGGTTACCCATCAAAATAGTAATAATAATCATATTTAAATATAAATTTGAAGACTTAATTTATGCATTTGCGTAGGATACTTACTTACAACTTATATTCCAATTTAAGCTCTCTAGATTTAATAGTCTCTAGCGAACGGACATAGATTATATATACTTTATGGGATCCATCTGCCTTTTATATATACATTTGTACAACCTCATTATACACTTTTCCCATTTCAATGGGTGTAAAAAGAAAATGAAAAGCTATTTTGGGCAGGCAGTTCCTTATATACCCTTGCAGATGTGTACAGCAACGCTTATCTAAATTTCATTATACTTTATTCATTACACAGAATTTATGGGGTTGACCTCGTCCCAGCCAGGACAAAATTAGAAAAGAGCATAAAAGTGTGAAAATGTAGAAAATATTTGCAAAAAAAGCAGATTAGCTTTTAATTAAATATTCTCAGTATAACTAAAATTTCCTCAAGGTAAAATATTTTTAAATTAAAAAATAGCTGATTCCAAGAAAATTTCATTTCAACTTCTCATTTACAAACTCAAATTCAAACGACCTTTTGCAAATTTCCAATTGTATGTTTATAATTATGCCTCAATATTTGATTACTAATTGCATAGTTTAATCAAAAGGGCTTCGTCTTAAAATCACATAATACCAAGTTGGTTTAGATTGCTATGTGGTTGCCGCCTTCAAGCACAATTTAATTATAATGTATCCACAAGAGTATTAAGTGTCCCACATAATAATATAAAGTCAGAGCATGATTTAATCGTGGTTATCATTTGCGTAAACCAAAATGCAACTTAAATATGGTCACATTATCGTTAAAGCCCAGTTTGCCAGTGGAAAGCTGTGTGACAATTATAAGCCACAGCAGTAAAGTGGCCAACAAGCGTCAAACCCTTTTTCCCTGGCCCCAAAGAAATGTTCATAAATTTTAAAGTAGCACTCACAAAAAAAAAAAAAATAAAAGGACAAGCATCAAATTTTCGCAAAAATGTAATAAAACAACAAATTACCAATCATTTAGATGGCGGCAAGACAAGTCATGGGTCCGGAGGAGGTCTGGGGGGGGGGGGGCCTGAAGGTTGAACCTTTTTTTTGACCAGGCTTTGCTCAAGAAGAATTTGAGTTGGACAGCAACACGTGCCGCTGTGTGATTGCGGATACTTTTCGTCGGATTTGGCCAAGCGTCGGCATTTTATAGCGGCACTGAAGCAAAGCGAGGTGCTCCAGCCAGTTCCACAAAAAAAAAAAGGAGAATCCCAATCCCAAAAACCCAACTCTACATTCAATGTATTTCGCTGGTCATTGACTAAAAAGGATTAGGTCATGTGGCGTGTATGTGTGTGTGTGTGTGTGTCCTTTTCTCTAATGTGTGGGCGTGGCTGGGAAGCATACAACTTGTTACTGTGTGCACATTAACATAATGTATTTTATTTGGCTGCTGACTTGTTCGGCCCCCAGTTAGAAATCACTTAAGACGCTCAATCCTACCCAGTTCCCCCCCACACCTACTCCAATTTGGCTTAGTTCGTTTCAAGTTACACACAGTTCGGTTGATTGGAGTAGAGGTCCAGCCTGAGGGGTTTCTTGCCTTGGTTTGGTTTGGTTTGGTTTGGTTTTGTCTGTTTTTGCTTTAACAACTCTGACTACTTTTCACATCATGCACATTTTTCTCGTTCTCAACATTTTTGGTGCTGTCTCTCTCTCTCTCTCTCTCTGTGTGTGCGTCTTTGCATTTGTTTCGAGTTGCGTGAAATTGCAAAATCAATCAATTCGATTACGTATACGTAATATTTATAAATATTTAATGTTAAGCTTTATACGCAGTTTTGGCCAGCCTGCCAGCCCTCGATATATAACGATACGAAACAATACAAAATACGATTCGATGTTATGTAAATGACATTGTCTACACAGCCCAAGTAGAGCAGAGACTGAAAGAGAGCAGAGGGGAGGTGGGGTGGTGGTGTGCGTGAGGGTTTGCTGTGTTTTATGAGCTTGCTTCCCCTTCGATTGTCAGGTCACGCTGGGGGTGCATGTGGCAGCGACTCCAATGAAATGGTTTCGATATGTTAATAAGTAATGTTGAGGCAAGTTTTCGCATAACCTCAAATTTGCTGAGCTCATTTGGGATATTAAATACATGTACATATATATGGGTATATACATATATGTATATATGTATGTTTATATACATTTTGTAGTTCAATTTGAATTGTTATTATGCCGGCAGGGAATATTGTAATTTTCTTACGAATTGTCGAGGCACAGCAGAGAGAGCCCATAAAGTAAATATGATAAAAATGTTGAGTTTTTACTTGAAGATATAGTAAATCTGCTTGAAACAATTTCTTCTTTCTTATGATTCAGCTTATTTGGAGTATATAGCTGTTTTAGGTAGGACGATAAGCAAACTTAAATTAAAATGCAACAAGATGCAACATCTTAGGTATGCAAGTTCAAGGGGGGACAAGTTTAGAAGGGGCCACAACAGACCTTATAGATCGCAGTGATGGTTCCCCAATTTATAATAATAAGTCATTGAAAACTTGATCTTTTTATTAAATTTAAAAAAAATAAATAAAACCAGTCGATTATCAATAATGCCATTAAATTATGGGATTTGTAAAGCTTTTAACCTCAGTCTATTCATTTTGTGTACTTTGCTTAATTTCCTAAATATTTCATCTTTAATGTACTGATGATAATTTATCATAATTAAAATGAAATAAACAGTGCAGAACTAAACTGAACTGAAAATTAGCTCATAGAAATTTAGTCATACTATTTTATTATTGCTTTTGATAAACCAAAAAATGAAATATTTTTGGTTTAAAAATGTTAACACTATATCTTTTGGAATTTAATAATGCTATCAAGTTGTGGAATTTGTAATGACTAATTTTTGTTGTTCGCCTTTTATTAGTTTAGCTTTTTAGTTTTAATGATTCAGTACTTTGAAATTTCAGTGCAGCTCAATTTTATTATATATTTATGTACATTGCTTTATTTCCTAATTATCTTATATTTAATGTGTTGATGCCAATTTATCATAATTAAAAATTTGCCAAGTGCAGCGAGAAACTGAACTCATAGAAAAATTGTTTAACTATTATGTTATTCATATTATTTATCCAAAATATTATGTTATTTTGCTCTATAATTTAATGGAGTAATAAAGTTTATCATTTTTAATTTGGTACATTAATTATTTCATACCATTAAAAACTATTTATATTTTATAATGCAATTAAATTGTGGGATTTGTAATACTTTTGACCTCAACTGGCTATTAAATGGTGTTTTGCGCGATTTTGGTTGACCAAATTTAGTTTGTGCTTTCAATTGTTTTTAGCAGTCAATAAAATATGGAAACGCCTGTTGTTGCATGCAATCCTGGATCAGCGCCTCGCATCCTGCCCACCAACCTACACCCAAAAGTGCCTGCCATGTTTTAAAGGTTATCCTTTTTTTTGTGTGTGTGTTTTTTTTTGTGTGTGTGTTTTTTTTTTGTGTGTGTTTTTTTTTGTTGGTTTGTTTGCCGTTGGATTTGTATGCTGTGGAGGCTTTTAAATGCTGTGCTTTTTGTCGGAATCCAGCAATGAGCCAGCGAGAATACAAGCTGGTTGGTTTAATTGTTTTAAAATGTTTCTGGGTTGGGAGGGGATGGGATGGGTGCGGAGGGGAGGGCACGAGCTGCGTTGCGTGAAGTGTATTGATGTATTTTATTTGCGCACATTATTTATGCATGTGTTGCCTCTGACTGAGCTACCCAGAGCGGTGTTATCAAGGATTGCGAATGGAATGGAAAATGACGGCAAAAGTCAAATTGTTAGGTTTGCCAGCGAGTGGCAGATTGAAAATGCCACAATGCATATTTTCTTTGATTTTTCAGCAGACAAATATGTCTAGTGTTAATAATCAATATAGAGAATGAAAAGCTTAGCAATAATAAATATATTTATCAAACGTGAGGAATAAATAAATACATTGAAAATGGGAATCGCTATTTGGAAAAGCTTGGCTTTGAACATGAACATGTCAACAACTAACTTTTGTTAATTATGAACGGGATAAAAGGCTTACCTGACGAACGAGAGCTCAGAGTAATGCAGAGCGACTGGATCAGTGGCTCAGTTTCAGGCCTATCAAATACCGGACACTATTCGAACTGTTAAGCCAGCACTTAAGGCAACTATTTGCATCCGACATACGCATCAAAATTGCTGGCTGCGTGGTTTCAGCTGATGGCTCAACAGTTGAGGGTTAAGCGAACATCGCATGACAATTTCACGCAGCGCCATCGCAAAATTCACGGACTGCAAATTGCTTCGTATTAATCAACGTCGGCGACACAGGACCCGCACATGCCACAGGACCTGTACGACAGACACACACACACACACACATAGAGAAAGAGACTGGCCACCAAAATGTGTGCGCTGTTGGCTTGTACACATCGTTCGCTCCTCTGCTGTGTGTATTTTTGTGTGTGAGTGTGGGAGTGGGTGTTGGTGTGTGTTCGGAAATGTGAGTCTTCTGGTGCGTAATAATTGCTTGGCTATAGGCACGGCGTTAACTTCACAGAGACACTTCCACACACACACACGCACACACACACACACATACAAACCCACACCTGCCGCAGATAGTTCGTGTTAGTCAGTCATGTGATTAGCCACACACACACGCACACATGCAGGCGAGTGTGTGTATTTGAGTGTGAGTGTTTGCATGTATCCTTGGGGCCCCCTTAGCCATTGCAAGTGCACGAAATTATGCGGAAATTGTTGCATATTTAAGTGGGCACGCGTGTATAACTGTAAAAAAAGACGTGTGAAAATGCTGTTGTTGAAGTTAATTGCGTGCGGATTTTGGAGAATTTGCCACAAATAAACTAGAAAGTTGCAGCCACAGAAATGAAGGATTTGAATAAGGTTTTGACTTTGACTGACAAACCTAAATTGTTAAATACAATTAATGAATAACTTTTGTGTTTATCATTGTGAAACTTGAAGGATATTGAGATGATGTGTACAACAGAGAGAGAGAGAGAGAGACAGAGAGAATAATCTGAGAAACGAGGAATAGAGAGAAAGAGCGAGAGAGAGCGAGTAAAAACAATTTTTGAATAACTTTCGTGTATGTCAATATACAAGTTACAGAATATTGAGATGATGTGCTAAATGTAGCATAGTTAGAAGAGAGAGAGAGAGAGATAGAGATAGAGAGAGAAAGAAAGAAAGAAAGAAAGAAAGTAAGAGTTAGAAAAATATCAATAGTAAGCGACTGCGAGAACGAGGTGGAGAGTAACGGACTGAGAGAACGAGATACTGAGATAGAGCATGAGATAGAGAGAGCTTTACGGAGACAGAGAGAGAGAGAGAGCTTTACGGAGACAAAGAGAGAGAGAGAGAGAGAAATAGAGAGAGAGAGAGAGAAAGAGCAATAGAGAAAACACAGAAATAGTAAGATAAAGAAACACACAGATTCAGAGACAGATATATTTTATGATATTAAGCTGATTATTTGAAAAACTTTCGTTTCATCAAATGTTACTTTTATTTGTATTTAACATTTTTGAGGTTATGAACTTAACATGCAATACTATAATTATTTACCTCAAAATAATATAACTGTATTCCAATGCCTGTTTACGATGAAGGTATCTCGAGGGAATTGATACTAAAATTAGAACTGACAATTAAATCAGCCTAACACGTGTCAAATTGCCTTATGACGTTTCATGGATTAACACCACTTTGAATACTAATTTGCCTCAACTCATTTAATAAACATGAGCTTCAAAGTGCCCATTGCTATTTGCTGTTTGTGCAACATTGCATTCAACATTGTCTGTGTCGTTGACATTGCCTGCTGACTTAGACTGTCTGCATAAGTAATTGACGCTTATTAAATATGCTCTCCGGCCATTTGTTTGCTATGTTTGATCAGAAAGTTGTAATTAAGCAAGCACAAACTGCAATTATTGCAGTGTTTTATTCAATTGATAATTGTCTTCTTTGAAATTTCTGTGCAATGCTCTTCAACCGATTTAACCAAATTAGCCCAAAAACTCTGGTTGCCAACTCGAATGTCAGACACAATCCAATAGTCCGGCCGGCTCAAGCCCAACCACTGAGCATATTCAACCGCAAAGAGCAGAAATTCAACTTCAGTCTGAACAAATTGATAAATTAATTTTCGCTCAAATTGAAATACATAACTTTGTTTATGTTGTTCTGCAATTTGTTTCTTTTTCTGTTTCCTTTGAAGTGGTTTGACCGGTGCACAAAAACTTTGAGTAATTGCCAAAAGAAAAGCGGCGAAAGAATAAAGCTGGAATTGGGTAAAGCCAAAGAAAAGCATAAATTCAACTCAGTTTGTTTGGCATTGTATTACCCATAGAACACGAACCTATATACTCAAATATACACATACACATACACACACTAATACATATATAACAAGTTGCTTTCGCTCTTGGCTGGTAACAATGCCAAACTCAACTATTATTGGCACATTACGAAGCAGCTAGGGGGAGGAGCGGGTGAGTTGACTTGTCGTTAGGGTCAACTACACACACACACACACACACACACACACACATGCACAGGCACATAATGCACACATACACACACACCAATACACTCTCAGCCGCGGAACAATTGTTAATGTACAAAATATTTCATGATTCTGCAGTTGGCTTCTACCCTTGCAGAGGAGAATATGATTTTCAACGCGTTGCAACAATTAACTTCGAATTTTTAAAGTGTTATATAGCATATATATATATGTAGCATAATATATTAAAGTTATCCACCTATGGAAAATATTAATAAAATTGCATATTCAATTTTCAATCTTTCCAAATTTATATATTTTATAGTTTAACGTATTCATTTTTGTGCATAGCTTTCATCTGTCAATTAATCACTTCGAAGTTAGGCATTTCATCTTAAATAATCTAATATCACACAGTCAACATTTTGAAGATTCTTGACATTTGATATAGGCCCATCTTATCAATATAATTAGCTTAAGTTTCGTAATGAACGAAAGAAGACAACTTTTCTTCATTTCTTCATTCAATCAATCACAAAATCGGTCACTATTATTATTATTATTATTATTATTATTATAAATTTTATTATTATTTTTATTAAGGTATCTCGCAGTCGAGCACTCATCAGTTTATTACTTTGATTTGGTCATATTTGTTGTTGTTTTTGCTGACTGTGCTGCATGCAACACTAGACTTGCATTCTTTTATTCATTCATTTCATTCAGTTTGCAGTTCTTGGCTCCTGTTCCCCTTTTGTCTGCTCTCTATTATGTTGTCTTTTCTGCTCTTTTCTCTGTAGCTTCGCTTCACTCACTCATTTGCAGCTTAGCTCGGTTTGTTTGTTGCCGGCTCTTTTTATCACAACATTTAAACATAGAAAAAGCAGAAAAACTGCTAAAGTGACGCGATTTTGTGGCTGTGGCATTGTTACGAGGACTCTGGACTGCAGTTCGGAGAGAAGGGCGTGTGGGGCAAGGGGTTTTTTGTAATGAGGGATGATAAAGTGGCAGTTAAGGAGGGAAACGGGGTCGAGTGGGGATCGCTGGCAGAGTCCTCGTGACAGCAGCGATACACTCAATTGGTTACAGCGACCAAAAACCCTACACAAGTTGGGCAACTTAGTTTAGGATAACAATTTTATTTATATCATTTATTTATATTTATTTATTTATCTTATGTGTACTACAAATAGTCTACAAAAATTTGCAAGTTCAATAATTTAGAATTCAAATGAATAATTCAATAAAAATGATTTATTTGCAAGGATTCGGGAAACAAAGAAAGGCGCATCAGGAATAACTTTAAGCATAATTTATGCTTAAGTAGATTTCTAAGAGTTCCTCATAATTTATAGTATTATTAAAAGAGAGTATATTTGTAGAAGTAGCAGCAATATATCTGCCAAGTTTGGTGACTCTAGCTTTATAGCAGGCGAAGTTTGCAATTTATCTATTTAATGTCGACTGATATCAGTCGACACAGATGAGCACAAACAAATGAAGACTAATTGAAATTAAAAATTAAATTTAATTTGTTTAAATTTAAAAATATAATTGATATTATCAATGTTAACTCCTTATCTGACTCAAGCAAAAAAAAATATGCATTCCAAGTTTTTTCTAGCTTTAAAGAAACTCTAGCTGACTGATGAAGAGATTACCTTTGACTAATTATAATTATTATTCGAGTGAAAATGAATGGTCTTCGGCAGGCATTGTCCAATTTCTTTGTCTGTTAAGGGTGAGCACCCCTTCAAACGAACTAACATGCCTTGCTCTGTTGCAAGTAGGTCAGTTCACAAAAAAAGAATTAATGATTTACTTTTGCAACTTTCATTCTCATTCTCATTCTGATTCTGATTCTTCTATTTTTTTTTATGTTGAAGTGCCAGTCACAGAGCCGCAATGGAGAGAACAGTCATCTAATAGCCTGGTAACAACAATAACAGTCAGGACGAATATATGTGTGTGTGTGGGTGTGTGTTTGTGTATATATTTACCATGTACAGGGGCATTACATGGATAGTCGAAAAAGAAACGCAGAAAAGCAGTAATGAGACTTGTCCATTTGTGGTAATTAATTTTAATGTTGAGCAGCGACAACGTTGGCAACTCGACTGACCACCACACTGGCATGTCAATGGACTTGGGGCGTCGTCATTTGTGTTGTGGGGTTCTCGTCAATGCAGCCACAGCGACAAATTGAAATTAGAAAATGGCCAACTGCCAACTTGGCAGCTGAAATTGGTAACTGTCTCCCGTTTTCGGGGTGCTCGTAATTAGTTCTGGCTGTGACCTGGAGCAGCCGCACTCCCTGCACTCCCTGCACACACTTTCATAACTTATGTAGAATTTAATCACAAACAATTGGAAAAAAAAGAAAAAACATAACAAAACAAATATGATTCAGATAGTTGACTTTAGTCAACGCTCCCAATTTGTGTGTTCATTTGTTTTGTGCTTTCTCATGTCGTCAAGATTTAATCTTGGTATCAATTTGTCGAAGTGTGTGTTACACTTCATGTATAAAAAATGGTTGCCTTGCGTGCCGTTGAGTTTTTCTCGGCAATGAAGGACATGAAAGCCTTTTGTTATAAATGGGGCAGGTCCGCAAGGAAAAATGTCGGCCCCTTCCCTCCCCTCCCCCACCGCTGTGCCAACTTCTATTTTCTAGTGCGTTTTGTGTGCGCTTCGCTAGTATTTCTTCACCCACTTTTCGAGTGGATTTATTGTTATGTGTAGTAAATATTTTCCTTACCCATTCTTCTCGTATTGCGTTTCTTTCTTCTGTCTGCCTCGGCTCTCCTCCTCCTCCTCCTCCTCGTGCTGCTGCTGCTATTTCAATTTGACTTTGCGACCAAGGTTTTGCGTGTGCCGCTATTTTTTTTTCTTTTCCTTTCTCGCATTTTCTTTCCTAGTATTTGTCTATCTGTCCGTTTTGTCAGTCAGTCAGTCTGTCTGTCTGTCTGTCTGTTTGCTTCGTGTGTCTGGGTCCGATATTTGTTTGTTTGTTAGGTTGTTTTGTTGTGTTGAGGGCGTGTTAATGGCCTAGGCGTACGAGTGCTTGACAAGTTTTGCGGTGAGTGTTTCTGCCAGAACAACAAGAAGAGGCCGACGTCGATGTCGAAGTAGACGAAGAAATTGCAGGCGAAGCTGTGCTATTTGCGGAGATGATTAATGGCAGAAGCGAGCTGGAGTAGATTCGAGTTGAGCTTCTTCTCCTACTATTGACGTTGGAGTGGTAAACTGAGAAGTTGTCCAACAACATCGAGCATTAGGTGATTTAATTGAAGAAATGTTTAGTTACATCAAAAATGTAGCATTCGGAAAATGTAGTTAAAAATACTTTTGAAAAGTTACAAATTAAAAAACGTAGAAGAAAACGAGAGACTACACAGTGAGTAAGCGAAAGAAAGAGCAAATAGAGAGCGAGTAAATTAGAGAACAAGCGAGTAAGTAAATAAAAGAGACAGAGAGACGCAGAGTAATTTAGAGATGAAGTGAGTGAGTTAGAGAAAGCAAAGTTAGAAAGAGTAAGCTAGAGAGAGAAAAAAAGTGATAAAAGAAATAGACAGAGAGAGAGACAGATACAGAAACAGTTGCAGGAACAGAGGTAGTTGCAGAGCCAGAGAGTGAGACAGAGATAGCTGTAAAATGAAAAAATTGATGCTGAGAGAGAGGGACAATGAGAGCGATCAAGTGAAAGCGACAAATTAAAATGGCGAAAGCAAGTAAGCATGGAGCGTAGGGAATGCGAAAGAGAGAGACAGAGAGAGAGAGAAAGCGCGCGGGTAGCTGATGGATGCAGCTAGAGTGAGACATATTATGCAAGAGCGAGACAGCAAGTGCTTATTGAAATATATTAAATATTTAAGCTAACAGAGCGTTTTGCGTATTAAAATAAACTTAAATAAAAAACTCCTAAGATAAAGAAAAAATGGGATTTCAAATAAATAAAATAATAAAAGGAATTTACGCCTTAGGCTGCTAACAGTAAATAGATTTTAAAAACTTCTAAGTAATACTTGAATAATTATTGTTGCATTCATTTTGGATGCTCAACAACCTATAAATAAATTCGAAAGGTCGACATGAAATTAAGTAATTTCACGTGCTCTCTCCGTTAAAAAATAAATAAATAAAATAAATAAAAAATAATCGACATCTACAGCGTAGCTTGTCAAGTGCTCCCTGTAGCTTTGGGGGCATGACATTTTGGCAGTTGCCACTCGAAATGTTGGCCCGTTTGCCAAAAGGCACGTACCAAATACAAAAACAACAATTGCTACTCCCTCTGTCACTCTCCGTCTCTCTCTCGCTCTCTGTTGGTCGCACACTCGATTTTCATGTGGCAGCGGCATTCAAATTTGTAACACTCTCCTGAAATCCATTCGTGGGGTCATTCATAGGGCGACAGACATTTGTCTCATCGCACTTGTCCGCCTATCTTCGAGTTGCCATCGACTCCAGTTGGGAACTGCCTTCCCAAACTATCCTGTGAAATTCGTGCATTTTATTTCAATTTCATTTCCATTCGATTTTTGAGTTAATGACTGCAGGACATGCAAAGCAGCACGATAGGACTTTTTCTTCTTCCTTAACTACGTTTTTTTTTTGTTTTGGCAGTCTTTGTTATTTTCAGACAACGTTCCCGTTTTTCCCCATTTTTTATCTGCCCATTCACAAAGCAATTGATTACTCGCGCCTTTGTCTCGCTATCGATGATATTTATTGACAAAGTTTTTTTGGCATCAAATAAATATTCGCTGTTTTATACACTTTTGTTGTGCTCATCGACATAAAGTTCATGCCGACTTCTAGCTCTGTTTGATTTGCCCTCTAAATATCTCTGACATGAGTCATGAATCGTGTGTGGAAATATTTCGCTTATTCTACTTGTTTATTTTACAGTCTTTGAATTGCCATATTTTGTTGGCAATCACATTGAAAAAAGTTAGTAAAAAAGGGCGGTTTTCTTTGTTAAAACATGTACAACTAAATCAGAGAAAAACTAATGGACTTTATTGGATATCTTTCTTCACCAGATATAATTTGCTAGGTATAAAAACTTCAATATGGAAAATGTAAGATTTTTTATGACTTTAGTTGACATATTATAAATAAATAAAAAAATTAAATAATAGTAAATAATAATAATAAATTGCCTAACATCATTTTTACACATATAAACTTATCTTGTAGGACCTTCAAAAATGTTCTCAAAACCCGAATTAGAGCAAAAGGAGGTAGATAATTATTCTGATATTCAACTTATGTGTAGGAGTTTAATTGTTTTGCTATTCTAAAAAGCTGGTGTCTGGTGTGGCAAGAGTTAAAGAGTTAAATCAAGTATCACACTTGCCACTTAGCCGAGATAAAGTACTGTTGATTTAAGAGAACAATTAAGTGCGTACACTTTAGACCCGAAACATAGCTTCATATTCAGCAACAGCTGTGCTAACCTAACCTAACGAACTTTGCTGCACCATAAAACGGCTGAAACAGCAACGAAAATTGGGTAAAAAAAAAAAATAGAGAAACGAGTTGCAATGCAATGTTGTTGGGGGTCAGGCCAAATGGGAAGCCATAGGAGTTAGGCAGACCGAGGCAGGGACCGAGGCAGACTGCCGGGGACGAAAGCTGCAAACCGGAAACAGTTAACAACGGCTAAGCCCTTGGCCACTTACGGCTGTTAAATGGCCTTAGACTCTGCCCCGACGGGGTAAAGAGGTGCGAATTTTATTTTTATAGCGCTGCTTACGTCACAGTTACAGATACAATTATATATATATATATATATATATATATATATGTATAGAGGGGAGAGTGAGAGGGTGTTTTGTTAGATGTTAGGCGAGCCATGAATGCTTTTGGACAAAGTGACATTTGACCTATGCTATATGTGTGTTAAGTGCTGCCATCGAAAATTAATCACAAAGTAATGTCAGTCAAATTGATAGACAGGCCCAGACCGGCGAACAGACGTGAAAACACAGAGGTAAACCGGCAGTCAGTCAGGCAGTCAGTCAGTCAGTCAGGCAGGCAAGCAGGCAGGCATTCGCACATGGACAAAAAGCGTACACTCCAAACCCAAACCCAAAACGGAACTTAACTCCAAAACGCAACCCCAACCCTTGGCTGCAACCAAACAGACATCCATCTATCCATCCCTTGTCATGTCAGACGATCTGCCTCTGACTCTGACTCTGACTCTGTCTCGGGTTTATTGTTGCCCTAGCAACTGCTTGTAAAAGTTGAGCGCAGCTTTGCCAATTGCTGCTACTGTTGTTGTCTCTATTGCTGTTGTTGTTGTTGTTGCTGTGTCTACCTTTGTTTCTGTTGTCCCCCACCTACAACCACCCCTTTTGGCTCCTTTTTAGCCAACGTTGTTCAACCTTTGCGCATACGAAACATTTTCGCTCATTGACGTTTTGTGCCGCCTGTCGCTTTGAATAAATAACCGACGTGACGCAACAGACACATTATCCACACACACACACACACAGGCACAGACACAGATACAAAGACACACACATACAGTCATGCACACATGCTTAGATACAGTTACAATACTAAACAATCAACTAGCACTACACCGCTTACATTTGACAGTGTAATCCACCTGTCCTGTCTGCCTAGCTGCTTAACTGCCCAACTGACAGACGGACTGCCTAACTGACTAACTGACGTTGCTTGGCAACAGCAGTTCAGCAGCATCCCTACCTCAATCGCCTGGCACTTATGCAAAAATTGCCAACCTTACGAATGAGCCTGGAATACATACATATATAGATACATATATATGTATATATATATATATATATTCGACTTGACAGTCGTCTTTTTCTAGCCTTGGCAAACATATTGCACTGTGGAGCAGTTGCAAGTAAATTATTATTTTACATCTTATCCAAGCCAATTTCATCGTAATATTAAACTTTCCATCTGCATTTAGGATTGAGAGTTCCTTAGTTTGGTGTTGAATTGATTGAAATTCTGATCTGCTGACAAATTCATCCAGATTTCCAATCAGAATATTTGTTATTCAGTTAATCGCTAATTGTTATCCCTTATTTGTTTTAAGAAAGAAGAATGTTCAAAGTTGGAATATTTAAATATTATTGTTATTACTAACTATTATAACAAATAATATCTTACAACTTAATTTATATTCACACCTTTCAAAATTTTATTTGATTGTTAATCATGCCTCTCAATAATTTTCCATTGTAATTCCGTTAATCAGTTTACGAATGAAAATTCTTTAGAGTTATCATCTTGGACAATTGCAATTATTATTTAAACTTGCCTTGTTGTCTCTTGGTTGCAAACAGTAAAGCGATAAACAAATAAATCTCTTCGAGGCGTTTAATAGCCTTGCAGACACCTTGTTTGCGAGATTAATGTGATCTTTTGATGCCCAACACACTTCCTCGTCCATCTTTCCTCCTTGTTCAGCATTAATCAGAGGGCATTAAGCAACAATAATTGCCCATTAACCATTAACCTTTCAGTCAAACGCATGAAAGAAATTCATAATTTTCGCACCACTGTGCACATTAACTAACTACCTACAATGACTTCCTGCCATGATGACGCCGACAACGTCCTGAGCACTCACAGCACACGCACATCCACACACACACACACACACACACACAGGCAGCTGCTCGACATTTGACGTATGTTCGAGAAATATGCCTCCGTGTTTCTGTTGGGTTGGGGATTGGGGGGTTGGCTGATGGGTAGATGAGGCAAAGTGAGTTATTGAAACTGCTCCAACTCATAAATAAATAATTACCGGATTCGCATAAAATGTGCTCGTCCAATGTGCTGTTTGCTAATGTTTTTTCCTCTTTCGAGCGGTAGGCAGTACATAGATGCCCCAAAAAAAAAAAAAAAAAACACCTCCCTAACAACCCCAAAAAGACGACCACCTACAAAACACACGACTTCCTGAACGTACTCATTGTGCACCTGCCTTGTTGGCCCAGTCACAGTCTTTAGTTATTTGTTATTTGTTTTTCTTAGGCTTGTGCAAGGGTCGCCAGGGTTGAAGCGCTATTTCCATTAAGGGGAGCAGGCGTAGAGGAGTGTTTGGGCAGGCGGGGGGTGGGTCATGTTGGGTTGGATTTAAGTTCGGTGGTGCTGGCTCGGGCCTCAAACACTTGAAACGTGGTAATAGATACTTAAATAGTAATTTAGTAGCTTTTCTAACCGCATGGTTGGACATATGAGATTTTACGCCGATTTTCCTAACAGTTTCTCTATGTGTGTGTGTGTGCGTGTTTGCGTGTGTGTGTGTCCCTCTCTTTTACAGCCTTTATTGCAGTACATTCAGTTTATCGGACATTTCATCTAGCTGCCAGTTCGTCCATCTCTACTGTTTGTACTGCTGCCTGTGCTTGTAAGCCCAATGGGTTTTTACATATTCCCAGCTAAACTGCTATAAAATGGTTTTGTCTTAAGCTCCGGCTCGTTGTGTGTGTGTTTTTGTAACTGGCTAGTTGGATCGTGTTTCATGCAGAGCACAATTTATGTGGATTCCACTTTAGTGTGTGTGAGTGTGTGTGTTGCCTTGTCTGAGGTCCATTTGCCATTGATTTGCCTTTAAGATTAGCCTTTCATATGTCGGCTGTTTATTGTTCGGTGTCTCGGTCAAGAGGATCAGCATCAGATGGCCCTGCTGCAGTTGTTATTGGTTGGCCCACTGGCTGTTTGCTGGGCCTTAAGTTAAACAAGCTGTTAAGTTGACTTGTGGTCCACATCCATGTTGGCCATTTGTATTTGGCAATTGAGGCTTTTGCCTAGTTAACTGCTCGATAATGGATTCACGACTGATATAATCGCTTAATGGCAGTGAAACAATAATGAAGTTTGAATGTCAAACTAGTTTTCTGCATTGAAATCGGCTCAGTTTTGAAAGGGTTAAGTCAGTTAAATGTTAGGAAAAAGCTTTTAGAAGCGGAAAGTTTTACGAATGAAAAATGTTAAAATATGTTTATAAATTGTATATAAATTGAAAATAAATAAATTTATGTTTTTACTATGTTTTAGAAATTTATAATGTATTTTCAATATATGTGAAAATAAAGTTTGACATATAAAAGTACGAGAAATGTTAAGTTCAAAGACAATAAGTAAATATTTTATAAAATATAGGTAAAAATATGTTTTTAGTGAGATGATAACAGAACTTTAATTGTAAACATTATCTAGGATAGCAAAATTGTAATGAGAACGTTTCAGTTTGATAATATTAAGATATTCGATTTATAATTAGCATTTGAAAATCAAAAGCAGAAAAAGTAAGTCTGGAGAAAGACTTTATTTATTATACAGAAGAATAAGTGATAACCTTGAAATTAGGTACAAGCCAATCCATTAATATTTCCTATCTTTCCTTATTTTATATGGTATTAAAGGAATTTAAATTAGCATTCTAAAAACTACATACTTTAATGTATAGTCATTCCATAGACATAGAATAAAGCACCAAATAAATACTCGATCTACAAGTGAATTGCAGTTTTAAAAAACATGAGTTGTAAATAAATTCATTTGATGAATATATTACTGAGAACCATTAAACGTCGAATAGAGAAATCTGGTGTACTTTGGGTCTAAAGAGAGAGCTTTAGCACATAAATACTTGGCTAACTGTCTGCTCTTACGGTAGTCTATTTTAGTAAAACGCTTAACCCAGTTGAACCCCGATTACGTGTTGTTCGCAAAAAAACAAAGTCGTGGGGCACGTGGCATACGACACGCCATTAAGCAGCTGCAGAGGCACAGCCAGCAGCAGCAACAGCAACAGCAACAGCAGCAGCAGCAGAAGCACCAGATACACGGCATACGGTTTGGTCCACGCCCAACGCCCATCGTATGGCATAACCCTTGACACGCCATGCCGAGATTGTTTTCAATGCCTGTGGGAAGGCAGGAGAAGGGGACGGGGAAGGGAAAAGGGAGGGTGGGGGGCATACGTGACGCGTGTCCTAAGGTTAATGTGCCTTCGATATAAAAAGCAGTGTTCTGGCCAAAAATGCAAATTGTTAACGTGACTAACGTGAAAGCCGCGTGCGATGGCACAAATTTTATACACAAATATAAAAGTCATCTCCTCAACTTGAAATGCCAATAAAACCAGGTGACATGTTTGCACTGCATTGTTGTGTTGTGTTGTGTTTGTCACAGGATTATGTTGCTGCGCCTTAGCTGATAAATAAGTGCAGACATAATTCGAGTATCCTGTTTAAAATAGCGAGTTGGCAAAAGTCAAACATATTTGTCACAGAATAATTAAGACAACATTTATATTCCTCAGCAGCAATACAAGTATACATTCTTAACAAGCTACACAATTGCGGATAAAGGCTAAGAATATAGTCGAAATATTTCAACAAAATTTGATCATCAAATATTAAGTATACGCAATCAATCGAGAAATACTTAAAGTCTTAGGAGTATTGTTGAATCACTTAAAAAAAAATGATTAAAACTTTAAAATCAGTCTCAGCTTTCGGAAATTATAATTTTGAAAAAAAAACACAACATTTTTACGCAAAAAATATTTATATAAACCTTTTTATATATCAAAATAAAAAATAATAAAAAAATGCAAAATGATGCATAAGAAATGAAAACTCTTTACACTGGGACAAAGATCAACTTTGAACATAGAATTAACCATTTTTAAGATGATATATTTAAGAATATAGATATAATGTTAAGACTCCCGCTCAAACACAATTTTCAATTAAAAATTTAATTTCAAATTTGTTATTTGTGTTTTGTGTGTTTGCAGACGAGCTTCTGCCTGCTGGTTTCACACGCCGCTTGGGCAAAGAAACTGAATGCTAGTCAAGCGTTCGACGACACATGGAACACAGCATCCGACTTGGAAAATGAGCTGGAGGTGAGTATGCCAAAATCCAAAATCCAAAATCCAAAATGGACACACAAAAATGTCCTTCATCCTGTGAGCTTTCAATTAGAAAAACTGAGCACACAAATCCTTATCCCGCAATTGCAGCAACAGAAACGTGCCAAGACCAGCGGAACAGGATCATCGGGCCCTGGCCCGGGCTCTGGACAGTGGTCGACCTGGTCGGATTGGTCGACATGTTCGCGCACCTGCGATGGCGGCATTATGCAGCAAATGCGTCGCTGCAGCACAGCGGGCAGTTGTCGCGGCGAGAGTGCCCGCTATCGCATCTGCAACATGCAGCCGTGTCCGGAGCAGCAGGACTTCCGTGCGAACCAGTGTGCCGCCTACAATGATGTCCCCTACGATGGCACCCTCTACAAATGGACACCGCACTACGATTATGTCGAACCATGTGCCCTGACATGCAGGTAAAACAGCTCACATCTCGCAACTCGCAGCTCACAGCTTGCAGCTTGCAGCTCGCAGCTTGTTGCATACCAAATTAATGTGCACACCAATGCGCTTATGTTCGCCCGGCCAGCAGCTGGCTGCCTTTATGCCTCCAGTTTCAGTTGTATGTATTTTCCGTCCATGCATGTCCACTCATTATTCACAATGGCTTCCGTTGGACCATTGCAGAGCTGCCTCCCTCTGCTGGTTACTGGTTATTCTCGGCAGCAGCGTGACAATAAAAAAGCTGTTTGCACTCCCTTTTTTTGTTGCGCTTCCCTTTTACCTTGGCAAGTGCTAGAGAAAGGGGAATATACACTTGTCTGAATAAGGCATAAACCATTTCTTAAGTTGAATATATAAATATTTCGAATAAGCCATGAAATCCTTTCCGTTATAATTGCTAGCCAGCTCTAAAGCTAAGCAAAAGGTTGCACTTGAATTGTTCAGTGCTACTTTCCACTCAATCTTCTATAATAGTTAATAAAAATATACGTCGAATTTGCAGGGTATTTGCCAAGTCGATAACATTCTCACATACAGCATTCTTGCTTGTGCTTTTTTTAAGGCCATTTGTATTTGCGGCTAAAATTAGTGGCAGCCGTTTCGGTTTTGTGGCTCTTGCGGCTCTCAGTTTTGTGCTTAATCCATTCGAGGTTAGATTGCATATTTCTCTTCGCCTCGCAATTTACATGCATGCGGGATTTATAAATCATTTGCTAAGCGTCAAAATTGTGCAATTTAGTTGCAAATGAAGAAGCTTCGTGTGGCAAAAAACCATAATGGCCCAACGAGTGTAGCGGGCAATGTGAATTGAGTCATTCTCAGACTAAATGGTGGAAAAGTCATTTTATTTGCAATGTTAGCTTTAGTTGGGGATTTTTTTGTGTTGTTTCCCGGCTTATGAAAACTGGTGTCGCGCAGACACGTCTCGTATGGTATGAGATAAGAGGAATAAGCCAGGATGCAGAACCAGAATTGATTTAAGGGAAGTTTCCATGCTCCGTGGAAATACCACATACGAGCTTTAAGGCTTTAGTCATTTCCAATATCATAAATTAATTATTGAATATTAGAGAATATTTTAAATATGTCTTTTGCTGGTTCCAAGTCGATTGTTTTTTATTTTTTATACTCGGATATGTTTCGAATTCCGTCGAGATTTGTCTTCAGGGAGAGCTTCACAGCCACCGACCAAGCAGCTGTGGGCTTTGATGGGACTCGAAATGTTTATATGTTGTAAATGAGTATGAGAAACAAAAATCATAAATAAAAATTATAAATATCAAATACCAAACAGAAAACAAATAATATTTACTTTGTACTTTGGCATCATTCAACTTGACGATGAGCTATTAAACTTTCTTAAATAATCTACGAAAATAATTCAATTCCTAATAAAGAAATTGATGAACCAATTCTAAATACAACATTTCATGTTTTCATTTGTATACATCAGGGTAATCTTAATCTTAATCAAGAAAGAAGCCCAAAGTCTAATCAGGCATTTGCAAAGGCATTAAATGAGCCATAACAATCCATCAACTGATTATATTCGTATGTTTGCCTTCTGCTTCTTGCATGCTAAAACAGAGGCCATCCGGCGCATCTTACGGAGGACATCTCACCGGAATCGGCTGCTGGCAATACAGAGGAGCACTACGATGAGCAGAGCGTCATTGTGCAGTTGTCGGCACGGGTGCAGGATGGGACACGTTGCCGCTCCGGCAGTTTGGATATGTGCATACAGGGCAAATGTCAGGTGAGCCGAGTCGTCTCTCTATACTATAAAGACAATCGATGTAATCTCAACGATATGAGTGTGTGTGTATGTGTGTGTGTGTGTGAGGCTTGTTAGCTTCCTTCCCTCCCGTGTGTGTGTGTGTGTGGGTGAGCCCGACCACTTAGTTGTGCTCCAAAACTAAAGGATGATAAATTATGTCGATGTTGTCAGCGCAGTTGAGCTTGTAGGCTGGCTAGTGGGTGGTGGTAAAAAAGGCTGTTGCCTTTGCCTTTGCCTTTACCTTTTGGCTCAGTGTAATACTTACTTAGGTATGCATATATATGCAGATTGCATAACGCAAGCGCCTTTGTATCATTACGAACGTGAGTATAAATAAATCATAATGCTGGCGCAGACCAGGGTTACAATTCATGCGGCTGTGTGGCAGTAGGAATATTTGTCGTAGCAACGGGATGTGAAGTTATGTGAAGCTTGTTGCTACTCATGCTGCGGTTGCTTTAGTCAAAGGGCAACTATTGAAATGCCAATAAGGCGTGCTGCTGGCGTTTGCCTGGTTGCCACTTTACGGAATTCAACCGTCAACTGCTGCACTGAAATGCGCGCCACAAAGCATGCTATGACATGTTGCCGCGCGTGGAGCGCCCAAGAAGTTGCAAGCAAATTACAGAATTATTTCGAAATGCAATAGTATATATATAGGTTACAGAGCACTTCTGCAGCTTCAATTTGTGTTAATCTGTTAAATAAATGGAAAGCATTTGTGTGCTTATAGGCAAGTTTATTAAATGCTCAACTAGGCAAGTTCAGTTGACTTTGGGAAATTCGGACGATGAGGTCTTATTTTATCTTATTTTAGCTATCATAATTTTTTATAGCTAAACTTTTCAACATATTTTATTGCAGTTATTAGAGTCTGCATAACTTTTGAGGCGCACCTTGCTCTTGCAGCGAGCACGGATGTTGCCGGCGACGAGTTTGGCAGGCATACAACTACAATAATGTTAAGCGAAGTTGGCGACAGCAGCAGCAAACAGAAAAAAAAAAACCGAGAAAACGAAACAACAACACTAACAGAAACAGCAGCAACAAAACAACTACAATAACAAACGACATGAAATTGTGGGCGCATTAAAACTGGCAACGGTAGCGGCCCCTCCGCCCCTCTACCACACCAGCCCCTCACCAAGCACTATTCTAGAAATTTTCGCCCTCCCTCTTGTCCTCTTTAGAGCTGCTCGGGGTTTGTTTGAGTTTCAGTTCAATTTGTTTCGAGTGTGTGTTTGCGCCTGTGTGAGTGTGTGTGTGTGTGTGTGTGTGTGTGTGTGTGTGTGCATTGGTGTTGGGCCTTATCCGACTTTTCGCCTAGTTTCACGCCGTAGCCGTTGCTGCCCCCCGCCTTTATAATGCCGCCAAATCGTCACCCCAATTTGTTGTAATATACGCCAATATGTCATGTGGCTTGCGTTGTGCCTTATTTGTGTCCCCTGAAGTAGATGCTGCAGCTCACACTTGTATAAAGACATATATAGATACATATATATGTATACGTAATATATATCTGTATCTGTTGCAAATAAATCAAATAGCAAGTTGCCAGTTTTGTGGGTTTTAATGCGGCCCGCGGGCTTATTTCTTGCTAACGCTGTTTGTCTTGCGGTTTAGACCTAAAGTCACACAAAAAACACTCAAAAACATACACATGCACACACACACACATATGGAGTACCACAACACATTTCATTCTATAGCAAAGATCTTACTTGACATGGGTTAGGATCAAAACATTTGCTTTTTACAGCACTGGATTACATTTCAAATTGCCACTTGTCATTTGGGGAATTCCGGGAATCATCCGGCTCCTTTTTTATTACGTAACAACTCAAAAATGCTGTCACAATGCGAACAGGTGCTATTTTGGCTTAATATTAAGCTTTAGTTAAGCTTTAAGCCGGTAAATTTAAACTATTAATTCAGCTAAAAGTTTTTTATAGACTTTAAGTAACTTCTAGGCACTTGAAAGGGACCTGCTCTAAGTGTTTTAAAAGTTAAAATTATGTTTAAAGTTAGTTTAATTGCTTAATTTTACCAGAAGGAATATTAAATGCTAGGCCTTTAAATATTAATAGCATATTATTAAAAATAGGAAATTCGTAGTCTAAATTTTGGTACACTTTATTTATTAATTTCTATTTATTAGCTAATTGCTTTGATCAAAGTTGACGAGCTCAACTCCTTTGCAATCTGACATCAAACCGAACAGCATTGAATATTAATATAGAATAAATAAGTAAACTATGTGAAGTCTGCACCAGAAACGTCGTAATCTTAATCCCCTGCATAAATACTATTTGGCTTACAAAATATTGCTTATTTTCTAACCAAAATGCTACTCTGATGCCACATGTCAAAAAGCAATGTCTTAAATAACATTCCTTTGATATCCTAGTTCAGTACGCAACATTCGAAACTGTGGCACCTGCCACACGAGGCATCAGCTGCATATCATTCAATGATACCCACACACACACACGCAGATATACATACATACATATTCTCACAGATACGTCATAAGTAGATTCGAGTGAGTGGCGCAACTGTTTGTCTGTTTGTCTGTCTGAGCTGTGCGCTTGAGCTTATGCAACGAATTCTCATTGATTTCCATATTTTATTTATTACATCTGTTACAGCATGTGTGTGGGTGTGTGCCGGTGTAGGTGTGTGTGTGTGTGTGTGTGTGCGTGTTTGCCAATAGGTTACGATATGATACCGCTAACAGTTGATTTACACTTATTTACGTAGCATTTCTTTTATTTGTTTTCCTATCGTTTGAATACACTTTCCAAGGGTATTCTTAATTTATAACAAAATTTGTCAGCATACAAATTATAGAATAGAAAATTGATATAACAGATATATAAGAAATTATAAGTTAGATGGAATGAAAGTTGACTTATTCTATATGTTGGTAGGAGCCACAGAAAACTCAATCAGATCAGAAAAGGTCAACAATTAGAGATAAAGTATATAGAGTAGTATATAGAGCAAGAGGATTTACACAAATTGAAAGATTAGTAACCAGATTCCTTATTGTGAACATGCCATCAATATTGGAATAGTAACTCATACTTTCTGAATTTTAAATTATATATATATTATATATTATATTATATTATATATATAAATATTTTTTTAATGCATTCTTTTTAAAGAACTTATTTGTCTATTTCGAGTGATATTGCTCAATATTTAATAAATATAGTCTACATATAATGAATCGAGCGAATGTTTGGGCTATTTATTATACTTGATTTGGAAGAGTATTTAAATTTGGTAACTCCTTTGTCGCTAACTGTTCTTTTCTGTTTGGTTCTCTCTTTTCAGCGCGTCGGCTGCGATTTGAAAATAGGCTCAACGAAGAAAATCGACGGCTGCGGGGTGTGCGGGGGCGATGGCAACTCCTGTTCGCAACCGCTCTATTATTGGGAGATGGCACCGATGTCGCAATGCTCCGTCACCTGCGGCGGCGGTAAGTCCTTAGTCCACGGTCCTTAGTCCTTAGTCCTTAGTTCTTATGCATGTACTTATGTAGTTGTGAGTCGAATCGAGTCCCTAGTGTAAATAAACAAGTGGAATATGTCAAGAACATTGCCACAGGCATTGGCGTGCCTCGTTGCCGTTTGTAATCTTTTTCCCCGTACGCGAAAAGCTGTCAAATTTTTGTCTGTTTTTTACTTGCCCTACCCACCCAAAAAAAAGATGGAAAAAACTAGGGGTGTGTAAGTGTGTGTAGCAGGCAGCTATTTGTCGTGCTCATTTATTTTCATTGAATTGGAATTTGTTTCGATTGAATGTTTGCATGGCAATCGAGTGGCAGTTGTGCTGCCCTGCTTCGTGCCGTTGAAGACTGTGCACCAAATTTGTTGGCAAAAAAAAAAGAAGAAATGCTTAAAGTTTTCGCTATGGATGTCTTTTCTTATTTGGTTACTACATACATACATATATATACTTACGTATTATGTGATTAATAGTCTCGTCGAAATAATATATTAGCAAGTAAAGTTTGTCGATTAGCTAGCGACTTCCTTTCGGCAGCGTCTCGGCTGCGATCCAACTTTGTTTGTTAGTCAGCCTAAGGTTAACTTCTGCTCTCCACTAACAATCAACCTTCTGGCTGTGAGTGGGTTCATAAATTGCTTTGCATGCAGCTGAAAGTCGATGCCAGAAGTTTTCGGATTCAGTTCACAAAAGTTCACAAGTGTTCCAAGTGTGTGTGCCCAACATGATGAGCAACATGAGGTAATATAACTTGGGTGTTATACTGAATGTCTAAAGTTACCTGTTTCACATGAGCGTTCATTTGGTTTGCGAACAAGCACAGCTACACCAATTCCTATAGCCATTACAGTTTCCAAGCATTGATTAGTATCTACAATTTGTCATTTTTGGATTTGCTACAAATATTGAGTATCTGCATATCACCTAAAATACTAATTATATACGCTCTTCTTTATGAATGGCCTATCATTTATTAAGTCCACTCCCACAGCACAGCACAGCACAGCATAAGATATTAATGCATTCTGTTGAGCCATGTTCAAAGCAACTAAAACCACAGCTACTAATTAAATTAAAAACCATGCACAGTAAACTCACTGAGTCTGCTCGACTAGCGGATACTACGCTTTTAAGCCTCAACCAAGAGAAATACAGTAAGAAACTTAACAGTTAACTTCTGGGATTCAATTAGGATCTAGGATCTAGGATTCTTCTAGAACTCTAATGTTGATCCAGGAAATTAAAATGATAGATTTTCAACATTTTGTAGATGCTTCTATTCTGAATACTCGTCTTAAAATCAATTTTTTTCTTGTGCGGTGCATAAGAAGGAGAATAAATTGCCTGCTAAACGAAATAGGAATCGTTATTAATCTTAATAGAAAAATCGATTCAAATAGAATTTTGAGTAGACGAATTTTCAGACACGCAAATGGCGATAATAATGACTGCGATTGGTTATGGCGTTAAACCAAAACAAATATCACCAATGTCCCCCACATCCACATCCACATCCACAATCACACTCACACCCAATGCCTGTCAATTTTGTGTTGGACTAGCAGAACAAACTTTGGGGCTACACTCTCATATTTTTGTGGCCCCATGCATTTTTAATCAACTTTGCGCGAGTTTTTCGGCCATTAGGCCGTCAAAAATGCCAAACGGAAATAATCGGTTTGCCGCTTGATAAATGTCAGTTTTTGGTGCACAAGAACAAGGGGCAGGCAGCAGTGTCAGGGGCAGTGGCAGTGGCAGTGGCAGTGGCAAAAACAACGCCAACAACAAGATGGCCGCAGAGGCGGAACTTGTTAATTTCCGACAATACCAGAGTACTGCGGGTTTACTTAGTCATTATCGTGGCCCGTCTCTGGCAAATGGCAAAATCAATTTGTTTTTCAATTTTAATTGCAATATCGTTTAGGTACCTTCAGTTGTGTGGGTGTTGCCACCACATGCACTCCTCGCACCTCTCCCATCATTCGCTGCTTTAATTACATTTCAGCGTTTGTCCGTCTCACATGTCACTGAAATGTCAAATGCAGTCGCCTGTTACTCTGTCCTCAGGGACCATCGAAATTGACGTGCCCAACATCAAACTAATGTCCACTGTCCATGTCCAAGTCTCATGTATTTGCTCTACTCCGTGTCCTTGCCTTGACATGAGCATTTATTATACTCATTTATTGACACATACTAGCACACACTTAAGTTGGCCAATTATGTCGCATGCTACATACATACATGTATCTCGAGTACCTTGCTGCACTTCCACTTTATTTGTGCATTTAGCTGACTACGTGACACCGCTCCAATTGATGTCCAACTTGGTCTCTTTTCTCTCTATTTTTATGCTTAATGGAAAACTGTGCCAGTTGAACCAAATGGCAGCCACTTAATGATCATTTATATCTGGGCTAAATATGTGACTAGCTATGAACTCAGCTGCCGAACCACACATAATTGCCTTGGCCAATTGGTCGTCATTTTAGTGGATGCCTATCTAGGTTCTACACACATAAATTGACTATACTTAAAGTTAGAATAGAAAAAGGAAATTAATGGATTTAATATACATATATGTATATTTGTACGTCCTTAGCAACAGATTTAAGCATTATCTATTTAACTTACTTGAGGACTTCATTAAAATAATGACTGGTTGATTCTTATTGACAACCTTTTTATATATATTATTATTCGCTTCAATTTCATGCTTTGAGTTTCATAATAGGCATTCAGTGATCACAGTTCTGCGCTCCGTCCGTGAAATGTTATTACTATCTGAATATTTGCCACTTTGATTTCACTTAATTTAGTAAACATTAAAGAAATGGCAACAGTCACGACTGCAGCTACTATAAATATAAATATAAATTCTACTGCATCTGCTGAATGTCGAGTTTCCAAGAAATCTGCAGTGAGCATCAACATTTCCGCTTCAATATAAATTACCATCAATATTAATGACAGGAAGATTCCCCATTGGTGCGCAGAGCTTGATATGGCCAGCATGCTGGGTGCAGTCAGCTTTATAAATCCACTCATCGGACCCCTATGAAGCTGCACACAGTTAGCCCCCATTTGGCGCTCTTGCCTCTAGCTGTGGCAGTGCCCCAAAGCTATGCAACACATGCCACATGCCAGTATCTTTATTTGTCTCCCTCTCTCTCTCTCTCTCTCTCTCTCTATCTTGCCGTGAACATGAAGTCGACTTTTTGCTTTCCAACAATTGACATAAATGCCAAGAGAGGATATTACCAATTGCCTTAAGCCAATTGTGTCATGAATACGCAGCAGAAGCAGCAGCAGCAGCAGCAGCGGCGCCAACTGACGTCTATGATGATGTGCGGGGTGGGGGGGTATGAGTTGAACTAAGGATAAGGATAACGATGACGTTGCCTGAACGCACACAATGAAGCTTATAAACGAAATTCAATAGCTGAAAATCGGCGTGCCATCTGTGCCATCCAAAGGGACTATTTGCAATCGAATAGACTGCAAGGGAAAGCGACCAGTTTCCAACTATTTTTCAAACTGACAGATCGTTATGGCATTATGCATTGTGCGACCACCTCAAGTCACCTATTCTGTTCACCTACGCCAACCCGCCCACGGCAAGGTGTAGCCTCTTTCTTCTTGCTTATGTGTTTGCTCTTCCAATTTCCGGACGTGCCTGTTTTTGAGGCACAGCAGCATGAAGAGAACCCCTTTCCCGAACCCCCCGTTTGCAAACGTTAACCCATTGAGTTGCAGAAACTTCGCTTAAAATCACCAACTTTAGAGCTCCGTAAATTATAAAGACTTCTGCTTTTGATTGCAATGATTTTCAAATTAAGCTTAAAGAGTCGTTAAAACTTAAATTCAAGTAGTAAAAGTTGTTTGTGGCAACCACTGTCAATTTCGACAACTGGCAAATAAATAGAATTTGGTAAACATTTTTGTAATTAAATTCAAATATTTTTATTTTGTCTGGAAAAAACTTCTAATTGAATTGAGGTAAAAGTGGCTTTAGAAGAGGTTTTGGTTAGGTTTTGATATCTTGGAGGAATATAAAAATAATTCTTTACATATTTAAGATTGTTTTCAAATACTTATCTAGAACATAGCATATATATATATCAAATATGCTATAAAGAGAATAAAATAAACACTTTGAAAGAGAAAATAAATCAAATCATTTAAAACATTTAGTTTTAGAAAAGGTTTCATAACATTTATGGAATTAGAAAATTATTGTTATACATATAAATTATCTCCCCATATTCACTACATCTGGAGCATTGAGCCTTTGTTGAAAGATACATGTTTGGTGAATTGAATGAAACTTCTCTTGTAGTTTCATAAAATATATTTAAATATTCTGTTGGGTTAAAACTTTACCGTTTTGGGAACGAGGGAACGAGGGAAAAAGTTGGTGCTACCGTTTCCGTGACTGTCTTAAGTGCCTAAGTGACATTAAAGTTGCACGACAAAACCCAGCCAACCCACTGAAAGCCGTTTCTGACATTTATTGATTTTAAAATGCAATGGCAGCAACGCTTGTCTGGCTGCAAAATGCCATTTCGAATTTTAGCCTTTTACCAGTGGACTAACATTCTCTTTCTTTCTTTCTTTCATTCTTTCCGTTTCTCTCTGCTATTTCTTTTACGCCTTAGGTTACAAAATGTCTCGTCCTATATGCAGGAATCGTCTAACTGGCGCTGATGTCGATGAGACGCTCTGCAGCGTTGCTAATCACCCGGAGCCATCGGTGGTGCCATGTAATACACACAGCTGTCCGCCGCGGTAAGTACAGCTCTGACAGTTGCCCAAACTCCCTAAGCTACTCCCAAACCCAAACCCAAACCCAACACTCACCATCCTCCATCCTCCATCCTCCGTCCTCCACCTTGCCAGAGTCCACCTGCCCAGCTATCAATTTAAATGGCGTTGGTTATCGTGCGCACGTTTTGATTGCCTACCCCGGCTCCATTATCGCCCAGCCCGTGTCTGTGTCTGTGTCTGTCTGTCTCTGCTACGGTGGAGGTTACGCTGACTGTGCCTGGCTCCGTGCTCCATGCTCCATGCTCCATGCTCCGGGCTGCTTCTCGGTTGTCTGTTGTGTTCACCCCCTGCCCGCTCTTTATTTATCGTTTTGTGACATTTTCGAAAACCGAACCGAAAGTTTACACCAATTTTGCGAGAGTCTCGCGCCCACCGCCTCAAATTCTAATCTCCGTTCAGTGCGGTTGTCCATTGTTGCTGTTGGTCTTCCATTTGAATACCCTGTTCAATGGAAGGTGCCAGAAGTCTATAAAAAAAAGTGTAAAGCAAACATTTAAGAGTATAAATACAAAGTAAATTATAAATATACAAGTAATCTATGTTCTCAATAGTGATAATCGAAGTTTCCAATAGCTATTCAGTAAAGTAATATTAAGCTCAATTTTTAATAATTGGTTAATTTTTAAAATAATCAGCTAAGAGTTTATATGAGTTAGAAGAGATATATAGGTTGATATATAGGTTTCGAATAAGATAAGCCAACAAATTTCATGTTCATCCATAAATATCTGAAGCTTTTGCCATTTGAATCTGTGGTTAACGTTCAAGCCTACAATTCAGCTGAGACAATATTTTAGATAGAATAACTTTATTTGGTATATAGATTTTGAATATATATACATATATATTGTCATTCAACTATAAAAAAGTTAAGATTTTTTCTTTTGCGAACTATAACAATGAACACTGTTTAGATAAGAAATCAGATATTACAGGGCATCACCCAGTCGAGCACTGCTTAATTGTTTCGTTTTGCGCGTCTATGTTGCTCTCTGGCGTTCTGACTGCTTATTGCTGTTCGCGGCTTTGGCCGCCCTCTCCGTCGTTTGGGACATCAATTATTGGCCGTGATTTTGGCTGTCTTGAGGTTTCTGTTTCTGGCAATGCTAACTGCAGCATTGGGGAGCTGCTAATAGCTGGCTGGGGCTCTGTCTCGCTGCCAATGATATCTGGAAGTGAGCATTGTGTATTTGCCAGAGACTTATGATAGTTGTTAGTTATACATGAGCAGTGCAATTGAGCTGTGTTATTTGAGAGCTGCCAAATAGCGCAAGATAGTCGAGTTAGCAATGGATTGCGAATGTAGTCTAGACAAGTGAGTTGCTGCTTTAATTGAGTGAGTGATACGCTAGATTAGTTTAACTGATAGAATTTTATACTTAAAACTTGAACTTAAGCTGATCTATGAATAAGAAAAAATCCAAATTTTATAAGGTAGCAGAAAGATCTTTTACTTAGCATCATTTGCTAGATTTCACATATTTCACGGAACAGATCAAATATAATTATATGTATCTAATATATCTGATAAATAATAAGTTGTGATGTGTGTGATGGCTTGCTCTCTATGCAAATTGTATAAAATATTTTAAATATATTTTTTTTTTTTGGCTTTAAGAATTTAAGTTAAAGTTGCTCTAAAAGATATAAATATACAAAAATAAATAGGTTAAAGTAATAGACAAATACAGACAACTAAAAAATTGTATAAAATACATAAAAATATTCCTGTCGGTTAGTTACAATTAGAGTCTTGGTAGATTTGAAATCTAGGTGAATCTAGGTGTGCTGAGTAAAGTTCTGGTAATTTTTTAATTTGGAATTTTGTCAGCCAAACAAATGCTCATTTCTTTTAGCTTAACTAGCTAATTGAATTTATATATCATTAAGTTTATTTATTCCAAACTATTCGTTAAGTATTTGCATAGAAACATATTTAAATTGGCTTACTTCTGACCAAGTGGAATATTTAACTGTCTACATTCAAGTTAACCAAACTGGCAATAAAATGGAAAATGATTCTCCACGATTAACCGTTTTGCAGAGAATAATTTGTAAGGCAACCGATTTAAATTGTTTCAAATATCTCATGGCACTCTACGGAAAGCCGTCTTCTTCATTTACTGACAACTCAATCTTAGTTTGCTCCATTCCCCCACATCGCCACGACCTGCAAATGATTCAGCCAACTATATAATTTGTCTGCATTAAACGCCATGCACTTTAGTGTCTAACATTATATCAAATGGAGGGCGTCGACGCTTTTTTGCTGTTTTCTGCTCTTTTCATTTTATTTTTAGTTATTTTTTTCTAGCTTAACCGCAGAGGCGGTCAGCTGGCAACTTGTTTTCGAAACAATTTAGTTGAACTAATTCAACAAAAAAGAACAAAAAAAAAAATGATAAATAAAAATGAAAATGAAAATAAAAAACGCCCGCGCAAGTGGCGGTCTGCTCCACTCCATGCTGTAGTTGTAGGATACTCTAACACACTTGTCCGCCTCTTCCGCAGTTGGATAACCGACGATTGGAGCACTTGCAGTCGCCTCTGTGGGCACGGCTACCGTGAGCGGATGGTTGTCTGCGCCGAGGAGACCAACGGCATCAAAACGAGGGTAAGCGAAACTGAAAGGGACACGTTGCTGTGTTGCCATGCCTTGGTGCTCTGGTCAAAAAAATACTAAAGTTGTTGGAATGCAAGTGGCTATTACCGAAGTGCCGCCCACTCTTAAACGCTGATAATTTTGCATAAAAAGTGGCGAGTCGACTCGACAGCAATACACACTTGCATACACACATACATACAGAGCAGACATATTATTATATCCATGTTTCACACACTCTTCTCTTTCTATTCGATCTTTTTGTGTCTTGCCTCTATTGGTAACAGGTTGCAGATATTATGTGCCGCACTCCGAAGCCGCCAACCCAGGAGACCTGCATTATTGAGGAGTGTCCGCACTGGGAGGTGGAGGACTGGACCGGTGTAAGTACTATAACAACAACAACAACAACTACAACAACAACAACAACACAACTCGTGTAATAATCATGCACTTTTTGTCGGCACAAAGCAGACCAAACTGAACTCAAGTCGTAGACATCACGTGGTAGAAGACGCAGACGCGGACGGAGACGGAGACGTAGACCGAGACGATGACGAGAGGCCATGTCTGGCCACCGTGTGTACTTAGCTAAATGTGCAGACGGTTACTAGTTTCATATATGCCCTAACAAAGAACCTGGGGTACATTAGCTGAGCTAACGTTCTGTATAATTGGCATCAGTTGAGGAATGAAATATAAGTCTAAAACAATACATTAGCTGACCCTGAACATACTGAATAGCTGGCATTATTTTTCGAATAAGCTACAAGTTTAGAAGATGAACTGATATCACATTTTTTTAGCCATACCATTTTTTAATTAACACAATTTAAAAACGTAGTATCTAAAGTTAAGAACAGACTTAGAATACTGAATGGTTTCATGACGGGCAAAGTTTCTGATGGCTGACGGAAGAGTTATAAGATCAGAAAGAGGAACATAATATATAACTAGGTCGCAGTGCATGAGGTTCTTCCAATAAGAATAAATATTAAGAGTAAGACTTCTTCTTCTTCTAATGGTTAGTATTATTATGTTCGGCTACAAAGAGAATTTTCAATACCAACAGAAAATCATCCAAGTGAAATACTTATTATTTAAAAATTAACATATATAATATATTCTTCACAAATTTCTTTAAATGATCGTGAAAAGTACTTAAATTAAACAAAAAGAAAAAAAAACATTTGCATTTCGATTTCCTCAAGTTTAAGACGAAACATGATCTGTGGAGTTGCCTCAGAAATCGGCAAGAGTAAAGTTAACAGATGACTTATCTTTTATATCAAATTTGTTTAGTTTTGTTTTGTATTAAGCTGACTCCAACTAAAGTTAATATCAATGCAAAATTATACACTTAAATATGTATAAATGAATACAAATAAAAAATATTTATTTTTCTGAAAGTACATTTAAGTTTCTGCGCTCTAGTTTTGCACTTGAATATTTCCATTAAAGTTGTCTGTTTGGCAAGTATTCTAATGCATATTTAAATGGAGAATATACATATGTATATGTATGTATTTATATGGATTTCACTTGGAGAGCATTTAAGTTTCGGCGCGTTAGTTTTTACGGTGTTTTCGTTGTGGTGTTTTTTGCAATTTACTTTGCTTGCTGGCTCGTAATAAGCCGCTAGACTCAAGACTGAATGAAACCTCTTCCCGGTTATAGCCGTTCAACTTAATCAAGTTGGCGGTGGTAGCTGGCTGCTTAAGTTTGTCTGGCCGCAAGCACCTCCATACCTCTTCCCCTTCCTCCACCACCCTGCTGCAGTCTACAAGCATACGCTATTTACACCCGACATTTCCGTCTTATCGAGCCCATTTCGCTGCTGTTCATTTAAAGTGCAAGTTTATTAATGTGCGACTCGATTTCTACGTACATACATATATATATATATATATATATAGTGTTAACTTAGGGACTCGTTTAGGGGTTGTTGGACATGCCAGGGGTGTCAAGTTTATGTGTTGCTTAATTGAATTGTCTAGAGTTTGGATTTTATTTGTTTTCATTTTCGCTGGATGTTGGTCAACATTGTTGGCCTTTTGTTCTGTGAGTTTGGGGGCATATGGGACGGGACAGTGGTGCCTGCCTAGTTGGTTTCATGTGTGTTTCCTGCCACTCTTAACTTGACGTAAGCCAAAATGACTTTTATAGCTTTTAATTCAAAGTGGATTACAATGTTTGAAAATAATGAGCTGAAATTCAGCCTATTAAGCACTTTATCAACTAACAACAAGAGAAACAAAAATTAAAAGTTTGCAAAAAAATAATTTAACGGCTTGCATGTTAATGGCAAGCAGGACGAGTATTCTCGAGATGAAATCGAAAATAAAAGCCGAATATAAAAATACCCTTGGCAGAGGAATGAATATGTTCTATAAGAACTGATGATAGTCCGCTGACAAAATGAATCTTTTAGTTTTTGGCCTTGATTAGGATGATGTCTGCTTCAGAAAAACTCATTTGTAGCTAATGCCAACCAAGGATATGCAAACATAATACTAAAAGTAACATTTTTCGTATTTAATTCATAATATCGTATGGAAGGGCATTAGACCAGACCAGCCCAGCACCATCCAGCCCGAAAGCCTATTAAAAAACACATTTAATGCCTCTGCACATTAATAAAATAAGTATGCACATCATATATGCCACAAAATTAAGCGCCATTAAAATGAGATGGAAAATAACAAAAGGAGGCTGGGTGGATGCATAAAATGGGGGTGGGCGGACGAAGGGGGTGTAGATAAACAATGAGTTGAGTCACTTGAAAACATTACGTTTCGTTACGTTACATTACGCATACGCCGCATTTAACCGGCGACTGACAAAACGCAAACAATATGAAAATTTGCATTTATATGCGTGAGCGCGTGCACAAAGAACTGAGCTGACGAGGAGCAGAACTTACTCGCCTGACCAAACCCGTGCAGTGCTGCTTTTTCCGCCCTCCACCAAAAGGGGGTGGGTAGTGGGTTGGTGCCAAATGGCCACTTTCACTTTGACGACAGCACTTCGTCATCGCTCGGTTTTTGTGCCTGCTCGTCAGCTTTTGTGCAAACAAATGAATTTTTATTGCGCCCTCAGTGAAACATATTGCAATAATTTATAATGCTTATGGATGTTAATGCTACCCCCTTCTCCCCACCCCCTCTCCCTCACGCTGGTCCACAGTGCTCCGTTTCGTGCGGACAGGGCATCCAGATGCGCGGCGTGGAATGCAAGTCGACGGATGGCAGCCTGAGTGCCAAATGTGATCCACTAACCAAACCGGGCAGCATGCAGCAGTGTTCGACGGGAGTCCATTGCGATGGGGGCGGTGGCGGCGGCGGTTCGGTTAGCAGCCAGAATAAGGGCGGCGGCACCATCATTGTTGGCAGCAGTCGCGCGCTGAATGAGGTAAGCGTTTTTCATTTCTTTTTTCGGCACACCCAACCCAACCCCAAACAAACCAAATAATCTCGATTATTTCGCATTTATAGCGCTCCGAGCGACACATGGACAGCTCGGATCTGGATGAGGACGACGAAGATGAGGATGCAGATGAGCAGGTTGAGGATGTGGATGACATGGAATCGGGTCAGGATACGGACGATGGCGAGGGCCTCTCCTATGCCGATCAACCTCTGCGCTATGCTCATCACACCCAGAGTCGATTGCACCACGAGACGCCCGAGGAGCCGCGCACCATGCGTCTCATGAGTGGCAGCTCCAGCAAGAATCACAACAATGCCCGAGCAGGTGCCAATGGCGGCACAGATGTGCCATCACTGGATCCCAGGTGAGTCTGCCCAACACAACTAATTCAATTTATTATTTATTGCAAAACCTAAGTTTAATTAAAATGTCAGCCGAGCATCAAGTAAGTTTGCCCCAGTTGAAAGGGAAACAGCTTGGTTCAATTTGCTTCAGTTACTTGGCAGACCGTAATAAACAATTTTTAATGAGCATATCATTTGCAATGAGAGTTCCATAATCAGATAAAAACATAAAAGCCCAGCGTGAATTAGCCAAGGCCTAGGGAAACTTCCAACTTGGTTTGACTTAGCCTTGAAAATCGGCTTAGTTTTGACAAGTTAATACTGTCTAAAATTCGGACTTGTTTGCCTTCGTTTCCAAGGGTCTTAAAAAATGCTGCATCATATTAAAAGCTACCTTAATGCGACTTGTAATATATTTAATCGATATGAATTTAAAAAATTTTTATTGCCTGATTTATATTTGTCTTATTATATACATTGTCTTGGCCAGTCTATTGTTGATCCAGCGAAGGCACTGCTCTCATGCGTCTGTCCGCCTAAGTGGCTGACAATCCGTCATTACTCAGACTCCGACTCAGACCTCCAGCCAGAATTCACTTGACACATTTCAACTGAAGCCCAAGTACGAGTGAAGACTTCATCCTGCCTCCCCTTTGCCTTCTTCTCTAGCGAGTATTGCGTCTCGCTTTGGAGCTTTGCTTTGGGCCTTCTTCTCATGACTTCAGCTTAAGCACTTGGCTTACAAGAACTTACAAGCAGAACAAACACATCCATACGCACACACACACACACACACAAGCACACACTTATAAACACACATAAGATTGACTATTGCCACGTCGTCTCCTGTGTGTCCTCCTCTTAATGTCCTTGAGCCGTGTCGACACCTAAAATTAAGGCTATCGACAACGACATCATCATCATCATCATCATTATCATCAAGAACACGAAACTGCTCGAGTAGATTGTAAGTACAGTAAAGTACGCCTAATGACAATTAAAGTGCTGCCATCGCTGCTTTCTTGCTGCGTTGTTGATGTTTATTGGAAAGCGATAAAGTAGCCGCGATAAGCTGTCCAATTTACTCGTTGTGTGGAGCAGTTGTGCTTGTGGTAGTGCATATAAACCAACACTTTAATTAGCCAAGTATGGAAACATCTAATGAAGTCGCTACGAGCTTGGAGCTAGCTAAATCAAATGCTTTTAACTGTTAATTGGTATGTGGGGAATTACTGAGTGTAGTATGCCAAATAATAAATTATAGCTCTGACTGAGCTCTCTCTCTCTCTCCCTCTTTCTAGCCATCTCTATCCTTGATAGAGGATATTCGAATTTTGTTAAAGTATGTGCAACGCTTTCAGTTACCAGAAGTCCTGATCAGGATAATTAGATCAGTAGGTCTGTTTATTCATTTAAGTTGTCCAGCTATGAAAATGTCATTTGGAACAGTTCTCATTTTAATATACATTTATAATTTGATTAGCATTGATAGAAATAATACGAAAACTAAATCTGTTAGTTAATTTGTATAGTAGGAGATTTTTGCCTAAATATTTAGGTACATTTTGTATTAAATATATTATATAAATTTAAAAAAAGAATCATACAAATTTTAATTTTTGAATTGAAGAGTATTTAAACAATGTCATGCGAAAGTAATTATTTTTGCTGGTTGTTATTTATATGACTGCGTTGTACTCAAGAAAATTGGTCATTGTAAACATGTGCGACTAGTCCTATTTGGGAGGCGTAACGAACCTAATTACTGGAGTATATATTCGGCACTGCTTAGAAATTTTCCAGAAATGCAGTCCAAATGACGGAGAAATGCAGGAAATGACAAGCTATGTCGTCTTACCAGTTGTGTAATCAATATGGTGTTTAAACCTTAACCTAATGTATGGTGCAAAACCATAACGTGAAATTAGTTGTAATTGGTGCTTGGCTAATGTATATATTAAATAAGAAACATCTTGTGCCCTTATTACTTGCTTATCCGTTAATAATTTCCAACGACATTATTTTTTAGAATTTCTGATTTTATTCATTTATTGCCATTCAATAGAAATGCTTTTTCTAGGCATACAATTTTAAATTCTTTTCAGTTATCAATTCAATTTGTTCTCTTTCAGTTTATATTTGACTACTACAAAAACATGCGACTTTTTTTTATTGTATATTAATGGAGCTAACAATGTTTAGAATTTGGGGGACGTGCTGCATAAAAGAAATTTATAAGTATTTTATGCTTATAACTTGCATTCTCTCAATAGAAAGAAAATTTGTCTGCAGATTTCAAAACTTTTCGTGCGTCTTTGTTGATTCACCTGCCATTATCAATAAGTCTCTGTTAAATTGCCTATAGCAAGACTTCATGCCCCTTCTTCGGTACACAATCTGAGGCGCGTTGACCCAAGGTCCAGATCGAGCACATCCCAAAGTCATAATGGGGGGGAAGTTAAAAAAACAAAGTGCCGCTTTTTTTTATTATATATATATTATTGCTGAGAGGGCAATTCAACTTAGTTGTGTATAGATAGTATCTGCTGGGCACTAAACTGAAACTATTGGCGGCCTGTCGACTGTCGCCTGCCGCCATAAAGTCGCGTCTTGATGCCGCCAAAAAACCTTGGCCTCTCTGCATGTGTACGGCACAAGGAGATGTGAGATGCGCTGGCGAAGCGCCAGACGAACAAACAAACGAACGGACAAAGGCAACAACAACAACAACGGCAGAAATAATAGCAACAAAAACAAGAAGAGCGCAAACAAAACTTCCAAACGTTTCGGGTTGCCGCTTGGCCTACGCGGCGTATGAGGTACGTTGTCAGGCGCCGGTTATGAAATCAAGCAAGCGACCTACTTCGAAGACCTTTCCGAGGCTGATGCTGTAGCAGTGGCGCCACTTTAATTCGCATGATGTTCTGTGGCTACAATTTGACTACAAATCAATAAGTGACGACAAGCAGAGAAATTTGTCAGGGTTGTGCGGGTAGGAGTAGGAGTAGGAGTAGCTGTTTGCTGTGGCATGCCCCTCCTGCTGCTGCTGCTGGCGAGTGGTCAGAAAACTATGCGCTGCGTGCGCCAGGCTCTTCTATTGACTGCCAATGCGGTCATAAAAACCACTCCGGCCAACAAACAATGCCCAATGCTACAACACCAACACCAACAATAATATATAGCTGTTAAATAAGTTCCATATCTCCGGCAATGGAGTGCAGGCTGACTTTATAAATACCCTGCAATTAATTATTTATGATTACTTTACATGTTATTCGTTTGGTGGGTAACTTTTGTGTTTGCTATGCAATTACGATATATAATTGAATTATAATTGAATTGCTAAAATTAGTTATAGTGGGCGTGAAGCTATAGATAGTTAGATCCACTGTGGCGCCTTCTGAATATATTGAAAACTGTATACTGAGCGCTACATTTGCAGACAAACTGTCTATATCAGAAACAAACTCCAGAATTATAATAATATTTGCCGCAATAATTTTTATGCAAATATACACATATTATATGCTTGATTTTCATATTTGTAAGTTTTGCAAGTCTTTACTACCCTTCTCAGATACTTTTATGCCTTCGGGATATAGCTATTGGCGATGAGTGCCTGCAAACATGTCATAGAGCACTGTTTTTGGGGTCTGCCAGCGGGTGGTTTAATAAATTTTGACTCGAATGCTGCGTGGCATGAAATGAAATACAATGTGTAAAACGTGGTCACTGACTATTGTTGCATCAAATTTGTATAGCTGTCACGGGAGGGAGAGAGGAAATACTTTTCATAGTTTAGGTCGTTGAAGGGGGCAACTTTTATGTGCTTTGCTCAGCTGTTTGTTAGCCAAACATAAAGCTTAACTTTATGGTTTTAACTTAAATAAAACACAGCATTGCAGTCTGAGATTTAAATTGTGTTGGTTTTATTTCTATTTGCGTTTGATGTCTGTTGGCTCACAACTCATAGTTAAATATGATATATATTAAATCAGATCTATATGTTTAACTAACGAATACCATACTAGGATTGTATCGTAATATCGTAAATATATTGAATTGAAAACTATTTTTATCTTCCTTCTATTTCTGCTGTAGCTTCATCAAGGACACAGATTGGTCAGCCTGCAGCGTTACCTGCGGCGAGGGCATCAGACGACGTGCTCATAAGTGTAAGATCTTTCTGGAATACTCACGCACAGTGGCCACTGTGAATGACACACTGTGCGAGGGCAACCGGCCGCACGATGAGGTTGAGCGGTGTGTGGAGGAACCCTGCATGCTGCCGTCGCATGGCTATGACGAACAGTTTCCCCGTGACTCCATCAAGGTGGGCGTCTCCGAGCCGGGCAAGACGTATGTGTGGCGCGAACAGGGCTACACCTCCTGCAGTGCATCCTGCCTGGGCGGCGTCGAGGAGCTGATCATCAATTGTGTGCGTGAGGACAATGGTCGGGTTGTCTCCCCCTTCCTCTGCTCGCAGGAGACCAAGCCGGAGGCGCGGGTGCGCACCTGCAACGACCGACCCTGCCCGCCGCGTTGGAACTACTCCGATTACACGCCCTGCTCGAAGAGCTGCGGCATTGGCATCAAGACACGCGAGGTGCAGTGCATCCACGAAGTGACGCGTGGCGGCGAGAACACCATGGTGGTGCCCAACAGCATGTGCCCCCAACCACCGCCGGCCGACAGGCAATACTGCAATGTGCTCGACTGCCCGGTGCGCTGGGAGGTGGGCGAGTGGTCCAAGTGCTCCCACACCTGCGGATACGGCATCAAGGATCGCAAGGTGGAGTGCAAACAGATAATGGCCCAGGAGCATAAGATCGAGCGACCGGAGTCGATGTGTCCCAGCGTCAAGCCGCCGGATAAGAAACCCTGCAATGTGAAACCGTGTCCACCCGAGGATCCCAAGCCCGTCATTCAAATCAGTAACTCGACGCACATCCAGCACAATCCAAAGAAGCCAAAGGTTACACTGAGAGTGGGCGAGGCTGGTGTCGTTTTCTTTGGCACTCAGGTGAAAATCAAGTGTCCCGTTAAGCGCTACAACCGCACCAAGATCAAGTGGAGCAAAGATCACAAGCCGCTGGTGCGTTCGCGCAAGTTCAAGGTGTCCAAGAAGGGAGCACTTCGCATCCTGGATATCACGTTCAACGATGCGGGCATCTACACCTGTCACGCCGGACTCAGCTCCGCGGAGACTCACATTGAGGTCAAGGCGAAACCCGGACAGCAGGTCGAGGAGCTGGAACGCCAGGATTCAGGTGCAGTTCTCATCAGCATAAATTTCAAAATGTTGTTAAACTGATTTCTGACGCTTATCTTCAGATCGTTTGGTACGTGAACGCAGCGGCACGGAGGCACTTACCTCAGCGGACATGACGTCACCAACGAGTGGTGCCACAACGGGTGGAGCGGCAGCAGTGGGCGGCCCTGATGGCGGCCCTAATGGGTAAGTAACGACAGTCACTTTGCTGACCTTATGCCCAAAACAAAAAACTTTTCCTTCGCAACTTTTACTTTGAGAGAGTGGCACAGAAATTGGGAAAATGTGAGAACTAATTAGGGAAAAGCGCAGGTAAAAGCTATGAAAAAAGAAAACCTTTTTACATAGATATGATAAATGCAGGTGATAAATGGAAGTTATACATATATTACAGATGTGACAAGTAAGCTTAAGCATATGCACAGAATGCTGCACAAACGTAAGTTCCAAAGAAGTGTAAAACTATATCTGAGTAGAATATATATATATAGCAAGGAAATGCTTGAATACATTAAATATGAATAAATCTTTAAGTAAAACGATGGATTTATTTCAACAAATGTTTTCCTAATCATGGTACAAGTGAGGAAATTTTTAATACAAATAGGTTTGAACAAAATATACTCAAATCGTGTTAAATATAACGATGTCAAACAAAAATATCTGAACTTTTCAAAGTCTTAATAGCTGAAAAATAATGAGAAAATTTAATGTAAATAATAACTGAAAAATATAAATTATTATATCTTAATATTCTATATTCACTGACTTAGACAGTAAAAATGAGAAACTTACATGTTCTGAGTGCCACAGATATTAAACGCTTGCAGATATTTACCACAATTGCATTTATTTCAAGTGTCTCTGTTGCTTGCAACATATCGATGTTTTTCAACTGCAATTAAATTATAGATTTTATCAAATCAAGACAACAATATGAAACCTCAATTATCTACCTTGTGATGAGAATTATTGGCGTTTCACTTTAATTTTGGCTTAAATCGCAATTTTGAGAGTCAAGACTTGTGAATAATTGAGTTTGGCCAAGAGTGTGGCACATTATTGAGAAATAATCGTATATAGATTTTATGCGACGAGTTGGCGTGTTCAAATATCTTAACTTAAGCTGGTCCACAAAGCGTTCAACAAATCTATTTCCCTTATTATACAGCTCAAGTTTGTGTTTTGATTGCCACAGCTATGGATGCAACATAAACCACAATAGATATAAGCATTTTTAAGATATTCTCTTCTCTCAGTCACCTCAAATTAAAGGGTTTCCTGCTGAGTTTATTTTAGCCATGACTCGCTTTAATCATATGCAATTATAATGTAATTGATTCATCTACCAATTCACTTTGGAATGTTTTTAAGTCAGCTTTAGCCGAGTTGCTCAAAAGCTGAAAATCTTAAGTAGTTTAAGATTGCACTAAGACTTGTGCATTTGTAGTTTGGTTGCCGCCTGGTCGCCTTTGGCAATGACTATGACCATTTCGCCTTGTCTTGCTTATCTGTCTGTTGCTTCCTCTTGTGGCACGCCATGTCGTATACAATATGCGTTTGCCCCTTTGCAGTGCTTGAATGTTAAATGCTTGCTTGGTCAGTTATGCGCTTGTTTCCTGTCTTGTCTTTATCTGTGCACTGTTTCGCATTTCCCACTCCCCGTTCCCCTTAATGGCGAACACTTGACACCACCTTTCGCTCCACGCCCAGTCCACTCGACGCTCAACATTGCGTATGCGTGTTATCGCCTTCTAAGTGTTGCATGCCACACACCTCTGCACATTTATTTGTACTTGCCTAGCAATACAATTCTCTGGTTAGCAAGTGCGGCAAAAAGGGGCGAAAATAAAAACAATGGCAACAAATTCTAAGTAAATTTCATGGTTACTTAAATGTGTTTTACCTCAGCTATGCTTACCTTTCCCATCCAGCTTAGCTCGAGAGTGAATGGGACAACATTTAAATGGGGAGTATTGACTTAATCAACCAAGCTATTTGCAAGAACGCTTCCATCTTGACTGCTCTCTTTGCCTGAACACTATTTAATTTAAATTGCAATAAACTCGAGCTATTGTTTTTTGATGAATATAATTATTTTAGAAGCAAATTGTTGTATTAATTATAATTATTATTATTCATATGATTGGTTTTTGATATATATTTTGTATTTAAATATTTATAAATCTTAGAAACAACAATTTGTGGTTGGACATCTTAACTTATCCCAATCCCAAATATTATATTTCCAATTTACTTTAATTTCATTTTGAACTTTATCTTTTTGAGTGAAGAATTTTATCTTTTTGAGTGAGAAAAAGTAAATATTTTTTTATACACTTTCTGTGGATTTCTTTTTTTTTAAATTTATGAAAATACTTTGAAAGCCACTCGCACAAATCCAGCAAGTTCACACAACTTTGTCTTCAGGGTTTTCCTTACAAATATCCAACATTTCTAAAAGAAAGATTAAAAACACATTTAGAAATTTACATTATAATATGCTTACCTGAATTATCTAACAACTTGGAATATCTGAAAATTTCATTTTCAATCTCTGCAGCTAAACCAACACTGATAAGTTGCAATTTTTGTTTATATTTGCGTTTGTTTTCCGATGGGGAATCAGAGCATTTGACAGTCGATTAGTGTCCCTAAACTGCATTCGTCCCTATTTGTTTTTTGGCATCGAGTACTCGAGTACTCGAAAACTTGAAAACTCGAATATTCGAATACTCATGGGTTTGTTTGGTTGTTTTTGTTTCGGCGGCAGCTGGTTGCTGTGCAACTACTCCCTGTGTAAGCTACTTGAACCTTTAAGTCTATTGAGTGGCTTCACCCCCTTAACCACAAAACCACAATCGCCCCCGCCCCCCAACTCCCTTTCATGCAACACACCCACACACACACACACCTCTTCTGCTGATATATATGTATATTTAGTTTCAGCGAGCGTGTGCGGTTTATTTTGCAATTTTGGGTTACGTGTTCGTTTTGGTTAGAGCCACCAGCTTAAAAATGCCAAAAACTGCAAGCACACAACAACTCAATGTGTGTGTGTGTGTGTGTGTGTGTGAGTGTGCATGTGTGTGTGTGTGTAAGTGTGTTGGACATACGCACGACCTGCTTAATGGTTAAAAGCAAACAGCCAACAGCAAAATGCATTTTGGCCAAAGCCCCAACCGACACACACAGGCACAGACACAGACCGACTCATACAGACACAGGCACAGACCGACACACATACCCACACAGACCCACACACACCCACACACACAAGCACACACGCTCAGTGAAGAGAGTGGTATTTTGGGTTTACAAATGCATCATCAATATGTTTTGGAAAGTGTTGCTAAACTTTCAGGGAAGTCGGTTCAAGTGAACAGCATATAGGCCCCCATATATATATACATATATACATAAATTGATATGCTATCGAAAGGGGGAGGGGCATGGAGCAGGGGGGCGGTGCCACATTTGATCGCTTTTTAAATGTTGGCTCAAATAATATATTTGGGGAAACTCACGTGGTGGCAAATTTTCGGAAACAAATTTTTGTATCAGCAAATGTGCAAATAGTGACATGTGACGTGAATTTGTTGCAGCAGCCTGAAAGTGTTGGGGAGGGGGGTGGAGGGGATCGGTGATTGGTTGCATGTTTGTACTTCTGGTTCTTTGAAGAATATTTTGTGTTTTTAGGCTGCATTTAATGATTTTCTGATATTGTTTATTATTCAATGTTTATTATTATTTGGTGTTCAGCGCACAGGCGAAATAATGTTTATATAAGCGGAAGCAGGGGGGATACAGTGGCGGACAGTGTGCGTGTGCGTGTGTGTGTGTGTGTCAGAAACAACTGTTTTCTGAGTCCCAGAAATACATATGTAAATGTTGATGGATGATTTTGAGTAGGAAAAATGTTCAAAAATAAATAAAATAAAATTTTACTTGAGTTTGATACATGTAAACAATATTGAAATTATGCATGATAGAGCTTCAAAAATATAAATTCCACAAGGAGCAATAAAACTGAAACAACAAAAGAGAAACTACACCAAACTGAGTTGCTCGACTCTGAGATACACTATACTTAATCAATGGCTGCAGGCAAATTCATTCACATAAAAATACAATATTTTTTTGGAGAATATGTTTTTTCAATTCTAAGCTAATCAGTATATTGCATTTTTTCATGGTAACTCAGATCAAATATAGCAGATAGATAGCGTAGCATATGGTAAGATGTAAATGATATATGCTTAGTTAATAATTAATATATATATATTACATTTATATAGATATATATAATTATATTTATAAATAAACAAGTAATTTAAATTGAAGAACAATTTAAATTTTAAATTCTTCAATAGCTGCACAATAATAGTAATTCTTTTCACACAGGTTATGCCTTTGATATGAACATAAGGTCTATTTAAAATCAGATTGCATACTTGCAATGTAAGTGAATGAAATTTGAGAGCTACTTTGGTCCTTTATAATATACCGTGCCTATTTATATTCCGCCTTTCTACTCGTATATGAATTTATATTTTCATCAGCACACACAATGGAAATCATTTTTGCAGAGTAAAATATGCAAAGTAGTCCAAGGAGTGCACAACAAAGCAGTGAGTGAGGAGTGAGGATTGGGGAGTGAGGAGTAGGGAATGAGGAATGTGATATGGGGGAAGCTAGAGCCAAAATGGCACTCGAAGTGCTTTTGTGTGCGCACGGAACACGTGGTTTAGAAAATTTAAGAGTCCTGTGCATTTTTGCAGTCAACCAAGCAGCAACGACAACAGCAACAACAACTGTAACCAGCCAAAAAAAAAAACATGTGCAACAAATCGAAGCAACCAGTTCCGGCATTAAGTGTTAGCCTACTATCTGTTTGTGAAGTATTTTAAAGTTGTTTCTTTCATTGGCTTTGGCTTTGGCATTAATTTGGTTTGTTTTTGTTGTCTTGTTGGCCTTTTGCAGGTCGCAGCAGCAATCGTCCACACGTCGCAGACAGAACCAGTCGGAAAGGATGCAGAATGGCAGGGAACGCAATCGACGCCCCAAATCGGATGGAGTGCAGCATGCGGATAGCAGCATTATGGAAGACGAGGTAAATAATCAAATATATGCAACCAACTCTCGAGCTGAAGACTTATGATGATTATGTCGTCCTTGTCTTGTATCGCCAGAACACAACCACAAACTCACACACACAAACACACACCCACACACTCACAAACACACAAACACACATACATTAAATATGTTTCATGTCCAGAGTCCTGCGCTGACACAATGCTTACAATGCCTTTGGGGCTTAACTTGTCGCCTTATTTTGGTCTGCTGCATCATATCCTTTTCTGTCGACAGTCCACATCGTAATTTGATAGTTTTTCTACTTTACTCTGATATATCAAGTATACAAATGTCACCAGATTACTCTATGTGTGCATATATGCGTTCATACAACAACTGCATTGTGTCTGTGTTGGCATTTCAGATTTTGTGGCTGCAAACATTTTTTCCCATTTTACAACTCGACTGCCCAAACATATGTACACACGTATACATAATGCTCTTTCAAATGAAATTACGTATACGTAACGTTTGCCAGCAAAAACTGGGATGAACAGAACAGAACAGAGCAGAGCAGAGCTGCATTGAGCGGAGCCCAGTAAAAGGAAAGCCAACAGCATTTCACAGTGGCCGTCCACAACAAACGGATAGACAAAGGGGAAAGAGGAGTGGCAAGTGGGTCCTGCTTTTCAATTGCTGGGAAACAGGATGCGCAGCAAGGTGCTCGATGCAAAAGCAGCTTCGTTCAGCTCGACTAGCTCACACAAATCTCGTGTAAAATTGTTTGTCTTTTCTCGTTTGTTGAGCGAACTCAGGTCAAGTTGTATAAACAGTAATATTAGCGTAAATGCTTGGCTTGAGTTCCAGTCCTGTCCAAATTGCGTTATAATTTTATGGTATTTTTTGTTGTTGTTGTTTTTTGGTTTTTCTTTTGGCCCTGCATCAAATTGGAAATTGTTCTAATATGCGAAAGCAGATTTCAGCCAAATACTGCAGAGATTGAAAAGGATGCAAAGAAATGTGAGAAAATTAGGTTTTTGTTTGTAACGAGCATAATTTCAAAATTCTATAAGCATTTGAGCATTGTTAGCCAGAAGCAATTCAAATTTTGCTCTCTGACCTAAAGGGGTTAAGTGCCAAATTATGACCAAATTTAGTAATGGTCTCAACTGAATTTCAACAAAATTATTTAGTTTTTAGAACTAATATTACTAATATTGAATATTGAACATTGAAATTGAAATAAATTTAATGCCATTAAGAAAAATTTCAACACTTAATATTTTAAATAAAAAAATAAATAAATTTTAAGATATTATTGCAAAATTGGTTCAAGATTTGTTGCACGGCTGGGAGGAAATCCAGAAAACTCCCATAGTTGGTATGAGTTAGTTAGTTAAGGGAATTCCTGCGATTAGTTTTACTCCATATTTGTTAGTATAAATTGAATTATCTTCATCTTTATCTTAATTGTTGAGATTAAATAAATTATTATTATTATTTGTTATATGGTTCAGCAAAGTTGGGCTATGCAATCAACACTTCTCATCTTCAACATCTACATCAACACGACCAACAACATTTATCCATAACTATATTCGACTATATAAGACATACATAAGTTGTGTAAGAAAAACCATTATTAATAAATACTTTGTCACGTTATTTTCTCTCTCCCCCCCGCCACCAAATGCCAACGATTGCGATTGCGAATTGTGTGTCATCAATAAAATATATTCCATGCCACAAATATATATATGGATTTATATTTATATGTGTATATTTATGTATAGCATTCGCAATTAGTGCAATCCCAGGACAGAATTCCACAACCAGCGAGCGCCAGCAGCGGCAGCAGTCGCACCAAAACTCTTCTGGCCATGCCCTATTTCGAGGCGTTGCTGAGCAACCTGCAGGTGAGGAGGCATCCTTTGCACAGGATTGCATTGGATTGCATTGGTTTTGTTTCGTTTCGTTTGGTTTGGTTTGGTTTGGTTTCGTTTCGTTCGCATTTTGGTTTTTTTCGATTTTGTTCTTGTTGTGCGCATTCATTACTACATTTTGAGATTGTTTTTGATTTAAATGCATTCTTTTTCTCGCTTCTTCTTCACACGTGAAATTCTTTCACTCTGCCAACCAGACCATATATCGTGTAGTAATTTTGTAATTGTAATTGTTACCCCTGGTAGGCTGATTGTCGTGGTGCATGTGTGTAATTAGTGCACTTCACAGAGCGAGAGGGGCGTGTGTGTGGGTGTGTGTGTGGGTGTGTGCCATGCAAATTGCCAAAGTTCTGCATATAAATTTACGGGCTGCGCATATTTGTCTTTGGTCTGATTGGAACTTGGGCCCAGCAGCCAGCAATTTTGTCAACGTGCAAAGAGCACACGCCTACACCTACACCAAATACATACACACACACACACACACACACATACCTACATACATACAGATCCATCCATCAAGCTTAAATTGCCAACAACTTGGCGGCGATTGGCATTGGATTGCTGCAACAGTATTATTATCTGGTATTATCTTTTCATTTTGCACGTGTATTGTCTTTCCATACTATTGTTTACACAACGTTGTTGTTTCACTTGATTCTGATTGAAGCTGTTGCATTTAATTGAACGTAAAAAGCGTAATCTGATAGTGTTAACACTTTATGGTCTTTTGGCTGGTTATTTATGTTAAACCAAAAACACTGAAATCTCTGCAACTGCAGTCAAATTAGTTTTCAATATTTATTGTTATGGAGATCTGAGTTGGTCTTTCAGCTTCTTGCTTAATTTTTTTTTAGCAGTTTTCTTGCTCGGCATGTTTTCTTTCATTGTCTTTCTTTGCATGCAAAATTCTGATGTTCTCACTTCAAATTTTATTTCTCAAAACACACATTTTTATTCTTTCTTTTTTCTACCTATGTATACGTATGCCGAAACAATGAATTTTTGTTTCGTGCTCGCTTTTTCGGGGGCGGGGCGATGTTGTGATGCTTAATGTCAAACAAACCCTCACAAATACAAATATAAACAACAACACAACGAAACAACAACCACAAAAAAAAAAACAAAAAATAATAATAATAAACAAAAAATATGAAAACAACAACAACCACAACAATGGAAACACAAAAACAATTGTTTTCTGATTACTGATACGCAATGTAGGTAAAATATCAAATATTTCTGTATACAACAAGCTATATGTTTTCCATTTCCATTTCCATTTTATTTCACTTTATATTCACCTCTCTCAAATAAAAACATATATATATATACATATATATTTACACAGTATACAGTAAACAGCGCGTAAACAGTTGCAGTCTCCACCAACAAAAGCAAAAAAACAAAAAAAAAAACAATTTAAAAAATGTGTATTCGTTTAATTACCGAATTTTTTAATAAAATTTTCAATTGGCCAACGAGCTCCTGGAGAACTCGAGGCGAACTTTTTGCGCGCATTTCGCCGCCATCGCCAAACTATTTGCAATCAAAGACATTTTCCGCTGACTTTTATTTGCATTTTTTGCATTTAGTGCATTTTGCTGAAATGTGCAAACAATTGGCTTAATGGGCTGCAAAAAAGCAAGCAAAGAATGAAATGAAACCAAGCACAAAAGTGCAAAAGGCAAATACCAAAAGTCAAAATAATGCAAACGCTTTGCATGCCCAAAGCAAAATTATTGCTATTATTATTATTGCATTAAGTGCAAACAGCAAATTAAGCATCGTATGCATAAAACTACTTTATTTAACATTATAATGTGATCGCAAATTAGCATGAAATTATGCAAGCCAAAATGCTCAACAGAATAAATGCTCATTCGAGAAATTGCATTGTGAGTGAATTGTGAGTGTGTTCGATAATCTCAATTGATTCAACTATACATTTATATATATATTTCAAGATAGTTTTAATGAATACTTTTAATGGATCTTTTTGAGAACAAATCGCTTTGGCTATTTTTAATAATATTTAATACCCTTCAAAATATTTCCCGAAATTGGAATTGAAATTTAAAATTGGCCTGAGTGTAAAAAATATTTGTCGAATAATTCATTATATTTTTAAACAACACTCTAAAGTATATAAAATGTCAATCAAATACAAATAAATCACAATATACTAAAAAAAAAAGAACGAAGCCCTTAATTAAATACTAATTTGTACACATAAAACTTGGTCTACCGAAACAAACGACATTTTAATTTCATTATATTAATCTACACACACACATGCAAATATTTGATATGCACACATGTAAGGAAACCCACTATTTTTTTATGGACATGACACAGAAACCACCAGAAATTCATATAAATCTGTTGATAAAATGTACAAGAACAATATGTTTGTGTCAACAAAAAAAAAAAAACATGTGTAAATTGTGTTAGCTGAGATTGGCGCGACTGGGAGATGCCCTGCAAAAGTGGGTGTCAATCTGTAGAAAGTACAGATAATTGTGGAAAAGCTCAAATTACTTTTCAATTATATAAATGAAAAAATTATCATAAAAAATAACGAAGTTTAAAATATTTGGCGTAAGTGTAAAAATCATAGAAAATTCCCATTTGATACTAGAGTAATTATTTTGAAAATATATGTGAATAAGGTGAATAACTAAAGCGGGTTGACAAAAATATAGAAATTCAATTAGATGTTTCCCTACTCAACTTTTGAAACACTCGTTTTTTTGTAAACAATTTTAACTTGATTAAAATATTTGCCTTAGATTGCATGTTAATTGAAATGTTATTCGAATGCATGCCAAAATATTAGTAAATGCAAATGAAAGAAATACAAATTTATAAATTATATGTGAAATGTTTAATAACGTATTCACTTATGCATTTCGAAAAATTTTTAATGAGCTCATCTCGCTGCCGTTGAATGACAGCAGCAGCAACAGCAGCAAAAGCACAAATACCAAATTTTTTGTTTTGTTGGTATGCTGGCTGGGTAAGTGCCACGCCCTCAACGTCGAACGTTTCCTCCATGTCTGCTTGTGAGTGCTTGAGTGTGTGTGTGTGTGTGTGTGTGTGTGTGTGTATGTCGGTGTGTATGTGCTAGCCAACAAACAATTAGCAACAAAATTTTTTGCCACAAACTTAATTTATTAATTGAAAAGTTTGCTTGCCGCGCGCGGGCTCATTGCAATTTCCACCACCCCTTTTGCATTTTTCATTTCCCCACCAGCTCATAAAAGTTATACCTTATTTGCATACTATACACTCAAAGTCAAACAAATTTTTGGCATAGAAAATTAGCTTTCCGTCAACGCTGTCGACGGCATAGCCCAAAAATTGCCTTTTACACCTGACGGCCAAGTTGATGCTCTGCGTGTGTGTGTGTGTAAGTTAGTATCGTGGTTTTTGGTTATGAAAACGTATTCAGCAGCAGCAGCAGGTTAATAGAAACCATTGAGATTTAGGCAGAGAAGCTGGCTTGTGTGCAGCAACTGCTTAGTAACGGAATTTAATATATCCCTGATGCCAAATGCAGATTTGGCAAAAATAATTTATGATGCACAGCCAAGCGCAACGTAGGACTAAACCCCCATCCAGTTTATGGCTGACACTTGCAACCTCCGCCTGCCTGCCACCCGGAAGCAGATGGCACATTTATCAAAGCTAGTTACCGTTAAATTGTAGGCCACATTAGGATGCAGCCGACCACCTAAACAGACACTTAAATAGTTCGCAATGCGATTTTTATCTCATTTCAAAAACTATTTGTTAATGCTGCACATTTTACGGTTGGCAAACAGACGCGAACCGCAGAAAACTCGTATATATATATATATATATATTTACATATATATATATATATATATATATATCTGTATATATGTAAATATGCAAATGCATATGCAATTCCAACGGCTTATTCGGCGGCCATTTTGAATACTAGCCGACAGCTTTTAGCTGTCTGCATTTAAGCCACATGTTGTATGTGTGTGTGTGTGTGTGTGTGTGTGTGTGGGTTAGGCATAATGATAACGTGCTTTTTGCATTTGGGTTTGAGAGCTTGCGGCGCATTGATTAACTCTTTGCGGTGTTGCCGCTCGACTGCTCTCAAAAATAATAATCACTTTGCTTTATTATTAAAAATTAAATTTATTTGCATTTCATTTAGCTGCCCTGTGCCCTGCACTGTGGGATTTGGTTCAAATTCAAAGATGAGGAAACGTATTTAACACAACCTTAACACATATTCCATATTCCAATTCAGATATTTAGTTTATGTGCAGCGCTGATTACATTTCCCATTTCAATCTATATATTGAAGTTTTGCTCCACAATGCAATCAAAAATATGTTCAAGGCACTCAAGCGTACGTCGGTTGGCATATTTATTTTATTGGCAGATGTTAATAGTTCACAATTAATTCCTAAAATATTGATTTATCATATTCAAATGTCGAGTGCATATTGCAAAAAATCATAAATGCATAATTGCTCAACCGCACTTTAAGTAGTTTTGATAAATATAATAAAAGCATTCTTTCAAGTGGGAAATTAATACAAAAATTTGTTTAGTTTTGGTATGTATAAATTGTTAAAAATAACAATATATGTATGTGCTGTAAATGGGATTGTACTGCTCCTTTTCCAGCAATGGGGATTGCTCTCCATTTGCCTTAGCACCAACTGTATTTCATATGAATTTCCTTTCGTCCTGTTTTATATCCCAAAAGCACTTAAAGTTTTAAAGTGTGTTTTATGCAATTTACACTTCTGGGCTAAAGCTAATTAAATGCGAATCAAATCGAGATATTTTTGTATTTGAACTGCAGTGGCAGACTTGCTCTTCAGTTTATTCAGCACACTCTACACTCAGAAAAAATAGGCCTTAATTTTAAAAAATTGCCATAAGCCGTAACTCAACTTGTTATTCATAAAATATTTTGTAAAAACGGATCGTTTTGTCTTTTAAAAACCCATGTTTTTTCTAACTTTTAAGAAATATATTTCTTTAAAATTGACCTATCTAATTTCAAGAATTTCGTTATCGAATTTTGGAATTATTTCTTAAAACCAGAAATATTTCTAGTCTTAAGGGCGAATCTCTAAAACGTAGCAACAGTTTTTGAAGCAAGTAAGAACATTGGAAACTGTGGCTACTGTTGTCATCATCTTATTTGAGAAACTTACTCTCTCTTCTTAACTGTTTTCATAACATTATTTGAAGCTGGAAATATTTTATAGGTTTTTTCTTAGCACAAGATTCTGATTGAACAGGGCATTTCGCAGTCGTCAGCTGTTAAATGCAATCTGCTTCTAGCTTGTGCTTAATGGCATTAATTAATTTGCTGCTCTTATGAGCTTTTGCCTTATTAACCCTCGAGCTCCACTTCGATTTCTCTCTAGCTATCAATATGCATGCCTCATGCTATAAGGATATATTCTATATTCAGTCAGCAATTCATGGCGAATGAATTCTGCATTGCATTGTTGACTCAACTGGCTAACTCTACTCATTAGCTGTTAGTTTGTCTTTTGGCTAAATCACTTCATTGAATGGCGATTGGCTTTTATAGAGCTGTTGCCAGTAGTAGCTGGTTGCCAGGCTAATGCATTTCGGTCATTATGCATGCCATTTAGCCAAGATGAACAAAAGTCCCTTCGGGCCATGTAATTTACGGCTCAGCATTTTTGCCTATTAATCACGCAACTCACTTTTCGGCGTAGGCTCCACAAATCTGACAAATTTATAAAGCCTGTGCCAAAAATCGCAGCGCTAAATGCGCCTTAATAAATTTCCACAGACGTTGCATAAACATAGCTGCAGTTGCCCCTCATAGGCTCCTTATTCCCCCCTGGCTCCATGCAATTTCTAGTGCTATTCATCAAAATGATTTAAAGAAGCGAACTGCAAAATGTTTGCGCCATTTTGCTGCCCTTTTAATTTTGATTGCAACTATTTATTAATGCTCCGCTCGCAGGATGTTGGCAGGCTCACAGGCTCACAGGATAACCAGGCCCCGAGGCGGTTTTATGGTTCTGGTTATCTGACTCTGCGCTCCATTTAAACTGCTTGCAAATTGCAGCATTCTCTGCATGTGTTGAATGCAACATTTAAGCGCAAATTAAATTCAGTGAAATAAAATAATAAAAAAATATGTTGCACATTTCATGAGTTGGCTTTCATACCCTGTACAGATTACATAGGGTATAATGTTTAAATTGAAGTGAAATATATGTGAACCTCAAAAAAATAAGTAGATCTCAAACAGATCTGACAGATCTGAATTTAATTAGTCCATTAAATTCCAGAGCTTTACTCAATATATTTCGAAATATTGAAATTGGGTATCTGCTAGTCAAATCACTTCGAAATCAGCTGAATATAATTTGTAACTGTTTTTTTTTTATGGCTGGGCTGATTGTTGGCTTATGCCCTTTTGGTTACCTGGTTGTCAGTGGTAACGCTTGGACCGCTTTTCAGGCGTGAGAATTTAACGATGTGCTTGCCTCAAATTCCCCTTTTAAATGATTGCAAAAAAAATATATAAATATTCTCCTTCTGATGCTAATGAGCGACTCAAGTTGAAATTTTATTAATGATTGCAGTCTGATTCATAAAAACAAAACATTAACATATCTGAACACGTGTAAGTTGACACAAATATTTAGTGGAGTCAACGCAATCAGCCTTTTATAATTTGTTATTTTTTTTAAAGAAAAAGCATTTAGCGTTTCTCTAAAAGCAAAAGTCGTTATCTTATATGCAAAATAAATATATATATTTATACTATATATCCTATTACAGTTAGCTTATACTAATATCAGGTTAAGTCAGTAGCAATATGCGACTGTTTATTGGAAAAACTTTTAGTGTTTTAATTAATATGATTAATCATTAATTATGTTTTTGCTCACTGTCTTAAATTAAAATTAAACTACTAAATATTAATATCTGAATATTTAATATGTTTTATAAAACTATGAAAAAATGCAACAAGGCTTTGCATATGTGGTTAGCCACAAAATCGATTTAATTAGTGCAACCACATTGAAGGTATTGATTTTATCAAAAGGCCTCCCGTACAATACTAATGATGACTATAACATTAGCCTCCTCCGATTGCATCGCACAAAAGTTTCGCTCAACAAGGGCAGCTGAGTAGGGGAAAGGGGTGCAGCTGTAAATGCTTGCCAACAATTTTGTTGGCTGCTTCAACTACAGTACCTATTGACAGGGGGCTCACTAGCAACTGCAACAGCAGCAACAACAACAGTCAACTACTACAACTATAACAACAACAGTCAACTACTACAACTATAACAACAAATACAACAACAACAGCATCAACAGCAAGAGCAATAACAAGAGCAACACAAGAACAATGCCAATGCCAGCGATTGCAATTGCGATTGCGGTGACAATAAAAGGCTGTGGAGGCGTTGGCGTTAGTGTCGAGCTACAAATGACAACGGCACACACACACACACGCACACACATACACAAACACAACACATGCATATACATGGCAGAAGGAGCAGCAGTTTCACATAAAAGCGCAGCAGATGCAACTGCAACAGCAACAACAGCAACAACGGGAAGAAGAACAAGAACAAACACTGAACCGTATTTGTCGGTTTCAAGTGCCACTTGGGAAATCATCTTTTTTGGCTGGCTCGCATCGACCCCAACGGTGGGGCTGTAAATGAAAACGACCAACGCTGACGACGATGACGATGATGATGATACTTTCAGTGAGACAATACTAGTTTTTGGGGATGCAAAAGGGGGGTGGGTGTGGTGCTGTGTTAGTTTGGCAAAAGTCAAAAATCAAATGCGTTGCATATGCACTAGAAAATTGTTGATCCCAAAAATCCATTTGGTAGTCAAATTTTTGCACAGCCCTAATGGAAGGGGCGATACTGCTGAGGGGTTAGTTAACCAGCATGGAGGGGGGCGCAGCGGTCGGTTTGTCATGGGTTCACAGATTGGCACAGAGCTCAAAAGTTAATCGGATTTCGCAGTACGCAGTCAGTCAACGTGAAGCAATTGATGAGGCCAATTCAAGTGTGCATGCATGAAGAGCAGCAGCCAGTGTTGTCCACATTTCCCCATCACATCCCCCCCGCTTGTCTCAACAAAATGTGATTTTTGAGAACAACCAGCAGCGGAAGAGACATTTTATTTCATTTTATTTATTTATTCATCCAAATGCTGTATTATTGACACTTATAAATCATTTCGCTAGTCAGAAGAGATTTTAAAAATAATAATGATATAAGTGCAAAATGAATTCATTTAAAACGAATTAATCGCAATATTAAGCTGTTAATTCAATAAACCATTTCAGCAGCGAATTAAATTGAATTATTATATTGGAGTGTCTTAAATAGTATTTGAGGTCGAATTATTCTTCACACGAGTAAATCATTTTACAATTTTAATGGAATTTTACGAATGAACTACCAATAATCAATACAAATTAATGAAAAACAAACAAAACACATCTCAATCATTCTGAAAGGGTTACATTTTTATTGAGTTAGTTATCTCCATTCAAAAATTTGAGGTCTGAAAGAACTTGATTCCAAGCTCGAAAAACTACTTCTTAACTATTGATATTGCCAACTTATTTAATTTTGTGTTCCTCCAGTTTGTGTAAACTTAAATTAACCAAAAAAATATGTTTGCCAATTGCTTAGAAATACTTTGTGTACATATATTTTGTACAGGCTAGAAGGCAAAGGTTAAATATATAACAAAATATATACTTATCCAATGTAAAAGACAAATTGGAACTTTTCCTTTTAAGTAGGGGATATAGAATGTAAATAAAATTGAGAAATATAATGCATGCTTACGCAAACAGCGACTGAAATAATTAATAGTTTTTGGATTATGCAGAAATAGTATAGTTAGCTCCCAATATTAATTATATTACATAATAAATAAAATATACAAAAATATATAAATATGATATGGCTAAATAATATATATGAAAAAATTGTCTGATTTTTTGAAATTGTATTTTATTTTCATACAATTCCGATTTTGTATTATTGCGTTATGTTCTGAGAATAGTTATATTTTGGCAGCACTGAAACGTAGACCCACACACACCCAAACATGCACACACACACCTTAGATTGTGCATGGTATGAAAGCGGAAACGGAAACGTGTTGACGGCCATGCAAATTTACCGTAGCATAGCACAGTATAGTCCAACATTAATGCTGCTTTTTGTGCGTTGCCAAGTGCCAGATGCCTGGTGACTGCTGCTTGCTGCTTGCTGCTTGCTGCATGCTGCATGCTGGCTACAAATAGCAAACTCTTGCCTAATATTTAAGCTAACATACGTAACCCGAACTTGATGATTATGCCATTTCCCGCAGTTACTCTGGCCGCTGCAGCGCTTTAAGGACTCACGCGGACAACATCTGCTGCAACGTGAGGCGCTCAATTACGGTCTCGATTTGGAGCCCTCCGCCTCCGCCTCCCCGTCTCCATCCCCATCAGCGGCTCGTGTGCTAACCAAAGAGTTGCACACCGAGGCGGGTCGAGTGGAACTTGCCGTACCCAGCCAGAAGAGCAGAGAGTCGCCCCAAACTGAGGATGTGCCGCCACACATGCCACACGCTCGCTGGGAAACGGCAACAACCATCGCAATGGCCCCACCAACCAACACAAACAGCAACAACAACCACAAGGGGGGCAGCAGCGACGAGGGGGAGTCGCTAAGTGGCCACTATGTCTACAAATGGGAACTGGGCGATTGGTCCAAGTGTTCGCAGGAATGCGGTGCTGCTGGAAGCGGCTTACAGGTGAGTTCTCCACATCGATAACTTGGAAGCCTTTAGCGATTTAACATTACTTTTGTCCGACATTTAACGTTTCAAAAGGGGGCTCAAAATAGTGCAAGAGGTGCAGATTAGAATCATTGAATCAAAAAGGGTCTTTACCTCTATTGAAACACCAACAAAATATTTAGTCAATTTGTTAATCTTGATTTTAATTGTTGAAAGAGAGTTTAAGTTAGTTTTGTATTCATTTTTGCAGAATTCTGAAATATGTATTTAAATTTATTATATCTTTTTTCCTCATTTTCGAGGAACAGTGCGTTCAGCGTTCAGTGTTAACGATACTTATCGTATTTGATATCCACTTTATGAAAAATAATATACTCAAATTTTAAGTAATAAGTTCAACTCATAGACTGCATATTTTCAAAGATTAGCCGATTTTTTGAGTACCTTAGAATCTCATCAGCTCATTTCTGCAATATGAATTAGAATAAGTATTTGTCTAAATTTCTGAAATATATTTGAGAAAGCTTTGTTATCAAAAGGAAATTTGTGTGGTTTTTTTTTTTTGTATGAAAGCTTTCCCTCAAACGAATTTTAATTAAATGTAAATATTTATTTAAGTAATACAATGTATATAAAATTGTGACTTACCCTTCTGGCAAAATTAGCTTTACAAAAGACATAAAAATGTGTTTCGCACAAGCATTAGAAAAGAGAGCGAGCAGTTTCCTCAAGCAACAGACGACACTTATATAATAATTAGCCAAATGCAGGCAGGACAGAGCATAGCAACATTTCACAGCAGCCACCGAGAGAATTCGTGTATCCCGAGTCCACATAAAAATCAAGCACGAGTTTAAATATTTTAACAGCCAGTGACCGGAGAAGACCGAAACATGGTTGTCCTGGCTGCCTGCCTGCCTCGCTGCCTCGCTGCCTGGCTGCCTGGCTGCCTCACTGCCTGGCTGCCTGGCTGCTGTTCTGTAATGTTCTGTTCTGGCCTCTTGCTGGCATTGTTTTATGTGCGGCAAGAAAAGAAAGCAAGAAAGCATCAAGAATAACGGTTAACTTTGTTTCTTTTGCCACCTCTATCCATGCAAACAGCGTCGCACACTGAGCTGCCGCCGTGAGGCAACAAAGAAGACAACGGCGAGGATGACTGCGTTGTCAAATGGTGATGGCATCGTCGCCCAACTCGTGGAGAATGCACAGTGCCGCGCCCAGGGGCTGGACATGCCTGACACGTTCCAGAGCTGCGGCAACGAGCCCTGTCCACACTGGACCAAGGGCGATTGGTCTCTCTGCCAGCATTCGCGATGCCACGGACGCAACACGGCCATGCAACGGCGGCAGGTCAGCTGCCGGTATGAGAACGGCAGCTCAGGCAGTCTCTGCGACGAGTACGAGAGGCCGACGGGGCGACAGGAATGCTACAATGAGCGCTGCAAGGGCGTGTGGCGTGTGGAGCCCTGGTCCGAGGTGGGTGGTGGGTGAATGGCAGCTCTGCCTCTGGCTATGACTATGACTACACTCCGAAAAAAATCGCCCTAGATTTATGGTTGCGCTTGCGTTTCTAAATTTCAGAGTGAATTTTAAATCAGACATAAAATTTTACGACTTTAATTCTGAATTTAAGAAGGGGTTTTATCGAAAAATTAAAGTGCATTTTTCTTTAATAATGGAAAATATTTCTAAAAAAAAAAGAAATGGTAAATTTTCAAATTATTTTAGGGCGATTTTCATTTTGTGTCCGAGTGTACGGCCTGTGCCAGCAATGTTGCAACATTGAGCGCATCTTTTATTAATGCCACAAATGCAATTCCTTTCACAGTGCAATGCGCCCTGTGGTCGCCAGGGCATTAAATTCCGCATTCTGCAGTGTGTCTGGTACGGCAGCCGTCGACCCGCCGGCAATGTCTGCAAGCATCAACCCCGGCCCGCTGTCATGAAGGTGTGCAAGAGTCCCCAATGTCAATCCAAGCGTAAGTCCACAACTTCAACTACACATCCAAAATCAAAGTGCAAAACACAACAAAACACAAATCAACATTTTGAATTGCATTATCGATGTTAATAACTTATCAAATGCGTTTCATGCTCAAATATGCATTAGTACTTGCAACTAAATAAAATATGAACTTTCGTATTTTCTGAGCAGATTTTATGCTTAACCCATAAATCAGTTGAGTGCAGCAGCAAAATGAAATTTATTTTGCTCTTTAACTAGAAGATGAATGGACACAGTTATAGTATCTTAATCAGTCTTACTTAACGCAGTGAAGTTATTTTAGGTAGACTGATTAAAATAAAATTAAAATTTATACATTTTATCTAAATTTAATTGGAGTGAAATTATTACTTTAAATAAGTAAGACCATGAAATGAATGAATGAACTCTTGCTTTAAACATCGATTCTGCTAGCTCTGAATATCTCAGATATATAGACAATTAGATCTCACAATAATATAGTCCTCGTAATATATAGATATTTAGAGCTATACAAAGATCAATTAGGTTTCTATATTTTCTCAACTTTTATTCAATTCTTTACGGGCAGCAATGATTATTTTTTTTTTTTAATGTTTTCTTATTTTGATCATCATAAAAATTCAATTTAATCAACATTAATATCTATATCAATATGAATATTTATCCATATCTCAACTTATATTCGCAGTCACTAAATCGTCCGGTTGTCACGATACATCGCGATATTGTCGGAATGCTCGTGCCATGGGTCTCTGTCGATTGCATCGTTACAAGGAGAAGTGCTGCGGATCGTGTCAGCCCAAGCAGCAGGATCTTCAGTAGATCTAATAGATGTGCTGGGACTACCAGCAAAATAACAATTTAAGAAAATCAGCTAGCTATTACTATAAGAGTACATGAGGGTAAATTTATAGCATGATATAGTTGAAAGTCGTACAACTTAACTGAAATATGTATGAATATGACTAAGGAGGATGAGTGCAATTTAGTTGATCTTATGTTAAGGCATAGTTAAATGTAATTGAGAAACTTTGTAATGAGAGTAACACGAGATCAATTCGATGATAAATCACATTTAATTAACATACACACACACACACACATACATATGTATATCGTTTCCTTTTTTGTCTACTATTTACAACTATTCGTAAAGTAAGCGCAAAATATCGTTAGATATGCCCAAAAGCAAAACATAGGCTGGCAAATTGTTTGGATAAATGTATTTTATATATTCTATAGTATTCAATTATACATGTATGTAAAATATATGATAGATTCCGGCATTTAATTTGGCAGCGTGTTATTTGAGAGAAAAGCAGCTTTGCTTTAAGCTATTCCAAAATTAAATACTACAAGTATTTGATAAATATTGAAAGTAATACGAAAATCATTCGAATCTGACCTAAGCAAGAAGGTTAACTACAATTTTTGACTCTGCTTCAAGATGCGCATTAGGCTAACTTTCAAATAAAATGTTTTCAATTCCACGCTACAAAAAACAGTGGAAAATTTGGTAGAAAATACAATGCATACAGTAAAAACAATCGATATAAGGTTGGATATTCATAATGTTAGGGAGAGAATAAGCAATTTCATTCAAAACAAAATGTTTCTTTTCACTATAAAAACGAAGAATAGGTCAAAGTTTTAGTATAATTTAAACTACCCGAAGCACAGACATAATTAAATGTCTACATAAAGAAACTAACCCAGCAAAATAATAAATAAAAAAAAAAGAAGGATAAATTAAATTACAGCACTGTTACCTAATGTGGAAAAACATATTATACAAATACATATACAAACTAAATACATAATGTAAATATTATAGCAAATGATAAAAGTTAAGATCAGCTGCATTTCTTTGATCGATTCTAATTATAAAATTATGTTTATAAATGTATTGTAAAATTTAGCAAACAATGAATTCCTTTGCGCATTTAAATAAACCAAAACCAAACGAACAACTTAAGAACTATGTCTTTTGGCTTATATAAAATTCAAAAGTCCAGTTATTGTAAATAAACATTTAATTTTCAGCCATAAACGCTATTAATATATATATATATATATATATATAAATATATATGAATACTTGTAATTAGTTTATATTTTGTATGAAAAAAACTTGTTTTTATATAAATGTATTCATGAAATGCAAAGATAAAAATTAAAACCGTTAGCTGCTAACTATAGTTTAATATAAAATACTAAAATAAAAACAAACAAACATTGAGAACCCAATAAATGTTAAATGCGAATGAAACGTAAAATCGAATATTTAAATTGTTAAGTAAAGGTTACAAATAAATTAAACATATACAACAAAATAAAATGCATACCATAACCGATGTTAAACATACACAGACACAAAATACACACACATATAACATAGCATTATATGAAATAAATAAAAAATAATATAATATAAAAGTAAATCAATTGATTTAAGCAAAAAGCGAAAGGCATTGTAAAATGTAGTACGAAAGCAACTGCTAAAAATATTGTAAGAAACTGAAACGAAGTGAAATAAATATTAAAGTTTAACAAAACAAAAAGCATTTTAAATTCCGTAATAAAACTGCATACCAGATATTGGATGTACATATATAAAAGTAAAACATAATCTTAGTTTGATATAATATTCAAGTTCTTATTTGAGTTAAAACACATTTTATTCGATCTGTCTTATTAAAACGTTTTAATTGTGGCGCCATCTATTGTCTATCACGTCAGCGCCATCTACAGTAACAAAGCACACACACAATAAGTGTTACAGCAGTTCATTAGTTCCATTAATGAGCACTTGGCGTCGCCACTGAAATACCACATTGCGCATACGCCCCGCATGCAAATAGCAATAAAAAACGCAAGCATTCAAAGACAAGTGAAAACCGTAACGCTGTGCAGTGCAAACAGAAAGCTTGACGTAACTGCAGTCCACAAGCACATTAGTTGTAGTCCCCCCTCCCTTACTCGCTCTCCCCTCTCACGTGCTCTGACTAATTTGGGAACATGCTGGGAAACATGTCGAGCGACAATTTCGGCGGCGCTTGGTGGGCGTAGAAAACAGGAAATTGTCGATTTGTGGGCCATTTATAAAGCGCAACGAGCGATCGTTTGAATGCGCGAATCGTACATCCTAAGCAAAAAACCGTTGCATAAGGTTTTTTTTTTCTTTTGATTTTTTCGTTTTTTTGTAAATGAAAAATTTGTATAGCTATTTTAAGCAATCAATGGCTGTCAATAGCATTCGTTGCAGTTGGCATCAGTTTTACTATATATAGTCATGTGTATACCCATTGATAATGCTCGATTCATTCAATCAGATCGTATGGCGTAATTGCAAACTACACTTTGCAGTTTTAATGCCTAATTATATTGTCAATTACAGAAGTGTAAGATGGAATGTTTTCAGATGTCAAAGTTTACTTAATAGAGCAATTTACTGAGTGTAGTTGAGTAATGTAAAAATAAAAAACTGGGTATAAAAAAACACATGCAATGCAATTATCAGTTATGTATTAAAGTTGAAGCACCAGCAATATCTTAAAGCTAAATTTGTATTACTATTAAGATCTATATAAATATATTGACTCTAGTTGCTATAATCACAGAGTATCTATAATTTATTTTATGTTGTCGAAATATCTCCTCCACAGTTTGACAATTATTCTGTGCCCCTTGGCTTGCTTGTGTCACAGAAAAGAAATCTAAGCAAAATAGCTAAGAGAAACACTTATTACTACTGACAAACACATATACATATGTATATTCACATAAATTTACGATTAACTTAATGGGAAAGAGTACATTTCCCCACATACATACATAAACACAATTTAAACATATAAACGAAAAACAAATCGACTCCAATTGTTCTCCACAACTACTTTTTTCGCAAATGAAATATGAAACAGGAATTCGGAAACAAAATACATAAACAATATTAATGTGTTGCGAAATAAAATCAAGTTCAAGACCATAAAATATTCTCAATCTAAACAACCCATTTAATTATTATTTTTATCGTCAACAATATTGATTTTCAGTTAAGTTTGCGATTACGGCAGATTTTTAAAGGGAAGAGGCGGAATATTTAGTTGAATAGATAGTGGAATATTTATTTGCAATGTTGGAATTCACAGATGAATCAAGAAAGCAGGCCTATCTTGGGCATGCCGAAGAGTACATACCCTTGCAACTTTAATTATTAAATATATATTAAATATATTTTCAAGAATCAATTATAAAAAATATATATATTAATATGATATAGTAATCAGATGCCGTATGTTGGTGGCATCATAACACAAATATTTTATGTCAAGTTGCAAAAAAGATAACGTTGTAAGCTGAGTGCCAAATGAGAAAATGGCTGCATCGACTCTGAAAGAAATCTCCTCCAAACTCGATGACACAATTATAGTACCCTCTGCAAGGGAATTAAAAAAAAAAATGATATTGCTCCTGCTGCTGTCTCAATGAACATTACGTAGAGGCTCAATTGAAAGCAGAGACCTTAGCTGAGGCAAATACTCAAACACACACTCAAGCAGGCTGTGAGTGTACTCACACTTAATGTATACAAAAGTGCTTTATGCGAATACAAACAGAGCGTCGAGCTTCGAGCTTCGGGCTACAAATTCTAATGGAAACAATAATAATAATAATAATAGCAATAAACTGCACAGGCCGTTTAGGCTAAAGCTGAAGCAAAAGCTGAAAAATCAAGGCAGCAACTGGCTGAAACGAGACAAGTCGACTTTATAAAGTGCGCTCAGTGTCAAAGGAAATCATATTTCATCTGGCAATTAGTTGGGATGAGCCGTGAATCTCTTTTAATTGTGTCATTGCACGAATTCGGTTCAGCTTTGCAATTGGACAAATGGACACACGGACAGTTGGGCAGTTGGACAGATGGGCAGTTGAATAATCAACTTGGTATCTAATATATTAGTATAGTCTAGTCTAATATGTATATATGTATGTATCTATCTATATGTATATGCTGCACATAATCAGTGTCTTCAAATTCAATTAAGCGAAATTGTGTCACGCGCGTGTCTCACCATGTCTCATGTCTTATGTCCCATGTCTCTGGGCGGGGGTAAATGCCTTTTCCATATTACACACTTACTTCTTAGTGCCAATGCCAGCTTAGTACCATGACATTAGTATGTGCTGGCATTTGTGCGTCTGGGTCTGCATATTTCTGGTTAATTTGCACGCTCACGGGAACCAAACCCAGTAGCAATTGTTCTCTGTTTTCTATTTAAGGGTTTCGATTAAAGATATCTTAAATGTAGCATATATTTTATGAACAGATTTCTACTTCCGCAAAACACAACATATGCAAATAAAATTTGTATCATTTGTCAATTTCAAGCTAGCATTATCAACTTTATTTTGTGTGATTTTTATTGATTACAAATAAATATTATTGCATATTCTCTGTATTTAGAAATTAAATAAATAAATATTTATTATTAAATATTTCTTATTTTTTAATTTGTCTATAATTTTAATTTTATTTTAAATTGAATTTAAATCAATTTCTTACTTTTTGAATTTTTTTGTGTCGACTGATTTTAGTTGACAATAAATAAATAAAAAAAAGAAACCACGTTTTGAACTAGTTTTTTTTTATTTATTTTATTTTTAAGAAGCAGCTGAAGAGGATTTATCAATTTAAATAAATATTTATTTTTTTAAACTAACTTTTCGCTTGGCTTGAATGAAAATAATAAATATAATTTACTTAAGAATTATTAATTTAAGCCTCCAAATATACAGCCCCAACTAATTTTGAGATTATACACAATCAAACTTGAAGCATTTTTTGCTAGTATTCATCTCACTTTATGTATGAAGCCTATGCAAATTTCGAATGATATTGTAGGTCAATAAATTACCTTTCCAAAAATTATAAATAAGTAAGTAAAGATATAAGTTAAGTTAAGTAAGTAAAGCTAAGTGCGAATTAATAATGTGTTGCGTTTTACTTACATTAATCAATCATTTAATTCAAGTAATAACTGACAATGAGAGATTCGAAACAATGTTTTCAAAATCTACTCAAAGCGTGGTTTCTTCGGGATTCTTAATGTTATTATATATTTGCTATATCATCAAATATCCAATTGTTTTTGTGTTAGTTAATTCGGAATTACTTAACCTTCTTTATCCGCTTTTTGTTTGATTTCAAATCGACTATTAATTAATAAGAGTCTTAAATAATTAATTCGCCCGTATTTTAATTTGTTAATTGATTTTAGTTATTTTTTAAACAATTTAATAAATTCTGCTCAGATTTCTGTCGCTCTTTGGGCTTTATTTGATGCAACTAGTCTTAAAATGATTTTCAAGCTTAAATAAAATCAGGTTCTTAAATGCAATTATTGTGAAATTATTTTTTAGTGATATTTAAATAATTTTATTTTAAGATGTACTCATAAATTTAAAAAAAGAAAACCTTTTTTATCAAATTTTTTTTACATAGATAATTAAGTAATTTGAATTACTGTTTTCAAAAACCGTTGAAGGCAGTTTTTTTTTAAGGAGAGTTGTATAAATATATTGTTTGAGAAGCAGCTGAAGCGAACATTTTTTAAGGTAAGTTTAATAATTATTTATTTTAATTTGTTTTATATTTTATTTTTGAAGAAGAAGCTTAATGCTGTAACCGATTGGACAGCTTGTAGCTATAATTGTGCTGTAATAAAAATGATTCATTAGTATTCATCATTCATTATGGTTTTTCGAGAAGTAATTGTCACCAAACATATAGTAAGGCTTTCATTGACATTTCCAGCAGATCTGGTGCATTCTTTGGGGACTGCTTTCGTACTAAAATATTGGGTGTCATAACTTAGCATAGTGTGTACATAAATGAGTTCACATGTAAATCTGAATGTGTCTTGATTAAGACCGACACTTGTTGCCGTTGCTGTTGTTCAACACGTCGCACAATTTTGCATATGGGATGCCAGCGGCGATGTTGACGTCGACGTCGACTTTGACGCCGAAGTCGAAGCCGCTGTCGAAGCTGCAGTCGCCGCTTAAGAGATAATAAAACCAAAAAATAAATAAAAAAAAAAACTGTTGCGACCCTCAGTGCAAAGCGTGAGCAAAGAACACTTTATTCAATGTGCAACACGATGATGACGATGTCTCAAATGATGATAATGATCAACGCCTCTGCGACTCTGCGACTTCAAACGCAGACGTCGACGGCGACGCAGCTTTGGAGGCTTTGCGTTTTGGAATTGTGGATTTGTGGTTTATGGCACGAGCTCGACTCAGTTGAGTTCAATTTCTGGAACGGGAAGTGTCGATCAGTCTCGCGAACGGGGAATACATAAAGGCAGATATATCTCTGTATCTATATAGGCAGATACACCACATATATCGCGATATATACTTGAGGATATTCTGCTGTTGCGCTGAAGAAGCAGCATCGAAAAGTGCCTAAAATAATGCCGACCATCACCGAGGATTGCATCGATGGATTTCAACAGTATTATGCTCGTCCGCCCGAGCGTCCCAAAAAGAAGTCCATCAAGCAGATGATCTACGATGAGGATGAAAACTCATATTTTGGCAGAACTATGGAAAGCTGGGGTAAGTTGCGACTGCACAGGGGCAGAAATCGATTGCATTTTGTATTCGCTTTTCTCTTTTCCTTTTCTTTTTCTGCGATTTTTTATTGCTACTTTGCAGTTACGTAAAAATCGCACGGCGTAAATCTTGATGAATTTCAAGCTGTGCCAGTTTGGATTTAATCAAAACCTTTTGTCGTCGCATTAGTGTGATACACAAAAAAAAAAAATTAAATTTTATACACTTTATGTTTGAAAGTCCACCCAAAGTGGGCGGGCCGTTTTTATTGCCCGCCTCTGACCCCCCCCCCCCCCATGCTTCGCTGAGCTCCCCTGTCGCACACTTCGCGCCTTTCTCCTCTTCAGTGGCAGCTTTCAGCTGAGCTCTGTTTGCGCTGTTCTCTTTGACCTTTGGCGGGCACACACACACACCGAGTAGCACACTTATGTGTGTGTGTGTGTGTGTGTGTGTGTGTGTAAGTGCCACTGGGTACTCGACCAATATGCCGGTCAATTATGTCATTATGCAATCAAAGCATGCATCTGTGGAATCGCAACAGCAACAACAGCAACAATAGCAACAACAGCAACAACAGCAACAACAGCAACAACAGCGACACTCATAAATGATCATATGAAAATGCTGACATTGACTAATAGACAATTTCTTTACTCATTTTACTTGTGCATCTCGCAATTTGTGCTTTAATCTGATTGCAGTTTGATTGAATCCATTTGTTGGCATAAATGTAACAAATTTATTTATTTAGTTTTGTCGAAAATTATTAAGCTTTTAATTCAATTTTGCATATAGACTATAAACAACTCCCGATTAGGCGAAATAATGAGTTACTCATCAAACAATGAAAGTGATTCAAATCAAACAGAAAATTAACTTAAAAACCCATCCATATATTAATAATAAAATAGTCTGTAAATGTGGGATCAAAGTAGCAGAGTAAGGATAATATATGAAGCTCGGATTTTTCAAAAAACATGTGACATTTTTTGAATGCGAGATTAATCTCTTGCTCATTTTGAAAGCACTTGACCTTATTCCCACACAGATAGATTTATATCCCCCAAAAAAGAAGTCGAATCTATTCTATTGTATCACGGATATTTTGTAAAAAGAATTACAGCTTATAGAATAAAATATTTAAAAAAACAATGAAAAATAAATTATTTATTTTTCCAAAAATGAAATAGAATTTTTAAGAATCTTTCTTTTTTGGGCAAATATTTTTTATTTAATAGGCATATACAATAAATAATAGAAAAATGAACAGAAAGAAAAATGCTAAAAATACCTATTTTATTGGGAAGGTTAAAATACCTAGATGGAGTAAGCACAAGAGGATAAAGATTTTTCATATCTATGTACAAAAGAGCACTGCAAGAAATAATTTGAGAAACGGAGGCAGCTATCGATAAAATAAAGCAATTCAATTTTTGATGGGTTTAGAGTATACAAAATGGTGTACAAATTTGAGAAGCATAATCTTTCGACCTGTAGTTGCTATGTGAATCTAAAGGATATACATATATACATATTTCATACCAATTCCGAGCAACCTATAATATTGATAAAGTTTATTTTCGGCTATCTTGTCAAACAATTATTCTGAAAAACAACTCATCTTTCGACTGATCGTTCCTATAACAGCTGTTGGATATAGAGTTTCGACCTGGAATCTCCGATGTATATACTGTCTGCAGTCAATAAAATAGATTTAAAACTAAGGAACTACTTTGCATAGAAACAGACTGAAAGGCGGAGGGATATATGGACATAACTAAACAAATCTGATTGATGTGTTGAAGTATACATATATCTGAAAAGGCTATAATTGTAAAGTATTTGAGTTTAGATAGACAATCGAATTGTTTACATCTCAAAATCCTGATGGACAACTCATCCTTGTTTAGCTGGTTGCAGTAACGGAAAACGTCAGTTGCAACACAATGCAGTTATTGTTGGCCATTGGGGAAAAAGGATCTGAGCCAGAGGGCACTTCCATGTCACTCACTGAATCGCATTCCATTGTTGCAAATGGATTGCTGTCAGTCACAGTAAGAAGAGAGAAGATATAAGATACAGAATACAGTGGTTCCACACGGGAATTATTAGTCCGTCATTCCAATTCCAATCTCTAGAATTATATTAATAAATAAAATAATTGTTAATCATTCATTTATTTTTTATATGCTATCTGTGAATCATTAATGTGAATTTTACTTCAATCAAATCCTTAATACTACAATATCTCCTGGAAATCTCTCCTCAGTTTTATATATGTATATATTGTCTCACACACTTTATCTCACTTCTGATTTCTCTTCTTAACTTTCTCTCTCTCTACTTTCTTAACGTTTAACTTCATTACTAACGCTGAATCACATTTGGTATAAGTTTTTCTGGGTTTCGCCAATCCAGTTGCAATATGAATTACTTAATTTATTTAAAATTAAATTTTAGTTATATTATTTATTTTATATTATTGAATTTCTTAAAATTAATTTGCCCATTTTAATTTTTATTTAATATTAATTAATTTATTTATTTAATATTTTTGTATTACAAATTAATTTAATATTATATTTTATTTAATTCAATTTAATTTTTTAAATTTTAGAATTGTAAATTGTGCTCAGTTCACATTATGCAAAATATTTTATGCTTAGTTTTGCCTAATATTTATTTTGTAAGAACTTCACTCATTCCATAGTTTATGGCAACTATATATTTTTTATATCTGGTTGACCACTGTAATAATAAACAGAGTCCAACTAGTAGCACATTGACAGCGACAACACTCAATGGCGAAAACTAACTAAAGCTGAGTTGAGTCTGGGCTCGATTTACAGTTGGACGATTTGCTAATTGGAACGTGTCAGTGGGAATAGTCACAGCAGGACACATTTACACACACACACACATGGAAAATGCAGACACAAGCTCAGATTACCGTTACCTGTTAGTTAGACTTTAAATGGGTCTTCCTCATTTCAAATGAATCATTTCAAAAGAGTCTGGAGTTAGTCATAGACACACACGCTCACACACACACTCACACACACACACACACACACACACACACTGATGAGTTTTGAGCACAAACTTCCAAAGGCCTCATCGACCTAAAAAACCTGTAACCTCATTTGGAATTCTCAACTCTCAGACTCCATGCAAAAAACATAAAGGGAAACAAGAAACGGAGTATTCTCGTAGTAAATGTGGCGTAAATTCAGACCAGGCCAAAACGCATACAGCATGAAATTCCACCCTTAGCTCTGGTAGCGAATCGAGAGCAACCCTCGAGCGGCAAGCAGTAAACTGGAAAACGAACGGAGTTGAATGAAGTTGCCAAAGACAAAGAAAAAAAAAATCAACAACAAAACTGGTTATTGCGGCCACGCGGCCAAATGCGCTCTCTCTCTCTCGCTCTCTATCTGTCGCACTCCCTCTTTGGCTCTCTGTTTATGCTTGAGCTAATACGGAAACTACTCAAAAGAAAGAGAGAAAGAGAGAATATTAGTTGTTATTTGTTATGGCCACTACCCTTCCAGCGATCCAATCGATCTTGCCTTGTTTCCACAACAACAACAAGAGCAACAACTGCGCAAGCAGAACATAGCGAGAGAGCGCAAGAGAGCGCGAAAGTGGGCAATGAATGCTCCCCACCAAAAGTCACTCAATACGAGTCACTCAACGCGATGCGAGTGACTCTGAAACGGCAACAACAACAACGACTACAACAACAATCATTTTAAGCATTGCGATTTCATGCTGCCGTTAACGGTACATTTGCATTTGACAAATGCATTTGATGCTTGTCGCTAGAAGCAAGCAAGAAGCGACAGCCTTCGAGTGCATAATTTATCATGCACTGCAAGAAATTGTGACTGACACAGAAAACCAAAAACTTAAATTAAAGTATCTACAATAATAAATAAATATAATAATATAACAATATAATAAATTACTTATGGATTTTAAAATCATTGTATTGGTAATATATAAAATAAAATATATGTATATAAAATCACTTAAATCTTTTTTCAAACGAAACTCAACACACCAATTTATTTGTTCTGGAAAATTTGTTGTGGCTCGTAGCGAACATTGTCATAAAAGATCAACTAACACTAATTTGATAATGATTACATTAACACAGCTGCTTCTTCTTCTTCTTCCCCTCTCTTTTTCTCTATATATTTAAAAACTCCCATGATTCATTTGTGATTCATCTGGCAATAGCATTCAATTTTAACTGCTGTGTTTGTATTGAGTCAAGGCTTTAGAATCTTAGCTCAATTAATAAGTGAATCTTGTTCAGTGTAGCCACACAATTTGCACTAAATGCAGCAGCAACCATAATTTACGTTGCATGCGACTAATTAAAACATGTGCAACAACAACAACAACAACAACTACGAACAATTACGAACAGCAACTCAGAACCCGAACACAAACCCGAAAATACACTCCAAAAACAAAAAAAAAAAACAGCCCAGCTTTGCACTCATTCACAAAATGCAAATGCCGCCAAAAGTCTACTTTTTGCACTCAAAACAAACTCAACGAAGCCACAACACACTGAGTGAGAGAGAGAGAGAGAGAGAGAGAGGGGCGCTCACACTCGCCAGCTCAATCTAGAGAGGCAGGGTGAGGGAGAGTGAGGTGAACTGAGGCCAAGCCAAGTTCTGTGTTTTGTTGGCGGTCCAGTCTTCGATTCAGTTTACGGTTTCTCAGTCTGACATTTGTTTTGAGCGCGTGCGAAAGCGGGCAGCGGTTAAACGCCAGGTGAAGCTGGCCATTTCCAACAGACAATTCTACAAAAAAATAATCAAACTAAATTCAGAAGAGGAGAAGCACGAAGCATTATTCCTTTTAGCCACAACTGCTTTTGCATCCTGGCCTGGTTGTGTTCTCCATCTTCTTCTTCTACCTTGTTGTTTGTTGCTGTTGTGTTTCCTTTGTGATGTTCGCCAAGTGCCTGAAAAAATCAGTAGAATAAAGTGAAGTGTGTTTTGTTTTCCAACTAAAATAAGAGAAACAATTCCATAATTGATTTCAACATATATAAATATCACAAATATCAGACTTATGCTCAAGATATTTATTTTGTCACACCCGAAATACACACACACTCGCACACACACACATGCATTCAGTGAGCCCTAGCTGTAGCAAAAAGGTGTGGTTGTTTGTATGTTTGACAGCGGCTTTAAGAGCGGAGCTACTCAAAACCCAAAGCAGTAGCTAAGAGCAAAAAAGCCAGATACTTTTTATAGCTACACATATGCACAAATGAGTCTGTGTGTGTGTGTGTGTGACTGTGTTTTTTTAAAGAGCATTATCGGTTAAGAAAAAATAGAAAGACAAAAACTAAAAAAAAAAATTAAAGATATGCAAAAACATAAATAAATAAAATAGTTCATTAAAAGATACAAATGTATCTGACGGTCAAAGCCATTGCGGCATTTAAAAAAAATGGCAGCAGGCGAGAAAGAGGAGGCATCTTGGCCCAGTTCTTTGATATCTGTTGCACTCTATGCGGCATCCAACAGTTGCCAAAAGTGTCTGCCACATGCAGCGAGCAGAACTGTGACACGTATATTGTTTTTTCTATTTTTTTTTTGGGTTTGTTTAGCAGGACAAAAAGGCGCCAAAGTTTTTGGTGCTGCTGCCGCTGTGACTGCTGCTGTTCACAGCGAGCCGGGAACGAGTGTACAGAAATTTGTGACAAGCCAAAACAAAACAGAGAGCAACCAGCCAGGGAGAGAGTCTGTGTGCGTGAGAGGGAGAAGGAAAGAGGGAAAGAGCAAGCGAAGCAAATGCGAATTAGTGTAGAAAAGTTGTAAAGCATGTGAAATAGAGCCAAAATAAAGAAATGCCTTTAAAATGAGTGGGCAAAATTACAATAAACATTTAGTGTGAACTGTGAAAAAATTATGGGGGCAAAAAATGCGATTGGAACTTAGCGAAAAGTTATGATTAACTCAAAGCTAGCAAAAAAATAAAATATGAATAATGGCAAAAAATGCACAGATTTTGAACTTAAAAAAAAGTTATGATAATTGTAAAATAGGAAAAATAAATGAGAAAAGAAGAAGAAATGCTAAATGCATTGTAATTAACGAAAAGTTATAACTTAAAGCCAACAAATAAAAATTCGCGATAGTATGAAAAGTAATGGGGCAAAAACTGCAACTGGAACTTAACTGATTAACTTAAAGCAAGCAAAAAACATTTAGTGGAAAATAGCAAAAATAAATGAGAAAAGAAATGCTGCAAATTTGAATTAAGCGAAAAGTTATAACTTAACGGGAAATAATGATTTGAATTTTAACTATAAAGAATTATGATAAGCTTAAAGCAAGCAACAAATATTGCTACTTAAAGCATTAATCATATAAAAGAGCAAACAAATGTTTCAAAATGAGCATAAATCAATATAAAGAGCAAACAAAAAATGGTTAAAAACTTATGGAATATAAGCTAAATTTTCATAATATATACAGATTGAATAATCTTCTTAGTCCTATGACAAAAATTAAGTAGCAAACGAGTGAATTAATTATTAATTGCCAATATCCGTCACAAAATTGCGCTGCGTTTGTGAAGCACGTACAAATTTAAATAAATAGATAACAAAAACCGACCAAAAAAAAATCAAAACAACCCACCAAAATGACGAAACCATTTCAAATGCCGCATTCCAATACGAACGACGATCTGTTGGCTATTCGCAAGCCCGAACCCTTTCGGCTCTCTGAGTTCTTATACAATGCGGAGGAGGGCACAGTAATGGGACGAGATCGCACCTCATGGGGTAAGCTATGAAGACGGCGAATATAAGAGTGGAGTCGAGTGGAGAGAAGTGGGGAAGTATACATATACACTGCTGGCCACTCGAAAAGGACATCGTTTACTCTATATCTATATATCTGCATCCTATATTTCCAAGCTATAACTAATAATTAAATGTTTAATTCAGAAATCTGAAAAATAATTAATTTCTAGTCACGTTTGAGTTGAATATATTCAATTTAAATGAATTTGTCCAGAATCTAAAATCGTTAGAGTTGAATAATATGAATTTGAATTTTTTCTTTATATATTTACGTATTCCTGTTGATATATAGGGTTTATGGGTTTATTATTTTGTTAATTCAGAAATCTGAAAATTACGAATTTTTATTCGACGTCAGTGGCATATAGTTAGGATTAAATTGATTACAGCTGAAAGCTTTGTAAAATCGTTTGGATTTAATATATTCAATTTAATTCAATTGGTATTTTTTTCATATTAGTAATGATATTGAAATCCATTTTTTTAGTTAATTCTTTTTTTTAATCAATAAATCCGAAAATATTAAATTTGCATACTAAGTTAGTGTTAAATATATTCAATTAAAATAAATTAAATTTTTGCTAATGAAAGTAGTTAGTTAAAAGAGTTGAACATTTCAAACTCGATAATTGGCTTTCTGAATATGTCGATATGGCCATGAAAACATTATTATATTTCGTATTCGTGACTAAAATTGAGATGTCGTCCGATTAACTTAAAACTTAATTTAGCTCATTTATGTGAATAGAACAAATCTCTAGTCACATTCTCTTTTGAGGAAACGTGGCTCGCCGAATTGGTGAATTTTATTTTGGCGTACTTCAAATAAACCTGTCCATTCACAAATAAATCAACTAGTTAATGTCAAATTTCTATTTATTTATTTTTACGTTTTTTTACGGTCACGTCTCAAGTGCAACACATTTGATTTATGCACCGCAAAAATGCTCGCATTGCCTGGGAAAGTTGCCAACTGTTCCAGTGTATTGGGCTTACGTAGTTTGGCTAATAGTGCTAACAACACTTTTTATATAGCTGCCAAAGTAACATGACGTTAATGCCTGATAGCCAAGTCCGCGAAAGACAGCGAAAAATAAAATTAGAATTAATTATCTCAGTTCCCTTCTTGCATCAGGGCAAATCTGAATAAAATACAATGTAAATGTACAATGTGTGGGAAGACTTCTAATGTTTTAAATCGGATTTGGCTTAATAGATTTAAATAAATCAATTAAATAATTAATACGTTTAGTTAAATTAATTATTTTCTTTCATATACCTTTTGCTTAACGTTTGATACAGTATTTTTTTAAAGCATATTTGTAAATTATTCTTCTTCTTCTTTAAATATATAATAAAAAGTATTTTTTATATATTTTATATATTTATATATTTTATATTTTTAAGCATATTCAAATTTTTAAAGTTCCCAAAAAAATCAATATAATTTACTTAATTCAGAAACGAAACTGATTTGATAAATTATGTAGATTTATTTTAAACACTTTAAGTTGTTTCTGCTTAACTTTTCGGCACTTTCTCAAAACAAGCTTAATGTTTATTCGTATATATTTTAATGCTTTGGCAAACATTTTCATTTCAAGCACGTTCATCTTTTTTTTGTGTACTCAACAAAATGACAAACTCATGTCGTTGCTCTCCCAATCGCGAGTCTCTCTCTTTCTCTATCAATCTCGCTCTCTTTACAAATGGAAAAAGTTGTAGGCACTTGTCTAAGATGTTGGCCAAGTTGAGGTTATGTGCACAAGCAGTGTGTGCAACTGTGTGCGTGAGCAGAAGAGAGCGATCAGACTCGAACACAGTTTGCTTCCGTTGAGCGTCGCTTACGTGTCTAAGAGCAAAACGTTCAAGCCTTTAACTCTGATACTCGTGAGCGCGTATGATTCACCGTTGTTCCATGGCATGCAACTGTGCGATCGTGATGTATAAGAGTAGCAACTCGTTCTTATACGTGTAGTTTGTTTACGATTCTAATGAGATAAATAACCGGCACTCGGCCCTCAGCGCTCAGCGCTCCATTCGTCAATTATAAGTTTAACCCATTTGTGACTTTTGGTCCGCTGTTGCTTCAAGTGCCTAATTTAATCAGCTCAATTGAAGGGGCGACATTGCTTGTTCATGATTCTTTAATAATTCTTATTCGATTTTAGCTCTCTTTAATGTGTTTAACGTTAATGGTAATCTAATTAATTTCCCGTTTGTTCTCTTCGCTTCATTTAGCTAAGATCGGCATCTTCTACATTGTGTTCTACGCCGTTCTCGCTGCCCTCGTCGCCATTTGCATGTGGGCCTTTTTCCAAACTTTGGATCCACGCGTACCCAAATGGACATTGGATCGCTCGATCATTGGCACAAATCCAGGTGGGCAGAGTAATCTCTTTACATAAATAAATTAATAAAATATAAAATAACAATCAAATATGAAAAAATGTTATAATTAATAAATAAACACGCATCATCAGGTCTCGGATTCCGCCCCCTGCCGCCCGTTGAGATGGTGGAGAGCACACTGATCTGGTATAAGGGCACTCAGCATGAGAACTACAAGCATTGGACGGATTCACTGGATGACTTCCTGGCCGGTAAGTCGATGGCCACATTGCGCAGGTCTTTTGGCCAACTGTTATTATATTAAGTCGGCCAGGCAATTAGCCAATATGCAAAAGCTGTTCAAATGGGCTTTGCATGTTCCCAGTTTTTATGCTACAAACACACGGATGTGTCCATGAACTGTTTTTATTTTTATTTCTCATTATGAATGTTGTTATTGTTGCTAGGTACTGGCAAATGTGTCGGTTGACAGCACGCAACACGCAGTCCAGCATTTATTTGTATTAAAATAAAATACTATTGATTTTTCTTGTGTCACATGTTTACATATTCAAAACATTGCTAAGCCTTGCTCAGATTTATGTAAAATATATTCGGCTATCGAGTACAAATATTGCCGAGGTCAGCTCAGAATTTATCTAAGAACGAGTTCAGTTTGGTCTGATTGTGTTTTTTTCTGTGTTAAATTCGATAAATAAATTTAAATATATAACATATATAAAATATTAATGTTATTAAATTCATCAATTGAATAAAAAATAAAAACAAAACAATAAGGTTATACTAATGTAGAGATAGGTACATATACAATGGGGTGTATATACAATATATGAACCACATAATATATAATTTCGCAAGTTGCAAATTTTAAGCTTTTTCCCACATTCCTCTTTGTCTACAAAGTCTACAAAGTGCCCGGCCTAACACCTGGACGTGGTCAGAACATCTACAACTGTGACTACAACCAGCCCCCGCCGAGGGGTCAGGTGTGCGACGTGGACATCAAGTCGTGGGCACCCTGCACCAAGGAGAACAACTACAGCTACCACAAGAGTTCACCTTGCATTTTTCTGAAGCTGAACAAGATCTACGACTGGAGGCCAGAGTTCTATAACACATCCACCGATCTGCCCGACAATATGCCCGAGAATCTCAAGACCTACATTGCCGAAATTGAGAAGACGGAGCCGCACAAGGTGAGTTGCGGACTAACTTCAAAATATACCAATACTCTTACAATCTTAAATACATATATATTTATATATATATATATATATATATTAATATATTTATTAATATATTTATATGATATATATTAATATAATGAAATGATATTTATAATATTAAAAAATAAACAAATACAATTATAAATTAAAATGCAAAATCAACATGCTGAGACTTGACTTAATTAGTCTAAAGTCTAAACTGATACACAAATAAATTAGTAATAATATTAATTATAATAATAATAACAATAATAATCGTAATAATAATGATAATGATTTTAATAACAACCATCAATTATTTATCATGCAGCTGAACACCATTTGGGTCTCCTGCGAGGGCGAAAATCCGGCCGATCAGGAGAATGTTGGCTCCGTCAACTATTTGCCCGTTCGCGGATTCCCGGGCTATTTCTATCCCTATCAAAACTCCGAGGGCTATTTGAGTCCACTTGTCGCAGTGCACTTTCAGCGCCCCAAGCGTGAGTAGAAAATCATCTCTTTCCATATTTATTTAATTAACAGAGCACATTCTATTTTTGGAGACCTATTTTTTCATTACTTTCGAAAATGAAAATAAGAACTTCCAATTCTCGTTGGCAGTTAAAATTTAAAATTTTGTTTCATTCCTTCTGGCAACGTTGTCAGGCTTCTTGTAATCAACGCTGGCAACGCTGACCAAGAACGCGAAACGGTTGCTTTTTGAATACAAAAAAAGTTCAGTTTGCTTTTGAGCTTTATGCATATTTGATCCATTTAAATATATATGCGCTCTGTTAGTTAAATATATATTTTTAATAAGCACTTAACTAACTCATGATTCTTATCAGGTGGCATTATCATCAATGTGGAGTGCAAAGCCTGGGCACGCAATATCAAACACGATCGCAAGGACAGACTCGGCTCGGTGCATTATGAGCTGTTGATCGATTAATGCCGAGAGGGCTTCAGATCAGCAAAATACAAATACAATTTAATGAAAAGCTAAAGTTAAAGAAAAGTGAAAGCATAGCAATTAAAAGATATGCGTTTGTTTAATGTAAGCAAGGACCACAACACCAAAAGATAAACAGAATCTAAAAAAAAAAATTCAAAAGAAAAACATTCCATACATTATACACCCAAAAAAAAAAAAGAAAGAAAAAAAACATTGTTAAGATAAAACCCACGAAACAAATATTAACAACAAACATTTTTGGAAACAACTCAATTTTTGAAAGTAGCTTCTTCTTATACAAATTCTTATATAACAAAATAGAAAAAAAAAACAAAAAAAAAATAGTGACAACATATAGTTAAAATTTAGTCTACCGCCTAAGAAGATTTCTATATGAATTGTGAGCGATTTTTGCATTATAATACTATTTAATACATTTTTATAATAATTATTAACTAATATTAATAAAAATGCTGAATTCGATATGCTAAATGCCGTTTTGCGAAATGAATGAAATCTCGAATAAAATACCAGATGTAAAAAACCTAATCTTTAAATGCTAGCCAAGTACGAATCTCATTTAGTGCTGTTCCAAAACTACGAGACAAATTTACATGTTATTATTGCTTATTTAAAATTAATCATTAAACTGCCATTTAAATGCAAAACATAAATCTAAAATTAAAAGTCAGCGACATTTTTTTTAGTAGCCCCAAATTAAATTAATTAAAAAAAAAACAAAAAGTTAAATGTATGTATCTTTGACAACAACAATTTAAAGTTAACAAAATGGGATCCTTTTGACCAAATGTAACAACAAACAACTTTGTACTTTGAACTAAAGCTGCAAACTGACCAATTTCGGAGCGAAAAACAAACATTTTTAGATTACAAATTTTTTCAACTAGTTTTCCAATTAAAACAAATGAAACCATCTTACTTGTAACAATCTTCTATATACACGGTATACTAAATCAAACATTTTTGCATATTTTTACACATGTATGTATACCTATATATACATATATATATATATGTATTTATGTGTAGTAAATAGCTGTAACCAGTCTAAATAAAATGTGTAACAATCAATCAGCAACAATAAAATTTGCAGCATTTAGTTTTTAAGTTTATTTAAGTGTCAACAAAAACCAAAACAAACCGAAAAACCAACAAAATACAAACAAACAAAAATGACATTAGGAATAATAAAACTGCATCTTTGGCTAAAATCTGAAATCATTTTCCAATTGTTCTCAATAAAAATGGGCGCTACAAAATTCAAATATTTTTGCAATTTTATTTATCGATCAAATTCAATTTTTGACTATATTTTGTATATTTATTACAAAATTGTTTGGCAAGGCACGTTTTCGAAATTAGTTTGAATAATTATTATTGAATAATATAATTGCAATTAAACTTAATTTAAATCCAACGCAAATTCAGCAAAGTTCGCATAAATTTTGAATTGAAAAATAATCTCAGAAATCTTATTTCCTCATTAATTTTGCATATCGTAAATACAAGTTAGAAATTTAGTAAATAACCCAAAATAAATGGAGTGTTCGGCAAACATCATAGCTAAAGTCTTATGCGAAAGTATTTTAAAATTCAGATCAGAGAAATTGTGGTTATTAATTTTGTGTTGGATTTGAATAAAATTCAAATCAATTTGCTTCTTTATAAACGGAAAATAGAAAAAAAAACTTTCTGTTTTAATATTCAAAGCGGGTTTCTAGATGAATTCCTCTGATTTAATTAAAAGTAAAAAAAAAATCGAATCAAGCAAAATTCATTATTACAAAGTTAAAAATAGAAATCGAAACATTGCTGAAATTCAGAAAATAGTACGGAAATTTGGACTCTTAACTGCTGTATTGGAATCGAAATTATGAAACTTACTAAAATGTTTGCTAAATGTTAAGTCTTATGAATAATAATTAATAATAATATAAGTAGCAAAAATGGCAAGATTTCTGTGTACACATACTATATATAAATCACGCTGGAAATTCAAATTTTAGAAAATCGCTATAATAGATTTTACTAAAACTTGGAAAATATTTTTAGGTGGTTTTTTTGATATGCTTACAAAGAAATTTCACACAAGCTTTTTTGTTATTTATATTATTATTAAGAATTAGTATAACAAATTGATCGCATGCAATCATTTAAGTAATATATTTAATATATTTAGTTAACCAAAATATTTTACACTTTCTTGCTTGTTGCCTATTTAGCAAAATCTTCTGGTCCCCCAGACGATAACTCGCCTGATAGCTGGGTAGGGATGAGGAGGGTGAGTAGGGGGCCGAGTAGGAGGTGGCCACTCGTAATTTGGCATATGCCGTTATTTGGCTTATATAAATTTAATTGCTGTCGCATTGTTGCGTGGCAACGACAAGGTGCTGATAAGATATGAAGGTGCGACAATACTCGAGGCACCACGTATCTCAGATAATAATCACAAATCAGAAATCTGAGCGACTTCTTTTGCTATTGTGCTGTTTGGTCAGCAGTGTGAACAATTCTAGATCGATATGAAATCGTCTATATATATTTACAGTTGCGAAAAATATAATAGCACTACACTCACAAGAAATATTTCCAAGAAACTTACTAAGAATACCTTCTTAGAGGTGAAAAAAGACTCTTAAGTAAATATTGAATAATTGAAACTAAGATAAAAAAAATTAAAATTTATAAAAAAAAGGAAGAAAATTATCGAAAAATACCATATAAAATAATATTTTTAAATTTTGCACATATAATTATGCAAATTTATTATTTTATTTATTTATTTTTATTTAATTTATTATTCAAAATGAATATTTGAAATAATTTGAAAAATTATTGTTTGTTTTTCCATTGGTCAATAAAATGTCGTAATGATGATATTATTTTTTTTGCAACTGTATTTAATTACGTATTTATGGACATATATACATATATATATTTACTACTTTGTGATAAGTTATCTGGGCAATTTGGTCAATTGCGTCATTGCGGCTGATTAACAGAATGCCCATGATATATGTTTTTGATTAAATTTTGAATGAATCGCACTGGTTTCTGAATGTCAGTTCGAGGTGCCAGGTTTTTCTTGGCTTGAACATGAATTCTGTGTATTCTTAATATACTACTAGAAAACCCAAAGAAAAATATCGAATACTAATATTGCTCAACAAACTCCATGGAAACTCGTATTACAAATTGTGAAGTGTGTTGAACTTCAGTAAAGCCTTCGACTTTTATGTATATTATTAATTTTGCCTTAGAGTCCAGTTCAAATACACTTTGAGAGATTTAACTCTGCTGCGATTCAAAGTCAATATTTGGGTGTTAAAATTTGAATTGTTCAGAATTGTTGCTCAAAAATATAACACTTAAAAAGTTCCACTTATGTGAACGGGTTTTTTCTGGAATCGATAATGGTGCTAATATAAGTATTAGATGAAATGAATATTTCTGCGATTACTACTATCTTGAGTGCGTAGAATTGTGCCAGATAGTGAAATGTGTAGCATTGGTATCTGAAAAAAAAACAATATAAATCAATGTATACGTCACATAATACGTAATTCCAGAATCTTTATATAAAAGTTGAATATACAAAAATTAAAATTGTGCCGTTAAATATAAAAGATTTATATGGAATCTCCCATAAAAAAATGAAAATTTAAATTATTAAAGATGGTCGAATATTTTTCTTAATTACCATTCTCTGTAGCATTGTATATGTACATATATTTGCAAAATTTATATAATTATATATGTGTATATATATATGTATATATATTCTATTTCTCTTCAGCATTTTTCCTTTTTTTGATGACATCAAGCGAGCAAAATGAATAATGTGAAATGAATAATAAAACCAGCAAAGATAAAATTACAAAACTAATTGGCAATCATTTGGTCAATTTTAGGGTATACAATTGAGCATATCTGCTGTGTGAATTACTTTCCAAAGCGCATTATCAACAATGAGGTTGACTAATTGGCAGCTAATTAGCTAAAAAGGCATCCGCGTGGACAACTGCAAATCAACCGAGTACACAACAGAGGAATGGCAAAACAAAAAACTGGAAGATCAAGTCAAATACAGAATAAAATAACAGAAATCTGCGCTAAGCAGGAAAAATCAAAAGTTAGCTCAAATGAGGAAGCTTTGCGCACGTTGACCCATCCCGCCATCGATAAAATTGAGCACATTACTGGAAAAATCTTGAACAATTCAGTTTGAACGAGATAAACTGGTTTCGTAAGATTTAGCAAGCTCATGCAACGATATTCCCGTGCCCCTGGCCCCTAACCCCGCGTACCCCTCCCATGCGCAACTCACACTTGAATTCAAGTTGAAGTTGAGCAACGAAAACACAACAACAAACGAAGATTATGATTTCGATCTGTATAACTAATCAGCTCGAGCTAACTTGTCTGGAAGGCCCTTTTCATGTCTGTTCACTTGAATAAATCGCGTGTGTAGTTTTCATGTGTCAACGCTGATTACAGATTTAGACAAAGCCGCATCGATTCCCAAGCGGAATAATATTTATTTTTCATTTTACGCCTTTCAAAAATGTTATCAGAAAAATACAAAATTGTATCAGTTTAATTTATACAAGAAACTCCAAAATATTCCAAGTTTTTATTAATTTAAAAATTTAAATTTAAATTTACAAACATACAGATTTTCGACATTTGATAAACAGAATGTATATGTATATATGTATGTATATTTTGAAAATTATTTTCAGCTTGGTTTTTTTTTTTTAAATAAACATTAAATTTAATAGTAACTAAGCAAAATTGAAAATGATGTTCCTGTGCTTCCCGTTGAAAAGATTCCAGAGCAGTTCGTTATCTAATCAAAACAGTTTAATAGAATGCTGCTTTGAATAGCTCTCTATGTAAATATGCAAATTTAACTTGTAATAAGCAGAAGTGCCTTTCACACATCACAGAGATGTATTTCTAAGCAACTAATGAGACAGACTCTGCGTCTGCTGCTGAAGGGGGGGCCTAAGGGGGATAAAGCGTTGTCAAGTGTAATTTAATAAATTTATGATGTTTGCAGCCATAAAGCGCAAAGATTGAAAGAATGCTGATTGAATGACTGCAGGCCCACAACAGGCCCTCCATAAAAATTGAGAGAATGACGGATTGAGACTTGATAGGTCAACATTCAAGGGAGGGGCCATGCTCTTACTTATTTGCAATGGTAACGCTCCAGCTTCAGCTTCAATCTCTATCTCCATCTCCAGCTCTCTTTCGCTTCGTTTCGTTTCGTTGTCGTCTCGGCAATGGTTGCTAATGCGAATTAATAATTTAAAATTGCTGCGACACTTGACAACGGCTTTTCACATGACACGATGACTAATACGGAGCCCTTGACGGAAAACAAGAAAACAACATTTTTATATTGGACACCCCCCATAAGGAAAGTTTTTTTTGGCTTGCGGATTTGAACTTCTTATTCCACAGCAAACGGCAAAAAAACGAATACAACGGCTTCTACATATGTATGTATGTATGTATGAGTGTACAAAACAAGAAAGAAAGGCACACCGATCGATGCATACCCTTGTAGAGCGTAGTCAAATGAAGTCGACATAAATTTAACTTTAAATATTATATTTACTATTTTATTATTATATTAATACGCATGTTAGTCAAGTTTTTTCGTATATCAAAAAAGTTCAAAGCGTTACAAGGAATGCGACAAAATTAAAATATCTTCGGCAAGGGTATAGCAATGCCCCAAAAAGAAAAAACGGTGTGAGATGCACAAACGTTGAAACAAAACACAGAAAACATAATTCTTGACGCTCCCAGAAAATAAACAACAACAACAACAAAATGGCACACAAAACCAAAGATAGGCATCAAGCTCAGCGAGAGTTGGAGCGGGAAGCAACGAAATAAAGCAAAAGGCAATGTACTCGGATCAGATCGCATCGCATGCCGTGCGTTAGTAGTTAATATATTGGTGTGCATTAAGAGAGGGAAAAGAAGAGAAGAAGAGAGCACACATTGAGCTTGAGTTTGTGCTTATGTTTATGTGTCTGTGTGTTTGCCATTTCTGCTTTGTGCTTTATTTTAATGCACATTAATAAAGCAACAGTTTTGCATTACAAATATTATAAGGGGCGTAGACACTAAATACGCTGGTGTGCGAAGAACTCCATATAATTACATAGCAAAAAAATATAAAAGGGGTGAATATTATATACAATATTAAAAAAAAGTGATAAATAATTTAATATTTATATAAATTTTATTAATGACATATATACATAATATATATTATAATATACGTTACATAACTTTCATATTAATGTAAATAAATAATTAAATTGAATGCCCGCCTGCTTTGATTTAACCCCCGTTGCGCACCTGTACTTCGCTGTCTGGCCAATGTCTGCACTCAATCAGTCATTCTATTTGCGTAGCCACAAGGCTTGGGAGAGGCGCTAGTCTCTCCTACCTTAGAAACTGTCTACCAACACGGCAACAACAACACCAACACCAACGAAAACAAATACAACGTCCAGCACCCAAGGAGCTTTTTTCATTGGCAATGTGTTGTGTTTGTTGTGTCAAAAGCGTTCAACAGCTGTATCCCATGCTTTAGCTTTGTAATACCCTGCACCCATTGCAAGTGATTAAGATGGGTATAATGAGTGTGTAAATAAAATGTAACAGCTTGTAAGAATATAACTTTCTAAGAGAATAGCCTTTTGCGTTTAGCAAAAGTAAATATTTGGAAATTAAGTTTTATATACAAGTTAATTTTATTTTTGGCAAAAATTTCTTTGCTTAGTATTTTGACAATAATTACGACGATGCGACTTTTGATAGGTATCTGTAACCGATTCTAAGTTTTTCCTTGCGTTTATGTGTGCGTGTTGGCTGAGAGGAAAAATGTTGGATGTGTGAGTGTTGAGCAGCGCAGTAACTGCAAAAGGCGACGTCGACGTCGCGTCGCTCACGATGTCGATGTCTGTTTGGCCACCACATTTTGTAGTTCAGTTGATGATCATAACTCGAGAGCGCAGCACAGACAACGCACAGACCAACGAGTTTTCGAGTTAGCTCTGCTTTTGCCTGTGTGTGTGTGCGTTGATTACATATTTTTTCGTGGCGGCAGTTTTTAAAACGGCATCGAATTAACCTAAAATTAACAGGAAAATTAAATTAATAAAGCAAAAATCAAATATATACAGATAAATATACAAAACTAAGTGAAATACATTTTTTTAATAATTTAAAAAAAAATTGTGTATTCAATAATTTTTAAAGATTTTTCCAATTCCACGTGAGCAACAAATAGCAAACGCAATCAAAATAAAATTTTAACATAATACGTGCATAAGCGCAATTTTTGTTGTATAAAACATAATAACTGTTTGCATAAATCGAATTTCAAGAACAGAACGAAAAGGGCGGCAATATGGCAAAGAATAACGGAAGTGCCGAAAAGTACATCAGTGAATTTCCGCAACCGGCCAAAAAGAAAACTTTTTCGGAAATTCTCTACGATCCGAAAGATGGCACCTTTTTAGGTCGGACGCCAAAAAGTTGGGGTAAGTGCGCCAAAACGAAAAAATTGAATAATACGTATAAGAGAACTCATAATTAAAAAAGGACAGCTTCCCGTCGAGTAACGCAAAAGCTGAGAGTGTTATTCGAAAAGCGCTCTCTTAATTCCTGACTCAATGAATAGACAGCTATAAGCTGAGCTTTATTCCTCGCTTAGCATGCTCCAAAACGAAAGCACACAGATTCTCTCTGGCTCTCTTTCCTTGTTGTACGTCAATTGGAAGGCTACTCGCATATACAAAAATTGGTCATACGTCAATCGAAAGCTGCTGAGTCGTCAGCGTCACAAGGAAAGCAAACGATCGAAATAAGTGAAATGTTTTTACACACAACAATACGCACACACGCACACACCTCATGAACATCGTGAATATGTAATGCAAGTCGGTCAATCGGCAATGAGTGCGAACAGAAGCAAATAAAAAGAGCTTATCAGCTACTTGGAGTGTTCGCTCTGCATTTTTGAGTGGAACGACACAAAAAAACATTCTTTAGATGTCATTGCCATATGAGTCAGTTAGTAATAATAAACGTCGATAACCTGTAAAAACTCGATAAAATTATGTGCCTTACAGATTTCTATATATTACATATGCTATATATACTGGTACGCCAGCCAAGTTCACATTTTATTTTTAAATGTGATAATCTTTAAGTACATAAATTTTGCGGATTTCTATGTAAAAGCTGTAGAACAGTTGCTAACCGTGTAATTCCTAAGGAAGGAGAACCTCTAATAAGAAAATTAAACATCTGCTTACATATTATATGGAAGTACATGTTTCATGTATTTGCATTTGTGAAAACCAGTTTTTGAGTGCATTTCAAAAATACTTTAACAAAATGATAGCCTTAAGTTTAACTCTTGATTTGATTATGGTACGTACATAAATATGCATTAAAATATTACCCATTTAAATATAACACTTGTGCATAGAGTATTTAGAAAAGTATAGTATACTAAAGAGCAATCTCACTCAGACATACATATACTCAGGCATATGTATATGCGATAAATATTTTTTCTACGAATTTTTTTCTTGTTGATTCATATGAATTTAATTAAATATATTTTTTAATTAATGGCTTTTATTTTTAAGTAGTGTTCTATTAATCTTTATAATTATTATTTAATGAGTAGCAATATTATATATTATTTGCTAGCATTTGTTTTACTTGTTTACTTGTTTTATCCTTCACTCGAAGCAACTCAAAAATAGAATTTCAACTTTTAAAGTTCAAATACTTACAATTCCATTTTACATATATGCTTTGAAGCTATTAACATAAGTAAGCAATTTTATATAGATCTATGTGGATGTATGTACGTCATATACGTACTGTATACAGCATGTACAATATATACAATATCGAAGCACATTCGAATTACGGTTTTGGTGTTCGCAGAAGCAAAACATATTTTTGTTTTTTTTTTTTGTCGCCCCAAAAAGATAAAAATTCTATGCCAATAAACACGGACGCACGTTTCTATGTATAGCGAGTGAGAGCAAATGAGCAAAAGACAAAGAGAGAGGGAAAGAGAGAGAGAGTGCAGATGATATTGAGTGTGTGTGAGAGAGAGTGAGAGAGAGAGGGGCTCATTAACGGTTAATGCTGTACTTGCACACTGCATCAAATTCATTCGTTTTGTAATAAGTTCTGTAAACAATTTCAAGGTTTCTCTGTGCGCTCTCAATATCTCCATCTCGCTCTCTCTCCTTCCCTCTCCCTCTCCCCGTCGTCTTGATCTTTTCACTCGTTTTTGAGTGGCGCAAAGATATTAAAAGTATAAAAGGCATACACTGAAATGTTGTATCAAAAAATATCTTATTATTTAACACATTTTCCACTGTCGTTATTTATTTGTTTATGAATTGCGAATGGCCAACAAATAAGTTCTTAACTTAATTGGTATTTTAGCTAAAGTCATAATTAGTTTACTTAATTTTGCGTCCATAAGCTATCGATAAGCACAGAAAATGTAGTCCAAAGGCCAAAAGAGCTTTTATTTTGGCCTTTTTGTTTGATGGCAAAACTGTCATGTTTCTCAGCATTATAACCTGGTAATTTTGCCATGCCAAACAATTCGACAATTGACCCAGCCTTTGCTGACACACCTGTCTATGGCATTTTCATTGCACCCGAGTCGAAAATAAAAATACTCACATATACTAAATACATATCTAAATGTATATACATATATTAATATATATGTAAATATATATAATTTTTCAGCTGTTCTAGTCTTGTTCCAGCTAATGTCTGTTCCTATCATTAACTCTACTTCATGGCCTCAACTATTTTTCCTTTATTCGCTTAACACATTGTTGGTTATAATTAGTGGCATGTGCACTCTACTAAAATAATTCTATATTTTTGGGGTTAGGTCGAAATAGATAATCAGTTTCCGAATATAATTTAGGCTAAAACAGAACAATAACTTAGCTGCTTATTAGCTAACATTTTTTCTAACTATGATCATATCTAATAAAAATGTTACTGAATAAACATTGGTACGAATTCTTAAAAATAAAAACAAACAGCTTTAACGTTTGTCTGGCAATATAAATAATCATTCTTATCTGGAAAAAATATGCATTCATATCAAATTTGATTACGATGAAATATGCCTTCTTAGTCTGGCGTGAGTGCTTCTTATAGTACAAATAAATATATATCATCTAGGCAAAAATACTCATATCCGAAACGTGCTACCTTCACTAGAGGGGCATATAGGAGTATATAAAAACCACTCAACAACAATTTCAGTTAATATCTGTCAATGACGATCTGCTAAAATGGATTTCATGTTGACGCCAGACCAACAACAGTAATTAATGCTACATCCTGTGCCCCAATTAGATGGGAATCAATCCGAGCCAAAAGCGAGCTTTAAGTGGGTCAAAAACAGATACACACACATATATATATATATATATATGTAAATCTATTGGTGTGTGTTGTTAAATCACCATTTATTTCGATAGTAGCATGGGGGGAAGGCAAAGCTGGGGTTTGTGACCCTCTATGCCCAGTAATTATTAGATCAAACTGGTTTTAGCCAGAATTTAAATCCACAGACAATATTGTATTTTTTGTTTTTTTTACTTGTTGTGGGGTGCAACAAACTGAAAACCAATGAAAAAAAAATGAATTAAGCGAATGTCAAACTAAATAAAAAATGCATTCAGCTGCATTTGTAATGAAAGCACTTCCAGAGCACAAACCTACTCAGACAAAAGCCGCTTAACCGGTTTGGTTCGATTTATCACAAGGTTTTCGAAACATGAAAAAATAAATAAAATTGTAGCAAATTTGTTAATGTTGTTCTGCTGTTTTACACACTTAAACATTACTTCGATCGCTGATTTATATTAAATAGTTGTTTTTAGATTAGTTTTTGTTTTTTTAAACACTTCCCTTCAAGTTGCCATACATCAAGCAATTTGTGCTGGAACAATGACTATTTTTAATTAAATCAATGTGAAAAAATGATAGTGTGAAAAATATTTTCATTCGAAAATAGAAATTTACTTTTGATGCTGCGATAATTCCATTATGCAAATAATTATTTCTTTTGTAAAAATAATTATTATTTCTTTTTTTTACTTTAAATTAACATTTGAGCCTCGCTCCAGGTCAAGAATTTTTGAAATGTCATAAAATAAAAAATGAGTAATTATATTAAGTCAAATTACTTATGATTATTATTATTTATAAGTATATATAAGTTAAGATGATTTAGGCCTAAGTACATTATACAAAATTGGGGATTATATATAGTTTTATGCTGCAATCTATATAATGTGTTTGCTTTTCGATTCTGTTGATCAAAAATATATGATTAGAGACGCATTTAACCCAACTCAAATAAAACAGAATCAAAAAACAGAACTGCCAAACTTTTATCAAAGCAGAAACATTATACAACTTTTGTGTATATTGTCAATGTCCAATTAGCCAAGACAGAAACAAAAAGCAAAATAAAGTTGACCAATTTATGTATATAAATATATATATATATATATATGTATACATATATATATGTACACGTTTAGGCAATCAAGCGGAAAGCCTGTCTCGAATTAATCAGCTAACTAAACGGGCCGTAATGTTCGCACTGAGCGGGTTAAGCCAGAGGAGTGTGTTTTTTTTTTGTATGTTGGTAATATGTGAAATTAATTCACTCAAAATGCCGCAAAGTATGCTATATATATATAGTATATATACATATATATATATACTAGCTAGTTAGTACTGAAAACGATGACGCATTGGGCACAGGGTGTGCCGAACCTAACCTCACGAAGGATTTGGATTACCAGAGGGTGGGTTACACACTTTACACATTGGGTGTGGATACCATAAAAAAAAAAACGTAGCTTTGGGGGTGGTTAACTGCGCATAGGGGGCGTGACGGGGGGTAATGAGTATAATGATGACATGCACCAAGTTGTTGCTGGTCCTGTTGCTTGGCAGTAATTGTTGCTTCCTAGAGACCCCTAAAGAGTCGTCATCGTGTGCCTCCAGCACATAAAACTAGCCAGCTCAATTCAAGGGTTTGCAATTGCCTGTCAAAGGTTGATTTTACGCATGCAAATTGTGGAAGGGACGGGAAGGGAAGTGGTGCTAAGTGAATCAGATCCTGTTTTAATAACTAAAAGCTACTTGTTGGGCAATTCTATTTTATTTACCTAAAGTTGACTGAAAACCGTCCACAAATTGTTAAAGGGTTTCATAAGGAAACATAAAATTAAATTTAAGATTTAAGGCAACAATTAAATTATATTAAAAGGGTGTAATTAAACTGAAACCTACAATAAAAAATAAAATTAAATTAAATTAAAGTAAGGGGTATAATAAAAGTGATAGTATTCATTTATTTAAAGCAAACTTAAAACAGTTCACAAATTATAAAAAGGTTTTAAGAGATATCATTTAGAAATTTGTATTTAAAATTAAAATGAAAAAAAAATTATAGTAAATTAAAAGTGAGTTATTCAATAAAAATAAATAAAAGATGTAGAGTCCAATATATAGAAAGATATGGAAATACTGTTGTATTTAAATAAAATAATACTTAAAATAAATGATTCAGGGAATCAAACTTGGACACAAAACCGAAACTGAAATTCAGTTTAATTTCCTGGATAACTTTTTTTTAATCCTCCTGAACTGAAACTGATCTGCAGACAATCTTTTCTGGCCAGCACCTTTAAATAAACCATGTTAACAATAGTTCAGTTTCTTGTTTGTTATTTGAATCTTTAAAGTTTTACTTATTTTAAATTCAAATTAAGCAAGACTTTTACAGATTGCTGCCTAGCGCATTTCTAATTTATTTTGCTCAACAGCACACTTGGTATTTTTTTTTAAACAGTTCGTGGTTAAAATCTAAATCCAAGCACGTTTCGCATACATCTCTTTTTATCTGTTTAGATATATATAAAATACATATACATATATATATATATATATACATATGCATATATGTTGCGTGGTTAGTAAATAAAACCTGCCACAATTATGCAAACAAATGGGAACCCACAAAATAAATGGTGTGAAAGCGCTAAGGAGAAATCCCAAGTGAAAACCAACTCCAAACGGGAGCCTCGAGTCCCGTGGGGCATTGAGCCATATGTGCCTGCCACAGGCAGCAGCTGAACTATTAACGCTATTTGGCCTTCGCAGGGAAGCTCAAATAACGCCAACGAGCACGAGAACGCTATCAATCGCTGGTCATGCAATGGCCCCTTGTGTATTATATATATATATATATACATGCATATATACATGCATGTATACATGCATGTATACAGATGTATATGGTATATATAGGTCACGGGCTCCTTACATTTGTTTACCGCATCAAGTTGCGTATGGTTTGATTAAAACTTGGACACTCAGTCGCGTCCGCTTACACAATGTGGCGCCTAACAAGTTGCAAGTTGCTCAAACTATCCCCGTCTTTTCTCCAGCTCGAACTGGCCAGCTGCATTTACGGCATAAACAAAGTTTCAGTTGATTTGTGTTTACTGTTTTATACGCACAACTTATTTGCTCGACTTTTTATGTAGGCGCCACAGCAAAGTTCAACAATTTAGGGGGCATGAGCGTTGGTGGGTGGGAAGTATTACTGTGGGTTCCATTGGCGTCTCTGCAAGCCCCACATGTGCCGCCCTCTGGCATATGCTAATGCAAACCGTATTCAACTGGTAAACATTGCTTTCCGAGCAGAACTAACAGCAGCTGGCAACATTTTCATTGTTTATTCAACATTTCCAAATCTATAAAAAAAACTACAATCAATTTTTAACAACATTTTGTTTATTTTTAAAGATATATATGTATATATTTTTTTTAATGACTAAAAATTAAAAAGAAAAAAATAGCATTCGAAATATTTCGTAACTTGATTCAAGAACTTTTTATTTTAGAATGGAATAGTCAATACAAAATATTTCAATAGCTTAAGCTCATTTTATCCAAAGTCTTTTTTTATGAATGAACAAATTGAACTTTTTCATCAGATTTAGAGGATTATTCATAATAATCTTAATTTTATGCACAACTTTTATTTTTTATTTTGCAGTTTGATGCCTTCTGATTTTTGCATAAATTATTAATTTATTAATTATAGAAAATGGCAATAAATACTAATTCTTTTCGTATAACCTGCTCTATGTACAAATATATGCCTAACAAGATCTTAATTTCATTAAAATAAATAAATAATGTTCAGTCTGAAACCGAATCAGGCAACATTATTTTTAAATACTTTTATAAGAATGGTATAGCTGCAGGTCATAAACCATTAAATTTGATTGTTTGTTTTGCAATTACAATTTTGTTTACATAATCATAAAAATTCTTGTTTTCATTCTTTATTGTTTCCATAATGAAATAAAAATAATAATTAAAATTCTTGGTTTAAGAAATCGTTTTTGACTTTAATCCGATATGATCACTATATCATATAGCTTTATATAAACAATTGAGCGAAAAATAATCAAATAAAGTGCAAGACACCTTAAAAAAACGAATTATTTGCGAATACTTTGAATGCAATTAATATTAATATTATTATTAATATTGGACTTCTATATCTTTCGAAAATTGTCTTTTAATATGGAAAACTGTTATTCACTTTATGCTTGCAGGCTGATATAATATAATTTTGACATCGCTCAGCTGTCATTTGGCAACCCGCAATGAGAGGTTCTCATTATGCATGTTATGTACGTTATATATCATTATATATGTGTATATACATATATGTGAATATTACATACATTATTTTATACATAGTCAAGTGGCCAATGTCTGCAGTATTTCACTTCTATGTCTAGTTTGCCCAAAATAATGAAATTGGCTTTTCAATTTCTGTGCGCATACGCAAGACGATTACAAATATCGTATATAGATCTGCTTTGGCCCGATTCGCATTTGGCATTTTGATGGCAGCTTGCCTTGAAATATGTTCAACTCGCTTCTTCGATCTTTCACGCTTATTCTCTATGCAAACGAAAATAGATACAAAACATATAAAATCTGAGAAAATATAAAAATACATAAACCTGAAAAAAAATCACTTAAAATTTTATTACGATTTACGAGTTCGCTGTGCCATTTCGCACAGACACCAAAAGTTCAGCTACCCTAGCTCAAATCTAGGGAGGGCATTAAGACAAATTTCAGAGCAAAAAACAAAATATTAAAAATAAATCACAAATTAAAAATAATGACAATTTATTACAGATTTATTATTATTATTATTATTTTTGTAACCTAATTTTGTTAGCACTTTCTTATTTTCTCATTCAAGCCTTAAAAAGTCCGTTTCTATATTTTTTTTGTTGTATTTTTCCCATTTTTAAAGTGAATTTTAATATTATCAAATCTTTTTTAATATTATTTAATTTATTTTTATTTTTTGTTTGCTTAAATATTTGAATTAAATACACTCTGAATTTGTGTAATTCTTCTATTTCGTTTTAATTCAAATTTAAAATGCCAAATTAATAAATTTTATTTTCAATTTTATTCATTTTTATTTTATTTTTATTTTCTTTATTTTTTAAACAATTTTTCTTGGTTATCTAATGTTAGTCGACATTAAATAAATCAAGTAAACAGTTTAAATATTCTTTGTTCGTTCAATTAAGTTCGATTAATCGTCTTCTCCACAGGGGCCGACATATCGTTGCTCCCTTCCAAATTCCCCAAAATCCAACTAATTGGATTCGACATTTTGCCCAAGCTTCACAACTGAATATGTAAATGCCCGAAGGAAAATGGACAGTAGGAGAAGCCAATTATTCAGTTTGATTAAAGGCGGAGTTTATTTTCAGGACAAGTCAAACTAAGGAAAGTCTGATATAAATATATATATTTATACATATATATATATATATATATTTGTATATATAAATGTACATAATATCTATCCATTATGCTGAGCGAAGTAATTTTCAAGGACATACGCAAGTGGAAGCAGGCTTATCGATTAGGATTCCCAGAATATCTGCTCTTGTTGACAGTCTGTATGTATGAGTGAATGTGTGTGTGCGTGTGTGTGTGTGTGTTTGGGTGTGTGGGAAGACATAAGAATGTAATTGCAATAGATACTCGAATGCCCGTCTAGATATTGGTTACACACGCGCCTTCGCCTGGAGACAGTCTGGACAAACTGACACAGAGACAGACAGACATATTGACTGGCTGCCCTGACTGCCCGGCTAACTGACTAACTGGCTAGCTGGCGTCATAGCCCAGCGCCGTCTGGGCCCCGAAAACGCCTTGAGCCAAGGCCAAAAAGTGGCCAACAGCTAGCTGTGAGCAGCGTGGGTTCATTGCCAAACTTATTTCCTTGTTCTTCGAACACAATTCATTTTCTTTGGCGCTTGGCAACAGCAACAAACACCCAACAAATTTGATAAATTTGATGAGTGGCCAAAACACTATCAAATGATAAATGAAAGCATTTGGCAACAGCATATCGAAGTCTGTATAACAGCATACCCTTGAGTCCCTTGAGTATGACGACATCTAAAATTCATTGTCTTTTTAAATAGTCAAGAAATGTTTAATTTTTGAGTTATTTGATTTCAAATTTTGAAAATATTTCAATGTGAAGCTTACTTTAATACAAAATTCGAATAGTTGAGTGAGTTCCTCCCAAAGGATCCATCCATATTCGAGCTAGAGACTTCCACGCCCATATATCATTCTTATTTTATAATATCTATAACTCCCATGATTCGTGAGTGCGATAAATATGTATTTTCGATAGCAAAAATTCAAAATTGATCGACTTTAAGAACATCATCAAGATCGTATAAGACACAAACTCACCTAAGTTTTGACCCAAACATATTCTCATGTTGATCTTAAAGAGCACAGTACTAAATACCAGGCCAAAAGTATTCCAAGTTTTGGGGTGCCTTTGACGAGTCTAGTTTATAAGCCTTTCAATTGTAGCAAGTTTTTTTCAAACTGATTTTCTAATGGTATATCTAATTGTGTATTTTGTATATCGAATGAGTTGTTAATGCTGATCAAGAATGTTTACAAATATAGCCGTAATAGGTATACCCAAAAGGCAGACCTCGATAAGAGCGTCGTCGTCATTGATTACTTATTGATAGATGTTTCAGCTATTGTCGTTTGAATTTGTATTTGTATTTGTATTTGTATTTGTATTTGTCGATGATGTTGTTGTTGTTGTTGTTGTTGTTGTTGTGCCCTACTGTGTGTGCTGTACATTGGCCATTGTGTGCAGTATTCATTCAAACGATTAATTTGTTACTCGTTTCATTCGTAATCGAATACTGTCAGTTTGTGTTTTGGTCGACGCTGCGCTGTTTATGCAATGTGGCAACCAGGGGATGGGTTGGGTTGGGTTTGTCTGGTAATTCAGTGGGAAAGTAACAACGGATTCTAGCTGACTCGTCGTCAATGTTATTGACATTGAAATTATCGTAAACAGAGAATCGTATAATGCCAACAAAGATACACACACACACACATACATTTGGTTGCCCCTTTTGAATACTTTTCACTATTTGGTTTTGTCGCCTTCTGTCTGTCTGTCTATCTGTCTGTTTGTTGTTTTTAGTGTAATTACTGCATTCGCTGCGGTTTTCATAGGTTTTCAATTCACCAAATACAAATGTAATCAAATTGAACAACAAAGAAATCGACAAAAACTCAACTTAAGACAGCGCTTAGCCAATATCGGATATAACTATTTTGATTTATGCATTCATTCTTATTTGGGAAGAGTTTGAAACTGTAATAACATTTCTGATATGCTATTCAAATTGAAAAGTTGAACTTGAAAAGCAGTTTCAACTTGTTTATATATATTTTTAATTTGTTATTGATGAATTTAATTTGATTTACTTTTTTTTTTAAGTAATGCTTAAAATATTGCAATTCCCTTATATACATATATGAATACTATAACTAACCTCAAATTGAAGTTTGGATATTTGCAATGAATTGATAGAATGTGTATTTGTCTCTCATCCACAGGCCAAATTCTCACATTTTACACGATCTTCTATATCGTCCTTACCATTATGTTCACGATTTGCATGCAGGTAATGCTCTCCACGATTGACGATCATCATCCCAAATGGAAGCTGGATAAGTCGCTGATAGGCACCAATCCCGGCATGGGACTCAGGCCACTCAGCTCACAAACCGAACGCGGTGCGGTTATTCAATTCAATAGAAATAGGCCGAAAGAGACCGAATACTGGACTGGGTTGCTCGATGAGTTTTTGAAAGGTATTGGTTCGCGAAGCTTTCTCTTTATTTATTTAATTAATAATATATGTATAACGTCTACAGATTACAATCACACTGAGGGCCGCAAGATGAAGCACTGTGATCCCAGCAAAAATCACCATCCCGACGATGTCTGCGTCGTTGATATCGAAAAGTTTGGACCCTGCTCATCAGCCAATAGCTATGGATACAGGACAGGCACACCCTGCGTCTTCCTCAAGCTGAACAAAATCTTTGACTGGGAGCCCGAGGTTTACGATACAGTCGATGGTTACACACCAGATGAGTTGAAGAACCTTCTCACGAACACGAAACTCGAAGAGGTATGTAACTAAATATGTCCACACTGGTATATCATCATATCATATCATATATATAAAAGTACTCTATAATTTCATAAAAATAAATTTATAATTGAATATAAATTTCCAAAAAATTTCCTATAGTACTCTCTAATTTCATAAAAATAAATTTATAATTGAATATAAATTTCCTAAAATTATTCTATTAACTGCTATTGCAGCGCAAACAAATCTGGGTGACATGCAATGGACACTATGGCAAGGACAAGGAGCAGTTTTATAATATTACGTACTATCCCAGCCAGGGCTTCCCCGCCTACTACTATCCGTATCAGAATCAGCCGGGATATCTGAGTCCCCTTGTCGCCGTGCAAATCGGCTCGCCACCGGAGAAGGTAATGTTAGAGGTGGAGTGCCGCGCCTGGGCCAAGAACATCATGTACAGCGGCAGCTTACTGGATCGCCGGGGCTCGGTCACCTTCCAGTTGACAATGGACTAGATGAGGAGGCGGTGATCAACTGGGCGACTGGTCAACAAACAACTTGTGATTGCAACAACCTAAGCCAGTCTTATGGAGAAATTAAACCTCATCGGTTGCTAAACTAAAATCGGAGACCAACAAACAAACAAACAAACAAACAAACATAAAAAGAACAGCAAACATTAAGAAAAGAGAACAAGAAGAAGAGTTAACTTAGAGCTTAGGCGCTTTCATGTTTTAAATGTATTGTACATATATTTATATGAGTAGAATCAAAAATATATCGACGAAGAGAGTCAATAACAGAAATCTGCCCGCATCAGAAGAAAATTAAATATGAAATTATGAGAAAGGAAAACAAACAAATAGGAAATAATGAATATCGAAGCGAAAAAATCACAAGAGTTCAAATCGTACACCCGCAATTGTTGTTATAGCTTCCGGCTTGTCTATTGCTATAAGTTAATATTTACAAATAATATTTAATTTATAATTTTATAAATTCCTGTAATAATATGCTTAATTTTGTCAGTTGTATTTAGTTCGTATTTATATGTGTTATTATTGCCTTTTATTTTTTGTTTGTCCATTCAGTTTCATTATTATTTGTAAAAAGTTATAAAAAAAAAAACAGAATAAAATGTTTATTTGATAAATCAAATTCACCCAAATTAGTGAATATATATATTTTCAAATATTTAACTACAAATCCTAGGAAAGCTACGTAAATAATTTATTTGTTAACAATTGCCGTGCATGTGGCAAAAAGTATTGAGAAAAAATATCTATGTATATCCTTTAGTTCATTTTTAGAAATAGCAGAAACAATAACAAAATTAAGTTTTTGAATTAATTCTTAAGCTATTTTGAGATTTAAATTAATGGAAAATTTTAAGAAAATTCTTCTCTGTTGCATTATTTAATAAATAAAAAACTGATCTAAGATATTGCGTTTTTTATTTTATTTCATTTTTTGTTTAAATTTAGCTGATGAACATTAAATAATGCATCGGTTATTTTGAAAATTCCGCCAAGCTTATCCAAGCAAATAATCGATATATAGTCGAGTTTATTTTTGGGCGATGTGGCAACGCTGACTGCACATTCGATTGCTGCGGCGCTGCCAGCCTGCTCAGCGCACAGCTGATGCGCATATCAACTGTGCTGACAGCTAGTCGATATATCGAGCAAAAAAATAAATTCATCGGAATTTTCACACTATTGTCAGCTTTTAGCTGTTTACGCGATAAAAACTGCGACGAAATCCACAAATTCCAATTGAAAACGAAAGTCAAAAAGCTGCTGCAGCAACAACGAGAGCTCCTCGTACACCTCAGCGAGCGGAAGTGGGGCGCAGAACGGCATTGAGCATGGAGCAAACGATAGACGTGGGCTGCGTCAAGGAGGAGCACTGTGAGGCAATCTGCAATATGTTCAAATCCCAGGACTGGCAGCTGACCATGCGACACAGGGACTTGGGACAGTTGGTGAAGATTGAGCAGGACATGAGCTTTGTGTGGCAGAGCGGCACGACCAGTGCTGCTGCGGTCGACAACAAGGAGCGACACCCGGAGAAGCATTCACAAAAAAAGTGAGTACAGTAGTAGCTCGCTAAAAGGGAATTGTCCGCCCTCAAAAACGTTTTAATCAGAAATTTCGGCTTACTTTTTCTTTTCAATACACTATAAATCAGAATGAAAGCATTTGATTTCAAATATAGTTTACAAACAATTTAAACTTTCAATTTTATTTGTTTAACTATTTTATTTATTTAATACGTCGAGTAAAAATCAGATCAATTTAAATTAAAAAAAATTATAAATAAAAAATATTTGGAGGTATTTAAATGCAAATTGGAAATTTATACTGAATTCAAAATATAGATTTTGATATTTTATTTGCGAGCTCTGCTTTTGTTTATATAAATTATTTTTTGTTGTATATTAAAAATATAAATTATTTGTCTTTGGCGGCATAGATTCCAAAACAGTGTCAAATCCCAGTTTGGGGGGTCGGTGGGCGAAAAGCCATTCAAGTGTGCCCACTGCGGCAAAGACTTCGCGACGAGCAGCAATCTGAAGGTGCATCTGACGCGCACACATTCGGGAGATCGCGAGCGTCCGTTTCTGTGCCCCACATGCCCCAAATCGTTTGCCACCAATGACAATCTGCAGAAGCACATTCGACGGCACTCGAATGAGCGCACCTTGAATTGTCCACACTGCCCCAAGGCGTTTGCCACCAAGGATAACCTGCAGAAGCACATTCGGCGGCACTCCAGTGAACGCACCTTAAACTGCCCGCATTGCCCCAAGGCGTTTGCCACAAACGATAATCTGCAGAAGCACATCCGGCGGCACTCGAGCGAGCGCACCTTGAATTGTCCACACTGCCCCAAAGCGTTTGCCACCAACGATAATCTGCAGCGACATATTCGGGGGCATACGGGCGAACGTCCGTTCAAGTGTCCGTATTGCCCGAAGCCATTTGCCCAGAATCGAGATCTCAAGGCGCACATCCTGGAGCACACGGGGGAGAAGCCCTTCAAGTGTCCGCACTGCCCCAAGGCGTGTGTCCGCAGCGAGGGACTAAAGAAGCACATCCTGCGCCTGCACAAGGATATCGAACCGGAGCAACGACTGACAGCCAATAATGTGACGACCAAGCAGTGAGTGAATATATATAAAATATATATTTAAAATTATTTGTTAACTTAAATAAACTCCAAACAGATGGCAGCCTGGCGACAAGTCCTTCCTCAACGACACCAGCGGCAGGATCTTCATGTACAAATACGATCTAAGCAAAAGCACACGAATGCCAACCGGCGAGGCGTAAACAATTCTCTGAAGGCTCTCAAGGCACTCTCGAGAATCAATCCGGAACTCCAGCGACTTTTGTCACAAGTGAAACAACTTGCAACCGAATGGCAAACAGCAAAAGAATGCATTTGATTTTTGAGCTTCATCAAATTGGCTCCTGATGATGATGATAACTAAACATTTTATGTAGCTCCTATGGCCAGCGAGATCTGAAGGCTTTCCCCACCTCCGAGGCACAAAATCCATATCAAATTAGTTTGATTGTGCTTAGCAGAAGGGATTTCAGATAATTATGTGGAATTCACTCGATGTAAATATTTTGGGCTAAAGCAATATTTTATTTTGCAAACAAAATAAAACGCATTTTACTGCTATCAAATAAAACATAAAGAAATTAAACAAATAAATTGTGTTATAAGTTTGTACATGACTGAAAATTAAAACCAACTCAAACTGAGAACGTTTTTGATTATATTATATTCATGTATATTAACTGAAGTGCGTTTTCAGAGATAACCAAAAAGATAATTCAATTTATATTCAAGCAAAGTATAATTGTCTAAAATTCCAAACTGACTTTAATTCGGTTTTAGAAATTAATGTAAATATATGTAAAATTCAATGCAATATTTAAAAGTCTTGTCAAAATTGAAGCAAAATAACCAAATGGATCTAATTTATCCAATTCGCGATTTCCCAGCAATCTTAAGCTTAAGTCAAGTAGCTAAATTAAAAAAAAAAAAACAATTTTCATTTAAACTTTGGTTAGTACAAATTAGTTTTTAGTGTACTTTGGTTGAACTTTATTAGTAGTAGGTATTCATTAAATGTGTTTTTTATTGTACCTAATTTACAGAATATTTGTATAGTTAATTATTGGTGTTGGGTGTTGGTTGTTGGTTGTTGATTTTCTCGAGAACTGTTTCTCACAGGATTGGAATTGTGGATTACTTGTAGTATTTTTTTTGATTTGCTAAACTTAATATTCATTTTGATATAGTATAAAGTAATCACAAAATATTATTATCACAATTTGCGGATATAAATATTGTTTTCTCTTCATATTTGCCATTTTTTTAATTTTAATTTTATTTAAATATACACACACACATCGTATGATTTATGTAAATATGTTTTATATAATTTCCTTCGGTTTTCAATTTAGTCAACAATGCGAGTAAAAATTCGAACTACATACGAGTACAATATCAATATTACATCGAGATTAGTTTAAACTTGAATGTTTTTAGTGTTCTGTTAAAGTCAAAAAGTTAAATTTAGTTGAGACATAATTGGAAATATTTAGATAGTTAAACTATTAGCGCTGGGGGGGGAGGGGTATTCAAACCATTTTTGGGTATTACTATCTTAGACAAGTCATCGCAAAAGGCACACACACACTCCACACACACACTCCACACACACACGCACAACACACATACACTTTAAGTCTGCCGAGCGCCCCACAGCTCCGTCTCATGATACATACGATAAATATTGTCCCTGACCAGCTTGGCCTTGTCTGCAATATTAATGGGAAAGTTTTAGTTACTTGATAAGTGGGATTTTGATTAAGACTTAACTTAACCATTAAATATCACTCAAATGAACTTAAAGTTAGTTGTATCAAATATGTTTTGGGCTGGCTACAGCTTGTGTTTTTCGTAAGTTTTGAAATATATTTAAAATGTATGAAATATATATAAATTATATATATACATACAAAAAAAAACTATATCTGAAGCTAATGTAAAACATATTTAAATTACCAAAAAAAAAGAGCTCAACAAATCATTAATAGTTAAATCAAATGAAGATCCGCAAAAGAATTCTAGTTACACTTATAAGAGTAAAATGCCATATAAAAGCTATTAAATTCAAGCTGGAAGATATGTCAAAATATATACATATAATCAGCACTGGAATAATAAATAAATCGCATATACAAATGCTATAAGTCGAAATTATACAGTAGTCGGGAAACACATATACTCAGAACTCATTTTTAATAACGAAATTTAAACCTAGTTCTTGAAATTTATTTTAATATTATTATTATAAATATTATTATTATAAATGTATTTTTTATTTTTATTATTATTATTATTATTTATTTTTTCTTTTATTATTATTGTTGTTATTTATATTTATGATCAATGATACTATTTATTCAACTCTCGCCAAATCGATTACTTCACATAATTATCCCTTCAAAAATCTTAATTCTCATACAATCGGAAAATAATGAGACCCTACTGATCTAAGCAACTCAAATACTATATATACATATATACATATATATATATATATTTATATTTTTAAAGATCACATAACAGTTGCATAAAAAGATTTCTTTATTTAAAAAAGCAAACAAAAAAAATGAGTAAATAAAAAAATATTTTTAAATGTCAAAATATATAAAGATATATAAAATATGAACAGCAACCGATTTCTTTGGCACTCACCCTTGGAGAGATTGAGGGCCACAACATGTTTCTTTAGAAATTCGAGGCACACTGCTTGGCTGGTGCCCAGCGAGTGCATGTTGCACGTGAATGCACTGCGAATAATAATTGATTTAGTAACACGAATTGGGGATGCGATTTATGTCAGCTAAACACCTACCCCAATTGCCGAAATGCGATATCCTCCTGTTCCTTGGCCGACTGGGGTTGGGCCTGCCCCAAACTGCATTTGCTCGACTTGCGTTTAGTTGTTGCCGGCGTTGCTGTCGTCGTCAACGGAGTTGTTGCTGCCACAGCTGCAGCTGAAGTGCCTCCATGATGCGAGGAGCTTGAGGACGAATCAACGCCATGTTTGCGAGCGACAGCAGTTGCTGCCTCTGCTCCTGCCACTGCTTCAGCTGCTGCTCCAGCTGCTGTTGCTGCTGCTGCTGCTGCTTCGTCAAGGCGCTGCTGCTGCTTTGCCTGACGCCGCTGCTGACGTCGCAGCTGCGCACTGAGACGATGCTCGCGCTCCGCCTGCATGGAGTCGACGAAGACGGCGTTCCAGAAGCGCGGCTGCTGCCACAGCGGCTGCTGGCGCAACAATACAAACAGATACTCGCGATACGCATCGCAGCCAGGAACTTCAACTGCAACATCAATTTGATATACCCATTTTGAAAACGACTAGGGTATAAGCAGAAGATTTAGATATTTACCTTCGTGATAGAACAAGAAGCAGAGATTCATGAGGATCGCCGCTGGGGCGTAATCCTCGCACTCGCCACACTCGAAGAGGGCCAGGGCAAAGTATTGGGCCAAGGCATTGAACGTTAAGGTTTCCAGTCGCTTCGACTTGTTGCGCTGCTCGCTGAGGAACCTGGTGAACCAGAGTCGCCCAATCTCCAGGCGGAGCAGGACGCCAAACTCCGACTTGAGCTCCCGATTCAGAGCCGATGAATTGTTGAAGAGCAGCTGTGTGAAATGTTTCATGAACTCCTTGACGGGCTCCTCGCCGGCGCGACAATCCAAGCTAATCGAGGATGCCCACGAGGGAACCGAGTTCTGCGACTCGGATCGTATGAAATGGCGCCAATCACTCGACTCCATGCTGGGACTGGCCTGCAGCTGATCGGGCAGCTCGTCCCGCAGGCTGGTCAGCGTGCTGCTGTTCGAGGCGCGACTCCTTGCCGCAACACGTATCGAGTTGCCCCACGGCTGGCGGCCGGGCGGCGCGGGGCCCGCCTCTGTGGGTGGCTGCACATCGATTTGTGGCGGCATCGACGTCGCCTCGAGCAGCTCCCCAATCCGCTGCACATCCTTCTGCATGTCCAGATCGCTGCGTCGGGCGCCTGCGATGGCCCGATGCCGCTCGTAGCCGCCCGAATGCCTCGACTCAAATTCCAGCGAATTCGAGTGCGTCGTGCTGCTTACGTCATGGGAGCGAGCCGGCGTCACTTCGGGCAGCGACAGCGAGCTGCTGTCATCGCTGCTGCTGCCGCCGCTGCTTGAAGACGAAGGCGAACTGGAGCCCAGCTTGTTTGCATGGCGACTGCGCGCGTGCTCAAGGCGTGGACCTAAATATATTTTCATTACTAGCAGCTTTTACAAGCAGGGAAGAGGAAGCTCAACTTACGTGGTGCCAAATTGGGCTGCCTGTAGCGACCCGAGATAATCTCTTCGTGCGCACGACGAGCTTTCACGCGACGCGCCTCGAAGTCGATCTTCGTGTAGTCAATTGTCTCATCATCTGGAAAGAAAGAGAGCGGGAGAGGAAATAAGAAAAAGTGAGAGAGAGAGTGGTTATTGATCTCTACTCACACTTCGGCAAGTCCTCGTCGTCGTCATCGCAGTAATCCGAATCGCTGCTGCTGCTACTCAGCGTCAGCTAGAAAAAGCGAGGAAAGCAAACGGGTGAAATAAATATGTATAGAGAAGCAGACTAAAGACAAAGAAATTTCATAAATATAAATAATAGTACATATTAAATATAAATATTATATTTGGTTATAATAAGTCTAACATTAATATATCTCATAAATCGCAAAGGATAGGAACGAAAATCAAATATCTCTCGCAAGTCGAATACAACATGCTCTTAAAGAGAGAAAAAAATTTAAACGGAAGAATTTATTTTACAATCGACAAAATAATGGTAAGAACTCCACGATTCTGACACAAAATATTTCAAATTTTAGAACTGAGACACTCATTCCCATGAAATCAGTCAAAAGGCTGAATAATATATGCTTTATGTGATTAAAAACATCTGCTCTCAAAACTTAACACACTTCACAACATATTTATTATATAAATTTGCATTTAAATATCACCAGAATCCTTAGGAATATTTATTATTTCTTCAATTCAATTTTATTTTTATTTAAATCTATTTTTTACTTTATGAATTTTTTTTTTAAATTTTCGATTTCCAAGGCAACGTAGCCATAGAAATCCGACATAAAGGGTGCGCTTTCAATAGAAATTGCAAAACAAAAGCGCAGCGTAAATCAAATAAATCAAAAAACAGTTTTTTTTTAGTGTGCCCTTGGATTAGTGATGCAGTTGGCAAGAGTCTCTAAAGAAAGAAAGAATCAACTAAATTGATTGCTTTCCACTTGCAGCACTTGCTCAAGGCGAACAAGAAGACCGAGAGAACGAGAGAGGGAGATAGAGACAGATATAATCCATAATTAACGGCTGAACAAGCACGTTGACTAACAACACTCATATAATTAATTTCAATCAAGGACAAGTGAGGGAAAGAAAGGGAGATAGGTGAATTGCAAGGCTGTCAGTCAGAGTCAAGCACAAAGGCAACAACAGCAATAATAACAATATCCGGGCCAAGTGAAGGTCAAACGAGTGCAGCAGCAACAACAACTATCAATGTTGTCAGTTGTTGTGGCTGTTGTTGTTTTGCTTTAGAGAAGAACGCAGCAAAGAAAAGCTCAGTTTCATTATCAAGGCCTTACCTTGTTTGATATGCCATTGAGCAGCTCATTGCTGTTGCCCAACACAGTCAGAAATTTTGACTTGAGCGCACCGATGCTCGGCGTCCGCTCCATAAACAGTTTGATTTTCGATCTCTCGCCGGCAAACGCAGCCGGCGGCGTGCCGGGCGTCGGGGTGCGCGCTGGCGGCGGCTTTGCATCCACCATTTTATGCTTTATGCTTTACTTTCGTTTGGTTTTGTTCAGTTGCGCTTTATCTAATTATTGTTGTTGCTGTTCAGTGCTATTTTTAGCAGTCATTTAATAAGCGATTTACACCGTTGACGTCGACGTTGCTGTTGCGACTGCTGCGGCGACAGTTGCGACTGCGACTTCTGCTGCTGCTTCTTCTTCCTCTGTTCTTGCTGTTTCACGTATCGATTTTTCGCCCTAAGCAGCTGCTTTATTCCACTTTCTCTCTCTTTCTCTCTAGTTGTGGGATATTTCTTATTATGGACTCGAGCAGCAATTGTAATCCGGCTGATGCATCAAATCCTCTTTGTAGTTGGCTTTAATCATGTCTTTGGAACTTGCTTGCATTTTAATTATACTTTATTCAAACGTACTTCTTCACATACATATATATTATTGCATGTCTATATATCTATTTCTATTTTATTTTGATAATTTAATCATTTAATTTTTACATGATTTTGAATTTATTGTTAGTTTAGCGACTATATTTTAATTAATGGTAGCCTATAAACATAATCTTTATTTTTTTAGTCTTGACAATATTTATTATGTTACAACAATATTTAGTTTTAATTATTTAAGGTATTATTTACCTTTAAAATTATTTATTTGTGTTTGTATATTTTACGTCCTTATGCCTTAAAAATTTAATTGTATATTATTTGAAACATTTCTTGCATTATGCTTTTTATATAGGTTCCACATATATAATAATAAATTGCTTACATTTACATATAAATAATCCAATATTTTATTTATTTATAAATTTATTTTTGGCTTTAGTTTATGTTCCACAGTATTTCCACACTTAAAGCAGATTTACATATATTTATTCATATACATGTATAACAAGTTATTTCATAGAAATGACATCAAATTGTGCTCGTTTTGTTTTTGTTGTCCACAAGCATTACGCAAATGAAGTTACACGCACAGCAACAACAACAATTAAAGGCACAATTTCTGTGATTATATTTATACAGTGCTTTAATATATTTTATACAGTGCTTTAATATTGCACTTCAAAGCACATTTAACTTTTATTTTTCTTCTATGCACACTTTTTGTACGCAGGTCGCCGTAAAAATCGTTTAATTTCTACACACACGCAGACACACACACACACTTATACATACACACTCGAATTCACGCGATTGAGTTGCGTTTCCTGCAACGCTCGCTGCGCAAATGCAGCCGAAAATTGTGTTTCCAGCTTTAAGAAACCGCGTGGGAAACAGACGCAACGAAAAAACTCGCATGCAATAAAAGAAATGAAACATGTGAAAGCTTTTGTGCGGAGCTTTGACGCTGGCAGCAACAAGAACAACAATAACAACAGCCGGCATTTCGCTTGTTTACGAACAGCTGACAGCTGAGCCGAACGAGCCGAACGAATCGAACGACAGCTGTGTCGTCGCAGCCGCAGCCGTACTCGCAGTCAGCGCCAACGTCGACATCGAGCGGCCAAGGTCGTCGGCAGAGGCACAGCAGGAGCAAAGGCGGTAGTAGTTTCAGTGGCAGAGGCAGCGGCAGCGGCAGAGAAAAAGGGCGCAGCGGGTTTATAAGAAATGCGTGTCTGCAATTATGGAGCTTCGCCTTCGCCATTTTCTTACAAATCCGTTTTGCATGTCATTTATTGTCAGCTTAATTTGCACTTGTAGCCGCATGCACACATACACATATACTCACACACACACATCCATACACAGTTTGTGTGTACGTAATTGTGATTGGACTTAGAATTACTCATACCACATGTTGCGCACACGCCGCAACGAGCCGAAAATGAACCGCCTGCCGCAACGGGGCGCCAACAATGGCCATAATTCGCATATCGTATTTATAAATAAATACTTATTATTTGTACTTATTTATACACATGCACACACACACACGCAGATACACAGTAGTTAATTGTTTTTTGATTTGTGCGCACGCTGACGGCAGGTGGCGCTTTAGAAGCGTGCTACAATCAAAATATGGAACACAAGTACAAAGTAATTATAATTAAGTTGCTCAAATATATAAATAGAAACAGAAACATTGCCATCGTAAAAATGCACATACATATATAGATATGTACTTCTTTATTCCACCTTTATTATTATAGCTACCCCATGAAATTATTCAGCAGGAAATGCAAATTATTTCCAATTTTGTGAATATTTGAATACTAAGTAAAGCATGAATTGAAAAAATTATCTTATGAATTATTAATAAGAACCAATATTGTTATTTCTTTAATTCGGAAATTGACCAAAATTATTATTTTATTTTAATTTCACGTCTAGAATTTCCAATTTCCACCCACCAATGAAAATTTTAATAATGCCAATAATCATTTAACAAGCGTTTGTTCAAGGTGTCCAGGAGGTCAATTGGGTGTGATTTAATAATTGCTTGTTAGCAACAGGGAGTCGCTCTGAATAAATAAACATAACTCTGGTATTGTAAGATACACATACAAAGAATCCACTTATGATGCCAGATTGTGTTATTCAGTCAATGATCTCTAAAAATATTGCCTTTTATTCAACTTTTTCAAATAACAGAAGCATTTATCCCCATAATTTGTAATTATATGTACTTATTTATTAATATTCATGATTCATGTAATAAATATATTTGAATATTAATATTTATAAGTGTCAAAAGCATAGCAATCAAATAAATAAACCAGAATGCACAACGGAAACAGTCGAAAAAGAATCAAAACTCATAAATAAATTTGTCGCTGGTCTGCGTCACAAATGGAATCGGCAACCGAATAAAATGCATGCAAAATGTATAACAACAAAATACAAAAAACAATTCTCAAACTTTTTAGAAATCACGCGTCGAGCTCGACAAAGTTTTTAATACGTTGGCTTTTGTAGTATTTATAAGAACAACGCGATTTCCCCAAAATAGACGCACAAAGAGAAACCAAAATACACACCACAGTTGATGGAAGAGATGGAGACACATTGAGAACAAATTGAGAAATTCAGGAAGAGATATATTGTGATATAGTTCCTACTGAGAACTGCGACATCTGCGACTGTGACTGCGACTGTGACTGCGACTGCAAACTGCGGGTTTGTAGTAAAAATGTTGTTTAGATAGCCGGATAGAGAATTCAGTTTGTTAGGAGACGATCGCCGAACGAGACCGTAGCAAAAATATATTTAATGTCGAGCGGCTACCAATAGCAATATATATATATATATAGTGTATATCTATATATAAGTTTATATATATATATAAATTCATGTGTTACCAGCTGGCAGCAGCAATTTTGAGTACGGCGGGACGTGGAAAGAAGTAAAATCGAATTATGTAAGTGATCTTAAAGGTGCTGTCACATCAACATATTACCAAAAAGTTCAATAACAAATAACGCTAATTTGCCAAATTGAAAAACCGTTCAAATTATAAAAGAAAACCCCTTGAAGTGTGTGCTAAAAATAAACACAACTAAATTTAAACTCAAACGAAATGAAAAAAAAAACGGAAAAAGCTAAAAGTTCAAGGCATTTTACTGAAACTGCTAAATAATCAAATTTATGAATAAATAACACTTGTTGTTTTTTTACTTTCATTTATACTATAAGAAAAAAAAATGGAATTCGAATTGTGCAGAAAATAAACGCAAAAATTGGGCAATTAAAAATCAAAAAAATGAAGTGTTTAAAAATAGTTCATGCGCTCGTCTGCGAGGCTGTGCGTGTGTGTGTGTGCTTCTAAATGTGTGTGTGTGTGTGTGTGTCTGCTCCCAGGGCAGCTGCCACTTGAAGCTGCCAACGACAACGCAGCAGGAAAAACAGAATGCGGTGGTCAAGATACATATACAAATAATGCATAAGTTTGTTCCACCTGAATTGTCTTCAACAATTTTCCTCTAAACAAAAGAAAACATGAACAACAAGTTGTAAACGTATTTAAGCAAGTATTTGCTTTCACCTAAACAAAGTAAATTAAAAGTCACTTAAAGGTTTACAAAGATAAGCTCGGTCTTGGCAAGTTCGCATTTTTATTAAACTTCTTACAACACCCTATGAAAATCCTTCACATTATATATTTTATTATGATTCTTTTCCAACAACCCTTTTGCCAAATAAGTAATAAGTGCATAACGAAAATTATGTTTAGAAATTAAATACAATCTAAAGTATAGCAAAATTATTATTTAAATTCAAATTAATCATTATTTGTTAACATTTCATAAAAAAAAATTACATTTTGCCCATAGATATTTTCAAATACTCAAAATTTGATATTTTCGAAAAATATTGTTTCTTTTTCCCGCTTAGTCCAATTATGAAAACAGTAATTAAATATAAAAAAAATTATTTAGATTCCAATTATTTCAAATTTCTTGTTTCTTTCAAAATTATTAAAAATACATGAATTTTAAATTTTAAACTTCTTCAACAATAATTTGAGCTTATATGTATGTATATGTTAGATGATCAATTAACTTTTAGCATATATGTTAGTAATAGATTCCAGAAATTATACATCCTAATAAAGGCTGTGCGTTCGATATTTATCAAACATCTTATATACCCATAATGCCATCTAATATCAGCTAAGATAATTCATATTTTTTATTTGAGAATGCAGTCGAAAATGATTCAAACGCTGTCCACACTCAATTCCTATTGTATCTAAAATATCTCTTATTCTATAGCTATCATACAGCTTCCTACAATAAATATTGACCAAATCTCATTTACGCAACTCTCAATTCTCTATATTTATCGCTTGATCTTTTATATTTCTCTCTGATTTGACTTGCGGTTTTTGTTGCTCAAATTCTCTTTACTATTAGAGCATTCATCAAATTGAAATAAAGGCTCTGTCTCTTCTCTCTTTCTCTCTTCTATCTCTCTTCGTGTTGTCTTCTCACTCTCTCTCTCTTTCTCTCTCTCACTCTCTGGTTTCTATTCCACTTAAGCATGCTGTCATTTCGCGCTAATTGAGTCACACAAATGATTTCCTTGTGCCTCTTTCGCATCGTTTCAGAAATAAACAACAAAAATTTTATGCACAATTTCGGGTACTACGCGTACTAATACTACTAATACTCAGTACCCTATAGACGCAGAAATAATGCCTAGTTGAAAGAAAATTTGATTTTCTGCTTAGTAAATCCTTAAATTAGTCTTTCTTAATTAAGAAATTCTAATATATTCCCCTTTTAATCGTACACTCCAAATATCATTTCTTTATCATAGATCAAGATTTATGTTGATTCTGTAATTGTGCACAGAGTATTCGTTAGTCGGTTCCCATTCTGAGTTCAGACTTGTTTTGAATATAGAAATGTTGACCTATATTTATACGGTTTATTCGTGGAGCAACTCTGGCGGCGTTTGGGCGTTTGCATTCGCGTTGCATTCATATTTTAACTAGGGACTTGCCACACAAATTTAGGTGAGCATGCTAAAAATATTCAAAAAAAAATTTGTACATATTTTTTTGGCAGTTCTGTGTAATTAAATATGAAGTGTTTTTTGAAGTGCTCGACACGCAAGAAAGCAAAAAAAATATATATAAATGAAAAAAATGTTTATAATATTTAACTACTAGCTAAATATATATGTATATAGGGAAAGGAATATAAAAATACGCATAATATAGTATAAAGTATACATAGAAGATGTTTTTCAAAACTCAGCAATTATGTGCCTCAATAAACACAAAAACTTTGCCAGACATTAACTGGCGCAGTTTACGATCAAATAAGCTACACATAAACACATCTTTGACATGGCTTCTCTATAAAGTCCGCCCCAGATATGTTTAATCACTTTTTACATAATACCCAAAATATGCAGCAAATAACAAAATAAACAAGAGGAAGAAGATTTGGGAGTCCAATAAACGAATTGATCGACAAAACGGCTGCAACCAGTCAAAGAAGAGGAAGACAATGATGACGTCACAACAATTGCTCAACAGAAACATTCGCACAATGCCCACATGGGTGGTGAGTCTCTCTCTTTCTCTCTCTCTTCCTCTTTCTCTCTCTTTATCTAAAGTGGACTTTTTTACTAATACTTTGAGTAAATTCAATTGTAGACTGAGGCAAATGATCGAATTGGACCCAAGCCGCCGCCAACGCCAATGAATGGCAGCGGTACTCAGCCGAAGGTGCCAGCCCTGCCACCGAAGACGAAGAACACACCCGAACCCGACTACGAAATCATCGAGTTTACCAATCAACAGCAGTACTCAAATGAACCAATGAAAACCACACAGATTCGCACCAAAACGCCAGGCAAGTAGATCTGCGATGCGGCTTGAAAACACTTCTATTTTTTATTACTAAAGTAAAGCTTGAACTTCGGCAGATTTTACAAATATGATTATGGCAGAAATATGGCTCACTAAAACTACGGGAAATTCTATTAGAATCCTACTGACATAGAAATAATGGCATAATCATAGATTTGAATTCCCACAGTATTTTATTGTTTGGAAACATTCGCATCTCTTTTGTTTTATTATCTTCAAAAATATATTTATATATATGCCAAGGCATAATTTTGAGCATTGTAGGACTACTACATTATACATCTAGCTATCCCTTAGTTAATTACTTCATTAATTTATCCGTTTATTTTTAGTCGAGTTCAGATTTGAATATTCTATAGCTTTCTGAGGAGATGTTAATCAGTCTTTCACAAATTTACACTTTGCCTAAGATCAAATTCAAATATTCTTTAATTCAAACTGAGATCTTCAAGTGAAAGAAAAGAAAACAATTCAAAGACATTTATTTAGTTAATAGAGTCAATTATTAAAAATAATTACAATAATAATAATAATAATCTTCAACTTTTATTTATGCAGACAACAAACTGAAGTGCACATTGTGCGGCTCACAGAACCCATGGGTGACCTGTGCCGAGTGCGCTGGCCAAATCTTCTGCGCCTCGTGCGACGACATGTACCACAAGCATCCCAAGCGGAAGCAGCACGTGCGCAAGGTAGGATTACTGGGTGGGTGAAGTATGTACCGTATATACTGTATATATTTTCATGTATTTCCAGGCTGTGCAGCAGGGCATACCGCCCATACCGCCAAAGGCACAGGGTGGCGCCTCGCCGCCAGTTGCACCGCCGAGGCGTAGCAAGCGTGGACTACTGACACCGTTTCTCGGCCGGAAGGATCAGGTACGCCACTGCACGATATCATAAACCAAAATACAAACTCCGCACTAGTGAAAGTACCAGTCCAAGTACTAGATCCTAGTTCTACCATTTAGTACCAGTTTGTAATCGATTTTCTTAATGCTTCAATAAATCAAACAAAAGAAAAACCACCAACAACAATCAAATATGAAAAATTAATGCTGCTCGCAAATTGGAAAATAAAATCAGCTGTCTTCGGCAAGCCGAATATTCAAAATACCCTTGCAGATCGAAGTCAAACTGTTAACTGATTAAGAAATAAATGAAAAATTAGATATATGGCATATATATCGGATCAATTATTGTGGGAGCAAGGGACGAACAATTTGAACAGTCTGCAAGGGTATACGTAAAATAAGCTAGAAGAAACACCCGTGAAATGGAAACCAAACCGAAATTCTTTTGCAGATGTTGCCCCCGCCATCGCCGACGCCGTCGATAAAATCCTCCAGCGGCTGGCGGGGCACAATGCCACCACAAATGACAAATCGTCCGCTGCCGGAGCCACCACGACCCGCGCCCAGCGAGGGTGGCGGCTCCTCACGCTCCGGCACGCCCAAGTCAGTATTCGATACGATCAGTCGGCTGCCGTCCGTTCAGCTGGAGAAGATCAAGAGCAAGGCGAACGCAACGCTGGATCGGATGGCGCAGCTGCAGCAGCGATATCGCCAGCAGAAGGCGGGTATCTCCAACAGCTCCAGCATGGGCAGCGAGCAGGTAAGCCCTATATGTGCCACCAAATCCCCTCCACTCACCATTCAATTGTATTCCTCTCATCAATATCGTATCGTATTTTATCGTATCGTTATTTTGTCGTATCGTGTGCGTCTCGTCCATGTCATTTCCCTCTCTCTCCCTCTCTCTCTTTCTTTCTGGTTCTTTCTCTTTTTTGTTCTATGTACATTTCCTTGCGCAGCATCTGCCGAGCCTCGAGCATTGGTCAAACATTTCACCATCGCCCTCGCATTTTCGTTCCGGCAGCATGTCATCCGGTTTGAACTCATCGCATTTTGATCTATCGGATGATTCACACAATTTTCACAATTCCCTGTTGCTCCAACAACAACAACAACAACAACACCGACAACACCAACAACTCCAACAACGACAGGCAGCCGGTGCCCAGCGTCGTCAAATGAGCACCTCCGTCTTCAATCTCAACTCGATGAACACGCGGCGCCCTCTAGCGGAGAACCAGCACAGCGGCGCTTGGCTGGCCAATCAGCGCATGCAGCAAGTAAGTTCACCAAACAGAGTTGCCAACACTTCATAAAATACGATAAACACGATTTAAGCGGACATTAACGATGACTTCCAATATACTACACTCAAAAAAAAATCACACACTAATTTAGAAAACGCAAAAAAAAATTTCTAGATGAATTTTCAGATTTTTTCGAAATAATTTCTGAACTTTAAGAACAAATCGCACTTTAAATCAAAGCCAAATGGCAGCAGAGTGCTGTTAATAACTATTTGCATATTTCATTAACCATGGGGCAGGCAACAAAGCTTGCAACTACTTGAGAGTAACGAATGCAATCCCTTGACTTCGCTTCCAGGCACAGTCGATGGCGCAGCTGAACTGCGCCGGCTGTCAGAGCCAGCAGCAGCAGCAGGCCAACTGGCCAGCGCATCCACACGCTCATCCGCAGGGGGACGAGTGGTCCCAGTTTGGGTCGCAGCAGCAGTTCAACCACTCGAATCTGTCGCTCAACATTGGCGCCGGTTACTTGCCACAACACCAGCTGCAGCAGCAGCAGCATCCGCATTATCCTCCGCCCGTATTTATGACACAACGTGGCATGATGCCCAACATGTATCCACCCGCTGTTGGTTATCCCATGATGCATCCAGGTGAGCTGCAAAGAGTCCGTCTTGTCTTGACTGTCCTTGATTTACCGATTCCCCTTCCAGGCATCATGGGCATGCCACCGCCTGTTGCCTCGCGTGCAGCATCCCGTTCCCGTTATGCTGCCTCCCCGACGCCCAGTCGCAAGTCACTCTCGATGCGACGTGGCAAACGCAGCAGTTATGTGGACGATGAGCTGACGGACGATGAGGATTCGGATCAGGATGATCGTCGCTCCCTTGTCTCCAACCGATCGGGCATGACGAGTGCCTCCCGCTCCCATCAGCATCAGCATCATCATCAGCGTCAGCGGCGCTTGTCCAGTGCCTCGCAGCTGATTAACAATAGTGGCAACGATGAGTTGGATGGGGAACAGCGTGTGGCCACCAGACAGCACAAGATGCGCGACCGTCGCGGTTCCTTTGCCAAGTCTGTGCAGAGCGAGTGGCTGCCCGAGCGCAGGGATTCAAATGAAGGAGGAGGAGGTGGCGGTGGTGGTACCTTAAAGAGACCCCAACAGGAGCCACCAAAAACGAGTCGCATCTACTCGGATCTGGAATCGGAGGGTTCGGGTGCACGTGCCTTGGTTCAAGCCAAAATACAGCAGAAGCTGCAGGAGAACTCCACAGAAACGCAGCCAGCCAGCAAAAGGAACGAGCTCAAACGCAAGCCGGAGATGAAGGATGAAAACACACAGGCTGCGGCGGTAGTTCAAAAGAGCCCCGCGACTATTGCCAAGGCGGAGCACAGTGAGTCCGACGAAGAAGAGGTTGTTGAGGAAGTGCCCGGCTCAGAGAGCGAGTCTGAAGAGACGCCAGCAGCTGCGACAGTTGAGGCTGCCGAAGATGACTTGGGGCCACCGCCATCGACTCCCGATCACGAATGGGAATGCGAGTTTTGCACCTTCGTCAACGAGGCCAATGTCAAAATCTGTGCCATCTGCTGCAAGACGCCCTGCAAGCCACCCACAAAACCTGCAGAAAAAAAACCGAATACGCCGGAGACAAAGCCAGAGGCAAAGACTGCAGCAGCCAAGCCAGAGACCAAAGTGGTGCACAAGAGCTCCATGAAGTCAACTAATCAAACGCCAAAACAAACCACAGCTACAGCAACAGCCACCACAACGACCACCACAAGCACCACCAAGAAGCCAAGTGCAACCACAAAGTCGCAGTTGAAACAAACTGAAAGTTCAATCTCGAAGGGTTTCATACACAAAGGTAGGATTCTAAAGAAAATCTCATTTTTCGAGGGTACCAAGAACTGAAACCGAAAAACCCACAAAAATCCCCACAATGAATAAAGTAAAACTCAACTCAAGCATTGTGCATCCTGATTAATAACAAACTGTAACTGTTCAAACTACAATTAACGCATTTATTGAAATACATTTATACGAAATACAAATCAAGTCACAAACTAAACATCCTTGAGTTTTGTTTTTCTCATTATTTGATGCTGTGTTGTGTTGAGTTGTGTTGTGTGCCCTACTAAAGCTCTCATCCATCATCTTCCAGAATCCGTTGAGAATATTTGGAATACACTGGATGAGAGCATACAGGCACAGGCGGAGCAGGTGTTGAAGCAGGCTCAGAAGGTGTCCACAGGCTGTGGCGGCACACCTCCCAGGGAGTTACCCCCCAGGCAGGATGACGCTGTCATCGAGAGACAGGCTAGGGAAATGGCCACCTCACCACCACCGCAAAGCATCTCCACACAAGTAAACGATCAATCTGCATTCAATCCTTTGGAATCCTGAGGTTAACTAGCGATATTTGCAGACCTACGATGAGCTGCCCTTCCACGCCAAGTCGGAGGAACCAGCGGCAGCTCCTGTCCAGGACCACTTTAGGACGCCAGAGCCAGCCAAAATGGAGAGGAAACCGTATTATCGCAGCAGCTCACAGCTCCCACAGGAGAACGAACGCTATCGCAGCGCCAATGATCTGAGATATAATGTGGACACTGCTTCAGGTCCATATAACACGGGTCAGCTCACCAGACGCCCCAATTTCATAAATGATCTGAGATCTTTGCAACACGTAAGTCGAAATAACTTTTTATTCTACATCCTAACGATCAGATTAGCTATAAGAAATTAAGGATATTTAAGATGTAGAACCTATTATAATATTATATATCATATTATAAATCAACGAGGATAATTAGTTATGTTTATTCATGAATGTCCATCTACAACATTATTCTGCAAAATTATAGAAAAATATATTTTCCCATTTAAAAAATAATTTTATTTTGTATTAAACACATTTTTTCCAATTAGCAACCTCACGGTTGAGTCAGATTATATAAAATTATAGTTTCCCATATTAAAAAGAAGAATCACTAATTTTAAATAGTTATGAACAAGTAGAAATATTTCTATTTATAATCCTCTACGTTTCCCTTACTTCCTAACTTGATGACGTTCTTCCATATTAGCAAAGTTCCTCTCCATTTGATCTGCCTCACAATTTAGTTAGATTATAGAAAGTTATAGTTTCCCTTGTTAAAAAAAGGATCACTTATTTTTAATAATTACTAAGAACTGGTAATATTAATATTTTTATCCAATAAATAGAAATCATCTCATATTTTCTTCATCAAAAACATTCTCCCCTTTTAGCAAAGTTCTTCACCATTTGATCTGCCGCACGATTCAGTAGGCTACAAACACGAACCGGCTCGGGATCCGGAAATCGAAATGCACATCATACTGAAGGAGCTGGAACTGTACAAGTTCACAGTTGAGGAACTGGAGGCAGCTCTCAAATACTGCGGTCCCGACATGCATCCCATACAATGGCTGCGCGAAAACTGGCACAAGCTGGTCCAGACCGTTCAGAGTCTGTCCACAAAGTACGGCCAGGAGCGGGCGGAGAACACAATTGGGACAATCTCGCAGAATGAGGCACGTGAGGCACTGCGCAGTTCGGGTGGAAATGTTTGGCAGGCCGTTGCGGACTGCATACAGCAGAGGCAGCAAAAGTACCGCAAACTGGCCGCCAAGGGCAACTTTCTGAATGAGGACATTGTGAATGCGTTGACAGCCCATCAAGGTAATGTGGAACAGGCCCTGGTCGAGCTGAATCGCACACAACTCAAACCATTTCTAATGCGCATCTGGGGCTCGCCCAACGGCGTGGAGAATGAGAGTGCTGCCGTAGATAACAAGTCGGGTTAGTTTCTAGCCTCGAGCTCCGTCCATATTCACTATATACAGGGGTCGCTCGAAATTTAGAAGAGAGACCAATTTGGTTTCAAGCATAATTCTAATATCTGAAGAAAAAAAAATAATTAAATGTAAAATAGTTAATAGTTTCCATATTTTAAATAAAATTCCTTGCCATAACTCATATTAATATATTAATTAAAAATTATCAATTTAATTGGAGCACACAGCTTATACTAATACCAGAAAAAAAAACTAAATGTTAAATAATTCATATTTGCTATATTTTAAATAAAATTGCTTGCCTTCATTACACATTTCTACAAAATCTATTCATTTTTCAATCCCCCAATGAGTTTTGAATTGAAATTACTAACAGGGCGTTCTCAAATCTAGAATTGGCACAAAATATAAAAACAAACAATTTCATTCTCACTTTTTACTTGCTTTTCCTTTTTTGCCTGCTAACAAGATATATCAAACTTTAACCAGTCACTTTAAAAAAAATTCCAAAAGTCCATTCTTAATTCTCAAAATTATAAATTCAAGATTCAATTAGTTTAAGGCACTAACATAGGTGTTTTGTGGGAATTTCTGTCAGATCGAAGTTGCGAGCGATCACTGTAATTATATTTCGCACTCCTCCTCATGTTCTCTCTCCATCTCTCTCCATATTGTGTAGATATCCATGAGTTTCTCAACACACATGCTTTGGACTGTTTGCAAATGACGAACAGTGAGAGTTCTGCATTTGCCAATCCATTCGATGCTTTGTACACTGATGACAGTCCCAGTCCTGCCAAATCGTCTTATGCCACGCCGAGTCCTTATCAACTCGAAGATAGCACGCTCAAGAATCTGGAAATACTTATTGGTAACATGGAACAGAATCAGGCCAAGCAGAACCAGGAAGTGCTGCGTTCAATTGAAACCATGTTGGAGGGTTTCAAGAGCAAACCCGAGCTGGAGTACGAAACGGATCCAGAAGTTATGCGCATCCTAACCAAGAGTCCTATTAGCACATTGAAGTCCCCATCTGCACTGCAGGACAAGTCCAGCGATGATGTCAAGAGCTTTGTCTGGCAACACATACAGGACATTGTGCCCAACCTGGTACAGCAGGTGGAACAGGAGCTAATGGAGCCAACAGAGCTGGCAGAGGCAACCCCATCATCAAAGGAAACAATTCCAACTGTGCCAGAGGCAGTGCTGCAAAAAGAGCCAACTCCACCAGCCGAAGATCCTGGTGTTTACATCATGGAAGAGATCATCAAGCCAAACTTACGGGAGAGTTCGATACGCGAGGAATTGCCAATTAATTTCATTTATGCCACGGAAATAGCCAACTTTAGGCTGGAGTTTGATCGGGGCATCGAGAGATGGCATGAACTGGAATGGGATTTGGATGACTTGGAAGATGCCCAGCATATTGTCTACAAGAGTTATGTGGCACCAAAAGTGGAAAAAGTGGAAGTGGCCATTGTGGAGCAAAAACAGCTCGCTGTAGCCGAGAGTGAGACGGAGAGCAAAAGTCTAAAGGACTTTGCATCCAACAGCAATGCTACAGCTGAGGCTGCAGTGGACTCCGGTGCAACTCCCCCGGCGAGTAAAATGAAGACAGAAACGATTGTCGCTCAAGAAGTGGAGGAAGTCATTTCACCTACGGAAAAGACAGCAGAGACTCTGCCAGTGATTGCAGCTGAAACAACAGTTGAGAAGCCGAAAGAAGAACCTACGAAGACTCAAACCGAGTTCCCAGTTGAGTTAGATGACAAACCCAGCACCAGTCGGGAGGCAAATAAAAGAATAAGACGATCGCAGCTACCGAAAAAAGCAAGGACTCGGGATCAAAGTCAAAAACCAGATAATCGAAATAGATTGCCAAACAAGACGGCGGAAAAGAGCCAACAAGATGAAGCTAGGAAGGTCGCTGAGCAATCTCAGAAAGCAGCAGTAACAGAAACAACAAATGAAATGGGATCAGGCTCTAAGATGGCAACTGCTATTGGCGAGGCTCAAGTGGAAGTAGATAATCAAGTTAAGGCGGAGGAAATAGCCCAAACAAGGGAAGCTGAAACGGAATCTGCCACAAGAAAAGAAGCTGAAAGGGTAGAGGCAGCTGTTGCAGTAGAAGCTGAAGAAGTAGATGCAGCAGAAGATGCTGATGTTACTCTTTCCACATCTGTTAATCAAACACAGGAAGTAGATGCAGCAGTAGATGCAGCAGAAGATGCTGATGTTACTTCTTCCACATCTGTTAATCAACCACAGGAAGTAGATGCAGCAGTAGAAGCTGATGTTGCTCCTTCCACATCTGCTAATCAAACACAGGAAGTAGATACAGCAGTAAAAGCTGATGTTACTCCTTCCACATCTGCTAATCAAACACAGGAAGTAGATGCAGCAGTAGATGCAGCAGAAGATGCTGATGTTACTTCTTCCACATCTGTTAATCAAACACAGGAAGTAGATGCAGCAGTAAAAGCTGATGTTACTCCTTCCACATCTGCTAATCAAACACAGGAAGTCGATACAGCAGGAGAAGTTAATGTTATTTCATCAACTTCTGCTATTGGAACACCAGAAGTAGATGAACAACCCAGGCTAACTGAAGTCGAGATACTAAATGATAACCCGGAGGAGGAGTTAAGAGTTTCTCAAAGTCCGGAAGTTCCGATGTTATCCACAGCTGACAGCTCTTCAGCTCAACCCGAAGAAAGTATTGCCCTGCAACTGCGACCAACTCTAGATCCAGCTTCACAGGAAACAGCTGAGACCTCAGACCATCAATCACAGACAGAGTTGAACACCGAAAGAGTTATTGAGATAAAACCAACAATCGCAGTTGCAACTAACCAAAAGCGTATTCCCAAGCGTTTCTCAAAGATTCCGGTGAGAACCATGAGCACAACCAGTCTCCGCAGTGAGAGTATAAGCACTACCCAAACACCAACACCAGCTGAGGCAGAGGATAGCAAAGGAAACTCAGAAGAGCATACAGAAATCCAGGCAGAGGAAATAAAACCGTCTTCTCCTTCTTCAATGGAGGCGTCGAATACATCTTCCTCGACAGCAGAAGTCGTAACTCCCACCGATTCCGAAGAGGTCTTTGAAGATGCAGCCGAGTTCAGTGGTGAGCATCCGCAGCTACACGATGAATACCCCTCGGATGCCGAGCTCTACAGCCTGGACAGTGATGAGCATCTGCCAAAGTCACCCGAAAGTGAAGTGGTGCTCGTTCTCAATACGGAGTCACCTGCAGAAGACTTGCACATCAACAAGTCGACCAGTAACACAACAATTAGTTCACACTCAAGCGAATCCGAGCCGGAGAAGATGCCGTTGAAGGAGTTTATACCTTCCGGAGATCCGGCCAAGCAAAATCTGAGTGAGCTTGTCGAGGACACTCAACGTTTAATCAAACAAATGCGCGATGAGATCAGCATGGATGAATTTGAGTCAACCGATGACGAAGATTACTCCGAGGACTACTCCGATGAGTACGATGAGGGCGAAGAGGAGGAGTGGTACGATGACAGCGAGGGCGAGGAGGAGGAGGGGACATACAATGAGAACGCATCCTTTATTGAGGAAGCCTCCAGTGGGGCAGCAGGCTTGGCAGATGGCGACGACGAAGCCACCGAAATCGAGGACATTATGGAAGAAGATGAAGAGGAAGAAGATGAAGAGGAAAAAGGAGAAGCAGAAGGAGAAGGAGACGAAAAGACAATCAATAATACGCTTGCTCACACAGCTGACACACAAGAAACAGTCACGAGCACCTCATCAGTCACGCCCACAAATCATGAAGTGGATCTAAATACAGAGATTGAGACGGTTTCTTCCACAGCCAGGATCAGCACAGCTGAGGCAAATAGCAAGTCAAGCGATGAAAAGGATCAAGGACCAGCTGCTGCAATAGAAGATCCTGCAGAACCCATTGTTGTGGTAGCTACAGAAACGGTGCAGGATTTATCCCCAGCCACGGAACCCATTGCGCCAATCACCGCAACTCCTTCCGTGGAAATTGTGCTGGAATTGGAAACCCAACCAGTAGCTGAGCAGGAAGCAGAGCCAATTGCCCTACCCCTAACACCCGCACCACCCATTATCGATTCAGAAACCCGTCCGCTCGAACTGCCCAGCGAAACAGTATTGGAAGAGCCCAAAAAGGTAAATCCCAAGACAAACAAGCCCAGCGCACTGAAGACCAACAAATCCACAGTTAGCAAAATACCCAAACCCACAAATGAAACCAACACAAATACAACAGCAACAACAACCACAAAAACTACAACAACACCCACAACAACCACAACCACAACCAACAACAAGAAATTGCCGATGCGTTCGAAATCCTTTTCCGCACCGATGGGCATCTCGTCGGTCAAACGGATCCAGCAGCAGTTCCTGCAGAAGCAAACAGTGTCCAACACACTGAGCAGCAGTCGTGTGCCGCTCAAGACTAGTCCAACCAACAGGAAGTCCCTGAGTGAGGCGATTAGCAAATTCAATACGAAAACCACATTGGATGGCCCGAGCACGAGTGGTGCAGCAGCTGCAGTAAGCGCACTGCTCAAGCCACGATCCCAGCCACGTATACCCAAGAAGAAATACCATGAGACATGCTTCTCGGACGATGATTACGAGACATCGGCCAGCGAGGAGGAGGAGCCAGGGGAGGAGGCACAACTGGCTGCACCACTGAAAGCAGAGCTGCTCAAGCGCAAACTCAGCATGCCCGTCTTTCGGGCCTATGCCAGTGTCCAGGAGCCGATCATTGAGGAGCCAGCGGTGTGTAAATCCCTTGGAGGAGTACAGTAAATACCTGATACAGTCGCGCTCTGTCCACTCTTAATTCCAGGTGCTGGCACGCAAATATGTCGAGCAGCAGCTGGTCACGAATATTGCCGAGGCGCAAATTGCAGCCACGCTGGTGAACATGAAGTTCCAGGAGGATGTGGCTCTCTGGGCAGCAAGGGAATGCTCAGATCTCGACCAGGCCATCTCCATGCTGCAGCAGGAGTGCGAGCTGTGCATGAACAACTATCCCATGAACCAAATTGTCTCCATGCTCAAGTGCACCCACAAGTGCTGCAAGCAGTGCGCCAAGAGCTATTTCACTGTACAGGTAAACAGATAATAATAAATAAATAAACCTTAAAACACCAATTTATGCCTATATACAAATTAATTCATATTTCTAATTAATTAATCATTTTTTTGCAAATTAAAATCTTATTTTTTCCCTTCAGATTACCGATCGCAGCATCAACGATTGCAGCTGCCCCTTTTGTAAGCTGCCCGAGCTGAGCAATGTGGCGTCACATGAGGATGAGCACTTGGAGTACTTCTCCAATTTGGACATATTTCTCAAAAGCATTTTGGACATGGATGTGCACGAGCTGTTCCAGCGCAAGCTGCGCGATCGCACACTGCTCCAGGATCCCAACTTTAAGTGGTGCATCCAGTGCTCATCGGGCTTCTTTGCCCGCCCCAAGCAGAAGCGTCTGATATGCCCCGATTGTGGTTCGGTGACCTGTGCCCTCTGCCGCAAGCCCTGGGAGAGACAGCATGAGGGCACCACCTGTGAAGCCTACCTGGAATGGAAGCGTGAGAATGATCCCGAGTTGCAGGCTCAGGGCGTCCAGGAGCACTTGGCGCAACATGGCATCGATTGTCCCAAGTGCAAGTTCCGTTATTCGTTGGCAAGGTTAGCAAATTGCTTACTAATGTCTCTACTTATATCCACATATTATATATATATATATATACATATATGCTAGACACTTTTAACTTTTCAACTTTGGATGTTTTTCCTTACTAAATTTGCAAATGTTTTTTTGTTTGAAAAAAATAGTATAAGTTTGAGAATTTTTATTTAAATTGCTAGAGATCACAGCGTCTTTACATACATATGTACATGTGTATGTGTGTAGGTAAATTTTCAATTTCAAGATTCTAAATATACACACAACAAAAATGAAAAATATACAAATATGTATGTGTTAAACCTGTTTTCGATTAATATATTCATTTCAGGGGCGGCTGCATGCATTTCACGTGCACCCAGTGCAAGTTTGAGTTCTGCTACGGTTGTGCCAGACCCTTCATGATGGGCGCCAAGTGCAACATCTCGCCGTACTGTTCAAAGTTGGGGTTGCATGCGCATCATCCCCGCAACTGCTTGTTCTACCTGCGCGACAAGATACCGCTGCAGCTGCAGTTTCTGCTCAAGGAGCACAAGGTCACATTCGATACGGAACCCGTCGAAGCCGACGATGAGATGAGCAGCTCCAGCAAGGCAAGGGCCTCTTCCCGTTGCCCCATCCCACTGCAGAAGGAGACGCCACAGGGCCTAGTGGACACCGTTTGCAACAGCGAAGTGCCCGAAAAGCATGCGGGCATGTGTCGGTAAGTTTGCGGCAACTGCCACTGCTGACTTGACAGCCAACACAGCTAATTGCTTTTTTTTGTAGCACGCATTACGTAGAGTATTTGGCTGGCAAGGTTGCCAAGGCCAGCATCGATCCGCTGCCCATTTTCGATTTGACGGACTGTGTCCAGGAACTGCGTAGGCGAGGCATTGCCCTTCCCGAGCGCGGGCCCTGGGACACCGATGAGATCTACAAGAAAATGTGCTCTGAGGTTAGTTCGATAATGTTTTTAATGCTTTCTTTGTTTTTTTCTTGGTTTATTGATTTGCACACCCACCACAATATAATTATCATAAGAAGTGTATAATGAATTGAGGGAGATATCATTGAAATTCGAGACGGATCCTTTTTCGGGATTTTCTGATTCCAATGAATATTTGACAGGTGTTCTCTTTAATATGTTTTAAAAAATCATTTAGAGGCTAAAGAAAAAAAATAAAAAATAAAATAGTAATAAAATAAAGAAATAATAATAAAATAATTGTAAAGTTAAGACATTTGCAAGGGTATTCAAAATGGTGTATCATGAAGATAATTTGTTTTTCTTTGGGTTTCTTGTTGATTTCATTTGGATTTGTTTTGGTTTCATATAGTGCTTTTTATTGAGTTTTCTTTACGTGGAAAACGCATTTCCTGCGGTTGTTTTGACCCGATGATTCAGTTCACGCCCCCGCTAAAAATAAACATCGATCAATGAAAACCAAAACAAGGTGTCTAAAATGCTAGTCTAAATTTAGCCAACACTCTGACGTATTTCACACGCGTCTTAATTGATTTTCTACGCCTTTATTAGTATTAGATTGTAAACAAGAAATGCAAGCGCAAATTACAAATGTTTATCTCTTGCTCTCACTCTATTAAACTACCTCTCTCTCTCTCTGTCTATCTCCTTGTAGGTAATAATGGAACATATACCACTTAAATCGGCCTGAGTGCTATATCGTATAATCCGCTGAGTTCTTCTTCAAGGGCGTTCAATCGACGATCGACGTTTCTCGACTGTTGCAATTTTTCATGCAATTTTTTATGAATAATCGCAATCATTTATACAACGACATTTTTATATACATAGAGCATACACATACATACATAAAAATACATATATATATACATATATGTAAATCGTAGACAGCTAATTAGACATTCGACATTCATGCCACATACATAATGCCAATTCGTAGACCCGCACATCCACCCGATAGCGCTAGCAACTATTTGTTTAGCCCGTAAGCAGCTTATGATTGTTTTTGCACTTCAGGCCAGACACTAACCAGGGCCAAAACACGTGGCATTAACAGCAGCCAATAAACAGCTGGTGCGAGAACCGATTTGTTAACGAGTGCAATTCGCGCAGAGCATGTTGCAAATATTCGACAAACTGCAAATAAATGCGTGCCAGATGGCGCCTACCGTGCCACATAAGCGAAAATATTCAAAACTGTCTGTTGTATATTGAGATAATGATTGTGCGTTGCGGAAAATTCTATTCATATGGTAAGTATGCAGTTTCCATTCAGGTGTTAATCATTCTTTGGAGATATGCAATTAAAATACATTTGAAAAAGCTGGCAGAAAATTTTGCTAGTTTTAAAAGCGATTTGATATTAGCAGTCGACTGGCTAAGTAATTGTTTGCTTGATTTTAAATTAGAAAAAAGCCATGAAAAATACCAATGATGAGCCACAATTCCATAGGCATATACATATATGATTCGATGGAATCAGTTCAAGAAGAGGGCGTCTCCAAATGAAACGCTCAACACCTGTTGTCACATTCACTCGGTTCGAGAAGCTCCCAAAACTGTTGCATACTTTTGAGCTGGCTGCTACAGTGTGTCGCATGGGGCGGCGAGACTCTCGCTGTGCTTAAGTTTAGCATTCGAAATGGCAAATGCGGCTCGTAAATAACGACAACACCAACAGCAACAACAACAACAAAAACAATAGAAACAACAACGTGCCGTTTTGTGGAAAATGAAAATTTGGCGACGGGACTTGTGGGATGAGTTGACGCCTTGGCGGCATCGTAAAAACCTATTTTCGTACGATTTGTTTTTAATTTATGCGCGCGGCACAACATGTTTTGCATTTCGGACAGTTTTACACCAATAAAATCAAATTAAATAGTATTATTTGGAAATTCATTAAGCCACATTAATGCAGATCTAAACGATCGAATGACATTCATCTGGACGACAAGGACGCCACCTTTCCAATTAATTGATGGCCTGCTAGAGGATGGCACGTGTCGTGGAAATATGCCGATCATGCGACTGACTAATAATATCATTAATTTTTTATTAATTTCAGATGACTCTTCGCATAGACTAGAAATCCATAAAACTGCTTTAAGTGTTAACATGCGCCGTTTGGTTCTTAAGCAAAACAATCTTGATCATCAAAAAACAAACAAACAAATCTAACAAGCAGCTGTTATCCAGCGGGTATACTAAAGTCCGAGACAATTTCAACTATATTGAATTTATAAGCAATCTAGTCGATGCCAATAAGTTTACTTATATATTTTTAAAACTCTTGTTTCAGCTACTTTCTCTAAATTTCTTCACGAGTGGTTTGTCAGCACATAAATAATTCATGAATTTTATATAAGAAGCACTTTACTTAACTTTACAGAGTATGTTGTAGTCGAGCGTATGCAACTCCATCACTTTTTTATTTGCATGACAAAGTAAACAAAGTGAAAAGCACGTGCCCCGTGTTGTACTCAAATTTAATTACAGGTAAATGAACGTAACAGGCAGTCAATCAGCCGAGCAACTAATCAATCAATCAATCAATCAATCAGCGAACACAGCTTTATTGATTTACTTCAAATCGTATTACGCCAAAAGGAGCATAAGGAAATGAAGTCGATGCCAGGCAACAACACTGTGGAAAATAACCAGGTGCAAACAACACGAACAGCAGCAGCAGCAAGTTCACCTTTTGTTCAATCAACCTTTGCCTTGCTGTTTATTATAAGTAGATTTACGACAGCGTCACATCCTGTTCGTGTCCACTCTGCAACGCAAACATAGCCAAATCGAAAGCAACAAAACAACAACAACAACAATAAGACAATCAACAATGACAACAAATTCATTCATAAAATGGTAATCAATTGTTTATGGATAATAATACCATCGACCTGACCGCTGCTGACATTAGCCGGTTAACCTTCAAGACTAATGGCAAACATAGATGATATATCTGTCTGTATCTGTTTGAAAGTATTGAACGCACAGAAGTCTAAACAATAATAAATAATTAAAGATTTTAGTGAAACTTTTAATGCGTCAAATAATAAATATTTATCGTTGGTTTTTCTTATTTCGCTCTCGCGTAAGTTTTTAAACAATGTGCCACATTTAGCAACAAAGCATATTGTTTTTCCACCGTTTTTATGATGGTTGTGCAAATGTTTAGAAATTTCGCTTTTACGACTAATATCGTGGGTAGCCATTATTTGATAAATATATCTGAATATATACGTACGTATAAATATAACATACCATATTATATTATAGTCTACGGCCTATTTAATTTTATTGTTGACAATTTGTTGTTGTAGAAAAAACCCAGACGTGAATTTTACACACGAAGAAGAAAAAGACACGATCTAAGATCTAGGAGAAGTGTTGGACCTATTTGAAATAATAATTCCAGAAAAATTCCATTGAAATACTAACAGTTGAATAAAATTTCACAACTAACACAATACATTTTTTCATTGTTGAAAAATCTACTAAATGTGGCAGCATTTCAAAATTATAATTCCATCGAAATTGAAAAACTTATTCTTCATATTTTGCAATTAAAACTCAGTTGGGGTTTCTATATTTTTCTTTTGTGTTTATTATAGATAACTCATACATAAGTAGTAGATTTAGATAATATATAAAATAACGTATATTAGACTACAAGTAGATATAATTAAAGTCTGGCATTTACAGGGATCATAAACATAATTACATACTCATATTGGATTTAATTATGTATATATTCAAAACATAATTAGATAAGACAACACTTAGCTAGTAATTGGTCATATGTGGTATTATATATATATATGTATATATATGTATATATAAATCTCTATGTAGTATAATTGTTTTGCACTTAGTACTTTAAAAATGTAATTCTACGTAATTGCATTAGTTGGTATCGTATATAAAGTAAGTAACGCGTACATCACACAATAAATATGTATACATATATATAAAACTACATAAACATATAGATACAGATTTAAAAAATAATATTAATAAAAACCATCGTTGCGGAAGAGTAGAAAGGTAACTCTAGTGGAAAGCCCGTTGACGTGTTTTTCTCTAAATGGATTACAATTAATTTTTTTATTTATTTATTATTTTTTTTTTTGGTTCAAATTCGTACTACTTATGTAGTTATCTATATATATAATATATATATAGCAAAATTCGTCTATATTTATTATAAGTTATATTCCGTTTCGGTTCATCGTCGAACCGAATAACAAAATGTGGTTGTACTGAGAAGTAACTTCTCGATTTCGACGAACCATATACGATCTCATAGATCTGACAAATTCTTAAATTCCGAGACTGGCTAAAATCTTTGAGAGGGCAAACTACTGCGCCATATCCAATGCGTGCAGACTTTCGATTTCCGGATCGAAATTGGCATCGCAGTGGGACAACCAGTCCCAGACGCGCCGTCGCACCATGGTCTGATCGATGGGACCATCCAAGCCGTAGCTGGACATCATCCGCTTAAAGCGCAGCTTGTTCTCATCGCCGGAGAGGCGACCCTCACGCTGATTGAGATAGATGCACGAGTCCTGGTCATGTTGATTGGGTGAGATCAGCGTGGCCGACTTGGAGGCTGAGATGCGACACTCCACCCAGCGATCCTTCATGTATTTGGTCACCTCGGTGATCTTGCAGCGATCCTCGGGATCATGGCTCAAATACTTGCGGAAGCAGCGCATTAGGCGCGGCGAGAAACGCCGGAAATTATCCGGCACTTTGGTCGTCTTGCGCTGTTCATATTTCATAAAATTCGAATAAGCCTGATCCTTGACCCAATCTGCTGACTGCCATGGGGGATTGCCGGCTAGAATGTTGTACAGCAGGATGCCAAACTGCCAGGAGTCGCTGATGGGCAAGCACTGGAAACGCTCGTTCTTGATCAGCTCCAGTTGCTCGGGCGGCACACAACTGGTCCACGTATGCTTCACCTTGTGCACGAGCAGACCCTTCTTGGTCGTCGCCCCAAAATCGCAGAGCTTGACGCGCGCAAAGTCCGGCGTGAAGACCAAGACATTCTCAATCTTGAGATCACGATGCACCAGGTTCTTGGAGTGCATAAAACCCAGCGCAGAGCTCAGCTGCTCCGCAACCAATTTGCAGGCCGTCTCATGCAAGCCATTTGGGCCAATGTTCGAGGCGAGATCACCATATGGGGCATGCTCCATAGCGAACACAAAATAGTCCATGGTCTGAAAGGCGACCGAATAGGCGCTGAGTATGTGATGATGATGCGAGAGCTCGTAGTTGTAGTGGAACTCCTTCTGGAACTCCTTGATGGTGGTCAGCTCCGCATGGACCGCCTTCAGCACCACGGTCGTATTGGTGGGCCTGTGCCGGCACAGCAAGATCTTGGCAAAGCAGCCCTCGGCCAGCGTCTTCTCGATATTGTACTGATCGGCGAACGTCATCAGCGGCAGTTCCACATCCGGTATCATATGGATTGTACCCCCGTCATTCTTATCGGGCTTCTTGTAAATGCTGCTGCGACGACTTACCGATGCACCAGGCACCTCCAACTTGCCGGTGCTGGTGCTGGTCGGGGTCAGTGGTGTACTGCATCGCTTGTGGTTGTTGTGGTTGGTACAGGTGCTGCTGTTGTTGTTGCTGTTGCGGCTGTTGGTGCTGCCACCGTCGCCGAACGAGCGACGCAGCCGGAAAGAGAAGGAGCGTTTCTCTACAAGAAGCAAACAAGAAAAGAAAGAAAAATCTTAATGAAATTCTATTAAACTTAAGTCACTTCAAATTGCTTAAAGTACAATAGCTGAATTCAGTTCCAATTCTATCCAATTATGTTTGTTATATCGATTAATTATTCTTTTCTTTCTATTCTTATTTTGTATAATCATATCTATCCTATTATATATTCGTATAAAGTAAACTATATTTTATATTTATATATACTGTCCGATCCCATTCAATATTACTTTCTTATCTTTTATAATTGTATCTATCCTCTTACTCAATATTATATTCTATATTCGTAGAAACTAAACTATATTTCACTGGAAGATCTGTTTACAAAATATTTGCAGCAGGGAAATATGAAGACCATCAACTGAAAAATGCGAAATTATTGTTGTTTATCAAAACAAACCTTGACCTGTTCCCCCAGCACCACCCAGGTGCTTGGACTCAAAGAAAGATAAATTGCATTCACACCTTGTCGGGGATTCGAGCCCCCACAAGCAGACACAGTTTGAACTGGGCCCATTATTAAATGTTGGCCAAAATATTTGAATATTTTTATTATACTTATATTTGTATTTTGTATTTGTTTATGATTTATTATCGACTTTTGATGTGAACATGTTTCTTTTGGCTTTTTATATGCCACAATTGTTGCTGAGGAGAATTATTAATTTCGCAGCAAAATGAAAACATGGGAAATCGCTTTGTTTTACAGCCCTCCAAGAAGCAACGCCCACGTTGAATGGGGCGACGATGTCGCCGAATTGTCTGTGGCATAGTTAGTGCAGAATTTGCGTAGATCGACGCTGTTGGTAATGCTCAGATCGGTGTGGCATAACTTATATAGCCAAAAGACGTCAGAGTGTTAAGGTTAGTCACGATTCGAGATTTGGACACCACACTTTCTCGATAACCGCCTACCCAGGCACGTTTGATTTAAAAACATTGCAAATTTATGGGCAGTGCGAGAAATCATTTGATTTGCGCTGCAAATGAGACAGCAAATATACAAATAGATAGATATATAGATTGTATAAATATTATCTATGTATGTATGTGAAACGAACTGGCTGGAATTGAGGCATCAGACATTTATAGGGCGTGATATGATTTGAGAGACGAGCTGCAATTGTATGTCCCCACCAATACCGAATTCCATCTAGAGGTGTTTTGGATATTGGAAATTTTCAAAACTAATTGCTGACTACACAGCTACAAAAATATTTGGATTCTTGCACAAATTATTATTGAACAAGAAATGCAAATATTTGCTTTGAGAAATTTATGGTTCTGTTTTAATTGCTAGACAAATAATAATACAATATTCAGAGATACTATCTGAAAATATGTACGCGATTTATGAGGCGTTATTAAATGAATACAGCTGCATTCATTTACACAGTTGAGTTGCGAATGTAAATTTATTACAAGGAAACTAAACATTAAGCATCTGGATAGCAATTGTAAAAACTAACAGTTGTATTTTTTGATCTTTAATATCGGTGTGTGTATCTTTCTGTAATGTGAATGTACCTTCAACTACTTTGAATAATATTAGATTTCTGCTTAAACACTACTCAATTAGCAGTATTCTTTGCTTAAAGATTGTTCTTATAATAATTATATAGATGATGATGATTAGCCATTTAAAAGATATGAATTTGTTGCTAACTTAATATTTTTAATAATTTTTTATTTAATTACTCTTAATAATAGTATAGGATTATTACTTAACCACAGCGTAAGCAGTATTTTTATATATTTATATGTGTTTAAAGTGTTCTATTAATACAAATAATTATAGTATGTTTATCCTTAGCAATGATAACTGTCTATTTATAGAAACCAAAACAAATCCCATTAATTTCGCCGTCACGTCTGCTTTTTTATTAGACAAACTTAATGCGTGTGAAAATCCGCTTTTTAGCTATACAAAACAAGAGTCTCAATTAGCTAATAGATCAATCAATATAATTACGTACTAAACTCACTTGCGTCACTGCCAATGGGTGATGGTCAATCTTGATCCCATTAACCCCGCAGCATGGGGACAACGCTCATGGATCACGTTGGGAGATCGCCACTGGGACTGCTACTGTTTTCTATTTGAAGTTCTATTTCCGTTCCAGAGTTGATTGGCTCGAGGCCAGTTGCCGTTTCAACAAATACACAATAAACAAGCGCGGTCCCCCTCAAAGCAAGAAGACCGCGAGCTCGAAAACTAATTATAAACGTAAGTAAAAACCATCAAAAGAGATACAAAAGCCAAACGACTGCGTGTGCACATAAATCAAACTTTCACTTTTGCACACCTCCTCCTGCTCCTGCTCCTGCTCCTTTCCAGCCCACCATGTAGAATAGATATAAACCTTGTCTGCCAATTATTGTTGGGAAAGGAACAACAATGGAACAACACAATTACGGGCCAAGAATAGAAACCGTCAAAAGGGTCAACAAGCAAAATGCATTTCGAGCCGCTAAATTTAACTGTTTGAATTTCCTTATAAACGCTCGGAGAAGCTATACAAAGAGTGGGTCAAACAGACAGTCAGACAGACAGGCAGCGAGCTCCAATTGTAAAATTGCATACAACAACAACGACAACAACAACAGCAACAACAACAACAACAACAACAACTGCTGCGCCAATGGCGTCAGGAGATCGACCTGCACAACGCATGAGAGATTGTTCAGACAACAAGATATAAAAACCATTATTTAAAATGCCGAAAATTGTATACTCTTTTATGTGTATATAAAAACATAAATTTAATATCTGATTTTATTTTTATTGAGTATGCGCTAAACGACCTATTAGAAAAATCAATTATTTACCATGTCGAAATTGTGTGTACTTTTTTATACGTGTTTTAATTAAATTGGCTAATAAAAAATAAACAGCTGTAATTGAGATTGCATTTTATATTGCGTGTTTAAAATGCGCAAGAATAAAAGTCAAAACAATTATTTAACGAGAATGTTGTACTATTTTTACAAGTTTATAAATTAACTGAAGTAATAAAAAACAAGTAAGAATGCTGTAGTCGAGTGAGCTCGACTGCGATATACCCTGAACCCAATTGTTAAATATATTATACTTTAATTCCCAAATTTTCCTTTGAAAAGTCTTCCAATATACCTGATATATATATATATATACATATATACCTATAAAGCAAATTAGATCTGCGCCTGGTATTCGAGAAACTATATTCCCAATTTGAAGTCTGTAGCTCATATAATCTCTGAGATCCGCGTGTTCATACAGACCGACGGACAGGCGGACATGTCTACGTCGGCTGTTGATCCTGATCAAGAATATGGGGTCGCAGATGCGTCCTTCTACCCGTTACATACATTTGCACAAAACCATTATACCCCTTTACCTATTTTTAATGGGTTCAGGGTATAAAAATATACATATTTAATTGAAATTGTCAATTTTTAATATATTTATTAATTTCTTTCACAAAAAATTATTAAAAAAAGAAAAACAATTACTTAGCATGCCGAAAATGGTGTACTCTTTTAATGCGTACCTAAGTAAATTTAAGTTTTTTAAGTTCAACCGGTTAAAAAAGTTCTCTCTAATCTTGAACAATCTTGTCACAAACTCCAACATGTAGCTGTGTTAATCCAATGCGCCAGTAAAAACAAATGGCGCAATGTAGGGAAGGTGGCGCAGCATCAAATTGTATGACTGACTGCCAAAATGACTGTGCTTTGCACCCCTCCCCGGGCAAACCCCTCGTTCCCTAGCTCATCCCCCGCCCCTGTACGCTGACACGGTACGGTTCGCATTCGGTCCTCGCCTTGCCTGTTTGGCAGCCCGCCCGCCACAGTTTGCGACTTTGGGGGCATTGCTGACGTCAATCGGCAAGTCGTTGTCGGTCGGCGTGCCACATACACACACACACACACATATGTGTATATATATATATACATATAGATGTGAGTGCTGCGTATAGATGAGGCAGCCGTGCGGGCGTCTTCCAACAAGATTGTAGTTTGATTATCGTAAAAATAATACCCAAAGGCACGCATATATACAATGCTCATGATCGGCTAGAGTTCCACGGGCTTGGTGGGGGGTTGGTTGGAGATTATTGTGCCTGATGATGATAAATTGGCAAAGTCCGAGCAGGTCATACTCAAGACTCTACACGCAGAACGTCGTCGTCGGCCGTGCTGTCTACGATATTGAGCTGGTCAGACAATTATACCGCTGCCCCCACCTCTCTCTACAGATGTATACACATTTATATACATATACATATATCATGTGTTGGGTCGTGTGCTCTACATCAAATTTGCCACAATTGATCTGACTTTATGGCGCAATCAGATCCACTTTGAAATTTTATCTTTGATGTGGTCCATTAAACATTGATTAAGCAAAATTTGCATAGATACCACAAGCCATAAGAACTGAGTTCCCCTTGGCCTCGCCGACCAGTAGTCTGATTATATTAAAAACTTTTTCAAAGTCTGTACACTCTTTATTTACACCTCCACTGTTTATAATTACAGGAATTGGGTCAAAAACAATAGTTTTTGTTACATTTACAAATGCTGCTTGCAACTTAAACAACTTTCTGTTTTTATTGCTATGGATTTCAGCAGCTCATTTTTCAAATTTTATAAGTGTTAAGCGCAATAAGTTAAAATTTCAATTAATCAAAGTTTTACGAGTAGCCCTCAAATGTTTTTCCAATCGAAAGTCTGAAAATCTCTACTTGAATTTGTGGTTTTTGGAGGAGGGCTCACTTGAATGAACGAAAAGTTGAATAGTCAAGATTTTGTTTGAGCTACATATATTTGTTGAGATATTTGAAATATAATAACATTTTATATTTGCTGAGTTAATTGCCCAATATATTGTTAGGTAACTTTATGGAATATTTGGCACAGTAAAATATGGCTGAATATGAATTTTGCATTTAAATAGAGCGTGTTCAGTGCCCGCACGACATTATTTAAATAATATAGCACGCTTCTTCAACAAAGTCTTCCTTCTGCGCATTTTGTGCTTACTAAAAACAACAATATAATAAAATTAAATATATAAAGCGAGTGTAAAACGAAATTTCCGTTGCGCCCACAACAAAAACAAAAGAGAAAACAAATACAAAACAAACAAAAAAAAATAATAATAAATAAGCAAAAACAAAAAAATGTTTAAATAAAACAATAATATTTTAATATACAATAGAATGAACAAAAAAAAAACTTGTATACATATTTTAATATAATATATGCATTTTATATATACATACATATATGTATATATATTTGTTGTGTGCGTATTTAGGCTTTTGCCTGCATAGCACTTTTTTGTGAACGACGAAACAAAAGAATAAGTAGAATTTATACATATCTAATAGAATTTCTTTTTGTTTCGAGTTTGTATTTATAAAATGCGATTAATCCGTCGATTGCTGTGCAGTTGGTCCATGCCGGTATTAGGGGGCTATTTATAGGAAAAGCAGGCAAGCCCACAAATTATTGATATATGGCAGCACTCTAAATGTGCTGAACCAGACAGCCGAGGCAGCTGCTCTTGGCAATTGCGCACATGACTTGCACACGATGAGTAAAATATGCAGAGAGAAAGCGAGAGAGAGAGAGAGGAGCAGAGAGACAGAGATAGAGAGAGAGAGAGTGGGAGCCTCCTTAAGCCACTGTCTAAAACCTGTCAGCAGTCAGCATGCAAAGTGCATGTCACGGCTAATGAGACCGTGAAAAGTGTGAAAAAGAAGAATGCGAAAAAGTGGAAGAGAACAAGAAAACTTGCACACACTGAGCGATGTCAGTTTACGTACATGCTGACGCCGCCCACGCAGCTCTTTATGTTCCATAATTTATTTAAATAGTTCCGTCTTTATGATATACTTAATGTTCGTAAATAAATTCTTATAAATAGTTCCCTATAAACATCGTCAGCTATAAGTAAAATTTAATTAAACACGCAAAAAAAAAAGCATACGAAAAAATGTTGTAAAAGTAAAAATGTTGTTGCCGGTTTTCAAGGTAAGGTCAAGGCAAGCGCCGACGCAAGCGACCAAGCGACAACATCAATTAATCAAATTGATGATATTATGAAAAGACTAAAGCTGTTGAAAAAGGCTTACAAATGTATTACACGCCAAGCGACCATAATAAATAATACATTAAACGCTGAAGGGCCGTCGTCGACTTGACGCATTGAAGGAAAGTCGCTGCACGCAGATATCGGGGGAAACCACTTTCTGCCGCTCGCAGTAATAATGTAAGCAAATACAAATATAGGGGTCAGTTCAAAAGGAAAAACACCTACATGAAAATACAAATAAATAAATAATAAATACACAAACACTGTTCAATATCTTTGGTTGTTTCATCAACTCTTCTTCTCGGAACTCTCAGAATGAATCAATGCGAAAATGCTCCTCGTAAATAATTGTAAGTAATGCTAATAATAATATTATGATTGCAATTCCCAGTAAGTGTACGATGGGACTGGTAGAGGGTGGAGGAGGGGGGATGAACTGACGTCAAGCGCTAAGTTGTTGCTATTGAGTGAACTGACCATTTCCTCAATGCGAACAAGGAAAAGGAAATGATTAGATGTTCAAGCGTGATTAAGTACTGCCAAGTTCCATTTGTATGCGTGCTGATCGAAACTGGAATAAAATAGGACAGGATGCCAATCGAATTGCCGGATATCTGGAATCGCAGTTTGGCCTAATTCTTAATCGATTATTTACGCATCTTCAACTTATGGATTTGATGGAACATATATTATTTTGGTCATAATTGTTGGCAAAAGACAATCTAATCGAATTAGTTGGGTCTCGTTTGGGATCATTTAAGTTATCATATTATTAATTGACTAGAAATGGATTAGAAAACTTTGAATAATTAGTTAATAACAATCATTATATTTTAAAGTTTATCTTAAGTAAAATCAATATTAAGATGTGTACTTTATATGGGAGTCTTCAAGACAATACAACCAGCATAGTCTATATCAAAATATATGTATGTGCATACAGGATATATATTTTTTATTCCTATTCAGTTTGAATAGCAGAGTTAAACTCTAAAACAGAGACTAAGAATAATCCAAAAATGTATAAGCTTCTGAGTAAAAAGATCAGCAAAGCCTTTGTCTTGATCATATCTATATGTTTATGGAATCGCTTAAAAAAGAAATATACCAAGTAATGTGACATAATTTGAATCGTTTGCTCATGTGTTAAATATAACATATATTATATATCGATCAAAACAATCTAATTAAATTAATATAGTAGTCTTATTTGAACTAGTATACTCTATGTTCAAAAGACGTGTGTAGAAAATAAATATAAATTTAGAAAAACTTTTTACAAATCAGAGAAAAATACATATTAGCAGGGGCTTGGCGTTTGTGATTTATATAGTATTTCATAACATATTTAAATCGTACGATGTTAAATAAAATGTTTATTTTAGATACTTTATTTTTACAATAAGTTTAATCTACTGCTTGATAATAATTATAATAAATTTCGTTATGCAAAATATTTGCTATCTAAAAGTAAATATTTATTTGAATAGTTTTCTTAATATATCATACAACTAAACCGAAGATATTAGATCTATATAAAAAATATGTCTTATTTATTTTTTTTGTTTGTATATAACTTATAACTCTGAGAGCTCATTGAATATTTGAACGAAGGGCCATAAAAACCAGACGCAGACAAACAAAAATAAATATGCAAATTGTCAATTAAGTAAACAGATTCAGATTTAAAAAACAGAAAACAAAATAAACAATAACAATACTTAACTCATCACGTGCATAGAGTATAGAGTAGAAAAATAAAAACACAAATAATTGTGAAAAAAGAGCGAATGAAAAACATAAGCGAAACCGACAAAGTTCTTGGTCGTTTATTGCACTGGCTAAAACGAGTTCTGAGAGGCAAGTGAACTGCGTCGACCCATTTATTGGGTGATTACTTTGGGCCATTTCAATGCATATTGCCATTAACTATCCACGGTTACTGTTCTCTGATTATTTCTTAGACTCTTTCGATTCGTTAGACTCGCTTTTATGGCTTTGGCCACTTTTCTATGTATTCCAAATTGGCTGCAAAGGAAATTTCCAAAACATCAACCGATGAAATCAAAATATATTTTTGGATTTCAAGCGAATTTATTTCATTCGATACGTTTGTCCACAGGTACATAAATAAGACCAATAATGTTCAATCAAAATTTTGTAGGCAACCACCATAAATATTATAAATATATATATATATATATATATACATATATATGTTAATCGAACTAAGCTTCGTGGAAAATTCTGTATTGCTCTAATATGCTTTCTTTTTTGTTTCTTTTCTTTTTTTGTCCCCGGAGATTTTATTTATAATCACTTACGTCCCATGTCATGTGTGTCTGGCAGATGAGCGAAGCATGCGAAAATTAATAATTTATTAAATACTACACATATATAAAAAAAAAAAAAACAAAATAGAAATATACACAAAAGTTAAAATAAAATAAAAGAATTGCTCGGTGCTGGTATAGGGTTGGACAGGAGTACAGGAGACGGACAAACAGCAGAACATCGTCAAAAACAACGACGCGAAACACCCACGTTTTTTTTCACTTCTCATATGAGATCGAAATTCACATAAAAGCGACGTTGAAATCACTGAAATTCTGAAACGGGATGTGGATATGGCAAATCTTAGTTAGCAGGTGGGACAAGTGACAACAGCTGCCGTAGATGATATAGCAATTGAGATGCTCTATGATACTGTAATCTGATATTCACAAGAATCTACCAAAACAGTAAAAAGTTGTCTGGCAAAATAATTCAGATTTGATATTTCATATTTATAGGTAATAAATATATGTGGGAGATCTAATTAGCAAATATGATCTAAATGCCAGCTTTTTCATCTTTGAATTTAATTCATTTCAAAAAATATGACTTCAACCGGATTATCAAGCTTAAGTTCCCATGTCGTATTATTATTATTTATTATAGCAATCAAAAATATATATAATATATTTATCCAAAGTTTTATTATAACATATACTTGGTTCAAAAGCACATTAATTGTTGTCTAAACATAAAAAGTTATCTTTATTGTCAAATAATCCAAATCTGATCTTTAATATATATAGACAATGTATATTTTGCATGCTCTACTTGGAAATTAGGATTTGTTTAATAGCTTTTTGATTGTGTAAGATAAATCTGATCAAGTTTTTAACATTTAAATTTGAAATAAAGCAGACATAAGTGGACATAAGCTTAATTTCTAAGCCATATATAATATATATCTTTCGTAACTTGCAATCAGATCAAATGAATATTAAATTTTCCATGAAACAGTTTTATCAAATAACAAAATATTCCGAATATTTATTCGAATATAAAATGATGAAGTCATATTTAAAGCTAATAGATTTTATGTGGCCAAAGTTTCGTAAATGCATTTTAATGGTACCAGTAAATATGAATACGAAGGACACAGTAAACGCTCGCTAGCAAAAACAAATCTAATGAATCTCAATTAAAACTGTTGGAGCACACATTAAGTGGCCAGTAAAATATAATAGATGAGTTGAAGAATTGTTGTGACAGTTTGTTTTGCCCCTGATTTGTCAGGCCGTCAGCAATTGCCTTGTAACCAGACAAATCCATTAATAATAATATGGGCTCATAAAGAGACTAAAATCAAAAACAAAATTTAAGCCAAAAAAAAACCGAAAAAAAAGTGTAAATTAATACAGATGTGATGTGCACAATATAAATGCTTAATTTTTACAATTTTTAAGTACATATTTTTATTGCGTGTCAATGGCAAAAAGCGCGTCACATAAGACAAACGACAGAAGACAGACACTCGACTGGCTGCCAGACAAACAGTTGGTCAAAATGACACACACAAAAAAACCTACACAGTGTGTGATTCTTCTTCTTATTCTACTAGTTGTTGATGTTGTTGTTGTTGTTGTTATTATTGCTGGTGGTGATTCTGTTCCCATGCCTATATATTTTATCTTTTGGTTAGCCATAATATATCTCGCGCCGACAGGCGACGGCGACCTTGTGCCACGACTCAACGCGTAGAAAGCGAAAAAAAAACAAAAAAACAAAAATCAAAAATCAAAATAAAATAAAAGAAAAATCGAACACAACGAAGAAAATTTGTGAAGAAAAACTACTGCTAACAATTCGTCAAAATTATGTTCACTCTAAAATGCACACAATATGTAAACACAGCACAAAATTTGCATTTGATTTTCCTACTCGCTGCTCGACTGCAATATTATTCAATTGTGCGTTCAGCTCTGGCCAACGCGGCGTATACATAATGCTGGTTGGTGCACTCATCCAGCATTGGGGATTGCGCTGGAAACAGAATTTTTAATGGCAGCGCCCGTAAAATGAAAGTCAAATCAAATAAATACATACTTTGTGCGGCTTGTTCGCTGATGTGCGCACAAAATATCAAATTAGCATAAATCATGTTTTTACGGCTCAGCCAAAGACGTGTTTGACATTTGCGAAAATGCCAGAGAGCCGTAAAACTCATATAGCATATTAGATGATTCTGCACTGATGATGCTCATCAGTTTATGGCTGTCTTAAAAAGCAACGCAGCAAAGTTTTCACAGATTGCATTATTTAAAATTATATCCATATTTTAGTTGGCAGTAGAGAGAACTCGAGGAGTACAACGAATTGAAACAGTTTGTAGAAATATTTAATCAGCGTTTTTATTTAATTTTTGAAGTAATAAATAATCCAAAAATGCATTCTAATTTTTAATTACTCAAAAATCCAAAAAATATTTCCAAGAATTTGGGACTCACAGCGCTACATTATTTAATTCACGAAATGCATGTGAATAAAAATAGAATATTTGAAGTAACACATATATTTTTAATGGAAATTTAAATTTATTGCCTCCAAACATTTGCTCAAATAACAAGTCTACTAAATAATAGTGGAAGAAAAAACAAGCAATTAAATTTTCAATGTCAAGCTAAGAAAAAGAACCATCAGAATTTGGTTATTTAACTCAGAAATGCTTGAAGTGCCAAGAAAGTAAAAGAAATACAAATATTTTCAGCATTTCAATAAGCAAAGTTCCAAATGCAAATCTATTCGGCAAACTCAAACTCAAAAAAAAGAATGCAAATAAAAATGCATACAAACTACTATTATTAATCGAATCAGTATAAAAAGGGCTTTTAGCAATATGGAAACAACTATTGACAAAGACAAGCACTTTAAGCATCAATTAGGAAACTGAATGGTTCGTGGCACTCAATGATTTAACGACCGCACTCATCAACCAGCACTGTGAATACAATTTGCCACAACTGAGTGAATTAATTGAATAAAAAATGGCGCTGAAAGGCGCGCAATCAAAAGCCAACTTACAGCAAATGGACAGGCCGATGGCTGGGCGGACAGATTGGCCCATTAGCTGAGACTGATGATAAAAAACATCTTGGCAGAGGCAGACGAATAATATGATTTTGTTACAGCAAAGAAGACATCGCGCATACGCCACGTGTTCGCATCGCAATGCCAATTAAAATGCATAATCAAACTGAATATTGAAATGTGTCCAAAGTGTGCGGCAATTTAACATTTTATTTCCATTAATTGACATTTAACTTCTTTGGTTCTTTATCGAAATAAATAGCTGTTTAAGGAAAAGGTTTTTCTTTTTTCCATCTAACATTTGAATCTCCAAACGACTCTATTTTGTAATTCCCCTCAGCCGGGCCTCCTAGTTTGCATTCATTCATTAAGTTTACTTTCAATTCTCTAATGATTTCATCATTTTGTTTTCAACATCATATTTAACTATATTTTTTAAATCTAGTCATTAAATTTAGGGTATGTCATCGTCTGTATTGTTGCGCTACTAATTCGTCGCTTTTTAGCATATTTTTAATATATTCATTAACGCATGTCTAAAAGCCTGGCATATAACAATTCATTTGTTTATTTGAGAATAATATTGAGAAATATTTTGAAATATTCGAAAATGAAGCGGGGGCAAGTTCATGTTTCCCACAGCACAGCACAGCGTTGCCATATGTTTATGCCTATTTATATACAGCGTCTACTGTTGAAATTTAAAGGCGGCAATTGGCTTCGCACTTCATAAATGCGCTCTCTCCTCCTCCCTTTCCCTCTCTCTCTCTTTCTCTCTCTCTCTCTCTCTCTTCATTTCCGCCTCTCTTTCTTTAGATCTCCCTCTTTCTTCTACTGTCTGCCTGTTGCCTAACATTTTAACGCATTTTAAAAATATTTTGAATTTTCTACAGGCCAACTGGGTGGCAACTGGCAAGTGGCAAGCGGCAAGTAGCAATTGCCGGCAATACGAAATTGGCTAATTTCAATTACGTTTTTGGTTTTGCAATGCACTCAAATGCTGTATTTAATCGGAATCAATCAGAGGATCTATTCCCTGCTCGGCTGACTTTTGGTACCCCAACAAATTCATATATTGATTTGTTGATGTGCGCCATGTGAAAATGACCATCACATGTTTGTTGGCTGTACAACATGACGTATTAGTGATATATTAATTGTTTTCGACAAATCTATTTTAAAACGATAAAACGATTTATTCGAATTGTGCTCAACTTTATTGATTTCGCTAATGCTGTACTTATAAGTGTGAACAAATGGGTTGAAATGATGCAGAGCAAATACTTGGCAAATATAAACCCCTATATGGTATACATATATATACAACTTATGGATCAAATATGGATTATGGATCAAGTGAGTTGTTATAAATTTCATATCTATATATACTAGAGCAGAATCAACTTTGCAGTGATTAGAATTTTTGTATATGAGCTTCTCTTACACTATATTAAATATAGAAATATATATATTTAATTATATATTTTAATAACAACTATATATTCGTGCAAATCGGGCTTATTTGTAATTTAGCAGCCAGTTATTCACTTTAGCGTGGACTTGAGTATATCTTGTTCATGGCATTCACTTTCTTCTTTCAAGCAAATTTATTGCTGGCCACAAATTAAATTACCATCAACGTCGAATGCAAATTGATTGGTCTTGATATTAATTGATTCCGACTAATTTATGGTTGGTTTGATTGCATTTCTTAGATTATAGCTTAAGTACTATTTTCATCGAATTAAGGTTCTGCTTGCTTGCTTTTCCTGTTATATCAACTTGACAACTCAGTCTTGTGCACAAAATTAGTAGCACACACACACACATACACAGACACGCAGGAAACACAAAATAATTTGCACAGGATGTCGAAGGACAATGAAGGCCATCTGACGCCGCAGCTGAAGGAACACTACGAAAAGGAGGCGGAAGTCCTGGCTCTATTGATAGAAATGGAGAAACGCTATTGCAAATATTATGAGTTCTACCAATGCGAATTGCAGACACAGAAAATAATCATCGAACGTCTGTGGTTGCTAACCCAGCGATATCTGATACTGATCTCGACGCCAGGCTGTCGCTATCCCGAGGTTTATACCCTATCTGCCGAGGAGGCGATCATCAATGAGTACGAGGAGAAACTGGAGGTGATCCGTGGCTCCAAGTAAGCCAAAGTTTCCTATTTAAATAAACTCCATATTCATATTTTGTGCATATTATGTTCAGCAATGACATGGAACATGCTGTTTTGGATCTTAACACAGAGTGCAAGAAATTTTATGAGGCCTACAAACAGCTGGATAGAAATATGGAGACACCCTTTATACTGGGCGATAAGTATCATCGCAGCATCGAGTGCCACAAGCAAATGGTCACCGATATTTTCAACTACTTACATTCGGCTGTACTCAAAATGAAATGCTATATGCATCAGCTGGATCCCATCAGTCTGGAGAGTGTTGAGGACTATCGGGAGCTGCTCAAGGCCGACAGTAGCAATGAGGAATTTCAAGAGTTCCTAACGAAACAGTTCATCTACTGCACCTGCTTGCAGCCGAGGCCCACCTGTCCCATACTGAAGCTGAAGTGTGCTCACGACAAGATTGACAACTTGAAGTATGTTGGCAGAATAACTATACTATAATAAACTATAAACTATATGAAAAGGTATAAAATTAAAAGTTAGGCTGCAAAGTTCCCAAAGAGCATACTTTATAATAAATAAAGTTGCCAGGTAATACTTTAATCCGATTCAAATTAAAGCTGCAAAGTTCTTAATGGACATACTTAATTGTAAGAGCTAAAGATATTTTAAGCATTTTCCAGTTTCTGCTGCGAAATAATGTTATACAAAACAACAGTTATTTTTAACGACAATGCAGCTTAACGTGGCCATTAACTTGGCCATTATCAGGATAATGCCCAGCAGCCGTTGGCATTGTCTGCCCTCGCAGTTGTTGTTAGATGAAAACCTCTTGAGTGTTGCCTCCGTAATTGCCTATATATTTGAGTATCTGAGTAAACGGAGACCTGACCTCGTATCTTTCATCAGTCAGTCAATATTCTGATTAATTTTGTGTACGTTTTTGTGGCTCATAATTTGCTTAGGCCAACAACGTGGGCGACAACAATTTGCCAGCGAACTTTGACTAAATGTCAAGAGCGATACACATAATTATCCATTACATTATGTTCAACTGATAATGGTAAACTGGAAAGCTTATTTTTTGTATAATAATTGAATAGAAAATAAAAATATTTAATGATAATCAAATCATTTTAAGAAACATTTTGCATCTGTGTTTAAAGAAGTTAAAGAAGCTTAAGAATTGAAAAAACCAGAAAGACAAATAGGAAAATCAGAATTACCAATCTTGATTCTCGAATATCTCAGTCTCTAAGAAAATATCTTGCATATATTAATGCTGGATTATAGATCATTTCTTGATTTCTTGTTATCTATATAACTGCAACTAATGCCAATTTGTGGACAGTGTCTGCTTTAAGAGAATTTGCTTATCGATGGTCGCATTCAACTCTGAACTTTTAGCTGACGCCAACGAGAAATTTGCTTGGATCGGGTCGGGGGATAACACACACACACACAACAGGCAGGCAAACAGACAAGCAGGCAAACCGCATTGAGCAGCATGTCAAGCGTGGCTAATACGAGCAAACACACACACACACACACACACAGAGACAGGGAGATACACCCACGCACGAACACGCACAACAAATGGCATACAATATAGCAACATTCAGATGAAAATGCCCGAACCCCGACTGCGCAACTGGCACTTGTGCCACAGTCGCACAACGAACCCATTGTGGCAAGTGGCAAGTGGCACTCTGGCCAGTGTTTCTGCCCGGCTGGCAATCAAAGCGCATTTGTATCTGGGAACATGGCTAACTGAGGTGCGGTGAGGTGTGTCATAAAAGGACACTGTCATTCAAGGATACAGCACGTTGAACAAACACACAAGACACCCCCACACACACACACACATATATATACATATATATATGTATATGTATATGTATAACAAATATCTGCATATACTAACTGTGTATGGTATATTTTTAACTATTGTATGGAAAATCAGTGGCGGCATCGTGCGTCATTCGATTGTGACTTAACACTGGTATTTTTTTCACTTTTTCACCGCTTATATTTATCTAATAGAACATTTGGATCAGCAGAATTTGTGCCGAATTAAGGGACGGATAGACGGATAGACGAATAGACGGACAGGCAGTCCAGACAGGGGACCGTCTTTATCACAATGACGTCGTTTGGTATTCTGGTCGTGTGTGGGTGTTGAGCAACACAAATATAAGGTTATTGTTGTTTATGTGTGTTGCTTACTTTGGTTTATTTTTAGATCACACAGCTAGGATAATTGAAAAGCAAGCACTAACACACACACACACACACAACACAGGATATGGCCACGTCCTTAATGCCCCAACGACCCCTCTTGTCAGTTTAATTCAGAAAAAAAAAACTCATAGCTTTCGTTGATTACCGATAGTGACATATTGTTAAGCTATTTCAATTGAACTTCTATATATAGAATATATTATTGGGGTGCTCTTTTTTATTTGTCAGTTGCCCAACTCTGGAATGATTGGATGTCAAGTAATGTAAGTATCAGTTGTGCAACAGGAGCAGCCATTAGCGTCATAGGAGAGATATAACCAACAATTGAACGTAATCCCAATCTGCGATTACGCTGATCTATAAAGTGCATAACACATTGGTATATAAGAGGTAATCAGTAAATTTGATATCAACTCTAGATCAAAACTTTAACATAATTCCCAAAAATCGCCGGAACTTAAAGTACAAGTAGAGTAATGTCAGCATAAGTTCAACTGCTGAAGTTAATCATAGAATTGCATAATACAGTTCATATAAATTCCTCTGCTCTTGTTTGCAATTACAATAAATGAGTCGAACAATTAAAAATATTTAATTATTTGTCCATATTTATCCATATGTGTTTATATAAAGCTAAATTTAATCTTACTTGTATAATAATTTTAGCATAAGCTTAATCTTAAAAAAAAAAAATTTAAGAACTTTTTTCTACTGTCAATTTTCTCTCCTTAAAATCGTTGGTTAGTTAGTTTTAGAATCTCAGATGCATACTCTCGAAGTAGAATAACAAATAAGGAAATTATACTATACTTATTATCTATACTACCGATTATCTAATTCTTGCAAATAAATATTGGACCATTTTACCTTCACCCTCATTTAATTTATATATTATATCCCTTATATTATTTTTATTTTCATTAAATTTACATTCTACATTTTCTCCCCTTTAATTTTATATAATTTTAACCATAACTTTTCACAAATACAATGGACTCTTTAGTCTACTTTAAATAAAACAATAATATAAAAAATAATGAATTATCTGAAATTTAATATTTAAATATAACTCCTAAAAGTTTAGAAATAATATTTCATCCCAAATTTTACTGTTAAATAGTTTTTGGCTATAACCGACATCATATTATTATTAATTACGTATAACATTGACTAAAAAACAATATTTTTAAAACATTGTTTGAGACTCAGACTTGAGTTAAGTCTGAAGATGCTTTATTCAAAGATTTTTTCTAGGATCGGCAACAATACCTTATCTTAAATTTACGCAAATATCTCAACATTAAGTAGAAGTACTCACCGATAGTGCACATTTCGCTGTGTTGGCAACAGCTGCTCGTCCTTTGCCGTAATCCAAATTCGACTTGTAGACCCACTTTGAATTTTGTTTTTGTTGTATTTTGTATTGGCAACAGCGCTTTGATCAACGTTTCAACGTGATATGGCAATTGATATGAGGTTTTTGAAATATATATGTTTGCTTGGCAACACAATAAAGTACAATTGGCGAGAGGGATCACACTTTTAAAGTCACATTGCAAATGGTGGTTGGTAATACTTAAGTTTCGTATTGCACTTGTGGAGTTGGCAAGTTGTTTGTTTGCAGCGCGAAATCTCAATGTTGCTCACAATGTTAAAAATCAGAACGCGGCAAAGAATATCGCAATATAGGTTTAATTAAATTTGTTGATGGTTTCTGTAGATTTGTATATTTTTAGGTGGTTGCTTGATAGATAAGTAAGTGTGGTAAGAAGCAAGTGAGCAGCGATAAGAGCGAGACGCACTCACAGAAATAATACACAACACAAGCAGCGAAAGACGTGACAAAGACAGAGCACGACGAACACGTCCACACGTCAGGAGTTTTCCGTTATGAATGTTTTCACATTTTCCAAGCGCTTCGGATTTTATATTTGTTGCATCGTCGCTCGGCAAACGCTTCGTGCATGGATGGATATTTGGTGTTCGGTTGATTTCGTTCGATTTAGCCGAACATTTTTACGGGCTTTCTCTCTCTCTCTATCTCTCCGTCGCGATGTTCTCCACCAAAATGTTCCATGTTGGAGAAAAGCTTCAGCGCTTTGCTGCTCAGTTGAAAGCTTTCATTAACGCGCGCATTAGTCAAATTTCTTAGGGTTCAATGCATTGTGCGTAAGTTCAACATCGCGTACAGGGAGGGATTACAGCGGTTGTCAGGGGCCCATTTTAAAATAATAAAAAATAATAAATAATAATAATACGTTTTTAATAAATGGGATAATATACAAGTTTTCATTTCTCTGTTATCAAACAAATTATGAAATTGTAGAATCCATAATAATTCTTAACTTCAATATTATTTTTCTTTTTTTTCAAATAATTAAAACAGTTACGTGTGGAGTATAAGTTACTTAGAAACAAATTTACCTAAATTGAAATAAGATTATTGCGCATGATGCGATTTAACAAATCAAAAAATTACTTTCTCCTTTTCAAAAAAGAACCGTAGAGATTTGGGAAAGTTAATAAACATACTTTAATATTTTATTAAATATTTGGAAGAGCAAAGATCATTTCCATTAAAAAAAAGTGTGTGCTTTTTATTTAAAAATAATTGTTTATTAAATTATATTCCATAGGAATATATATATTTTTGAATTGGCTCTTAGTGATGGTAATGTTAAGTGAAATATTTAAATTTTTAAGGACTTACAATTAGAGAAGTATAAGCAGAAAAATAATGTTCTTATCACAGAAAACTAACGCTCATAATGTATCTTGCGAATGGAAATCTTTAAGTCAAAAGGGTTGCAAAACATTTTTAACAAATATTTTATAAGGGGACTTTCAAATGTATTCCTAACCTACTATAAATATAGAAGAGTTAAGCACTCCGAATTTTGTCCGATGGTTGCAAGATAATAAATACAAAAACATAAATTAACAAATTGTAATAAAAATTGGAACAATTTAAAGCCGCTTACTTAAGGGTTTTTTAAAGTACAGTTCCAAACATCTATATTTAAATGTAAAAGTGGTGAGCTACTTTATCTTTTACAAATGTTTTCCTGCGATAATCCATACCACTTTCATCTGTATAGCTTTCGCTGCTTAACTGCAAACACCCCTTGACCCCAATACACAAGTTTTAAACAAACTTCGCCCCCAAAATGATTCACGTTATCCGAGCGATAAAATAAGCGCAAGAACTATTTTTAAGCTGATTTTATTACCTCAGCGATTGGAGCGAAATTAATTACTGTCCCACTTACAACAACAAGAAACAAGTGTCTTCTTCTTCCTCTTCTGCTTCTGCTTCCTCGACTTCTACTAAAAGGTAAATATCAAGTAATTTTTAAGACAATATAAACAAAATAGAGTGAAGCACAGAGATTTGCACAAACTTCGCAAGCAGCACGCAAGGTTGAGCCTTGCCCTGACGTATGTAGGTGTTGCCGTGTGGATTTGATGCCACCGCCCAACGCCCACCGGCTACACAACCACCAATCCACCTGTCATAGCTAAAGTCGCAACTCGTGTAGAAACCGCCGCAGAATTAAGTTTGCGGCAGAGACGTCCTTGAACCAAATAACAGTTAGCATTAAAAGACAAAGCCAAGGGAAGGTATCCGGTACTCACCTGTAATCGCCTGACGTACAGCTACAGCTACTCCGCCCCGGCCTGATTTACCCCATCGACTCCATTGCGGTAACAGTTAACTTGATTATTTTACAAATAATTGAAAAGGCTGCCAAGCGCCATTGTACAAATTGCACAAGCAGACAACTAGACCCTGCTCTGGAAACAACCTACGACTACTACCCACTCCAACCCACTCTACCCCACTCCGGGGCCTGCATAGACATTGCCGTTTCCGGTCCGTGGCTCTCACGCTCCAGCGAGCATTCATATGAGCCACGTCTGATGGCAGCAACGGCGTTGACGTCGTCACCAACGCCAAAACAGCGACGACTGTGACGACAACACCAGCACCAAAACCAACACCAAACAACCAGCAACGTATAGAGACAACAACAACGACAACAACAACAACAACAACACCAGCAGCAACAACAACGGCAACACAAGCTGAGCACAAGTATTGCGCATAAAATGTCAGGACACGACGGAGATTCACATTTTCAACGTGGGCACTGAAAAAACACTTTCAGTGTGCTCTCCTTGTCTTGGAATAATATTAAACCCAAAAATACTCTGTTTGTTTTCTTTGTTTTCCGTTTCTAAGAATTTGGTTCTCTTCGTATCTTAAATCAACTGAAAATTTTAAGATTATTTTCAACTATATTTGATTCATTTTGTATCCCAAATTTAATTGAAGACTTTAGGATTCATGTAAAAATATAAATTACTTTGTAATTAATTTTTTACTTTTATTTTTTATTTTATTCAAACAAATTATTTGGATTTGAACAATTTTCAAAACTCTTTTATGAAACTTTATTATCCTCTATAATTGTTTATTGGGTTTAATTAAATCTTGATCCCACACTATTCTGAAATTATAATAGATTTCTTGCCAAAGTACCTCAAATTAAACTTTTATTTTTTATTTTTTTTTTAAATAATTTTTTGTAATTCCGATAATATTTATGGCTATCTCCAAAATGTCAAGTAACTTTGCTCAAAAAGTTAGTTTATTATACACTTTCTTACTACCTTATTACCGACTACTTATCTTAAATTTGTTAATTTGTATTTTGTTCTTTTCGTGTCATAAATTTTCCTTAACGTTTAGTATTTTATGCTGAGATCGTTTTTGTAGCCCAATTGGATATACTCTGCCTTCTTATGACTTAAGATGATGGCCTACTCCGGATCTGGAAACTCTTTAATTTATTTTTAATAATTTAAGTGTAAGTTGCTTAGTTCTTTTATATTCAACCGATTATTTTGAATATAAATAATTTAATTTTTATTTTGAAAATGTATTTATAAAATTATAAATTTAAATAAATAAAATTTATTGACTGCATTTGTCTAGAATTAAATAAACAAATAAATAATGTGAGAGAAAACTTGTGCCAAGGTCAATAAGGAACTTTCTTGGCTCTCCTGCAAACAGATGCAAACTTCAACTGAAGTCGACCTAACCCAATGTAAATTTCCACATGCCTCGAATGGCTATGTTGCGACTCCGAGCTGCCGTTGCATAGGAGAGGCGCAAGCTTGTAGCTATTAATAGAGTCGTTTGAGCCGAAACTGAAGTTATGAACTTAACTGGCTCAAGCTGGTTGCCAAGCAGCCCCCATATGGGCCCGCCCGTAGTCAAAATTAACAGTACACACACACACACACACACACACACCCATGCAGACACACAGAAAGACAAGTTACAACCTAGTGGCCCAGTCAGGCAGTTAGTTAGTTAGTCAGTCACTGAGCTTCGGAGTGGCGAAATCGTGTTTGATTTTTGGTCGGGTAAAAAATATGCACGAGCTGCTCCAGAAAGCGACGCGTCCGAGCAGCGAGCCACAAGGTGGCAGCAAGGAGCAGCAGAAGCACCAGCAGCAGCAGCAGCAGCAGCAGCAACACAAATGCTCGAGTGCCACGTTGTGCAACACACGGACCCCAGCGATAGCAGTGGTGCAACCGCTGCCACCGCCTCCAACACCAGCCACGCCCCCAAGCACAGCTGTGCACAGCACAGTGCCCAGCATACAATTAACACCAGCGCCGATAGCAAAGCCAGCTGACAACAACAACAAGGAGAACACCTGTCCCGTCCGAGTGCCACAGGGTGCCCCAAACAATTATGTGGCACGTCGCACCTGGATCACCACGGACCGCATGAATGAGCTGCGGCGCAAGGCGCAGGAAGCAGCCAAGCAGAACAAGATCTTCACCATTCGCGGCTGTTTCCACTCGGTGCGCAATGCTCTCCTCGCCCGCGGCTGGGTGGAGAAGCTGGACATGCACCGCAAGGTGCTGCCCATGGGTCAAATGACCTACGAGGATCTGACGCAGCGCCTGCCAAAGCGCAAGGCGGGCGAAACTCGACGCCAATATGTGCTGAAGTGCGAAAGGAACATCATGTCCAGGTTTCTGGAGCATATGCCCGTGGACTTCTTGTGGACGAATCGGAAGGAGAAATGTGATTATATCGATCAGGCCAAGAATCCCGGCATGACCATCAATAAGTTCCACAGAGCGCCGTTCACCTCTAAGGAGGGTCTATGCAGTCAGCTGCGTGATTTCCATTGGTTCTTCGAGGAGGGCATGGCCGAGATGTACTTCCCGCGCTGCTACAACGTCTGGAGTCCCGAGGAGCTGGGTGAATTTATGGATAACTTTAAGCTGACGGCCTGTGTGGCCTACTTGCGTGCCATGCTGTGCAAGTACCATAAACAGGGTTGCGACGCTGTCTTCTCGCCCAGCGGCAAGATACCCTATTCCTCGATAGACTTTGCCTACAAGCGACTGGTTGACTACATCGATAGCTGCCAGCACAATGACATCGACTACGAGGATCCTCCCCGGATTTGGGAGCACGACTGGGATGCCTTCCTCTATCAGCATCAGCAGCTGGTCAATGAGGATGCACGCATCCAGCACGATGGCCAGCGTACGCTGGACCATATGGTCAAGAGCTGCATTACGCTGGTGGAGAAGATGAAGACCCATTGGCCTCAGTACAGCCTGGATGGCTACCAGAACTTGTGGATTGTCAAGCCGGCGAACAAGTGTCGGGGTCGTGGCATCCTCCTCATGGATAATCTCAAAAAAATCTTGGGCGTCGTGAATCCATCGATAGCATCAAAAAGTCGCTATGTGGTGCAAAAGTATATTGGTGAGTGTTCGCAAAAGGGGATTAGATTAAAGTATTGACAGATACCCCCCAATATCCAATATCAGATTGGAATCTGGGCCAAGGAATTTCTTACTTTGCGCTCTTTGTCTCTCTTAACTCCAATCACCTCGGATTATGCTAGGTGTTATTATTACAATTGACTTTATCCTGTCATTAATTTCTGAGTCCTCTATTTCTATAAGTTAGAAGTCAATCTAAAAAGTCTTATCTTAACTGATTCATATTCATATTACAAAGACTCCAGTAAAGAATATTCAAACTAAATATATTTTGAATACAGATTTAAAGCTTTTTACATCAAAATAATCATTTGATATGATATAAATTTTATATTTATTATTTCCGACCTATAAGAGACTATTTTTAAAACTTCAAGTTAATTAGTTGGTTGTTATATAATCCCTACAATCTGAGTTGGTCAATTTTATTTATACAATTATTACAATTTCAAGCCAAAATCATTTTCTCTTCTCATTCTCATTCGCATTTAATTAAATTCGCAAAAATCGTCGAAAAATCGTTTGCTTAACATAGTTCTAAATATGTTTCAGGTCTGGAATAAAAGCATTATAAGCAAACACACAAAAAGTAGGTCAAAAATCGGGGCGCTGACATTGTTGTTGTTGTTTGGCAATAGGGCGTAGCCCTACCAAGTTTCCCACCCACAACTGCAGGCACGCACATCGCCCCGTCGCATAAATACATACATACATATGTAAATATATTTTAACATATGTCTATATATATGTATGTATATGTATTTATGTATGCTGCTTATTTGTGCATTCAAATGTGTGTGCAATTATAAAAGTGCAGCCAATTTTGTTGTTATTTTTGGTTGCATATTTTCGAGTTGGATTCACGATTTATTTTATAGGTTTCGGTTTGCCAATAACAAAATATTTTGATGCAACAGGTCCTACGGCAGTAGGAACAGAAAAGTTAGGCAGTTGGAAGGGAAGAGTAGGAAATGAAGAACATTGCGTGCAGAGCTAAGAGTGGAGAGAGTGGAAGGAGGTAAGCGGAGAGAAGTGAATATCAATTGGTGAGAGAGAGGTGAGCGAAGTGTAGCAAAATAGCAGAAAATAAAGAGTAAAAGTAAAGTAATATAAAAAAAAAGTATTAGTAGAATAAAGAAAAAACAGCCTAAATAAAATTGTTTTAAATATAAAAAATAAAAAGAGTATTTATGCATTTTGTACAGCAAATATTATTTATTTATTTTTTTTATTTTTATTTTTTACATGATTGTTTTATTGATATTACTTACGATAATAATAACCCAACGCATTTAGTATCTTACGGTAGATAATAATAATAATATAATAATAATAATATTTACATATATTTGTTTGGTAAAGTAAATAGCCAAATAACTCTCGTGTATTGTATTTAATTATAAATTAAATCAGAGGCAGGAAATTGTCATAGAGTCTGCAAAGTTGAGAAATGTATCTCTAACTGAATTGGCTAACAACTTATTAGTCTAATATTAATTTGGAAAACCTGCCTTTCAGAACGACCCCTCATTGTCTTCCAAACGAAGTTCGATATACGCCAATGGTTCCTGATCACGAACACACAGCCGCTGGTGGTGTGGTTCTATCGGGAGAGCTATCTGCGCTTCAGCTCGCAGGAGTACAGCTTGAGCAACCATCACGAGTCAGTGCATCTGACGAACCATGCGATACAGAAGAAGTATACGAATGGGAAGCGGGACAAAAGGCTGCCCAGCGAGAACATGTGGGACTGTTACTCCTTCCAAGCCTATCTGCGCCAAATTGGCAAATCGAATATGTGGCTGGAGCGCATTTATCCGGGCATGCGAAAGGCCATTGTGGGCACCATGTTGGCATCCCAGGAGAATATGGATCGCAGGCCAAACACATTTGAGCTGTTCGGCGCGGACTTTATGATATGCGAGAACTTCTATCCGTGGCTCATTGAAATCAACTCCAGTCCCGATCTGGGCGCCACGACTAGCGTAACGGCTCGCATGTGCCCCAAGTGCCTCGAAGATGTCGTCAAGGGTAAGTGTTGGAATCTTAAAAGCACAGAAAACCATTTTGGATTACAACAATTCGAATAATTGCTAAAATGATTTCACATTGAAAACTCAATTAAAATGAAGAAAACCACAAAGAAAACTCCAGCTTATAGAAAGACAGAAACTTGAATCTTAACAGTACTTTCTGAATATATAAAATCAGCTGCCCTTAGCTCCAAGAGAGTGGCAAAAAGATTTTCTAAAATTCAGTTCAATTTTTTTCTGTGTGTAGTGGTTTGCACTGATGTCAATCTAAACATCATCTGTTAACTATACTCACTTTGTTTTCAGTGGTAATTGACCGACGCTTGGACCCCAAATCGGATATGGGTAACTTTGAACTGGCTTATCGTCAAGTGGTGCCACCGACGCCCGCCTACATGGGCCTGAATCTGTTCGTCAAGGGCAAGCAGCTGCTGCACAAGGCGAATCATCATGGCCACTATTACTATCAGCAGCAGCGCAAGGAGCGCAGTCTGGCCACCAGTAGCGTCTACCGTCAGAGGTCGGCCATTGTGCCCACAACGACCATATCGCGCATACATCGCGCCATGCCCACCTTCAATGCCACCGAGTACATGGAGAAGTACATGGTGGAGCCACTGAGCAGCAGTCGCAGCAGCATCAGCAGCACGCAACACCAACCGCAGCCAACTGCAACTGCCGCAACAAGCGCAGCAACAACAACCACAGTGGCTACATTTAAATCGCCAGCGGTTGTCACGGCGCCCACATCGCCCTGCCCTCCGTATTTGCTGAAGCAGGCGGGTCGCTCCATAACCCAACTCCTAACTGCCACTCACAAGCGAAACACGACGATGGGCAGTGGGGGAGAGGCAGCAGTCAGTGCTGCTCTGCCACCGAAGCGACAGCGGAGCTGTGGTCCCCGTTTCGGTGTCAATCAGGTGGAGACGACAGAGAAGAAATTCAAGATACTCATAAAAAACTATGCCAACAATGGTGCTGAGAATCTGCTCGAGAAACAGGAGCCGCTGCCGACGGCACCGGCAACAGCGCCCGTTATCAGTGAACGCAAATGGCGCAGTCTACGCAATATAACCACCAGCACCACCACGACGACGAACAGCAGCAGCAGCAGCAGCGTGACACCAGCTGCCACGATGAGCTGCTCCCGATCCCGGCCAGCGCTGAACGGCACACTGCTGGATGCTAGTGGGCGGAACACTTGCTCGCGTCGCTTTGCCCGCACCAAATCCGAGATCGAGAGCTCGGCCAGCATGCATGCGATCGGACGCACCTTTGGCCGCAAGTCGAATGGTCCCCGGCTGCCCATTAGCATCTCGGTGCAGGCGCTGCACCGTGGCGAGCCCATTCTCGCAGCCATGAAGCAGGCCACCAGCGAGCTGCAGCTCACCCAGACGCCACTGATTAGTCCACGCAACAAGCTGACCACAAGCTGCACTTTGACTGTGCCACTGCCCACTTGTTAAAGAGAGAAACACACACATAAACCACCCACTCAACCACTCAACCACCACCCACTACTGCCATTGTAAATGGTGCACGAAAAACACCATTTTTAAAGACATTATTTCCAAATACAAATATTATTGCAAATACCTTGCAAATCCTAAGTTTCATGAGCTGAATTAGAAACTGTTTTCAAATCAATTAAAACAATGAACTAAAGAATTTCTGCAGAATATATTTCCAATTCATATTGGATTTTATTTTATTTTATTTTATTTTTTTAGTTAGCTTATTCAATAAACCTAATCCTTCCTAGACATCTTACTTCCCCTCTAGATACATTTTCAATATGAATATTTATCTATTATTGTAAACTATTAAACTGCATTTGGTAACTGTACGTGTTCAATTCATTAGATAGATTTTGAAAATCCAAATTCAAACGATTTTAACAAAGAAATTACAAATATTATAAATGCAATACTTAAAGAAATGAAAACTAATCAATTTAAATCTTAAGCTTCGGGTTTTGTTAGTTCCTTTTTTATTTGATGTAAAGCGTGTGACGTAACATGAATATCTGAAGTCCCTCTATATATATATATTGTTAACTATTTTCTTGTTAAAGTCCAGTTAAAGGCTTGCTGATTGTGGGCGACGTCCATGATCCGAAAGCAGCTCAATAAATGAATTACTTGTTATCAGTGGATTGTTAGCAGTTGTTTAAATTGTTGGGTAGCTTAAGGCTAAGGAAGGAGTTGTTAATTAGAAATTGTTAATTAATAATCCAGTGTATAATAATTAACTAACCGCTATTCATTATTTGGGTGCTGTGTATTGCAGAGCTAAATTCTCTCGCGTCTTTGAGTTTAATCCCACTTTGCCGTTCAAATTCCAACTCGCTCTGGACAACTTCTGTGGATAATAATAAAACAATAATTATAAAATACAATATGAATTATTTGGTATTATTTACAGGGTTGCCCACTTTGCCGACGAGCACCTTGGGGGTTTGGGGCGTTGTAACCGTTGTGCTTTTATCCTTGCCAAGCTTGCGACTTGTCGTCGCCCGCACATTGTTGAGTATCTTGCGCAGCAGACGCGAACGAGGATTTTGCCGAATTTTCGGCAACGTTTCGGAGAGTTTCATTTGGGTGCCATTTAGCTCGAGGGGTCGGGTGCCATCCAGTTCCTTGTCCACGTTATAGTTCACTTGGAAAGCGCGCTCGAACAGGCCCGTTGCGGCCAAGGCATTCCTCGGCACATCCAACACCACTCGTATGCAATCCTTTAGCGCCAGCGGACATATCTTTGCCGTCACCTCCGTCGAGGCTGATAGATCCGGTGTGGAATTGATTTCAATCAGTATCGGATTATAATGCTCATCCAGCATAAAATCACAGCCATAAAGCTCGAATGCATTCGGCACCAGTTCCGTCTCGTCCAGGCTGGCCAACACCACAGCCACCAGATTCTGCTTGAAGCCACTGTAGATTTTAGCCCAGGTATTGTCGGGTGCGCCCACATGGCGCAAATGACTTTTGAACTGATCCAGCGACCACATGTTGTGCTTCGGTAAGCGCGAATCTCGATTTAATTTATTCTTGTAGCGCTTCTGCACCGAATTGTTCGTCAAGTGTATCGACTCCCGCAGGTCATCCAAGGTGAACTCCTGCGAGCTGAAGCGCAAATAGCAATCCCGATATGTCCAAATTGTCACCTGGCTATCGCTAATCGTGAGCAGCATATACTGACGAATATCAAATTTGGTGCGATATATAAGATATGGACGTTCTGGAAAATAAAGCATACAATTAGGCGCGTGTTGATTGAATTTCTCACTTTCACTCTCTCACTCTCTCTGTCTCTCTCCTTTTTTTGTGCTACTCACCAATATACTTTTGAACAATGTATCTGCGATTCTGATTGTTGGATGTCCATTGCAGGATATCGTCCAGAGAGCTGCGCATAACGATGCCAATGCCTCGGGATTGATAGCCCGGCTTGAGAATCCACAGATTGCGTGATCCATCCCAGCGATAGTCGAGACGCAGTGCTTCAATTTGATCGAGATATTGAATGCAGAGGCGGACATATTCCGTCATCACCTTCTCGTTGACTTTGAACTTGGCATGGCCATGAAGCACCATGGACGACTGAATCATAAACGATTGATTCTCCATCATTTCCGTGGGCGTTGGCATTTTGATGCGTGCATCATCCAGAGAATAATGCTCCTTCTGTCTGATCATCGTTTTGACCTTGTTGAGGGCGAGCTCAAGCGTAGAGCTGAATACCTCGCCATGTTCCGGGTCGGCCATCTCAGCCGGACGGTGCTCCTTAACGTAACGGAGCAGCGAGCGCGCCTGTGTCTGATGGTAATCCTCGATGAATGCCGCTCGCTCCTCCATGCTGTTGACGCCCAAGCGATAGAAACGCGGATAGCTCATGCCGCAGACGCCTTCCTCGCGAAACCAGCGCTCCTGCTCCGCACAGCCGACGAGACCAACCTTGGTGGAGAAGTCCAAAAAGCGGCTGCGCCGGACACGATTGCGATATGGTTTGACCTCGCTGAACAGGTCGCGTTGCGCCTTGCTCTGCCAGACGAAGAACGGTGGAAAGTTGTTGATCATTTTGGATAGGACAACTGCTTCGTAGTCATTGCCACGACGCGCATGCTCCAGCAGCGCTTCCTCGGACATGGCCTGCAGTTTGGCATGCCGCCCCGCCGGCAGCTTCTCCACCCAGCCGCGACGCACCAAGGCGCGCCTGACCGTGTGATAGTTGCCAAACACTGTAAATATCTTTCGATTGCGATAGGCGTCGATAACACGCGTTCGATAGGTACTGCGCAACTGTCGCTTGGCAGCATCCGTCTGCAACATCACTGTGCTGAGCGGCTGCGAAGAAATGCGACTCTGCGCATTATTGATATTACTGCTGTGGGCCGTTTGGTGCTGCTGCTGCGAAAGGACGCTGCTAAATGGACTGCTGCCGTTGCTGCCAATATTCTTTGGCAGCGAACATTGCCGGCACAGGGTGATCAGCTCTGCGTCCAGATTCTGTATCAGCGATTGTATTCTTGTGACGGGATTATAGTAACGGTTACGCTGTGTATTAAATGTACTTGACGTAGCCTGGCTCATTTTGGAGGAAAAATAATCTTTTATTTCGAACGTTTCGTATCCTTGAGCTTTTGCGCGTCTGCTGATGATTACAACTTCTGCTTTCGTTGTGTTTTTGTTGTTTTTGTTGCTATTATTGTTGTTGTTTTTGCAATAAACGAGAAATTTTGAAGCAGTAGCCAAACCTTTTTTCTAATAGTATCACATTTAAATTGGCAATAATATCTTTATTGATTTCTGAAACATTGCTTCATCGCTTAAACAGTAAAATTTGAGGCCAAAAAAAAAACTTGTTACGAAACGTATTGCAAGACGAAATTTTAACTGAATACAAAGCGCCTATCAATATTAATGTCTATATCATAGCTTGCTTAAAACACATACATTAAATCAATCAATGCTGTGAACCTTGTCAATCCCCCAGTTTCAGATAGTTTTCAATTTTACTCCGTAGCTCGGCATCCAACGCAAAAATGGGTCAATGACTTCTTGGTTTTCGAGCAAATGTGAGCATAATTAAATTGCTTAATTGTAATATTCTTTCAAAATAAAAATGCTGAAAGAAATCGGTAGACAAATTTTTTTAATTTTGTTTAACTATTGTCATCAGAGAATTGTCTATCATTAAATATCTCAAGACTAAAGTGAATCCAAATGCAATTGAGATTTACTGTTGTTTGCTTTCTGGCCCACTGTAAACGTTAAGCGAGCATTTCGAACTGAAAGCTCTTGCGTATTTGGTAAAACTCACGCATGCGGATTTTGTCAGTGTTTGCTCTTTTGCAACTATTGTTGCTCTTGTTTTACTCGCAACAACAACTAGTTGAACTTACAGGATGCATTAGCTATAAGGGACATTTGTTATTTTGCTTTCTGAAAACATTTCAATAAGTTAATCTTTATGCCGAATAAGGTAGACATAATAATAAATTAATAAAAATAAAAATTAAATTAAATATTGACAAGCGCCAAAAATATGCCACAACAAATAAGAAGAGCCATGAACATGAACCGAACACAGGTAGGCAGCATCCGTTACGCTCAGCTGTTTTCGAGTTCATATGCCAAACCAAACACAAGTTGGCAGCACCCTCTTGCGCTCAGCTGTTTGGTATCCGCGCTCCGATTTTGCAAGTCGCATTTTGTTTATTATTTAACAAATTTTGTGTATTAAATTTGCCGAATTGGACATGTACTTAAACTGCTTGCCACGTACTCCCTGCAAATGTATGCAATATTTACTGCACACACGTCAACTGCAGCTGCTGCGCAGGCATGTAAAGATAGGCGCCAAGCCGCCCATTAAAGATGCAGCTCTTCGGCCGATGAGCAGCAGACAGCAGCAACTATTTACACTCAAGCATAGTGTGTTGCGTTCCTACAGCAGCGACCAGAGCACAGCTGAGCAGCAGAAACAGATGGTCAGCTCCATGGACGAGCTGGACGACTGTGAGGCCATCAAATTGGAGGATACACTTAGTTTGCGAATTGGTGCAGCAACAAGTGTCCAGGAGCTGTTCGAGTTAATGGAAAAGGAGCAGTTCGATCCAGCACATCAAGTTCAGTGCATTTCAGTGCTGTGGACACACTATCAGCAAGGCCCAATGTTAGACGTGCAGAAGGAGGCGTTGACGCAGCGACTTCAGCAGGAGATGCTGCCGACTTTGGCGTCACACATCGAGCATATGGATGTGAACGAGTTGAGCTGCTCCTATTTGTATCTGCGTAAAATGCATGTGCCCAACAGTAATGCCAAGGTGGAGCAATTACTCTCACGTGCTCTGAAAATTATTGAAGAAGATCTGGAGCTGGTGCCGCTGCCGGCGCTCTCTCGGCTGCTGGTGGCCATCAATATCGAACGCGATTTCTTTACTCCGCTCGTGTGCCGCAATTTTGTGCCGCATCTGGAGCGGCATGTGGCCAGCTGCCACAGCGAACACGAGGTGCGTCTGCTCTCCACGTGCCTCTTTCAACTGCATCCACTAATCGATACCCAATTGCTGGGTGCGTACAAGCAAAGGGTACAGGAGCTGCTCCTCTGCGGCACTTTAGGCAGCAGAACACCCAAGGCACTGCTTAAGCTGCTGCACATGCTCAACTTGCCCAACTGGTCGCATCTGAATACGGGGCTGATCAGGCAACTAATGTTGGCCCTCAGCAGCTGCTTGCCCCAACTAGAGGCCAGCGATTTGAAGAGCGTCTGTCGCACCTTCCTGCATCACCAGGAGCCGGCGTCTCTCGTCCAGCCACTAAAGATTGCCACAGAAGCGCTGCTCGAGCGAGAGCCCACACCGGATGCACTTTCCTGTGCGGTGCCGTTTGCGTCACTACAGCAACGGGATGCGTACATGCGACAGTTTCACACGCTGCTCCAGTCCAAGTCCGCCTGGCAACTGCCCAATGCGAGTGGGCATTTCTTTAGCGTGCTGCGATCTCTGAAAGTGGCCGATTTACGCTACTGCGATGAGTATTGGTCGGCTGTGATCAGGGAACTGGATGCCACCGTCAAGGAGCAGTCGCATCTGCGCTTTCTGCGCCATTGCCAGCGCTACATGAACTTCAACAATAATCTGGGCGGCACGTATCGCCACCAGCTGCTGGAGCGGCGGCTTAGTCGCATCTGCATGGAGACCATCGAGTTGGATGTAGCCGGTCGATTGCCCTCTAAGTTTGCACGCCTGGCTGCCTTTGTCATGGCCTACGGTCAGACACCGTTCGACTGGAAGAAGTTTCCCAATATGCTGCTGAGTAAAATGCTCGCCATGGCTCCACAATTCGACATCCAGGATTGCTTCCTGCTGAGCCGCGGCATGCAGATCGCCTGCGAGCTGCGCTTTCGCCAGCATGTGCCGCACCTGCTGGCCATGCAGCTGGCCACAATGGACAGCATACTGATCTCGTGTGCCGAGCGGCATCTCAACAGCAGCAGCACCAGCGACGAGGAGCAGCAGCCCCTAAACGCCAGCGATCTAAGCATCATTGTGCGCACCCTAAGCCACCGGAAAAGTGAGTTCCAACAACATAATTTTATGTGTATTTTTTCAATGCTACGTTTTAAATTTATTCCAAATTAATTAATCCCAAAAAAGTGCAACTTTTATTTTTTTATTATGAGTATTTTATTTTATTAAAAAGTGAAAAAAAATAATTTTTTTTAATTTTGTTTGTTATCTTTATTAATAAATTTTTGAAATCTTTGCAGCACTGAAAAAGACGCAGGCTTATAGCCGGGCGCTGGAGCAATATAAAAGTCTGCAATGCAAGGATCTCAACTCTCGGGTTGTGCGCGACATGGCATACAATTTCAATGCGTCGCATTTCTTTGTGCCGGAGCTGTTGGAGTCGATGTTCGACTATGTGGCGCAGCAGCATGAACACATCACCGGCGACACCGTCGAGAAGGTGCTCACCTGTGCCTACAATCTGGGCTATACGCCAGCATCCCTGGAGCCATTGGACTGTGCAGCCTCGGTGCTACTCCGGTACGTCTCCATATTGCGCTCAAATTCAGTGCCCATTTTAAGTAATATTCTCTCGCAGTGACTTTGATCATATGAGCGGGTTGTCCCTGGTGCAGTCGTGCCTGGCGCTGTGCTTCTATAAGACCATTCCGGAGGAGCTGATCAATCAGTTGTTCTGCGTCAAGTTCATACAGCGCATAGAGGATGAGATACAAATCTGCTACTCTAAGGCCACCTATCCCGGCCTGGTGCTGAATCGAGTGATGCAGCTGAATCGCACCGTTTGCCTCGATCTACCCGAGACGAATGTGCCCTGGTTCCAGCAGAACTACGTGGAGGCACAGCTCAGCAAGAGTAGGCTCATTGTTATTCTCATTTATTTTTATTGTTGACCAGCATTCTATTGTAGAGCCCCATGTGGCCACCGCTTTCAGCACAGATGTGAAGCTGTTGCTGCAGGACCTGCTCAAGGATGAGAACTACTTTCGCTGCAATCACACAACGCCATATGGCTATAATATTGACTTTGTGATACACTTCGATAAGGATAAGAAACCGATACCAGCGCCGCCAGTGGAGGCCACCATGCTGGATCGCATAACCAAGTATAAATTTGTAGTGCTGTACATTAAATAGTATTCCCAAATTTATAATTCCCTGTGTTTTCAGGGTAGCCATTTTGTTGCTGAAGCTGGACTCATTTTGTGAGAACGACTTGACTGCGCTGCGTGGACCCGAATCGCTCAAGATCAAGCATCTGGAAATGATGGGCTACAAGGTGCTGCACATCAACGAGCATGACTGGAACTCCAAGTATCTGCGAGTGCCGGGCGCCAAAGCCAACTACTTGAAATGTCTGCTGCAAATATCACACTAGTCTCCTACAAATTAATTTAGGTTGTGCTTTTAGGCGTAAGTTTAATTTAAAGTGAAGTTGTTGAATTTGTTGTTAAGTTAGTAAACTTATATAGTTATCTGTATAGTATGTATATATACATATATTCAGCCTACTAGCAAATTGACTTTGCACAATAATTCGCTGAGTTTTGACAGATAAATTACTTTTTACGACTTGCATAAAATGTACAAAAGTAATGTAAATATATTCTATATAAACTAGTAGATATCCTTAATTTTCGATTAAGATTATTTAATTATTATATATTATATATTATATATCAGCTTTTGCTTAAGTTTACTACTGGTTCCCGTCTAGCCTCGAACTCACTATGTGTACCTATCTGAATCCCTCAACTTTGTACTTCCTAAATTCATTGTTTTCCCTGTGTTTCCCTAAGTGGATGTAGCTGCGCCTTTGTTCCCGATTTCTGCTGGGGCACACACATTATTTTTACTGATTTGCTTTTATCATTTTTGTTTCCTCCAGCTTGACAAGAGTTGGCGCTGCAAATAAGGATTTGGAATGTAACTCGAGTTCTTAAAAAAATTACCTTTTGTCTCCCTGCTCTTTTCAGCCAGTCAGAATAAATTGCTCATGTGTAAATAAACGTTTATTTTTTTTTTTTTTTTTATTTTTTTAATTAATATAGGTAATGTTATAAAAATGTTTGAGAAACAATTTTACAAGGGATATGTTAGACGTCCAGATGAAGTTACAGCGTCAATCTAAGAATGTTGGACAAATTTTGCAATTAAATTAACCTAGATGGGATCCATGTTTTTATTTCGGGTTCCATCCAGTTCCTTGTCCACGTTGTAGTCCACTTGGAAAGTGCGCTCGAACATTCCCGTTGCGGCCAATGCATTCTTCGGCAAATCCAACACCACTCGTATGCAATCCTCGTGCGCCTGCGGAAATAACTTTGCCACCACCTCCGTTGAGGGTTGTGGACCCGGTGTGGAATTGATTTCAATCAGAATCGGATTATAATGCTCATCCAGCATAAAATCACAGCCATACAGCTCGAATGAATTCGGTACCAGTTGCGTCTCGTCCAGGCTAGGCAACACAACAGCCACCAGATTCTGCTTGAAGCCACTGTAGATTTTAGCCCAGGTATTGTCGGGTGCGCCCACATGGCGCAAATGACTCTTGAACTGATCCAGCGACCACATGTTGTGCTTCGGTAAGCGCGAATCTCGATTCAATTGATTCTTACAGTGCTGCTGCACCGAATCGTTCGTTAAGTGTATCGACTTCCGCAGATCATCCAAGGTGTACTCCTGCGAGCTGAAGCGCAAATAGCAATCCCGATATGTCCAAATTGTCACCTGGCTATCGCTAATCGTGAGCAGCATTAATACACGAATATCAAATTTGGTGCGATATATAAGATATGGATGTTCTGGAAAATAAAGCATACAATTAGGCGCGTGTATTGAGGAAGAAGTCTCCGACCAAGTAGATATAGCAATATTTTGTTTACTTCTCTCTATCTCTATCTCTACTCCCTCATTCTACCTCTCCCCCTGTATATTTTTTTTGTCTATAAGTAACTATACTTAACGTTTATGTCTTGTTTTGAAATTTATTTTATGAACGAGTCTTTTAAAAAATTTCTGTACTCGCTCTCCCTCTCTCTTTCTCGCTCTTTTTCCTTCACTCCGTCTTTTTTTGTCATGAGATTTTTATTATTCTGGTATTTATTTTATAAATGCGAAGTGAAAACTCTCCAAAACTTATATAATCGCTCTCCATCTCTCTCTATCACTCTCGCTCTATCTCTCTCTCTTTCTATGCTAGTTTTTTTTTAAATTATTTTGTAAATGTGCAGCGCAACTCTCAGAGGATTGATTTTCTCACTTTCACTCTCTCACTCTCTCTGTCTCTCTCGTTCTTTTGTGCTACTCACCAATATACTTTTGAACAATGTATTTGCGATACTTATTGTTGGCTGTCCATTGCAGGATATCGTCCAGAGAGCTGAGCATAACGATGCCAATGCCTCGGGACTGATAGCCCGGCTTGAGTATCCACAGATTGCGTGATCCATCCCAGCGATAGTCGGGACGTAGTGCCTCAATTTGATCGAGATGTTGAGCGCAGAGGCGGACATATTCCGTCATCACCTTCTCGTTGACTTTGAACTTGGCATGGCCATGGAGCACCATGGAAGACTGAAGCATAAACGATTGATTCTCCATCATTTCCGTAGCTGTTGGCATTTTGATGCTTGCATCATCCAGAGAATAATGCTCCTTCTGTCTGATCATCGTTTTGACCTTGTTGAGGGCGAGCTCAAGCGTAGAGCTGAATACCTCGCCATGTTCCGGGTCGGCCATCTCAGCCGGACGGTGCTCCTTAACGTAACGGAGCAGCGAGCGCGCCTGTGTCTGATGGTAATCCTCGATGAATGCCACTCGCTCCTCCATGCTGTTGGCGCCCAAGCAATGGAAGCGCGGATAGCTCATGCCGCAGACGCCTTCCTCGCGAAACCAGCGCTCCTGCTCCGCACAGCCGGCGAGACCAACCTTGGTGGTGAAGTCCAAAAAGCGGCTGCGGCGGACACGATTGCGATATGGTTTGACCTCGCTGAACAGGTCGGGTTGCCACTTGCTCTGCCAGACGAAGAACGGTGGAAAATTGTTGATCATTTTGGATAGGACAACTGCTTCGTAGTCATTGCCACGACGCGCATGCTCCAGCAGCGCTTCCTCGGACATGGCCTGCAGTTTGGCATGCCGCCTCGCCGACAGCTTCTCCACCCAGCCGCGACGCACCAAGGCGCGCCTGATCGTGTCATAGTTGCCAAACACTTTGAATATCTTTCGATTGCGATAGGCGTCGATAGCACGCGTTCGATAGGTACTGCGCAACTGCCGCTTAGCCGCATCCGTCTGCAACGTCACTGTGCTGAGCGGCTGCGAAGAAATGCGACTCTGCGCATTACTGATATTATTGCTGCGGGCCGTTTGGAGCTGCTGCTGCGAAAGGACGCTGCTAAATGGACTGCTGCCAATGCTGCCAATATTCTTTGGCAATAATATCTTTATTGATTTCTCAAACATTTCTTAAACAGTAAAATTTTGAGGCCGAAAAAAAAAACTTGTTAAATTTTGAACTGAATACAAAGCGCCTATCAATATTAATGTCTATATCATAGTTTGCTTAAAACACATACATTAAATCAATCAATGCTGTGAACCTTGTCAATCCCCCAGTTTCAGATAGTTCTCAATTTTACTCCGCAGCTCGGCATCCAACGCAAAAATGGGTCCATGTCCGGGCACAATGTGTGCGCATAGCTGTGACATCCTCTGCCTCTCATCCGCCTGTCTCTTCTCATCCTCACTGCCCGCCATTTTCCAGATCTTCGCATCGTCAATATCCTCTCGCCGCTCAAACAGATCCCCACAAATGCCTACAGTGCCGCCCAACTGTGTATTGTGCACAATCACAGAGACACAGTCAAGCGTGTGGCCGGGCGTCTCCTCGAGCAGCACCTCGCCATGCGTATCCAGTGCGCTGGGATGCTCAAAGTACAGATCCCGCTTGGAGGCACACGAACCCACAATGTGCAGACGCGCCTGCTGGAACAGATAGTTGCACCCAGTGTGATCTGTGTGGGCGTGTGTGCAGACAACCACATTAATATCATTCACTTCCAGGCCCTGGGCAGCCAGCAGCGATTTCATGTGCTCCCCATCCCAGGCGGTCATGGTGTCCACGATTATATTGGTGCCATCGCGACAGCGGATCAACGTACAACTGCAATTGGCCCGCACAGCTGTGGGGTCGCTGGCATCCTTGTAGGAGTAGCCCACCTGGAGGGCGATCACCAGATTGTGCGCCAGTGACATCATTAATTCAGCTTTGACGATTGCGGGCTACATAAAAAAATTTTGACTTGGTTTTCGAGCAGCGAATACAAAATCAAGAGACGACTCCCAGCTGATTCAGGGCTGCAATTTGTGTGTATACTCTGAACCAGGCCCTTGCGAAAAATCTACACACAAATTCATTGCGTGGAAAGCTCTCAAAATGCGCACAGTGCAATGTGTGCAAGATAAATGTGAGCACAATTAAATTGCTTAATTGTAATATTCTTTCAAAATAAAAATGCTGAAAGAAGTCGGTAGACAAATTTTTTTAATTTTGTTTAACTATTGTCATCAGAGAATTGTCTATCATTAACAATCTCAAGACTAAAGTGAATCTAAATGAGATTGAGATAGACAACAGTCTACTTTCTGGCCCACAGTAAACGTTAAGCGAGCATTTCGAACTGAAAGCTCTTGTGTATTTGATAAAACTCACGCATGCGGATTTTGTCAGTGTTTGCTCTTCTGCAACTATTGTTGCGCACTTTGTTGTGCTCTTGTTTTACTCGCAACAACAACTAGTTGAACTTACAGGATGCATTAGCTATAAGGGACATTTGTTGTTTTGCTTTCTGAAAACATTTCAATAAGGTAGACACAATAATAAATTAATAAAAATAAAAATTAAATTAAATATCCACAAGCGCCAAAAATAAATCAGAACAAATAAGAAGAGCCACGAACAGTAACTCCAAGTTCATGAACCGAACACAGGCAGCATCCGTTACGCTCAGCTGTTTTCGAGTTCATATGCCAAACCAAACACAAGTTGGCAGCACCCTCTTGCGCTCAGCTGTTTGGTATCCGCGCTCCGATTTTGCAAGTCGCATTTTGTTTATTATTTAACAAATTTTGTGTATTAAATTTGCCGAATTGGACATGTACTTAAACTGCTTGCCACGTACTCCCTGCAAATGTATGCAATATTTACTGCACACACGTCAACTGCAGCTGCTGCGCCGGCATGTAAAAATAGGCGCCAAGCCGCCCATTAAAGGTGCAGTTCTTTGGCCGATGAGCAAACAGCAGCAACTATTTACACTCAATCATAGTGTGTTACGTTCCTATAGTAGCGACCAGAGCACAACTAAGCAGCCGAAACGGATGGTCAGCTCCATGGACGAGCTGGACGACTGTGAGGCCATCAAATTGGAGGATACACTTAGTTTGCGAATTGGTGCAGCAACAAGTGTCCAGGAGCTATTCGAGTTAATGGAAAAGGAGCAGTTCGATCCAGCACATCAAGCTCAGTGCATTTCGGTGCTGTGGACACACTATCAGCAAGGCCCAAAGTTAAACGTGCAGAATAAGGCGTTGACGCAGCGACTTCAGCAGGAGGTGCTGCCGACTTTGGCGTCACACATCGAGCATATGGATGTAAACGAGTTGAGCAGCTCCTAATTGTATCTGCGTAAAATGCATGTGCCCAACAGTAATGCCAAGGTGGAGCAATTACTCTCACGTGCTCTGAAAATTATTGAAGAAGATCTGGAGCTGGTGCCGCTGCCGGCGCTCTCCCGGCTGCTGATGGCCATCAATATAAAGCTGCAATCACACAACGCCAATTTGCTATAATATTGGCTTTGTGGTACACTTCGATAAGGATAAGAAACCGATGCCCGCGCAGTGGATGCCACCTTGCTGGATCGCATAACAAAGTATAAATTTGTAATGCTATAAATTAAATAATATTCCCAAATTTATGATAATTCCCTGTGTTTTCAGGGTAGCCATTTTGTTGCTGAAGCTGGACTCCTTTTGTGAGAACGATTTGACTGCGCTGCGTGGTCCCGAATCGCTAAAAATCAAGCATCTGGAAATGATGGGCTACAAGGTGCTGCACATCAACGAGTATGACTGGAACTCCAAGTATCTGCGGGTGCCGGGCGCGAAAGCCAACTACTTGTCTGCTAGCCGCTAACTCAATATATGTACCTATCTGAATCCCTCAACTTTGTACTTCCCAAATTTATATTTTTCCCTGTATTTCCTTAATTGGATTTAGCTGCGTCTTCGTTCCAGATTTCTGCTGGGGCACACACATTATTTTTGCTTATTTGACAAGAGTTGGCGCTGCAAATGAGTATTTGGAATGTTACTCGAGTCCTTAAAAAAATTACCTTTTGTCTCCCAGCTCTTTTCAGCCAGTCAAAATAAATTGCTCATGTGTAAATAAACGTTTATTTTTTAAATTCTGTATATAGGTAATGATATAAAAATGTTTGAGAAACAATTTGTTGCATTCGTCGTGGAGCATCGATAGCGCAAATCGAATACCGCCACAAATTGGTCTTATGATTCTCAAGTGGTTTAGGCACAGACCAGTTGGTATGCTAGGTGTAAATTTGTCTTAGAATTCTCAACTGGTTTAAGCACCAACCTATTGGTATGCCAGATGCAGCAGAGCAAAAAGGGAGGAAGGGAGCCACTTACATAGCGATTCTAAATTTGTCTTAGAATTCCCAACTGGTTTAAGCACCAACCTATTGGTATGCCAGATGCAGCAGAGCAATATAGTGATTAAGTTGAAAGTGGAAATTTTTTTTTTTTGTCTTTCGTTATGTAATTATATTGTATATTATAAAATGTAATCCTCTCAGATCGACTTGATTATGGCTAAATCGCCTCGGCTTTTGATGTTAGTCAAGAATATAAATATTATTTTATAAACATATATAAATATATTATCTGTATACTCCATCTCTTTAGATAAAAGATTTCTTACCGAGTTGAAAGAGGCTCAACTTGCCTTGCCAAAATAATTGCAATATAAAGAGAGAATTATTTGTATTTATTTAATATTTAAATATTGCATAAAATATAAAATGGCAAGTGGATAAGTAATGGGAATAAATGTCTATAATAGAATAGAGTGAAGAGCATTTGGAATGTCGGTTAATATTAGTCCAGTTGTTGGGCACACCAGTTGTAGGCGTTGTTGAACATTAACTGCCAAGGACTCTCCAGTTGGGTGGCTGCGTCGACTGCAAAGCCCGGCGGCACATAGGGCCACTGATACATGGCGCTGGAGCGTTCGGGATGCGGCATCAGAGCCAAGTGACGGCCATCCGGCGAGCAGAGGCCAGCGATGCCCTGGGGACTGCCATTGGGATTCATGGGATAGGTGGTGGTGGGCACACCCTCATCATCCACATACTGCAACGTGACCAGCTGCTCCTTCTGCAACTCACTCAACAACTCGTCGCGCCCGAAGCCGAATCGTCCCTCGCCATGAGCCACCCAGCAGCCCAGGACCAAGTCGTGCATATTGCTCAGCATGATGGAGCGGTTGGGCGGTATCCTCACTGTTGACCAACGGCACTCAAAGCGCTGCGACTTATTGTGCAACAGAGCCAACTCGGGGTTAGTGGGATTATCGGGATTAGCGACTGTTGTGCCGCCCACATAGCCAATCAGCGTCATCAGCTGGCAGCCATTGCAAATGCCCAGCGAGAAGACATCCGCACGCCTTTTGAATGCCTCAAATTGGGGTTGCAGCAAGGAGCTGTGCAGAATGTTCGCCGCCCAGCCCTTGGCGGAGCCCAAGGTGTCCGCATAGCTGAAGCCGCCCGGAAAGACCAAGCCACGATACTGCGACAGGCTGGTAGTGCCTGCAAAATATTTGGATTAAACTCTTTATTGCAAAAGATTTACTCTAAAATCAGGCGTGCTTTTTGGGGTGGGCTTACCTGCGAGCAGATCCGACATGGTCACGTCGTGCACCTCAAAGTTGGCCCTCAGCAGACTGGCCATCATTTCACGCTCGCTGTTGACGCCCTCCTCACGGAGCACAGCCACCCGAATGGGATGGACGCAGCGCTTCAGGGTGAGCTCCGCCTGCAGATTGGCGGGTGCCTTGTATTGTGGCGCTCGGCGATAGCTGAGGCTATCGTATTCGGACTGGACGCAGACGACATTTGCCTGGAGCTTCTCCAGCTCGTAACTGGTGCGCTCCCATTGCTGGTAAAGTTTGAGCAGCGGTTCATCGAGCAGCGTCTTGCTGCCATTTTGGATGAGCACTCGTGAGGTGGCCAAGCCATAGCCTCGAGTCCTTCCCAGATAATAGTTGGGTACGCCGGCCTTCTTGAACCGGGAGCGAACCAATTCCAATTGGGACACTTCCAACTCCAGCACCCAGCCGCATTCCTCGCTGAACAACAGGCAGGAGTCGTTGCCGATCTGCTCGCTGACTGCATCGTAGCTGGAAATGGCCGCTGCTGCCTCGCCGATGTCCAGCTGGAAGCCACTTAGTCCACCGATTGCCATCTCCAGCAGACAGACAATCAAACCGCCATCGCTGACATCGTGTCCGGCCAGCAATAGCTTCTCTCCCAGCAGCGTTTGGGTCACCTCAAAGGCCTTGGTCAGCACTTGAGTCTGGATCATGTTGGGCGTGGATTCGCCCTGCTGCGAGTAGGCCTGGGCCAGTGCCGATCCTCCAAGACGTGCACATCCCTCAATGGTGATCCACAGCAATGCGGTCTCCTTGCCGCCACACGCTGGACCCTTGAGATCGGGCGTAATCCGTACACGCACATCCGGACAGGGCGCATAGGTGGAGAGGACAAGGGTGCCCGGTGATTTGATGACTTCGCCATCCACTTTGGCGGCCATCGACAGCGAATCCTTACCGCCATCAATCCCAATGCGCAACTCCTGCAGCACCTTGCTCAGCGCCAGACAAGCTTCGTACATTTTATAACCTTCGCCAGGCAGCTTGGCCGCCCACATCCAGTTGCCGGAGCACTTGATGTCCGCCATCTCGCTGATCTTCACAAAGACCAGATTACTCAGTGCCTCGGCCACGCACATGTGCGCCATATTGACGGGACTGATGAGACCTGTACAGTTCAATTAAACAACAAATTAGTTCAAAAATATTTTAAGTTGTTGAAATGCAATAGGTGGAATATAAATTTAAGAGATAAATGCGTGTAGTGATGACTCACCCATGATGGGCTGCGTGCCAATGGAGGTGGCGATCCCGGCCGTGCTGAAATGTGAGACGGTGGTCAGCGCGTAGTCCGCCAGGGGCGCCTGAATGGGGCCCACGCACTGCTGCTGGGCAATAAGGCCACCGACGCAGCGATCCACTTTGTTGGTCAGGAAGCGCTTGCTGCCCACGGCGACAATGCTGAGGACGCGCTGCAGTGCATCCGCCACCAGCATATTCGGGGGCAACTGCAGCAGCTGGCGTGGAATGGGTATTTCGGCGAGGTCGTAGCTGCGCTTGGGCATATCGCCCAGCACATACGATAATTCCAGGTCAAACGGAACTGCTCCAAATCTCTGGCGCACCTCGGGCAGCAGGGCCTGCTGTAGATCCGAGGGAGCCGCTTGCTCCACCAGCGTGACCCGGCCATCGCCAGTGACCACGCCCACAAAGCTGATGGGGCACCGTTCGCGAGCACAGATCCTCTCGAGCAATTCCCGATCCTCCGGCTTACAGAGTATCGCATTGTTCTCCTGGTACTCGGCGCCCCACAGCTCCAGGGCGGTGATTGTGGGATCGCCCAGCTTGAATTCCCCGCTGAAGATGGTGGCGCCCGCAAAGCCCGGTTCGACGAGTTCCTTCAACACATTCCCATTGCCCCCCGCGCCCTGGTCGTGTATGGCTAGGATGGGATTACGGTGGCCCAGCTCAATGCAGGCCCGAACAACACGATTCAATTTATTCTCCATCTCTGGATCGCCTCTCTGCACGGCATTAAAATCGAGTTCAGCATCCCCGGAACCCTGAACCTCCACGGAGCTAGCGGCGCCGCCGCCAACGCCGATGCGATAAACCGGCCCGCCAATCTTCGCCAGCAGCTGGCCCCGCTCCGGCGTCAGTTTGTGGCGCATGGAGGCGGGCATGGTGCCCAGCCCACCACTAAACATGATGGGCTTGACGTACTCCTCCCGGATCTGGGGTGCGGCCGCATTCTGCAGGCCATACGATATGACAAAGCCAGCGATAAGCGGTTCTCCAAATTTATTGCCATAGTCCGAGGCACCGTTGCTTGCCTCGATCAGCACCTGCAACGGCGGGGCAAAGGAGCCGGGATACTTCAGGCCCGTGGGCTCATAGGGCTGACTATAGCCCGGGATGTGGAGGGCGCCCACACAGTAGCCGGCGGTGCCGGCAATGGGTAGACCACCACGACCCACTCCCTGAACATCGCGCAGGCGACCTCCAGTGCCGGTGGTGGCGCCACTGAAGGGTGCCACAGCCGTGGGCATGTTGTGCGTCTCCGCCGTGAATATTAAATCTGATTCAATGATCAGCACTTCAACAGCGCCCGGTACGCCAATCTCCAGCGGCTGCAGTGCATCATGCGTGAAGCCCACAATGGCGCTGCTGTTATCACTAAACTTGATCGTATTGTTGGGATTCGTATTGCGCTGCGTGTCCATGATGAGTTGGATCAGTGTGCGGGGCAGCTCCTTGCCCTCGTGCAGCATACGTCCGCGAAAGAACCAGTGGCGGGAGTGCTCACTGTTGCTCTGCGCACAATCAAAGAGTTCCACAGTGGTCGGGTTCCGCTTCAGCGTCTTGCCAAACAGCTCCTCATAGTAATCCAAATCGTAGTCGGTGAAGGCTAAGCCCAGCTCCCGATTGATCTGCTCCAGCGCCGTACGTCCCTGTTCCAGCACGGGTACATAGTCCCAGGCGGCCTGCTCTGCCGGCAACTGCTCATCGAAACTGTCGCGCGGCATATTACTCTCCGTGTAGATGCACTGCGTCATCCGATCGCCCAGCACTGACACATAACGGGATAATTCACGTGTCGCCGCCTCGGCAAAGGTCAGCAAATAGATCGTGGAGGACTCCATGCGCCGCACCTCCTTGTAGCCGAGATTCTGGAAGATGTTCACACAGTTCGTGGAGTACGGTGTCGAGAAATTGAAACGTGGCCCAATCTCCACGAGCAACTGGGTGCGTTCGTCCTTCAGCTGCAGAGCTGGCCGCTCGCTGAGAGATTGCTCCGCTTGAAGGGGCTGCTTAACCAGCCAACACATCAACTCCGCCAGTGGCAAAGGATGCTCGGTGCCACTGCTCTGATTATCCAGGTACTCCAGGTGATAGCAACGCTCCAGGCGAACGGACACCAGCTGCGGATCGACTGACTGCAGACGCTGCAGCATACGCTGTTCCTCCTCAGCATCGAATGCGGCCACATCGTAGTATCGCAGAATGCCCATCTCTCAGTTGGTTAACTAAGGGTAGGTGATAAAAGAAGAACTGTAAATATCGTAGATATATCTTAAATAATATTTATTTATATTTAAAATACAGTTTTGTTTTCACTCATTTTATCAACATCAAGTTGAATTTTATAAAATTACAAATTTAATCAACTTTATGTAAAGCTTCAAAGCTTCAAAGCTGATATTCCAATATTCCAAGACTCCATTGACCTTAGAAAACTTTGCTCATGCGTAGCAATTATTTTTAAGGTTATAATTTTCTGGCTTAGACAAAGCAAATCAAATATATATTATATGAATATTTTATCTATTTATTTATTTCTGCAAATCATCTCAATTCCAATCGGAAAATAAATTAAAATAAATTTTCACATCGAATATTGGAAATGAGTTTAGAAGAACGAAAAAATTGCGTAGAATATTTTTTCAGCTTTGCTGATGGAGTTTGTCACACATTAAGTAGATTAATATTTGCTTATTTTATTTAATTATTTTTGCAAATCATTTCAATACAACATTGAAATCTCACTTTCCAATAAATGCGAAAAAAAAATGTACACAGTTTGAAAGCCACCAGTTGGATACCGTTTGACAGATCGATGTTTAGCTAACGCAAGCCTAAATACTGTAGACACGCCCACTTCCACTGTCGCCCACCTGTTATGGCACTGGTATTCAAATAGAGACGATAAATCTTTACAACGTTCTTTTGCTCTTTTCTTTTATGTTTGCAAGCCGGATTTTGAATGTGCGTTCTTTTCACGCTCTGTGGGAAGACTGAGCGCTGGAATCTTGAGACGCTGTCAAAGTCATTGACAATTGGAGCAGCAGCGACGACCACGCTGGAAAGGTTATCAACCACAGATCAGATTTTCAACGCATCAAGTTACAACCGGCAGCGGCAATGGCAATGCAATCGTTGATTTGTAGCACTGGCGTCACTGGCTTGTTTTCTTGTTATTTTCACCGTTACTGGAACGCGCTGATAAAACAGCGAAAGCGTAAACATATTTGTTGCGAATAACATGATACTTAGTATTTATTGCCGAAACTAATAATAAATAACTAACCCCAATTGGATTACAATAGGCGACACGTACACGTGCGTAGAAGAACACAGAGAGAGTAAGAGCGAGAGAGAGACTGGGACTGAGAATGCCGCGCACGTTTTAGCAGCACCGAATTGGAAACGTGGGCTGCCAAGCTTTAAACAGCTGTTTTATTTAAACTGCGCTACCCTGTATTTATTGCTAAAAGGGTATATATCTCAATTTGTACTGTGTGTGGGTGTAAATTGTGAACGTACAAAAGAATTTATAGTATCACAATTTTATATGAAATTGTATGTTTTTAACTATAAAAAAAACACATTTTTATCTACATTTTAATAAGTTAAATAAATAATTTACAATATTTTTAAATCACTAAGTATTTTTTTAACCATACGTCGAAATGTATATAATAATTTAGAAATGCGTGGGAAAAATACCAGTTTACTACATTTCTGTTTGTATAATAACAATACTAACTGTATGTGCACACACCACATACATGTGTTCATATGCTGTCAGCAATGTCACGCGCCCATCGCTATACAAGCAAAAAGCTCTTAGCTCGCTTATTGTCATGTGACGTAGCCGCCAATTCGGATGGCAACAGAAACAAACCGCTTTGAAACGTCACGGTAAGCTAAAAAAAAAATATATATCAGGAAATAAAGACGCGATCAAAGCGGGTTGCGGAAACTTTGACAGTTGCATTATATACTTCTTGGTTTTATTTTTAAATATTTGCATGTGTTTTAATCATTTAGGGGTCACCAATAGTTGGCAGCCAAACTAAATACGCAGTAAACAAACTAAGTAATTCGATAATTGAGCGATTTGTGGTTTATTTTATGCCCGCAATTTTATTTAGATTTTTTTCTTATTTCTTTTCTTTTACAATTTTTTGAATATTAAAAACTATACTTTTTGGTTTTATTTATAAATAAATAATTTGTTACTACGATACTGCAGCCCTCGCCGCCTATGCAGTTGTTGTTCTTGCCCTGCCGCCTTATCGGCTTTGTACGTTGGAGTGACCCTCTCGAATAAACACGCGCAGGTTTTTACTGATAACCATGGGAAAGTTTTCGTTATACCTTATAAAATATATATATATATTGAACGATTTGTTGCGCTATTTTCAACAGAAGAATTCAAATTGGTTATACTTTTTGTTATGGTTCGCGTACATCGTGCTCCTCTCAAATATTTAAATTCACTAGCAGACCTACACTCATACAAACACACACACAGACACAGTCTCTGGCCAGCGTTGCCTCCCCGCCCTATGTAATGTGCATTGCTTTTGCCGCTTTCGATGCCTGCGCACTCAACTCGTCCATGCTTTTTCTGGCCGATTCCGTGACCTCATCGATGGAACGCCTCGTGCTGTGTATCAATTCATCTGTGCCACGTGCCGCCGAATCGGCGATGCTCTTCATCTCGGTGTTGATCAGTCCGATTACCCATTCGAGGCCCTGTCGTCCCTTGCCCGCATTCATGCTGATCGATGAGGTGAGTATGTCTTCCATATAGTGGGATAACGGCACACCATAAACCGTTACAGTTGCCTCTTGTTTGAGCAGCGTTTTACTCGAATCAGCTGGATGGGATTCATAGTAGAGAACCTCGTCGACGCTGATGTTGCGACAAAAGGTCAAATTGTTTGTCTTCAACACCATCTGCTTCCGTTGCGGATCGACCGTGGAGCGTTCGCTGGCAAAGCATGTTTTGGCTGTGCCAATTAACGCATGCGTCCACTTTGGGAAATACCATTTGGATTGCACCAGGCGATGTGTGTGGAGAACGCCGTTGACGACGCGTCGCTCGACGACATCGGTGCCGATGATGGAGGGCGTCATCGGATTCGGATATTTGCGCCACGCCGCCTGTGTTACAGTCTCCCACGGATGGTTGAACGTGTGCTCCGATGTCCAGATTTTCATTATGCAAGCGTTGCGTCTGCGGTTGCGAAATACTCCTTTGTCGTTTTTCGGTTATCGTCTATTTCGCACGGCGGGGCGCGCGACACTATGCAGCCTGTTTAGTATCGTTGTGGAAACGAGACGGAATAGAAAATAAATAGTTATATATGCGTTTTGGGGACTGGTGACAAGCAGAATTTTGAGATAAAAATTAAATATTTCTGTCGAACCGACCTTTACTCAGGTGTTCTGCTAGTAGAGTGACTAATATCGATACCTCACTCTGAGTACTCGTACGCATATTTGGTACGTCGATAGTTGAATAACTCCAATACGGTCACATCTTTCAAATATACGAATTTATCGGAATCCAGTAATCGATATTATGAATAAAGTAACAAAATATAGTTTATATTTAAATTAAAATATTTATTTATTATTTGATTGGTTTTCTGATTTTAGCGATATTTTACATCAATTTTTAATTTAATTTATACATAACGTTAATGTTAAGGCCATTGATGTTAGATGCTGTTTTTGCAGTCTGCGGCTGATCATTGCCGTTTTTCTCGGGCTCCGTTTTCACAGGCTGCTCAATGAAATTCTAAAACAACTGGTGAGCTCGGATCAAGTCTTGGAATTCGAGAATGTTGGGAAACGCCATTTATATCGTGAAACTCAAATCCCAACATTAACAGCGCAACTTCGGTCACCAAATTAGACATTTCAGCAAGTGAAATTAGGCGCTGCGCAATCGACTACTTCTTCTAGTTCCAAGCGATTAGTCGATTAATCTATTAATGACACCACAGTCAATCGAGTCCTGTTTTAGCAACAGAATATTCATGATATATAACTCATCTCTAGAGTTCGTGCCGATAGTTTGTATATAAATTATACAAATTATACTTTTCTATAATTTAAAAAAAAATGCTAATTCAAAAACAAACAGCATTGAATAGGTGCAAATTTTAATTTATGATATATACACAGATATTTGTTTGGACTATGACTAGAATTGTATGAGATACTCGCACAGCAGATCGTTCTTAGATTCATTATACGATGAATCGATTAATTTATTAACAACACTACAGTCAATCTGAGTCCTTTTTTTTCCATTAGCATATACACACAATCAATTTGCTTGCGAGTATTCAGACGGATCGAAAATGAGCACTTTACCCAGAGTATTCTTCGACATGACCGCCGACAACCAGCCTGTCGGTAGGATAGTTATGGAGCTGCGGTCTGATGTTGTGCCCAAGACGGCGGAGAATTTCCGAGCTCTGTGCACCGGCGAGAAGGGCTTTGGCTATAAGGGCTCCAGTTTCCATCGCGTCATTCCAAACTTCATGTGCCAGGGCGGTGATTTTACCAACCACAACGGCACTGGCGGCAAATCGATCTACGGCAACAAGTTCCCCGATGAGAACTTCCGTCTGAAGCACACCGGCTCCGGCATCCTGTCGATGGCCAATGCTGGCCCCAACACCAACGGATCGCAATTCTTCATTTGCACCGTGAAGACCGCTTGGTTGGATAACAAGCACGTTGTGTTTGGCGAAATTGTTGAGGGCTTGGATGTTGTCAAGCAGATCGAATCTTACGGTTCGCAGTCCGGCAAGACCACTAAGAAGATCGTGGTCGCTGATTGCGGATCACTTTAAGAACTCTATCTCTGGCCACGACGAATCAAAAATACCCGTTCGCATTTTTTCTGAAAAATCAATAACTTTAATAATATGCAATACAATACATATGTTAAAAAGAAAAGTAAATAAAAAATATATCTCATCTCTAGAGTTCGTTGCGATAGTTTACATTTAAATTAGGTGTGGCAACATTGGTCGATGACATCAAACAGCTGTTCTGCCTCCGCTTATATATTAATGTTCGCTTCTATGTAAATATATGTGTAAATACATTTAAAAAAAATTGATGCACACAGCGCATTATTCATGATTTAGTGGAACAGGCAAACCTTAATTTTATCACAATGAAAATCAACGAAAAGAACCTGTGTGTTTTTGCCCGATCGCCGCCGTTCGACATGGAAGGTCAGTTTTCAATTTTAAAATTTGAGATATTTATGTATGATTATTCATAATGATAATAATAATTAATGTCGCAGGTTTTCTCAACAAACGCGGTGTGGTCAACAAGGCATTTCAAAGACGCTACTTTGTGCTCAAAGGCAATTTGCTGTTCTATTTCGAGACGCGACTAGACAAGGAGCCTTTGGGTTTGATTGTCGTCGAGGGATGCACAATTGAGCTGTCCCTGGAATCGGATGTGGACAACTACTGCTTCGAGATCGCCTTTAATGGGAATCGCACCTATATCCTGGCTGCCGACTCTCACGACAGCATGGAGGCGTGGATGAAGGCGCTCACCTGCGCAGGCTACGAATACAAGCGGATTATTGTCGCGGAGCTGCAGCGGCAGCTCCAGGAGATCGAGGACTCTAGGAACAGTAGGCGCTTAACTAAGCGAAAAACCACCTGCATAAAATACTCAACAATTTAAACGTTTCTCCTACAGAGATGCGCACTGATCCGTCGGATTCACTGGTGGGCAAGCCACGTCCGCCACCCCGGCGTCAAAATCCTTTTAATCGTCCTGCGCCACCGCCCCCGGATTGTGCCCCGGGTTTGCGGAACGGTGTCGTCATGTCGCCCATGCCCTTTGTGGCAGGCTACTTTGGCTCCAGCAACGCCAAAGCGCATCTGCAGCAGGAGCGATCCTATCCAGGTAGGTGACATCAGCAACAACAGCTGCTTTCACAGTTTACCGTTACAATCGCAGTGTGCACAAAAAAAGTGAATGTGGTTTTAGGCACACCGACGTTGAAATACCCTTTCCAAAGTAGCTTACATTTTATTTGTTTTCTAGCTAGATGGCATAAATAGTCCGAAAGTAATTGAAAATTGCTTAGCTAATTAGTTGCTTTTGATATTTTTTTAAGAGAATTTCTCGTTTGACATATTAGACTCTTATAACCAGACGGTGGCATGAGTAAATTTTAATTTGCGACTCCCTTGTACTTATAGATGTGTGTGGCTAGATTTTAACTAAAGCTTGTTAAAACTGGAGATGTACATGGCTAAATTCGTACTCGAGCATTTTATTATAAGTCGTTTGCACAGTTTGATAAAAATTCTAAAATTAGATTTTTTCTGCAGGGCTAAATTTAACTAGAGCGTATCTCTCTTATAATTTAGAGAAGTGCGACTCTCTTATATATATATCTATTTCTAATGTGTAGACTTGAGCTTCTTATAATTAGAGGTCTGCATGGCTAAATCTAACTTATTCCTATCTCATATAATTAGAGTTGTGCTCGGCTAACTTTTAATGTTTGCACCGTTAAGCTTTTTTTTTGCAAAACCAAATGAAAGAATTACCCTCACAAAAAAGCTCAGTAATAAACTGCGCAACTGCGGCCTTTTCTCCTAGAGCAGCAGCCATGTTGAGTGCAGCCATGCCGTGTTTCTAGGTGAGGGTATTAAGTGCAGATAAGCAAGCGACAATCAAACATATTTTTCAGTTGCTTTTGTTCGTCTCGATCGCAATGGCGCTATTGCAGCTGATCATTGAGAAACTGTGCTGCACAAATATAAGAGAAGGCTACAAGCCGTTATTATTTCCACTTGCAGGCAATAACAACACAAGTCCGCACACGACGCCCAAAATGCAGAGACGTCCGCAACAACCACTGCCTCAATCGCAGCCTCAGCCTCAGCCGGGAGCAGCGCACGCGATCTTCTACAGTGATACACCGATAGCAGCAACCAGAGTATTAGCGATCAGCAACAACAACAACAGCAACGATAAGAAAAAGAGGCCAATTGCCTCGGAGGAGTTTAAAATCAATCACGAACTTCATCGGAAAATCATAATGACAGATATCGAAGCTTATCGCCAGAGTCGAAAACAGCCACTGATACAATTCTAAGTAAACCTATATTTTTTATTGTATCTGTTCACATTGTGCTAAATGAAATTCAAATTTATTTATATTTATGTCCGATTTCCAATAATGTTACAAATATACATGAAAGAGACCCTATGAGCTATATATAGACAAAAATTGAAGAGTTAATTACAGCTAGAGTTGAGGTGTTTCCAATGCGTAAAATAATTCTAACTTATATTAGTTATATTTGTCTTACTTTAAATTCCACCTTTGAATAGATGCACATTTTTAATTTCTGGTATTATAACGGTTAATCCTGGCTGATAAATAATTTCAAATTATAAAAGCTGTATTTGCTAAAATTTCAAAAATAATTAAATTCGAAAACAAGCAGCATTGAATAAATTTACATTTTAATTGCTGATTCACCATTCAAATCAGTTTGTATTTAAATTGTAAAATTAATCATTGAAGAGCTATAGATTTTAATGTCTGATTCATACATATATGTATATTTAATTAGTAAAGAATACAACTAGAATTGACGAAGATATTCGCGCAGGAGATCGTTCCTTTCCCGTTGTATTGCATTGGATTCCTCGATTCGTTTGCTCAACTCTTTTATGGCTGAGATTCTGCTGCGCTCCAAAATTAGCAGTTGTCGCTGCTGCTCTTGGCTCACAGACAGATTTGGCTCCGTTGCCAGCAGGCTTGCGTCCACAGTTGCACACATATCCAGCTGCTTCTGCGGCTGCAGCTCGACAGTTTCATTAGCGGTTTTGATGGCGGAGGAAGAGGATGATTTATCGTTGTGAAACATCTCGTCGAATGTATCGTAATAATCCCAGGCGACTCGCTTGCGTCCGTTCTTTTTCATTGTCTCCCGACAGGTGCGATATGTCTTCTTCATGTTGCGCCACTTGCGATCGCAGATATCCTCGTTGATTCCCTTGTAGCCTCCCCGTTCCATCTCATCCACAATTTCCGTCCACAGTGCCCGTTTGCGTGTCTTTGGATCGCGGAATCTGTGACGTCGCTCCGAATAGAGTTCGACGAGGAGTTTTGTGCTCCTCTGATTCCAGTGCCATTCCTCGACGCCGTCCTCGCATTCCAGGTAATAATGTGTCGTTTCCGTGTCTTCGCTGTCCATTTTATCAATTTATTTTCTCGCCAGATCTTTTATTTGTTGTCAAAATACGAAATACAACAATCGATAGCAAACATCGCACATTAAAATCTTATCGAGTCGATGGGATATTTTTTTAGTTCATTTTACTTTGGCAAAGTGTGCACACACTTGTACCTCTGGCTAGATTCGGTTTTGTTGTTTTTGCAGCGCGAGAAACGCGAACGCTTAACGAAAAAGTTATTAAGTGTCAACCTCAAAAAGTAAGTTATTTCTGCTCAATATCGCCAACAAATCAGAGAGACATTTAATCCATATATTAGCAAACATATTCGCGTTTTCGACCAACCAATGCGGCTTATTGTCTGAGTTGCCTTTGTTTGAGGTGTTTTCGAAAAAGTGACGCCAACATTTCAAATTTGATTTCAAGCCGCTGTTCAATTAAAGTAATAGTAATATATACATAACATTTGGCGCCATACAATTAACGGGCAGTTCGAATAACGTTTATTTAGATTTTCTGCCAATTTCTGTTGATTTTCGGCAATTGCAAAATTCGCGTAGTCGGCGTTAGCATCGCAGCGGGCTTTGTTGGCGTTCATTTTGTTTTTCCATGCTTGCAAAACCACCACACACTAATACACACACACACGCACACATTGAGCGTGTGTGAGAGCTGCGTTTGGAGATGCGCTCGTGCAGATATTCGCAAAAGTAGGCGATGAACATGTCGGACTGAAAAATTAATATTCAAATTTAAAATTCCACTTTTCATGGGAAAAGTGTTTACTAACAATTAAAAAACGAACTGGGTTTTTTATTTTTGCAACACCCTAATGCAAATAATGCGTACGAATTCGTGTCACGCACGCAGCACTAACGTAAACCGCTACGCTCTGCTGCGTACAAATTCTGGTTCTGGTTCTCAACGTTTTTTGTTGTTGGTCTCTTTTATTACAGCTGCTGAGAGGCAAGACAAAGAACTAGAGTGAACGACAGAGACAGCGAGAGAGAGACAGCGCGTGTGAGAGAGAGTGCGAGGCATTGCTGGTAATAGAAAGATGTCGGCTAAGCGCAAGGCAGGTGGCAATGGGGCCGGTCCCACCAAGCGTCGTCCCAAGAAGAAGGAATCCGACTACGAGGACGAGTTCAGCGATGAATCCGACGATGATGCCGCCTCCGCCGCCCAACAGCAGCAACAGCAATCAGCTGGTCAAATGGAGGTGCTGATACCTCACGATCATCTCGATCCGCCCAGCAAATTGCCAGAGGATTTACTGGCCACGCTGGAGAAGACGCCGGGTCAGCTGCTGTTGGCGGGCATGGTCACTTGGGATTTGACGGGCAAGCGCGACCGCAAAAATGTTACAAAAGTGCGTCCAAATCTGTTCAGCTTTCATCGCTTCACGGATGAGAAGGTAAGCCGAGGATTAGTTGGAATTGGGAGCTGATTTGAATGATTCTCTCCCCATTCCAGTACCGCTCTGTGGCCAGTGGTCCCGCTTCAGCGCACACAATCCTCATCAATATGGAGCGCAAGGCGCTCGGCTTCGGTCGCAATCCCAGTGGACAGTTGGGCCTCAGCTCAGACATCAAGTTGGTGGAGAAGCCCACGCTGATACCAGCCCTAGAGCAATTGAATATTGTCCAAGCGGCCGCTGGACGTCATCACACGCTCTTCCTCACCGACACGGGAACCGTGTACGCCTGCGGCGAGAATAAATCCGGACAGTGCGGTGTGGGCAATGCCCATCCCAATGTTTTTGCACCCACACCGATCAATTATCGTGGTCCGCCCATCATTCGCATTGGTTGCGGTGCCGAGTTCTCCGTCATACTCGATATTAAGGGCAATTTGCATACGTTCGGCTTGCCGGAATATGGCCAATTGGGCCACAATACGGATGCCAAGTACTTTGTGAATGCCAACAAGCTGTCATTCCACTTCGAGACATCCCCCAAAAAGGTTGTGCTCTACATCGAGAAGAGCAAGGAGGGTCATGTGACACCGGTCGATGGTGTTCAGATCGTTGACTTTGCATGCGGTAACAATCACACGGTAATAATTGCTTTATTCAATATTTAGTATTTATATAGACCAACATTTTAATCTCTTTCTCCCCCTAAACAGGTAGCAATTGATTCGAAGAAACGTGTTTATAGCTGGGGATTTGGAGGCTTTGGTCGTCTGGGCCATGCTGAGCCCAAGGATGAGATGGTGCCGCGCCTCATGAAGTTCTTTGATACCCAGGGACGTGGAGGTCGCAGCATCTATTGCGGTTCCACCTTCAGCCTGATCATCAACGAACTGGGACTGCTCTATTTGTTTGGCCAGAACAAGAAGACGGGCGAGGCCAATATGTATCCGAAGCCAGTACAGGATTTGGCAGGTAAGAAGGATTTGCTACGAATTGAATTCCACTAAACTACTAGTGTGGTTTTTTCTCACAGGTTGGAATATAACCTCAATTGGCTGTGCCAATACCTCAATTATGATATCAGCGGATGACACACTGATTGCATGGGGCGCATCGCCCACCTTTGGTGAGCTGGGCATCGGTGAGTTCCAGAAGTCGTCGACGGTGCCCAAGGAGGTGCCCAAAATGGATGGCATTAAAATACCTCAGGTCAGCATGGGCTATTCCCATACGGCTCTGCTGGTGGACACCACTCACGAGGCCACCAAGCAGAAGTATGAGAAGATGCCCGAATATACTATCGAAGATTAAGCAAAAGCAACAACACAAAAGAAAGAAGATATATATTAAAAGAAGAAAATACAAACTTTAAGTATACCGCTGCCAACAATAATACTGCTCTACATATATACATAGATACTACAAAAACTTGAACTGATCAACGAAACTCTGCTGCTACTTATACTAAATGAAAAAAGAAAACAAAAACAGTACGGATAATTCATAAACATTTTATGCTATAAGTTTAAAGTAATTACTATTCTCTAAACTCACCTCCACCACTCATATCTCAAATATCGTTTTTGTATTTATCAGCATTACGATTGCGATACATATTTCTTGGGTAGTTAGTTTTCGTAATTTATTTTTTATTTATGAATTGTTTTTTGTGAAAATTCTTACTGTCTCTAAGTTATTGCCGCCCATGATTAGGCTTAAAAAAAAAACAATTGTCTAACCCAACTATTCCAATATACGTATATTTATAATTTCTTAAGACCAATTCATTTACAGTATTTCATATAAAACAACAACAAAAAGAACACAAAACAACTACAATGTAATAACTAAGTGCATGAGTTACATATATAAAGATATATACAAATCGAAAGTATACAATGGATGGCAAATCCAATACAAGTTGCAACTATTAAAGTACATCATGCATTTTAATCATATACAACAAACATATTTAAATAAAGAGAAAACATGTTAGTATTTAAATTGTGTGTGCATTTTTTAATTTTCTGATCTAGACAGAAATTGGTGAACAAATGTGAAGAGTTATCTTTGCTAAATAAAACCTTATCTTATGGAAAACCCCTCTTTAGGAAGTATAATTCTAAAAGCTGATCTTATTTACGAGTTACGATGGTTAATTTAATTTAAATCTGAGTTGTACAGATCTAAAAAGAAAAAAATACATAAAATCTCATATTTGACTCTGTGGCAATAATAATTATTTTGTCAAGATTAATTTTTCATTTCCAAATCTTTTTAAATTAAAATTTTTGTGCTTATAAAAAATATAGAAAAAAGTTTTTTTTAAAAATATTTTTGCGTTTTTAGCTAAACATTAAATTTGCACTTGAAAATTATTTTTATAAAATAGTTAAATCTACAATTATTCAAATTTTTTCTAGTCTACATATATTTTTTCTAGAAATTAAAAAAATAACAGTGATATTTATATATATGAAGAAATTCGATATTTTCTTAATTCATTTTCATTTTAATAATAATTCTAATTTGTATATCTATTTGTTTCTATAAATAGTGAACATTCATCACACAATAGTATTATTTTTATCAAAAAAAAAAACTTAAAGCCATATTAATTCTAATTTGTTTTTTTTTTACGTCTAGATATTTGTTTCTATAAATAGTCTGCATTCAACTCGACGCTGTTCTGAGTTCGTCTCCCAGCAGGCTCCTGGCCAAATGAATGAAAGCGAAAGTCAAGAGGCGAGCTTTTGTCGTTTTCTTACTCGAAAGCTCTTTTATTTCGGCGGCTGTCGGCGTCTCTCGCGACTTTTAACTCCGAACTCTGCTCTCCGGCTGTTTGACTGTTTGGCTGGCTGTTTGGCCTCAGCACAATTTTCACTGTCACACAGGACAGTCTTCCGCCGTAGTCCTTTCGTGTAATGTGCGCTATTGAGGAACACTTTTTGCACGCCGCACACTGAGTTTTATTTTAGTTTTTTTTTCCAACACACTCACACACACACACACGAACACGCACACATACACACACCTACACTCACACACACACACTCACGCACACACACAAAAAAACACACACACGCATACAACTGTTTTACCGTTCGCCAAACAACAAACTTTTTTAAAACAATTTTATAAATGAAAAAATCTACCAAAAAAAAAATTTAAATAAAAATTTAAAAAATATTTGCTAAAAGTGTATTTGATATATATAAAAAACAAACAACAATAACAACGATTAATACGCGCCCGCTGCAATAACTAAAGTTTTTAAAAACGGAAAATAGTTCTAACTGTAAATTACAGTGCCTTCGATAAAGTAAACAACAAAAAAGAAACAGTCGCAACACAACAACAACAGGATCAACAGCAACAGCAAACAAATTCGTTAGCATTTCGATTACTCATGAAGCGCGCAACAACAAAACTGTAAGTTATTACGTATACCTCAGTGTGTGTGTGGCTGTGTGGATGTGTGTATGTATGTGTGTGTGTCAGTATGTGTTTGTGTGAGAGTTGCCGCCTTCTGATACAACACTAATTGTTATTCAGCTTATTTCGCTTTTCTTTTTTTTTTTTTGGCCATGCCACGCATTTTTTATGGCTAGTAATTATGGCGTCGTTTTTTACATGGCCAATATGAGTTTTCGTCTGTATAAATGTGTGTGTCGGAGTGTGTTAGTGTGGGAGCAGTGTCTTTTGCTTTTGCCCTGCCCACGCACTTTTCATTGTTCGGCACCGAACTTTGCACAAGTTGCCATTCCCGAAAAAGGTTCGCTGCTGCTGCTGCTGCTTATTCTTTTGCCCAAGCTAAAGAGAGAAGCACAAAGACAACGGTAAATGCACACACACACTGACACAGATTGTATTGTGGAAGGCACGAAGAAGCTAAAAGACGCCTGGACATTCACAAATACATTCACCCAAAAATTCTTAGCTGTCAAATCAATAAGCACACACAGACAAAAGCAGCGGACGATCTCTGTGTGTGTGAGTGTGCGTGTGTATCCAGTCGGCTTCTGTGTGCGTGTGTATGCGTAGGCGCCTTGTTATTAAATCACCTGTGGCTGACAGTTTTTCATATTACAAGGCCAATCACAACAATCGAATCCATCTCTTTTTGTGTATTACGCATACGCCACCGGAACCCAGATACCATTTTATCTCATTGGCTTCACTTTTGTCCATTCTTTGTTGCCCCACCAGGTTGAGCGCGGGGGAGGGGAGGAGGAGGCTGATATATTCGCTTTTGTCACCTTTTTTTGTGGCTGGTCGGCCTGCTGCCGACGTTTGAGTGACGTAAATTAATATAGATTTCATTTGACTTTCAATAAGAAATTTTAACGCCTCCGTTACAGAGTTGCCAATGCTTTTTTTTTTGGAAGTCACGATTTTTTCTGCTTTGATTTATTTAAATTTATATATTTTAGCTAATTTTATTGTTGAGCAAAATTGCTTCGTTTTTTCTTCGATTTTATGATATGTTTTAAAATGTTCAATTTTTCTCTTATATATAATATTTCAGTTTCTTTTATTCAACAAGTTTCTATACTTTTTTCTTATAATTCATTTTTATTTTTATAAATAGTTTTATAATTCAGCGGAGCAGTTGCTTTTTTCAACAAAAAATGCTCTTCTACTTATTTTTTTGTATATAGTTTAATTTATCAGCGGATCAGTTATTGTTTTGTTGCATTTTCAATATAACAACAATATACAAATATAAGTTTTAGGTGTTAGCTCATAAATAATACAAAATACAAGAATATTTAAAATATATATAAAATATAATATTTATAACCATATACAATTGCCGCTTTGTAAGAATTAATTCAATCAATACAATTGATTACAATGTCAAACCCAACAGGTTATTTACAAAGCGACACACATACAGATGCATACATATATAAAGCTATTGTATAGACATTACTTTAGAGAAGACTTTTGGTGAAAGGACACAGACAACAATGTGGCTCATACTTGAGCACACACACGCAGGCAGTGTGTTCACCAAGCCACGATTAAATTAACGCAAATTAAGCAGATTAAGCAAACGTCAGTCACATTATCCAGCCGCCGCACAATGAGCCGCCGAAACAAAAAACACAGCAAAAAGCAAAAACGTTGACGTTTACACCCGCACACATACACACTAGCACACACCCGCACACATGCAGCACACACAAATTGCGCAGAACAATGGCGGCGGCTGGAATATCAACACCACCAACAAAAATTGATACACACTAGCAGACGTCAACGCCAACCACAGATACTGACGCAAGCAAAAGCAACACACATCTTCAACAAAGCGCGCTGTCTGCCAGAGCTTTTGTGTGCACGCACAAACACAAGCACACACACTCACAGACGCACAGAAAAACACGCACTGACTGCCTTTTAATCATTGCTAGACAAGGGTGAGTCACGCAGCCAGCGCACGCATTATGTTCATTTGTCGTGGTCAAATCTTGAGTCACCCTAGCATTGACTTTTTGATGGCCCGCTTAATGAGTTGGGTTTGCTAAGTCGTCCGTGCGTTCGTTCGTTCGTTCGCCCGCTTTGATAAGGTTTTCAATTAAAGTTTTTAATAGCCTCAGTTTGCTTGCATTTATTGCTGTTGCCCATGCAGCATGCACCATCATTTAAATTTCACTTCTACTTCTACACTTTCTTCTCCCACACTTTCTTAAACACGCAATTAAGCTTCCAGATTGGTCCCACTCCGCTAGATGGCGCTTAAGCGCCACAACACTGCCCGCCACGAGCAGTGCGGTGGCGAGAGAGCGAGAGAGAGAGGGGAGGGGGTGCGCCAAACCTTGCGGTTTGTTTGTCGAGGGCGCAAAGTGCAAGGTTGCCATTCATTTGGCTCTGCAAAATGGGACACGGCGGAAGGAAGCGCTGCACTAATCTCTGAGTGCGCCCTGTTCGCATTGCATAAGTGTCAGTGTCAGGCAGAGGCTCTTCTCTTATACATATATATATATATATGTGTGTGTGTGTGAGTGTGTGCATGTGGCTGTCACTTTGTGTGTCCTTGTTGAAACAAAACAAGATGATATGCTCGAGCAATAGCTCGACTAAGAGATACCTCATAATGACAGTTTTAATAATGAAAATATTTATTGATAGTTTTTCTAGTGCTGCAAGCTTCATTTTATTATTTATTTATCAACTAAACTTAATATAATGTAAAAAAAGATATTAAAATTAAACATATACTAAATTTAATGCTCAAAACTAACCATTCAATGTTTATTAATATTAATTTTATTTAATTAAAATTTCCTAGGTACGATATACAAAACATAGCACACTTATTTGGGCAAAGTGTGCCACAGCTGAACTACGCGCAGCATGCAATAAGTGCAGGGTATGAAAGACTGATGATGATGGCATTTTGTTACTTCCTACCTTCTTTTATTTTATTTTTTTTTTAATTTTTTCGTTTTTTTATTTGTTTTCATGCAGCACCAGCAGCGAGCACCTTTAGTATGCGATGAGGCAGCCAGACAAACGCATCGACAACGATCGGCAGCGCCAAGCATTAAAAATACACGAGTGTTATTGAAGAATGAATAGCAACAACCAGCAGCAATGGTGGGAAAACACATATCGACGACAGCAACAGCAGCAGCAGCCAGACACCGTCGATAGCAATATCGATAACGATAGCGATACCACAGAGCTGCACTATGCGCTCCTCGAGCACAACTACTATGCGGGCGATGGCGGCAACGTGGGCGGAGCCGGAGTTATCGGAGATGCTGCAGTTCGTGACTTTGACTACGATAACTATGGCAACTTTACGTTGATCGATCCTTATGATATCGATAATGCTGGTGAGGACACAGAGCATGCGATTCCATCGTTCACCATTCTGCTGCTGGCCATCAGCTATGGCCTAGTTGTCTTTGGCGGCGTTGTGGGCAACTCCACATTGGTGCTCACCCTGTGCTCGGCTTCGTCGGTGCGCTTGCGAAATCCCCTGCTGCTGGCCGTGTGCATTGCAGATCTGCTTGTCACGGGCATTTCGGCGCCAGTCACGCTTCTCAATCTAGCCATGAATCGAGGTAGCAGATCTCTACCGCTCCTGCTCTGCAAAATAATACACTTCGTTCAGGTAAGATCGGATTATGCTTATATATATTATTGTCGAACCTTTCTTAATTTAGAAATGGGTTTCCTAATGTTTAGAAATTATTTATACAAACAAGAATAACTTTTAATTTTTTATGGCAATTTTCAAAAGTTTAGCTCGGTTTTTTTACGAAATGATTATTTACGATGTGATTTATAATCCGATTTTCCAGGTAATGCCAGTGGCGGCGAGCACTATATCGTTCTTCATGCTCTCGCTGGATCGTTATGCAACTGTGAAGCATCCTCGATTGGCGCAGTTGCGTCAGCGACGCTATTTACACGTCTCCCTGGCGGTGCTCTCGTGGACTGCATCGGCAGCGATAAGTTCGCCGTTTCTATTTACATATAAGATCATTGCAAAGTCGGTGATCATCAAGGGAGCAGGGGCGGGCACCACACCGAATCCGGTTAGCATCAGTTGCACCTCGGAGCTGGGTGCGAATGCGATGTTTGTATCCTTCATCATGTTCCACACGATTGCGGTCTTTGTGCTGCCCGGAGTCGGGGTGCTCCTCAATCATTATGGGGTTCGTCGCAAGCTCTGCGCCCTATCGCTGACGGCGCGGGCGGCACATGGTGAACTACCGCTGCCCATGCCGATACTGCGCCGCCAAACGCACATGGTCATCGTGACGGGTTGTGCGAATGCACAGCAAGCGGGTTGCGGTGGCGCCACCACCGCCGACGACACATCGAATGGCAATGGCGGTGGCCAGATTGCCGTCAGTCCGGGCGATATACAGTTGCATAATCTACAGCCAGGATTGCCGGGCTCCAGCGCTGCACTGGAGCCGGGCTCCTATCGGTCTAGCAATCCCATTTCGCCCCGGTAAGTCTCGGATTACTTTGTAAAACCTAGGTCAATCATTGTAATGGAATGAAATCTTCTAGGGCCATGAGGGAGATTCGCGCCCATTCACAGCGGCAGCGCATTCATCGTTCCGGCCGTGGTCCCGCCACACCTGGTATTCCGCTGCCGCAGACGTCGACACTGCGATCGCGTCGTCATCTGGCCAATATGCTGATTGCGTCCGCCTTAATCTTCATCGTCTGCTGGGCACCGCATGTCTTCTGCATATTCTACAAGAATTTCGGTTATAAGCAATACTGCAGTAAAACTTCAGTCTATTTCAGTCTTCTATTTGGTAAGTGGAGCTCATTATTCAATTATCATATCTAATATAAACCACCTATATTAAACTGATAGAAACTATCAGAAAATTGACCAACAACTTACAATAAAAGTGTATATTATTTATTTATTTATTATTATTATTAAAAATTGAATTTGTCTCTTTTTCGATCTATACTTAACAGGCTACTTTTATTCGGCCATCAGTCCGGTCATCTATTGGGCGCTCAACCACAATACGCTACGACAATCGCCCTGTGCGCCAATCATCCGGATGCGCTCCATGCAAAATTTCCTGCGTTCGCGCTTTCGCTCGCATACCGTCCCGCCGGCACCCTCATCGACGAATGAGGCTGCGTTGGGGGCTTTCAATCCTAAGTTGATAAAGCTAACACCGAAGCAGTATAGAGCTCAGGCTTCTTCGCATTATCTCTACTAGTGTGATACTAAACTAAAACTTGATATACATTATACAAACATATATATATATATATATATATATAAATATATATATACATATATTATTATATATATATTACATATTTTTTACTTCTGACACTCGACCCCCAAAAGCTATCCACCCCCCTCTATGGAACTCTCTTGATGTTTTTCTCCAAAGCTCTTCGCAATTAGTTGGCAAAACAAAACAAAGCAAAACAAAGCAACAATATACAAATATACAAGCGAGATCATATATCTAAACTACATAAATACACTATACATATATATACTCTATACATAGTTTAGCTACTACCTACATACATACATGAATACATAGTTGTTAACGCTTATTTACAACCGAATGTAATGGCTGCAATTCAGATTAATCATTGCAAATACAAATTGAAACCCAGATAACGAATCCATATAGAAGAACTCATATAGTGACTTGTTTAAAATGTTGTTTAGTCTTTAAGCTGAAACTAAATGAAAATAACTTACACACATACATACATACATACATACATAATATTGTACTATGTTCCTTCTCATAGATAAGCAATAAGAAACGCTTTAAGCCAAGTTTAACAAACAAATCAAACTTAACATGATCTAAAACTAAACCAAAAAAAAAAAACAAAAATCAATTAAACAAACTAAAATCAAATACATATTTAAACAAATCTACGTATTTAAGAGAACAAAAAGAAGAAAAAAAAAGTTAAAAACAAAAAATGTAAAAAAAAAATTGTATATAAATGTGTCGAAAAGCATTCTTTCTACACTTTTTCTAAAATTTTTAACGTTCAAACGACCTGTAAATTGAACACCTGTGCAGTTCAATCCATATGCAATAGAAAAATATTTAGTTTTCGAAAGGTAAATGTACTTAGTATACCCACAAATGAATATATGTCTATCTGATGTAGAAGAATTCCGTTTCCGTTTCCCTTTCTTACTTAGTTTTATATCTCAGTCTTTGATTGTCAATGAACCACTCTAAATAATATTCAAATATTAGTAAATGTTCTATTTCGTATAGATTGTGTTAATATTTTATGTATTCAGTATCGGAATCCAAAAGAAAATAATTACATTAACTGGGTAAATTGTTAAGACTATTGTCAAATAAACATTTACCAGTTAACTGACTGACGCTTTTAGTTGCGTTACATTCAATTACAAAACATTAACATTATCCAATGATACCAATCTTGACATTAGTACTCAACAATATGTTAATTATATGTTCGCTTATATTTAATTTAGCATTACTTTACTTTAACTGTACAAACTACTTGTAGCATTTTCATTTTGTGATCGCCTCAAATTTCATACAACAAAAAATCCAATGAGAATCTATAAATGCTATAAATATGCTACTATTTAAATTGTGTTTAATTGGTTTCTTTTCTCTATATATGTATATAGGTAAAAACAGGTAAGAGAATGTGAAAAAAAATAATTTATAAATTATTTGAACTTTACAAAAATGCTGCCTCGCTGCCGTAATTTAATTTATTTTGTGTATACCTTTAATTATGTTTCCCTTTTTGCTTTGTTATAATATATAAAACAAATTATGTTAATTTTGATTGAATAATTTATTTATTATAATTTACATTTAGACGAAAACACATGAGTTAAACTCATATATGGAAAATTATAAGCTAATAATAATAACATTATTCCAGGGCGTCCGCAGAGGGAGGGGCAGACATTTGCTATCTACCTATTTCTACACTATACTGTTACAATTTTCCCACGCCATTGTAAAATGAGAGAATAAGACTGGAACAATATCATTGAGCTTTTGTGACAGTAATTTGATTCAACGCCTGTCGATGGGATCGCTTGTATTTAGTGCTTTATGTTCCCACGCTAATGTCAAGCTTAAAAAGCTTATTTTATCTCTGTATCTTTGTTCAAGTGATCTTATGAAGGAGACAGCATCGTATTTTATCTAATCACTTCCAATAAGCTTGAATAATTACATTTTTTGCTGTAATGATTGAGTTTCAACCCCATGGCAAACACTAGTTAAGTTATTAGAATCGATCGTCTATCCGCGATTTATCATAATTGCGTTATGCAAGTCGTGTGACTAGAATTTTGTTGTATTTATAGCTGAAGTGGCCATCAACTAGTTAACTATAAGTGAAAAAAATTACCGATGCTGCTACTCATTTGCATAAACAATTTATTAAGCACAACAATTACAGCAACTGAAACAGTCGTTGCTTAAGCGTGCAAGCGGAAACAAGTAAAACAAATAAATAACAAATGTTTTTTAAATATTTAATACGTTGTCTGGCGATGCTGCTGCTACTGCAGAGCATTTCAGCTAAGGAGTAAGTTCATGAAATCGTATAACAAATAAACTATATATGTATGTATGTCAGAAATGGTGTGAGGGTGATTTCGTTGATATTCCTTTTTTACAAATGTTTCTATTACACTCCTCGATCGCAGCGAGTCACCCTGTGCTGTTCGTCCAGCTCTCTCGCGCAGACTGAACGCTCGTTCTCATTATTCTCGCACTCCGCGTCGATGCGTATATTCGCAATTCATTGCGATGCACTCAGCTGATGCGACAATCGCACTCCAGCCCCACGCTCTCAGCTGGCAAAACACTTTGGAAAGCGTAGATTAATAACCAACGGGACTTTTGCCGTTGTTGGCCATCTCGTTGCGCTTAATACTTTATTACAATTTTTTATCTGCACTACATTCGTTAGGCTGTATGACACTTGTTCATAACCTTTAATCTTAATCTTTTATTAGATATGAATTTATACCTGGACGCTGCCAGAATTACCCTGGCGTGGAGTCGGAAATTGGCGGTGACCTTAGTCTGTGCAGCTTTCCGCCTGAATATGAGATGCCTGATAAAGAGGATATAGATGCCGTCATCAAGCACATTAAGGGCATACTATCAAATTGAACACACAGCAGCAGTTAAATTAATAGTAGTGCGCACATATCTTTTTGAAAATGTTAAAAAAATACATAAAATATGGTTAAGAAATCATTAAAATTTTATTTTTGGTCGTAATCCTTTTTATAAATGTTTCAAATAGGGCTGTATGAAACTGTCTGCGCAACTTTTCGCTCAAGTTTGAAGTGCCTGATAAATAGGATATCATCAAGTACATTAAGGACTTACCATTAAAAAGAATTTATAATTTTGTATATAGTTTAGAGAACTTTACATTTTTATTTTCAAGAAACGACGCGCGATTAAAAACATAATTCAAGTATAATTAGCTATAACGGTATATATTAATTAGTGGCGCGCTTTGGCTGCTCCGCATGCAGCTGCATTCGCTTCTCGATCTCGGGCCGGAAGTGACGAATGAGTCCTTGCACCGGCCAAGCGGCACCGTCGCCCAACGCACAAATCGTATGTCCCTCGATCTGTTTGGATATTTCCCACAACATATCAATCTCAGCGGGTTGCGCATCGCCCTTAACAAAGCTAAAAAAAGACGATATTCGAGAAAAGTTAAATGGATTCAGTTATCGATAAAACGAGGGAAATGTATTCTGTCCAGGTTTACGAGAACTTATCTTATATATATATATATATCGGATGTAGATTCTAACCAAGAATATATATACCTAATATATATTCGCAGATGCTTTCTTCCGCCTGTTTGTTACATTTACACAAACCCATTATACCCTTCTTACATTCATGTGTTTAGGGTATACAAAGATAATGATAATGACAAATATTGAACTCACCGTTCCATGATCTTGTTCATCCAGCCGATGCCCTCGCGGCAAGGTGTGCACTGGCCGCAGCTCTCGTGTTTGTAGAAGGAGATTAATCGGGCTATAGCCTTGATCACATCCGTTGACTTGTCCATCACAATGATGGCCGCTGTGCCCAGTGATGTTTGGGCCGCAATTAAACCATCGAAATCCATAATCACATCATCGCACACCTTCTTCGGTATGATGGGCGTGGAGGAGCCGCCGGGTATGACACCCAACAGATTATCCCAGCCACCGATTACACCGCCACAGTGGCGTTCAATTAGCTCCTTCAAGGGGATGGACATCTCCTCCTCCACGGTGCAGGGCGTGTTCACATGCCCCGAGATATTGAAGAGCTTTGTGCCGGAATTACGAGTGCGTCCAAAGCTGGCAAACCAGTTGCCGCCACGACGACAAATGGCTGGCGCCACAGCGACCGTTTCCACATTTGTCACCGTCGTGGGGCAGCCAAAGAGACCCACATCGGCGGGAAATGGGGGCTTCAAGCGTGGCTTGCCCTGCTTACCCTCCAGCGACTCAATCAGCGCCGTCTCCTCGCCACAAATGTAGGCACCAGCGCCGCGATGCATAAACACATCAAAGTTGTAGCCGGTGCCGCAGGCATCCTTGCCAATGAGACCCGCCTGGTAGGCCTCCGCAATGGCCAGCTGCATGTTGGACGCCTCGTTATAGAACTCGCCACGAATATAGATGTAGGCAGCCTGGGCGCCCATCGCGCGACCAGCAATCAGACAGCCCTCCACCAACTTATGCGGATCGTGACGCATAATATCGCGATCCTTGCAAGTGCCCGGTTCACCTGGTGGAGGTACATATTTGTAGAGTAGAATAGGGGAGTTGTCCTTTCATAGTCATGCACTTACCCTCATCGGCATTCACAACGAGATATTTGGGACGACCATCGCCGGGCTTGTTCATGAAAGACCATTTCATGCCGCTGGGGAAACCGGCGCCACCTCGTCCACGCAAACCGGACGTTTTGATCTCATTGATGATCCAGTCGGGTCCCTTGAGCACAATCTCCTTGGTCTTGTACCAATCGCCACGCTTCTGGGCACCCCTCAAACGCCAATCGTGGCGTCCATAAAGATTGGTAAAGATCCGATCCTCATCGGCGAGTGGACCAAATTTGGTCTTCGTTTGTGGTGGCGGTGTGCCGGGTGGCGGCGCCTGAGTGCTCTGTAGACGCAGCTGCAGAGTCGACGGCAGCGCCGCAACTGCAATAATCCAATTTTGTACAAAATCAATATAAATTATATTTTGCAGCACTTTTGTTTTGATGTGCGCACAAATTACATAATTTGTTTGCAAGTGAAATGCTTAGTAAATGCCAGCTGGCTGCGCGTTAAATGCAACGTCCACTGTGAAACTTGGCTGGGCAATGATAAACTTAGGCATTTATGAGTAAAGCTCTTGTGTTTATTTACCAAATTGCGGTTTCGCTAACAAATTATATCGCACAATTGCAGACATTTTCAGTACGAAACGACTGACAGCTGCGACTTGACGTTTGCGTGCAGCGTTGCCACACTGCTGCACAGTCACTCGGGCAATGTGGCGCCACCTGTGAGCCAGCGTCAGCGAAAGCTATCGAAACAAATTTATATCTGTTATCGACAACTGTTACGGAAAAAATTAATTCGGTCACACTAGTAAAAGCTGCAGCTGATTTGCTTTTTTTTATAGCTGTTTTGTTTATTTATATTGCCATTCGAAAATGGCTCAGATATCGTCAAGTAGTTCGCCCGATAAATCGAAAACAGAAACTCTCGACGAAGCAGATAACAGCCAAGAGGCGGAGGCGCCCACCTTGGTGCTGCGCCTCGAACAGCCGCGAGACGAACGCCGGGTCGTCTTCCAGGATGGTGTCGTCGACAATGAGCACATGAATCGCATGAAATCCAAATGTAAGTGTTGAATATATCATAAATGATTAGATTAACAGCAGTTCTTGTGCGTGTGTGTGTGTGTTTGCTTAGGTTGTTGCATATACAAGAAACCCTTGGCCTTCGGCGAGAGCTCCTCAGAAGATGATGACGAATGCGAGCATTGCTATGGCCATCCCGAAATGCGGAAGAGGAACAAAAAGAAGCCACCGGCCAATAACAATGATTCATGTCAACCAATCGAACAGCCTTCCACATCCGCTGAGGCGCAATCGAAGATGGTTTGAGGCACATCAGGGAATACAACAGCAGCCGCAGTCAAACAAGTGGAGACAACAGTGAAGCCATCGCTTTAGCCACAAGCCCCAAACACAAAATAAATCATCTTTAGGCGAAACATTTTTACATTTAATTGAACATTAACAAACGACAGCAAAAAAAAATATAACAATTTGTATTCTCATTAAAATCAGCAGTTCATACAGACAGTTTATTAAAAAGATAACATCATTTAAAACATAATTTCCCAAAATTTTTGCTTCCTACACAAAAAACCAATTGTAAATTATAGATTCCAATTTATGTATTATCTACTGTTTTTTAAACAAAGATTTCATAGACAACTGAAAAAGAAAATGTAACAGATTGTTTTTTAAGTAACGAAACCAAACAAATTCAAATTAGAGATTCTAATAAATGTATTAAGTTCTGTTTGTTAAACATAAAGATCTCTATAGTACAATTTGATAGATATCTGGTAAAACGATATATAAAGGAATTGTTTTTTAAGTAACAATTTCAAGTCGATGCAATTTGTTGAAGCTTCCCCTCAGTACACACAGATACACAACTGGCAGTTGTTGTTTTCATTAATTTTTTGGCTTTAGCTCAAAGGATTCGCTGACATTCAGCGGGATGTTGTACGCCGTGGCCTGGGCACGGGAGCGCCAAACCTAAAAATAAGATATACAAGATCAGATTAGATCAGATAAAAGAAATGCTGACAACTCACCTTAATGGTGTAATCATCACTGGTTGTGACCAGCATCTGGGAGTCTTTCGGATTGAAGGCAACACTATTGACCACATCCGAGTGCTTGAACTTGGCCAAACTGATGCCATAGTAGCGATCCCACAGATATGCATGTTGATCCTCAGCACCGCTGGCCACATACTCGTCGCACACATCCAGAAAGATGAAGAAACAGTCGGTGCTGGGCGTATAGGCTTTGTGGGCACGCAGCATGTTGCCCACTCGCTTGAGCGTCATCAGATCGATAACGTGGATGTCGATCTCCTGGGCAATTGGTGGCGGTTCCAGCGGATTGGTGATGTTGTAGTTCTTGGGCCAGGGACGTGTGTTCACATAGAGATAACGATGATCAGGACTGAGTGCCATGCCAATGATATGTCCATGCAGATCGATCACCTTGTCCACCTGATCGAAGCGATCCTTGACGGACTCATAGTCCCACCAGTCGGGATCGTTGCGCGGCGTTTGCTGCTGCTGCTGCTCGGCGGCACGCTTGGCCGCAATTCGCTCCTTTAGCGTCGGACCTGGATCCAGTTTCTTGGGGAAATACACGTTGCGAATGCGCTTGAAGCCAATCTGATGGGGTGTAAATGTTTTCGAACCGGTCGAAAAGATCAGATACTTGGGCACATTGTTCTCCATCTCATCGTATTCCTCGCAAGACTCGTACTCCTCCTCGGTGTCCATCTCATCCTCCTCCGTGGCCGTGACAGCCGCCCGCCTATACTCCTCCAGATAGTGGATGGTCGCATCCGTTGTTTGGCCGGGTCGTGCCCGCGATCTGCGCACTTGACTGTGCTCACTGATGTCCGGCAAATAGTTATCCTCCGGCGTAGCGCTGCGCGTGCGTCGCAAACTGGCTGCATGCGACAGAGGATTGCCACTGGCGACGGCCAGTGCACCGGCAGACGTCGAGGGTTGCGCATCACAGTCTGCGGGAGCAGCGGCTGCTTCTGGCTGCATGCGAGCGAATGGATCATTGGAGTCATCCAGCCAGGGACATCTGGCCATCATGAGTGCGCGCACTGAGCTCGCGTTGCGATTGTAGAACTTGTACAACTGACTCATGATGGGCACATGCTCCGAGTCCGCCTCCTGATTGGCCTTGTTCAGCCACAGCACCGATGTGCTCACCAAATGCGCCAGCCAATGCAGATCGCCGGATATCAGATACTGATCGCTGAACCAGGTGCCAAAGATGTCATACGGACGATTGACGACCCGGCACCGCAGATGAGATTCCTTTGCACCCAGAAAGAAGACGGCTATCTCACCCGAAGTGCTCTGAGGCGAACCAAAGTGCACCCCGGAGACCAGGAGCAGCGTGTCCGTCTGATTAAACTGGGAATACTGTGTGTATTTCCAGCTGAACTGCTTCATATTGTGCGCATATTTTTCTGAAAGAGCAAATGGGAAAATTTATTATTAAAATTCTGTTTGTGATAACTGAATTGGTCCAAAATTTAAAAGCATTATTTCACTTGTGCGTCCTATTCTGGAATATGGATCTTGTATATGGTCACCCAATTACAAGGTTCATCAGGATAGAATAGTTCCAATTTTGCTATTCGTAACCCATTTAGAATCTTGTGTACAAATTATAATACGCTTTTTCCGTTAATAAGTTCTACTTCCTCCATTTATTCTAATAAAACAGTTGCTCGTTAGCACTTCAACGTCCAAATAAGGATGCTGAATTAGTGCAGGATTAAGAAAGCCAAAGGCAAAGCTCACCAGTACATGGATGTTGTGCGTTCCAGATGATCACATAGCCATCCTTGGAACAGGTGGCAAACATTTCACCGTTGTGGGCAAAGCTCACGTGCAGCACCTGATGTGTATGGCCCTGATTGCTCCCGTCGCTCGGCTCCAGACGCTGGGTCTGCACAAAAGGAATTTTTGTGCTGAGCCGCTGATATTCGGCACGCCAGCTGCTCGCGCCCGGCTTGAGCGGTATGCTTGGCGAGGCACGAAAGTGTTCCTGGAACTTGTGGCGCCACAGCAATTCATCGTTGCAAATGGCATTCCAACGCCGGCAGCTGAGTCCCGCCTGGACCAGATCATAGACGCTCAGCTGGGCAAAGATCTGCAAGAGGGCAGGCTCCGGCAGTGCCCACCAGCCCATCTCTGGCTTATCCGAGGCATCATCGCTGAAGTCTTCACCCACATCAGCAGCAGCAGCAGCATCTGCATCTGCAGCTGTGTTTGCATTAGCCACCAAGCGTGCCTTTTTGAAGGTCAATTCCATTTGTATTTTGATTTGTTAGCCGTAGTCTAGTTAAATGCAACTTCAAATGTTAATAGCAGCGTAGTGTTAAATATTACTAGCGAGTTGAACGTAATAACTGGTTTTGTTGCGCTGCTTGGCCTTTATTGTGAGTGGCTTGTTGTTGCCCAATTCAACGTTATAAATTGAAAATAACTTTCTCCGCTTCGCTTCGTAAATAATTTTTGTTGCTGTTATTTTCGGAGCAAAACAGCTGTTTTGATCGAAATCGAAAATTCGAAATAACAATAGGCAACGCAAAGCACAACAATAACAGCTGTTTTACTCAAAAAAAAAAAAAAATGTCAGCAATTTTTCGGCCGCAATGCCTGAAAACGTGCGTTCCAATAAACATTATTATTAACACTAAAACTAAAACTAAACTTATCTTTAGCATAAGGCAATTGGTGCGCAACTACAGCCCTAAGCCAAGCCAGAATGCAGTTGTCATCGCAGCCGCGGTGCGAACGCCCAACTCCTTCGAGTATGCCCAGGCGGAAGATCAGTTGGCTGGCCTGATTATCGACGAACTGGTCAAGCGCGCTGCTGTGCCACGGGAGGAGTTCAAGAAGCTGTTTGTGTGCACCTCCAGCGACATTGTGGATAGCGATTCACTCAGCAGCGTCGCCCAGAATCTGGGACTGAAGAGCTGCCAGACGCATGCGATCCAAAACAAGGCGTGTTCGGTGAGCGGGCTGCAAATGTCGCTGGAATGCCTGCAGCAGGATGCAGACGGTTGCATCATATTGGGCGATACGCGTGCTCACATTAAACAGCAGGTGCAGGACACACTGCCCAGTGAGTTGATCACTGCCAGAATGCGGCCCAGCAGGAAGCCCAAGGCAACAGCAAATATTGCGCAGGATGAGTCGGATGCGTCGGAGTGTCCAGGCGCTGCAGCACTAGCACTGACCACCATGCAAACAGCAGAACGCTTGCAATTGCAACCGCTGGCTGTGGTGCGGGAATTCTTTATAGAGGATGACAATAAACAGGCAATCTATCGGCTGAGCAACAAACAGCCGATTCAGCTGAACGATGTGCACGATTGGCAGCTGGTCGTGAATCATCCACCCGAGCAACAACTAAATATGCTAGCCGAGCTGAATGTGAAGCATGTGAGCACGCACGACGTCAAGCAAATCACTGCCAGCCACGTGCTGACCCACACAGTCCATGCCCTTCCCGCCGGCAGCTTGGGCTGTGTCATTATGGAGTCGGGCGATGGACGATGCGTGCTGTTGGTGCTGGAGAAAATGCAAATGTCGAAGAGTTTGCCCCAACTGACACTCTATACGAAAGAGCCGTGTCCGCTGTGTGATGAGTTGCTTGCGCAGCTGGAGCAGAACTTTGCCGGTGAATTTGAGCTGAAGAAGGTGTTCATCGATCGCAAGGAGAATGTGCGCTACCTGCGACTCTTTCGCTACGATATACCCGTGCTGTTCCTCAACGGGCAGTTCCTCTGCATGCACACCCTCAACGAAAAGGCGCTGCGTGATCGACTGTCCTCTCTGAAGTTAACTGCAACATCAGCAGCAGCAGCTGCAGAGCCAAAGAAATCAAAGTAGGCAAACAGTTGAACACATGTACTTGTTGTTGTTTTATACATATATTTCTGCACGGCATAAACCAAATTCCACGTGAAGGCCTAAAATATCTCGCCCATCGGTTTTATGGTTATCTCGTGTATCTGCAAAGTGTTCAATTTACGTTTAATGCAATTGAGGATTTATGGCAATAGGACTCACCTGAACATGAGGCGGTGTGCTCAGTGCATAGAGCACCGCGTCGGCAATGTTCGATGGCTCCAGTCTGGCCATGTCCTTGACGTAGAAGTGTATCTCTTCGGGAAAGATATTCGTGTTGACTGCGCCCGGGCAAATGCCCGTAACACGCACCTTGCTCTTGTGCAGCTGAAACTCCTGGCGATACGTTTCAGTTAGGGCCGTAATGGCAAACTTGGTGGCCGGATAAATGTTGAACGAGGGCAACACGTCGATAAAGTTCAACACCTGCTGGCCGGCAATGCTGTTAATGATCAGCACATGACCCTCGACATCGCGCTTCTTCATATTGTTGAATGCTGCCCGGGTGCACCAAATGACGCCCATAATATTCGTATCGATTACTTCGCGCAGCTTTGCCGTATTGCCGGGCGTAACCAGCTCGGTTTCCCGTGTGATGCCCGCATTATTGAGGAGTATGTCGGCGCCCTCCATCTCACGTTCGATCCAATCGAAGGAGCTCTGCACCTGGTCCTCCTTGGTGACATCGCAGTATCGTGGTATGAAGTTATGCCGCAATTCACTCGGCAGACTCTCGCGCAGCTCCTTCAACTTGGCCTCGCGACGTGCCAGGCCCACCACCCGCAATCCAGCGCCAATCATGGCGCGGGCACAAGCGGCTCCAATGCCGCCACTGGCGCCAGTAACAACAGCGAGCTTGTTGTGCCACCTTTCCATGTTTCCAGGCAAATGAATGCGACCACGGCTGATGTCAGCTCAGTGGTTCGGCTGTCAAGCACTTTTCCGGCTTCTCTGGGTCGGCAATACTTGTACGTAAAGTAGGTTAATCTCCTATAGCTAGTCTAAAGTGCCCCCACTCCATATTCGGCAGAGGAATATTTTTCATATATATGAAAAGAAACAATTTTTTCTAGTTTTAATTTATATTTAATGACTTTTGTATAATTCGTACAGTAAACGCTCGTTAAATAAATCGCTTTGTTTGATTCTCATTCTCAATTAGTACTAAACTTAAAATATAAAGTTAAACTACATGAACTGATAAAAATGAAAAAAAAAACAATCTTATTATTATATGTAGAAGTCCGATTTTGTGTTGATAAACAAAAAGTTGTTTATAAAAAAAAAACTTTTAACAGATTAAAAATGTTCTATATACTACTGTTATTTAAACTACTCATAAGATATATCTCGTTACTTTTTTGTAGCTATTAATAATATTTCCATAATTCCCTATAAAGGGACATAAGAACTACGAATTAATGACATATTGTAAATTACAGAGAATGAATCAATAGTTGGCTTACAATTTGCACAACCCTAGGCCTAACTGAATCCAGTTCTCAAGTTGTCAGCATTACATTTAACATTATGTTTAATGGCTACTTAAATTCTAGCTACACATATTTGTATGCAAACAAAATAATTGTGTTCAGTCTATTGTCGCTCCAATTGTACTCTTTCATATCTAAATAAGATTTCGCATATTTTTTCTCTTGCCTCCAAATTAAGATCCGGATCCAGCTTATCTAAGCACTGACCAACATATCTGCTGTAGCAATAAGATGGCGGTTCCAGTTTCTTACTCGTTTGGTTCGACATAACGCCCGACAATTTGTGGAGCAATGCGTTTTCAGTCGTTTCTGTTGGCTTTCTTTTGCGTTTGGCCTGCGGTCTCTCCGGTATGGATTCGAGCACATCCTCAAAATTATCATTCGATCGATTAAAGTCGTTATCCTGTTGATCTTGAGCTAGCGGTTCCAGCACTACACAAGGTTCGCCCGATCCCATTTCAGATTCCATTTCTCCATTTGAGTCCGACAAGCTGGCCGACGTTTCAAATACCTTTAAACCAATTATATACATTTAGTTATAAATAATGTTGAAGTCAGGCTAATATTGTTATAATATTTACAGAATGATCAATATGGTTGAACGTTGGTTGCGGCGCACGGCAACCAAGCAAAAAACTCATTCTCGAACTGTATTTCCAGCCACCAGCCAAATGATCCTCTGCGTCGGAGAGGCTACCGTTATTTTTGGTCTTCACGGATTTGAGGTCAGCTTGAAAATATGTTCGTAAATTGTTCCATTTCTTAAAGCAATCATCTAACATGAACAATATAATATTTTAATTAATACAATAAAAACTGAAAAGATATAAATCATACTTCGAGTAAATGGAGTCCGTGGCTTCAGGGCTCCGTTTATTTTGTCGGCAGCCAGATACCAAAAATGAGCTTTCAAATGTTTCTTCTTAAAGTCAGGCACGGAAGTATCCCAAACATAGGAATGGCTTTTGATTAAATCAATTAGATAATTGACTTCTGCTTCCCGCCAGTTTACCATTCTTTGACCTGAAATAATGAATTAAATATAGATTTAATTGTTTCTAGAATTGCTCAGAAAAAGACAAGTAAAACAAATACTTAAAATAAAGCTAGAAAATGAACTGCTATTAAAAAATCAAAAATCTCCCAATCTATTGTGTAGATTAATTTATTTTTGCACTTAACAGTTCCTTATCATCGGATTCGCGTATATATAATTCCTTACCTCTATGAATTCTGGAAAACATAAGAAAATTTTGGTTTAAATTATATCAATTGAAGAGTGCAGCATAGAAATGGCTCACGTTTTAGTCTGATGCTCTTTTTGATGCGTCTCCTCCCAGTGCAACTCCATCTTCTCGGCGATATTAAATTCGGGAATCGCGTACTTTTCTATCTTCACAATTCCAATGTCAATTTCGGTGGGGGGCTGTTGCTTTACTTCACACGCAATTTTGTTGTTTTCCATTAGATGTCAGTCGAAGTCGTTCAATATTTTGATGCAGGCAACACGTGTGTTTTGTCCAATTATGGACATTGCTTAAGCTACAGCTAACATATGTACATATATATTTAGCCACTTAAGACGCTAATGCGATAATTTTCAGACATTAATTTAAAAATATATACGGTTCTGCTATACTAATATTTTTCTTGGCTGTGTAGACATGACAACTCGTGGAAAATATCGTATGAAAAACAGCTGTTGGCAATTGCACTAAACGCCAAAAAGTATGCAATACACAAAAGTGATGTTATAAATACAAATATTTTCTGCTGATTCTGTCAATAACCTTATTTTCTAGCTTCAAAAATATTTAAAAAGTAATTTGAATATGAATTGTGAACATTTGAATATATTAAAATAAATCAGCGTTGCATTAACAATATATCAATATATTACCACATTCAATCGACCGACCGCCACAATTTACTTGACTATCCACAAAAAATTCTCGAGTAAATCGCAGGTGTTTAAACTTTTGTAGAATTAGTGCCTAGGACAAAAAACTAAAAATCGAAACAAACAACAGCCCAAAGCACACACAGACAAAATGGCACAAATGGATTTAGAATTGAAGAAGGTATGTGCTTAAGGCCGCAACCAGTCGACTGCCGGTTTGGCAGCGCGTGGGCAAGAAAAAACACACTCATCTGTTTTGCTGTTTGTTCCTAACCCAACCACAAATCTCAAATCTCAAACAGGCCTTCACTGAAATGCAGATTAACAAGTTGGAAACTACGAAAAAAATCAACATGATTGATATGAAATGCGACATGGTAAAGACGGGCAAACACAAATATACGCTAACCGAAAAAGGCACCAGCAACTTAACAGATGACACCAGGTGAGCTTAACAATGAGAAACTTCAATCAGATTTATTATACCTATAATTAATTCCAGAGTCTACCTGTCTGTGGGGCGCATGTTCCTGCTAACCGATGTGCAGAACATGCGGGACGAGCTGAAGGGCAAGCAGGAGAAGTGTGATAAAGCCATCGAGCTGCTCGAAAAGAAGAAGGAATTCCTGCAAAAGTCGCTCAAGGACCAAGAAGATGGCCTGCGTGAACTGGTGCAGCAGCGCAAGGACGCCGATGCAACAGCGAAATAAATCTAGATTCATTCAATTTCAGTCATAACAACACGATCAAACTCGAGCTATTTATTTGTCAATAATATAATGGTCAAAATTAAAGTTTGCATAACTAACGAACTCGTTCCCTAAATTCCGCTCATGCTCCGGTCGAAAGCTGCACTTATGCACAGGCAAACTGGCGACTAGCCAAGGCTCGACGACCTCGCCGGAACAAAATACAATCTTGGAGTCGCTGCTGCGCTGCAGACTGATTATTATCCTTGACATCTTGGACATACACTCCTCGGAGAGGAAGGGTGGATCCGCAAATATTAAATCAAAGCATTTGTGATGGGCACTGAGATAATCCGAACTGCTGTCGACGGCATTAAAATCGTAATGCACAAAATCACTGCCGTAGGCAGCAAAACGCTGGTCGTACTCAAAGATGTTGACTGAAAGTGAAATTGCTCTTAAGCGGAAAATGTATTTATACTTATTGTTTACTTGTACCTTTGTCGTGCAAATTCTTAATTGTTGAGTACAGCGAAGGACAGGATAACAAAGCTATGCGAAAGTCGTCGTTGCTTCGTTCAGCCAGAATCTTTTTCACTGCATTGCCTATTGTTCGTTTCGTCTGCTCACTGTACCAAAATTGACTGAGTTGCTGAAGGCCCAATAATTATATTAAATACACAAGTGTTTAATAAAATTTACTTACCCAATCTTCCTCGAAATGTGCATCCTTCCCGGTTTTGTTAATTTGGCGCTGCTCCTCGGCTTGCTCACGTTGTGAGCGTTCAGCCAAGAATTCATTAAGTATGGCTAATGTGTCTGCAGGTAATGTCATCTCATCGTTATTATCCATGGCTATAATTTCCTATAACTTTGTGCCATTAATATAATTGTTAAATGCGGCTGGTTGGCCTGTTGCTGCACGCCAACACTTTTATATGGTATGTACACACTGGCCAGAGTGCTGCCAGATAGCTAAATATCGATAAGCATGCCAGTATTGCATACAATTATATATCGGGAGTCATTCAATCACAAGTTGGTGTCGACACATTTATTTTGTTTAATTTAATTTCGCTTTGTAAGACAACGCTGTGCGTTAGCTACATTTTTTGGGTAAGTCTGTGTTGTTTTGAAACCTAGTTTGCGTGTTAGGTTTTAATTATATAGCAGCTGCACCGTTCGCGCTTGTTGGCTTGCTTACTTTCCTAACACACGTTGCTAGTATTAGTGCGTTCAAAATGAATAAAAAAAAAAGTGCGCCGCAATGGTTAATAACCTAATTTCCCTATGATGTGCATACATTGCTGTACATATATAGATATATATTTATAAGTGCATTTATTAATGTGAACACAGGCAGACAAAATACGCAGGTCGTTGTCGCGTCGTCAGAATTGTTCAACCGGCTCCTCATACGCTGTTGCTACGTGTTGCCCAAAAAACGGAAACAAGCAATTCGAGAGTCCGTTCTTCTTGATTTTGAAATGAATTATAATGGAAGTGTGCCCTTTGGAATACGCGCTTTATGCGCCTATAGTTGTGTCATTAAATTGTCATTTTGAATATACACATGTACAAACATGAGAGTTCAGCGGTGTCAATCAGAACAATCAGAATTGGATGTCACACACACAATAAATAAAAGCGCGCACCTTGTTCTCTATTGTGCAGCTGACGTGTTCCTCGTGGCCATACATGTGACGTCACTTATTTTTGGACGCTTATTCGCATATTTCGATTTCACAACGTTAAGCTTAATTGAAACCACAAATAATTGATTAGTTCGTTTCGATGTTAAGTATTAGTTGTTGCTTGATACTCGTCAAATTCCAGTGCCCAACTTAACCCAGTTTAATCGAAAGACCTCAAAATCAATATTAATCTGCTGCCCTTCAATTTGCATACGAAATGATGTTCCCTAATGACCCACTACTGTCACTGCTATTTGACAAACGTTTTCCATCTATCACCTGTGTGCATTATTATCTGCCAGTGTTGCCAGTGTTTTTGTATAAAAGGTATTAAGAAGATAAATTTTATTTCTCCAAGCGAAAACCGTGTGTTTCCAGGAGTCATTTAATGTTATATATTTTGTTTGCTAATTTATGAACATTCAAAGCCTCAATTTCATTATGCTTTTTATTTGTTTTTTTGTTGTTAAACGAATAACATAATGAAGGAAGTTCTGTGGTTAGCTTGTAAATGCTAGAGTAAATAAAATTAATAATAAAAAATAAAAAACATATTCGAGGAAGCTTGTAAATGTATAAAAATAATACATTTTAGACAAACACATCATTTTCCTTGCCCGCTCCTATTTTATTTGATCAATTTCAACAAGTTTGGCTAGAAAACAGCGCTAATGACAACATTGAATTATATTTACAACACTTTTTTTTTTGTTCCAAGCTTCGTTTTTTGTTCATGTTTCGCCGTCACACTTTGCTTTTGCACTCGCTCACCGCATTCTCACTCTATCTCTCCCGCTCCCTCTGTTGTGTGTCTGCCACCTGTTTGACCAACACGTACATTTACATCAATACATCGAAGTATGTGTGTGTGTGCGATTGTGTATTGTGTTTTGACGCCTGTATGTCGTAACGGCGTGCGCATTGTGGTTATTACTTCGTCAGTGACAGACGAACCGTCTCTGCCTCTTCTCCTCAGTACGTTTTTGTTATTCACTGGAAATTTAGCTGGAAACTCTGATTTAACGGGGCTGCATTTGACGTACAAAATCTTGTAATTGCTTTTAATGTGTGTTGGGATTTCGTGAAAAGCTCATTTAATTTCTCTGCCTCGTTAACTTCCTTTCCGATTTTAAGTGCAGCTCTCGTAATTAATTGTGAACACTAGAAAACAGTTGTTTTAGTAGTTCATATGAAAGTTGGGATCGTTAGATAAATCTAGAGAAATAATCATGCTTTTATATAGACAATAAGTGATATTTAATTGTTCGGTTTTTTTTTTGCTTGTGCAAAACTCGACCATAATTGCAGTCAGCATGTCTGCATTTACATCATATTTGCAAGCCAGAAACCCCAACATTGCCGCCGATTTGGCAACTCTGAACACGCCTTCGACATTAAGTGTGTGTGTGTGTGTGTTTGTGTGCGTGCTTCCAACTTTCCATTCAACTGGTTTTTGTGTTTTTTTACGACATCTTTATAATGTCTATGTAAATTACAATTAAAAGAGCGTGCCATTTAAAAACCCTATCAAAGCTGTGTGTCAGTTTTCTAAATATTACTTGCATTACTTTGTTGCACTTTAAAAATTATTACCTTTTTTTCAATTTTATTTTTAAAAATTAAACGGAATTGTAGTAGTAAAAATACATAGAAACGTAATATCGTTTTAGTTATTAAGTTAGTTGATAGCAAAGCAATATAGAAATTGGCCAGCAGATTCAACAGCTGACAGCGAAACTTAAAAAAGAAACTTTTACTAAACAAGATATTTAAAACATTTTCTGTTGCTGTCGTAAATATTTTTTTGTGTTTTGTTCCTTTGCTCTTTTGTTTTATTGCCTCCACTTAATTTTATGGGTAGGTTGTGGTGAGGCGCAGAAATTTTATCAGGGCAACGATTAGCGAGGCATTGATAAGCGGTGCGTTTGTTTGTAATGCCCACTGATAAGGTTCAAATGTCTAATGGTATTCATTTTGTTTTGATAACCAACTTGCAGGCTAAGAATATCAGCAGAAAACTGAAGGAGGAACACTAACACAACAATAAGCATGAGTACGACAACTGAGCAGGCTAGCTTCGACAGCGCCCAGGGCGATGCACAGCCAAGCGCCTCAAGCAGCACATCACAACAACAACAGCAGCAACAGGAACAATCTCAACAACAACAGCAGACAACACAAAATGCACCGGCAAAGCTGCTGCAGCATTTCCAAACAAATCGCATCGATTCGGCGCTTTGGGCGCTACGCCTCCTTGTCATCTTCTTTACCATCAGCTATATATTGCCCATATTAATGTAAGTATATATAAAAATGAAGAATCCTACCGTGATGAAAGCCACATAAAATTTCTTATTAAGTATATATTGAGCTGTTTTAATTGTGATATTAATCCTTGCTGACCACATTTTTTTACAGATCACAGCAGAGCGCTTTTAGCAAGGTGCTGCTGGCAAATGCGGCAATTTCGGCGCTGCGTTTGCATCAGCGCGTGCCGGCGTTCTCCTTTAGTCGCGAATTTCTGGCGCGTCTGTTTGCCGAAGACTCCTGTCATTATATGATGTACTCGCTGATCTTCTTTAGCATTCGGCCAACGCTGCTGGTACTCATCCCAGTCGTGCTCTACTCCGTGCTGCATGCGTCTAGCTATTCGCTCAAGCTGTTGGATGTAAGTTCAGCTGAGTCGCAGCTTTTCTTTCAGTTGCTAATTTATTAAATTATCTCTTTCAGCTGATTGGTCAGAACTCTTGGTGGGGCGCACGTTTCATCATCTCTCTTGTGGAGTTCCAGGCGGCTAACATACTGAAGGTCACCGCCTTCTGCGAGATCTTTATTATGCCCTACACAATTGTGCTGACCTTCATGTGAGTAGTGTGCTATAGAAGTATTTATGTGCTCAGCTAATCTCTGCTTTTTTACCAATAGGGCTCACGCTGGTCTGATGACGCCCATTATCTACTATCACTACCTGGTCATGAGGTACAGCTCGCGTCGCAATCCCTATCCGCGCACCGCCTTTGCCGAGCTGGGTCTGGCCTTTGAGCTGCTGGCCGCTCGCTCCCCGCCCGCCATTGCCAAGATCATTCGTGGTGGCGTTGGATTTGTGAAACGCCTCGCTCCACAGCCGCAGCCGGCGCCATCGCAGTAAAGGAAATCAATCAGCACACACACATTTTATAGAAAGAACAACAATCAAGTGACAAGCAAACAGCATCTTTAGCTAAATAAGTCTTTTTCAAACACAACCCACACCCACACAGACACACACGTCAATCAGAGTTTGGGGTCCACACATTTTAATTGTCTACAAACAATTCGCAACGTACGCTTGTTTATCATAAAAATTATTGGTTTATGCTGTAAGTAAATATTCACCTTTCTTTTATGTATATTTTCTTCATTTTGCCTCTTTTTTTGGGCATTTAAATTATTGTTGCTTTCCAATTATTCCATAGTTGTGTTCACTTTACAAAACAAAATGTGCATCGATTTCAAATTTAACGCTTGTATTATTAACGTTAATGCAGACAATTCGTTTGTTGCAATTATATATATATATATTTATATATATATAAATGTGTTTGTTGCTCCTTTTTTTATTCATTTTAATTAAGCAAATTGACATCTTGTAAGCTTAATGAGCGAGGACTGCAAATTGATGCGCCGCAAGTCGGCATCGTTGGGCAACTGATGATTTACATACATATTTATGCATAACATTTAAAAAATATATTTTTATTAAAAAAAAAGAACAAGCATGTTAACATTTAATAAAGCTACCCACGTGATGGAATCTAATTAATTTGAATTTAGCTGTGTGCTCATTTAAACAACAAGTAAGAACCAAAAAATAGAAACAACAAATTGTACAAATCGAGATCTAAGAATTATTAGATTTCAGCTTAACTTTACAAGTGGATCTCCATCAGCTGCTTGTTTATCGACGTGGAGTTTAGCTCTCAGCTTTGCTCAGCAAATGGACTTAAAGGAAAGATTAAATCAGCCAGCTGCTGATTCTGTTTCAGCGGGTAAACACCAAGACTTTCGTCAGTATACATTTTCAATTATTTATATAATATATAAAGTTATAATATATTCTTTTAATAACGAAACATTTCTCTACACATTCATGACTATTCCAATCAAAATGTATTTTGAGAATTTATATATCGGAAATTGATTGAAAAGAAATGAACGAATTATCGGTTTTAGCAGAGTTTTGAGTGCCCTGTGCTAGCTTACATATCTAAAAAATAATGCTGCATACTTTTAGGCAGACCAAATATAAGAAAAATTAAATGCTTGGCACACATTAAAGCCAAGAAAGTAAATTTAACAAACTTTTTTGATGCTCTCGCTATTGTTGACCTTTTCAATTTGCATTGAATTAATTTGCATAAATTTATGATGACCGAAATCCAAATAAAATGCTAATTTTAGTTAGTGTTTAATGGCTGTAAAAAATTTCAGATGTCTGGCAATGTTAAACCCTTTCCGAACCGAGATGGGCTTAATTTATTCTCAAATCTTCACAACTTTTAACAAAATGCAGTGTTTTTTAAATAAACAACAATTTTATATAACAGTAAAGACGTGTCTTAGATTTGTTAAATCGAGATTGGAGTAGATATACATATGTATATGTACATATCACATGAACATAACATTTTTTGTTGTGCAAATATTTGTTTACAAAATTCAATTCATCTATAAACAAGCATTTTTTATTGCTTTCCCAACAAATTCATTGGCTTGTAAATTTATTTAAATATAAATAAAAAATTTATAAAATTATTAAGCAATCATAATATACAATATGTGCAGCTTCTAGTGTGAATATGTACATAAATAATGCCAGCGAAAAATCAATGCAACATTTGCTTTCACTTTCTACACACACACAGACAAACACACACACACACACTCACAGAGAGAACGAAAAGGAAACTCCAATCTCCTTGCATAGGCGTATTCGTTGTGGGGGGTGTGGCCAGCTCACACGTAAATGAACCAATTTGTGATGATGAAGAAGAAGAAAAAGAGGAGTCTTTTCAACCACCAAGTGAGTGAGTGAGTTGGTGTGTGAGTGGTAAGCATATCTGGTAAGTAGACAAAGTGGGGATGGGGACAATCGGTCTCCACTTGCAAGAGCTTCAACAAATTTTGCTTCCGAATTTTTGCCTTCCCCCCCCCCTCCCCTTTGCCCATGGGCAGCAGGTTCAATGAACTCTTCTGCGTTGACGGCAAAAAGAAACAGAACTTTTCTTTCGGTGGCGGGTGTTGTGGGAGGAATCGAGACGATTGTGGCACGAGACTCACTTTCGTTTTTGGTGAGTGGGGAAAAAGTGTTGGTAGCTGCCTGCTGCTGCCTCCTCTTGGGCACAAGGGGAGGTCTCGTCCATTCAACAGTGAGACAGGCAATGCTTTCGGCGCCCCTCTGCCCTGCTCCAGCTCCTGCTCCTGCTCCCCCATTTATGTACGTATGTATATTTGTCTGTGTGTGTGTATGTGTGTGTGTGTAAATGTAAGAGTCGATGGCGCTGACGCTTTCATGGGGTTCTTGAACTTTCCCTTCGCCAAGATTTGCGGCGTTTGTTTTCATTTCTTCTTTTCGGAGCACCACATTCACACACAACCACACACACACACACATTTAAACACACATGCTTTATTGACACCCAAGAATTTTCGGTTGAAGATTATATTGCGATTAATTTTTTGATCGCTTTTCGTGCTGCATTTAAGATTGACGTGTTTCATTCGCTTTTCTCGTGTTTTTTTTTGTTCTTTCAACTTGATTTGTTGTTTCCGTCTCCGATTTATAGATTTTTACATTGGTAAAAAAAGTTTATACTTTTTTTTAAGGCTCTTTCTACTTTATCATTTTATTTGTTTAACTTTTTTGCTATAATTTAATTATATTTTTCGCTGACTTTATTTTTATGTATTCTCATATATATTCTCAGGATTTGTAAGCTGAGAAGTTTGCAAGAATATATATATTATATATTTTTTAAATTGATTAACACAGATTTATATTTACATTTTATTTGACAGCTTATAGAACTGCTCCATAAATATTTTGATCACATATCATTAAACATATGTGGATATTAAATCTGATTACAAAAACTGTTGAAGTTCAGTTGAATCTAAAATTACACTCTTGAACAAAGAAACTGATTAAGTTTATTATGCTTGCATGTTTTGTGATTTGTTGATTTCTTAGCAAACAAAAACTATTTAATTAGCTAATTTAATATTCTTCGCACCATGCCATCAAAATCACATATAAAATATTTACATGGAATAATGAATAAAGTCATACTGAGTAATCCCAGATGTGGGTCAAACTAAGCCAAGCAAACACAAATCAAATTGGACATGAAACATTTGGGGTTGCGAGGGGGTGGGATGGAGGTTGGGGATTGGGGGAGGCTCTGTCAAATAGCAACCACCATAATATGACAGCTTACCAATCCAGAACTTGGGACACGCATAACAGCGACTGCGATGATTGTGCATTATATCAACCCTCCGGCTCCACTACACAAGTGACATCATGAGAAACCCACCCACACAACTAGAAAACAGTTGCAGTTGTTAAAAAAAAAAACGAAAAAAAAATATTAAATTAGATACAGAAAGTAAAAGCAACACCAAAAGCCCCATACATTATTTTTTGGGGTTGTCCGTTCGAAGCTCAACGCTCACCGCTAGCAGCTCGCGGCTGGCGGCTCGCAGCTCGTAGCTCACAAGCGAAAGGTCTTTGAACTCTGCAACTGAAAATGGGTCATACAACAATTTTGGTGTTTTTCCAAATTTCCCTGGCGTCCGTTTACTTGGTGTTGGTGGTGGGTGTTGCGTTCAACGTTCAACGTTCACTGTTCAACATTCTGCGTTCTGCGTTTTGTGTTCTCGTCGTCTCCCCGCCGTAAGTCAAAATCAATTTCAATTGCATTGCGTAGTCGCTTGGAGTTTGCGCATTTCGAACAGCTGATTTCGTAGAATCATGTGTGGGGAAATTGTTGAGGGAATTTCATGGCAGTTTGAGTGAGTTTCATGCGCAAGTTTCAATGAAACTGCCAGTTTTGAGTTGAGATTAGCTGGCTGAGGGCAATTTGAGGTAGCTAAAAAAAGAATATAATTTTGGATAAGCTTTTAAATGTTGGGTAAAAGATTTGATACTATTTTACAAATAAATAAATAAGTGTCTTCAATTTTACTAATACTAATTTTCCAATAAACTAAAACCCAAATTAGCTTTATAATATTTGATACACTTTGAAAAGTATTACGATTTTTAAAAGTTAATTTGAGTTTTCTTTTTGTTTCTGATTTTGATTACTTACATAATTTAAATTCCAGAAATTCACTTAATAATTTCTGAAATCTCAACTGAAGCTTTAAAATAAACCGTTATTAGTTTTACTCAATATAAAATCAAAAAATTAAACAATAATTGTTTTTTCATTTTTTTTGTTCTTGTTTTCTTTAAAACTTAAATAAATCATAAATAAACAACAACATTTAGCTGCAGTAAATAATATTTTTGATATTTGTTCCCTTTTCCAAGTGCTTTATTTGCGTTTAATTGCGTTTCAAATTACATAAAACGATTCAATAAATAAACACCCAACGAAACAAATTACCTCAAGTTACCCAATATATAAACACTCAACAACAAATAGCAGCAACAACAAAATTACCCATCAAAAGTACTCAACTCACAAGTGCCCTGCGCTCAAAACGCTTCAAATTCCCCAACCCAAAACCCACTCACAGAATTGCCCAGCATGACTTGCACTCAAACGACTCGCGCACTCAAATGCGATAAAACGCTCAACGTAAATTTCCCACCCAATTGGATTTGATGTGCATGACATAACCGGCTGGAAATTGTTTGCTTGTGCGTGCGAGAGTGCGTACGTGCCTATGTATGTATGTGTGTGTTTGTGTGTGTGTAAGTGTGCTTGTATTTATTTTTCAGTGCCGCTTGTTGTTCGGCGTCGTCTGTTTGTTTGTTGTAGTATACAAGTGCAGTTGCTCTGTGTGGGCCAGTGACCTCAAGTAACGGTATCCATAGTATTAGATAAGTTTTTGTGTGTGTGTGTATTTTTTTCATGTGCGGAGCATTTCTCGTCGCTCTCCGTTGCTTTTATGTTATTCTCTTTGTACTTTTCGGCTTTTATAATTCAACCCGCAGCGCTGCTTTTATTCTTTCTATTTCGGACGAGGGGGGCGTTTTTTTTTGGGGGGGGGGCCCTTCGATGATCTTTGGTTGGCTCGTGTTGGGTGGGTGTATTTCTTAGCTTGATGGGGGAGGCTGCACTTGAGTGTTGTTGTGATCGGATCAAGTATCCACCTAGATATCATTGCTCAAGTGGAAATTTATTGCAGATCAACACGAGTTTTCCGTAGGGCTTTTGTGCAATTGAAATTGTTGTTTAGAAGCATTTTTTTTTTTTTTTTTTGGGAAATACTGAGTAATTTATTTTCTAGTGTTTATAATAAAGAAGACAGCAGAAGCCAAAGGCTTGAGGAAAACAGTTTTCATAATTAGATCATCTTAACTACAATCAAATTCTAATAGATCATAAAAAATGCTTAATAAATTAAAGACAACTTATGCAACAATATTTAAAAAAAATATATACACGAGAAAAATTAAATATTGTACAGGGTTTTCAAGGCTCGAAATTGAAATGAAAATGTTTATATACTAGCTAAACAAACAAGTTAAATATATAAAAGGTAAACATTAAAAAGGAAATGTTTCTTACCCTTTCGACTTCCATAGACCCAGGCCCCATTATCGTCTCAGTTGTCGTAAGCCCATTAAATTATGCCCAACAGAAAACAATGCCGGCCGGTTTATGCCAAAGGAAAACGCCACAATTCCCACCCGCTACCACCCACCCTCTAAATAAAAAGCAAACAAACCAAAATGTTTGCCAGTGTGACAATAAAAAATATCCCATGTAAAAAGGACTGCCACGCATAGGTCTACGTAGAAGGAGAGCACTTTTCCTCTCCCCCGCCCCAACAAACCCAGCTAAGGAAATGATGCGCATGTCAATCGGCGCAGGAGGAAGAGAGAAAACCACCCTTGATGGAGAGAGATCAGCCACCCCCAACTCGAGTTAAGGAAATTTTTGTGTCAAGAAAGTGAAAAGAAAAGTGCAAGGTCATTGAACTTGAGCGAAAAGCGAAAACTAAGCCGGAAAACTCAAGCCAAGGCAAGAGGCAGCAACCAAAGTCCAAGCCAAAAGGAAAAATCCCAAACCAACCCCAAAGCCAAGGAAATTTCTCGGTCAGCGTTGGGTAAACATATGTATAATGCAGAAACTCAGAAGGTGGTGGTTTCCACACCTTGCCTAAGGAAGGGGCGAAGCGGGTGATGGGTGGGGTGGGTGGTGGGGGTGTAGCACCATGGGTGAGTGGCAATTTGACACACATCTGAACATGAAAACAGATAAAAAGCCGGAAATGAGAGCATTAAACGCAAACCGTCAGCCAAATAGAACGGAGTACAACCTATTTCTTGGGCCTATCTATGCCGTACTCCTTGTCTTTGGGGGGCCCGACTATCTAAATCGTAAAATTTGTAATTTATGCCACTACCAGTTGGCGGTTATGTGCTTAGGCCAAAAACTTTTCAAACATCTTGGCCATTTGTAATCAACTTAATGTGCCTTTAATTGTGCAGGGGAGGAAGGTGCTCCAGTTAAGGGTTGAGGTATCTTAAGGATAAAGTTAGGGAAGTTTAATGGCTACTAGGCTGTCAATAGTGTCCTTAATCTACTTAGCATTAGCTTTGCTTGATATCCTGCAAATTTCTGAGTAAGTCGGTTGAAATCCGTTAACGCTAAATAGAGAAAAAATCCGAAACGCACAATTTTTAACCATATTTGAGAGATTTTAAATAAATTTTTATCGATTAATTTTCCAGATATTTCATTGGATTCGTCGAATAAATTTACTCATCAGCTTATTCTTCAAGAAACTGCGGACTATACTTATTTTCAAGGTGATCGCTGATTACTTTTTATTATATTAATAAATAAATAAAAATAGAACTTAATAATATCGATTAAAAAGTGGAAGTTTATGAAAATGTGTTCTATATTTAATATCATGAATGTTTAAATCAAATATTATTCATATTTAATTAAAGTTCAAATAAAAAAATAGTATTTACAGAATTGTTCATTAAAATTGCAATATAAACTAGAGAATCAAATGTATATTTATCTATATAGTATGGTCTTAGTCTGTGTTAGACTATAGCTTAATGAAAGATATTTATATATTATTATATATTTTATATATTTCTAGTCTGTTTTTATTTCTAATTACGAAACAAGTTGTATTCCATATTTCTTACGCTTACGTACATGCCATTATAGTAACGTGTTGTGTGACCTATAACGTAAAAATACCCTTAGAACAGCTCAGTGTAGAGTATATAGTAATCGAACTGAATGCTCAAGCGAGAGGTGAATGTACAATAATAAATCTATTAGGCACTCTGAGTAGACACAGGTGGCGATAACAGATATTACGTGCCCAATTTGTTGCATAAAAACTAATATTAGAACATATCGCGGCAAGTGAGCTAATCATTCAGATCTTATTATAGATTGTGCAATTATTACTACGTCGTATCGATTATATACGCTTCATTTGCTTCCTTCCATCAACTTCGCTCTCTCTTCCTCTCTTGCACTCCCCCTCTCCCCCTCTCCAACTCTCCTCCTCTCCTCATCTCTATCGCATTGAGCTGCTTCAGCAAATTTGCCCATTGTGTGTGCAAAGAAATGAAGGACAGCGCAAAAAAAAAAAGAAAACAACGATAAGAGAAAAGAGAAAAGAGAGAGAGAAGAAAGAAGGAAAAAATGGTGCCAGGCCTTCAGGGCACTGCGGACCCAAGTGTCACCAGCCATAAAGTATGCCATGGAATTGCCTTTGGGGGCTTATTTATTGGCAACGTAATTTAAATGTATATGTGTATGCATACTGACATACATACACACACACACGTATGTGTATTTATATGCGTTAAAGTAATTTCTCTTGATTTTTATTTGCATCTGGCATATAAATTCCAGTTACTGATGCACAGCATTATGTACAGCTGAAGTGAAATGGAAAAACCCTAAAGTAAGGGAAAATCCCTCTGGGTAATTTATTACAAATATCTTAGAAAAATAATACGTCTCATTGGTTAATTTGAAGTACTTTCTCTGCCTGTGCTTACAGATCGATTAATCTAATCTATGCACAACATCGACCTTTAGCTAACACTTATCACGGATTTTAGTCTCAACACTTAAAAAGTTAACTCTTACTATTTATTTATATATATATTATGTGTTAGACGTTAGTTTGCCTGCCTGCTTGGCCTTATCTATAGGTTCTACAGGTCGCCTGATTGGCACACTTATGCTTTTTTATATTTCCTAAATCATTTCTGGGGTATTTTATGGACCTTGACACTTGTTGTCACTTAACGAGCATCAGAAGTTAATAAAAAAAATGCAATCAATAAAAAACTAATCTGCTTTCAACTCAAACAAAATAAATTTGAGTTACACTGACAAATTATTTATAAATGCTAAAGGATACTCAGAAAATTTTATTTTTTATTAATCACATACAGATCACTAAAAAATAAATATAGACAAATATTAAAACCTCGAGCAAACTTCAATGAATTATAAAATTTTGTTAATAAACACTGATTGTTGAGAAATAAAGTTATTGTAATCCTCTTTCTCTTTAAACTAGCTCAAACTTGTATATCGATTAGTAGATCTATGCGAGAAACTTAAATTTTATAATAATAATGCCAGATATACAACGATCCACTTATAACCCTCTAAAAAGAACTATTTAAAAAATGATAATACTTTTCCCCTTTGGCACAAAAGTTGCAACAATATATAGGTAAATGCATCTCTACCTATTTTGCCCATAAAGTATTCTTAGTATTTCAATAAACTTTTCGTTTATTGCTAAATACATATATAAAAAAAAGTAAATAATGATGTGCACATGTATGTGAAAGCAAATGACATCAGTTCGCTCAGTTCAATTTCGATAAGCATTATATAGTATTTGTACAAATGTGGAGAACTGTGTAAAATTGCCTGTCTAGGGATCGTCTCAGTCGTAAGTCAAAAGAAATCCCCTCCTTTCTGCGATAAATAATAATTTTCTAATGAAAATCTCGAATTGTGCATTTTGTTTGAAAACACGTTCCGGCCATTAGCATAAAGCGTACAACGGCACCGGAACCGCTCACAATGCCAATAATAAAATCGGGCAAAATATTATATATACACATATACGACTATATATGTATATATACAAACTAACAGAAATACATGGTACTAGTGCAGTTCTAAAAATTGCAATGTTACATCTTAAGTTTGACGTACGCTGCCCGCGGCACGTGTAAAAACGATCGGGTGTGAAAGAGCATGAAACAGTGAATAATGTAGAGAGAGAGAAAGAGAGAGAGAGAGACAATTTACGAAGTCAATGTACGACAGATTGGACCGACCACTTCTGAAGGTTGCGACTAGTCGAAGTACTTCAAACTACACAAAAAGAAAAAATTTCAAATCAAATTATTTTAAATTTAAATAGAGGAATTAAATTGAAAAATTTTTAATGAAAAAATTTGAGTATTAATATGTAAAATGGTCCAAAACATATAACAATAATTGGGAAAACCCAGAAAAAAATATAATCACATAAAAATTAAATCGGTAAAATAACTAAAATTAAAAATCTTTAACCTTTATTTGATTCTCGGGTTAGAATAATAATAACTTTACAACATTATTTTAAAACCTTTATAAAAATATCTTAAATAAGAGCTTATTAACTATATACAAAAAAATTATAAGAAATTGTGGAATCTACACAATTTTTAAATGTACGAAACATTTGTCAATTCTTCAAGTAAGCTTAATATTTTTGCACTTTATTGTGGAATGACAAATGTTAAAAAAATAAACTTTAAATTAAAATTACTCTAAATTAATATTTTTTTTAAGTGTACAAATAGTTCGAAACTATATTGTATATTGTTAAAGTGACTACTTAGTTGCCCACGTCGTTAAACACTTTTTGCCAACATTGTGTGAGGTTCGTAAATAATTGCTATATGTGGAACCACTCTGGATGGATTTGTTTACGTAAGCGAAGGGCCTGAAACACTGCAAATCGAAAATTGCAATCTACACTGATAGCAATCAAAAGTGTCGTCTAGACCTATTGCATAATCGAACCGAGAAATTATGATGAAAATGCGTATCACCTCAATATTCATTTGGGATATGAGTGCCCCAAACAATTAAACTGGTTTGAATTCATAATCTGTTTTGATGTCTAGAAATTTAATTAGCATCCACTGCATAGACATACCTACATATGTAGCTTTATGTATGCGTATTATTGTTTTTTATCTATGTAGTATAATATATAATTTTTTTTTAATTGAATTTACATTTTTTCCACTACTACATAGTTTGCATATTGTTGATTTGTTATATTAGTTTTCTCACCTTAAGTGATACTGCTACAACTTAATGATAATTTGGGTTTAACACTCCCGGAAATTTACCCTTCAAGCGGAACGACAGAGCAATAACTCACAAATAATATCAGCATTTAGTGTGCATACACTCCGAGTCATATGAATAGGAATGGATTCATCTATCTATTCAATGAAGATAATAATTATTTTAATAGATAATTATTATATAATAATGATAAGATATATGCCTAGTATTCGTTGTCGAAAGTTTCGGTTAAAACTCATATTGGGTTAGGTTATGGTGAATAATCGAATTGTGCTACCTCTGAAGTAAATTAACAAAGAGGGTTTAGCGAGTTAAAAAGTGAAATTGCTGTTAATTTTCATATATGAGAAAGATTAAAATATTTATTGTTTTTTATAATTTCTTCTTCTTTCATCAATAATATCAATTTAACACATAATCGCAAGTTGTAAAAAAATGTGCCAAAATAAAATGTTGATAAAAAGTTGAAGTGCTGGAAAATCTAAGCTTTTGCATACTTATTAATTTTGCACTGTCACTATTCAGTTATCTCGGCCTGTGCTTGCATACATTTAAAGCTTAATCCCCAGCACTTTAGATTGAATATATAACAGATGTAGTCATATGTTTTCCAGTAGTTGGGCCGCCACACCGGAAGCTCAAGTTGATGGTCAAATGCAAACAATGTTGTGCAATTCTTCTTATCATTTCGTTATTAGATATGAACATACATGCATACATACCAACACGCCTACTTGCATACGTGCAAAATACAATGTAAGCATTTGCAGTTGGGCAAACAATCTATCGGTTGCGAATCGCAATAGAATCGACAAGAATGGGCGATGACTTAAGAGGCCCACAATGTAGGCAAGGCGATAAATTAAAAATAACTGTAAACATCGAAAGTAGCCGAAAATAAAACGGAAAATTAATGCAAGTTACTTGAGAATAAAATACAAAAAAACACATGCACACACACAAGTGCAGGCCACGCGCAACTGTAAAGCAAATAAGAAATTCAAGCAACATCAACAACTACAAGCTGCTGCATTCAGTCGGGGGCTATAATAAGCCATTTCACACACACACACTTGTGTGTAGCTGGCATAGTGCTAGAGCGAGCGAAAGACAGAGAGCGCTAGTGACATGTGCATGCGATAAAATGCAACGTGTATTGCCCGCCTTGGAGGCAATGCCAATGTTTTCCACACAGGCCACATACAAATGCAAGAGGATGTGCACGAGTTTTCAACGCACGTGCCGGCGGTCAATGAACCGCACGAAGCCACAAGGAGAAAAGAACGATGCAGCAATAGCGGCGAGGGAGGAAGCAACGAATGCAGCACCATAGTGTGCGCGAGCCCTGTCTCTCTCTCTCGCGCTCTCAGTGTGTGTATGAGTCTGTTTGAGTGTGTGCGATTCTGTGAGAGAGGGAGAGAGTATCTATAATTTTTTGTCGCTACCGCGTGTAATGCAGTTATTATTGACGCAGTCTGGCCGTCACACTCCCTCTGCTGTTTGCCATTGTGCTCGCAGTTTTTGTTTGTTGTGCTATCTGCTGCTGCTGGCTAATTGATATACAGCTCATTTACATCGCGCAGCTCAATAATGAAAACAAGTTCGACTTACTATGTTACAATGCATTGGGCATTATTCATAAATTGCGCAAATGTATGTAAATTTATTTTACAGCTGGCGACATCAGCTCAACGATTTATCAAATTATGTAATGCCCATTGATTGTTAACAACAACAAACAAAAAAAAAATCAAGTAAGAACAGCTGACTTGGGCACTCCGAAATTTGCATACTCTGGCAAATGGAAATTTTTTCATTAATATTAATTTACCAAAATATTGAATGGAATAGTTTTTATCATTGTCCGATTAATGTTATATTTCATATCATGCTTTACAACGGACAGTCTTTTTTGCTTTGAAACAGGCAAAAGTGACATTCTTATCGACAAAATCAAAATACCCTCTGCAGAGTAGATTAAACAAAAAACAGCTGCTGCTGCTAAAACTACAATAACTATTAAACTAAAACTACAATAACTATTAAGCTAAAATACAAAGCTGTTTAGTAATTTTACGATATTCGTTTGTTTATTAACTAAGACAGATGTGCATAAATACTTATAAATTTACACTATAAATCTATAATATATATGTATGTATATATATATACATGCATGTGCATACAATAATATACTCACATCATTAGCCAATTCTAATTTATTTATTTATTTAATGTCGAATAATAAAAACTCGACACAGAAAACACGCCAAATATAAATTAAACTAAAATGTAATAGATTTCAGGGGATATTCTATATACAAAATTGGTCCAACATGTGTTGCATGGAATTGGGGAAGCCCATAAAGCAACCAATCAGACGAAATATAAAAAAGTTACTATGTATTATGAGTAATTAGTTAAAATGTCCAACAACAAATGCATGCGAAAAGGGTATTCACGAGAGAAATCGTTCAAAATGGAGTTCTTAATGATAGAAATAGATGTAATCGTTACAAGGAACTCGAAAATGTTAATGTAAAACAAAATAATTCATTTTGGTTAGTGATTTTAAGATTTGCTTTTTGCTATTAAGCAAACGTTGTTACAGTTATTTTCAGTTTGCTCTATATCAACAGGCTTAAGAGAAAGGTAACTTCTGACCCTGATTTTCCTCTCAACAAAATTCATATTTACGGATCTCGTATTATTTGTAGAATCCTTTTTAGCTTCTATTTAGTTTCTATATACATTTTAAAGCTATTAAAAAAGTTAGTTGTAATTATTATTAAACAAATTTGTATCTTTCCGTAATCATATGAATGGTTTCTGAATAAATAAAAAATCGTTAATTAATTTCGACCGTGTAGTATCTGTAATTATACACCTTTGATTGTCATTTGCCAAGCATTTAATGTTGTTCATATATGTATATATCTATTTATCCGATTGTTTGGATGTGCCCATATACACACATACAAAGATATGTATCTGTTTACTAATCTATTCTAAGGCAAGCGTAATGGAAATAACAAAAGTCTATGACTATATCTATATATACACATGTACAGACATACATATGCGGCTCTTCACAATTATTTGCTCAAGTATTTGTTGATCTCTCCAGTCTCTCTACCCTCCCTGATGCTGTGAATGAGCACGTTTTGGTAAACAAATATATTACAATAATAATAATAACGATTACATCAGATGCAAGTTTAAGTTTGAGCTTGCTACTATTTTCCACGCTGCGTATACGTAATATACTTAGTTACTTTGAGTACCTGTGGGATAATATCTCTGGAAATTAAGCGACGTAGTTTTCCATTTCCATTTTTATCTAATGTCAAATTAGATAAGCCGTTAAATGTTTTTGTTTTTTCCCTTGATTATTAATGTAAGTTATTGCATTTGCACTTCAATTAAATATTGGTTTTTATCTGCTCAATTTTTATTTTATTTATTTTTAAATACTACATTTTTTTTTTGTTTATTTCTTATAGTTTTATACAAGCAATTTTTCAATTCTTGTTTTTTACTTTTTTAAAAAAACTTAAAGAAAATTTTTTAATAGAATTGAAACTATTTTTTGTACTTTCTTTTCTTAAGCAAAGCTGAACTTCTGAGACCCGGTTTTGAAGGCTGCTTTCCGAGAACGCAAATAAGGTTGCGCAATTCCACGAGTTGTTTATGTTTATTTTTGTTGCACGTGGTTATTGGCGCATTATATATATGCAATTACATAATAATGCCTAACAGCTCTGGCGACAGATAAGATTAAAAGTCTAGCCCCAAAAATGTGTACTTTGGAGAACTAATAGATATACAAAATAACCACAATCAGAATTATTATCAATAATTATTGATTTCTTATAAATATTTAGTGTATTCGTGCAAAAATGTGCAACAGACGGAGGGAAGCATATCATATCGATATAAATCGATTATCGATAGCAATAAAAGACACAATTTTAAAGTTATAATCGAACAATTAATAAACAATGGACAGTCATTAAAAAAACACTACTTTCAACAACAATTCAAAACAATACTTTTAATATATATATATATGTATATATATATATATATATGTATATATATTAGCAGTCTCCATTAACAACTGTTTTTGTTTTCTTCCCTCTTTTGTGGGAACTGCCGCAATATCATTAACGTGAAATTGGTTTAAAATTCATGTTAAAATGCTATTTCCAATGCAATAAACTTTCCCAAACTGAACCGATTTAATTAATTTAAGCTTGTAAATATTATTTTACAACTTTTAAGAACATAAAACTTGAATTAAATTAGCTACTGCAAAGATATTTTGATGATTTGTCAAAAAGTAAAAAAAATGCAAAAACCAGTTGAAAACTGTTTTTTTTTTTGTAGACAACTTTAGCTGCATAAGTTTTGCTGGACTTTGCCCCATCTTTGCCAAATGATTCAACCTGCTGGCAAGCGCCCAGACACAGACTCACACAGCTGCAGCAATACACACACACACACATGCACACATGCACACATATGTATATATACAATATGCATGTGTGCAAAAAGAGCGAGAGAGACGTGCAACAGACACTTGAATACCCGTTGGCTGCAAGTCCTCTGCATGTGCAGCACATGTTGAAAACTGTGGCACTGCCTCCGATGTCAGCTGTCGAAAACCGTTGCACGGCCGCCACGCGAACAACTTAAACTGCTGCTGCTTCTTGCTGCTTGCTGTTGCCGTTGCCCCTTTGCAAGCGACAACGTTGCAGACATTTTGGGTTTGAGTTTTATTTGGTTCTTGTTGCTGTTTTTTGCTTCTGCTTCTCCGTTGTTGCTTTTTTTTTTTTGGTTTTTGGCTCGCTGCTGTTTCTGTTGGTGTTGGTCGTTGCCAAAAAGGGATGAAGCTTGAATTTATTGCACCGTTCGGTTCGGTTCCAAACACCCCCCCGCAGCAGCAGCAGCAGCAGCGGCCGCTGCGTCAACTGCAGCGCAGGCAGAGGAAATGCTTGACGTCAGCTTTGCGCTGCTTTTTGTCCTCGGCCTCTGCAGCTACTGCTGCTTCCTCTGCTGCTTCTTCTTCTTCTTCTTCTTATTCGTCTTCTTCGGTTGCTTTCTTCTGCATTTATTGCAATTTCAGAAATTTTCAACGAACTTTTTGGGGAACTTCTTATTTATGCACAATAATTCCAATTTTTGCCGCTGCTGACTATAAATGTTGCCCGACAAAAGAAATCTTTCGGGTCAATACTCTCCCCGTAATAATAATAATAATAATAATAATGACAACCAAATAATGACTGCACTTTAGTAGGAGACAAACAGACGCACCGATTGTCACACGTATCGGCAAGGGAGGGGAAGCGGTGAAGAGGTACAGGGGCATGGGCAGAGATGTGGAGATGTCGACGTGCAAAACAGCAGACAACGGCAGGCTATAAAGTTTGGGGCATTGACTTGCCAAAGATATTGTCGAAAATTTACCATTTTGTATTCCAGATTATTCCATATGGGGCGAAAAAGGCGAATTGAACGAAAACATAGAGGTAAACTCTACTAACAGTAAGAAATGCATCTTTTCCCACTTCTTTTGCAAAATATGTGTTTTATTATTGACTTTTAGTATTATAATTGTTTTCTTCTTCTTATTCTACCATTATTAAAACCATAATTAACAAGATTCATATAAACTTAAACAATTTTGAAATAGATAATTATCCATTCCCAGCGCAGTCTGGCAACCCTACACGCGATACACACGCACATACGTCACCAAGCAAAAGTGCGAAAACAGAAATGCGTCAAAACAACTGACCAAATAAAAGAAAGAACAATAATAATAATAATAACAACAATAATGACAAAAAACGTGATAAGAACCAAAGCAAAGACAAAAACAGGAACAACAACAACAACAACAACAACAATAATAATAAGAACACAAATTACGACCTACACCGTCTTCGTCATTGCGAGCAGAGTCGTATTTTTTTTAGTTGCTGTTATTGTAAATTGATTTAGGAAAATGAAATCAAAGATTCATTCAAATTAAAACAATTTTGAATTTGGTAATTATCCATTCTTATCTTCTAAAATATATTGATTTCTTAGAATGTGTTTCTTGTAGATTATTCCACTCAACTGTTCAGCGCAGTCTGGCAACACTGCCAAAGTAGACATGACTGACCCAAGCAAGCTGAGCGTCGCTGTGGTCTGCTCATCGGACATGAACCGTTCCATAGAGGCGCACAGTTTCCTGGCGAAAAAGGGCTTCAATGTGCGCTCCTACGGCACCGGCAAACGGGTTAGGATGCACTGATGGGCGCCTTCCTACGGACATGCTCAATTTGGTGGCGAATTCAAACGACATCGATGAAATAATCGAGGAATTTAAGGAGCGCAGAAATCGGTACAAAAGTCGAGGCAACAAACACCTGCGATCCACTGACTACAATTGCTACCATTGAATGTGCGAAAAGCGTTTATTTCTCGAGGATGATCTGTAAAATTGTGAGGAGTAAAAAAAATGAGTAAAGAATAATAATTAATGTCTATGTCTAACATTGGGATGAACCGAAGAACAATACAAACATACACCGCCAAACGAATTATATTCGTGTGCGTAATAAAAATTTTATTGAGTAAGTTAAGCGTGTTTGTAGCTGCTGCCGCTGCTGCTGCCGCTGTCGCTGTCAACGCCACCGCCAACGCAACCAAGCCGAAACAATTGCCGAAAATAACAACAACATATTCATTGCGGCCGCAAAAAAGGAAAAATCGCACTCAGCCTTTACGTTGTTTTGAGTGTATGTATGCGTTGGGCGCAGCAGCTGCTAAAATGCCGGCTCACATAAGACACATACATACATTCACACACACATCTATATATTTATATAGATATTGAAGCTTGCACACGCAGCGCTTTCATTCTTCACTTGCCGTCGCTGCCGCAGCTGCTGCTATTCAATACTGCGACGCCAGCTGCGCAGCAACTGCTACGCGACTGCTCTGTTCTCAGCGCTGCCAGCATATTGTTCTCGGCAAAAATATTGTGTACGCTGGCCGCCATTTCGTATTTCTCAGCGAGCTGGCGACGCGTCAACACACGGCAAACGGTACACGGCAAAAGACAGCGTTTCTGTTTCTGTTCTTGAAAGAACTTTCAATAGTATTAGAAAGCTTTTAACCGTGCAAAAAGAAAAACACAACATCAACAAAGTAAAGCAAAAGCTGCTGGTGACAGTTATAAAACAAAAAATAAAATTATAAACGTTATTTGATCTCCTTTGCCTTAAAAAAAAATCAACGCTTAAGCTAAAAAAAAATTTAACTAGCAAATGTGTTTTAACTGTTTAAACTAAACAAAAGTGCAATTTTAAAATTAATTTGTGTTTTCGCTTAACTGTTATAAAAGACTGATAAAAATATAATATACATAAATTTAAAAAACATATGAAAGAAATCAATTAAAAAATGCCAAGAATATATCGCTAAAATATAACCTAGAAAAAAGCTATAAAATTATGCGATAGGCAAAAAGTATAAAGAAAAAATATATCTGAAACACTAAGGTACAAGTATATATATATATGTATATAGTATATAACCTAGGTCAATATTGTTTATAGTGGCGTGTGAATGTGAGCAACAACAAAGCGTCAATAGCAGCAGCAGAAGCAGCAACAACAATAACAACAGCAGCGGCAATCGTTGTAGTGCTGCGCAGCTACGCACACACAGACATAATCAAAAGCAACAAAGATAATAAATAACACTCACACACACAAATACGTTTGATACACAAATTCGCAGCAACAACAACAACGAACTTAAATTAAACTTGAATAAAGCTCTGCTGGCATTAGAGACGCCAGCAGCAACAGAACGAACGTCGCAGCGTCACACACCCACACACACACAAACGCATACGCCATATACACGAACTCAGCTCGCAATTATAAAACACACAAGTCGTATGCTGCTCGTTTGAATTCGTCTCGGTCTTCGTCTCCGTCTCAATCTGTCTCTCGCTCGCACACACAGAACAGTCAACATTCGACCGCTGAATTCTTATACAATTTTCAATATCAGAGCGAGTCGATCGCCAAGTTCGGTTAGTCGATCGTCGACGCTGACGCCTCGCGTATATTGGTTCTGATTCTAACGGACACTTGAATCGCATTTGGTAATTGGCTGAGCGCACGAGCAAACGAGCGACAAGTGCAGAGACTCTCGCGGCGACATCTAATATTTGCGAATACCGCCGACGTTTTTTTTTTCTTGAATGCCTCGCCGCGCTTCGACTGCGCAACAGTGAAAAAGTTCTACAAAACACTTGCCACTCGTCGGTTCGCGTGACAACAAGTGTTTTTCACAACAAAAAAAAAAATAACAGTTCCATCTGATAAAAAAAAAATACACAGTTATTAGAGAAATACAATCTCAAACCATAACATTTGGATTTGCATTTTGGAATTATTAAGGACATCCTAAGGAATATTTCTACATTTTTTATTTTGGATTTTCGTAATTTTATGGTGAGTTTCGAAATATATAAATACACACTATATAATGTCAAATTATTTAAGCAATTTAAGAAGTATATTAAATTTTGATTAGTTGTTATTTTTAATTACTTAATTCATCAATTTTTTTCTGTCATTATTCAACATAAAAACTTGATTATCAGACTAAAACACCATTGAATTGAATTCGGAGAAAAAAAAAATTAATAAATAATAAATAAAATAATTAATAAGTAAAAAAAAAGAAAATTAATAAATACAATTTTAAATAAGTTTGACTGATTTTAAAATTAGCCGTATAGAAAAAGTTTATATATAAAGATCTTACATAGTTTTTTTTTTCAAATTTATCTTCAATAAAAAATTAAATGTTAAAATATTAAGCTAGAGTGAGATAGTCCACTTGGCGTATACTTAATGCAGAGCATTCTAGTTGCAAAAGATTTCACAATCTTGGGCAAGTTCTTGGAATCAAGCAGATGACGCTTTACAAAAAGAAACTAAGAATATATCGTCATAGTATACAGAGAGAACACATCAGCAATTACTTTACGCCATGATCACGCATACGCCCCATGACTAGCAAAAATTACACAAAAAACAAATGATGAATTTCTCGATTTTAGCACTGTCAAACAAATATATCTTTATCAAAATACCACCCACACACATTTATAAATATATATCACCTATCGTCCACCTAAGACAGAGAAAGAGCCTATCTCAACTATATAGACTCCTGATGACTCACACCTCTGACCGCTCTTGACTCATCCACAATGGGTCTCATAAAAATTTGTGACTCTAACCAATTTCCAATCGCATTTGATTATGATCAATTGTGGCCATATCAAAGGGGTTTCCTAAACACGCCTGACTCATTCACTCGAGTGGAGTGAGTCACGACGCCACGCGCCGAATTTAAAGTATAAAAGGATCGCCAACTAATTAGCACTCGACCGATTTGGCTACGATAAGGATAATGATAGTGCTTCGATATATTATGAATGTGGCTGGTCAGGGTTAAACTGACATCGGTTTGTTGACATAAACAGTCAGATATTAGTAAATAGAACTAGGAAATGTTATCTGACATTGATTGATCGGAACCTTAACTGTTACATTATCGATTTCAGACTTTTCTACCAACAAGAATAAAATGTAATATGCAAATGATGACATACAAGTATATTAAATTTTGATTAGTTGTTATATGTAATTGCTTAATACTTGAAACTTAATATTGAAGGATATAATATCAATTTGATTTTAAAATTTGAAAAAAAAAATATTTTAAAAATAATTAAATACAATTTTTGATGTTTCTTTTTTAATTTGAAATTAGCAGATGAAAGAAAGTCCAAAAAATGATTAGATAAAGAAATGGTATAATTTAATTTTTAACTATTTTCTTTAATTGAAAAAAATGAAGAAAAATGTTAAAAATAAATTTAAAAATTAGAGAAATGAAAGAAAGTCTTAATATTTTATTAGAGATTTAGCATCAATATTGATTTGTTTCTTTTTATTCTACGATTTTGTAAAAAAAGATCCTATAACAATTATTGATATGACTTTAGACTTGCACAATTTCTCTGCGATAAAAGAGTCCCGCACACGCAAAAAATGGTTTTTTATTTGGTATTTGTTTTTGCTTTTGTTGTTGGTGAAGTATTTTCGTATTTTATCTATTTGCTAATTTTGTGTCTGAAGGTCAGTACCAGCGTCAACGGGCCAAACACAATAACAAAATGTGAGCAGCAGCATGAAATGCCAAAAATTCGTAGCGCTTGTTGGCGGTAATCTTGGGAATTGATATTGTGGCATGTGCACAGGAAATTGTATCGAGCCGAAAGTTAGAAAACCCAAGGCAGTTGGAGTCAATACACTCATCAAAAGTTGAACCTCAATTTTAGTAAATCGCCACACTTTTGGCGCCAATGTTTCAGTAAGTAAATTTCTGAATGTAGCTTTCTAAAAACATAGATTTGCATTCCTAAATTTCAAGGTGGAGAATTTTTCTAAAATATATATGTTTTTCAGAATGTTGTTTTTGATGTGAAGAATTTTTTTATTCATTTTTTTATTACATATTTTAGAATTTGTAGACTTAATTTTACTTAGTTTATAAATTGAATTATTTATATTATAAAATCCGCGACTTTTTCCAGGATTCTAGAAAAGATTATTTTCAAAAATTATGGTTAATTTTTACTTTTGTACTTCTCAGTAATATTTTTTAATAATAGAAAATATTTCTTAAATAAGCGAGATTTTCTAAATTTTAGAAATAGTTTTCCTAATATTTAGAAATGATGTCTAAAAATCAGAAGAACTTTGTATTTCTTACCGATTTTTTCGTGAGTGTACTAGAACCGAATAGTTAACGCTAGTTATCGGCTAGCAATTGCCAATTGATTTACGTAGGTGGTTCAGCATGTTGAGGTTATCGGGTTCGGTTGCGGGTTGCGGGTTCGGGCTCGGGTTTTCTGAGCTAGTAGCGTTCATTCACGTTCCACCTGCTTTTTTATTTGTTATCTTTTGGCACGTCAGCTCTTTCTTATTTTTTCTTATCGATGCGGTATTTGAATGTGTCTTATGCGGTTTTTTGTGCGCTGACTGAATTTTATGAATGGGCCGTGCTGAAAGTTCACTTTTTTTAGTGGCCCACTGATTATTGGACGGCGATTGTGATCGGTTATCGACAGATAAATGTAGACTACTCGAGTGATGACAGCTTTAAAGAAGAATTTCGACTTTAATGTGGAGATATCTGCAAATGAACTTCCCGCTTTGATTGGGTTAAAATGTCATAACTAAAACTCAATTATAAATTCAATTCTCTGTTTTATACCATAATTAATGTGATTCACAAATCGTATACATTTCAAACTTTATAATCGCAATTTATCGTTATATTGTCACAAACGTTTGAGTACATTTTTATGTGGCTCCATAAATCGAGATACCTTTGAACTTCACTCTCACTTACAATTAAAGAATTCATTGAGCACAGAGTGCAAAAATTAATCGCTTAAGAACTTATCAAGTGCTGCCCATAAATAAAGTTTGCAAAGCAAAGAAAGCATATCGCATAAATACCATACAATAAATAGCTCAGATATTTATACTGTTCCCTTGCTTATCAGCATACATATTTATTTTTATTTTGTTTATATTTTTCTTGTTAAAAATTTATGGAGAATTTGAAATAATTGGTTGCTTATCGTTACCATTAAATTGGTCACACGGCAAATTCGTGAGCCTAAGAAAAACGAATTGTTGATTTTTTTGATTTGTTTGCCGACCCTTTGCCTACCCCATTAAATTTTGTATTGCAACGCATACAAACAGGCAAAATCAAGCGGATACACGGACACACACAGATACAGAGTTCTTGCCTCCGATTTATTCTAACGCAAAAAAAAAGCCGGTTCGCAGACATGCGTAAATAAGCTTCGTTTGCTTTCTGTGTACACACATATATAAATATATATGTATATACATATTAACATGTATATGTTTATATTTATATATATATATATTTATATATGTATATGTGTGTTTGTGTCCCAATCCAAGTAGAGTGTGTTTCTGCATGTAGCTCACCCCTTGACGCCCGCAATTTTGTATCAACTGCTCAACTGCCTCGATCCGCCATGTTTTTGCTGTAGTTCTTCGTAACTTGCCCGTTAGATTGTTGTTCGTTGTTAGCATTCTTTAATGTTCTTTGTTTGTCTACATACACATGTATGTATAGACATACATATAATCACTCCTCAGGCCCAATGGCTATTTATTTTTGTGAAATAATTTTTAATATAATCGAAAAAAAACAACAAAAAAAATTGTTGACCTTGGTTAACAAATTTGCGCGTGTATTTGTTTATATACATTCATGCTTATACTTACTAATATCGGTTTCAGCTACGTACAGCATATACACATACATACATATACATATATGTGTATATATATTTGTGTATTTCTTTGTTCTAATTGCCAATTCTGACTAAATGAAGTGAGCTGTTCTCCCGTCATTCTATTGGTTTTCTGTTTGATTCACGCTGTTCTTGTGCTCTGTGGTCAGGTTTTTGGATTTTTTTTTTTGGTTTTTTTTTTATGGAGAATTGAGAAATCGTTGATTTCTTCGTTTTGTCGCTTGGTAACGGTGGACGCTTTCTCGGAAATCTTAAAACTTCCGCTCCAAGAAATCAAGAATTATACATGTGTGTGTATGTGTGCACATATTAAAAAATTGTGTACTTTATTTAAGCTTATCATTTTGAAATTCACTTGTAATCTTGGGGTTTTTTGCAATTTGCTTTTTTCGCAATCTCTAAGTTGCGGTTAATTTTTATATAAATTGAAATTTGACAAAGCTGCTTTTTTATTTACTTTAAAAGGCTTACGCATATGTATGTATTTATTTGTTCCTTAAATTAATTTTCAAGTCAGCCATTTTGCTTAACTTAAACGCACAGCAACGAATATGAGCAGAGAATTTTGAAGCCATATTAGCAATGACGTCGCTGCTGACGTCGACGCTTCTGCTGCTGCACATTAAGAAAGCAAATGGTGGACACAGCAGCGCTTGCATTCGATTACCGTCCTTCTGTGTGTGTGACGTGTGATTGCTGTTGCTGTCCTTCGTTTGGCCAAACGGCAACAACAACAGCAACCACCAAAAAAAAAAAAAATTTGCCAAGTTCAAGGACAGTTGCAGCAGCGTCGTCACTTTTTGACGCAGCCGTTGGCTGTACGCGCCTGCATTGCACACTCTGCTCACTCTGACTCTCACTCTCAGCGCTGCTCTCGCTCTCGCTATCGCTGTCGCTCTCATACTCTGCTTTTTGTGGCTGGCAGCTTTTGCATGCTTGTGTTTGTTATGCGCATTTCATTTTCAATTTGTTCACTGTACCGAACTTCATTTGAAGGCCATCTCGCAGTCGCAGTTGCTACTGCTGCTGCTGCTCTGCCTACTGAAATTCAAGTTCAAGGCGCAGCTGCAGCTTTTTTATACATATATATTCAGCTGTCTCTTTCTAATGCAATTAACATTTCCACACTATGTAGATGAAAGCTCTTTTGTTTCATTGTGATTTTTATGATCAGCTAGATAACGTAGTGCACACACACACATACAAACACATATATAATGAGTTATGCCTTAGGCTTGGTCAGTATTTTCACAGATTCTAACAAGATTGTGAATCTGAAGCTTTCTGCGAGGGTTAGTTTTTTAAACAACCTGCGAAACGAGTTTTGCCAAAAAAAATTTGAAAACTGGTATTTTTGTGTGTGTACGTGTGTGTGTTTATATACATACGAAATGTATCTACAGGATATTGGATATTGACGCAAATATTATTATATGCATATGAAGATTGTATTCCTAATTGTTGTTGAATTCAAATTCAAATTAAACAGAATTACCTGAGTTAAGAATAAGTTGAATTTAATTTCCCGGTGCGCTAATGCATTTCTTATCTTAAGTCATTTTCAATCTCGAAAGTGAGAATGTTGAAGAATACGCCCCCAAGAAAGTATTTAAAAACAATAATGTTATTTTCAGGACCCGGAAACTCAGGCCCCCACCCAAAAAAGCATCGCTTCGCTGGCGAAATATTTCTTATATGTCATGCTTATTTGCACTTGCAAACTTGTTTTTTTTTATATTTTAATGCCACTCCTTGCTTGAATATTTTTTAAATATCATTTTGTAAATATATACATTGAAATTAATTATTTAGCAACAATAATAACTCGAAATGCAAATAAGAAAAAAATATGTCTGCCCCACTGTCTCATTCTACCTCTCTCTCTCTCTCTCTCGCCCCTTTCATCCCTTTTCTTCTTCACCCAGCGAACAAAGAAGAAATGAAATTCGGCACGTATAAAACAACACCAAACAACAACCACAGAAACACTTGCGCATGCTGCCCCTTTTTTCTCTTCTCTTCTCTCCACGTTCATGTACCCGAATATATTGTATGGGTACGTATGTATTTATTTTGAGGTTTCCACAAATTTTTGTGTATTGACTGTGGTTGTTGTTGGCAGTGCGATCCCTGAGCGACGGCGGAGACAATAACACGATCCCCCAGTCCCCGGCAGCAGCAGCAGCAGCAGAAATTTTGACTCTGGCTAAAGCTTCACATTTCTTTTTGCACACTCGCACACACTCTTAGGTTTGTTTTCGGATTTCTTTTCTTTACATTTCTCAAAAGCACATACATATGTATGTACGTATGTGCGTCAGTGTGTGTACATTGAGCTTTTCGTAGGTTGATGACCCTTTTGGGTGGCGAGCGCAGAACGAGGTTGGTTGCTTTGTCGCCGCTTCAACTTGCGCTGAGCGCAGCGTCTTTTCTTAGTGATATTTTGTAATTTGTTTGTTAACTGTAACTACACAAAAAATGCTCAGCATATGCACTATTTCTGAATATTAAACAGGGCTTCAAAAAAATATATATCTATATGAAATGCAAATTTTGCAACACATAGAAATATCACATAGAAACTGAGAAGTGCACTGCGCTGCCGGCGTCAGCAAACTCAGCGCTGCTTACGCTAACGCCAACGACAACTGCAGACAGCGCTGAGCGTTGGCAGAGTCACAACGCGTTCTCTTCTCTCACACTGCTCGCCTGCATATCGGCTGCCCGTCGTGTGCTTCACTCGTTTATCATGAACTTGAACTACACGTGGAGGGCGTGCAAGTGTTTTCAACAGCACATTGCCTGGTGGTTGTGTCGCCATACGTACGCGCCGCTGAGGCCGTGCATGAGTTTTCAACCACAGCAGCAGCAGCGAGCAGGCAATGCGCAAATGTCGTTGTATGCATGCGTGTATGTGTGAGTTGTATGTGCAGTGAGTAAGCAGACTGCTGATTGCACGCTGTGTAAGTGTGTGTGTGTGTTTGCTTGCTGTGGGCGACTGGGAAGGTGACCGTAAAGAGTGGTTGCCAAATGAAAGGGAAGCGCTTGCGAAAGTGAATTTCTTTCTGACGGGGGTTGTTTTATTTTTTTTGCAGCCTTGATTTCCTTTTGCCTACTACCTTGACATGGAAATATTTAATTTCACAAACGGAAACAAAACAACAACAAAATCGCTTGTTACAATGACAAACTGCGTCAGAATTGAATTGCGCAAAAAGTGTTAAGTCATTCTCTGATGCGAATCTAATATTAAAGTTATTATTTTAATTTGCACACGCGCCGCAAAGCAGCAAACTACTACATACACACTGTATAGAGCATATCTGCTCTGCTCTGCTCTGCGCCGCGTTGCGTTGCGTCGCCTCTCACTGCCGGCGTCGTTTTGCGTCGTTTTGACCTAGGCCAACTAACTGGCTGTGCTTGGCCATGTGTATGTATATGTATATTTACTCTCTGTCTATCTCTCTCACTCTCTCTTACAGAAAGGTATATGGATACTTGCGTGTAGGTGGCCACTGCTGACGCCTCTGCGTTAATCTCTTCGTCTAGACCTTCGCAATTTGTTGTGGACATTAGATGGGCACATCCTTTATTTTTTTTTATCGAGCGCGGACGAAATGAATCAACATTTGATTAACCGTTTCGATTTTTAATGAAGAGCGCTTTGCTGAACAGAAAGCTTTTTACATTAAAAGCTTTTTAAGCTCAGTGTTCAATATTTTAATGAATTTAATTATAAATTTTATTAAAAATTAATGACACGTATCAAAATTGTATACTCCAAGGCATTTTATTTCTGTAATATGCGAGTAGACTGAATTTAAAAAAAATGCCAGGTATTCTAATTTTATGATCGAGTCTTATAATTTCTGGAATATTCGAATTGTCAGAGCTTTCAACAAAAAACAACTTGCTTAGGTATTTAACCAAAAAAAAAAAAAAAATTGACAAGTAAAGATTTCGTTGTCACAAGTGTTTTTTTAGTTTGAGTGAAATACCACACGTTTCGCTTATCAATATCAATATCTTATCGGTCATGCGACTTTTTAGGTGTGTCCCTGAACAGATTTCGCAACAGCCAACATTTCATTCAATATTTTTAAACATTTCACCGTTTCAAAGAGAGATTGGACACAATCAAAAACTAAACTAAAAGTACGTTAAGCGAATTGTATCTTATCACAACGTAAAGCTAAAAATACAGTTTAAAGACGAACAAGCACAAAATTTTGTAATGGATACTCGCCATACAAATGGCCCCAAAATATTTTGTACGTAAGCAAATCGTAGTGGGAGAGAGACGGAGGCAGTAAACGAGAGAAAAGCTCACAAAATGTTCATTGACCTCCCAAAAAAAAAGAAGCAGCAGAACAACGATGAATAACGTCAAGTTGTAGCTGTCTCTATAGATACTCGAAGCTATTTACATACATGTACATACATAAATACACATACATATGTAAATGGGTCTATTTGTATATTTGTAGAGCTGTATTCTTGAGGGTCTGGGTCTGGGTCTGGGCTCTTTGCAAGGGGCACTCACTAATTTATGGATTGTGTGACTTATGCGTGGCCTCCCCCTGACCATTTATTGCATATTCTAAGGAGAGTAATACGTGATAAATATTAAACATATACAAATTGCAAATATAATTATGCATACAAAAAAGATAGTTATTAGACTGAAATACAGCTTCAGCTAAAACGACGCCTTAATTCCATACTTGGATATCTTTGACCATTATTCTATTTTATTTTAGATTTTATATATAATAATTTTAAGTTTTTAGTCAATTTTTTTTTACTATGATTAGATATTAGTTTTAAATAATTTATTAAAGTTGTTAGTTTCGGTATATGAAAAACATTTCGATTGTCTACAAAATAATACAAATCGAATAATTCTCATCTTTGACATCTTTCTCTTTCCCTCTCAGTCTCTCTTTCGCTCCACCTCTTTCCCACTGCATTGCTTTACTGATCTATCCAACACAACAACATCAACAAAAACAAATACAATAACAATAACCAACTCACTTCAGACAACGCTCGATGTTTTTTTAAGACATGTTTAAAAGCGTTGCGTTGCGCTCCATTTCTGAGCTATCCCAACAAAATAACGGTACACACACAGTTCTATTTCAAACGAAACATACGAGCATTTCCCATATGACTGTTTTGGTTGAGGGAGGGGAGGGGTGAATCTCAGATTTCAACGATCATTGACCGAGCTCGTTGTGCGCTCGTCGTGCTTTTAACCTCATAAATAGATAAAACTTTAGCTTGTTGTTGTTTCTTCTTTATTCTTTTTTTTCTTCTTTGGTTTACCTTCAGCAAGTCCAAAGCGACGGAGTGTATGCTTAAGCAAGAGCGAAAGAGAGAGAAGGAGAGGCGGCGATCAGTAGAATACATGCATATAAATCTGTATGTGTGTGTGTGTGTGTGTGTGTGTGTGTGCATATGTCTTTAATTTCGTTTCAACAGACAAACGAAAATAGTTTTTGTGTCGAATGTTAATGAACTTTTGCGCCAGTTTAACGAATTGTGTGAGGCGCACAGTCGAACACTCACTAACACACACACACACACACACCTGGTCGTGGTGTAAACGACAACAACAAACTTGAAAAAGTTTTTTGAACTTGTGTGCAATGGAAGAACCAAAAATAAAAAACGTTTAATTTACCATTGAATCTTTCATGCTTTTTGTGCCTTTCATAGTTTGAGTTGTCGAAGTCAAAACAATGATCATAATAAATTCGATTTATAAAATTCAGAAAAAAAAACTTGTAGTTTTTCAATAAGACTTCATTTTACAATTAAATATTTGTATCGACTGATTTAAAATTGGCTTATAGCATTTATTTATTTATTATTGAGATTACATTTTATTGCTTCGACTTTGAAAGGAGTTGAATGCAAAAACTTATACGATTTCTAATCTCAAATTGCTCGGTGCTATTTTAGGCCTATTGTGTTAGGCCCGTCCCAATCATATCTTATCTAATCAAATGAATTGCAAAAAAATTCACAATTTACATAGTCACTTAAACTATTGTAGCCTTGTCAATCGCTAATTATAAATATACACATTATATATATATTATTTTTGTACATATGGAGGTATTATGTAGATTAGTATATCAAATTCTGCGTGACTCAGTTGAAAATCGGAAAGTTCTTGTTTATCAATATGATAAGATTCCGATTATTCGTTCGCTTCTGCGATGACTCATAGCATTCGTATTATATTTCTTACATATTTTATGCTCAAATAAGACAGCACTCAAATAATTTCCCATTTAATATACTCATACCCATACATAATACTCATACTCAAGCTCAAATTAATTCCCACTCACAATTGGAGGGAAAACCAAAAAAAAAAAGCATAAAATACTCATTGGGAAATTTGTGGGACATTTTTCTTCGTCTCACAGATCAATGGGCTCAATTTTGTTGGTGGTGGTTTGGTTTGCTGCCGTTGATTTCTGGGTTTGGGTTCTTGGTCTATTTTTCGGCAACTCACCCACCAGTCTCCGGCGCACCATCAAACGTACAACCTCGCGTGCGGCAATGTGAACTCTGCACTCGCTTCTCCGTTGTGTGCGTGTGTGTGCGAGTGCGTGCTGTGAGTGTGTGTATGAGTGTGTGTGTGTGATTGTGGTTGTGTGTGCCCGAGTGTTAAGCTCTAAAATGACTGATTTCTCAATGAACGATATCTTGAGATCATTTAGAAAAATGCGCATGAATAAGGGCATGGCTCAAGGCTCCAGTCACCTGAACCCACACCAGCATCATCATCATCATCATCACCATCATCATCATCATCAGCAACAGCCCCAAAACTTTCAGCACTATCCACAGGCGACAGGCGCGCAACAGTCCAAAGATTTGAAAAAAATTATCAAAATTATAAAAAAGCATGTTATCAAGCAGAAAATCACCCGAAAAATGAAAATTGTCGTTTAAAAACAGCTGGAAAGAAACGCAAAAAAAAGTTTTAAGTGAACAAAAAAAAAAAAATCATTTTAATAATATGTCATAAATAAAATATAAATGAATTACGCATAGAACTTAAGACTGCTGTTATTCTATAAACTCAGGACTGATTTACAGTACAAAAAAAAAGTATGACAAGAGTTTTTTTTTGACTACCTCATGTTAAAAAACGAGAGCTTTCGAAAATTTCCTAAACATAAATCAAAAGATCTCAGAATAAAAACAAAGAAATAAACTACAAATTAAGACTGCATTTAAACTAGACTGCGTAAAAAAAAACGAAGAAAATTCCAATTGGGAAATTATAAAAATACAAATACAAAATGACTGAACGCACCAATGAGAAAAAGACTTGGACAGCCAAGCCGAATTGGATAAAGGATGCACTGAACAAATCCGGCACGGAATTGGTGGATATATCGAAGACCAAAACTAAAGCAGCACAAAAGAAAACAAATGGAAAAGGTAAAACAAAAAAACAATTGAAAACCAACGCAAAGAAAGTTCAAGGAATAGGCCGGAAAAGCTTTGCTATAGACCCCAACTCCGCCTTTGGCGGAGTACGCCATTTTGTTTTGGTATACGCAGTTTTTCCTGCTGCTGGTTGGTGGGGGGTGGGGGGTTACAACAAACGGGGGGAGTATTTAGAGTCAATCAAAATAACAAACAACAAAAGAGAGACAGAGAGAAAGGGAGAGTCTAAATATACCGGCTTGCAAGCTTATAGGATGCAAAAAAATTTCCCAATAATCTGGGAAATTTCACAACACCCCAACAGTTCGACCTAATGCGTAGTTGCGTATCTCATTCCCTGTCTCTCTCCATCTCCCTCCCTCTCGCGTTTTTTTCGAGAAAACTTGGGCCGGCAATAACAGAAAATTGCGTTGTTCAAGTGCGTAGGGTGGTTTTTCCGAGTCTAGAGTGCTTGCTGCTTTTCTAGCAGGGGGAAACCCCAACCCCTAATGGGTTTTCCCAACCACCCAACCACCCAAGACTACAATGCGAGGCTACCTTTTGGGCTTTTGCGTTGTTACTCATCTTCGTGGAAAAATGCGTAATGCAGGTTGTCAAGTTCTCGTATAAAACAGAACCGAGGGGGGGGTTGGTAAACCCCATATGCACGTACATATGTGTTTTGGATAGTGACAAAGCCCTCAGCGTAGTCCTCAAATTGTCCACTCATTGTTCAATGCACACAATAAAACAGTCATAAGTCTATGAGAAATGTGATTGTTTTTATTGTTCGCCAACTGGGAAATATTTTTGGGCTTACGATTAAAGTCTTGAAATCTCTTTTTCAATTTAGCTTTTAAATAGTTTCAACCAATACTTTTTTTTTTAAAAACTTTTGATTTTGAGTGAGGTGAACAATTGTGGTGTCATATTTTTTATTTGTTAAAATATTTATTAATGAGCATTCTAAATAATTGGTAAATTTGTGTTTGTTATTTTAGAAAATAATTTATTGAAGTTTCGAATTTTCTTAATTTAAGAAAATTATTTTAAACTTTAGGGAATTAAAGTAATAAGATTCTTTCTAAGCATACGTATAGGTATTATTTTTTACATATATATTTTTTTTTATGTTTAGTTTTATTAATTAATTTATCACTATAATTATTATGAAACATTTATTTTCTAGTAATTGATTTACTTGTATTTCTAAAAAGAAGAGTTTTGCTTTCCTTTACTAATCTCAGCTTATACTGTTCTCATTCCTGATGTGTCACAGATTCATCCACAACCAACATGGTCTACTATCCCGCTAATCAGCTGCTTATAAAGACGGAGCAACCCAGTCAGACGCAGTTCTGCCTGCAGGCGCCACTGACTGCAGCGACTAGTGGCGGCATTGGCGTTGCGCCACCTAGCGGTCAGCATGAGCACTACGAGGTGCTGCAGACGCCACAGCAGCGACAACTGCAGCTGCAACAGCAGCAGCAGCAGCAACAACAACAACAACAACAACAACAGCAGCAACAGCAAATTGTCAATTATCAACTGGCACTGCAACAACAACAACAACAACAACAACAACAACAACAACAACATGATAGTATTACAATTACAACAACAACAACAGGAGCAGCAACAATAGCAGCAACAACAACAACAACACAGCAGCGCATTAAAACAGAGCTGCCTTTGACGTATGTGGGCGCTGCTGCCACAACGAAGGCGGCCACAGTTGCCACGGTCCGTAAGCCGAACGGCAACAAGCCGCAGTTCAAGTGCGAGCAGTGTGGCATGACCTTTGGCAGCAAGTCGGCTCACACCTCGCACACAAAATCGCATGCCAAGAATGCTGATCTCGCCATGGGTCTGAAGAGTGTCGCCATTGGTGGCGCCTCCTCCTCCACATCCTCCATCTCCTCCTCCTCCTCTGCACCGATCGAGCTGAACGAGGCCGGTCTGCCGCTGGGCATACCCAAAAGTCCGACCATCAAGCCGCTGGCCAATGTCGCCGCCGGCGCCGATCCCTATCAGTGCAATGTGTGCCAGAAGACGTTCGCGGTGCCCGCCCGATTGGTAAGTACTTGCCACCAGAGTGTGTGTGTGTGTGAGAGTGTGTTGCATTTATTACTGTTTACGTAGAACTGTAAACATTTAAAGATTTAAAGATTTAAATCTAGTTACGCAAATTTGAAAAAAAATTGAATAAAAAATAATACAAAAACATTTTAACAATTTTCATTAAATTATTTTCATTAAATTTATTGAGAATCGTTTAAAAAAATAAAATTAAAAATCATTTTTTAATTAGGTTTTGTTTAAACATTCAGAAATGTTTGATACGAATATAATTTTTCCCCAATAAAATTGAAATTAAATTATTTTCATAGAACTTATAAATTGTATATAAGAAAAAAAAAATAATGAAAATTCCCATTTAAAATTTGCAGATTCGCCATTATAGGACGCATACGGGGGAGCGTCCATTCGAGTGCGAGTTCTGCCACAAGCTGTTCAGCGTCAAGGAGAATCTGCAGGTGCATCGACGCATCCACACCAAGGAGCGGCCGTACAAGTGCGACGTGTGTGGCCGGGCATTCGAGCACTCCGGCAAACTGCATCGCCATATGCGCATCCATACGGGCGAACGGCCGCACAAGTGTTCCGTCTGCGAGAAGACCTTCATTCAGTCCGGCCAGCTGGTCATCCACATGCGCACGCATACCGGCGAGAAGCCCTACAAATGCCCGGAGCCCGGTTGCGGCAAGGGATTCACGTGCTCCAAGCAGCTTAAGGTGCACTCGCGGACGCACACGGGCGAGAAACCGTACCATTGCGACATCTGCTTCCGGGACTTTGGCTACAATCACGTGCTGAAGCTGCATCGGGTGCAGCACTACGGCGCCAAGTGCTACAAGTGCACCATTTGCGACGAGACCTTCAAGAACAAGAAGGAGATGGAGGCGCACATTAAGGGCCATGCCAACGAGCTGCCCGAGGATGAAGTGGAGGCGGCGGTGGCAGCAGCCGGCGTTGCAACTGCAACCAGTGGCGGCTCATCCTCGTCCATGGCCAGCAATTCGGAGAGCAGCAACAATTCGCCGCCTAGCTCGCCGCCGGCGGTGAAGAAACCACGTCAGCCACGTGGCTCTAAAGCTGCAACAGCTTCAGCTGCTTCTTCTGCTGGTGCTTCCACTGCGCCGCTATCGCCCAGCTCTGCATCGTCCACATATTCGCCGGCGAGCAGCGCTCTGGCCTCACCGCCACCAGCACAATATGTGAACAATATCTCAGCCAGCGAGCCGGATGCACTGAGTCGAGACAGTTGCGTCGCCAGCGCCCAACTGCCGCCCAGCTATGCGGATGAGGAGCTGCCCACGGATCTGAGCATGCAACAGCCGCCGACGCAGTCGACCATGATCTACTATCAGCCACAGTCCAGTTTAGTGGAGCTGCCGGCAAGCACAAGCACGACCAATCCTGCAGTTCCACCCACTCCTGGCCTCACCATCAATCCCGCGCTGCTCGAGGCGGCCAGTTTGGCGCGGCGCGATCACAGCGAGGACAACGACGAGGATGTTCAGGCAGCGGCCTGGCAAATGATGCAACTGCGACGAGGTCATGCAGCCACGCCCACAGCCCAGTCTACGCCCACGCCTATGTCCACTGCAACACCGCCGCCAACCCAAAGCCAGCCCACGTTGCACGTCAGCGATCTGGCGGCCAACTATGACGACACGCACGAGGCGAACGTGCTCATCGAACACTTCAAACGCGGCGATCTGGCGAGACATGGACTCCACAAGGGCTATGCACCGGTGCCCAAATATGAGTAAGTATTTTTTTCTCATATTAGTCAAGCTTTTACTAAAAAAAAAAGCAATAATTGATATTTGCTCAAACTGCGCCAAACTTTAATCGGCCTTTTAAGTTTCTATTTTATTTTTATTAAATATTAACAAATTTAATTATGTTTACTGCTAATGCAGAGCTTTTTGAATTGCACATTTCTTGGCGCTCTCTAAAAAGCACACTGAACTGTAATTGCAAAGGGTGGCAACTCTGTAGCAACAATCAGCAGTTCAAATGGTAAACAAACCGTTGGAGTAAAAAGGGAAATTTTTAAACACACAAATAATGAGTTATTTTTTAAATTTACTTTAAATAATAAGAAGATTTAATTTCTGCTTCTCGGGCAACAATACACAGTTTGAGCAAATAAGTAGCTATTTGGTTTTATTATTTATTGCAACTATATTAACAATTTCCTTCTGCCCTTACAGATCTGCCCTGCCCAATCCGGATATTGTGCGTCGCGTTGAGGCTGCGATCGGCCTGCGCTCCAGCACGGAGTCGCCGGAGCGCAGCTCGTCGCCGGAGAGCGATTCACTGATGATGGCCGATCGGAATGTGATGACGCTGCCGCTGCGCAAGCGCAAGCATTATATGAACGAGGGCGAATCCAGCAGTGGAGGCGGCTGCAGCAGCGGCGGCGGTGGTGGTGGCGGCAACAACAGTGCAACAGGTGCTAACGATGGCGCCACAACGAGTGGCACAACGGATGCGGCGAACAATGCCGCCGGCTCCAAGGTGATGCGCTTGAACTCTGTCATCCAGTTTGCCAAGGCCTCGTAGTGTGGGCTGTGTGGGCTCCAAGCCGCCATCAATCAGCATAAAGACTGTTCAACAAATTCTAACTGAAATTAGTTTTACTTTATCGACAGACAAGCAAACAGACAGACAGACAGACAGATGTATGTTTGTGTTTTTGTGTTTAGCAGCAAGAAATGCCAAAAGTATTATAAAAAAAAAATAATGGAGAAATTTGTTTAAAGAAAGATAATGAAAAATTAATATCCTATTACGTTTTTATACTATTTACATATTTATGTATGTACTTTTAATTCAAGGATTTTTGTTAAATGTTTCCTTTCTTTGAATTTTGTGTTTGTGCGTTGTCTTTTTTAATTAGTCGCATTGTATTTGAAAACGAAAGCAAAACTAAACAATGAAATCCAATCCATAGAAATTATAAAAAAAAAAAACAAACAGCAAAAAAAAGAAGAAGAAAATAAAAAAAAACAAATATAATAACAATAATAAGCTACGTACATAATTAAATACTATATATTTAAATATTTATGCTAATTAAAGCCATATTGGCAATATGCGGCAGCAGCTGCTGCAGCAGCAGCAAATACATACAATTAATATACATACATACATACATACAATTCTAAACATACATATTTATAAATGCAATTATATAATTATGGCGCGCCCATTAAATCATAATATGATTAAGTAATCATCTTAACAACAACAACAACAACAGCAACAAATCAATTTGATATGCATTTTATATTTTATACAAGCGAAAACATGAAAAAAACAAAACAAAAACAAAAAACATGCAACAAAAAAAGGAAATGCACTTCAAATGTAAACACAACAATTCAATACACTATTTTATTATACTTACATACGGAGAATAATGAACTGATAAGCAAAGAGCAAGCAAGCGTAATTAAGTTTAAATTTAACAAACCAAAACAACAAACAAAACAAAACAAAACAAAAAAAGTCTATGTAAAATCGCATATTCCGAGTGCGCCATAAATAATTTTTTGTAACCGCTAAGTAATATATATATACATATAGTTATAAATTGTAGCATGAAATATTACAGAGCAAGCGCAAGCGAAAATATAAAAAAACAAATCGTGAAAATAATAAAATAAAGCAGTTTTCATTCAAATGGAAATGGTGAAAATTGAACAGCCTAACCACACTTCCAATTGGAGTAAACGAGTCAAATTCGGTATATATATATATATATATATTGTATTCAATTTATTGCTACATATCTGCACTTCATTCACCTGTTTTATGTTTGTTTTTTAGTAAATATCAATTCGATTGCCAGCTAATTCCCCGCATAACAATTAGCAGCGCCAACGAGTAACGATTAATTTGAGATAATTGCAAAACCGGAGCAAATTATGATACAATAACGGAAATTGCGGTGAGACCACTTGCGATAAGGCAGCCGCGCCACACAACAGACAACTATACACTTAAAATAATTAGTGGGAGGAGCATGGTTTGGGGCGGTGGCTGGGGGGGCGGTGCGGTGCGGTGAGGCAGCCCTATTACAAAACTAACCCGCACAATTGTTTCTCTTCTTTTATGAACTAATAATGCAAATTGATTTAGCTGGTCCGACGGCAGTGAGGCACAGTCTTCAAATGCCAATATATGAGCAGAACACAAACACCGCGAATATCATCACAATCATGAAGACGATGGCAAGCCAGGCGGGAATCGTGCCTGCAAAAAAGAGAGAGAAATGTGTGTTTCAATGGATTGATTCCATGGGATTGAGTAACTGGTTGGTTGGTTGGCTACTTACGCCGCTGGGGTAGGCTGTGTATGCACACTTTATTGTCCACGGATATGGAGAGCACTGCGGCCTCCGTGTCGCTTGAAATGGGCGGTCCCTCCTCGTTGGTGATGGGCAGAAACTGCAGACCGGTCACAAACATCGAGTGAGCATGGGGAATGTGCAGCACACGCTGTTTACCAAAAAAAAACATAATTAGATTAACATTCATATTTTCTGACGAGGAGGAGAATCACAAAACATATGGTTCAACTATTCCTAATTGGCCTTCAAAAACGAATCCTTCTGTCAGTCTGTATCTATGCATACTTTGGAAACTATCCTGATGAAACACTTAATGCAAATATTTACATATATTCCCAAATATATATTTTTTAAGTAGGAGAGATTAGATTTGAAATTAGCAAACTAAAAACTTTGCTTCATTTAGGTTGAACTTGTAAGGTCGTGATTAGGTTGCGATAGTTCGGAGTCTAATACATAATTTAGCTGCAATAGAATTTACTAATTTGGCAAATTAACATAATAATGAAAAACCTGATCCTCATCCTATCAAATAGAAATGATAAATCGAAGATCGATTTGAGCATCTCGAGATTATATCCGCCCTTTGTCTGATTGAGATTTACTCACCTGCAGACTAAACGCTATGTACATGGATACGCTGCCCGAGAACATGGTGCCGATGGCCACAAATCTGCCATCGTCTCGAACGGCCAGCGAGGAGAGGCTCTCGTCGATGGGGACAGCGGTGCGGAGCTGGCCACTCGCACAGTCCCATTGCTGCAGATAGCCACGCTGCTTGCCCACCTTGCCCAGTGGATTGGTGATGGTGAATAGCCTGTAGTTGTCCTTGTGCGCCTCGACGGTGCCGTAGCGGCAACGCTTGAATAAGTATTTGGCACCCTCCGGCGTCTGCCATTGCAGCTTGTGATGCTGCTTGCCCGTGCCCACGTCCCACACAATGCCCTGGGCATCCTTCGAGATGCTAACCACGTATTTGCAGTCGGGACTGAAGTCCAAATCGTCGATTTCCTTTGTGTGCGCCGCCAGCTCGGCGCTCAGCTTCATCTGTGGAAAGCTCCAGACGCGCAGCTGTCCATCGGTGCCGCCCGTGGCCATCAGTCGTCCATTGCCGCTGATGCGCACCACACGCTGCAACGGCTCCGCGCTGCTCAGGAAATCCGTTTGCACCACATCCGCTGCCTGAATGTCGAAACGCAGACGCTGGAACTGCTTAAGTATGTCCGCCGTGGTTGTTGGCTTGCCGTTGCTGCTGCTGTTACCACTAGTGTGTCTATTGTGTCCATTGGGTAGCGCCTCCACGCCAGAGTGGCCGGCAGCCCGTTGCCTCACTCCATTCTCATGTGGACGCTCCACGGGCGCCGGCTTCCTGTCGTCCTCGGCCTCAATGCGCGGCTGCACAAAATACATTTGGCAATGCGCCTCCTGTCCGGCGCACAGATAGGATCGTCTGTCACTGTTCCGCACTGCGAAATTCATGACCACGTTGGCGCCCGTCTCGTGGCGCAGTACCTCCTCCGCACAGAAGTGGCTGCCATTGTGGTAAAGCTCATAGATTTCCTAAAGGTAAACAAACAAATAGTTATTAGTAAGTTTATAATTGAGGAGGGGAAATATTTATAAATAAATTGCAGTGCAAGCCATTTATTTTTTAATTAAAATAGATTGCGATTGGGAAAGTAAGATAGTGAAAGCGGAGTGGAAATATTTCAAAATAAATCGCTAGTGAGGTAGGCTTTTTTGTGCAGGTGTTTTTAAATTAAAATAACTACATTTTAAAGATTGCATCCCAGATTTGGGCAAATATAAATAACGAGCGAAACTGATTTAAAAAGAAAAACCATGGAAACGGTCAGACAATCGCAGATAGTTTAAAGCAAGCGTTATACTTGGTATTATCAATTATTTTAGGTAAGCACTATGGTTAGTTAGTTTAGGTGCGTATTAGATTGACCTATTTACCAATTGGAGACACTTACAAATCCATTTGCAACGCCTGTTTTGCTGGAGCCGCCGCCGCCGGCGACCAGAATGTGGCGACTGGTGAGCATGTCCACCGCATACAGAGGGAAATTGACGCGGGCCAGCAGGCCGTCGCTGGGCCTGCGTGTGGGTGCCATTATCAATAATTAATAATTATCGAGCGAGCGTTGTTTCTTTTGTTGTCGTTGTTTTGCCCTATTTTTTCTTTCTTTTTTGTATATTTTTTATCAGCAAGTCTGAGTCAGGCGCATTTAATTGATTGACCGTTCGTTTTGTACAAAATATGAGGGATTTCGTTGCACTTCCAAGTCTTGTCTTTTTGTCACTATTTAATCCTAAACGCCGTAGTGCATTGTTGACTATTTATTCTACAAATATTGTTAATTTTCTATTTGTTTGCTGTGAGTTGGTGTCGTGAAAGTCATCTAAAATCCACGTACACTTGAACCGATTTGAACATTCACTAAGCAGCGCAGCTGTTTGCCATTCACAGCAAAACGTAAATGACTGTGCTGCCAGTACGACTTATTTTTTTTAAAGATTATTTAATTATCATTTACTACGGTTTCTAATGCCCTCGTTAACCATTCAAAACATATTTGTAACAACTTTTCGAGCGACATTATTTCATTTCAAAAGAAATAATTTGATTCAGCGGCCATAATTTTCTGAACAGCTGTTGTGGCCGGGTCGATGATGTCGATAGTTGGGGCTGCCGGCAGTCGAAAATGTGTTTTTTTAAAAAGAGAAAAGTTCGGTTGAGTGTTGCCAGTAAAAAGAAAAATAAATTTAAATTTAAATTTAAAAATGGGATCCCGCGAACGGAATAAACCCAAATAAAATAACATAAATGTACCGATCCATAAATAAAAGGAAATAAATGTGCCGATCCACAAATAACAGGAAATAAATATGCCGATCAACAAATAACACTAACACAAAGGTGCCGCATCAAATTCAAACCATCAACACAACGATAAAACAGCAGGAGCAGCCACAACACGGTATCCACGGAACAGCTTGGCACCCACCGCCACCACGTACCACGAGCACCAAATATTAAGGAAAAGTGAGTCCGTTCCAATCTCATAATTTTGACAGCGTGGAAACTTCAATTCATCGGCATTGGCCGGCGTGACGGCGAAATCTTCTCCGCTGATCGGTTTTACATCATTGATGTATTATTATTTTATTATTTTTTTTTTATTACATAGGTCATGCAGAAGACTTAAATCATAAAATAATAAAATTCCAGAAAAAAAATATCAGGCGTAGAAAAATAGATTGAAGTTTTGTCGTGCCTCGTCAGCTTAAATTAAATTTACTACAATATTCATATGTCTATGTAAAATTAATCACTGAATTTTAATTTAAGATACATTAATTAAATATGCGTAAGACTTGCCAAAATAAGAACTTAAGTCGTTGGTTAGTTGTTCCAAAAGTGCTTAAGTAAGTATAAGTACTTTATAGCGCTGCTCATCAGCTAATTATTTATCCAAAATAAACACCCACCCAGTGACCTCGTTATGAAACACAGCAAACATACCCATACATATATTTAGCATTTAAGTCGAACTGCCTGAAAGTATACTAATACTAATAAACCAATGCTATGAAAATAAAAATCAATATTTCACATGTGAGAGCTTTTTCTTCGAGTTTTCGTATTGTTCCCCCACTCGAATAACAGGCGAACAGAAATGTTTAGCTAAACGATCTACCTGGAGAATAATAAAATTAACCAATGCTATGCAAATAAAATCAATATTTCACATGTGAGAGCTTCTTCTTCCAGTTTTCGTATTGTTCCCCCACTCGAATAACAGGCGAACAGAAATGTTTAGCTAAACGATCTACCTGGAGAATAATAAAATTAACCAATGCTATGCAAATAAAATCAATATTTCACATGTGAGAGCTTTTTCTTCGAGTTTTCGTATTGTTCCCCCCCTCAAATAACAGGCGAACAGAAATGTTTAGTTAAACGATCTACCTGCAGAATAACCTCACATACACGCTCTTCACAGTATGTGTTTATGTGAGTTGTGTTAAGCCGGGCCTTATCAGCTGATCTCTTTTGGGCTTAACATAGCCTACGATCCACAGCGTCGCCTTTTTGCACTGCTGCCTCCTAACAGCGCACTCGGCGCTGTTATCAATAACATTAATGTTAAAATTAACATAAAGTATGTAAGAATAAACCAACAAGAGAAGTGCAAGTGCAAAATCTTTTAAAGTGAAAAATAAATATAAAGTTAAACCAAAAAAAACCCAAGTGCCTATTTTATTGGAGGATAAAGAAGGAAAGAAGAATTCGCCCCCCTACATTTTTAGTATGCAAATATTTCTTTTCAATTTAGCATTTAAATCGAACTGCCTGAAAGTATACTTATACTAATTAACCAATGCTATGAAAATAAAAATCAATATTTCACATGTGAGAGCTTTTTCTTCGAGTTTTCGTATTGTTCCCCACTCAAAGTAACAGGCGAACAGAAATGTTTAGCTAAACGGTCTACCTGGAGAGTAATAAAATTAACCAATGATATGCAAATAAAATCAATATTTCACATGTGAGAGCTTCTTCTTCCAGTTTTCGTATTGTTCCCCCACTCGAATAACAGGCGAACAGAAATGTTTAGCTAAACGATCTACCTGGAGAATAATAAAATTAACCAATGCTATGCAAATAAAATCAATATTTCACATGTGAGCGCTTTTTCTTCGAGTTTTCGTATTGTTCCCCACTCAAAGTAACAGGCGAACAGAAATGTTTAGCTACACGATCTACCTGGAGAATAATACTAATTGACCAATGCTATGCAAATAAAATCAATATTTCACGTGTGAGCGCTTTTTCCTCGAGTTTTCGTATTGTGCCCCCACTCAAATAACAGGCGAACAGAAATGTTTAGCTAAACGATCGACCTGGAGAATAATACTAATTGACCAATGCTATGCAAATAAAAATCAATATTTCATATGTGAGAGCTTTTTCCTCGAGTTTTCGTATTGTTCCCCCACTCAAATAACAGGCGAACAGAAATGTTTAGCTACACGATCTACCTGGAGAATAATACTAATTGACCAATGCTATGCAAATAAAATCAATATTTCACGTGTGAGCGCTTTTTCCTCGAGTTTTCGTATTGTGCCCCCACTCAAATAACAGGCGAACAGAAATGTTTAGCTAAACGATCGACCTGGAGAATAATACTAATTGACCAATGCTATGCAAATAAAATCAATATTTCACATGTGAGATCTTCTTCTTCGAGTTTCCGTATTGTTACCCCACTCAAATAACAGGCGAACAGAAATGTTTAGGTAGACGATCTAAGCAGCAAGAGGTTGTGAAACTCTGCTTTTAAAAATGTTTGTGACTTTACTAAGTTATAATTCTTGCACTGCTTGTTTAGTTAAACGATCTAAGCAGCAAGAGGTTGTGAAACTCTGCTTTTAAAAATGTTTATGACTTTACTAAGTTCTAATTCTTGCACTGCTTACTTTTCATAATTAGGCTACGCAGTTAATTGGGATGTGTCTCGGGTAGCAAGCAGATTTGCTAAATGCACTCGGATAAGATAAAAGAATGCCAAAATCTGTTTGCTTGGGAGCGCTTTTTTCTTCGAGTTTTCGTATTGTTCCCCACTCAAATAACAGGCGAACAGAAATGTTTAGGTAGACGATCTAAGCAGCAAGAGGTTGTGAAACTCTGCTTTTAAAAATGTTTGTGACTTTACTAAGTTATAATTCTTGCACTGCTTGTTTAGTTAAACGATCTAAGCAGCAAGAGGTTGTGAAACTCTGCTTTTAAAAATGTTTGTGACTTTACTAAGTTATAATTCTTGCACTGCTTGTTTAGTTAAACGATCTAAGCAGCAAGAGGTTGTGAAACTCTGCTTTTAAAAATGTTTATGACTTTACTAAGTTCTAATTCTTGCACTGCTTACTTTTCATAATTAGGCTACGCAGTTAATTGGGATGTGTCTCGGGTAGCAAGCAGATTTGCTAAATGCACTCGGATAAGATAAAAGAATGCCAAAATCTGTTTGCTTGGGAGCGCTTTTTTCTTCGAGTTTTCGTATTGTTCCCCACTCAAATAACAGGCGAACAGAAATGTTTAGGTAGACGATCTAAGCAGCAAGAGGTTGTGAAACTCTGCTTTTAAAAATGTTTGTGACTTTACTAAGTTATAATTCTTGCACTGCTTGTTTAGTTAAACGATCTAAGCAGCAAGAGGTTGTGAAACTCTGCTTTTAAAAATGTTTGTGACTTTACTAAGTTATAATTCTTGCACTGCTTGTTTAGTTAAACGATCTAAGCAGCAAGAGGTTGTGAAACTCTGCTTTTAAAAATGTTTGTGACTTTACTAAGTTATAATTCTTGCACTGCTTGTTTAGTTAAACGATCTAAGCAGCAAGAGGTTGTGAAACTCTGCTTTTAAAAATGTTTATGACTTTACTAAGTTCTAATTCTTGCACTGCTTCCTTTTCATAATTAGGCTACGCAGTTAATTGGGATGTGTCTCGGGTAGCAAGCAGATTTGCTAAATGCACTCGGATAAGATAAAAGAATGCCAAAATCTGTTTGCTTGGGAGCGCTTTTTTCTTCGAGTTTTCGTATTGTTCCCCACTCAAATAACAGGCGAACAGAAATGTTTAGTTAAACGATCTACCTGCAGAATAACCTCACATACACGCTCTTCATAGTATGTGTTTATGTGGGTTGTGTTAAGGCGGGCCTTATCAGCTCTCTCTCGCTCTCTTTTGGGCTTAACATAGCCTACGATCAACAGCGTCTCTTTTTTGCACTGCTGCCTCGTAACAGCGCTCTCTGCGCTGTTATCAATAATATTAATGTTAAAATTAACATAAGGTATGTAAGAATAAACCAACAAGAGAAGTGCAAGTGCAAAATCTTTTAAAGTGAAAAATGAATATAAAGTTAAACCAAAAAAAACCCAAGTGCCATTTTTATTGGAGGATAAATGCTATGCAAATAAAATCAATATTTCACATGTGAGAGCTTTTTCTTCGAATTTTCGTATTGTTCCCCCCCTCAAATAACAGGCAAACAGAAATGTTTAGCTACACGATCTACCTGGAGAATAATACTAATTAACAAATGCTATGCAAATAAAATCAATATTTCACATGTGAGAGCTTTTTCTTCGAGTTTTCGTATTGTTCCCCCACTCAAATAACAGGCGAACAGAAATGTTTAGCTAAACGATCTACGTGCAGAATAACCTCACATACACGCTCTTCAAAGTATGTGTTTATGTGGATTGTGTTCAGCCGGGCCTCTCTCTTGGGCTTAACACAGCCTACGATCCACAGCGTCTCTTTTTTGCACTGCTGCCTCCTAACAGCGCTCTCTGCGCTGTTATCAATAACATTAATGTTAAAATTAACATAAAGTATGTATGAATAAACCAACAAGAGAAGTGCAAGTGCAAAATCTTTTAGAGTGAAAAATAAATATAAAGTTAAACCAAAAAAAAACCCAAGTGCCTTTTTTATTGGAGGATAAAGAAGGAAGGAAGAAATCGCCCCCCTACATTTTCAGTGTGCAAATATTTCTTTTCAATTTAGCATTTAAATCGAACTGCCTGAAAGTATACCAATACTAACTAACCAATGCTATGCAATTAAATATCAATATTTCACATGTGAGAGCCCTTTTTTCGAGTTTTCGTATTGTTCCCCCACTCAAAGTAACAGGCGAACAGAAATGTTTAGTTAAACGATTTACCAGGACCTCAAATACACGTTCTTCAAAGTATGCAACCCGCGACAGAGGTGGAGCAGGCTCCTAATCACTTCAGGTAAGTGATATATATATATGAATCTCCAAGCTTTTCATGCGCTTAAATACAACAGAAACTACACTGCAAACCAAAATCATCAATCACACACAAGTTGCTTAATTTGATTGGTAGCTGCAATATGTCTGTTTTTGTTATGCTTTCATTACAATATTGTAGCTGCCATTCAAAAAATGAGCGATATGCATATACTGATTTTCCAATACAGCATGGCTTCGAGTATTTTGCATTGGTTCTTAATTAAAATGAGAATCATTTTCACGCACAGTTGCTCAAATGAAAAATGATTAATCAATCAATTGATTTGATTCGCTTGTTGGAGATTCGATTATCCGCTAATTAAACTTAGCATTTTTCTTTGAATCTGATTGCCTTGTTCCATTTCTGTGATTGTTCCTTTTCTGCGTTCGTTTTGCGCACATTTCAAAGTATTTAATTAAATTGTTCGCTATTAGAGAGCAAATATTCTTAAAGGGGGTAAATAAGGTAAATACGGTGATGTGTGAAATTATGTAACACGCAGAAGGAAGCATCTCCGACCCCAGCCGACACATACAAAACTGGAATTTAATTGTTGATTTCAAGTAGAGATGTAAAGTTAAGCAACTGGCATAATTTTTCTGACTCTGATTTATGCGAAAAATCTACGTTATTATATAAGCTAAGGCATAAGTTACCATAACTTTTTCAGTAGTGATGTTATGACAGTCGAGTGTAGAGTTGCTGACAGTAAATATCATATGTCATCATAAAATATATATCTATATAATTGCCTTGAAAGCCCTATTAAGCTTAACGGCTTAAATTATTAAACGAATATTAAATTGAACAAACCTTAAGCCTTATTATTATTAAGGCTGGTGACAGTCCGCATACTTAAATTGGTTTAATAACTTAATATTCTTTATGCTTTTCATTCGTTAAAATTGATATACAACATTTTTACTTTTGGAACGTATTTGGTATAAATATGTAAGATAATTTTTTTACCTTTTCCTGGCTTTAGGTTTGTCGATTCTTTAAATATGTCAATTTTTGTTTTAAGATATATTAGGTTAACTTCATATATTTAACAATAAAAAATTAATGGCTTATAGATAAGTTGGCGAAAAATACTTTAAGAGCAGAAGTGCACTCAAATCAAATTGACTCATTCTGATGCATTTAATAGTTGAAAACCACTTGAGGAGAACACGCCAATAGTTTAAAAAGTTCACTGAACACTCTGTGGATCCGCGCCACTCATTAGCATGCAAATCTGAAAATGTATCAGGTGGTGGCCCAGGTTCTTTGGAGACCGCAACTGCAAGCTGCAGCCACTCGCAGGACAAAGTTTGATACACGAATTATGCACAGACAGAAACCGTGAAGAGCATTCTGGTTGGATGGTTCGCTGGTTCAGCTCGGTTACTCAGGTTAGTGTGTTTGTTAGTTGTAAATATCTCTATGTTATTTATTGCCGATATTTGTGTAAATTGTTTTGAGTAGCAGACAAGTTTGAAGGCCAAGTACATAAATAAAATTCGGTGCTTTCTTTTGGCCATGTCTCCATCCACGTCTCCTTGTGCCTGTTATAAAATCTCGCTGTTATTTTCAACTTTTTGACACGTTCTGTATTTTCTCTATTGCATCAAATTTGAATCAGCTTTTGCTGCTTTGAATTTTTTTTTTGTACCCCATAAATATTTTCTGGATTTTTTTCGTTATATTTAGAGTTGCAATAACGATACACAGAATCTGCACCTGGAATGAATTATTTTACCTGGCTCTGTTTGTCCGTAGCCATTGGCAAACAATTGATTTGTTTTTGTAGCACATTTTTAGTTTTTGGTCCCTTTGGCTGCAATCAAATAAACATTTCACGCTTACTGTACTCACATAAAAATGATATATGACTTTGCTAAAAATTCGAATTTTTTCAAATGGAATGGACAATTGATTTTTGTATGAATCGTAACTCATGTGCAGAGTAACTTAACAATAAAATACAGAAATTTACTTTCGACATTTACAGAAAATACGTTAGGAAAAATCTCTTTACAACGAATATAGGAACATATGTACATAAATTCATTATTAATGTACACAAATAAATAATGTGGTACATTTAGTCAACTTAAAATAAACTCGATATGTGGCTCTAAAGTTAATCAAAATTTCATCAGATTAAATTGGAAATTTTTTAATTTTTAAAATAATATTCTGATTTCAGCATGGTGTTTTTCATACACGATGAACGATTCTAGAATATGATAAAATAATGAAATATTTACAATTAGATTAGAAAGTAACTCAGTAAACCAATTAATCTACGATAATAAAAAACATTTTCAAACTTACAAACATTTCCCCATATAAATATGCAGACAAATGAAACAATTAGATTCATTTTGTATTCAATTTTCAATTTTTATTATCATGTTTTGCAGCTTATTTCATCTTTTTATACAAACACTGTCATCGATCAGCAAAGTGAAGTGTTATGATGCCATTGGATTCATTGAATCGGTAAGGATCCAAATATGTTATTTTATGGTATAATTAATTCCTATTAATTTAAGTCGTACATCATCTTTTCAGCGTTGTTGGGTTCCTCGCACGTAAAAGAAGCCATCATCAATTCTGTAAAAATTAAAGAAAAAAAATGAGATTTGTTAAATTTATATTAACATTGTTTCTAGTACGACAATAAAATCCACTTTGAAAACTATTTTCAATAAATTGTTTGAGTATACTTTAAACTGCTCAGATCCCAGATCCAATGACAGCCACATAAAAAATAATCTAAAATAGTTTTAAATTGTTCTGGAAACTAGTCAACGACAGACAAGACAGGTAATAGATAACAGTTAATGTCATTTAAGTGCAGTACCCGACAACATCCCCACAGGAACAAATCGAATCTTGAAATAGCACAATAACAGCAGCAGTCAACTACTGTCAGTTGTTTAAGAGTCAGTGTGTGGCATGCAACTGGCCACCGATTGGAGACGCTTTATCTATTTAGCTGAGCTCAGCTCAGCTCGGCTGTCAGGTTGCGTGTCCGGACTCTGTTGACAGCTACCAAAGCAACCACTATACTTATAGCCTTGAGTGAACATTCTGTTGGATATTGTGTTAAGATTTAAACGCATTTAGAGCATCGAAGATGCCTTGCCTGTTGCAGCTCCTGTCTGTAAACACTTGAATAACTAATGTCTAATTTATTTTGCTGCCTAGCTTATTCACAAGCTCTCCTGAAGCATAAGGACACACTGACAAAATCCTTAATTAATGAGTGGCTCATTTGGTAGCTGCCCAATCCTTTAAGCCAAACGCTTGCCTAATGAGCAAACCCGTAAACATTTGCATATGCACACACATAAATAAACGTTTATACACATACATATATTCGCAAACTTGTAAATCAACAAATATATATATTTTGTATATGTATATGTATATTTGTCTTTCTTAGCCGACAAATTTCAATTTAATTTTGGCTCTAAAACATGAACATATTTAAATATCGTATCTTGAGCCGCATTCTCTCTACATATATTAAGCGGCTTCGTTTCTTGCTGTGACATTGGGGATATAAATTAAGTAAACACATATCAAGACTATTTGTCATTTTTGTTATTCTAATCTAAGTGAATTTTATAAAGTAGATGAGAAACTTTGGGCTGTGTGGGTGTGTCGAAGACTAATTTGCTAATGGATGAAGTTGAGGATTTTGCCGTAAAAGCGACTTGAATAAATGTGTTTACAAAATGCAGTCTAACTGACATTGACAGATGCTCATTTGAATTTTGAATTCTACTATTTTAATCAGTATTCGACGAGTATTTAAAAATGAGCTCAATTCTTTTGAATTGCTTACCCGCTTCGCCAAATTTGGATGTTTGCTGCATATGGGAGCAGAAGCTGGCGTACTCCCCGTTGGAAGGCGCCTCCACCGATTTCATGGAATGCATGTGCTTTGTGAAGGCTCCAACAATCGCCCCAATGCGATCGAAGGCGGCAATATTAATGTGGCCATTTGGTAAACTGCAACAGTAAAAGAAAGAAAATATGAAAAAACCATTTCACTGAGTTCTTTTTATGCTATAAACAAATATGTATTTAAATATAAATATATATTATTGATAAACTCGCTTGATATGTGTATTATATTATGGAAATATTTCAACATTTATATAATAAATTATCTGTTAAGAATGTTTACCCCAATTAAATGCTCGTAAAAATAAATGACGCTTTCAATAAATGCACTCATTTTAAATCCAGAAGCAGCAAATAATAAAACGCATGAGATTTAAAAGTAAATTAAAATGCAATCATTAAAAAAAATCGCTTGGCTTAAATTCATTATTGCGTTAAGCAAAAAGAGGTTTTTCTCATGGTTACTTTCAGCATTAATTAATCGAACTAAGAAGCCAAAGTTGACTTAAGGATGCAACTCACCACTGCAAACAGTTTTCGCGTTCGACCAGTGCCAATTTAACAATATCCGCAAACACAGGAATAACGACCCAATCATTCGGTTTGCCACAACTGGACACAGTTTCTGTTGTTGTTGTTGCTGTCGTCCCCGACAGAGTCTTGGACGTGAGCCTTAAACTCAAGCCGGATGTGTCTGGACGCCCACTGGGACAAGTCGAGAGTGCCCCACTGGCTGCTGTTGCTGTGCCTTCATTTGCCACTGTTGTCACTGGTGATAATGATGGCCCATTTGTTATCGAAGCTGCTGTCTGCTTATCAGTCTTTCGAATTGGCTGCTGCTCATTTAAGACAATTGTCTGCTTATGCCATAAATGACCATGTCCTTCGGCATGTCGTTGCATGCAATCCAATTGCTGACATGTCACTTGCAATTTGCTCCACTGGAAACAGTTAAATATAATTAATTTTCTGGTTATACATATAGCCTTAATAGTCGACAATCATTACTAGATTATGGTTGGGCCGTAAAATAAATTCACAGAACAATTTTGTATTATTTGTCTACAATTCGAAGTATGAAGCTGAATTAATTTAATATTTTTCGAATTAAATATATCTATATATCTATAATACACTTACGGTTATTTTAAGCCTGGATATGGCTGGCGATTCCAGTGATTCCAAAATGGCCGTTGCACTGTTGTAATTGCCGACTAGCAAACAATACTGTGCCACGCCACTCCACACCTCCACGGTTCTACTGCGCTCCTCGATTCCGCTGCACTGTAAATAAAGTATATGTTTGATTACTAACGGAAGCTAGTTAGACATTGTCACAGCAAAAAAAGAAAAAACAATTGAGCCAAAATGACTTGACAAAGTTTTTAGCAAGCAGGCTCACGTGACCAACGAAATCAGCTGAAGTGAAAAGCGTTTCCCGTTTGACTGTGAAAATGCCACATGCCAAAATGCCATTCGACGGGCAGCACGTAGCCTATACATATTTAACTAACTGTACCCAAACATGGTAATTTTAATGCAATCCGCATGGTCTACAAATTCTTTTGGTATATGTATATGTATTTAAGTTGACTCTGCGCATGGCTGACCTGTTCCCCAGAGACTCACCTGCAGTATCTCATTGCAGACAAAGAGACGCAGACGTGCCGACCAGTCCAGATACGTTTCCAGGTTACATGTCTTCTTTGGATCCTGTACACCCTGCGCTCCGACGGATGATGAAGGTTGGTCCCATTTCTTCTGTGTAAGTGCAAGCGTTGGGATAACAAATTATTTAGTGGCATGTGACATGATGTTAATAAAGATGGTTGTGATTCCTCTGCATATTTCTAAGCAACTGTCAACGTATCGCTGTCCAAATATATTTCCCAAAAGGGTAAGCAGACATCCATCCATGCATAACTCAACACTTTCTTGACCACCTAGAGGATTCTGTGCCATCACACTCACTTCAGATTATATACAATTTGGTTACCTGTTTATCCAAAAGCACCAGGCTGCTGCACTGCAGAAACTCCTCTGGTCCAATGTGCTTGGCCAATTTCTTTTCCAGTCGACACAAGATTTGCGCATATTGAGTGGCAGTTGTGCAGTTGAGGGCTGCACCGAGCTGTTGCAAAGTGTGTACAATGGGATAAGTTATGATTATAATCCTTGTCAAACTGTTTATGAGCACACCTTGTCGTTATTGATCTGGCAGGCACGCAGATCGGCCTCATGTCCCTCTAAATCAGTCAAACGGTTCAGTAAGGCACTTAGTACTTGGGAGACTACAGCTTCTAAATGTGAATTGGAGCACCTACAAAAAGTGTTGGCCATTTAAAAGGAAATTACAGTTGAATGAAGAGAACTACTCACCTAGCAACGATATGTTTTATATGATTCATCATGCGCTCGTCCCGATAATCGTACGGGAATTTTTGCGTCCATTCGGCCAGAAGGGCAACTAGTGTTTCTAAGCATTCACTATCAGGTACCGAGTCCAGCAGTTTTCCCAGCAGCTCGTGCGGTCGCAAGAACAAGCGTGATGATAATAAGAATGAGAACAGAAATTCCTGCGAAACATGTAAGAGTTTAATGGGTCATGAATGTAACCACACAGTTGAGAGCAAATTGGAATGGAATTTTCTTAGCTTTTATGAGCCACACGTAGACCGAGTTGAACTCAATTAGTTTCATCTGTTTGCATCTCTATCAAATTAGCGCTAGCCTCACAACTTGTTTGCAACGAATTAATTATTTTTGTGCTTGCTTCTCTGCTTGTCTCGTGTTCTCGTGTTCTTTGCGTCCTGACTCTGTGTGGCAACCTAGTTGCTTTATTTACATTTGTTCCGTTTACTTGTCGGCCTTGGGCTGCTCCTTCGTCTCGGCGACTTTGGCTTAATTGTGGCTTGGACTTTAGTCAAAAATCGTGAATTTATTGAAAACTATGCCTAAACATTGGCATTACATCTAGAATGCGCTTTTCATATGACGCATTCGATTCACAAATTTGAAATGTATTGTCTAAATTCACTGAACCTTTGGCATTTGTTTTTGTGCATTCAATTTGAATTCATAGATTATTTATTTATTACAATCACGTGTGAAATATTTCAAAAAGACAATCAAATACATATGTTTTATTGATTCAATGCAAACATTTTAGTCTGATTTAATATGCACTGCACAATTTTTCGTATTTATTATTTGCATGTGCCTCAATGAATGTTTAATTGACTGCTTTTGTTAGTTAATTTATTTATTCTGATGCTAAACATCATGTATTTAATGCAAATGCAACTCATTCTCATTCCCATTCTCATTCCCATTGTTTACCTTATCCAAATCATTGACATTTTTGGGTATGAGCACATCAGTAAATGAGTCCAGGGGGCCAGAAACTATTTTACCATTTATGTACATAATGCCGCCGGAACCCAAAACAGAGCTCTGCAATTAAACCAACACAAAATATCAAATTAAAAGAACATAATTTAAAGTTGCAGCTGGAAACTGCAATCTGCCATATACTCTGTTCCCAGAAAAATACATTAATTACGAGGTCGGAAGAGGAAATGAAAATATCAGAGTTACAAAAATAAATGTATAACCTTCTCGACCAAAATTGTAAGCTTTAATTTCATATGTTTTACTTTCTGGAACAGAGTAGAAGGGGATGGCAGGAATTGATTGTAATTGCCTCAAAATTGATATCACATTGGCTGCGCTTTTGCGAATTTTTGGGCACATCGTATTGAACTGTATCATTGGCACCCATTGCTATTGATTTTGCATTCGTAAGCTATAAAATTAAGCAAATAGGTTATTTTGGTTTTCATTAATTACGAGGTTTACGACGATCACACCTCAAACTCCCGAAACCCCAGTTCCAATTCACTCGCATCAAGTGGCGTGGCACACTCCTTTCCCTGTTCAAGTGCTTTTCTCAGTGGTAGGCTGGATGGCGTCACCGTTTTCACAGTCGAACTGCGGACATCGAGCGAGAAAATGCCAACATCCGGATATTCAGATGATGCCTTGACACAGTCTGCCTCGTCCGTGCTTGACTCGCTATCGGAGCTCTGCTGAAGACATCCCCTCCGCTGACGATATATATCTTTGTCGCGATCCCGTTGACCGCGCGACTTTTGCAGGACGGTTTGCTTGGAACGGGTGCCGCAGGCGATGGCTGATATCTTACTGGCATAAAAGTACATCGCCATGTGTCACGTTTTTATGGACGCGCACATGTGTCTGCTTTTTGACTGAGTCTAGGTACGAATGGATAACGGTGTCTATGTGGCTGATTAACGCACCGACACGCTCCAAACAGGTGACAGGCCGCGAATGTGGGAGTCGAGAGCCCTGCTTCGTAGTGCCATCATCACGTTCGTGCGTGCACTGAAAACAATGAACAAATTTTGACTATGAAAAACTGCGGCATTTTATGATTCACTGAGTCACCATCAAATCAACATTGCGGACAATCGTTGCCCATTACTCATACGCGGCGTGGTACACGAAGTAAGAGAAATTCACACGTATAAATCACAAATATTGGGCTGTATTCAAAAAGAATATAACTTTGGGAATATCCTTAACTATCGAAGAAATTGCCAATTAAAATCCACGTTGACTAAAAATAATATCAAATAGTAGTAGTATCAACTATGTATTACATATTTCAAATTTAATTGAATAGATATTTTCAATATGCTTCTGTTGCAAAAATTTTAAAACGAATTCGGGCGTAAAATAACAAAAAAAAAGTAGCTGAGGTTGTCACAAAAAATATTTTCAATATGTATATTGACAGCACAGTTTTTAGGCGCGTGTTACCCCTATCCGTTTGTAACCCCTTAAATCATTTTGCTTTTTGGTCGAGCGGGTAAACAAAAGAATTTTGGCACGCTTGAAATATTTGATGCTCTTTCAGTGGCCCTTCAACGCCTTCAACGGCGTTGTCAGCACTCAAGAAAATATCAAGATGAAGCGTACTCGAGCAGAAAGTGCGAGACTACGAGACACCCTGTAACAAAACATTATTTTCACATGAGCAATTATCTTAAGTGGCATCTAAAACATTAAAGTTATCTGTCCTTGGTATGCTGCAAGTTTCGAATAACTAGCTCTTAATATTTTCGAACTGTGCTCAACAGCGTGGGTAAGAAATCAATTTAATCCTTTGAAATGTGTATAGGGTATAACAACAAAAAGGTTTTTCTGCTTTTTTGCTTGTAATGGCGCACTTAACCGAGGGACCAGGCAGCTACAGAAGTGGAGGAGTGCTATTGATTGATTGTCGGTCGAATATTTCCTACAAATTATTTTGTTCAGGGTCTGTGCTATTTTGTCATCGCGCCACGATTTGTTTTGCGAGAAAATAATGATCCTGCATAGCTCGAATCAATTGCCCAATTTATATAAGCTCGGATTTTACTTGACACTGGGCACATTGACCAGTAAATATAATTAGGTGTATTGATTGTGTTTCAGCATAACTATATTCGATGTGCCTTGCGTTGCATCAGTTTATCAGTTTCTTGGTTTCATCTATCACAGATTCTTACCTGTATTGCCCAAGAATATGTTAAGCTAAGCTAGGTGAATATTGCTCAGATATAACTTGTATGTGGCAGCTGTTTAAGCAACTCTTGTTAAGAAGTTCAAGATAATAAATCCCAGGAAAGCACTGTGACCCCTTAATTAAATATATTATATTGCATCTTTTTCCATTCCTACATTCTAGTCTACTTTTTAACGCTATTTACTCTTGGTTGCTTGTGCTTTCAAAATCGTCAAATACAGTTGATTTAATTAGCATTTTTCACGTTTTTATCTTTTGACACAAGAATTTAAAGAAAACGCAAAAAACAAAAAAAAAAAAATGCAATTGACATTGTGTCAATTCTCTTTTGTCTATTCTCAGCGCTTTTAATGCAGATTGTGTTTAAGAGAGCAACGCTAAGAGCATCTCCAGTTACATTTATTAAGCCGTCGTTGAGCTGATATTTAAGTCTGGCAAAGCAAACATATAACCAGGTTAATAGTCAGCCACTTTAAATACATTTCCTTCTCCCAAAATTTGTATATACTTTAAGGAGTAATTTACATGGATTCATTCAATTTATATCACACATTTTTAATGCACCTGTTGTTACTTTTTTGCATTTAATATATTTTTACAATTTTCGTTTATTTATTTATTACAAAACGGAATTTCTGGTAGCACTATTTTATTTAAACATATTTACAGATTTCTTACACTTGCACAATTTCTTATTTACTTTTGTTATAATTTTTTTTTGTCATCACATAACAAATGTTGTCACTTAGATTTTGTTTAGTTTGCTTATGTTATACATTTATTTTAAATTTTTGCATTTTCGCCAAATCATTTTTGTAGCGTGATAAACTTTGTCGTGAAATTCCGTGTGGAAAATATTTTTTTATTTTCACATGAATACGCGCTAACCGAACCGCACACGCCAAACTCCCGCTTCGAACTAAAATTTAACTTCTGTTGATGCTTCTTTTGTTGCTGGCATGTTAACAGAACAGCTTCGCTGTTAATCACACGAATCGAACCGCGCCAATCGAACCGCACACGTCAAACTTCCGGTTCGTACTAAAACTTAACTTCTGTTGCCTTAACAGAACAGGTTCGCTGTTAATTTATAGCAAAATTTCCCTTGTCGAACATTTCACAGAGTTGCAACATTTCTGTCGCTTGTAACATGTTGCACATCGAGCCCGCATACAACTTGTGTGTTGTTTGAGTTGTTGAAGTGTTTAAGAAATTTTAGCGGGCGATTAATACAAGTTGTAGGCAATTTTACTTAGCTCCTGTACAAGTTCAGACAAAAGTAAATACACTGCCTGGCATGTTAGAGATTGCCCTAACAGAACAGCTTCGCTGTTAATTTACAGCAAAATGTACTCTGTCGAAGATTTCACAGTCACAACATTTCTGTCGCTTGTAATATGTAGCACATCGAGCCCGCATGGGTGTTGTTTGCGTTGTTTAAGTGTTTTACTAATTTTGTAGGCATCGAGCCCACATACAACATGGATGTTGTTTGGGTTGTTGAGGTGTTTTGCTATTTTTGGGAAATGTTAGCGGGCGATTTATACAAATTGTGGCCAATTTTATTTAGCTCCTGCATAACTTCAGACAAAGTTAAATATACTGCTTAGACTCCAGAGGGTTTCTTCATACCCAACCCATCACTCATCTTCAGGTCTACGGAGATGACATGAAAAAGATTTCAACGTATATTTCTATACAAAGATATATTCCCAAACGTGCGTCATTGTTGTTGTTTCTTGTTAGAAATGGCTAATTATATGTCTGAAATATCGTGTGCTTAGCTTACTTGGCTTTTAAATCTACATTTAAATGCCTTAAGAGTCTGGGCCACAAAAGTTCGCACAACAAATTAAGCAAATCAATTTAAGAAGTTCGACGTGAGAGGCCAACATTTCCTTGGCATTGAGTTGAGAGTAAAAAAAACACTTACACACAGTCACACGCACAACTCACATAGCTGTGGTTCAAAACATTTTGTGAGGTCATTTGGGAAATTGCTTGAGAAAAACTTAAACCAGCAAAAAGTTTAGCTAGTCGACTTTGTTAAATGTAACTAATCTTATTTTCATATATATTGAGATTATTGAAGCATATAAAAATATAAACACTGATAAATCGCTGGTAATAATTGACAAAAATGTTGTTGATAATGAAACCTTGAAAACTTGCTTGGAAAAGTTGCAGATTCGTTTATCTTACAAAAATGTTATCAAACTGCAAGAGTAGCTCATGTGTAACCGTTACATATTACTCAAATATCAAGTTTTTCGTATTTACATATGCAAATGTAGATACTTGAGTAACACACTTGGCCCCGTGTCTAATCAAATTTCAATGGAGTTATCCAGCATGACAGGCACTAAAAGCGAAGTCGAAAGACGCTTGTCAACTGCTGGTTTAATGCCCAGAGATCCTTACGCACCACGGCACACACTTCAAATGCTCGAGTACACAATTGAATAACCGAAACATACATACATACATATGTATATGTATGTACGATGAGACGAGTACCCACTAAAGCGAAAAGTACATAACAAATCGTATTGCGATACGACTGAAGTAAAGTTGTACTCTATCAGAAACGCCAAATGAAGTTGAGTAATCTGTGTTCTTAAATGCCAAAATGAAAACTCAAAGTTGACCACTTTATTTCGTCTGTAGTTTTTACAACTGCTTGAATCGCTTGAATTTGCTTAAGTTTTACGAGTGCACGGATTCCACTGAAGATCTCTTAACTTGGAACGTGTACAGCTCAAGAGTTGGCAACTTTGCCAGGCCACATTCAAACTGAAATTGCATTTTCAAAAGACTCATTTAAATGTTGCAGACATGCGTCGCATACAAAATATTAATGCATAATCAATTCAAGAGTTTCAGCTAATAACCTCCCAGTAGAGATATACAAAGTTTGTTTACTTTACTCCAGTTAATTCCTTTTTGCATTAATTAATTCTCTCTGTAAATACTTGGGTATGTTTGGCACATCGTTGTGCTGCTGCTGCTGCTGCTGCTGGTATTTGTGTAGAGGAATTCGTTCCGTTTATATTATTCCTCATTTTATATGACTCTCGTTTGTTTTTGTTACTTGCCACATTCCACGAAAAGTTGATTTTGTGCACCTGTGTTGCAAGTTTATCTATTTATTTGATTTGATGATGATTTCATTCTACTAAACTTTCTGCTGGCTTTATTTAGTCTAATTGATTGTGCACTCAACTGTTCTTTACTGCCATTTCATTGCTTTCACTTAGTATTAACTAAGTACTAATTTTATTTCAAATGATTATTTTCAGTTTTCGCTATTCATATAGAAATATAGTAAACATGAAAATCACTCAACTAATTGCATTTTCGGTTGGAAACGGAATTCGAAAAATTGTTCTTCTTTGTCATATGGATTATTATTAAATTTATACATACAAATATTTAGTGTTCGTTAATTTTACAAAATGTTTGCTGTGGAACACTTTATGTTCATTAAGTCAATTAAAACAGTTAACCATGGTTATCTTAGCCACGTCAACGATTATATACCCTGGGAGAGCAAAGTTTACTGGTTACATTTTTGATTAAATCGTATTAGCTTATAAAAATGCATTTTGTCTGACTTTAAAAAGTGTTAATAGAATTTGTCAGTATTAAGCTACTTTCATTCCTTATTAACATTATTCAAATTTAATTCAGTTTTCGAAAGTGTTAACCTACAATAAACGCATTTCTCATGCAAGTTCTTACTGCAGTTGTATGCAAATTGCATAAAATGTTTGCTCCGACTACTTTGGTCTAGACATCGTTTAAGAGTAAGTTAATGTCACGCATTTAACTTGAATACATTTCAGCTGCCAACCTCCCACCCCTCCCTCCCCTCTTTGCAAACAGCGTCATAGCTGTTGCTCTTGCTCTTTTATGTTGTTATTGCGTTTACAAGTTACCTACATAATACTTAACTAAATACGTATATATGTATATACATATATACATGTATGTTATGGGTATAGAATGCTGTAAAGCGTGAGTTTGAAAATGAGTTCGCACTTAAGATTAAAATCTGAATCTGTAAACACTGTGGTGGACCTCAGGCGAACAGCTTACAAGCCAATCTCGTTGAGGGAACTGAATTTATGTTTATCACATGTTCCTAATTAATGCAACAGCAATGGTGTTAAGAGCTGCTCTTATGACAGCTTCCTTGATTATAGATGTTGCGTAATATTAGCCAGCTTATCAACTGATCAACAGATCAACTGATCAACTAATCAACAGATCAACTAATCAACAGATCAACTGAAATCAACATGTTGAACATTGAATAATCAAATTCCTTCCTCTTTCAAATATACTCAATATTATTCTGAATATGCAAAAGCATTCGAAATTAATAATACAAACAAAGTAAAGTATATTCCAAACAGTCTTCCATTTGTCATATTACAATAGCTGATAGTCCCTACATTTCATCTTACATTGCATCTGATTACAGGGTATGAGCACCATCAGGGCACCGCTAACTTGTCTCTTTGCCAAAAGTTCAAAGAGCAAGACCCACCTACAGCTGTCGGTTAAGTGTTCAGAATTTTACAATAGAGCTCTCAAAAAAAAAAAAACGAAACTACCACACAAAAAAAAAAAAAACGCAGCTGCGACATAAGCTGAGAAGAAGCTTCTCATTCCGCATCTCACAGCTCGTGTCGCATCTTTGAGAAACTTTTGTAATGAGAACATTTTGTGTTACCTGTCAAAGCAAGTTAATGCACAAAAGCAGGTGCTAATCAAGCTAACAGCTTTGCATTTGAAGTAAATTGTTAAATAAAATGTGTTCAGTTAAACAAATATAAATATAAGTTAAATACCGAAATGAAGTCGATGTAATTGTCAAATTAAACAAATTACAATATATTTTCCCATAATACATAAATATTTAATTTACTTTTATTTATTGGACACATTTACATTACGTCAGTTTAATTAAGCAACTTTTCTGCTGCTGAACAATTATTAATTTAAAGTTTAGCCAAGCTCGTCCAGCAAATTATCATATATTTCTCGGTATATGTATGTGCAGGCTTCTGTGTAATGGAAAACTTTTAAATAAACCTTGCAAAAAGCAGACTAAAAAAACATCAGGAAATCAGAACAAAAAAGGAGATTGACATACGCTTTCATCTATCTGTTAAAAGTATATATATGAATTTGTATATATACTTCATACCTGACCACAATGTTGTAAGAGAGGCGTCTTCGGCCATTTTAAGATGAAATTTCGTCGGTTCTGTCGATTTGGATACCCCTCTACTGAACACTCATAGGGCATTTTCTAGTCGACTATTATTTTCCAATTGTAAAAGTTTGTATAAAATCGTGGCTTCAACATTTTCTGACCGTTAGCTGACGTTCATTAACCACACACGTCGCAAATGCGCAGCGCTACAAACTTCATTCGCTTTCTATAAAAATGTGCAAAATATTGGATATAAAAAAATTCCTGGCGCATCATTGTTTTTTTTTTACCGTAGTTTGTATATTTAAAAAATGCATCTATTTTTTTTTTTTACTTTAATTGTAATGAAAACTCTTGATGGACTTGAAAGTCGGCCTGACTCTTGGTTTGACAGTTAATTGTGATCTGATAAATTGATTTTTAAAAAATAAAATAAAAAATACAAAATTTAATAATAATATAATATGATAGGGCTTAAAGAATCAAGCTTTTGGTTTGATGAGCTTGAGTAAACCCAAAAACAACAACTTTTGAATTGTTGATTTTTATCAATGCCAATTAAAGGAAATGGAAAAACTTTTTAATTGTAATTAAAATCATATTAAATAAACCTATATATATAATATAAAATGTTGCTAAGGCTTACAACTTACGACTGAATGAACAGTTTCTTATTTCCCATTTCCTATTTTCCAGTAATACAATTGATTTTGGGTTTAGGCCAAATTCTTTGATTGTTTGCTCCACGCACAACTAAATTGGTTTCTATGGGTGTGCATGTGCCCGGGAAACTCGAGTGGGGTCAGAGCCACTTTTCCATTAAATAATGTTATTAGCCGCAGCAATTTCAGTTAGCCTTTGTGTTTGAGCCTTTTTGTGCAATTGCTTAGTCTTGGCCATTTACGAAGCATTTTCACTTGGCTCTTTAGCAGTTTATTTTAGCTGATTTCATTGTGATGAATTCTGTAAGCTGTGGGGCTTAGCCAGGCCAAAGTCTAATATTACGAGTATTTACTCAGCTGTAAGAAGATTTTCGTCATCATTTCCTAATGGATTCTCTTATTTGTATTTTCAATTGGGTTGTGAAAGCAAATTTGATAATGCGTTGATTACTTTATACAATCAACAATAACTGCATAGATATGCGTTAACCATCATTCCATGGCTCTCTGAAAATTGCACAAATTTTGTTGGTTTACATTTTCCAGAAAGTTCATCAACAATTTTGTGATGATAAATGTATCCAAACAATATTTACTTCAGCTGGTATACAGTTCGCCTGAGGAATTGTTTTTGACAAGCCTCAGGTTTATTTTAGAATTCAATTGAAGAAACTCATCAATTTTTGGGCGCAATTCATCAGTTTCACCTTATTTGAGTCACATGACAACGATGCCAGCTGAGCCAAGCACAAAATCAAAATAGTTGTGAATTGTTGTTCAGTTGGGGCCAATTGTGGCTTCATATAACAGACAATTTGATTGGTTCACTTATGAAACTGCTTTATTAAAAGTAACAACTGCAAAAACAACTGCAAAACCCTGCCTATAATATCAGGTTTCACTAGAAAATAAAAGATACTCGTTTGGCTGCTCTTCGTGTTAGCCAGCAAAATTGAAATGAAGTCCAAAATATGCGTGACAAACGCGAAACACATCCCCAAAAAGAAATGAAAATTGTCTTCAATTTTAATTAAAATTATGACTATAAATTATTTACTCTCAAGAGTAGATGGCTACTTCTGCAAGTTTCACAAGTCCTCATTTAGTAATTTTATTTATTTATTTAAAAATTTAAATTTATTTTGTTGTTTTATTTATTAGAAATGAATAATGTTTGATTCAAATTGTAGATGCATGATTATAAAATGTATAAATAATATAATTTGAGAAAGTTACAAAAGGCGCAACTCTTTAAGTTCCTTCAATTGTGGTTTATCTTTTGTATTTTAATTAAATACATTGATTTGAAATACTTTTTCTTCTCTTGTATACATATCACATCATATATGTAACATAATATTCATTCCCTTCCCGCAACATAAGTTCTGAGGTTCATTTATTTATTAAAGCTGCTGAAATTTATTCACCATGTTGGCAAACAATTAGTAAAAAATTTAATTTTAATTTATGTAAATTACTGCAGCATTTCACTCAAACTTGAACACTTAAGGAGCTCGAAAATAATTTTCCTTCCAAGGCTGAGCATATAAAATGAAATCCACTCAAAAATTCCCCTTTCCAGTCTACGTTTTGACATGCATCTTTTGCCTAGGGGAATCTGATGTAACGCAAAGGAATGATTTTGTGGATGAAGACAAACTGCCCTTTGCAAATTGTTGAATTATTATAAGTATGCAAATATATGTATGCATGTATGTATGTGAGTGAAGCATAAATAAGTAAAGACCAACAAAAAGTTTCACAATTTATATTTTTGGGGCCGACAAAAAGCAGTAGGAAACAGCAGCAGCAGAAAATGCCACAAAATTGCGTCAATGATGAAAGCCAAAGTTCTCCTTACGGCTTCTCATAAAAATGATGGCAATGCCCTCAGATGCCCCTAATTGAGTGTGGAAGCGGGAATTTTTCCATTTGTCTGCTTCGCGTCTGGATATGAACGCCTTTAAGTGTATTCTTCACCGAAATGCGACAAGTTTCGTTTGAAGCCCAGTGCAAAAATACGGCAATTTCATAATTATTATTTATGATGACACTTGTGTATTTCATTAACCGTTTTTTCCCAAACTGGCAACTTTTGTCAACTTGATGACTGCTTAATGTCCTTGCGCTCAGCAAATAAAACAATCATAAAATGATATTTTATTGTATTAAGTTAGTCCTTACAGTCTCCGGCTCTTTAGGCATTTACTCATTCGCATTTTTTTACGCTTTTTTTTTATTTTATTTTATTTTTGGCTGCCTTTGTACGATTTGGCTTTTGCCATTGTTTCCTTTGTACTGATTGTTTTTCTTTTGGTAGCCGAAAACAAAGAGCCGGGTAATTAAATTATAGCAAAATGCTCCCAGCCATCAAATTTAATTAGAAAACCGTATCTCTCTGTCTTCGCAAGATGATTGGAGATGAGTCAGAAATTTATGAGTTCCTAACATGCCATGATTATAGATCTTACACGAAATGCTTCTGATTGCGAGAATTCAGTTAATATACATTTTTAAAGCCACTGAAATACTTGAATAAACTCGAAGCTAGGAGACATAAATAAACAGATTGTTAGCAAACCTTATACGGCATTTCTGCCTTTTCAAATTGCGCTTGAACAAGTATTAGGGATCAAGTTGACTAACAACAAGCAGCTGTCTTGCAACATTTTCTCAATAAATATTTCCTGTCTCTGCTTTGCTGCATATTTTGGCAGCTTTTTTGCTCGGTTTCCGTGCAGCAGCGTGGCATTTGCATGTCAATCTACATATGTATGTGGATAAAGATATGCTTGAATTTATGTATGTTCTCTTGAGTTGTAACTGACAGTGAGTTAAAGCAGCGTACTTCCTGAAGCTAACTAGTCAGACGAGGAAAAAGTTGAAGTTGAACGAACCTTCGTTTTCTTGCCTCATTGATGTATTTACTTGCAAAGCACTCAATTGGACAATCCAACTTGAAAACATCGTAACATTGTAAGAATTTATCACAACAGTTTGCTGATGCTCCAGGTTTTAAATTATATGTCAACTGGCACTCTGGTAAAACCACTGAAAACCATTACAACCTCAAATACTAAACGGATGCAGCCAGCAGGGACATCAAATTTTGTGGTAAACTAAATTGAATTTTTTTGCCAAACTGTCTCTTTTCCAGAAGCATCTGCGCTTTTCAAATTATTGATTATTTTTCATTTTTGTGTTGCTTTTTTTGAAAGGTAAAGTTTAAGCAAGTAATTTTGATGGTGAACTCTTAAAGGTTAAATATTGTCGGTTTGTCGCCAACGAAATAATTGTAACAATTTTTCATTAATGTTGAATCTATATTAATATAAATATATTATTTATTTATTATAACTTATAGCGAAAGCTTGAATATATCTTAAATTAAAGAGCAACTGCATCCATGGCTTGTGGCCCCCGTTTATTATAATATATTTAAAATTTATCACACATTGTGTGTATTTTTATCTATAAAGTAAAAAGGTAGAACACATTTTTGCCCATTAAAATGTCAATTTACTACCATTATTGCATTATTTTGTGGCACCATTAGACTCATTAAAATTTGACACTGTCCATGCCGTCGCTGTCGAGGCAGACTATGGTGCGTTCTGAGCCGGAGTTGCGCTTTCAATTTATCCATCTCACCATCCGTGTGCCTCTCTCATTGTCTCAGTTGTTGATGTGATTAACGTTGCTCGTTGCTGCCATTGTCCGGCTGACCAGGGAATCGGAGCGGAACTGTGCGTTAATCAAATGTCAATTAAGCTGCGGTTTTCCAAAATGCTGCCAGAATTTGAACCACTATTCACATTGTAACCACCACACTCCTATTGAGATTGAGTGAGCCTAGCCTTCTGAAGGCAACCTCATTCGTCGTTTTCATGGCAACATGCAACGGCTGCCATACAGATACAGATCCAGATACAGTCCTGCCCGCCTTTGCCCTTTGCGCGTATTACAAATTACGAGTGGCTGGGATAAGATACTCGACTCGATGTTGCGTTGACTGCATTTACAATTGCACACTTTGTTTCCATTTACTCCACTTTTGATTACTTTTGAATTTCTGAGTGTAAAATAGTTGCTTGCATATTAAACTTTTCTCAATGGCATTGGCCATGAAGGTCCTTCAAAAGAATATAGACCGCAAAACTTTGCTTTATAAATACATAGTAGTCCTAACAATTTACTAACTTATTGAGAGAGTGGCAAGCAGACTTCCACCATGACAAAGATATTCTTTCCTTTAACCTTTTTAACTCAAATATACTGAGTTGAGTGCATAAAAAAGTAAATTATCAGTAATAGTAGAGTAGTTGTAGGAGAGAATGAGGTTTTTCTTTGCTGGGCACTTCATTGAAACGGTTTTGTGACGACAATATAAGGTTAAAGTGCACGTCAGACGGCTAGTAGCCACAATGTAAGCAGTTTTGTTGTTAGTTAACCTGAGTGTTGGCAATTGCATGCAAAGCATTTGCTAAGTGGCCTCGGTCTGTGCGAGAGCTCTGTGTACCGGAATGCCTGTCACGGAAGTGCCACAAAGAGCAGCAAAGAACTTTGTCGGTGGCAAAGTTGCTGTTTTATTTGGACATTCAACGGGGGCGTTAAATGCTTAATGCCGACTCTTTGCATGTGTAGTTGATGTCATACTAAGACCAGCTAAGTTTATCAGCTTGTTATGATTTCACAAACATTTTAGCCGACAGCTGTCAATGTTCGTGTTGTCCTTTGGAGCATCTTCAGTCAGCCTTTGTTTCAGCCATTACCGGACGTCCTGTCGTGTTTGTGAGCTGTGGCATAAAAATACAAGGATGTGCCACGACGTCTCCAGCTTCTCAAATTCCAGAAGCACAAGCAAACACAAATTGTTTATCTCAAGGAAGTCACGTAAACTGTCCAACTTTTGACGGAGGCCAACAGCCCGGAGTCAATTTCAACATTGAGCCTCGGCTCGCCCTGTCCTTGCCATGGATTGTGATTTGCCTATCAAGCACCGCTTAATCTTGATTTAAATTTTAATCTATGCAGCTCTTCATTTCGTAAATATTTACCAACCCTTTTAGGTATTCATAGGGATTTCAAATTACGTTTTATAATTAAACCAAACCCTTTCACTGTACCACAAATTTGTCTGGCTCATTGCAAATCAAGTGTTTTTATGAATTTCATGATGATAAATAATTTAAATGGTGAATTCTTATGATAAAAAGATTGATAATATTTTGGTATATTATATTATTATTATAGTTATTTTAGTTTAGTTACTTGACGACACATATGTAGCAATAGTTTCAATATGCCAGCAAGTGTGTTTTGGTACAGTACAATGGCCCTTAAGGAGAATCTCTAGTATGTTGAAACTTTTCGGCTATTTCCCGTCCACAGCTGCAGCCAGATACTTTTAACTGTTTGCTGGAGCTGTAAAAGTTACGCGACCAGAAAATGACGTGCATCAATGTAAGGCATCGCTTTCTCTTTGGGGAACTGACTGCACATTTCATGCACTCAACATTAAAAATATTCCAGGGTATTTAACGATTCCAAGCACATAAACAAAATCATGGCACTCTCATATTAGGATATCTTTTGCTTTGTCTTGAATTTCAAATAAGATTCTCCACAATCTCTCTTTAAGTTCATTTTTAAATTGAAAAAGTAAAAGAAATTTATTGAGAATGTGAAAAAAGTAATGCAAAATATTTGATTTGGTTACTTGTTTTAGCCACATTGCGAAGAGCACTATCAGCACATAATGTGCATTGTGTTGCATGGAAATAACAATAAGATACGTGCAACAAACCATCTCGTTTTGGGGCCATTTTTACAGCTCGCACACATTTGGATGGGTCACAGTTTCGAAGTCATTAAGTCGAAGTAGTTAAGCTGGATAAAACTTAACTTGATGCCACATGCGAGCTGTGGGAGTTGCCAGAAAGTCTGCATTCATTTTCGGCTCAAGGCAAACGAAGTGCATCAGAAACTGTAGCAGTCTCCGGCTCTCATGTGGCACGTAGCATAAAGCAATTGAATTCCCCTGGAAGCTGTCAAAGTTCAATTGCATTTTAATGAAATTTTTTTGGTTGCCACATAGCTAAGCTCAAGTTGGCCAGTATTCTGCCTGATGCACGAAAGAAATAAATAAACAACTGTCAACTGCCACAGGATGACAGTGCAAACAAATGCACTTCGTACCAAAATAACTTTATAGTCTGGAGAGCGAATCGTGTTATGTGTTGTCTATAAGCAAGAAAAGAAAAATGTAGTTGCCAAAGGAGTTAACTGAAAGCAAAACAAACTTTTGAGGCAAAAGTAAATTTGTGTTTTATATTTTTGTCCATCACTGCTGGCATAGAATCTACTTTTCATTACCTTTTCGCATCTGAATTTCATTTTAATTGCTTTAATTCTTGGCACACAATCAAATATAAATTAAAACAGCTATTAAAAAGAACTATTTTATTCATATTTTATTAAGAGTTATAACAATCATACCAAGCCACACCCAATGAGTGTACTGAGTGAAGTATGTTTGTGGTGGCATCATGCGGTTTACCATTTTGTTGTGTAAACTTAATTCACAGTACAAGCACTTTAAGCAGGTAACAAATATGGCGGACACACCTGACGCACCTGTTAGGAAACCCTCTACGAAATGTCAATTACTCATCTGCCCCGAGGACGCTTCGAGAGCTGTTGGCAATTCGAGAATGTCTGGGCCATTAACAGCGCTAATTGGCACAACACGTCTGAGAGGGTGTTGGTGTGATCAAGGTATGTCAATTCGGGTTGAGTATGGTCATGCCGTGAGGGCTTACTAAAACAAAAGATGGCTCTTAATGGCAGCAGTAACGAATTGGAATCCTGCATTGGCCAAATGCAATCCATTTCTGTTGTCTTTGCAAATGTTGGCCGAAAGAAGTCTTCAAAATTAAACGCTGGAAGTACAGACACCATCTCGTATATCTGGACAAAGGACTATTTTTTTTTAATTTTATTAATTTGGCAATCGAGTCTACTACTGAAAAAGTACGCAATGAATCTATTTATCTAGCAGTTGTTTTTCCAGTATATTAAGGCAACCCGTATACATATATAGATCTTTGTATATGTGCAAAATAAATCTTGGTTTTCCGACCGAGCGGTTTGTCAATACAGCGAGTAATTAAAAAAAATTAAAAAATGTTAAGCAATCAACAGCGTAAACAAATGACTTATCGACACAACATGCTGTCAGAATAAAAAACGACGTCAGCTTTTCAATTTGACTGTAATTAATTTGTTTGCTCTCGAAATGTTAAAAACAAAATGTGCTCCACAGAGTCGATGCCATTAATAAGATCCAATCACTTTTTTGCCACTTTTGCCGTGTATTTTAATATTGAAATATGCAAAACGAGCTTCTGCACTTGACAAGAATTCAAATGACCAGCAATGTAGTTTTTATAATAAACATGAACAGTTCAAAGGAAACCAGGAGCAAACTCATTTCAAGTGAATGCCAGTCCGCAATTTGCAATTAAGTCATCTGGAAAAGTTTTATAAGTTTGCATTTAATTTGTTTTCTGATTGAATTTTGTCATGAAATATGCTGCAGCATTGAATTTCTGCCTCTTAAACCTTGCCACATTTTTGTCACATTTTGATTTGCATTCTGTTAGATTTTTTCAAACTTAGATTCCTTTAAGTCGTTGCTATAAAGGAGAATCCTGCACAAGGATAGATGCAGATTTAAATGCTCTCTGCCTTAATGCGGCATATGAGACCGCAGCGCTCAAGTGCTTTGGCATTGTCTTTCTAAAAATATACAAAAATGACTTCACACACACACACACACACACACACACACACACACGCATAAACAGTGAAACACAACATGGCGTATGCTTAACGTCGCATCCTGCTGAGTATTTGCAGGCTCATGTGTATCACTTTACCCAGTTATTAGCATATTCTCGACATGCTCAGCTACTTAATGATGCAGAAATGTAAAGAAAAAAAAAAAAAAATGCCACACAAGTTGTTGCCAAACTCCTGAATCCGTTTCAGTTTCAAGCCATTGATTATGCTTATGCCTCGAATGTGGCTCACAGCTTTGCATTTTTGTATCGTTGGAATTTTATCTGGTTAGCTTCACGAATAAAAGTGTGCATATTGATCCCAATTTGAGCAATTTATGTTAAAAACGTGCGCGGTAATATAAGCCAAAGCCAAATAGTGAGCTCAGGATATGCATAAATATACATACATATATACCTTGCATTATGTTCTCATCTCAAATTAGGTGCTCCTGTTTCCAACAAAATGCTGAACAATATAAAAAAGATTAAACACGTTTATTTACATTACGTGCAATAAGATTTGTAAACGATTTGTAAAATTATGCATGCTTGCAGCTCGACCCAGAATCGCAATAATTAATCATTCAATTTATTTGAGTCGACAATTTGCAAATTTACTTTTGCGTTCTTCAAGCGCATCCTTTTTCCGCCGTTCTGCCATTTGGCAAATCACAAAGAGCTTGATTAAATAGTTTGGCAACAATGCTTAAGCTTGGATGGGTATCCGTTTTATACGCAGGACTTTAAATATTTGTAGACTACAAGACGCAAACCTTCAAATTTATACAATTTAAACGAAAGGCTAATTAAAGTAACCAAGTCTTCGCTTAAGGCTTGAAGGCATAAGCACAATTGCCTAACATTTTTCGGCTTATGCCAAGCCCTCAAAAATTTGCAGAGACTAGGGCCACTGAAATATGACTGCAACCCATATAAATAAGCTCAACTGCTGCTTAAACTACACAAAAAAAAATGCCTAAATGAAAATCTTTAAAGAGTTTTCCTTTCCTGATACTTTCTTGTAAATGAAACTTATTGTTCGCACTTCTAGTGTCAATCTTTCTAACAAATCATCGAAGTGAACTGCCATTGACCATCTTTTTCTTTGCTAATCCCAAGATCTGCAGTAATCTAATTTTGCTTTGAATTTCAGTTTTCAATAAAGCTTTTTATTCAGTATGAAAAATAAATTATCCTTTTCATTGTGTGTGGATATTGTAAATAAGTAAGCACAAAAAGAGCGTATCCTTGTTTGCCTTTTTTTTTTAATTTTGAGTGTGATTTTGCTTTTGGGCCAAGAAGCAGTGACAGCATTTGCAGTACATAATAGAAAAAGTGGCTTGAAGGTGGAATGGTATTGCCAATGCAAAAGGAGTCTCAAAAGTTATGGAAATGTTACTTTCACTCTCGGAGCAGGCCATTGCAGACCAGTTAGAACGTAAAATGATGTAACCATGAACCCTTATACTCGTTTATATGCAAATATTCTTGGCGGTAATTGTGCTCGACTGGCCACTGGTAAGGTTAACAAGTGGGGAAGGGCCCCTTGGTCAGTTGTGTGGGGCAGTATACGCACTGACTGTGCTCAAAAGTCAAAAGTACTCAGGCAGTGGGTCATGAAATGCATGAATGCACAATAAATACGTGTTTGAATGAATGCGCCGAGAACTGGAGCAACGGGGCCCAAAAGTAAATGCTTCAAAAGTTGACTGAGTAAACTGGAACGCAAAGCAGTCGATGTGATTCTCCTGCAGCTTGAAGGCAGCATCGAGAAATGTCCTTGGCCTGCGTAATATAATAATAACAATAACATATGTATTATGCATGAAATGTCAAAAAAAAAATGCTTAACTTGGAAACAAAAATGTTTATAGTGAAAGTACAACCCTTCGTCCTTAGCTGGAAATTTATATTGCTGGTAGATTACAGTTGTTGTGAGAAACTCAAAACTGCAGCAATTTCGTTTGGTATTCTGTCAAAAAAAAAAGCCAAGTGCTAAATAATAAATAACTCATACGCAGATTGTGCCACAGGCCCTTGAGCAAACTAAGAGAGGCTAATCCAGCCAAGTGGAGCATGTAACAATTTATAAACATAAGCCAAGCTTCTGCGGAAACGCCAGCATGTATTTTCCACTTCGCAGTTGACACAGCTGGTATTCTTTTGCTTCTTTTAAGGATTCTCATTTCCATTCAGCTGCGGAAGAGCTGACACTGCAGGACATGTACTTTTTCACACAGTGTCATTTGCAGCAACTAAAACTTGATTTAAACCAATACTCGTTCTAGAATGGCTTAGATATCAGCCAAAATGTTAGCGTATTTTAAACAGATTTTCTTGCCGTGTAGCTGGACTGCAATTTAACGAGCGAATTCACTTATACCCGCCGCATGGCAATTAATTTGTACGAATAATAAACGGCATTCGAGTAACAATAAATAAAACCTGTCAACTCGACTTAACAAAATGGCCACTAATAAATAATCGACCTGCACTTACAGCGATAACATTGGCAACAAACTACTTACAAATTTGAACATATGTTTTTGCAATACTTTAATTTAAGTCTGGGATGATATGAAACAAATAGCCAAAAACCGAAATAAATAAATTACAACTTTTTAGTTATTAAGCATTTTATTGCACAACTTTTCCTATTTTAAAGGTACAGTGAGTGACAGCTCAAGTGCACCAGGGTCAAAGAAAATAAGTAATTGCCTGCAACTTATTTGGACCACGTACATTGTGGATTCCTAAGTGCAGGTGAGGAAACCTCAGTTTATTAGGGTCATACATTCATATTGGTGGTTAATACATGTACCTACCATTGGTACCATCACCATAATGAATAATTAGCTTATGTCAGGCAATTACGTTTTTTCTTTGACCCTGGTCCACTTTAGCTGTCACTCACTGTATGTAATTTGTAATATTTTTAGTTATAAAATCATTTACTTTTAAGGAAAATGTATGTTATTCCTTGTAAATGAGTGTACAACTTAAGGCTACGCATTATTGTTTAGGCTTACTTAGCTTTTCCCAAAAATTAAAATATCTGTAAGACTAACATTTCAGATAAGTAAGTTGAGTAAGTTGTCAATTAAAATTGCAGTACAAAATATTGTCATTGAACTCATTTAGCTACACTTGCTGCCCTAAGGTCAATATTACGTATGCACCAAAGTAGTCCCAAAGTAAACGATGCTTTGAAATTACTTCAGTACCCTCTGGCAGCTGCTGCTTCTGACCAGGCAAATGTCTTTAGACAGGAGAATGATAGCTTTAAGTGTGAGCTCGTCTTCCTTTCATATTTACACAGACTCTGATTGTATTGGCTTAAGGTACATTAATAAAAGTGGTTGCAACTTAAATCCAAAAGGTAATTAGAAAGTAGGCTGTTATTACGAATATTTTATATATTATTTAAAGTTCTGCTTAACTGCTGAACAATTTATTTAAAACTGTCTTGACGGTTGTCTAATAATCTGCTTAGTGAAAATTTAACTTTAGGCTTGAAAATGTGTGTACTAAATCAATTTTACACACTTATTTACCCTTATCCAATTGGCATGGAGAGTGGTATATCAATTTCACAAACGATACTTCTCACAACTATGTCACAAATCATAGTAATCATTGCATACGAGCTAAACAAATATCGAATATCGAATCATTTGAGTCATGAGTAGAAAATTCGCCGGGTTTATTATTCGCAGCATTGTTGTCCTGTTCCTGTTTATGTTTATTTTAGTGCAGTTTAGCTTATGTAAGTATGAACTTGATATTTTTACCGTTCACACTTATACATACTTACAACTGGTTAGTAAACAACCCCGGCGAATTGCCAAGTCAGTCACAGACGAATAATTCATTTACCGAGAAACCGGAAAAAGATTACCAGCAATTAAATCCACATTTGGCCAAGAATGCGAAACAAAGTGAGTCTAATTTGTGGTATTTGTACATTCAGAATACACATAACTTATCAACTATTTAGCATTATCTCCGGAACTTACTTTTACGCTCTCGAAAGGCAAACATTGGATCAAATTTAAAAATAAAGAGCAGCTGGTCCTAAACGAGATGAAATTCGGACCCTTAGAAAGTGATACCGTCATAATTGTTATTCAGGTGAATAATCGAAGGTAGTTGGTAATTTTAGGTAAAAGCATTAAATTTTCATCCGTTTAGGTGCACAGACGTATAAACTACTTGAAGCATTTAATAAGTAGTCTATCCAAGGCTTGGGGTATTTCGCAGGTATTGCTTGTCTTCTCGCACGATTACTACGATGACGATATCAACGAACTTGTACAGAACATTGATTTTTGTAAGGTAATTCAGATATTCTATCCATACTCTATACAAATATATCCAGATGAGTTCCCTGGCAAACACCACAACGACTGTCCTAGGAACATTTCAAAAGATATGTGAGTTTCAAAATGCAATCACAAATTCGATAACAGATTGTTTATTTATTATACCTTAGGGCTGTCAACATTAACTGCAATAGCGCATTTTATCCAGATCTCTATGGTCACTACAGAGAAGCGAAATTTACACAGATAAAGCACCACTGGTGGTGGAAAGCGAATCAAGTATTCAATGAACTCCACATCACAAAAGATCACAATGGTCTGTTACTGCCAATTCTAGCAAAGTTTGGTAATGATTAATTGGACTTTTTCGGTTCTAGGTTTGTATTTGTTTCTGGAGGAAGATCACTATATGGCTGAAGACTTTTTACACGTGCTGAAAGTAATGGAGAAAGACAGTACAGAGTTTTGCCCAAATTGCAGTATCTTGTGTCTAGGCAATTATAAGGCACAGTTTACATCTTTCACATACAACAGAAAGGTGAGATTCAGGCGGAGAGCAGTGAACGGATGAAATTAAGGCTTTGTCAATTACGTAACTATTTTTTACTTGTTTGCAATTTCATTTTGGCAGGCTAAGTGCATGCCCTGGCAAGGTGGCAGCCACAATATGGGCTTGGCTTTTAATCGCACAACCTGGTCGAGTATACGAAAGTGTGCCCAACTCTTTTGCACATACGATGACTACAATTGGGACTGGTCCCTGGATCACGTATCGGAGAGGTGTATGGAGCGTAAGCTTATAGTGATGGTAGTCAGAGGATCACGCGCCTTTCACATTGGCAAGTGGTAAGTTCATTGGAGATTGCTATTTTTGTAGCCACTGGTTATTCTGACTTACTTTCATGCAGTGGCATTCATCACAACAAATCCGATTGCGAGTCCAATTTAATTCTCCAGAAAGTGAAGTCTATGCTTAATTTTGCCTCAAAATCTGACCAGCTCTATCCGCCATTTCTCACAATAAGTAAATCAATTCTGGATAACAACGAATATGTAATCAAGAAGGCGAAGAACACCAAACGTAATGGTGGATGGAGTGATCCACGGGATCATCATCTGTGTCTGAACATGACAATTTAATGAATGTGCGTTTGCCTGATGGCAATCTTACTTACAGTTTGAATATGTACATATGAATGTAATAGTCAATCAAACAATTTCCATCATTTAATTGCAACAATTATTAGAATTCTACATCTTTGGGGAACACAAATGCATCGACTAGTTTTCTTCGTCGAATTTTACTCACATTGTGTAAAACGTATCGATATTAAAATGAAAATAAAAATAAAGCATTCGATACTTTAATAATCGATGTTTAACTTAACGATAGATCGCTAATATTTTGCCCTTCTGTAACAGTTCGCAAAATATCATTTTCATTTTCATTTGCCAAACCACGATAAAAACCATTCAAAAGTGTTTCCTTAGTTAAGCCTAGTATTTAATCATTAAAGCTGCAAAGTTATTGATAGTCAGGTAAATTTTCATAACAGCTGCTGTTTACAGTTGTTATTTATTCAGCTGCTTAAAATACACACTCTTTGAAGCGGTTTAGACACATAAAAGTGCAACAATCCTCGGCGACTCTGCATGGCATACCAATTCCACTGCAGTTCTTCTTAAATTCAATATGTTCGATCTGTACATTTTTGGATGACGAGAATGCATATGAAAACATTGATGAATGCGTTAAGCAGCAGAACTTACCAAATCTAAATTTTCCTTGGGATTCATTACTAAATCTTTCATTAGCTTCTGTCTACCCAGCAGCAATTTTGTATTTAGTGCTAAATCAAGCTTTGCAAAAGTACTATTTCTTGCCAAATTTTGCGTTTTTTCTAAAGTACTGTTTCCTCTCACATCTGGCCTGTTAAGAGTACTGTTACTTTTCCCAATCGCAAAGGGAAGTAGCCAGAGGTGCAGTAACAAAAGGAAAATGCTGAACGACTTTCGCTTATCCATTTATCACTGTCGATTCACTACTGACTAAAAACTTTCGTTTTTCCCTCTTTTTATTGACTGCACAGTTTCTATTTACTTTAAAAACATATGTTGCTGTGCAACACCAGCTGGATTCTCCGTTTTATTAATAAATTATTATTATTGCAATCGATAACTCTGAACGATGTCTGCGTTGCCAGTGTTTAATCAGCAAAAACATGTTTTTGCATTACTTAGACTGAAATCAGTTTTATATTTTACAGTATATATACACTTATTCAGCTTTCCGTTATAGATTGTATGAAACTTGTTTTATATATATTCTGTTAATATAAATTCATATTTTGCCTCCTCTTTGCATCACTTTTATCGTTTTGGAGAGGCTTTTGAACCAATTTAAGCTTTGGAAATTACAATCAAATAAAATGTATTGCAAAGAAAGGCTGTCATTCCCACAATAAATATATTTTCCATTTGTTGTTTTCAATAAAAGCTTTGTTACTACCCAAAATAAAAAAAAAAATTATATATAGTTGTCCAATGAAAAGTTTTTCCAATCAAAACAGAAAATAAGAAATGCAGGAGAAAACAACAACTTTTCAATGTAGCTTATACCGTTGAAGTAATGCGACACTTTCTCCAATAAACCCGTCTTTCCTAGAATTCACAGAATTTTTGTTGAACAATAAATGAACACTTTAAGGTATCTGGTAATGTGAGAAAAGTGTGTAATAAAACATTATTATTATCACTCTTTTTAAATTTTATCTTCATAAATTTGACAGTTATTAAATGTAACCCACAGAAATGGCCTTACCCACTACAATGTCAAAGAGATTTTTCTCTCCTACAGAAAAAGTGCAATGCAGCAAACCTATTATTAAATTCCAATTTGAAAAATTTGCATACACTGGCGATTTTGGCCAAATTTGGTCAGAAAAATATGTTGAAACAACCGCACAAAAAAA